>OU342466.1:10760652-12178652 GCA_910589355.1 Parapoynx stratiotata | reverse complement strand
AAATAAAATAACTAAATCACCACTCGACATTCGACAATTTTACGGAACTACCACAGACAACAACAAATCCACAGACTGTTGACTGTTGTGTTGTAAAATTCTCCCATGTAGGGAAGGCAAAGTGAACGAAACCCACACAGCCAAATCCTGAGTATTTTTTATTTCTTCAGTAGTCTGCGTTGAATGCTAGTGTAATGCATTTCAATGCATCTTGGGAGAGTTTGGCGTCAAATCATTGGATGACAGATACTGTAGTGCTACTTGGATGAGGAGATTTCCACGATAAAAAACTCATCACACTTTTTACAACACTTGACTCTTATTGCAATAATTCTCCACATTGCACATAATCACAGACACTTATTACACAAAACTACACTGATTTTATGTAACAATATTCACTCCGAAATAATATTACAATCATCGAAATAAAAATCACGTCCGCCATTAGTCAAATGCCGCCAAAGACAAAGAGTATACAATAACTACGTAAGAAGACGACTCCAAAGACTCCAACGTTCAATCACAGACTACGTTTTTTTGTATATTTTCTCCCATGTAGGGAAGGCAAAGTGAACAAAGCCCATACAGCCAAGTCTTCGGTCATTTTACTCTTCAGTAGTTTACATTGAAATGCTAGTGTAATGCATTTCAATGCATCTTGGGAGGGTTTGGCGTCAAACGATCGATGGCAGACACTGTGATGCTACTTCGATGAGGTGGATTACCACGACAAAAACCTCATCGTTTTTCTCAACACTTGACGCTTATTTCAATGATCCTTCACATTGTTCTTCATTATAGACACTAAATACACAAAACTACACTGATTTTGCGCAACAAGATCCACTCCCAAACAATATTACAATCACTGAAATAAAAATCACGTCCGACATAGTTGAATGGCGCCAAAAACTCTCCCACAGGCTATGAGAGCTTATGAACCACAGATTTTCAAGGATTCTCCCACAGATGTGAGAGAATAGTTAGATGGAATCTAGGGCCGTCAGGGGGGACTTCGTTTTTTGAGGGGGGTAAAATATATTTATGGGGTACATTCGTCCTACAAAATCAATGATTCAGCATGAATTGGTATACACATAGTGTAGTTTAGTACTGTATTAACTATCGGCAAGTATACTGCGTTATTACAAGAAAATTCAAATGATCTAACGCTAAATGACATTCCAAACTATCAAATCACTGATTTATTATAAAACATTTATAAAAGGTCAATATTATAATGGGGTGTAAGGGGTCTTAAATAACAACTCATGGGACTTAAGCCAACCTCACCTGCACGAGGTACACCATGCTGCATAAAAAACGAGGCTTTAGCGCACCAACGCGCACTGGGCCAGGGTGGTGGGAGATGGCCCAAATTCCCTCAAGTAACATAAATACAACTATGGACGGCCCCAAGTGCTCGGCGGTACAGGGGCCGTGCCGACTGTGACGGACGTCGGCGAGGCGCCGGCACCAGGGGTGCGAAGAATCCCTGGACAGCGACGATTACACGACTAACGACCTTGGCCCTGGCCACTTATAACACACGCACACTGCGGACTGAGGAGAAGCTGCTGGAAATAAAGGAAGAATTAATTAATCAGGATTCGCTGGAGTGTAGTTGCACTATCCGAAGTCCGAAGGCGAGGACACGATGCTCCTAAAATCCGGCAAATTGCTTTATTTCCGGTAGAACGAAGATCTGTCTGAAGTTGATGTTGGGTTCATTGTCCACATATTTCTTGTGAACAACGTGAATAGGGTAGCGTACTTTATACTAGAATTTCCAGTCGGTATTCTCTGAAGGTCATACAGGTGTATGCACTGACATCGACACACCCCGACGAGGTAGTATAAGTAATGTATGAGGATATTTTTTGGACTATGCATGCTTCCAGTACTTCTACTGCGTTGTCATGGGAGATTTCAACGCAAGACTAGGCAAATGCAGCAATGATGAGCTGAATGTGGAGCCATTTGATTTAAGAACCCGGAACTACTGTGGTCTAATGCTAGCCCACTACATAGACAGGGAGGGACTGTAAATGATGAACTGTTTCTTCACAAAACGGCTGTATCCAAAATGGACTGGAAAAGTCCGGAATGGTAGGACAAGAAACGAGATTGATAACATCTTGTCGACTAAGATCTAGAATTTTGTACTCTGTGATGGATGCTAAACTCCCATAAGAGTACAATAGCATGAGGCATAGTTTTGTCTCGATCAGTAGGTGTTCCCTCTCATTCTATCACTTTAATGAATAAGTTTGACATTTCTTAGAAAAGCTTTATCATTACTAATGACGTCACTAGTAAGGTGTCCATACTTACATATTTTAGTAAGAGGCAAATTGAATCTTAACTTGAAATCTGAGCGGTAAACCTGAAAAAGTATTTGAAATGTCTTATTTTACTACTTTTTTAGCTTGAAAAACATAGGGGTCTTGCCTGGTGTCTGGAATTAATCCGTTTTCGAATAATAAACAGGATTTAATTATTCATTTCATACCACATTCCATAAGAAAAAAATTATCATCACTTCACTCAGAGTAAACAGAACTGGAGTAGTCTTTGTCTAACATTCCCCTCTGCCAAATGCACAAGCATCGGATGCTTGCACGTTTAATAAAACTAGTTGAGCCGCCATTTTGACCGCCATAACATTGTAAACGTTGCCGCGAACAGAGCTCCCGCAAAAATGCCTGCCTGTGCTGTTTTTTGTTGTAAAAATAAATAGAAAACATCGAGTATGCTAAATGATGGTGTCACCTTTTATTTGTAATTATAATTTTTAAGATTTCATGATTATTTACTTCATTATTTCATGTTTTAGAATTCTACGATTTCAAATTTCGAGCGCTAGTCTCGTGGGGAGTGCGGCTGTGACGTTGTCAAAACGCACACCCCACGTGACTGTTTTAAGCGTGTGTGTGCGTGAAATTTAAATTTGTGTGTCGAATTATGCATGTGTGCATTTGTAAAAACGTTGTGCGTTGTGCTGGCTTTGAGTGTAGTGGTAACCTCACCCCCCGCAAGAAATGGCAGAATAAAATGTTTGAGAAATTGAGTAATGGCTACTCCAGTTCTGTTTACTCTGAGTCACTTCATCAAAATCATACAGTACTTTGTAATCCCTTTGCCTGACCGGAATTTAAAATGATTGTGGCTGACTATCTGAATTTATTTGCATTTGCGTTAAAATAAAATCAGAAATCTGTGATTTGATTTGTTTTGAGGTTACTTGTGGAGTATTATGGAATTATATCCTAAATATTAAAACATTTGTCTCTTTAGGATCAAATAAATATCGTTTGAAGTAAGATGGCCACAATATCATCGGCACCCGCACCAGGCATGCAGCAGATAGACCTATCTAAATTAAATCTTCACCAGTTGGCCCAGTTGAAGCAGCAATTGGATCAAGTAAGTTCAAAAAAACCAATGGTCGATCAACTTGAGATGAACAAAATATCTACGTTTTACGATAATCTTATTTTTTTTTAGGAATTAAATGTATTTCAAGATTCCTTACAAACCCTAAAAATAGCACAGGGAAAATTTGTGGAGTCAGGGGAAAGTGTGGAGAAACTGACACCAAATACTAAAGGGAAGACTGTCCTAGTACCATTGACTGGATCCATGTATGTTCCTGGCACCATTGTGGACACAGATAATGTTATTATAGATATTGGCACTGGATATTATGCTCAAAAGGTTAGTGATTTCATGGATTTAATTTATATTTTAAAGTTTGTATTTGCCAAAAATGTGAGACATTCTCCTATAAACTGTTTTAACTATACCCTTGGCAAGCACCACAAACACTGGTGTTAGCAAACAATAGATATTTATGCAATTGTGTATTATTTTTTGCCCATTGACTTATATGGATTAATTATAATTTGAAACATACTTTGTTTTAACAACATTATCTTTATTCTTCAAGGATATTGAAGGTGGTAAAGACTATTTCAAAAGGAAAGTGCAATTTGTTACGGAGCAAATGGAAAAGATTCAAGCATTGGGAGTTGAAAAGTCTAAAGCAAGAGAAGCTATATGTATGATGCTGGAGATGAAATTGCAGGCTCAAGCACAAGCACAGAAGCCCTCTACATCATAACATAAATTTTGAGGAGTATTAATAATATAATATTTGCTTGCTTTATCATGTCTCTACTGTTGTATTTCAAGACTTTTTTGTTGAGGTGCAGTGGAATATTTTGTATGTTTATTATACTGACATATTTTAATGTAATATTATACAGTTAAACATTATTCCGAGTCTGGTACTTGTGACAGCTTCTACAATTGCGTTTGTGAAGTTCAGGTATAGTATGCTCTATTTATGAGCTTTTTGTTGTTTAATGTCAAGAATTTCATAACAGACTGTATTTCTTTTATCCCTATTACATTGGGAGCCATGATGCTCCTGGAACAAGATAATGTAAAACAAATTTAATTCAAATGAAAATTGTCTTCAGTTTAGTGGCAATCTAGATTATGTTGTTTCCATAGACAGAAGTATTCATTATTGTAACCTGTCAATTTAATACACAACAGTAACAAAAAGCTTTGTATTAAAAATGTAAATTTTTGTGCATTTAAGATGACTCAACCACAAAATATTAATATGTTACATAATTAGTTTCTTAAATTAAATAAAATTATAACTATAGAATGAGGTATTTTTTTTTGTAATGCTGCTGAATTACACTGCTGCTTTACTGCTGCTGCATTACAGGCCTTAACCATGTTAAGGCCTGTAATGAAAAATGAAATATTTAAGGACCATAGCAAGTAGAAAGAAGTAATCTCTGCCTATTGGAGGTTTCAGTCCACCCAGATCCCTAGCCTGATCCCCTGATTCATATTATTAAGCTCAATTCATATTGAGTAAAACAAAGATAAAAGGAAATATATAATTTTTTCTGGGAACCGGGAATTCAACCTGGAAAAGTTGTTTACACAAATTTTTCCAGGTTAAATTCCCGGTTCCCTGAAATATATATATTTTTTGTTTTATTACTCAAGAGGTATGTATTGCGATCAGGGGATCCCGATGAACTCTTGGAGTGGAATGGAGTTTACCAGAATCCCATGGTGGATCCATTTATTCCATGTATTGAACTCCATTTATTGGAGAAGGGATATCTATCGAGATTATATGTATCTACAAAACAAAAATTGTTCAATAAGCCTCAGAAGCATGAGCATAAATGATATTTATCACGTATCACACCCAATTGACAAGTTCCATGGAACTTGATAAAACCCCGATATCATAGTGCACTTTTCATGCTACGAGTAAGTGAGCTAGAACCACAACGCCACTGAGGCTCCACTGTATAGGCCTAAATAAATACAATCTATTTAGGCAGGGTCTTGGCCAACCGGGCTAAAGGCGTGAATTTATTATGTGATTGTTTATATGTATCTATGTACTAGTAGCTGACCGCGGGAATATCGGGATAAAAAGTAGCCTATGTCCTTTCCCAGCCTTCAGACTATCTGTAGATACACAATATCGATTGAATCGGTTCAGCAGTTTTGACATGAAAGCGAGACCGACAGACAAACAGCAGACAGAGTTACTTTCGCAATCAGTTTCCTAGAAAACTAAAGCAATGACATAACACAACATTTATTATCATCACGCCTCTTTCCCCGAAGGGTTAGGCAGAGGTGTTATGTTCCCATGTAACAGGTGGCGAGCCTGTTGCCATGCACCGAGCATAATGTGAGGCGATATTCACAATTACATAAGTTTTATTCAAACTCAATGGTACAGGCGGTGGGATCGACCCTCGAGTACTGCGACCCCTCGAACTAGGTAGGAAATTACATATTCTTTGACGAGCAGTGCCGCGTACTTCCTAACATGGCTACTGCTGCCTCAACAAAATAATGAGTCTGAATAAATTCGAACATATACAATCAGACATATCATCACGCTTCTTTCCCAGGAGGGGCAGGCAGAGGTGTTAAACACCCACATTTAGCCAGATATGTTAGGTCTCCATGTAACAGGTGGCGAGCTTGCTAAAATTAGAAGCTTAATACAAATACCTATTTACCTACTTGATGCCCGATGGAGGGTAGCAGACTACACCTCGGTTTGCGAAACATTTCAGGGCTAGCGGTGTGATGAATGTATTATGTCGAGCTGTTGAATGCTAACTCTTTGTTAAGATTTAAAAGAAAAGACAAAGAACTTGTGACACCAAATGATTTATTTTTTAATAGGCCAAAATGATAGCGCTGATATCTACAGTAACATGACTTATGTTAAACTATAATCATAATTATTATATACATCTACAATATGTCTTATAGTCACGAAATAATATTAACTAAATAAGGCAACGACTAATTCTTAAGTTTGTAAACAACTTCTATTTGAAAGTCAAATAAACTTTTAATATTAAAATATTTCTTATCGTGAACACGTGAAAAGTTGTTTGGGTACAGATAGTTTTAATATTAAGTAATACGAAATTTACAGTGATATCAGCATTTAAAAATTATATAATTATAATAATACATTGATTTGAAGCTGTAACGGCACCTACATTAGTAAAATTTATGTCTATAGCCTGAAGATAGACTATGTATGTATTATGTATGTATAAATTCAAGGATTTATCTATTATTGTTAATGAGACTGTTACATAATTATTATAGGTACAGACCGTGGGTGTGTACTTTTAAACTGCACACAATCTTCCCTTGTTAAATGCGTAGCTTAACGTGGATTTCAGATATATGAACTAGTATTGACTGATATCAGCACCCTATATTTAAATCGTGTACACATACCAGTAAAAAGTAATTGAAAGTAATTGCTATATTTATTACTATTTACATTTTATTACATACAGGCTTATATTTAAGTATTTTTATTAATATCGGTACAAAGAAGATAACCAACGAACTCCTGTTACATTGCCTTTGGCAGAAACAAATAGCTGAACTCCACGTCTGCACTCATTGCACCTTTCGGCTGTTTAATTTATCATATAAATAAACATAGCACTTTACAATTTACACGAACAGATCATTCGCCTGTTCGGTGAAGTCCTTATCTCAAATGGTGTAATATTCGGGAGCGAAATCATTAGCAAGATTGCTGAGAAAATGGAAATCCGAAGAGGAATTTGAATTTTCACCGGCTGGGGTGGCGTGCGTTGCTTCGTAGAACTGCTGGAAAGAGCCGTAGCCGTCGCCACACTCTCCGGCGGAGCTGTTGTACCCCTCCCCGGTACTGGCCTGGGTACTGCCCGCCGTGTAACTGCTCGGCGTCCCTCCTTGCTGGGCACTGTATGCACTAGCGTCGTAATAAGCATTCTTCGAATATTCGGAGCCATGAGCATTTTTCTGTGCTTCACTACTATAATAATTGTGTGCATGATCATGTTGCCCGTCATGGTAGTGATAACCGTAATGGTTATTAGGATAACCCATGTGTTCCCCGTAGCTTTGAGATTGATCGTAGCCAGGATGACCATATCCTACTTGATCCTTTCCATAAGATGGGTAGCCGTAGTTTTGATACATTTCATGTGGATAAGCTTGTCGCGACCCTACACCGTTAGTCGGTCTGGCGGGCGATCCGTCTTGCTGTCTTGCGTGAGCTTGACCTCTAGAGTAGGCGTGTTGTTCTGCGGCTTGTAATGGAGGACCATAATTCTCATAATTCCTACTGCCTTGCTGGTATTGAGCTAGTTTTCCGACGATTTGTTTTGAATCCATTCGGAAATCAGGGTGAGGTACGAATTGGCCTGGAGGTGCATTCCCTCTAATAACGTACGGAGGCATTGCATTTGGAACAGCTTGAGGATGGAGACCCACTCCAGGAGGAACGCTTGGAGGTGACGGCCGCGGGTAATGTCCAAGTGGACTCTGGTGCAAGCTTGACGGCGTTCCTGGTGTCGATGATGGTGTTAAACTGACTGAAGAGAATTTTGCACCATCCGGCAACCCTGCTATCGGTCCGAGACCATCCTTAGAAGATGATGGGGATACTTTGCACGTCGCATCTAGGGAAGGTGATCGCTTTCTCGATTCTTGTTTAATTCTCTTGGCCAGGTTTCGTGGAGCAGCAGGAATTGCAGTGGCTTGTGGATGTGCATCTCTTGAGTCATCTTCGGCTAGTTTATCGAGAGAAGAGGATGAAGCGACGCTCGAAGCTCCATCGCTAGCGAAACTGTTGTTATTAGTAGCACTTGGAGTGTTATTATTTCTGGTTCGTGAAGCAAGTTCCGGTAATTCTTCAGCAGGGGAGCAGAGGGCGCCCGGCGGTAGCTCGCATCCTTGGCAGCTTTTTTTGCCAGACAACGGGCCGTCATCGTCTAAAAATTTATCAAGTCCTGTTTTCGAACTTTTACCGCCTTCAGATGTCGTAGAGTCTTTGTCGTCACCATCTTCACTTTTACTTAACGTTTGTCTCTTGTGTTTCATGCGCCGATTTTGAAACCAGACCTTTACCTGTAATGATAAACATACCGTATTTAATAGGCTTTTACAGAAAAAGAATGTGTTTCTTATTTTCACAAAATTTTTTTTATGAATGCTTTATCTTGACAGAAAGACATAACAACGTTTTGGTTTCCTGGGGTAGTACCTAGATATGCAAATAGCTTTTGGTTGGAGAGTAAGATAGTTTTCTAAAGTAATTTACCGCACCTGTCGTTCGGTGAGATCCAGGGACGCTGCGATTTCTATCCTTCGAGGCCTGCAGAGGTACTTGTTGAAATGAAATTCTTTCTCCAATTCCAGCAGTTGTGTGTTTGTGTAAGCTGTTCGTAATCTCCGAGGCAGTCCATTTTCTGCAACAAAGAAGATTAAAACTTATTAATAACGGCGAAAAAATTTAATTTACCTACATAAAATAGAGAAAAAAAAATTGTATCTTTCATCAAAATTAATGTACCCAGTGGACGAAATTTTATGTAGGTACCCATAGGTACCTAAATAAAATGGTGTGTCAAAAAACCAATGGTAAATCTATTCATTTCATTTTCGAATTTGAAGTTCACAATTACACCAAAACTCGCAAGTGAGTATCTGTGCAAGTGTACAATAAGTATAACTACAATTGTTATAATTAATTTCATAGAGCGCTATTCCTGGAAGCTTTCAATAACGGGGTTGCGAGGTTTGCGGGCGCGCTTTCCTATAATGTAATAACTTGATCGCATGTCAGAGCACCGCCCTTGACGCCATTGTGTCGAAACGTTGTTCTTTTTATTTTACCTCAATATACGAATTGGAATTCGAAATTCAAATTACAAAGGGCGGCGAATAATGGGGCGATCGCGTTCGCGTGATGCTTCGTGGGCATTTGCAATGACAGTTTAAAGTTCTTTATTATAATGGCGGTAAGGTTGCCATTGTGTTGAATAAACCGTGTTTTCTGCTGGGGTTGGTGGTTGATTGACGTGGCTCGTCAGCTCTCGTGAACGCTATTGGACAAGAGCAGCTGTCAATCAAAACTAGTGGCGCCCTCGGTTCCGCTCGGTTGCACTATGGCTGCACAGCGGCCGGCCTTTTAGTGGCAAGTATACCTACATAATAGTGCTTTCAATTATTTATTGATTGCGGTTATTCGTAAATTACTTTTGTAAATGCAAACTAACTCTCAATTTTCGGTGAAGCGTAAAGTAGAGTAGGAATGTTGTTTTTATCATTTTTCTTATTCTTATCTTAGCTCAATAAATAGTTTTTTTAAATAAGTACTCTATTGATGAAGTCCACGGTGGAGCGGTTTCAACGCCGGATTCGTCGGACTCTAGAGTTTCTGGCTTCGATTCCCGGTGGGAGCAAATGTCATGAATACTTTTATTTGTTCTCCAGTCTTGTATGCTAATGTGTTGAGCATATTTATTTATTATTTTGTTTTATGCTGTTCTTATCATTAAAAACTCTACACTGGAAATTAAACCATATAGAATTTCCTAATTTCCATTGTAGTAGGTAGGGTTGTGCGTATGTATGGATTATATAACTTTGATTTGAGTATATAATTTAAATGCAAATTCAGGTAATACTTTTCACGTCGAACGGAAACTACACTGGAAATTTATTATTCCTAAATTTGTAGTATTTCCTAAGTTTAGTGTGTATTTAGTAGTATGCAAAACTGTAGTTCTAGTAGGTATAATTAATTCGGGCCGTGCATACGTCGGCCACCAAGTGGGATAGTAAATTATCAGTGTACTGGACCCGAAACTCGATAGCCCTTGTCCACCACTAGAATTGTTATGAGGCTCAGGGTACAGTGCAGCACACAAACGTTAGTAGGTTTACTATAATTACTAGGAACCTAGATTTATAATAATAAGTTATAAGAAATAAATTAACTGTAAGATAAGCAGAATAAATATTTGGAACTAACATACATACATACAGTCACGCCTGTAATCCTCGAAGGGGTAAGCAGAGTCCAAGGAGCACTGTGTTCCTTAAGACCACATTTAGACATACAAAAATTGGGTATGGTCAGATTAAAAATCGTGAAAGAGTAGTAACAAGTGGCTAGCTCATCACTTACACAATCACAGACCCAGTACCCAATACGCCCTTGGAACTAAAATTATATTATTAATTATCGATTACTTGTGAATTAAATACTTACTTATCTAACTAGATAAAGATAGGGAGAGAGATTGATTAGTCTTTGTTTTGTACCTTCATTCATATTATTTTTTCTCGATTTATCGTAGGTATTTTGGGAAAGAAATGCAAAACATTTTTTAACAGTCATTCATTTATTTAGAGATTAGCACCTACAAACAGACAGATAAACAAAAAAAAATACATTTTGGTATGCTTTCTTTTCTTACATCCCTCTGACTTTGTTTTTAGCATTTTTTTCTATGTTCAGACATTGGACCTCTACACTTTTATTATATGAATGTATAGATAGATTAAATATTAACAGTGACGAAACAAATTAGTAAAACAGCCCTAAGAATATGGGCATAAAAAATGGTTAAACTCGTGTAGGAAAAAATTATATGGTATCTTTTCTTAATGATGTATTATCTATTTTATATCAAACTATAGCCATATCAATAGTCATTGCATTACAAAGACTTCTACTAATCCCAAAGAATTCCATAAATTAAATTAAAGTATCATTTGCTTTATTATTTTGTGCGCGATTGTACAAGAGTTTGAAAGATGCAAGTCGGCGGTAGGCGGTAAGTTTTTGCGTGATATAATATGCGCTATTATGCGCGCTCGAGAGCCGCCGCGTATAATGTTCGCATTATCGCGATGTACAATCACGCTTCACTGAACAATGTTTTTTGGAAACGAATTTTGGGTGACTACGAGGGAATATATATATTACGTGCGACGCTGTTCCTGTTTATACTTTGAGAGGAAATTTCGCGTTGGACCATAGATTTATAGATATATTTCCAGAATGTTGTTAGTTTTCCGTAGCTTTTGAAAGTACGAAATATTGAACAACCAGTTACATAAGCACAATTGCTAACCTTGCTAACAGCTAAAATGCTTAAAATCAAGTCAGGGGGATGTACTTAAAAAGAGGGATAATACCAAAAAACAATTTTATATTTTTTTTGTTTCTCTGTCTGTTTGTACGGACTATTCTCCGAAATGGCTGGACCGATTTCAATGAAATTTTGCATAGTGATACCCTATATCCACATCTAAGATACGTTTTAATCCGAAATATTAAAGGGTCCCCGTGGGATAGTTAAAAAACCATAGTAACCGCGGAAGAAGTCGCGGGCAACAGCTAGTAGACCTCTTTTCAGTAATAGGTTGATGAACATTGTGGAAAAAAAAACAGAAGTTTGTAGAGATATATTTATTAAAGAAATAAATATACAACGCACTATAACAAAACGATTATTTCACATTTTCTTGTGGCAAAATCATATTTTTTTTCCCTCTATCTAAAACATAATTTAATACTTACTACAGAAAAGTCATGGAAATTAAAGAAAATGTTTTTTAAAACAAGTAGTTCTGAGTCCCCTACCACACATCGTGTAAGGTAATAAATGATTGCGGAGTTATGTCCGCTTGTTTAACCCTTGCGCGGCACGGGCCCGACCCAAGATTTACTGCGGATTAGGGGCACTTACATCGCTCAAGTCAACAGTCACCTTGTCCGCACATAATTTGGTTGTGTCACACAATAATTCCACGTATTTCGAATTTAATTAATTCTCAGAAATAATGTAAAAAAAAGTTTATATGAAATCTCCACTATCACATCCCTGACACAAATAAAATGCAATCTATTGGTCATGACAACGTCAAATTTAAATTCAAGAATAACTCAAAGAAAAGTATATATGTAGATTTACAGCAAATAAGGAGATTGATATTATTGAGGTGTGACGCTTGCCACATGTTATTCAATACATCATTATCTACTATAGACTTTCTAATAAGCAAAATACCTACTAAAATTCAAAATTAATTAAGGTAAAAAAAAATATACCTACACTAAGGTGCAAAAAATATTAAATAAAATAAAAATTACTTATACAATTTGATTTCTTATTGTTGATTTGTTTTATATAATTTAAATTTTCCAAGGAGAACGTATTTTCCCAATCGCACACAGGATGTTAACATCAAACATCCTTAGTTTACGAGTGTGAAACAATTTGAGTAGGATGTGCGGAGAGCCCCTTGGGTAAGTTTAAATAATTAATCAAGAGCCAGCAAAGGATTAATGTGGTGGCCAGTTGGCGGTGGGACGCCATTAGAGTTCGATGCCTTGCTAAATACTGCGGTCGTATTACACCCGCGCGGTCGACGCATATGGCTTGCAGGGTTAACCGTTACGATGCTAGCGTAGAGATAAAGTATACTTTGGAAAATATTTTGCACCGTTCTTTATTATTATTTACGAACAACAAACTTATATTGAGACATAATATATAACTTAGTTATGGTCCAAGATACAAAAATGGACATACATTTTACCACGATCTGTTTTCGTGTTGTTTAATTTCAGAAAGCACTAAATATGACATCCAAAATAAAAAAAAATTAAGATCGCGATTTTAAGATCTAAATATTATACAAATTTCATAATATTCCAAGTAAAAATCTTTTACTAAATATTAAAGACTCTCCTTCAAGTTTAACAATAAACCAAGCGCAGAGCGCGTGGCGCTGAGCGTGGCACACACGGACGGCGGCGGCGTGTTGATAAAGCACCAAACATTTATTTTGAATGTTGCTGCTGCAACGGAAAAGTTACCGAAGGGTAGCTTTCCCTGAGAAATATTACGTTATGAGGTGTGAAAGGCATAAATGTAAAAATTCAATATTTCAGACGCAAAAAAGTAAATTTTTCCGCCATTTTTCGCGGGTAACAATGTCGTTTGGGGTGCTTACATGCGTTTAGAGCTTGCGATACATTTCTTTGGAATTTAAGTTTGATTTCTTACTGTAGAGTTTTATTAAAGGTGAAGTTACTGATGTGTCAAAACAAATCTGAATCGAGTTGTTTATCAATTCGCTCGCAGATCCATCGATCATGTTGCGGCGGATTTGTATTTTTCCGATTAGCTGTATCAAGGGTCTATTTGACATTGTCGCATCAATTATAAGCGCGGATTACGAGTAGACAGATCTAAGACGGTTCAATTTCGTTTCGAGGAGATACGCTGGGAGGGGAGCGTATCAGAGGACTCTAGATCCGTTTATCAGGACTTGATTGGCCTCTGGTGCCGTAGCACGCTGATCACTATTTGCGACAGGTTTAAAAAAAATTTTATTAAGTAAACATTTTCCGAATTTTTATTATACTTTTCGTTTCCCGTATAGGTAACATAAAGTTTGCAATCGAATGTTTTGGGTATAATATACCTGTATTTTACAAAAAAAAAATCGAACATATTAGTCGAAATGTGGTTAGGACACCACTGTCTACCCATTCTGGGAAAGACGCGTGATGATATATGTCAAGTTATTTTTTTAGACGTCTTTTTTTGTAAAAAGCATAGAAAAGAACTTGTGTGAAAGACACCAATAATATTTGGAACTCTCGGCTTATATTGTCACAACGAAAATAATATAAAAGTGTTATCAAACGTGTTATTGCTACGAAACTTCAATGCATGTATCTTGTACTACCTACCTTTAATTTAATTAATGCTAAAGTTTCTCGACACGGCACCCAAAGAGTGGTCCCCAAATCCATTTGGCTGATACAGAAGGTTATTAAAAGTTGTCGCGAGTGGCAGCCGGCGTTGCCGCCAGTTTGACAGCTCTCCGTCCCCTAGAGCCTTAGGTTCGATTCCGTCAACCGGGGAAATTTCATTAATCCCGCATTAAAAAGTTCAGTCCTCCTAATCGGTTTATAACAGATGTATTTATCTACTATTTCGATTTTATGCTGGGCTTAAAGTGGTTTCGAAGTAGTTAGTGCTATTATTTTCTATCGCATTGATTATTACATACTTTTTAAACTTGGTTATATCTCATATGTGCATATTTTATTACATTATAATTTAGTTATTTCGATTAAATTACACATATTAATTTATCACGCTTCTATCCCTGTTGGCGAATCTAAAAATTTATTATACAATTTTCGCTAGGCACTAACACTTAACCTTTTTCTAATGAAGGGTTTGATGCCTGGCGCCGGGCATAGTACAAGGCAACCTCAATTTCACATAGTGCAGGCCGAGATTGAAGCGGGCGGGAACCTCTTCCAATGCGGCTAAAAATTCTTCTCATGTTTCGTAAATAAGAGAAAGATATTCTTATACACAATTATGGGGTAGGTATATTAAAATTTCCAGCCTTTTAATTACAAAAAAGTAAAATGTTGTTTCTCAAGTAGGCACCCAAGCTAGAGGGCGATATTTTTACCGCACTTTATGGGCGACCTTTACTATCTTTATTAGCGTCGCCTCTCCGAATATGCAAAACGCTTAAGACTGGGTATTTAATTGCCCTTGAAAGGGGCGCAAAAAATAAACGTCGGGGTATAAATAACGGTGCACTTTTCATAATCGCAATTGTCGCCGGGAGAATATTTAGTGCGCCGTAAAACTAGGGTCGTCAACTGACTTACTCGGTCATGTAACAACACTTTTATCTTCAAATAAACGGTGACTTTATACTTCCTATTATGACAAGAAAAATACAAATAAATTAATATATACGAATTCAAATTTCGAATTTGAATTCATCGTCGTAAATAAAAAATCGTTATAAATGCTAATAATGCGTATGAGAGGAATGTTATCCGTTCCAAACTTACACATTCATGTAATGTTGTGTTTGTGGTTTGTTAACTGTTTTTGTGACGTGAAAATTCATATCCAGAAGCATTTAGCAGGTACCAGCCAAAAGTATATAATGAAAAAGCTTTAGAAGCTAAGCAGAAACAGTTTAGAAGCAAATTTTAAGCATCGTAGTAGTAATGTAGGCAACCCTAAAATCGAATGTCTCAGTTCCGATTGCGTAAGGGGGGTAGTTGAGGGGCGATCTCGGCAGCGGAGTTAACGAGATGCATCGTCAGGTATTTGCTATTGACAGCTTTAAAATCAGCACTTGAGATAACGGAACGAGTGAATTTCTTCAAACACTGACTAGGATAAAGGCTTTTACATGAATTTATTTCACGGAGTTTGTCATATTTTCATCTACGTTATCTATATGAATGACTCCCTCAGAATTTGGTTCATTAAAATAAAATAAAAATATGTTGTATGGCATTTTTTTTTGGAAAAACGCGGCACAAGCGATTTAAATCATGTAATAGGACATAATTTAACAAAATAGTGACAGACTTAAATGAGTTTTTGGACCATAACAGGAAAATATCACTGGTATACCGCATTTAAAGGAAAAATAAAGCGATTTCTTAAGCAGGCAGAAACAAAAACACCGTTTATAGGAAGTCGAAAGCCGCTTTGCCGCAAGGAATCTCCGACTGTGGGGAATAAATTTTATTTATCAAATAAAAAGGATGGTGGTGGCTCGTTTTTCACTGCGTCGGGGACATTATCGCTTCTTTTAATTATTATCCCGCCGATATTTTATAGCGGAGACTAGCTTAGCGGGACCGCTAACTTATTTTTAAAAGCAAACAAAGAGGTTAGGCTCAATATGCGCAGAAATATTAATGGAATTATATTTTTTAAAAGATATTTTTTAATGTATAATTTATTTATTTTTCTGCTTGACAAAATCAAATCGATGAAAGTAGAGCTCGCATTACCTTTTTCATTTACTTTTTGTAGAAGTTGTCTTTGTGGTTATAAAATGTTGTTGACAATTTGTACGCGATATACCTACATACAACTCAGAGTAAACTTACAATAATTCATATTGGTAAATATGATTAATAAAAAATATAACTTAACATTAACACAGATTTTATTCTACAAAGAATACCTATGTAATAAATAACTACAAATAAATGAAAAGTAGGAAAATAACTTCACTTTGAACACTTTCAACATGACAAAGGATCTTTAATTCTCATAATAAGCAAGTCATTGCAATAAATATCTACAAACATAAAATGCAAACAAAGCCAAACTTCATGGTGGCGTATGTTCAAAACAAACGTTTTAATTCCGCGTTCTGCCGCTGGGGGCGCCTCGCACGCGGCCTCGAGGAAATGGAAGGAAAAAAGCGGCGGAAGCCAGTACCGGCTCCCTCCCCTTGCGGCTTTTTAAATGGAAATTTATTGTTAAACACTTCGTCAATGTGAAGCTGAGTTGCTCTCATAATTTTTACCTAGTTACCGGAGTGGTTTACTTTTATTTAATGCGATACTGTCGGGTGAGGTTGTGTATTGCGGAAAGTGACTTTATACATAACTTCTTTATAAATCTATAGTTTTATAGTTATATATTTTAATGGAATGAATTATGAACTAACACTTCCAAATTTGACTAAAATTACAATTTAAATTGTTTACAAAGACACTTACTAAAATTGAATAAAATAAGGATTTGGAAAAGAAATTTGTCACTGGGAACTTTCCCAACTTCATGGAATAAAACGATGCTTGTTTAATTTTGAATGCTAAAAATTATTTACAGGATTTTTTGTGATGTAAATTTGTAACTTCTAGGTTACAATAGGATTTTATAATAATTATTATCATGAATGTGAATAAGAATACCCATATGTTCACTTTAAGTAAGTACATACATACATATAATCACGACTATTATCCCATAACAGTTAGTCAAGAGACTAGGCACCGCAAAATCAGCCCACTGCAGTATTCCGCGCTTCACCAAGCAGCGACTGCACTCAGCGTGATAGGTGGTGGGCTCGTCACCGCTATAAGCTTTCGGAAGTTCTAAGTCCATTAGTCACCTTCTACTACACCCGAGGGATGAGATGGTTTGGTAGTATTCTTTAATGAGCCGCCACCACACGACGTTTAAGTAAGTACTAAGTGCACTTAATAAAACAATAAAGTTTTTATTTTATTAGAGAGTGCTTCTATGAATAGGATCCCAAGGCAATCATCTACACAATTAAAGCTAGAGACTACGAAATTAAGTATATTTTGTCTAACTGAATCATAATTACTTTAAACAGTTCGCTCAACTAAGGGTAAGAACCTCAAAACTCAGAACTCTTTGCGACTTCATAAAATTCACTCCGCTGCTGGTCCCCCCACAATTGAAAAGTGCAGGGGAAAGTAGATAGGGCACTTGCTGTAAAAGTTAAGCTAATTGCCCTTAAGACATATTTTTAATTTCATTGCTCGTTCTTTCTTTGCCGCTCGGAGTTAAGTCGCAACGCTAGGGTACCGATTAATTGCCATTTTTATGAGATAAGGTCGCAACTTTTGAATGTCGAACACATTTTATTTGGCATTTGGGGCGTTTGAGTATTTTTATGCCTTGGTACTTTATTGAAACCAATGTAGAGAAGCAATAATAATATTTGTTGATAGCGTTGGTAGAACCTGGGACTAGGCGACTGAAGCCGTAATGGAAAACTTTAGAGGAGACTTATGTCAAGCAGTGGACCTCTCTAAATTGTATATACTTAATTAACCGCCTCTCTGGCCTAGTGGTTCACACCACCGGGTGTTGATCGGGAGGTCTGGGTTCGATTCCCTATGGGGGCAGAAGATTTTCTGCTCAGTTTGGTTGGTGGTAGGGCTTCTAAGCCCGCCTGGCTAGCTACCACCGTCTTACCTAAATTTGTCGCCATTATAACAATGTTTTAATAATTGTCGTGTTCTAGCAATCAGAGGTAAGATAGCCAGTTCCTCAGTTGTTGAGGATTACAGGTGAAGCTCGCTTCCACCTTCGGCCTTATCGTCACTTACCATCGGGTGAGATGAAGGTCAAAAGCTTACCTGTCGTATGTAAAAAAAATATATAGCCTCAAAATATTCCTTAAATATCAAACTCAGAGTGTAATATTTTTCATTACCTACCTAATATTGATAAATTCAGTAACAGTCTAGCTACAAACATCATTTACTGCTTTACTACAGTGTCGTATTTGAAAAATGATCCTCCCAATATTTCTTTTATTTAAGAGTAAAAAACCACCAACGATCGTAATGGTCAGCTGTCAGGATTAAGCGTTAGCGGCGCAAGAGCTTTTTCTCCAAAGCGGTATACCGCATACAATTCCCTTGGCGCTGCATACAATTCCCCTGGCGTGGGAGCACGTGGCCACTGGCGAAGGCCGGTAGCCCGTCTTTTGTACTCTCATCTCCTCATTCATTCAATCTGTCATTCCATTTTCATAAATGAATCATTCTTCATTTGAATTCGGCTGGAATTGTGAGTTTTTTTCCTTGACCGCGCTGACCTGCCCACCGCGGGGGTCGCAAGATGACTGATGGTATTTTAATGGTTTATTTTTCTTTAACATTCTTATCACTATTGTAGTTGGCCGGTTGGTCTTGCTAAAGACGTTCATAAAATTGCAGCGGGGTCAAATTTATCATAATTATAATATAGAAGTCCTCGTTCCAAAAGTTAGACTTCCCTGCTTTTGTCAGTGCCAGCTGTTTGCGTAGTTACAAATATGTAAAAATAAATGACCGTAAATTGTAAAGTTGCACAAGGTTTTGATAAATCCAAACACAATTATGTGTACTTAATAGTACCTACTGCAAACAGATGGTTAATTATATCAAATATGTAAGATTTCAAGAGACTAAATAACATCAAATTTTGCAGCAAAACACAATTCTAACTTTTGTATGCATTAGCCATTAAACATATTTGGTTCTATATACATTTTTCTAGAAAACATATAGGTACCTTATAATTAAATCACAAATCAAAAGTCCATACCGTTCCAAAATAGGAAAAGCACAGTGGGCCGCGACGTGTCTATCGGCGATAGCTTGCAGCGTGACACAGAAGCCGCCAATAGATGTCGCTGACAGTAATGATGAATGAGCGCGACCGTTACGTTCATTAGCCCATTCAGATAAAAGAAACAATCCGGCCAGCCGACAAGAACGGAAGTCATACAATGTCGGTATGCAACGTCTCTAGTTTTTTCTGGCTACTTCGCTTGTCTTAGCGGTAGTTGGAATCAATGCCCCAGGGGACAACCGACATTGACGGTTCTGTATTCAATATTAACTACCAGTAGCATTCGAAGCTGTCTATATTAAGCTAGTAACGGTACATTCATACGAAAATATTTAGATTTTTTTTATTGTAGGCAGTAATTTCTTATTTGATTTAGTATAACCTCCGATTTTGGAAATGGCAAGGTATCTTAATGCAAATCTCAGTAGATTGCGCATTATCTTCCTAGGTGTTATTGCATCTCAAACCCCAGATATAGCCTGTATCATCCACTATATCAATAAATATAAAGCATAGTTTAATATCGCCTTACATCGTGCCCGGTTTATGGCAACAGGCTCCGTCAGGCCCGCATCCTAGGGTCAAAACATATCTGACGACAGATTGATACCTCTATCCCTTCAAGGATACAATTGTGACAATATGATATTATGAATTTATCAAACAAATCCTCATGTTTAAACAAATTTGTGCCTATGCCTACTTCAAACATTTTGCAATTGAAGTGACTTTATATACTTATTTGTATACTTTTGTTTGTCTACACGTCTCAACTGTTTCCGCACTAAACGAAAATAGTTTGAAAAAAAAAACGTTATTTTGAGCTTCGTGCTGTGACATTCGTTTCGACACAAGTGTATTATATTTTGATCTCCGTTGTTTTATCTATGAGAAAAAATAGTTATTTTTGTGTGCCAGTTTCAGAGATCGCCGATTGACAAGTCGACTTTCGTAGTCGTAGGCGTCTGACACACGACAGCTGAATATTGAAATAATATTGATCTTTAAACGGTCTATTCATGTAAACAACGTAGGGAATAAGAGATAACACCGAATTTAGAGCATTGGTGTAATTTTGGGATAAAATTGGGGATATTAATTATTGGCGTTAAAAATGTTAAGATGATGTTAAGCTCGGTAAAATGCAGACTATGGCAATGGACTCCTTTTGCGGTGCTTTTGCCTAGTCTCTGACTAACCCTTAGGGGGTAATATTATCATATTAGGTCCTTACCTATGAAATTGGTGTTTTGTGTGGAGATTTTGGGGATTTCTGCATTTTCTATACTAATTTTTTTTCAGTTTTCTTCACAACGACAAATCCAAAGATAATAATATTTGGCATCTATCATTAGACAAGCTTTATTAATATGTGTAATATCACACTTCATAAAAATTAGTTATCGTTTTTAAGTGAATGCAAATAAAATTATGTATTTGGGAGGCACTTAAAAAGAGTTGTCTCCGTGTCCAATTTTAACACAATTAAACTTACAACAAATTATCAAAACAAATCAAAAGAGCTCAAAAATATAGTCTATTTTTAGACGAGGTAATTATTATTTAGGAATACTCTGAATCTTAATAGTTACAGACAAAATACTAAGAGAGAAAAAAAACACCAATTTCATAGGTAAGGACCTAATAGTCGTGATTGTATGTATGTGTGTAAAAATGTTATCAAATCCAAAAAAATACCGTTCTATGAACGTAGCAAATTCTGATTTTAGCATCATTCGATAGAGCGAATTCAGCACTAATTCTCGGCATCACTCTAAGTCTCCCCGGTAAGAGATCCCTCTGAATGTTGGTACATCCCGATCTGAGTAGGTATACATATATTATGTGAAACGTGTAAACGAAGTATCTTAAATTGTAGCCTATGTAGACTCCATAATGCAAAGAAAAAAATTATGACAATTATCATAATAAGTTCATGCGCAATTTCATATGACGGGCATGAAAACACATGTTCCGAAGTATCCACTGCATAGCTATCAACAGCTGACAAGCTTGTATTAGTTTAGATGTGGCGTACAAAGATAGCGTATCCGCTATGTCGAGTCGGACGCACCGATGACGGACGTGGCCGACACATCGTGTCATGCGACACAATATGCGTATGCGCTGTTTCACAGTATAGAGTTTCATTGGCTATTGTTAATATGAATTTCAGTGTGCATATGTTTTTTTTATGTGTGTAATGATTTTTAGCGCGGATGTAAGGAAAAGGTTATTTAAAGGTAATATACGAATATATTCATATCTAATATCTAACCCCTCCATAGCAGGTCATGAATAAATTTTGACGTAAACAATTTTGTTACTAGAGTTTCACAACGGCATTCCGCATCTGGTAATAAAGTAAAAAACTAATAGTTTCAATTGATGTAAATAAATATAGAGACACTACTATGACACTATTCTATTCCATACAATTTCAAGCATTTTGCGTGATGCATACAAGCATTTGCATACCCAAACGTGCAGACAAAAGTTCTACAAAATTATTTTGGTTACTTTTTCTGCAGAAATACCTCCTCATGCTAAGCAAAAGTGGAATTCAAATACAAGGTATATCATTCCATATTATAATAATTTTGGAATTGCTTGTGAATATTATACCACGTATCAATGCCTGTAAATGTTTATTCATTGAATACAAGTTCAACTTCATTCATTGTGGGATAGTGTTTCCCGATACCAGAGGAGTATCTCCCTCAATGTTACCACGGAAAGTTTTTATTGCTGCAAATAATAGGATTCATATTCTTTGTCGCGAAGTTTTGCGGAGTGGATGTCGCAAAGTTTGTTACGCCGCGCCCCGTAACCGCAAACTCGGTGAATATTAAGTTTTCTCTGTTTTATATGGATTTCGGAGATTACATTCCTACCGCTGTATATTAATATCTTAGACGTGTCTCTGAATTTTCCTTCTTAATCTTTCGGTGAAGATAAAGTTTTAAGAGCGTGCTTCGTTGATGTTACATTAAAAATAACAAAAAAACAATGCTCATTTATAACCAAATAGGTGATATATACAGAAAAATATCACCTATTTTGCAAAACAAAAAAATAATACTCTCTTTATATTCAAAATATTGGATATTTACAGAAAAATATACTCCTATTTCGATTAAAAAGTCCTGAGCATTATTTATTTGTTACTTTTAGCATTATTTTCTTGATCAGCTTATATGGATCCCACTGCTGGGCACAGGCCTTACTACATAGAGTAACACATGAGAAGTACGGTCATAACATCACCACGTTGGTTGCAGAAGCATAGATGAACTATAACAAGGAGATAACAAATTTGGATGGATGGGTTCCAAGGAGTGACCATGGCGAATGTAGCTTTGTTTTCAATATCAAATGCCAAAGCAACAACGAGCTCTTTCTGTTAAGTGTTCATAAATTTATACAGCTTATGTATTACACGCAACTGTGTCTAAATACTGATCGCCGCAAGTCACCAGTTTATAATGGTGTAACTTCAAACTATTAAGTGTCGGCACATCGCTTAAGTGGCCATCAAAGGCCGCTTACGCGATAACTTATCGCATCGCAAACTTCGGCTTCATTAAGGGACGATGCATGGCGTGACGGAGGCTAACTGCGAACTCGGACCGTTCCATGCAAGTGTCGCTGGCCGCTCAGATTAGGGGTGCGCTCAAGTATATCGATATCGACAAATAACAAACTAGAGGAATGGGACAAAGGCGCAGATAATTATTAATAAAAAAAAATCTTCAGATCTCAATTTGTGATTTAAAATAATTATGTAACTATATGAAATAAGTTGTAGTTTAAGATGATTCGCAAATTTTTATTTGGATTATGCATACTATATTTAATGAAACTTTGTAATATTATTATGTACTTGTGCCATAATTTTTTTTCGGAAATCGTCTACTGTTCCTCACAGGACGGGCTTAGCCTAGTGTGAGGACAGGGTAAAGTTTTTGTCATGTTTTAATTTTTAAATAAATTTCTTTCTTTCTTTCCATAAAAACATTCACACCTTTCAACTAGCCTCATTTTAAGCAACTAATGCTGCTTACAATAAAAAAAAATTAAAAACTAATGTTTCTGAGTTTTTATTACACATAACTATGAAATACTATTTGAATACATTAAATTTGTAGAATAGGAACCTGTTGCAAGTTTCAGTAAGTTTTTTTTATTAAAGTTCCAAATAAACGACACCATAGTACGATCTTTATGTTAAGTAGGAGTGTGTTCCAGATGTAGCGTAGTCTGTCTTTGGTAGCTTCTCCTTTGATTAATAAATTATAACCACAAATGTTTGGTATGTAAAATTTGTGTATGTTATGGTTACAGAGGCGTAGAGTAGCTTAAGATTGACAAAACATTGCAACATGTAATTTATCGATAACTCCATTATCCACTCCTACTTCTATTCACAACACTTCTCAACTTTCCTCTTGAATATTCGTGTCGCGCGATGTCCACTTGTTTATGGAGAGGGCAGTTGGGCAGTTCTGTGGTTTCGCAAGTTTGAAGTACGGGGACCCGCTGACAAGATTTACAGCTTGAACAATTGTACTTTATGTTAGCTTGTGTTATAAAATGGACATGTTGTACCAGAAGGTCTTAGCTCCCAATCTTGTATTGTTAGTGTTAAATATGTACTTACTGTAAGAATATTTGGATTTATTATCAACCACATGAGTACAACAGAACTGCATAGGATAAATGTTTGAATTTTGAGGAAATCGGAAAGTCTCGCAGACAAAATATAAGTTTTTAAATCCTAAGATCCAAAAAATAAAGTTATCAATGTAGAATGTATTAGAATAAACAATAAAATATGTTAGTCTCTTTCGCATTATTCTCCAACTTTAATGGGATCAAAAGATTATTTTTCCCTCTGTCAGTTGGTAGCTAGGCATTCGTCATCAGCCTATATACGTCCCACTGCTGGGCACAGGCCTTCCTCATGGAGAAACACATGAAGAGTATTGGGCAGTAACCACCACGCTGGCCCAATGTGGGTAGAAAGGTAGAAACGGTTGCAATAGCTGTGCCTTCCGAAGCACGGAGGAGCTCAAGATCATAAAGTTTTGGTCACCTATCCACGACCTGACTATGACGAAGGTAGTTTTGTTTTCGATTGAAAGCCAAAGCGTACTAACCACTAAGACACCGAGGTCCTCTATTAACCACTACGCCGTTGAACTAGGCATTTACTTCTTCTTTATTCACTCTTAAAAATATTAGAAATATTTTACTGAGTTGTCATCAATGAATGCGTATTAATTATCTAAGGACGATAAAGAAAAAAGCACCTATACGATCTTTTTCCTCACAATCTAACTGCGACACAGAGATGATGATGTAACACCTGACAGAGTATGTTGTTCTGCGTAAGTGTAATTAGTTGCGGCGCTCTGCCGTGCGCTGCGAGGGCGCCACTTTCCAAGGGGCTGCAAGTGCAAGTCACCCGTATCAATATTGGTCCCGGGGTGAGTGTTTTGTTTACAATGTTTTTGTGTAAGTTTGTTCGTTTGTTTTAGATAAATTAATCGTGTTTGTATTGAAACATTACGCGCTTACGATAAAGACCTTAAATTTAACTGTATAACGTTTATTGCGTCAATATTAATGTAAATAATTTATTATTATTTACCAAAGCGGTACAAAAACGAGTTTTACAAAAAAATCACAGCCACTTACTAGTATCTTCAATATGGATTTGACAGTGATATGAAAAAAATGTAGATAACTAGGTACAGTCACTTAAATAGTACGCATGTTATTTTATTACTTGATTTATGAATGTTAGATCAATCAAGTCCTTAGAATTAGAATGTTTAAAACGGGTAAATAGACTTTTTGTCCTCGCTAATAACAGCAATCTTTCTCTAACAAATCTGTACAAAAAATTAAGAAACTTGTTAATTGTAATTGTTTTATTTTGACAGCCCTCATTAGCGAAAAACATGAAGTGCAATCTCGAGTATTTTAATAGAGTAGTCAAAACGTGAGTATGTAATTGCCGAAGTGCACTTTGCCACAAATTGTGCCGTGTCCATGATAGTTTTTTTATTAAACCACACGTACTCTTGAACCAAATTTAAGCCGTTACGGTAATATATTCGTGCGGTTCACTTCACTGCAATGAGTATGCAGAATCGACCCCATCGATGTTTCCTCGATTTATGTTGCAAATAAAAATCTCTCGTAACTTTACTTCGCAATATTTGGAGCTTTGTGATAAATTACGAGTCAGTCTGGTGCTTCGTTTGTGATTGAACGTAATAATACGAAAGAATTCTAATATATTATTAGATTTCCGCACGATACTACCGGTTTTAGATTTTATTGGGTTGGTAGTCCAAAACAAAGAGAAAAATATTAATGAAGTAGCAAACATAGAATTGAAGGTTGATATATTCAGGCACATGCAAGCATACCCTTACCGTTAAAAAAACATACCCTCTGTTACATGGACTTAACATCTCAGGTGAAATTCGGGTATGCTTGATGATTAGATATGTAAAATGCTGAAATGGAAAAAAAATGTCAACGTATTCAAATTTTTAAATTAAGTCCGTAAGTATGTTCCTATAAAACTTTTAGAATTTCATTCAATGTAACATATTTCTTTCAGTTAAATTAATGTTTATCTAATGTGTTACACTTTACATAATACGTAAATGACTAAGTAATGTAATGGTACTATATTTTATAGTCATTACCACTGAAGTATTTATTATGTACACAGTCATAGTGAATGTAATTAAACTGACGAAGCAATTTTTTTTAGATAACTTACAAAGATAATATTTCTGGTTGAGAACTAAGAAACTTCGTTAGTATTGTCTGTATTCAAAGAAACTTGCGCGGCGTATAATCTCAAGGAAAAGCAAAAAGAAGTATATATTTTTGCATAATTCTCGTCTCTATAAAATTGTGGCAAAATAAAGCAACGGAAAACACTACAATGAATTACGTATTTGATTAACGTTCTCCATATTTTCGTTTTTATGACTTATGTCTGCGACTGCCAGCTTTTAATTTTGCCAGTGAACGACTTCGATTTTCCTGCAGTTTAAAAAAGTTATTTATCAGTTAAAAAGAATGAGACAAAACTATAAATGGGACCGAGAGCGAGGGAGACGAAGCACGGTTGTAAGAGGGAACGAAAAATAAAACAGGGGAAGAAAGTTAAGCGTCCGTGACTTTTCAAGATTTTTTCGGCGTTTATTTTTTAAACTTTACGCCAGCTCCGCGCTGTTGCAAGTATATAAAAGCAAGCGTTTTCCGATTTGTCTTTTGTTTTCCTCCTTTATTTCGGCCCATTCCTTTTTATTGAGCCGGCCGCGCCCGATTCTTTATAAAATATGCGGCGTAATTATACAAACGTAGATAAGGAACGATTAAAAATTATCGTTGTTATCCTTCCTCTCTCACGGTCGTAACAATAAGAGGAGTGCGTCAAATGAAATCTATATTAGAAACAGTAATAGGTTCATAAGCGGTAATGAAAGTAAACTTCCGAACCCCTAATTACGGAACGAACGTAGGTAAATAGTGAGAAGGCGCCTTCGATCATCCATCACGAATAGAGAGGCGGCCTTTGTGGCCACCGACCAATTACTGGCATGAAAATTAAATTCACGAAATCTAATTAAGAACAAATTGTTTTATTTATTATGATGCGTCGGGTTCATTTGTACCCGTCGGTCGCGGCGCCCGGGGCGGGTCCGGCCCCATCAAATCGCGTCGATGCCAGTTTTTTGGCTTCACTCGGCTGGTGCCTGAGACAGAGCTGTGACGTAACAGGCTATTGACCTTGGCTCTTGGATAATGTAACACCGTCAGCCTGTACACTCATACATGCTTTGGTATTAAATCATAATAAAATACAGCAATTACTCATAAATTCTTAACAGAATGGATGACTGACCACATAGAACACACAGCTAACCTTTGGATAAATTTAGTGTGTTACTTACTAGTATGCTACCTATGTTGAGAATACATAAGATATAATGTAAATAAATTATATGGTTAGAAAAAATACAGAAATTTTATAAAATTAAAATCGATCTTGTGGTCCTAAAAACAACAATTTATCTGCGGTAATTGCCTTAAGGCTAGGTACAAGTTGTTTATTTTCCCATAACCTTTTGTGCATAAATTACGTTGCAAATGTGAATTCTTACAATGTAGAAAATAACCACACTTCACTATAGAATAGGGTCTGTTGGTCAGTCTTGTAGCCCGTAATACGCGTTCATTTGTTATGTTTGCGAAATGGGCCTATTACGGCCACTGACAGCCGACACAAAGACTGACATCGTTTTATTGTCGAGATTGCCTACAAATGGATCACATATATTTCACGTTCGGGCTTTCCCGACCCTCCGTTGGAGTTTGTAAGTCACCTAGGGATTTCATATCTCTGAATTTGTAGCCTCAAACAGAGTGCTTGGTTCGACGAAAAGTTTGACACTACAATATTTGTTCCGAGTTTTGTCCTACCCTAATATACTTCTATTAAAACTTCTATCTATGATATTATTTGCTCTGCTATTTAATTTTTATTTCATGAAACATTAGTACGGTAGTGCAGATAATTAGATGTGATGACTTACGAATGAATTTGTACCTATAAATCAATGAAAAACTCATCAATCATAGCAATATAATGTTTATTTAAAACAATAATAACTTCTTGGGCCTATTCCAGCAGTGGACCAGCCCAAATCCTATTTTAGTGGCGTGTCTCAAAGATATTCCTCTGAAACTTGTCACTCACTCACTCAATATTACACTCTCTTTTATGCAATGGAAATTTACATAGTAAATGAGTGTAAATGGCCAAGTTTCTTCTTCTGTGCGTGTCTCTCTGACTAGCGAAGGTGAAGTTTAACTCTTTATTGCACCAATAAACACAAATACATGTCATTATTTAACAATAGTATGCAAAGGAGGACTTATGTCTAATAGAGATCTCTACTAGCAAACCCATCACAGGTGTGTGAGATTTAGTATTGAAAGAGAAGGGACACCAGTGCGAAAGATAAAAAATTAAAGATTTCGAAAACTAAAATTCAAATACATTATAATGTATAAATATTATTTATATAAATAATTAAATTATATAATACATACTATACACTATGTCAGTATTGAAAGGATCAGAAATTTGGAAATGTGTAGTTACCATTTTAGGAAGAAAGCGCTAGAAAGTGCTTCTTGGGTTTGTATTGTTACGTCTGTGTCTCTTAAGGGGTAGGCTAATATTTTTACACCTACTTTTCTATGTTCAGGTTACAATATGAAAGAGTGCGAGACTGTTGCCATGTACTATTGCGCAATAATCACTAGTAATACGCAAGTTCAACTTTACAGGTGGCCAGTATTACAGCAATACGAAGCACAATAAAATCAATACCGTATAATTTATCAGTATACAATAGCGTGGCCGGTAGCGGTGTCCCGCTGCGCTAATAGAGAGGTGTCGGCGTCGCGTCACCGTCACGTCATCTATCACGTCGATAATCCCGTGGAGCAACAATGCTCTGTGGAACACGCATTTGAAATAATATGCTTTTGAATTTTTTAATTGTCACATACGCTTTTAAGTTGAACAAGTATAACATTTTTTGCATAAGAATTGAAAATATAGTAACACCTAAAAATAAAACTTGAACCAATAACGCCACTACTAGATTTTCTCTAAAATGATTTTAGTTTTGATTTTTGTTGCTCGAATAAACACGAACATATTAGTTTTTTGCAATTTCTATAAGGTGCGCCAGATTATACAAAATGTATGTAAAGGACAGAAATCGGTCTGATACAATTTTCTCACTCTCTCTCTCACGCCCCTATCTAAATGTACATCTATATGTGTTGTCAGTTTTTCCTTTTCCAAAAAAGAGAACTAAGTACGGAAATCATAACTATCATTATTCAGTCTGGAGATGCTTGCTGTCACGGCTTAGGTTTCTCCATTAAATTTTTTTCGCATAATGTTCTTTAAAATATTTTTTTTCACACAAAACATACCTATTAATAGCCAAGCTACTAAAAAATAACTTAATATGACACAGTAACACGGTTGTAGAAGAGAAGTTCAGTGAATTACCGCGGCCTATCGCCGGCCATTCATCACAGCGGTCAACGAGATGGCCGATACGACCCGACCTCACCTTAACTGCTGAACAATGACGACCTGCCTACCCACTGAATGTCGCACCGGATTGTCTTATTTGATTTTATTACGGTCGTTATGTATGACATTTGTTTTGCGTGGGTTTTATAAATTTTTCAGTAAGGTTATATTTTTAAAATTAGTTATGTTAAGTTAAAATTTACATAATAATACAATTTACACTATGCGAGGTTTCGAATTTTCGGGCCATCTTAAATTACAATCCAACATATAAATGCGATTTTTTTTTAAAATAAAATGGATTATAGGTAGGCATATAATTATGCTAAAGTCGTGTAATGTTAGTGATAAAACTAACATTACAGTACTTAATTTTTTTATTAAGCAAAGTCCAGTGTTCAACTAGCTAGACGCATCACTCAAGGCGTTAAGTTGATCAAAGATTTTACTCATCGGTATAAATAAAATAAAAACCATATTCCGATTCGAGTCAGTCCAAATCAAAGCACAATTGGTGATCCAACTTTTATGAAATGATAAATACCACACCGCTGGCACGATCTTCAAAAAAACGCTTAACTTGTCCCAGTACAAAAGGAAAAAGCCCGCGCCTTCCGTTGGAGCCAAAGAAAAAATGTTCGCGAGGGATCCGGCCTTCATTTATCATATTCTATATTCATTTATTCGTCAAGTTCTGGATTCATTTATTCGTCATGTCTTGATTTCGTCTCATTTATTATTAAAAATGAACTGTCCGGAGCAGGACACGACATCGGCCCCGGCCACTGTTTCAATCTTAGAATAATTTCATGCTGAATTATGTCAGATTTTGTCTTTGGGCGCAAGCCGCAGGTCAGCTAATGATCCTGAGATATTGTGAAATTGGCAGGTTCGTCTAGCAAACGTCGCTTTTTAAGGGTGGGTTTTTTGTTCCGTAGTAATTTTAACCTTAATAGTTAAAATCTAGATCAATAGCGTTAATGAAAACACCAACATGACAGAAAATTGTCTAATGTTTTCAAAGCGAACACAATCTCACATACATAAAAGGTATTTATAATTTTTTTGTTAATTTTACTAATATTCAAAATATTTCCTTAAAAGCCGGAATCGTATGTATTTTAAAAGAATATCAAATGAAAATCCGTCGTCCATGATCACAATAGGGTTGTCAATATTTTCGACAAATAAATAATTATCTTGTTATATGTATTATGCTCTTTTACTAGACATAATATAATCCGATTCTTGTTATGTTGATGAATTTCATTACATCAATTTTTGTAAAAAAATAAAAATGTCCTAATATTACCGATCGATAAAGTCATTAAAATCGGTACAGCAAGCATCGAATCAAATCGAGCAACCCTATTTGTCGTTTTGACAGAACAGTTCAGTCACAACACGAATGCTCCAAGCGTTTTCGACGATTGTTTTTGTTTTTCGGTTTTTCTTTTCCACTATTCTTGAAGAAGATAATAAATTGTAGATAGGCAATAAAGATGTAGATCTATATGATAAACACCGTAGCTGTGTGGTTTCGTGGTTCAAAATAGTTTAAATCCCGATTAGGACAGATGTATGTATGATGATTAAAAATCATTCGTTTTCCAGTCATGCAGGAGGTTTCTTGTGTGTATATATTCCGAATATTTACTTATAACTATTGAGTTATATTTCAGTTAATATTTCAGTTCCTTTTGTGAAAGAAAAAGTTTCCACTTAATTTCCACCGTTTTACTGATTTACGATAACATTGAAAACAATATACAGGTAATAATGCTGCTGGTAATAAAATTCGCCAATAATGCATTTATGACACACCAAACTTAAAAAAATCATACTGCCATATCTTTTTTTCCCGGGTCCATTTCTTAAGAATCTCTTCATATATGGAATCTAGAGTTGTCACTTTATCGTACAACATATTTTTTGATAGTTTTCGCAATTTTTCTTAGTATGGTAACTTGCCATTGTTGTTTGCGATGAAAATTCGAAGCTATATACATTAGCTGTGCCACCAGCCACCATTTTACTAATCCCAGTATCCTGTTGTGGTTACACTGACTTTAATTATTTAACTTTAAAAATATTTGAAAATTCAACTATTGGACAAGTTGTCATATAACGACATCATACGTTTTCGCCATTGTTCCATATTTTAACCTACTGGTCAACCTGACCACGGATCAAAAGACTGACCCTTAGTATAGCATTCAATAAAAATAAGTTCTAAGGATTTGTTCATCTTGAACAAAATTTTTCCCAGGCTCTATTATAGCATGGCATATAGAGATGTATACTCTACACAATTTACAGTTAACCTAGTGGTAGTAACTAGTAACCTAGTTTAGTTCATCTTACTTCTTTACAGGGGAAGTTCTTTGTTTAATTTTATTTATGTTTTTACAACTAATGTTAAAATTCTTCTTTCGCAATATTCATCCATATTGGGTCACCTTTACAATAAACGAGTACCACTTAATTTTGATGTTTTTATATTTTTCATGTATGTAATTAGTATATTTAGAATTACGTGCAGTATTCGTTTTATGAAAGAAACATACAGGAATTCAAATGACAGTCACATTTTTTAATAGTCCCTTTTAATATGTTAGGACGGCTAGAGACGTTACGATATAGGTATGGAAAGTAAATCTGGTAACTGACAGACATGTTTGACAGTGTGTGATATTCAGAGTGTGACGTCAACGACCTCAAATCGCGAGTGCCATTTTAATCTCGTTCCTCTTAATCCGCGCTGCACTAGTCACTGCCACGTGGTTCTATGATAAAGTGCTCCACCAGATTATGCAAATTCTAAAATTTCTCCTTATCCTTTTTCTTCTTTATTCAAGCGCGCTATCTCTGTCCCGCTCTCCCGCGATGTTTCCACCCCACTGAATGGCGCAACGGCTGATGGATGATGCGTTATTCCAATAGCAATTTGGATATCGCTTATTTACATTTTATTCACTATTGCTCGATATGGTTTATTACGGCACTTAGCGAGTTCGATCGTACTTTGTTTTTACTACTTTTTAAAAGCATTGAAGTTTTTCCATTTGTCGTTGTTAGTGACGATTTTGTGTGTATATCCTGTGTACATTCTTGGTCCCGATGTCAGTTATTTAATGTTAATTGCAATACGGACTTAAAATAGGCGAAATGTGGGTAATGTGGGCAATGGAAATGTGCCTACTCCTTCGGGTATAGAGCCAAGGAGTAAAAGAATTAAAATCTTAATCATCATAAAATTTATTCAGTTTAGATGTATCTTAGCGCATGCTTTTGAATGCCAAAAGTAGTTTAAAAAATTTCCGCCATCAATTAAAAAAACTACCAGGAGGTTTTGTTCTGAGAAGAACCGGCAAGAGACTCAACAAAGATATGTTTATATGTATGTATATGTGTATTATGGCAGACCCAAGTAAATAAAATGGGCTCTTAGTAATGGTAGATTAAATGTAATGTAAAAATGAAAATTAAGGATAACGCTTGTTAAATGTTTTGTAAGCTTGCCCGTTCGTATAAGAACAAGAGACCTCCTGGGAATACATAAACATTTTGAATAATACTCGTATTTGTAACAATTTTATTCTAATTTTAACTACCCAGCATTAACTTCTAATATTTCAATGTACGTTACTGAAACACCAGGTTCAGGTATTCTTCGCACTTGGTTAACAAGAACGAAATGGTTTAGTAGCAATCAAGATCGCATTTAAGCAGCGCCCGCGCCGGTTCGGTAATAGAGTCACATAAAGTGAGCACTGTTACCTTTTGGCTGTCACATGGAACTATATCTACTTTTGTTATGAAGACTTGGTTACGTCAACTTCGTGTTTTTATATACTTAATATAAAATTATAACAAAAAATCTTGTTTCAAGAATAAAGAAGCTTTTCAACTCTACATTTTCCTTTTGTCGGTTATTGTTTGCTAGATTTAAGTATTTTATTAATTGTTACTGAATTATGTTCGTTTATCTAAAATATTAAAATATTGTTATCTTCTTCGTTAGGCCAAGCACTCGCCAAGCATAATAATTTCTATATAGTACATAATTATTATTATTATCTTGCACACATTTTTCCTTTCTAGCATTTTTTGATTAAAATTCTCCCAGTTATGTTGTTGTTTTTTCTAAGATAAAACAGAAATTAACGAACATTTCTTTTAGTATTATAAAACTCTGCATTACTTTTCTATTTATAACTGAATTGAGTGGTAAGCGGAAACGCAAAAAAAAAATTATGCTCTTTTTACATCAGTCTCACTTTACACCAGTATTTTTTATAACAACAAATTATTTTCATGTAGCACATACATGGCATGTACATCATGAAAACATGCATATTGCTGTATTTTATATTACCATATGTGAGAAAGAGGCATGTCCACTTTCTTTCAATGACATGAGATAGCACTATTGACCTACGTAGGTACTTACATAATTTCTCAAAAATTTATCAAAAACATTGTAACAGGAGCCAGGCCATGTGTCAAACCCATCGAGATTTGACACAGGCGGCTGACTCAGCATTTCTCAGTTTCGCTGTAACACATGCATACGGAACCGTGACTTGCTGAAATGACGACCGGTTTTTTTAATTGCGAGTCAGACGTCTCTGTGTAGCGAACAGCTCAATAATGTTGTATGTTTTGCCACTGTGGATAGATTTAGATTTTGTTTTTTTTTCGAAAATCTGTAATGGGTATATCATAATTATGCAAAGCTTTAAAATATCAACTGTGGGGTGAAGATACATATATATGTATCTTAGTATACATAATATGTAGATTTTTTTTCTTTCTCCCAGTTAGACCATATGTCATCATCATACGTTGTTCTCAATTTAATTTCGGATTGGTGCAATACGTTTCTTTGAAATTACTTTACAATGTCGACAAAATTCACCAAATCATCCATTCTCATAATCAAAACATCCGTGATGACACTAATTTCACAACAAAATACACAATTTATCCATCAAGATCTCGACATTTTTCCATATTTTTAAATATATTTTACCATAATTCATAAGATCTAAACTTCACTTTTAAACAACACTGTAGAGTTCACAACTGGTTATTATTAATCGTGGGTACATGACAGGTTACAACTATAATCTTTATAAACTGATGGTTGTACGCATAAAGTACTTTATTTTAATGCCACTACCCGCACTAATTTTATACCCCTCCCATCTCGAGAACCACCAGTTCTGTACCTCGGGCGGTAAGAAAATAGTGCACGGAATAATAACTAAAAAAATACAAACCGAGTCTGTGTGAGACTCAGGAGTGTGGGTAGGCGGACTGCTAAACGCAATATAAAGTGCTGTTAGGGATGTCTGTTTATCGTTACTACTATTATGATAGTTTGGGCGACTGTGACATTTGCGATAAAAACATTAATGAACTATTAAATTTGTTTGAAGTATTAAACCAATCTTTAATTTAAACAGAACCTTAGCCTTAAATTCGCATTTAAGAGGACAAAAATTTTAATTGAGGAAAATGAAAATCCGAATTTCGTTATAAACGAAGTTTTTTGCCTTAAGTCTTAAAGGTGTAGATCGTAGGTCAATGCAGCGTTGACAGCCCTAAGCGCGTTGTTATACGTAGGTACGTAACTATAGGCGCCTCTCCCCGCGCAGTCATTAGTACCGCTACCCGCGCGCCTCGTGGAGAAAGTATGATTTTACTCCTATAAAGCCGTATTTCTACTCCATACAGGAATTCGAATGCAAGTTCCCGGGTTCAGGGAAGGACATGTGGTGTAGATACTTAATTCTGCTGTTGAAACAATCCCAATATGGCGCTAGTGTTATTTGTTTGATGTTCACTTCAGTGGGCCTTAGGTGTGGTAAATTTGTTGCTTGTAATAAATATTTTATCTTTGATAATGTCGAGGGAGTTGGCATGGTCTTAGCAATCGATACTATGAAATATTTAACTCATTATTAGGATTAGTTTATACCACTATTACAATGAGGATGAGGATGAGGAGCTCGGTGGCGTAGTGGTCAGTGCGCTTTGGCTTCGATCGAAAACAAAGCTAACTTCGCCATGGACAGGCCGTGGATGGGTAACCTAGACTTTGTGAACTCGAGCTCCTCCGTGCTTCGGAAGGCTCGTTAAGCCGTTGATCCCGGTCGCATTTGTGACCGTTTCTACCCACCAACCCGCATTGGGCGAGCGTGGTGGTGTTACGGCCCATACACCTCATGTGTTTCTCCATGAGGAAGGCCTGTCCCAACAGTGGGACGTATATAGGCTGATGACTATTACAATTGTCTTGTTTACCATTTTTTACGAATACAATAGGAATTTAGGATTGCTCCTGTATCTTACCTTTGGGGTATTCGGTTTTTGACGAAATATTAAGTTTACTGTAAAATAATATCGAGAGGTCTTAACTCTGGTTGTTCGGATGGGTCCTCTTAGCATATTTTAATGAAATGTGAAAATGTTTTTCTAAATTCACGAAGGAAATCGACACGTATAGGTGTAGGTAGGTAGGTACGTACGCTATTCGTTGATAAACCAACTATGAGGCTTTGTTCCGATTTTTCAGAAATTTTTTACCGTTCCTTTACATTAACCCCTCGTCTGTGAGATTGACAGAAATCAGCCAAAACCCATTGATTTTCTATTGAACAAAGGTCACATAATTATGATGAGTTAACATCGTTTTAAAAATATATGATAAAGTTTAAACCAAATTATAATGATAAAAATCACAATTCTCTAAAACTATATTGACGTTTATTAAAAAATCCATCAAAGGATTAAAGAGTAGCCGGTTTTCCATTCAAATATAGAGTTCACTAATGAAACGAATATTACTTTTATTTGTTTAAATGGAAAACTCACATTTGTTGGGCGGCACAGCTGAGCAATTAGTGGCCCACCACGTGGCCGGGGGGAATAACCCGCGGAGGAAAAAACGTGGCACGGACGAAAGCATCGACAAACTGTTCCTATTTTATACGAATATATACATGTAGGATTTTAGTCAGATACTTACTGAGATATAATTCTTAACCGAAAAAAATACTAATTTAATTCACAAAATTGTAATTGCAATAGTTACATTAGAAGGAAAAAACCGTAAATGTATGTTTTTGTAAAATAAATAAATTTGATAAAAAAAAAATATTATAATATTAATCAGGAGTAGTCTTCGATTTTAGTATTGAAGGGCAATAAAAGAAAATAATATTTTGCCTATATTATAACAAAACGAAAAGAAATAAAAAACAAAAGCGAAAATACGAAATTATAATCGATAAAACATGAGTTCGATTTTATAGGAAATCTTCAGACTTGGCCATAAAAATCTAACATGAAAATGTAAATATTGTGTAATGTAAGTCGGCGCATGAGATTTCAGGCTGTCAAGCCGCGAGGTCGTTGCCACATCGATTTTCGATTTGCCCCGATGTGGGTCAAGTGCTGTCTGGATCATCTTCGATCCTTCCCTGTGCACTTTTTGCACTTCGACAATATTGCACCTTATTCGAATAACTTTCTGATTTTTAGTGACAAAGAATGAATCAAAATACCGAATATAAATTTATTTATATTTGAAGTTAATATTTCTGATAACTTTTAGTATCCGAAATCACCGAGAATGTATGAGGACTGTAATGAGAGTAGATGAAGCGAAAGAAACATGTAAGGATCGTAAAAAATTTAAAGAAGTATATACCTAATCTGTCTGCCACTTTGGGGAAATGACGAGACTTTATATATTTTTAACCATTTTACGCAAAAGCTTATGGATCTGATTTATTTTTAAAATTTAAAATATACTTATTTATGAGTAAGTTAATGTTTATGTTTAAGTTTTTACTTTGAATGTTTTTAAGCAGTGTACACACGAAATTTTCGAATCTTGCCATATCTCCTCTCGCAGGTGGGCTGGTAGATATTTCTTTTAGGAATAACCCACACCCTTTGTACTGATTTTTATTGTTTGCCTTTTCAATGTATTTTTTTTTGTGTACAATAAACTATTAAATAAATAAATATTAAATTACCTTAGTACAATCTGTTCGTTCAATATTAGAACAGGTAACTTTCATCCTTTTTTAAAATTTACACAAAATCAGCAATATTTTTAATTGATTGTTGGTTTTAAGAAAAATAAATTAAATTATAATACACGAATTTTGAATTTTCTCCATTTCATTAGGGTGCGATCGAAGCAGTTAGAGCCCTTTTATTATATGCTCGCCTTTAAATTGCCAAAAAGAAATTCCTCCCCGAAATAGGGAAGAGGGACAAAACCTTGTCCTCGACTTGGCTTCCAATGGCCCACCGTTATTTAAAAATCGAACACGATAAGAGCGGAATGTTTTTATTTTTTTAAATGGCTGGAATTTATGTCCTCTTTTTAAGTGAATATTGGCAGTTTTGAATGGGAGCTGTTCGATAACGGTTTTATTGGGTTCAGCTTCAGTTACGAGTTTTCGGACGGTGCGTAATGTAGCCTTCGATTTTCGGTAATGGTCAGCTGATAAGCAAATGACGTCATTACTGACTGACTTAGTTTGTATCGCTTCGACTCATTTCGTTTTCACGGTACTTTGTTGCGATCTCCGATTGATAGAATTTTATTTTCCGACATACATTTTTACTTTGTCCTGAATTGGACAATACCTATAGGAGAAGCTACAATGCAGATTTCATCATGCCTGTATATTGTCGATAGAAGTGTTATCACATCGCTTGGATCATTTAAATATAAAAAAATCGTTAATTTTGATCTTAAACGAGCAGGTAAATAGAGATACTATAAATTTATTAAAACAGCAAGTCCACTTAATAGAAAGCGTAATAAAAATTCTGAGGTCTGTAGACACATAATTATTACATATCACAAATATCATTGATATAACTCCACCGCTACTTTTGAAAAGGATACACAAATATTTTGCTTTTGCAAATCTGTTCAAGATTAGGCGAAAAGTGCTCTTATACAGGATTATACACGCATTTTTGTGTTTGTATAATACGACGTAATATTTTAAAACTGTAGTTTTAATAAATGTTTCGAACCGCTAAAACAAATACGCTTAAGATAATCAGATAGATTTCATCAAGTTATACATTAGAGCGGTCGGGGGTGAATCCGGCAAATACAGTCCCCCACCGTTGATAAAGAATTGAGGGTATTAAACGATTACAAATGCTTCGCGGTTCAATAAACAACCCACGAGGAAACCGTTTTAGATGAATTGCTTAAATGTCTCACTAAATACGGACGCTCTGCGAATTGGGTCATGCAGGCTCAGCTTTTACGGCCTCCGTGTTACTTTAATAGGTATTTTAATTTAAAATCCTTTTAAACGGAACAGGTAAAAATTATACTTAGTATTTTACAAGTTAAATCATTTTTTTAAAGCTTTTTAAAAAATAGGAAATGCTTAAACATAATAATTTTATAGCTTGATTATTAACAATTTGCAATAAAATTGTGAATTTCAAAATGAAATGAAATCAAATGAAATGTATTAAATACTATTAGATTTTGATAATTATAATTCTTTTAATGATAGTCTGAGTATTTATTTACGCTGGCAATAATTGAAATATTGACAGATTTGTATATTTTGTTCATTATTGTATCTTAGTCAGTAGGTACGAGTATAGTTTACCAAAGTAGCTGAGTAAATAAAGCCTACATCGTAATCTCCCGTTGATAATTTTAAAATTATGTATGTCCAAAGCAATAAATACGATATTTTATCTTGGACAGCAATCTGACTTTTCTTTAGTCAGCTCATAACAGTCCCATTCTCCCCGTGCGTTTCAACCCTTAGATAAGGTTCCATCCACACTTATTTATGTAGCCCGACATCCGATTGAGAGCTTGTCGAGGACATTCGCACTCCTGCTTTATCTACCCTTACTGCTACCTATATTTAATTCCGCACTTCGCTTAGTATCGCACCTTTCTTAAAAAGAGGACTGTAACACACATTTGGAATTTTTTGGAACACATTTGGTACCCTATTTGTATCGATACGGCGAAAATCTTTATTTTATAAATATCTACGTCATTTCAATATATTAAATAATTTTAGACTTTAAATTGAAAGCCCTTACCGTGTTAAGTTAAACAAGTACCTACCTAAATAAAAGATATGGATTAAATATTATTTTATTTTCATAAATTATCAGCAATCGATGGTTTCAGAGCCAGTCACGCACCCGCGCTTATTCGTCAAAGTCATCATCTTGTGCATGTGCGCGTGTGACCGGCGCTGGTCAACAGCGCTGGCGGCCAGCGCCGGCTTGTACGTCAAATTGTATGGAAATCTCGCCGATACTATTGGTCGCCACCGTGACAGTGAAACCACCCTTGTTTATCCGATAATAACTTAGTTCTTACGCCAAGCTCTGAACCGATTTCGATATCTCGATAACGACCGGTAATTCCAAGGATTTTGATAAATAAAATAAATGTATCGTAAAAAGGCAGAAAGGACAATGAAATCGAATCGGGATGTATTTAAAGAGGAAAATTTTTGAGCGGGGAGATTCGAAAAGTTAAATGAGTTTGTTGCCACCGAGCAAGCTTTGTTGCGTAAACCGATCAGATAAAAATAACCGATACGCTCCGCGAGATATATTAAAACTTGCATGCATTTACTTACATTTTGAGTTAGGACTAACTTTAAGCTTAAATAATCTATACTAATATTATAATAATGTACAAACTGCTTTTCTTGCCTAGCATGTCGTAAAAGGCGACTAAGGGCGTATTGGGTACTGGGTTTGTGATTGTGTAGGCGATTAGCACTTGTTACTACTCTTTCATGATTTTTCATCTGACCAAACCCAATTTTTGTATGGCTAAATAACACAGTGCTTTTTGACTCTACCTACCCCTTCGGGGATTACAGGCGTGATTGTATGTATGTATATATGTAATATTATAAAACTGAAGTGTATGTTTGTTTGGTTGAACGTGTTAATCTCAGGTAAAGATAGCCCATTTATTGAGGACGGCTATATACTCGTAACATCACACTAAGACCAATACGAGCGGAGCACTAATAAAGAAAGCTTCAAAATCGGGGTTTTTTGCTATTCCTATTCCACGCGGACGAAGTCGCGGGTAAAAGCTGTATTATCATATCTATTGAATATTTTAGCTGTTTATACTTGCTCCATTTCAATTGTTTTCGTGCACATTATTCATTAATTTTGAAGTAGTTTCAAGAAAAATTTACAATACATACAAATAAGTTGTATGTAGTATAATAGTTTCAGCAGAACACAACTCTTTATTAACACACAAACGCACAAGCCGTATGGAATTTTACTACTATTATTATTTACAGTGTAGTCTAATTAAAAAATATTTTTCCAGTAAAGCCACACACAAAACACGTATCCCAAAAATCACATTTTTCCACAATAATCAGCGAGTTCTCGCTCCATAAAAACTAATAATCTTAAGTGTTCACCAACATTTGAAACCCCCGTCTTGCCGACAATTTTTACACTTCCGTGTTTCCATAGATAAGCAAATACGGGCCGCGTGTGATGGATATTAGGGGCACACCTTACATCATTTGCGTTATTACGGCGGGGTGGCAAGACACCGTTCTTATATCTAGATGTTCCCCCTTAATATGCTAAAATCAAATTAGTTCCAAGTCGGAGCGATTCGCGTTCGATCGCCCACTCTCAATATTACGATCTAGGGGACGTGTCTTGATTTGCCTTGTGTGTCGAGTTTTTGTGCTCGCTTTCTGGAACACGTTCGCTAATGGGGTTTGAAGGAATCTATAAACTAAAGTATATATAATAAAACTAAAGTAAAATGTCTGTACATAGAAAAAAATACTTAAAACCAAGTCAGGGAATGAAAAAAGGTGAAAAATACCAAAAACATGTTTTTCTTTAATTGTTTGTTTCTCTGTCTGTTTGTGCGAGCTAATCTCCGAAATGGCTGGATACCTTATATCCCTGGTCAACATCTTAGATACTTTTTATTCTGGAAAATTAAAGGGTTTCTGGGGGATAGTTAAAAAACCATAGTAACCGCAGACGAAGACACGGGCAACAGCAGTCGTGAATATTATGTATAATAAATATGAAAAAAAAAAACTGAGTCGTCATTTAGACAATAATCACTGATAATTTTTTTTACACATACATAATGTTTTAAAAGTATCAATTTATGTAATTTTAGTAGAAAAAGGGAATAACATCAACAATTATTGCCAAAGGCAGTGTACAGTAACGTGCAAAAATATGTCTGCATTTTTGACAGTTAGAGACTCGTATTAGATGCGAATAAAGACTATCATGTATCACCTGTCAAATGTGTATAAATTCTTTTGCAGGTGACAGTACAGTGATCCCCGTGGAAAAGTATCATGTATGATCACATGATAAGGTCCAGCCAAAAGTATTTAAAACAAGCCCGTTCAACCTATAATGGCATGATCGATGCTATCGCTTGTCGCGAACAAGTTGGAGTTGGTTGAAAACGCCAATTTCCTGCGGGATTCTTGCGCGTTTATCGCGCCGGGGATCGGGACGTCAGCGTTAAGTCGCAGCTTTCATTAGCAGGGTCTTAGCAAATTAACACCCTATGTCGGACCAACACCTTCACGATGCCATTCGAAAATAGCCCTTGCTACTTCAACATAAGCTGCTCCTGTTTAGACACCTACACGTCGTGAGGACATGTCACATTATTGGCATTGTTAATGATCATCTTGGAGCAATAACGTACGGTTTAATTACAAACTGTCGGTTGTTTGGAGTTGTGTTGGATCTCTTTTAAGTGCTTGAGCATGAATATGAATGAATATAATTATATAAGATGCTTTAAATAATTATAAAGATGTTTTGAAAATTGATATATTTTAATGTAAATGATGGAACATACCTGCTAAAGATAATAAATAAATAACAAATAAATATCCTCAGACAAACATTCACAGCTATCAACTAGCCCCATTTTAAGCAACTAATGCTGCTTTTGTTACGGATACTAGATGACGGATAAATGTATTTATTAGATATATACATACATAAATATTCAGAAAATATACAATACTTAAATAAACATCCAAGACTGGTGAATAAATGCCTGTATTCGTCACTCAAACATCTGTTCCCACCGGGGATCGAACCCAGAACCTCTCGAGATGGCGACGCCTTGAGACCGGCGTACAGACCACTCAAACACGGATGTCGTCCAAAAAGATAACTGTTAGATTTTTGGAATTTACCCAATATGCATAAGATATATTTTAAAGAAATAAAAAAGCCATACATGTTTGATTTTTGTATACCTACCGAGAGAGATAATGTAAGATGGAAAAAATGGGTTATTGAGTATTATTCAACACAAAAAATATCTTTATTTATCTGCAAGGGAGCCCCACGATCGTGTTTATGCAGCATCGGTCCAGTGACGGAGACTAATGATGGATGCACTAATAGTTGTGTCGCAGTCGCCACCGCCCGCGCACCATATATCATGCGAGGGCAATGGGGGAAGCGCTTGATAAGGTCAAGTCGTTTGTCGGACACCCGCTTTGGGAGATCTTAAATAAGTGCCGGGGAAAAAATTACAAATGATTTTTTTGCTTGCTTTGTTGTATATACCTATAGATAAACGTGTGTGGATCGTAAACCTTAGGCTGTTAAGAAATATAAACCAGTCCTGCACACCCTACATATTGTAAAACGTTTTGTGTGTAATAATAAATCTTCTATAGTAGGTAAGACGGAAGTAATATATTTCGATAATTATGACAATATGACTTACGAGTATTTAAATTGCAAAATTCCATTTCAAGGACATTCTACTGTTGAGCAAAGGATTTCCTACACATGAAAAATATTGACCATAACATAATTTTGATCATGTTAAAAGAAATACGTAGTTGTATCTTACATATAACATAGTTTGATGATACAAATAACGAAGTGCTAATACCGTTTAAATATGTAATAGTGCAACATTGACATATTACAGTATTAAACACGATGAGCATTAAAGTAATGACATGAATCTAACAAATGACTTTCGTGCTCAAAACAAATCAACTTCAGTATTAGCATTAATAAAGTTGTTTGTTTATTTATTAGCTTGAATTATAATCACAGCTTAACGAAATACCTTGTAAATATGTGAAGTCGTTTAACTTTATGTGTAGAATGTCCTTACTCTATGTCCGTGAGTGCTACGCGTACACGCGTAGGGCTGATACCGTTGCTACATGCTACGGTAAAGCGTTACGAATTTTGCTTTCACGATGGCTGTAACTGGCTGTTACTGTGACATAATTTTTGTAGATGCAATACTAAAAAGCAATTTAATCCTTATTTTGATTAATAAATTTGTACTGTAGTTTGATGCCGCTTTATTACATTCAAAATGGAATTATATTGTGTCATGTTTCTTCATAGAATAAAAGTCAAATTGTGCGAAGAATATAATAATATAAGAAAGATATTTTAAAACGCGTGATAGCCAATTTAAGATCCTAGCCTTTAAGAAGCTTTTCATTCTACATTATTGTAGTTGCAAAATACCTTGTAAGCAGTACCGTTGCATCCCTACCCCAAGATTAATATATCGTGGAGGCCATGTTAGTGGCGCAACAATTTGTCTCTATAAATGTTGACTCAGCGAGGCTGGCTTGCGGCCGCGACGCGCGATTAGCCCAGCTAAATTTATTGTTTAATTTCAAAGCCGTTATTAATAACGTGCGAGATGATTAAACGGATTTCGCGGCTTAAGATGTTCTTTGATTTATAATCTGTACGGCTTTTAGTGGGTTTTGAGGTGTAAGTGGGTAGTTTTGTTGCTCATGTTCGTAATAGTCGTATGTATATTTGTTGTATTTTCTTAAATTTTATGTAAGAAACGTTGGACAAAAATCATACCAAAAAAATACACCCACATCCTAAAGGTAAAGTAGAGTTGTAAGCATAGAATGGAATACAAAAAAAAAGTATGCGGAATGTATGTACGAGAGGAAAAATAGAACAAACTGGAATGAGTGTGGAAATAAAAAAAATAGATGTCTCAATCAGAGATACCCCTTTCTTATCAGAATTCAGATAAAGTTCCTGATAATGGCAAAGCAGAGCTAGAAAAAAAAACTATCATGTTTCATAGGACACATATATTTATAATTTAAACCTTATTAAAGTGATGTTTTTCATGTTTCTGCCTACGTAGAAAGTCTTTTGCCGTCTTAGTTTTATCAATAAGTGTGGCAGTGCAAACTTAGTTAATTACCGGCCGGTCGCCGCCCCGGAACCGGACAGCACGATACGTCGCACCCTCATCTGAGGCAAGCTTTTGCATGTCTACTATATTCTCGGCACTAACGTCTCAGACATGTTTCCCTACCAAACGAAACCCAACTTTAAGGTTATAAGTACTATGACACAAAGTCGCTAAGCGGGCAATGAAGTTACGACGTTTTAAACTCGAGGGTTGCGAGAAGATGATCTAAGTACGTTATCCAAATATGTGCTCCAAGTTTTAGTGCATATTGTCGAGAATGTTTTGTGGCTACGACAATGGTTGTGGCGGAGATATGGGGTTTATGCGTGTAAGATGACGCTTGTTTGGCGAACTCGCTGATATGATAAATCAGTTTAGAGAGAAACATCTCACTTGAGAGTTGGGGGAAGTATGCAAACAATCTAGCGTTAAATGAGCAAATTGTTTATACGCGGTCTCGGTTATGGCGCGAGGATAACATATGGGATTATCGTTATTGTGTAGACACGCACTTTATTATTTCACTTTAATATTTCCATATACGTTGTTTTAGTAAGGTTGCTCTTTCTGTTTGAGTAGGCTTGATTGATTTTGGTTTTACATTAGACAACCGATTCTTTTCCTAAAGCTTGGAAAGAACTAAGAATAGCCTATTCTACAAATGTGCCTTTTGTTCGACTTTGAATACGGCTATCTAAAAATAAATAAAAACTTACATTTAACGTCAATTTTCTCATAATCCCATCAACAGGTTCAAAACAACAACCTCATCACACCTAGTTTTTCTATTGAAATCTGTTTGAATGCTTACCGCCCACGCCGATGAAGGCGTCTCTGTCTTTCTGTTTGTGCTTGATACTATTCTTCAGCTATCTCCCTCCCACGTTTAATAGGATTACCGCGCACCGTGTCAGGTAAGTGGCTTTAATTGCCGTAAAAATCGGCGCCGACATACGGACAAAGCCGGCGCCCAATGCGCGGCGGCCCTTAGCGAAAGTGATTTATAGAATGCTTTGTGTCCGCTTAGACGCTTGCCTGTTTGTTTGTTTGTTGGCAGGTGAGCGGCTCCCGTTTGATTGTATTATGCTAGTAGAGGAGGATATTGGGATTTATTCGTGGGATTACTTTAATGAAGCCGCTTAAAAAGGTCAGCGGCGGTAAAGATAATTAATATCGGAATCTGACACAAAATATTCATTAACAAAATGGAAAATCTTTTTGAACATAGTGTGTCACGTAAAAACGATGTAATATATATTGTCGTATAAAAAAACCAGAATAATATCGATTTTCGTTTTTTTACTTCCTTCAAAATCATACATATTAAATAAAAGTGTAATTATGCCTTTGCTCGTTACAAAGAAAATACTCGTACATTTAGGTATTTGTTAACTTATACAACGTATAAGTATAATAATCATGGATATAATCGAGTGGCAACCATCGGCAGCCACCGGAATATTATTTGAAATAGTCGATAGAAGGGCAGTTGTCGCACGTTACGCATTGATTTATGTTTGTGTGGCAGGGTTGTCGCATAGAATTATATTAAAATTTATGTTTGAAGAATCGTATCTAAATATATTTCATTAAAATTTTATCTTTATTAATATTCTTTTTAGTTTAAGATTTTCTCTTGTTGTGACAAGCGGCTTAAACAAAATTTCTTGTCGGAATGCATTTTACCTATTTTATTACCTACCACAAATTATAAATATTATTTATTTGTGATAAAAATTTTTACAAATTTATGAACTATTATTTTGCTTCTACATAAAATTTAAGTATTAAAGTAACTTAATATGTAATTTTAAAATTGTGACTCGAATAAACTTTACATAAGTTTACATAAGATGCAAAAATGTTAGTACATTTTTGGAACTAACAAAATATTAACTAATTAAAAAAAATTAACTAAAATATATTAAAAAAATCTAATCATATTTCTTTTGTAACGTAGAGCAACCCTAGAGAGGGATGATTTGGCCAACGGAGTGAAAGTGTTACCTCAGCCGATTGCGTGAACATAAATCATAACCACCGGTGTATTGACAGCCAATGAATACACTCAATTATTTTATCAAATAATAAATGTAAACGAAAAAGCACTCTAACTTTGTTCTGTTTAGAAATATGTATATTCCCAAGTAAATCCTATTATTTTTAAAATGAGTAGCAATTTAAAACTATGGGCTGTATTAATAAAAAATAAATAAATAATTTGTAATAACTTTTAAAATATACAGTCTTAAAATGATAATATCCTTGATAAAGTTCGCAGTCTACTAGTTTTTTAAAAAGCATACAAAAAAGTAAGAATAAAGTTTATTTAATAAAAAAATGATTTTTTTAAATTATAAATTAGAGCAGTATTTTAATAATTTTTTTATTGACTGATCTAGTTTTACAATTTAAAAAATTTTTGTCGACATTTTATTATCAAAATATCGTACACATTGGACATAAAAAACGTTCAGCAATATCTCAATACTTTCACACTCGAACTACCCTCCTAGTGAAAGTGTTTGCTCCCGAGCTGCGCGGGCGGCGAGCACGTAAATTATATCGATGTATTGACAGCTATCGACTACTGTCATTATTGTCGGAAATTATGGCGCTTGGTCGTTACTGGGCGTGTGTGGCAAACGAATATTATAGAAATATTATTAGTGTTGGGAAATATTTATAGCTTCAAATATTTATTTGATTTATGTCTTGGTAAAAGATGTAGCAATTCATCTTTATTAATAAAAACCAACACAATAAAAGAGTTGATTTTGAATGGCTATATCTATGTAAGGTATTACACACTTTTTATAAAAGCAATAAAACGTTGTTGAAAGCATAGATAAATAAAAAAAAAACAAAAAAAATCATAGTCTGCAGGGGTGAACTTATACATTTAAGTAAATAAAAGTGCGCATACAAATTATTTTCATCCCTACAATGCTTTTTTGTTGCTTATGAAGTATTAAAGCCCATTCGTGGTGTTTATGCTTATAAAGATCAAAGGTATTAAAAAAAATTCAAAAAACCCTTTTTGCATATATGAACGTAGACGTAAAAATTTCAAGCATTATGTTTTCTACTGCCAATCTAACCAAAAACATATTCACCTCACATTTAAGTGGCGTAGCAAAAAATACAATTTCCTGTCCGATCTGAGACATCGGATAAATCATTTCGAAGCAAACCAAATGATATAATAGGTGAGATGGCTCAAGCTAGGGTCGCTAACTCCGCCTATGAGCAATCCGAGTTAACCCAAAATTTACGATCATTTTTCACATAAATCAAAGGGCACCCGCCGAAAATTTTATTGTTGTCTGTGGTCACTTGGCCGACCATAGACAAAGGCCTACCTGAGCATTGAGTCTGTGGACCATGCCAAATTACAACGATTTATGACTTATTTTTGCGAAAAACGAAAGTGTAAACAGGAATGCTCAGGTGTTTTTTCACTTTTGTTGTGTGTCCTTGAATTTTTGTGTAATCACTCGAATTTTTTCTTTTTTATCTACGTACCCACCAAATGTCCCTTGTGTTAGTAAAAAGAGATCGTTCTCATTGATTCTATTCTTCAGTTGACGGTGTAATTTACTTGTAATATTTTTTTACAAATGCATGAATTGATTCAAGTATATCTGCCCAGATTCTAGAAACTAGAACTTCTGAAAACCGACAACAGAGATCAACAAAAAACAAAAACAAAAAAAAAGTCAGAGTTTGTGGTTCATAGGTCGGCTATTTCAAAGTCGGTATTTGCTAAACTGGGCAATATAAATAACTGGCACAACCAAAGAAGCGACACAAAACTCCCATGCCATCATCATTACGTGTAATGGAGCGAATTACAGGAAATATTTCAGTTGTTTGATCGCGTCGCACGCATGTCTGTTTATAGGACCAGACTACTGCAATGTAGGTAAAGATTAAGAAATCTTTATGTTATTTGATAAATAATACTTACTCATATAATTTCACAGCTTATCTCTGTGTAAGAATATAAGCACAAGATAAGTCTCAATGTTAGTATGTACACATATTATTTTTTAAACAATTTCCTACTTATGTCTCACTGCGGTGACAAGTGTTCCTGCTCGGAGAAGCGCACAAAGAGTGTGGTATCGTAACATAACCTGACTTACGGAAGGGTAGGTAGAAACGATTTTGACTTTCTGATTCACGAACGTAATCGATATCACTTTCAAGTCTGTCATCCATGGTGTGACTATGGAGACAGAGGCTTTGTTTTCACTCTCTACGTAAGAGTTCGGTGGCGCATTGATTCGTTCAAAAGCTTGTTGGCGTTTTCCTATCTAAGCCAAAAACATTTTATTATCTAGGAATATATCATAATATATGTTCATAGTTCCCACATCATGAGTAGATAATACATATAGAAAGATTTTAGGACTATAATTAATTATTAAACCGTAACTCATCACTATATTCTCGGACAACCGTTACAAACAGTCAGCTGTATTCTTCCATAATTTAAATAAAGCCTGTCGGATTCTAACAAAGAAGTTCATAAATCGAGCGTCACTCGTCAAGGCAAATTGAGTCAGTGCGAAAATAATACGGGCTTGTATTAAAGAATCGGAATGATCGATCGTGTCGGGGCGTCCATTTTAATTTCGATCTCGAGATAGGCCGAAGGCGTGGTCGCGGACGATTTGTTTTGAGTCCCTCGTATGCTAGATAGTCTAGTGAAGAAAATTACCTTTTACGGTGCGCCCGGGTGAATTATTATGCTTAGGTGTCCAATTAGCATGCAAAGTTGGCTTCTAAGACTGTTTAATGTTAAATAATTATGGAAAATATGGATAGTGGTGTTCTGTGAAATGTTTCAAATTAGTTATGAAGCAGAGACCTTCCTACATGGAGAAACACAAAAAGAAGCGTAACAACACCATGGGATTGGAAGCGCGGAGGATCTCGAGGTCACGAAGTTTTGGTGACCCATCTCAGATCTACCTATGGCGAGTTTTCGAAAAAACATGACAGTGAGGTATTCGTATATTAATATGTGTCGATCATTTTATAACCATATTCAGACCACAGCTATAAGCACTAACTCTTGAGGTCATCAGCCTGTTGCATCGGAATGCAGGGCGTCTCACACTATAAGCAACCGTTTCTAAGAAACTTAGAATGTACCAGACATGTTTTGTGGTCTAGATTAGGTGTGGCATCGGTAAGAAGTAGGTACTGTAGTTTTGTGTATTCTGGTAAAGGTATGTAATGTTCCACTTGAAACCTCCTAATATTGCTACAATTTCATGATTAATGTATAAAACGTACGTTATTGTCCTGTATACATAGTTATTTCTAAGCAACAAAATAAAAAGGTATGAAAACGTATTCTAAGCGAGTAAGCACATTTACGAAAAGAGCAACCGGAAAAGTTTGTAGAGGAAATATCAAAATATCCGTCAGACTGTCACTTAGGGGAATCAGTCAAAACTTGCTGAATCCAATATCTAAGTTTAGAGCGGGCGCAAGAGCGTCGCGTCGCCGCGTTGCACAGAGCGCCACCTCTAGGGCTGACAACTGGAATAAAATCGAGTGGTAATAATTCAAAGGAAATTTTTAAGACATTTGGACCTCTAACGTATGGGAAAAACTTTACCTTTTTTTATTATTTATTTAGGTAAAAACAGCGTTGGAATAACAAAATAATTAACAATTTTCTAAATTACTTTTAATAATTATACTACCAACAACATTTACCACAGCTTTAAATAATAAGCTTAACTAAATACCTAACATGTGTTGAGAGTAATTAATTTAGTAAATTAACTAAGTAGATATGTTTCGTACCTACATGCAAAAACTTATACTTGGTCTTAGTTTTTGTGATAATATGTTTAATTGTAGTGAAAAGCACACAATAGACTATCAAAAACTGTACAAGTTCTATCTACCTATTGTCCGAGTGCAAAAATAAAATGGTCAACAATTTTTGAATTGTTTACCCATGTGATGTTATAAGTACCTACTATCATTAATTATATCTACATTGTACTATATTTCTACATCTTGTCACTAGCGCCAGAACTCATATGCGATAAATTTTGACACTGCTCTAAAATAAAATCATTATATAGAAAATATAATTTTTTTTCTCATAAAAGAGCAATACGATTTATGTAAAAATGTTCTCCATAATTCATATATTGTTCCCATCGGTTTGAGGAAGAACCTTGAGAACTTATTTGTAATTCTTTCAAATCGAAAAGTCTGGCACAGCCCTGCCAGGATCGAGTGCCGGGCGTGCATCGCTCGATAGCGGTGACAGTGACGGATTACCCCGGTTCACGGCCGCCTGCGCCAACCTACACTAGTATCATCAGCCGATCAAAATACACTGATTCATATACGGGAATGTGGCTGTTATTGACACTATTATTTTTACAAAAGATAAACAATCTCTTACTTTCATTTTTACATACTGTCTTAGGGCCGAAATTGCGTTGCTACTATAATTAGAAACTGATTGTGATTATGCTACATTTGGAAATTTTTATAAAGAAGAAAATTAAAGAAGGCAAATATCCGCTATAAAGAGTGACATACCGAAGTATTTTCTGTGGTGCTTCAAAAATTACAATTAAAGGTATACATAGTATAGTCCAATGTATTTTTTTTTTACAGAACGTGACGAACTATACATCAAATAAAGAATGACATCAACCACATTGTTGGCCTTACATAAAAAAAAATTCCAATGTACTATGATTTGCTAAAACTATTCAATAAAGAAAAACTCAATGAACTTCAGTAGTTTTGTTGTAAAACTTAAATAAGTATAAAATACTATACCATCAATGTTGCTGAAAAGAAAACAATATCAGTTCTCTTTACTTTGATTAAAAGGAGAAAAAGCATTATCTGAATAAAATAAACAAAATTCAACCAACAGTTTTTATTAAAACGTCTTTTTTACGTGCAACCATAGACTAATCTAATGTTAACTTTATCTGTGGTTTATTTTAGTACTTTGTAAATCGACCATTAAACACTTTCACAGCCGAATAAATTTATAAAAATTACATAAATGACATCGAAAACATTTAAACTAATAATTTATCATATTTTTATATCGTCACGAAACAACAGTAGTACAAAAATTTTGTTACTAAAAACATACATACACATACATATACAATCACGACCATTATCCCCTAAGGGTTAGTCAGAGACAAAGCAAAATTACTGCAATAGCAGTCCACTGCCATAGTCCGCGCTTCACCAAGCAGTGACTGCACATGTGCTCAGCGTGATAGGTGGTGAGCCCGTCGCCGCTATAAGCTATTGGATGGTTGTGCAGTTCAAAGTCCATTAATTGCTTTTTACGACATCCAAGGGATGCGTTGGCAGTATGCTTTACAAATAAGAAATCTCAAAATCTCAAAATATCAAAATAAATAAATAATAAACTAAACAAATATTTTTGTAAACCGAATGTACTGTAAGGGATGCGATTTTCTCAAACAATAGTTTTTATTAAGTTTAAGGCATTGAACCGACGACTTTTCCTATCAGCAATGGCTGTTGAAAATATGTTATGAAGCGTGTCATAGACAATATTTTCATATTTTAACGCGATTAATGCTCACAGCAGCCCCCCGTTGCGCACCCGGGGAGGCCAGCGAAGCTGCCGACTTGAATGAGCATTTGTAGTAGCACTCTTAAATCGTCCAAGTTTTTTATGAAGAAGATGATACGTTACTCACTTGAAAAAAAATATAAGGCCACCTTTTGTACTTATGTGTAAAATTTTACATGTAAATTAAATTGGAATAAAGAATATTTTAATTTTATTTAATAAGTACTCGTAATTGTTTTATATGAAAATGGCAGCGGTAGCCGGCACTTAGCTACACGTTCAAGAAGTCGCGTGTACTTGTAGTAGCACTCTTAAAAGGTTCATCTTTTTTATGAGGTTACTGCTTGTTATCATAGGAAGTTTCTACGTTAGCCACTTGTCTAGATTATATACTGTTTTATGTAAAGATGGATTATCAAAAAATTAGATCAGGAAACTAGTGTTTGGAAAATATATAAATACATTTGTAATATAAGCGGAAATTCTTATATGTAGTTCATGAATGTGTAAATAAATTATGACCTTTGTAAAATAATTTTACAAAGGGCAAAATCATTATAATATACATAGTTATGTTTCTTTAATTGCTCCACACTCGGCGAATAGGACCAAATTTCGATTAGCAACACGGGTGTATAATACCAAGAATGCTTTAGCTGTCAGATGCGTACACGGACAAAAATCAGTCGTGTACGCATGATGTCGTCAAAACAGCGTATTCGACCAATGAAATGTAAGGTTTTATTGGTGTCTCAACCCCCGTGTAGTATAGTCGAATTTGAAATCCTGATTCCATTATTACTGAAATTCTATAGCAATCCTACGAAGAAAGAAAGATATTTTAAAAGTGTACCTACGTCTTATCTAAATCTTATTAATTAAAATATGTGAGGCACAGATTGTCTACACACAAAGGCATGCCTGCTCACCCTACATTGATTCTCAATTATTCAAGAGAATTGCAAAGGAATGGGCTGAGATGTAATGTAATTTGTTGCTTCCATGATGTATTGGCGCCAGGTGAGGTCGCGTTCCCAGGCCGACGGATGATGATGGATCATTCGACCCATTGTTCTGGCCTTTGTCCCAGCGACAAATTTGGGGTCATCCACTCTTTTACTCCCCACATTGTTATGTTTGATTGTGTAAAAGATGTGGAGCTGTTATTTTTGATGTTTCAATAAAAAATACGCCAGAAATAGCAAAAGACAAAGACAGATGACATGTTTTGTACAAAAAAATGTCATTGGATTTTATGGGAGAAATTCGATAAAAAATTTGAGGATGAGTTATTCCTCAAACAAGGGTTTCAGTGTGCTTGTCAGCATATAAAATTAAGCTCTAAAATGTTCTCACTTATAATTTGTGGTTAGAGTGCATGTCGAGTATTCCGTTCCGTTACACGGCGGCTGGAGGCGGGTCGCTCGCCGCTCCCAGCCAACTACAGTTACAGACACAAAACGTCGTCGCGCCATACAATTCAATATATTTCGGAGTAATTTGATGTTCATTAAAGAAACTCTGGGACCGTGAACCAGAACACAATGGTTGAATGGCCATTTGTTGCCGTTGAAAGGCACAATAATAATTCCGAAGTAGTTATTCACGCGGCAGTTAGGAGCACTTACGAAACAAAATTTGTCGTCGTTTTTGATGGAGCAGGCCTTTTCTGATTGGCGCTCGCAAAGCGATCGCGACGACTGATAAGTGTTACGAGCCGTGATTGGCATTATTATGTATTCTTTGTTAGATTTAGCTGAAAGATTGATGTAAGGAGGTCGAGCTTACCTTGTTGGCTGCTTTTACGGGTTGTTTTTTTCTCCTTCATCCAAGGGTACTCGGGGACGTTGAGGCTGCCGCCGGGGGACGGGAGGTCGGGTGCGTAGCCGGGCGGCGTGTGCTGCGGGCTGAGCTCGCCGCCGCCGAGCTGCGGCAGCGCCGTCATGAACTCAGCCATGGAGGGCTGGCTGTTGATGAAGCCGGTCTCAGTGCAGGTGTCCAGCATGGGGTGCGGAGCGCCGGCCGCCGTCACGGCCGCCAGCCAGAAGCCGTTCCCGCCGTGCTCCATGCGCGCGTGCTCCGCCGGCGCCGGCCCCATTGGCGGCGTGTTCCTCGTCTTCACGGCGTACTCCTCTTCCATCTCATCGCGCACCCCCATGCCGACTCTTGCTGTCTGTTTCCCTCTCACCGCAGGGAACTCTTCGCATTTTATTTTGCGCACAAGCGGGTTACTGTCGAGCGGCAGCGCAGCGGTGTTGCATATCTCTTGCATCGCTGCCGATGTGCGCACCCTTCTCCCAAAGCGCGTTCATTCACGGGATGACTTTGCTTTCCGTTTTGCACTCAACATTTTTGTTTGCACATTTTTGTGTTATTTACATTTATTATCATGCTTTATGAATGCACTGGATCTCGATTTGAAGACATCGTTTCTGCAACAAAAATTGATATTATTTAATACAAAAATTGACATATAAATTTCAATGTACAGGAGGTAGACTGACTGTTATTTCGTAATTATTCGCGGGCATTTGACATTACCGCAGTTTGAGCCGAATAATTTGGGCGGCTAACGCCATGATGAACCCAAGTGTAATGAGCGCTCCAAATTGTTTATTGTAATTTAGCGAGCATCATGGGTCGTACAGCACGTGACGATGGTCCAACAATAAAGTTATTAAAATTGTCATGAACTCCACTGGGTAATGATGGAGCAATGACAATGACGTATATATGAATTCTTTGTTTGATTGAAACCATTATTACAATAAACACATTAGTGAAATTTTTTGCTACATATGACAGACTAGCCCTTGGCCTTCATCTCACCTGATAGTAAGTGACGATAAGGCTGAAGGTCGAAGCGAGCTTCACCTGTATTCCTCAAAAACTGAGGAACTGGCAACAATGCCCATAACATTGTTATTATGGCGACAGATTTAGGTAAGACGTTGGTAGCTGTGGTACCAACCAAACCAAGCCGAAAAACCCCTGCCCTCTTGGGGAATCGAACCCCGGTCCTCCCGATCAACACCCAGTGGTGTAGGTAAAAAAATATTCAGAATAATATTAATCAATAGCATTTGAGATTTTTTTGTCTGGATCTCATTACTAAGAAAATAGAGCAGAGGTCTAAGACGTGTGCCGACACTTTTATAGCCAGCAACTGGTGGACGGGCGACCCAAAGGCCGCATGTCTAACGCACCCTCGCCTATAAACGAGATGTAAACTCGAAAACGTTCGCGGTATACGCACTTCGTGGTACCACCGTGCCGCCTGAATGTCAATTAAAATTCAAACCGCGTTCGAAATACGATTTTTTCCACTGGAATTTGCGGCGCGGCAGGGAGAAATGGCAGGAACGCGCGCCTTTTTTGTTTTATTTTATTTTTCGAAAATGGAACGGCTGGCGGTTAAACCTATTTTAATGCGTATGGGATGCTCTGTGTTTTGAATTAAAATTTTCTGTCTGCACCCTGCGTACAGGATGGATAATGAAATGTAATTTCCTTTCGTATGGTTGTGTGTTGCATTATGACGGTACGTAAAACAAGCTTATAGACAAAAATAATACAATAACGATACATGTTTTGGTCGTCGTTTATGAATTTGGTATTCTTGAATCCAGATAATCTTTTGAATTTTACTCGTCTTATAGAAAATATAAAAAGCAAACTATGTATATATTGTATATAAATATAAAAAGAAAATTCAAAACTATGTCTTTGTTTATTAACAAGAAGGTACTTAACGTGTATAGATTTACGATTTCTTTGATCAGGAATTCTATTAACAGATCGCGGCCAATATACGTTTCACTTTACGGGAAAGCCCTCCAGGGGAGCCTTTAAAAACGCATAAAATCCTCATGAATTTGTTTACGGCCCCTTAGGCGACGTTCGTAGTATAACAATGTACCTAATTTTTAACCTCTTAAATCTTTATTGATATGGGAGCGTAGATTGAATGTTTGTCCTTGGTTACTTGCGAGGAAAGTTTTATTTGGAAAACATTAACTAAGGTTAAAGCAGTTATTTTAAATTTTTAATAAAATACTAAAGAAAAAACCAAAGAAAGCTGCTGATCGTAATTTTTGCAATTTTTAAATTAAAAGTATTACTATATTTAAACTAGACGGACCTGTTGTAAGAATAAGCGACCCTATAAAATTAAATCAAAAAGTCGTGTCCATTTGCTCGTCACTTAAAAAAATAGGTATAGATTAACCCTACTTTTCTCCTTAAAGCTTTGTTACATAACACATTAAACTGCTATATAAGAATAACTTTATAGCTATAGGAATTTCCAGCTCACGTCAATACATAAAACATCTGCGTGCTGGGAGCTAACCAGTGGTTAGGGCCCAATTTGCCGGCCGTAACGATTTCCTCTTCGGGGAATCGAATAGCGTGTGCCCGGATGCCGCCCATAGCAACATAGCTACAACACACACAGGCAAAAACATACTCAGCCTTTAGGCCGGCAACCCACTGAAGCGGAGACGGAGTCGTGTACTCATCAAACGAAAATCGACACTATTGTCTTAACATTAAAAGCTATTTAACAATTACAGTTACACTCGACACGTTTTTGGTTAACTTTGAAATTTCTTTATCCAAAAATGAATGTTAATCCAAGACAATAGAGTACATAATTCTTTGTGTACTTCGCTCGGCTTGTATCTTATGTTTATGTGAATTCGAACGTAAATTGTTTCAATTACGGTATAAAATACATAAGCAAAGGAGCCGGTCCGTAATGTCCGATATTGGCGTAATTGGTAGCTGGCATAATGAGAGCGCTGTGAGGGACGTTCTCACATGACTGCGTTCTTGTTTTACTGGTCATTTGTATGGAAATTGTGGGTTATCTTTATCACTCAATACAATTCTGTTTTGAATTTTAATCTTTTGAGCTCGTAATAGCTTATTTAGTTGCATACAAAATTTTGTTTTTGGCATAGTCTCTCAAAGGCTTTTTAATGTACCGCTTTCTTTTGTAATGTGTTGAAATGCCTTACGCATACATATAAGTGTGCGTAAGGCTTTTTAATACCTTTTTGTTTGTTGTTTGTGCACATCTAGTGTAATCCCACTAACACCTACTCTTTGACTGGTTGTTGGGTGGACTGGAAGATATCTCTATGTAGGGGATAAGTTCGCCTTTGCCAACTATTGTTTCTTTTATGTATTGTGTTTTTTATCTGTGTGCAATAAAGAGTATATATTTAATGTTCCAGTTACAAGTTATAAAGAAATCTTCCTAAAGTTAAATTGGTTGTAGTATTGACATTAGTATCATTCATATAAATCTATTTTTCTTAACCTAACATTCTGCGATAAATTTTCTCAAGAAGTTGGTGGAACAAGGTCATACCTAAATTATAATAAAATAATCAAGAAGTCTAGATCGCTAGTAGATATGGTCAAATTGCTCCTAATACATTCTAGTAGTAAGCCTTTTTTCTATATTTAAAATTGTGTATATATTTACACCAAAATTTATTACTTATTACTTTATAATGCACATTTCAGCGGTTATCAATTATAGTGGGAGCTCTAAAAACCCACACACAAAAGAAGGCCTTTTAATTTAAAAAAATACAACAATTTACTCAGACCCACCTGATGATCAAAAGCATATGACTCCATAAGGCAGCAAGGGCAGCAAATTGAGACATTGCAGGGAAAAGGTACCTTGCTGGCCCAAAAGCTCTTTCACAAACTTATAGATAACCTAGTAAACCTAGCATCTGAAGCCCATATACCTTCCGCTGCTGAGCAAAGGCCTTCCCTATGGATAAACACATGAGGAGTATGGGCTGCGACCAAGAATTTTGTACTCTATATGGATGCCAAACTCCCATAGCATGAGGCAATGTTCTGTCTCGATCAGTAGGTGTTCCCTCTCATTCTATCACTATTTATGAATGAAGGCTATCCGTGGGATATCCTCTTCCTCTCTTTCTATCCATAGTTTCTGTCTCACCTGTCATATTTACGTAATTTTGACACTGAAAATTGTTTAAAATTTTTGTAATTAAATATTTTGAATAAAAAATAATATAACTGGTGATGACGAGCGTTGTTTTATGTTGTGTAAGTCAGTGATATCCTGGATGTACCTTATTATTTCACAGGTGAGTCAAAAATCACATATTAAATGAGAGTATTTGTTTGAGAAATTTGTGTGTATTTTTGTGTGACGTCATTAGTAGTAATAGAAAGCTTTACTACGAAATGACAAACTCATTCATTAAAGTGATAGAATGAAAGGGAACACCTACTGATCGAGACAGAACACTGCCTCATGCTATTGTATGGGAGTTTGGCATCCATCATACAGTACACAATTCTTGGCTGTGACACCACCACCCAATGCGGGTTGGTGGGTAGAAACAGTTGCTTTAGCAAACGGGATCAACAAACGTTTCTATCCACTAATCCGCATTGAGGAAACGTGGTGGTGTTACGGTCCATACTCCTCTTGTGTTTCTCCACGGAAGGCTTGTGCCCACCAGTGGCCCGTAATAGGGCATAGTAATTTTATACAAGCAGCATAAATTCCTAAGTACTCTGTATAACTTGAACATGTATGATACATTTATTAATCAGAATCTGTTGATAGGAACGGATTCTCTGAGGAAGCTACATTGTTTGTTATTATCCTATTCTCACGCGACGGGACGAGCACGCAACGATCTAAACACGTAAGTACAACGATTAACTGTCGAGTCTTTGACCATTTAGCTCAGTTGTATACTGTTGTTGTTCAACATATTATGTACTTACCTATGAAATTGGTGTTTTGTATGGAGATTTTGGGGAATTCTGCATTTTCCATACTAAAATTTTTTCAGTTTTCTTCACAACGACAAATCCAAAGATAATAATACTTGGCATCTATCATTAGACAAGCTTTAGTAATTTGTGTAATATCACACTTCATAAAAATTATTTATCGTTTTTAAGTGAATGCAAATAAAATGACGTATTCGGGAGGCACATAAAAAGAGTTGTCTCCGTGTCCAATTTTAACACAATTAAACTTACAACAAATTATCAAAACAAATCAAAAGAGCTCAAAAATATAGTCTATTTTTAGACGAGGGAATTATTTTTTAGGAATACTCTGAATCTTAATAGTTACAGACAAAATACTAAGAGAGAAAAAAAAACACCAATTTCATAGGTAAGGACCCAATATTATGGCAATGTAAATGTCGTAGCCTTGGAAGTTTGAAAAGACGAGGAGTACCTAACAGGTTAGCGTGATATGGACTTGTGATTACAAGAGATCAATGTAAAGGAACTAAAAGAATGCTTAGAATGGTCGTGGATGAACCTAGAACAAGAATAAGACTCAGGTAGCGGTGGATTCGTGAGATGTGACATGAGAAAAGGAGTGAATGCACCAACGAGTAACATAGGAGAGTTGAAGAGGAATACATGTTATTTCCCCCTAGAGTGGGAAAGAAGAACAGGATGGAAAAGAAAATAGATGTCGGTGCCAAATCATAGAGTTTATTATATATAAAACTCACAGCAGTTGATTCAACACCACCTGATAAGCAGTAGGAGAGTCCATTTGCGGATCTAGGGCCACAGAGAGCAGTAGCCTCTCTTGAAGGAACCCATGAGTTAGGTATTTTACGTGATGTAACTAGCTAAGTTAATATTCGGGTTTTATTTTATATTCTAGATATTGTATGGATTTTTATTTAAATTGTCATGAAAATTAACGTAATGCCTAAAATTTTTTCACGTCAACTTTTTAATGTAATTTTCATTCTGCGCTACTTAACGATCTAACCTATTCAGCGATTTTGCCATGACACGGATACAAAGTTATTATGGTTTTTTTTCATGTTTGGAAGTATGGAAGTGAAATGCTAATATTTTTTTTTTGTGAATATGAAAAGGTGTTGTATATTTTTTATTGTATATTCAGTTTTATTGAAAGTTCAAGACGTAAAACAAAAATTATGACCAAGCAAAGAGAAATAAAGTATTTGATGTTGGAAATATTTTCCTAAAATTCTTGTAAACAAATATAAGGGGACACAAATGGTGGATTATTTTCATTCACAGGTTAGCAACGTACACTGCTGGGTATACCTGAGGTATTTGCAAGTGTAGCATAGTAATGTACTAGAATTATTTGCACCAGATTATCCCAGGAAAGTAGGGTCCTAACTTAATTTCTTAAAACATTATGACTACTTTTGTCTATAAAATATTCGAAATTTTTGCTACAAACTCTAATTAAAAAAACTTGTGCGTAGAAAATTCAAAGCAATGTATTTTATTGTTCCTATGTAATACCGTTTTCTTACTTAAATATTTTTTTAAATAATTCCCGATTTAAAAAAAAACATCGTTAATTTTCTTCTAGGTCTAAAACCCTGATGTAGAAAAAAATGTACTGGACGAAATAGAACTTATATTAGGAAAACTTACTAGTTTTTTGGTGATTTCAACGAGGTATAACATATGCCTCTTGGTTTTAACAATTTTATGTTTGTTTTCCATTGCAAGGTTAGAATAGAAACACTAGAATTGCTCAGTGAAAACACTTATAAACACAGAAGTGGTAGCGAAAGACATTAGATATTTTCCTATAAGTAACATCGTGCTAGTGTTTGTGGTGAATTAACTTTCTATTACAGGAGCTATTTTCTATATTTTCTTGGTCAGACGTGTAATTACTTTTTGTGCATAATATTAATATATATTTGTGTATAATATTAAATAAATGTCTCTCTCTGACAATCAAAAACGGTAATACCTTATTAGTTTTATTACTTTACCATACTACTGTATTTACATATTTGCAATGTTTTCCTTTTTTTAAATTTGAAGAATAAATTCAAGGCATGAAGAATCTGTTCCCAAAGAAAGTAATAAAATGTTTACTTATGTCTCTTGCTGGTAACAAGTTTAAGAATAAAAACACATGACATAATCTTTTCTTTAAAAAACCGGCCAAGAGCGTGTCGGGCCACGCCCAGTATCATTTTTGGCCCAACTGTCAGCTTAACCATTTTTCGTATTACTTCACCCGTGTAGCTAATCGAAATTTCCCTAGAGTTAAAATAGCCCAAAGTCCATCGCCATCTCTCGATACAAAGTACGGTTTATGTATGTTTTTGGGTTTCGGTGGTAATTTTGGATAGGCTAGTTGACCCTTTATTTTATTGGGCCCCAAATGATTAATTACTAGCACTCACCATAAAAAATAATAAAAAAAAATCTGAATCTTCTAACACAATAAATTTTAAATTATAAATTACGTTTTTGCTTATATTTCAAAAACGCCTTCGGTCCTGATGGTCTATGAATTGTCTGTGCCGTAGCGTCACGATTATTGTAAACAATTCAATAAGCATGCGTGGCATAGCGGACAGTAATGCTTGATTGATTGCGAGTGGAGTTTGACGGATTTTGACTATGCGTAGTATTTATTTACATGAAGCGTTTCTCAACAAATTTCACGAACATGGTGGATAGCGTTTTTGGCAGATGAAAGAAAATGTAAAAATAAAAAAAGTTTAAATTAGAATTTATGCAGCAATTCCTTATTTATATTTATTGAACTTTATTTTCATTAGGTACTTTTGATATGAGTCAACTAGCCTATTGCGTGAACCGATTTTAAAAACCTTTTTTATTCGAAAGAAGATACGTTATAATAAATAGATGTAATAAAATATGTAAACTAAGATAAAAAATGCTTGCATATACGGTTAAGTTACAAACTTAGTTCAGGTAACAATTTTCGAAAACTGTTCAACCCATCAAGTTAAAAATAATTTTCCTAAGAAGTATTTAAAAAGTTCTACTTTTGAGATTTTTGTCATAAAAAAAAATATATATATATCACACGTTAGAATTCAAATCAAAAAAATCACTCTGCACTTTACATGTAGGGCAGGTCCTGATACCCTAATATATATATTTTTTTCCCCTTTTTATTTTACCACTTTGTTAGCATGAATGATATACATATCGTTACCAAATTTCTGCTTTCTAGTGAGACAGACAGACGGATATGGCGAATCTATAAGGGTGCCTAGTTGACTACGGAACCCTTAAAACGGAAGGATTATATTAGATTTTTGAAACTTTTATCTGTTTTTATATTGATACAAAAATAAATAAATAACAGAACAGAGCAGAGCATGTAACGAGAAGAGTTATGAATATGAGAGTGGATGGTAATCCAGGGAGCAGAAGACCGTCGAAAAAAATTGATAGATTGTGTGAATGAGGATCTGGCTAGAATGATATTAGAGTGAATGTAGATATGGCGTGTGATAGGGGAGAGTGGAGGAGAAAAACTCGTTGCGCCGACCCCAAATGAAATTGGGAAAAGGACAGGCAAATGATGACGATGACTAAAATAAATAATTACTATTAGAAACCGTAATAAATGTTACATATTGTTTACTTTTGTTTGTTGGTGGTAACAAGTTATGATCAACATAATTCTGTTGCTGAGTCAATATATGTCAAGAGCATCCGATAGGGAGTCGTGATTCTTGATGGATCGCAGGGGTGCCATTAAGGAAGCAATGGTGTAACCTCTTTGAGAGTAATAAGTACACTCAATACTAATAAAAATAATACATATACTTCTACTGATATAAAACACACTTGTTATACTAAAATAAAGAAAACTCAGCAGGAAAATCGATTTAATGAATTGGAAATAGTGTCAGAACAATAGGTAGATAGATAAACTCTTTATTTGCAATAATAACACACACACATAGTTACAAATATAGGTATAACATACAAATTTCTTGTATATTACACATTACAATACAATAAAAATTACAAAACAATAAACAAAAGGTGGTAAGTAACATGTGTGCCATAAGAATGCAAAAGGGCGATAGCTCAGATTATGGTATGCTCAATGAGCAACCCACAGATTTTCAGCTATTACCCAATTAAAAGGAGAAAAACATGAGTACCTAGATGTAGGATAAATTGCGGAGAGATTTCTGTCATCATATCAAATGCACATAATAATATTATTGGTCAACTATAGACACTGCAAGACTTTGTTTATAGTACTACTGTAGTATCTTTTAAACAAAATTTTTTTGCAGTAATAAATTATAGATGTTTGTGCTACAGAATCGAGGCTGTCAGCGCCATCATCGGTAGCTTAGGACTATGGACCGTAGCATCACTACACTACACGGGTGTTTGCTAACTGGCTTCAAATGTGAGAAAAATAATCAAATTTGTATTTGTTAATTTATTTACTCTGGTCATAGATAAATTAAGTAGTTTAGATCGATATTCACATACATGGGTTCTTAGTTCGTCTAAAACATACTATTGTTGCTTGTACCCCTTCATTCGACTTATTACGTTAGGTGGCGCTACTATACTAGCTTCATAGATAGCTATTATAGATAAATTAAGTAATTCCGCTAGTATAGTAGCACCACTTAACGTAAAATGTCGAACTAAGGGGTACAAGCAACATTAATAAGTTTTAGACGAACTAAAAACCTATGGGAAATAATTGATTCATAAAATCGGAAATTATTATCCCTGTAACAAAACTGGATATAAATATGAATAATAATGAGAAAAGTAAACAGATTGGAATTCTAATTTTTTGTGATTTCATTTACTCTTGCTGAAAAATAACACCATCTAAATTTACCCAGAAAATAACATTCAAATATAATCCCTATAACATACCTCCCAAACAAAACTTGCCACTCTAACAGAATCATTTAAAGCGTCACAGTAGTGACGTCACATCGCCAGGATTGACGTGAGTGATGGATCACTGAAGGGGTGATGCGGAGAACTCTCATCCCTCGTAACAACTGGGTTAAGAAGATCTTGTTTAGATGTATAGATAGTTTAAAGTAATACTGGTTTCATAATGCAGTATTGGAAATGAAAAAGGAATGCATGGATTTCCTCCAATGCTTACACTTCTATGTTATAAAGAGTTCCGGGGAATTGAGGGCCGTTTCATAGGTACGCTGGCTGCTATCGCCGGCCACGCGTGCTTGCTTACAATTACACGAGATAGTAGTAGCGTTTCACACCACACGCGGGCGCTTATCAAAATGTATGGAAATCTCGTCAGCGCTTTTGGCCAGCATCGGCCGCCGGCGTGGTTCTGAAAACACACTTAGGAGTTGATTGGGCTGGAGGTACTAGCAAGCTTATTCCTGTATTTATGGATTCCATACAGCCTGTAGATATAATAACAATGGTATTAAGCATTGTTTTATCCGGCAATCAGGAGTAAGATAACCTGTGTCTTATTTCTTGAGGATCACAGGTGAAGCTAGCTTCCACCTACCTTATCGTCAATACTATCAGGTGAGATAAAACCTGTCAGTCATAAAGTTAAAAAAATAATTTAAAGAGTCAAAGTTGTGACGTCACATCCCAGATTGACGTGAGTGATAGATCGCTGAAGGGTGATGCGGAGTACTCTCATCCCTGGTACCAGGGGTAAGATGAGCTGTGTTTGTATCATGTTTGAATGGAAATTTGGATATTTTAGAGTAGGTAATATAAGCAGGAAGCACATGAACAGACTTTCCATTACTGTTGGTTCCTGCAGTAATAAAAATGAACTCAGAAAAGGAATGGATGGATTTCATCCAATGCTAATACTTTTTATATAACAAGTTTCAGTAAATTTTGTAGTTGATTGAACTTGAAATTCTAGCTTAGTTATTTCTGGACTCCGCGCTAGGTTCGAATGATTTTTTATTAATGAATATTTATTCGTCGTCATTGGTTTATTCAAACTCAAAGAAAAAACTTAAATTGCAAAGAACTCTAATACGATATACACTTAAAGCTAAGAAGATTTCTTTCTATAAGTTTATGTACAGTTTTTTTGCGTAAAAGTAAAATTATTAAATACCCCTTCGGGGAAAGAGAAGTGATGCTATGTTGGTTACGATGTCAATTTCGTCACTGAGAAATATTTAATGATCTGATTAAAAAATATAAATAAATATATATGAGAATTAATATAAAAGTTAAGTGTAAGTTAAGTAAAGAGTAAATAAAACTGAAATTGTTTATGTTTCGTCAAATCAAAACTGCGAAAGGCAGGGACATCGGTGCATCCAGGAAATGTTCGTGATTGATCACCGAAGGGGTTTAACAAAGTAAGCACTCATCCCCACAATAGATCAATAATCTATTTACGTTCCTGTTAGGACACAAACAATGCATATTTGTCATCATATCAATCAAATTTTTATACTTGTCTTTTTAGTCTTACTACTAAAGCTTTTAGGTTTCTTTTAATATTTTATTTTATTACTTTAAATATTTTATTTTTATTTTAGCCATTTTAAGAGTGGTAAAAAATATCCGTATAATTTAAATCATTGTTATAATGACCTTTTTGTTATGATTGTTTTTTTTTCATATGACAGGTAAGCTCTTGGCCTTCATCTCACCTGATGGTAAGTGACGATGAGACCGAAGGTGGAAGCGAGCTTCCCCTGTAAATCCTCGAGGAACTGGCTATTTTACCTCTGATTGCCGAAACACAACAATTTCTCTAACATTGTTATTATGGCGACATATTTAGGTAAGACGGTGGTAGCTAGCCAGGCGGGCTTAGAAGCGTTACCACCAACCAAACCGAGCAGAAAAACTTCTTCCCCCTTAGGGAATCGAACCCGGACCTCCCAATCAACACCCGGTGGTGTGAAACTCTAGACCGTAGAGGCGGTTTGTCTCCAGGAAAGTTATAACTTGAAAATGGTCGTGCGTGTAGGGAGATAAACACTGAAGAAAAGCTGGATGGATTATGTGAATGATGATGACAATGGGAATGGATGGAAGTATGGCAAGTGATAGGAGAGAGTTGAAGAGGCAGACATGCTGCGCCGATCCTATACAAAATTCGGAAACAGAGAAGGAGAAAGAAGTAGCAGAGATCACTATGACGTTTTTTGGGTATTCTGGATTAAGCTTTGGAGATCATTGGGGGGAGGCCCATGTCAAGCAGTGGCCGTCTTTAGTCTGAATGATAATGTAGAAATTATGGTTTTTTTTCAGTATTTGGTTTACCATTCCAAAATATCCGGTTTAAAATCCAACTTTCACTTTGGTCAAATGAATCGGTTTCGTTTAGGCAAGCGCGTCTCCTTCCTTAGGCTGCTAAATTGCTTTCCATCAGGCGATCTTAATGTAAAAAAAGTCAGCTTTTCCCAATAAAATGCTTAAATAAGGACTTGTTTAGAAGGATTTAGAATCGTGGGAAATAAGTGTGTATTCTATAAACTGAAATCAAAAAAAAATTAAGTAGTGGTTCTTTGTAGGGGCTTTCTCTATTAAAATTTGATGTCAGTGAAAAAGCCACCACTAAAAGCCCCGAAGAAATACAATGTAGAGGTAAGCATTCTTGACAATTACCTCCCCCTATATCAAGCACCGTTATCAAATCAAATCAAATCAAAAATAATTTTATTTCATAGGCTAAACATAGCACTTAAAATCGTCAACATTCATAAATAGTTACATTTATTATACATAAAGTAAATTTTCACTGCCGCGAACGCTTGTAGCAAGTACATCCACACAGCGCTTTGACTGTGGTTGTAATCGATACAAGCGACCGGATTCCGAGAGTAAGGCATTTCATGAGAAGAACCCGGTAAGAAACTCATGAGCCACTTTTTTAAAATAGCCAATCATACAATCTATTAGTCACAGTGTTACATTTTTTAGATTAGAATAAGATTAAACATTGTTATCTCATATTACATTAACTTGTATGAATGATACATGTATTAACGTCTCATTACTTTAATGTGGCAAATTTAACTAAACATTATTAAGGTTAAGCAACGGATTTCCACACATTCCTATCATCTAAATAATCCTGAACTTTGTAATATGCCTTTCCCATGAGGGTTTTCTTAATATGCGGTTTAAACCTGTGCAACGGCAGTTCAGTTACATGTTGTGGAATTTTGTTATATATTTGTATGCACTTTCCCATAAATGAGTGACTAGTTTTACGTAGTCTGAAACCTGGAACAGCAAGCCTGTTCCTGTGTCTTGTGTTTAGACTGTGACCGTCGCTGCATTTTAAAAATGTTTGTTTATTTTTATAAACGTACATAATGTTTTCATACACATATTGGGATGCAACTGTCAAAATATTTATTTCTTTAAATAATTCCCGTAGTGAATCACGAGGTTTAAGTTTATAAATAGAACGTATTGCTCTTTTTTGTAATACAAAAATGTCGTGAATATCGGCTGCTGTGCCCCATAACAGCAGACCATACGACATGACACTATGGAAGTAACTAAAATATACAAGTCTCGCCGTTTTAACATCCGACAACAATCTAATCTTTTTTACGGCATAAGCAGCCGAACTGAGCCTTGCCGATAGGGTGTTAATATGAGATCTCCACTGCAAACGAGAATCCAGGGTGATCCCTAAAAATACCGTTGTATCAACACATTGAATTATCTCCTCATTAATTTTAATTTTTGTACTGACCTGCTTTACGTTAGGCAAAGAAAATTTGATACACTTTGTTTTTTAGAATTTAATAATAAGTTATTATGAGTAAACCAACACATTACTTTGGAAAGGGTGTTATTTACATCGTCAAAGTCTTCTACGTTTCTATTGATTTTAAAGATAAGAGATGTATCATCTGCAAATAATACCGTCTCACATAGGTTGTTTACATAGGATGGAAGATCATTTATATAAATAAGAAATAGTAGTGGTCCTAATATTGAGCCCTGAGGTACGCCCATTAGAATTGGAGCCCCTGAAGACTCAGTTTTATTTATAATCACCTTTTGTAAGCGATCACTTAAATATGATTTTAATATATTTATCGCATTTGCTGAGGCGCCATAATGGTGTAATTTTCTTAATAATGTTTTATGTTCTACACAGTCGAAGGCCTTGGAAAGATCACAGAAGACAGCTAACGCATCCTGCTTATTTTCCCAGGCATCAAATATTTGCTTCATGAGCTCGACACCCGCATCAGTAGTACTTCTACCTTTAGTAAAACCGAATTGCCTATTATGAAATAATTCGTTTATTCTAAAATGAGAAATCAGCTGATTGTAAATGACTTTTTCAAATATTTTGCTTAATGTTGGTAATATTGATATAGGGCGGAAATTTGAGGGGTCTGATTTGTCTCCAGATTTAAATAATGGAATAATTTTACTATATTTCATGAGATTAGGAAACACCCCATCGTCAATACATTTATTGAAAATAACCGCTAAACAAGGAGAAATATTATTAATTATTCCTGAGATAACTGCCACTGATAAACCCCAAAGGTCCTCAGTTTTTTTCTTATTCAAGGATTTAAATGCCTTAATTATGCAATCAGTTGTAATTTTATGGAAATCAAAAGGACTATTAAATTTATTGACACTACATTCTAAAAGTGAAAGTGCATATTCTGTAGACGAATTCAGGTTACTTGTGATTTTCGCGGGAATTTCTGAGAAAAAAGACTACATAGCATTTGCAACAGCTTTGTCTGTTATTATTAATTTGCCATCAATGTTAAGTTCAAAAGAGCTATCATTAAATGATGTTTTACCGGTTTCTTGATTAATAATTTGCCACGTAGTTTTAACTTTGTTGTCGGATTATCTTATTTTATTACTAAGAAAGTTTGCCTTTGCAATATTACACACTTTTTTAAACATTTTAGAATAATTTCTGACATAGTTTATAAAAGACTGGTCGGTTGATAGGGACTTTTCATAATATAAATCGTAAAGTTTTCGTCTACTAATATAAATACCTGGAGTAGCCCAATCACTGAATTTCTTTTTTGAATTTATTGAAATAGTTTTTTGCTTAAATATGCTAGTAAACTCTGCATTGATATGGTGGCATAGATTTTCATACAGTTCATTTATATCACTAGAATTTTTTAAAAGGTGGAGTCTGTTCTCAATATTATTTTCAAAGCTCTTTAAGCGACTGTCTGTTATTGGCCTAAAAGTAATTTTAATATTTTTGTTAGCTTTATGGCGCTTTACAATTATTTTCTGCCCAGTGTGATCAGAATCTAACCAGTTAGCAACACATTTATCCAGTATAATGGAATTAGAAAATATGTTATCCAAGCAAGTAGCTGAATGGGGAGTGATCCTAGTTGGTTCAAAGAAAACATAATTAAGATTATATGATCGAAATAAATTAATAAATCTGTTTGTATAATTATTAGACATTAAAATATTTATATTAAAATCTCCACAGACAACTATATGCTTGCTATTGTTACTAACAACATTAAGAATGTTTTCCATAGCAGACTCAAATATATCATAGCTTCCTGAAGGGGGTCTGTATACACAAACTATTATAAATTGTTCAAATTCCACACATGAAACTTCTACATTTTTCTCAACTGACTGCTTGATTACATCTAATCTTTCTTTGTATTTGATATTATTTTGTAATAGGATCAAGGACCCACCTCTAATTGCAGTTTCCCTTGTAAATGCACTTACAATTTTATAATTTTCAATACAGTCTAATAATTAATTTTTTCTCAACCAATGTTCTGTGAGACATAATACATGTATATTCTGACTATGTAAGAACAATGAAATTTCAAGATCTTTGCCAGAAAAACCTTGTATATTTTGGTGTACTACATTAAGGTTGCCAGAGGTCTTCTCTGTTGTCTTATTATTTAATTTAAATAATTGACTTGAACTTGAGAAAAATATTTCTCGGAAGTTCGCTCAATAGGAGCTTCTTCTACATGACTAATTCGCTCCAAAGGAGCATTGTCAGGACTCTGCTGCTGTATATAGGCATTGTCGTACCTTGATTGCTCTATAGGAGCAATGTCAACAGAACATACCTCAACCAAATTCTTGGTTGTAGTTAATAAAAAGGAGCTTAGCATTTTTGCTAATTGTTTCTTAAAATAATTGGATAGACATATTCTATCTACTTTCAAATAATATGATTTTTTATACTTTTTAATACATGTCAATTTATTTATGTCAAACAATTTTATTTTGTCTTGATAATAAGACATGGTGTCCAATGACAAGTTTAATTTGTATCTTATGTCATTTTCTACCTCTGATAAACTGTCACAATAAGGAAATGTAAACATTGTAATGCTTTTTACATTTAATTCCAGCAAGCAGTCATAATACTTATTTAATGATTTTTTGCTTACATTACCTCTATTACCTATGATTAAAATTAAATTATCGTTATATTTTAAGTCATAATTACAAATTTTTCTTATAATGTGGTGCATAGATGCATCTGGCATGCAGTAATTTGTAATATTTTGCCCTAGTTGGTTCATTAATAAGGGGCCCAAATCTTTACCTATATCGTCACAAAATATTTTATAATTATCTTTTGAATCTAGAGGGCATACCCTTTCTATTGACAAATTGAGTTCCTCAGTAATTGAGATTGATGGCTCACACATTGACATTGACCATTCCAGTTGCTCCAAGGCAAGCAGGCCAGGTGCCATAGAACAATGGCCGGTCCCATTTCTACATTCCAATTTCTTATTATTTAGCTGATAATTGGGTGTCAAAGTGTGGTCCCTCCATCCACTTCTTAATAAGTTATATTTGTTTGACAATATAACATTATTATCATATTTTTCCTGATTTTCCTTGATAATTTTTAAGTACTTATCTAATTCTCCTTGATAAATAATGCGTTCTTTATTAAATTTTACATTTTTATGAAAATATTTATTTTGCTTTATCAGTGTCTTAGTTTTTCTGATAAATTTGTTCAATTTACAATATTTTTTCACTTTGGTATTGCTGCATTTAACTCTCCCTATTGTCTTAGATGTGTTAATAGTGTCATTACAAGTTATATTAAAGGACACAGCAGGATTTATGTTATATGCAGCAGACACCATTTCAGGGGTATTACTGACTAACTCCTCATATAAACTTTGGTTTTGCATGGTTGTCCAATTTAATTTTTCCATTTCCAAACTATTTATTTGGCTATTTGCCTCTTGTAAACATTGTTCCAACTCAGTGATGCGTCTGAGGGCCTGCTCGTACTCACCACTGCATTGGTCGAACTGGTCTATAACAAATTGTAATTTACCCCTTTCCTCCGTGACTAAAACTAGTTGTTGATACAACTCTGCCATTTCTTTCTTGAGTTTACTATTATTGGTCAATGAGTCCAAAAGTTCCTTCTCACTGTCCTCCCGTTCCTGCAGTAATTGGTTGACCAACTCCTTCGAGGCCTTCAATTCTTGTAAGACCTCATGGGTCTCCTCTTGGCGAGATAAGGCCTTGCGAGTCATCATGATTCCACAAGTTACACAGGACAGAGAAACCGGAAAAGGAAAAAGAAAAATCTGATTTTAGTCCTTGAAAATGGAAGTCTTATTTAAAAACACCTATCAATGTGTTTGTTTTATTATTGCGTACTGATTGTCTAGTGTTTAAAGTAGGTGTATGTCTGGGGCTATGCGGTCACCGTCAACTTAACTTCCACAATATGTCAAGTAAAGAGAGATTGACTCAAGCCCATATAATTTGAGGATGGACGTATCTCACTTTAGTGAGTTTTGTACTGAATTGTGGATTTGTTGGTAGTGTTGTCAATTAATAATTAAAGTAATTAACTAGAATAAGCTACCAACAAACATTAAAATGACCGAAATTACAAACTGATTTGTACGACAATGACAGGTAGATTTGATTTGAAAAAATTGGGTCGTTGGAATACGAATTTATGTTTTATGGCAAAGTTATTCCAGCTAACACTTAACAATAGTTACAAAATATTTATAAAAACAATACTCCCCTGGTTATGTTGTAGCAGAAAAACAGAAATCTCAATAACAACAATCAGTTGACAGGAGGCCGGCCGCTAACGAATATTGACACTGTGATTTCAAGTAAAATACACTTTGCACCGTGCCACAAACGATTTTACAGACTATTTATGACTTTTCACATAAAATTATTCACTTTAAAACATACATTTGAAAAAATACTAATAAGGAAAAATTTACATTATTTACATAATATATTAATTACTTGTTAACAAACGTTCCAATCCAACATAGTAACATCTGCTTTAACTAGAACGTGAGCTCGGGACCTCTTGTTACTTCTTTACACTTACAAACTCCCACACGACGTTATAGCTAATATATTTTGTTATATGATACTTAATAGAAGGTTTTAAGTACGTTCGTATTTAACTTTTTCATCTCCCAGGTATGGGATGGTAATAATGAGGCTGCAACAGCCGCCCAAGGCATCAGGTAGAGGAGTTGGAGCGTAAGAAAATGTGGATCATGGATAAGGCAAAAAAGAGTTTTTCTACTATTTGTACACAAAATATAAAAATACAAATGCATACAAAATAATACAAATGTCGTAAAAAGGTATAGAGTCGTATGATGCTTTATTAAAAGCTTCATTATTAATGACATACCTACATTCGGAATTTGCAAGGGTAATTCTGACACAGCTCCACAAAAATGTGTGAAAATACAGTTAACATTTTCCACGTCCAGCGATTCAAAGTAGTGACACTTTATTTGGTCCCATTTGCACTGTATTGTCCCGTGTTGGTCCCGTTCGTGACCTAATTTACTTCAGTTTTGCATTCAAAGCGTGCTGTGGTTGTTACTTCGTATCTAGAGATGACATTGTCATTTGTTACATCTGTTCAAGTATGAATATGAGCTTCCACTGACAATAAGTGACACAATTTAGTAGCGAAATAAAATTGTATAATAATATTAAATACAAAAGGTAATCGTGAGTAGAAAAGCGAATAAACAAATCAGGTATACAAACTAATAAATATGTTGTGTTGTTTCAGAAAAGGTTTCCATCATGAGAGCATCGTCTATAATGTTTATTATACTCAATCAACTATACCTAATTTGCTTCAACATATTTTTTAAGGTGATTTACATACCTAGTTTTAATTTCTGATATATAAATACTTATACTCTGACTGTTTGCAATCGACCTTGTCAAAAATTTACTGTGAACACTAATGATATTGATTTTCAATCGCCTCTCTGGCCTAGTAGTTCACACCACCGGGTCTTAATCGGGAGGTCCTGGTTTGATTCCCGATGAAGTTGCACAGAAGTTTTTCTGCTCCGTTTGGTTGGTTTGGTTGGTGGTAGCGCTTCTAAGCCCGCCTGGCTAGCTACCACCGTCTAACCCAAATTTGTCGCCATAATAACAATGTTTTAAGCATTGTTGTGTTCAGAGGTAAGATAGCCAGTTCCTCAGTTGTTGAGGATTACAGGTGAAGCTTGCTTCCACCTTCGGCCTTATCATCACTTACCATGAGGTGAGATGAAGGCCAAGAGCTTACCTGTCTCATGTAAAAAAAATATAATAATGGTCCGATTTTGATGGTATTGCGTCTTTCATCATAATCGATGCCTCCTATTGGATATCAACGATCTCAACACAGATTATTGAAATAAATAAATAACAGAATATAGACAGAATGAGAGGAAGACCAAAAAAGCGATGGCTTGAATGTGTGAATTCTGTTTTGAGAACAAAGGAAGTGGTTGTTGAGTTGACGAGTGACGGATTTGAATGAAAGAGGAAGAAAATGACATGTTGTACAGTCACGAGTTTGAACATATAAACACTTTTGAACAATAAACGTATTCCCTTGTAATAGAGGTAATTAATCATCAGGAATGATGTGATCAGACAGAGAAACGTCACCGACATAGCTCACCGGATTGGCAAACTGAAGTGGCAGTGGGCTGGTCATATTTGCAGAAGAACAGACGGCCGTTGGTGCCGTAAAGTTCACGAGGGAAGACCGCGTGAAGGACGGCATGCATTTGGGGAGGCCTATGTCCAACAGTGGACAGGAGTAGGCTGATGATGATGATGATGAGATGTCTTTTCCTGTCAAGAGTGTACATGTTGCCACGAGCGGTAGTAAGGCGCCACATGTTAAAACTCCTACTACTCGTAGAGGTCTATGAATAGGATGTTAATAGTATGCCCAGAAAATGCCGACCCTACTTAAAGTGGGAAAAGGGCAAGAAGAAAAATAAAAAGAGACAAACATCACTCCTGTAATACCGTCTTACTGCCTCACGTGTTTGATAATATAGTAGAAGAATATTATAGTGGGTACGAGTATAAAAAATAATATCTAATATCATCACCCAATTTTACAAATATTTTCTTCGACCTAACATGAGTTCCGGTTTTTCCGGGTTATTTGGATGTCCTAGCTACTTCTTTTTTTTATGGGATAGGGGGCAAGCGAGCAGACGGGTCACCTGATGTTAAGGAACTACCGCCCATGGACACTCGCAACACCAGTGGGCCACAAGTGAGTTGCTGGGCTTTTTAAGTGGAAATACGCTCTTTTCGTGAAGGTTTTAAGTTTATATTAGGTCCTTACCTATGAAATTGGTGTTTTGTATGGAGATTTTGGGGAATTCTGCATTTTCCATACTAACATTTTATCAGTTTTCTTCACAACGACAAATCCAGGGATAATAATATTTGGCATGTATCATGAGACAAGCTTTAGCAATATGTGTGTGAACACGCTTGATAAAAATTATTCATCGTTTTTATGTTAATGCAAATCAAATGATGTATTCGGGAGGCACTTAAAAAGAGTTGTGTCCGTGTCCAATTTTAACACGATTAAACTCACAACAAATTATCAAAACAAATCAAAAGAGCTCAAAAATATAGTCTATTTTTAGACGAGGTAATTATTTTTTAGGAATACTCTGAATCTTAATAGTTACAGAAAAAATACTAAGACAGAATAAAAACACCAATTTCATAGGTAAGGACCCAATATTTTATTTATTCATATGGTCCGCAAAACAGACACCAACCAATATAATAATATCAGCTAAAACTATAGTTATAGATATGTACCAGGTTAAAATCCTACATGTAGACACATCAATCTTATAGAAAGAGGTAAATACTTATATGCAACCAAAACTAAGTACAACTATTACTACATTACACTTCTGCTTGCCATCAGGTGTGATTATTATGAAAAAACATATAATGGTGATAGAAATCCACTGCTATAGCACCCAGGACTAACGAATCTATCGTTAGCCGTAACGAAACGGCGATTTGTATTGCTTTACACAACTGTATTTTTGTGTTTTCCTGGTGTGGTGAAGAAGAATTTTAATATCTATCTATCACAAATATTTTATCGATATCGAAACAACATGCAAAGGCCCTAAAATTAAATAACTGATCGCATTAACCTTCAGGATACCTTGAGAATAGGTCTACGCAGACATATGTGAATGTGATGACAGTGGGATTATTTGAACACATTGTAAATACAATTTCAGCCAGTCATTATTTGTGTGTTAGTGCCGTGTTAGTAAACAAGTTGTTTTAAATATTAGCTACTAACAATTGTATATACACGAGCAGCAAATGAACTGAAGTGTGAACTTTTTGCTGCTGAACACAATAGTTTTCATACGAATATCCAGATAACATCGTTTTATATTGCAATATTTATGAAAGTGAATTCTACTAGCTGAAATTACATTTTCTCTCTCTCTTCAGCCTTCGTCCCACTGTTGGGCACAGGCGTTCCTCATTGAGAAACATGAGGAGTATGGGCCGTAACACAACCACGCTGGCCCAATGCGGTTGGTGAGTAGAAACGATGGCAATACCGACCGGGACCAACGTCTTAACGTGCCTTCCGAACCACGGAGGAGTTCATGATCACAAAGTTTCGGTCACCCATCCACGCCCTGACCATGGCGAAGGTAGCTTTGTTTTCTATCTAAAGCCAAAGCGTTTTAACAACTACGCCACCGAGCTCCTCTCGGAATTACATTTTACCTTTGTTTATTTGTGATACTCGTATAATACAAGCTTAAATGTAAAATTAAAACAATCTAATGTGGCGGAAATTAGCACGCTGCACACAAAATCCAAGCCTTGCGTCTAACAAAACAACGCATCTAACTTACAAGTCCCAGCAGTTCATACAAGTTTTCGAAGAAACTTTACACTGTCTATCTAAACTTTACACGTTAGTTTGTATATGAAAATTCACATAGGAGTATACATATTGAGAACGAGCGCAATGGGCGTGTCGGAGAGAAGGACGCCCCGCGGCGGGGGCGGGCCGATAGCCGTCTGATATATCGCTAGATAGTTGATATTGAAATATTTAATCTAGAAATTTGAGAAACCTATAGGTGTAAAGGCACCTTGTGTAGGTACTCATCGGTATAGATCACCGGTGTTTCGAAATGTAATTGTAAATGTTTCATAAATCGTTTCTATTCGTTTTAATTGACAAAGTCTATGAGAAACATTCAACCTGCCCTAATGTTATTGAAGGTTAAGCTTTCAAGGGTATAGTGATAACAATAATATTTCCTGAAGTAATAAGAGCAATAAGAGAGAACATTCAAATCATGTATATCCGTTGCTATTTGTAAAACATAATTAATACACACTAAAACTATATATAATAAATGGATTATACTAGTATAATAGTATTATACTTATATAGTTTTAGTGTGTATTAATTATCTAAGTACATTAATAAAAAAATCCTTTGTAAAACATTAGTTAATTCAAGGATAACATTATGTAACAGCTAATAAAATCTTGCTATTGTTATACCGATTCGTTTAACACCTAAACAATTTCCATTGAATTCTCCAATAGAATATCTAAAGCCAATAGGATTTGCAATTAAATGGAGTTAAAATCTCTCAGCGGAGATGCATTTTGACAAAACATTTTAGAGAAAAAGTTTGATTTAATTAGAAATAATAAATGTCGTATACATATTTAATATTTTATGTTTGTATGTAGTTAAATAACAAACAATATTCATACCGTCCAAAAATATATTCTTTTTAAATAAATGATTTGATAACTTTCAAGATCATATTTTTTATTTATGTTAAACTTCAACCCTTTAATAATATTTATTGTTATTATCTAGTATTTCTGTGAAGTAAAAGATGCTCCTAGAAGTCCAATTAAATCTATAAAAGGAAATAAATCATCAGCTGTCTCTATTAAAGTAACTGTAATAATGGTTATAGCATCGTAACGTCTAAAGGATGGCAAATAACCATCATATATAACTATGATAAAGCAAACGTTTGTAAATATTATACATATCGTCTTCTACTTCTTTTAACGTTATGCATAGTTCGTATGTAGTTAAAGAACAAAAAAAATACAAACCGTCCAAAAATTTTAAATCGGGAAAATATTATTTTGAATATGTATGTTATAAGTATAGTATGTTATATTCTTAAAGTAATCTTCTTTGTAATAGTGTGAGAAACCTATGAAATACACATTTCGTGTATTCTTTGATTGATTGAGCTCTTTATTTTTTTTTATTTTATGCAATATTTATGTAAAGCATATTATAGTACGAAATACTGAAGTAACGTATAACCAATGCAGAAAAATTGAATGTTAAATAAAATTTTACACCCGTGTTCTTAGTAGTGGATATATATAGTGTAACAAAGCACTTTATTGTATGAAAAACTTAAAATTGTAAATTACTATAATGCAATTTTTATCCTCAGTAATTTTTATAATGTTTTCCTGCGATTTAATAGTAGGCACGCAATAGGTAACATGATTTATACTTACTCATTTATACTTTATAATATAAAGTGTAACACTGTTGCATTTTACTGTTTTATACAACCGTTTTAAAAGGTTAATGTTTATATAATATACATCAATCAATCATTATTGTTTAATAGAGCAATAGAAAATAAAGTGAATGATCTTAAATAATTAGCATAAATATATAAATAATTTTTATAATACACTGTCTTTCGCATTATTTTTTGAATATTTCGAATTTTGAATTTTATTATTTTGTGTAATATGATGAAAACAAACATTAATTTGTTTATAGATAACTGATTTCTTTCCCATTAATTCATTCAAAACCCCAATTTGAATTCATTTTTCTATGACGCGCGTAATATGTACTCAACGTAGAGACACCAAACAAATTTCATTCTACCCTCCTTGGGTTAACCCATAGACCTATAAAACGTTATGTAGACACGCAGAGCCAGGGCGGTTATGTTTAAATTTACGAGCTTTTTAATGGCGTTTATGACTATTATAAAATCACGAATTGTAATTTTATTGTAATGTAATGTAAGCCATTTGATAAATTATGAGTTAATACAGTAATATATGTGAAAACTGTAAAACATAAGTAAGTATGGGGAGTTTGTTTTTAAATTATGTAAGTCAAGGTGAAAGAAATATGATAAAATATACATAAAGCTATTTTATTAAATCAACACTTACTCGTAAACTATTGCACAGATTCACCGTTACACAGTCACGTCATACAGTTATGAGTACAGTCGGTAACATCAGTCGTTAGTAACTATCACAACACTGCACTACACACTTGAATTATCCAACTTACTCCTAACAGTCAAAAACCCGATATATTAATATTTCTTGTCCATACATAAACGCACAGTTCCACGAGGAGCACTAAAAAATTATCAATAGAAAATGTTATCAGTTCTACTATCGGAATGTCAGTGTGGCGTGGCGACTGTCAAATGTCTACTAAACGAATCGTCACTGTTCGTTTGCCGCCATGCCCACTTCTGCACCACACTCAGGGGAAAAACAACGTAACTCACAGAACTTATCGCACGGATTACAACCTTATTCCGTATACGTAAGACTGATTACAACTGACGCAATTTTTGGTATTTACGCCTACAACGCCGAACTCTACTTTTACTAGATATATTATCCGCACTCTTCTTGCAACGGTGTCTGCCTATGTTTTATCTCATTCACTTGACAATTCTAAGTTTACTTTAAAATTGTGTGTTGTCTGAATAATTTTGACTACTTTTTCAAAATTTTAAATATTTTACTGATAACCAAAATTTAACCATTTTTTGTCGAATTTTTGCCTTTGAATGAAGCAGAAATCGAAATGCAAACGTGTCGTGACTGCAGCGTAGTAGCGCTATCTCGTTCCCTCCAATAGTGTTGTTTGTTTCACGTAGCGCCATTGGGCCAATAGCATTTACGGAGCAACCCACCTTACAGCATATAAACAACCGTGGAATATTGTGCTCTATCACTTGTGAATAAAGTTTAACTTTTTACTATTTAATTCGAAGTTACCGGCGTTTGTCACGCAAGTGTTCTAATTTTAAATCAAGTGTAGGCGGAGCTCCCGTGTCAGAGCTTTTATATTGAAAAACGAAATGTCTTTAAAGAGAACCTGTTTCGAGAAACTTAAGCCTTTTGTGTTTAGAGGCTTTGAGTTTACGTTGGAAGGGAGTTACGTCGTTTCTCGCCCGAGTCCCGATTCGTGCTAGTCTCGCTGAAATAAAGTAAAAAAGTTTAGTAACCGGCTTGTCGGTATTTTCCCTTTGTTGCTTGATTTTTGTTTTGTAAACGGGACATTGCATGAGAAATGCAATGCAACAATATGGCGGCGTATTTTATTCGTATGCAATTTTCATAGTTTATTGAGCAGCGCGAGATGAATAATAATATCAAGTAGCTTTTATACATTTTCGAGCTTCTACGTCAATCTATCTATATGTTTTTTCTTTTGAGAGGACATTAAAAAGTTACATAAAGCTAAGGATACAGCTTTTACCTATAGTTCTCGATTAGACAATCAATTCATAACAAATAGACAGTAAAACAACTTTTTGGTGTACATAAAAATCTGTCACCTTTGAAATTAGATCAATAACTTTCTTCAGTTGTTTTTCTTTAGTTTGTCAAATTTAAATTTCGAACGGCTTAGGCGCCCAAATCCCACGTCTAGCATTATTAGGATGTAAGTTGAGATTGAATCGGTTGGTTCGTATTGGGTGTAGTCAGTGAACTCATTAGGGTTGTCGGTCAAGGCCTCGGTCGATGCGGTGGGTGGTCGCCTTAATTACACCCCACGATTTGAGTTCTTTCTCTCGCGTCTTCGGCTCGGTGCATTCTGTTGTCATTCGTTTGTGTTGACTTGATAATAAAGTATCAAATCTTTGAGCTCGATCTCTGTACAAGCTGAATTGGAATGTTTTTCGCTGAAGGGTTGTGGACTTGCTTCCGGTGTGGATTTTATTGCATTTATTAATTTTGATTATTGTAATTGTATCAAAATCATTAATTCTAGCATCAAAGGGCAAAGGGCATCTTATGAGCCAGCAAGGTGGAGGTCGCCAGGCCTGCATCCTTTGGTGCTGCCCTAGCATCCTTCGCAAATGGACTTATCTACTGCTTACCATCAGTTGGTGTTGAGTCATTTCCTGGCTGATTATAAGAAAATGTGTAAAAGTTGTAGTTTTATAATGTAGACATTTTGTCTCATATACAAAGGTAAACATTCGCAGTTAAATATTAGATTAAAATTTTACGATAAAGTAATTTACTGAAATATCATTTTTGTGGGGCTGTTATGATAAGATGGCACAGTAGACTTGGTTGCTACCTATATAAAAGTCATTTCAATTAAGTTGACCTGAATAAGTATTTTTACAGGAATTTATGTATTTTATTATCAATTTTTTATTTTAAAAGAACATTTTATAACAATAATATGAGTGTTGCCTGAAGTAATTGTCTTATTATTGAACCACTAAAGATTTTTTTAAAGAGTTGAATTTTTCCATTTATTCGTATTGCATTATTCTGATTGTATTTTGTCTGATGTTATGTGAGCTAGGTATATAAAATATTCGATGACTTCGTTATTACCTTTTCTTTCCTTGTTTACTACAACAGCTCTTAAATCAACTCCACAAAAGTTTTCTAAAATGACCGCTAAACTCAATTAATTTTTTACCACATCAGATTCTGAGCTACCGGTTTAAAAGTGTGCTACTTTCTAGACAGCATAAAATAAACCGAGTTAATTTTACCTTAGAGACTGCTAAATGCTGGCAAGACTTACATTCAACATTGTTGGCGACCAGCACCAACCTTTTTGGACCTTTACTCCAAATTCCCAGTACTTCATATTTTGGATTTATTTATATTGAGAATGTTAGACTTTTTGATAGAAACAATTGTACTTTTTTACTGTCAGTGTGTGCTATTAGACATTATACGTGTTACATCAGTGCGTGGTCTTATTTGCTCTCAATTCTCCATCCTCAACAAACATTGTTTCCACTCTTGTGTGTGTAATCCGTATTTGTTCTCAGGTTAGTTTCAAATTCCATTGGTTTTTACTTAAAAAATTATCTATCTTTTCTCTTGAAAAAACGAGTTCGTTATTTATATAATTCATACTTAACATGGAATTAAAAGGGAGGGGGGGGGGGGAAGGCCACAGAGATCCTTAAATCTATCAAGACAGGGGAGATGGAGTATCTCCAAATACGAACTTTTGCAACGGATACTCCAGGGCAAAATCGAGGGCAGTGGAGGAGGATTTCATGGCTCGCCAATCTACTTCAGTGGTTCAACAGAACTTCCACTCAACTGTTTCATGCTGCGGTCTCCAAAGTTGAGATAGCTTTAATGAATAATAGATAAAATAACCTCTGATAGCAGAGGGCACTTCAAGAAGAAGATGCTTAACATATTTTCACGAATGTTTGTGTCCTACAAGGGGTAAGTAAAGGTGTCAACACCTATATTTCTATCTGTGACGTTGAGATGACAGAGACTTTGGTCTTTTAGACGTAATTGAGGTGATATAGACCTGTTCTCAATATATTGGGTCCTTACCTATGAAATTGGTGTTTTTTTCTCTCTTAGTATTTTATCTGTACCTATTAAGATTCAGAGTATTCCTAAAGAATAATTACCTCGTCTAAATATAGACTATATTTTTGAGCTCTTTTGATTTGTTTTTGATAATTTGTTGTAAGTTTAATTGTGTTAAAATTGGACACGGAGACAACTCTTTTTAAGTGCCTCCCGAATACATCATTTTATTTGCATTCACTTAAAAACGATAAATCATTTTTATGAACTGTGATATTACACATATTACTAAAGCTTGTCTAATGATAGATGCCAAATATTATTATCTTTGGATTTGTCGTTGTGAAGAAAACTGAAAACATTTTAGTATGGAAAATGCAGAATTCCCCCAAATCTCCATACAAAACACCAATTTCATAGGTAAGGACCTAATATAGTGAGAGAGTCTTAAGATAAGGTAAGTAAAAGGACTCTATGTTGTAAGGATTACAGTGCAAACGACTCTACGCCACCTGATGATAAGCAGTAAATGAATTTACAAGCAAAGGTAACTGGTTAACAGTAAAATATTTACCTAGCCACCTCTATCTTGCTGGCCCATAAGGTGTTTTCACTCTGATGTTATTGAGAATGAACTTTTGGCTTTAAAGTGTTGATGATCTTCAAAGGTAAGCAGCTAAAGGACAGGGGGAATCCCCAACTGAAGCGGGACCAATGGCACAATAAGTGTAATTTAATAAATAAATAAATATTCTCAGAGATTCTGCTTGTGTTACGGAATACTAGATGACGGTTAAATATATTTAATAGAATAAATATTCAGAAAATATACAATATTTATATAAACATCCAAAGCTGATGAACAAATACCTGTATTCATCACACAAACATCTGCTCCCACTGGGGATTGAACCCAGAACCTCTCGAGATGGTGACGCCTTGAGAGCAGCGTACAGACTACTCCGCCATGGAGGTCGTTGATATAAACACTAAAAGATTATCATTGGACTTAACCATTACAACGCTTATTAAAAAGAATTATAATGAAATCGCATCGTTAAAAAGAATATTTCCAAATAAAATAAATAGTAAAGTATTTAAAGTGACGCCTACTCAACTTCACAATAAAAGTTGTAACCCAGTTGGAGCTTCTTTACATTTTATATATAACGTTGAATATTCAGTAGCCGACTTAAATGGAATAATTAAATGGGTTTAAAAACTTACTTAAGTATTCCAGCTCGCCGATCTGTGGCCATCAGTTATTCAAAACCCGTTTTATCCATTAACTGTGTAGACAAGAATATAATTATCTTAATATAATACCTTAAGTAGTTCTTAACTATATCCAGTCATAGTGCATTTTACCATTCTTTTTTTACATTATGACAGGTAAGCTCTTGGCCTTCATCTCACCTGATGGTAAGTGACGATAAGGCCGAAAGTGGAAATGAGCTTCATCTGTATTCCTCAACAGCTGAGGAACTCGATAACTTACCTCTAATTGCCTGAACTACAATGCTTAAACTATTGTTATTATGTTGAGAATATATATAGCTTAGAATGAGCCCATGGCGTCTACAGAATACGGTAACAGCTTAGTAACTGCCCAAACAGGCATTGCTGTTATGGGTTTTTATTTTGTTCACAGTCGTTAGACCAGTTGTAATGTATGGATCTGAATGTTGGGCAACGAAAGCGATGGATTAAAGAAAGCTGCACTCAGCAGAGATGCGAATGTTGCGATGGATGTGTGGAGTTACAAGAATGGACAAGATCAGGAATGAATATATTAGAGGAAGTTTGAAAGTAGCGCCAGTGACAGAAAAGATTAGGAGCAATAGGTTAGCGTGGTATGGACATGTGATGAGGAGGGATGAATGTCACATTACAAGAAGGATGCTGAGCATGGATGTGGACGGACCTAGAGTTAGAGGAAGACCAAATAAGCGATGGATTGAATGCGTGAAGAATGATATGAGGATAAAAGAAGTGGATGCTGAGCTGACGAGTGACAGAGGAGAATGGAAGAAGAAGACATGTTGTGCCGACCCCACCTAGAGTGGGAAATGGGCAAGAAGAAGAAGAAGAAGAAGAAGGAGAAGAAGTTTCTATTTATTATTTATAAAAAAATTATATATTCTTCCAACTTGTGTAACAGTTTGTCGGCAGTAGCACTCGTGGACATCTCGGTATAATTTGTAAATGTACTATCTACCAATAGCAAATTTTAATCTACTACTGATTGCAGAGCCGATATTCAACACTGCGACCTGCTAAAGCGGCATGTGTTATCCAATCTATATGAACCAATAGTTTACATGGTTACGACGCACACAGTACTAAATCCCGCCCCAGTGACTAAGCTACAGGTATACTAAAATGCATTATCTATTATAAAAATCTTGATTGCCATTTGAGCTTTAACAATGCAAGGAAATATGACTTCAAAATACCCTTAAGAACGATTTTTCGATTTCGATTTATGCCCATGCAATATAGACAAGCGCGCAAGTAAGTAACGTATTTAATATTGTCATCAGCCTATATACGTCCCACTGCTGGGACAGGCCTTCCTCATGGAGAAACACATGAGGAGTAAGGGCCGTAACACCACCACGCTGGCCCAGTGCGGGTTGGTGGGTAGAAACGGTCACAAATGCGACCGGGACCAACGGCTTAACGTGCATTCCGAAGCACGGAGGAGTACGAGAGCACAAAGTCTTGGTCACCCATCCACGGCCTGACCATGGCGAAGGTAGCTTTGTTTTGGACCGAAGCCAAAGCGTACTGACCACTAAAGGCATATAAAAATAAAAATGTATTGCATTGAAATTGGATTGACTATTATGGTTGATCATGATCAAAACGAAAGGTGCAATGAATGCCTAGTTGTCATTAATTGAGGAAGACTTTTCTGTACGCCTAGTGTATGTTATCATTGTAAGAAACTTAACTTTTTTAGTTACGCTTTTTAGTTAGAAGCTCAATTTCTATGGGAAACGTGAAAATCGTCCATAGCGGAAAATACCCGACATTTAAAAAAAAAAGTTTAATTTGTTACAATGAAAACATACACTACGTTTGTTGATAATTTTGATAATGGAGTGGTCATTTATTCGGATATTGACATTATCTTTGCGTGTCAAATCCACATTACTCCACCAATATATAAACTAAGCTTGTCTTTACAGTATGCTACACGTTAACCATAAGCAGTTACTTAAAAACTGACCCGTATTACAAACCCGTATGTAAAATTACTGCCCATTTTACACTTGACCTTTATGGCCATCCTATCCATCATCCCGACGTGTTAACGCAGAAGTAACATTTTGTACTAATTGTAGAAGAAATAATAGGTGTAATGAAAATAAACTAAATTTAAATTTAGTGCAAAAAAACAAAACGTAATTTTTATATTTAGTCGTTTTATTTTTCTGTATAATTCCGGCAACCAATTGATTTCCTCGGTAATAATTAGTGGCTATAACAATTAGTAAATGCATTTACAAGGAATTGTACTGATATGATGAACAAAACACTAATTAAATCATAAAAAGAAAACATTTACACACGTGTTTACAGCAGCGGATAGTAATAAAAAGCACTAATTTCTAAAACACAAGTGATGGTAGTCTGTGTGTATGTATAATAATCACTGCTATGTGATTAATGTTGGTATCGTGATGGTAACGCCGTTAATTAGTGGTTATCAATGTAATATACTGTAATTATGAAACAACCGTACGAAGTGTAAAATGTTGAGATTATTATGAAATGTTTGGTGTTTCGTCTATTCCGTCCATGCAAATTAAACATTTAATGCTATGTTTTTCTTCAATAAATAATTGTGAAGACTAATCTTCGATTGGAAATTCTTCAATATCTTCCAAAGAACTTGACCTAGCTTAATGAATTAAAAATTAAATGAAAGGATATTTAATGCCGCATAAAATGATATATAAAACATTTCCATTTGTTTTTTATCTTTAACTTGTAAATGGCGATGTTTTACCTCAACAATCGTAAGAAAGCGATTTCACCTTCTTCGGCTTGTTTCTGGTCTCGCTATAATTCTTATTAAACTCTAAAAAGAGTCACACCTAGAGTTTTCGATCTATTTTGCTATGTGCGCCTATCTACAAACCTTTACAAACATTGCCAGGATCATTGACTTAACCTCTGTGGAATGTATTGGACATTCCACAGAGGTTAAGCCACTGATGACATAAGAAGAATATAATTTGTAAGCCAGGGACACCACATTGATAGCATTTTTATTTCTAAAATAAAACTGACGGGATGTACTGCTTTGAAATTTTTAAAACAAAATTGAAAGACGACCATTACTTTACATTTTCAGTTTTTTTATACAATTTTTAAAACTGAATGGAAATGTTTTATCATTATATAATTTTATGCGGTATTAAATATTCTTTTATTCATATAGCTATTTGTAGGTAGTTCTTTTTTGAAGATATTTTAGGTGACCCTTTTTCATTGCTGTTCAGTGTATATTCAGTCTACAAGTTTAGACAATCAATCCATACAATTCGCCATATATACATATCAACACGCCTCTTTCCCCGAAGGGGTAGGCAGAGGTGTTGAACATCCAAATTTCACCAGATATGTTGTCCCCATGTAATAGGTGGGAGCCTGTTGCCATGCACTCAATGTGAGGCAAGCAATATTTAACATCAACTGCTAAATATAAAATACTTAGCCTACATAAACAAGGCTTTGCGAAAAAAAACAGAAAAAGTACAAAAGAATAATCTACCACTAAATGTATTTTTAAGGTATTGAATCGTGCGACAAGAACGCCATAGAAGATAAAATAGTGACTTAGTGAATCATATTTTGTGTATTAATTGATTAAAATTTTTATGGTACTATAGAAACTATTGATAGACCTTATCTTCTGATTAATTTTGGACATTCATACCCTTAAAAAGGAGGATTCTAATGCTGTTTAGAATCAGAATAATTATAATCAATAATAAGTTTGTAAAACGTGGTTCAGATCTTTTTATAGTCAGGGCGTGATCATTAAAGGATTATTATCCATTTGAATTTATCATCTTCATCTCATACATATATGATCCCGCTGCTGGGCACTGTCCTTCCTAAATGAATGAAACACATGAGGAGTCCCCATTCCTTATGTTTTGTAGAACTATGAGGGCTACATAAGCCAAGAAAAGTGTCGATAAAAGAGTCGCAGGCCCAGAACGAATGAACAAACGAAACATATAGTAGAATGCGAGTTGATCCATGACGACGTTAAAGACCGACTGAAGGGGATAATTTAGAGCAATACGAGATAGCCTGTATCTACCACCACAATGGAAAATAAAGCCTTGCCAAGAAAATGAAAGATTTTATACTTGATATTCGATAATTTCCTCGTACGAGAAATATTATAATTTGTAAAAAATTATGTATTCTTTAAATTCTATGAATTTCATATTTTACCTACAAGTACCTATGGATTTGTTGATTTATGATTTTATGGATGGGCGTGTAGGGAGCGGAAGACCGACGAATAACAGAGGAAGACAGAAGAATGATGTGATGACGATGGGAGTGAGTGTTGACTTTGCGAATGATAGAGAGTGGAAGAAGACATGTGGCGCCGACCCCAAATAATAGAATTGGAAACAAGACAATTACCATTACTGTCACAACTTAAAACATAAAAACTTGTTTATACCTAAATGTAAAATAAATAATTAAGACTGGTAATTGAATTTCCACAGAGCTGAATTAAATTATACCCCCAGTTAGGTACAAACATATTTTTATCTGACTACAAAAAACAGAACAACACCGAACGCATGCGAAAATGGCGTCAAAAATAAAAGGTCGGTTTGATTGCGGGCGTTGAGCGATAAGCTATAATTTAGCTCGCAACGCGACATGTGCACGAAAGGGTTAGTCTCATTAGCGTCAGATGCTCGGTGACCGTCTGTCAACCGCTTGTATGTAAAGGCATGCCACCTCGATAATGCGATGTTTACAGCAGCAGCTGTAATACAGCTTTCATTTTAACCGCCTCTCTGGTCTAGTGGTTCACACCCCCGAGTGGTGGTCGGGAGGTCCGCGTTCGATTCTCCATAGGGACAGAATTTTTTCTGCTCGGTTTGGTTGATGGTAGGGCTTCTGAGCCCGTCTGGCTAGCTACCAACCTACTTAAATTTGTCGCCATAATAATAATGTTTTAAGCATGGTTGAGTTCCGGCAATCAGAGGTAAGAGCCAGTACCACAGTTGTTGAGGATTAGAGGTGAAGCTCGCTTCCATCTTCGGCCTTATCGTCACTTACTATCAGGTGATATGAAGGCCAAGAGCTTACCTGTCATATGTAAAAAAAATCATTTCATACTTGCCTTACATAGCTATAATATCTATATTTTATATAGAGTTTTGGAATGTTTCATAGGTACGCTGGCCAATAGCGCTTTCGCTTTTCATTGTGACGTAAGCGCGCGCGTGTGGCTGTGAAACGATGTTAGCTGCTCCGTGTAATTGAAAGGGTGCGCCTATGATTTAACATACGTCTTCCATCCATCCATCAGCCACTGCTGGATAAAGGCTTCCCCCCAATGATCTCCACAGCGACCAGTGCTGCACCGCCCGCATCCAGCGACTTCCTGCAGCCTTCGTCAGACCGTCAGTCCATGTGTTTGGGGGCCTTCCTACGTTGCGCCTCCTTTTAACAAAAAGTAGTAGGATAGATAAAAATGTGGCGCAAAGTACCGTTTTCAAATAAACTTTTTGCTGAGAGTGATGAAGCTGTATATCCATTAGTGAGTAAATGTTGCCAGTACAAATAATATGTATTATAACAGTTATTTAATCTTTTAGCTATCATAGAGAGATATGTCAGAAATGTCAATGTTATAAATTATATGTTTTGTATATTTTTTCTAATGCAATAAAAAGTATTGTAATATGTATGTATGGTATTCTAGTTAAAAGAAAAGAGACTCAGCACTAATAGATCAGCGCTTACTTCAAAAAAGGAGCAAAGTAATGTTCAAAAGAAATAAATTAACTCAATAAAAATACATATCACGTAACTATCTCAACACGTATATTTTGGTTATGTACTCGTATTTGTATTTTGTGTTTCAATGTCGGTCTGACTGACTGACGAGCTCAGTGACGTAATGGTTACTTTTGTTTATCGTTATCGGAAACAAAGCTACCTTCGCCATGGTCAGGCCTTGAACGGGTGACCAAAACTTCGTGATCTCGAACTCCTCTGTGCTTCAGAAGGCACGTTAAGTTGTTAGGTCTCGGTCGCTATTAGCAACCGTTTCTACTCACTACCCGCATTGGGCCGGCTTGGTGGTGTTACGACACATTCTCCTCACGTCTTTCTCCATTAGGACGGCCTGTGCCCAGCAGTGGTCCGTATACAGGGTGTAAACGTTAAGTGTGACCAGGAGATTATTCCGTAAATATAACAGATATCAGAAAACTTCAAACTAATATCGATAGTTCGTCAGTCAATGCCCCTCTTTACCCACGCCTACTAAGTCTTAGGGAGTCATACTTTGCTCTAACATCCAGAGCATGGATACCGACACACGTGTTCCCTCGTTCCTACAGCATGGGTTCCTTCAAAAGAGGCGTGAAAAGGCATCTGAGTTAGCAAGGTGGAGGTCGCTAGGCCTGCATCGCTTGGTGCTGCCCTATCATCCTTCGCATAAGGACTTATCTACTGCTTATCATCAAGTGGTGTTAAACCGGACAGAAAATAAATACAAATATTCTAAAGAGGAAAGCTTTGTAACGAATAAATTCAAAATTTATTCGAAATTCTTTAATCAATACTATGCTGCATTTCCCAGATTGACATATATACATATTTACATGATTATATCCCCGAAGAGGTGGGCAGAGATGCATTACCCATACTTTTAAGCCTTTTCTGCGACTATTAACCACAAATTTTGTTGGATAATAGGGGGCAAGTATTCGTCAATCGATAATAAAACTAAACATTTTTAATACAAACTAAAATCATTTATTTAATATAGGTATTTTACGATAACTCTTTGGAACATTCATTAACTACGGAGGCTTTTGCCATACAGGAAACCTTCTTGTTGCTAAAAATGATTTCATACAGGCGTGACTATCTCATACTCCTTATAATAAAGTTAAGGCATATCCTAACGAAAACCAAACGTGTTTCGTTTGTAATTCCGTTTGGTATTTCCTCATCTGGCGGAAGAGCCATAATTACGAGGCTTCCTTCAGATTTGCCCACCTGTCGGTTCCGTACCTGCCACCGGCGTACCTATCGCCGCCTCCACTAAAATTAATTACACAAATTGATTAATACTCCTGGCCAATCTTAATTATGCCTATAAATTATTTTGCAAGTTTTTGTTGGTGAAGCTGTTTTAGTTACTCGCGTTTTAGGACATAGTTTATAATTAATCAAGTTATTTTTTTATAAAGGTTGTATTGTACCACGTTCGGAAGCACCTGTATTTTTATATGGGATACATTATCTAAATTACTTGGGCTCATCATCCATCTGCTTGTATATAATTTCAGCTGCCTCACACTGCCTCACTCACATATTTACTGAGTTATTATTAAAATAATAGCGGTAAAATGGCAGCCTGCTTAGTTATGCGGCCAGTGACTGTGGCTGCTCTATCAAGGGGTCACGGTTTGAGATGTAATATTTTTACATCCTCACGGGTTGGCAATGTACACACTTATCTACATATACATATAGAACGTATAATTCATATAAGCATCACGTTTATTATAGGCGACAGAAGCAACTTACTATAAGGTGAGCAGTCTGCTTGGATATCAAACCGCTAAATAAAAAAATACCCGCGATGATTACAACATTATCGTGTTAACTTTAAACAACAACAACTTAAAAGATTTAAACGTTTGCAATGAATAAAATGGTTACATTAGTTAGACCATTAATCCTATTCAAATTTGCAAGTCACAAGTCGGTCTTTAGTTCAGTTTGTCAGCATTAAACATTTTACCAGGCGTAGGGCTGCGTGGCCGGTTCACTGCACTTGCACCGCTTTTTGTGGCGTCGAGCAACCGCTTATTTGGCATCATTAATCATTATTTCGGCCCAGCATTGGACCGCTTCACAATTTGAGAAAATAACCCTTTTTTCTGTTTTAAAACAAGGTAGATAGGACGGAGCGTGGCGATCGCATGTCGTAGAATGCAATATTTAAATTGGCTCGCTTTTTGTGTGTCTCATGTGGCAGTGATAGGGTTGAGGCTGTGCTGAGATGAACGTCTGCCGTAATTTATTACTGTTGTCAAAGTATTATTTTAAAAGTGACTTTCTTATTTCATTTTTTTCACGACATTTGTTTTATAATTATGTAATAATAAGTCTTTAATAATAAGTCTATTATCATCTTTACACGTATAAAATCTTAATTAATCCAGGCTGTAAACATGTTTTCTCACCAATTTGAATTTACTCGTACATCTTCAGGTAATATTGTATTGAATCACTTTCAATAAGATACAGTAGTGCATATAACATTATTTTCATTTCTAATTATTAGCGATCTCTCACAGTTTACTTAAATTTTATATTAAACATTTTATTACAATCAATGCTACATCAAAATCGATTTGCTATATCAGTTTTTCATTTGATATTTATTGTTTTTATTGAAAATAGCTTTTAAACGAAGCGATGACATTTAATACGTAAATTAGTAAATATTTTCTCGATTTTCTCACATCGCGTGCAACTGATGAAGTTGGTACTGTCATGTTTAATGTCTCACATTTGTAAAGATGAATGTTGTCAAGACCCGAATGTAATAACACTTGAAATTTAATTTTTTTTTACTTAAAGCTTTTTGAGTTGTGTTGTTAATGATGACTCTTATTGGATTTATACGATCGCTAGTTGATTGGTAGATGACAACCGTGGTATGGTATGGTAATGTGTTGAAAAAAGCATGCATGATGTAAAATTTAAAAGACGAAAAATTTTAATCTGAACGTCATGACCAATTGTAGGAAAAGGTTATTTCAAGATGGGTCAGATCATAAGAAAAACCACTTTATTCTTCAAAATTTTACTCAATATCAACTGAGTATAGCATGCAAATTGCTAGACATCATCATTGTTATTGAAATGAGTAAATAAATAAAACCAAATTCATATTTAACCGTCTCGGGGTAGCGCACACTAGGCGTCTATTGTAATAAGGAGGATCAGAAATTCTTTACCTTAATAGTATGCTGCATTTCCCAGATTGACATACATACATATTTACATGCTTATATCCCCGATGAGGTGGGCAGAGGTGCATTACGTACGCACACTTTTAAGCCTTTTCGACGACTTTTAGCCACTAATTATGTTGGATAATAGGGGGCAAGTAATCGTCAATAAATCATCGCACACCAAGAAAAATGTAAAGATTTCATTTTGCATTGAAGTGTTTTATAAAAGCATACCTATAAGATGCAGTCGCAATGCGTGGCAAGGGGAGAGGGGCGCGGGGCGACAGATGCGCCGCATTACTCGCGCCAGCGCCTGTCCGCGGGCAGGGCCGTATTCAAAACTGCAGATTATGTCCTTATAAAAAATTACAAACGATAACTATAGGAAATACCAAATTATATACTAAAGGTCCGATTCACTACTTATCGATAGATAAATTCAAGAATAGAAAAAAATATATCTGTTATTAAATTTATTAGCCATTACCTGCATGTGGTGAAATTGGCCCTAAAATGTTAAGTCGTGCTCTTTCTACTTCAGATAGGTAGTCTCTTATATTCTTTGCCGCATAGGCAGCAGACCTCAATCTCTCAGACAGAGTAGAGGTGTGATGGAACCATTCTAAACGAGAATACACACGCGATTTGTTCACCATTGATTTAATATTTAGGTTTACATTACTTAAATTTACACATTTAGATTTCTTTGAATTTAGTAATAAGTTATTATTTGTAAGCTAATTTAATACTTTCGAAACAGTGCTATTTACAAGGTCGGTTTCACTTTTATCCCTATCCATACCAAAAATGAATAAAGTATCGTCTGCAAATAATACAGTCTCGCATAATAATATATTATAAGCATAAAATCGTAACTTATTTATATATACTACGAAATGAAATGGTTCTTAAAGTGTGACCCTTCGACAAAGGTGTACCAGAAAACTCGGTTCTATTTACAACAAATTTTTGCGTTCTATTGCAAAGGAACAATTCTATGAGCCTGAGCGCACTATTTGGTATACCATAATGTTTTAATTTACCCAATAATGTCTTGTGGTGAACACAATCGAACGCCTTGGATAGGTCACAGAAATGCCCAAAGCATCCTGCCGTTTTACCCACGCGTCAAATATGTATTTGATAAGCGCAAATCCTGCATCTGTAGTTTTCCTGCTTTTCCTAAATACAAATTGTTTATCGCGCAATAATTTATTCAAATTGTAATGGGCTGATAACTGATTTAGCATCATTTTCTTAAATACTTTACAAAATTATGGTATTATTGAAATAGGTCGAAGTTTTTAGCAAGCATTATGAAAACGAACAAAAACCATACCTTTTAAAATTCATCCCCAAATACGGCTCTGTCATAAAACGCGAGGGAGCACCGATGACAAAATACAAATTTTATTTTATTAAATTCAAAAAAAGCCTCCAATGATTGACAGGAGCGCGCCCTCCGTAACTGCATAACTCTTGCTACTCAATAAAATGGATCATTGATCCCTGCTCGGCTTGACGTACGATGCAAACATAAAAAGCGAATGGATCATATGTTCTGCTCGCAGTCCGATTCAAATTACGAACCGATCGAATTTGGGTAGCTTGACTCACAAACATATTCGGTTATGCAGTACCTGAATAAATAAATACTTTAGTATAGATTATTTCACGAACTCCTAGCTCTGTGGTTTTTACATTATTATTATGCGCAGATTCCATTCGTTATTAGACAGTAAAGCCCTCGCAAGCTTTTTATGTACCAAAATTTGTAATTTGTTTTTATTTTATTTGTGTTATAATAGTAGTAACCATATAATAGAACCCTAGTTATTTAATTAGTTAAGTTCATATAATAGTTAGTTAGTTTAGTTTCATATAAAAGTTAGTTTTTGTGCTCGTACTATGGTTGCTGGCATTTTGTTGAAAAGTGGACACTGTAGTTAAAGCAATGCAAAAATAATTGTTTTTTATTATTCATCAACTGCAAAATATGGATTTCAATAATTTCGAACCTTATTTTATGGTTAATTATGGTAATAAATTGAATGGTTGCAATAAACAGGGCCGTGGTTGTACGGAAGGTCGCAGCTGACCGCGCCAAGATATATCAGCGACAAGTGTTACGACGCGTTTACAAGAACGCCAAGTAATGGCCCAACATAAAATATAGGTGGGTTCCACATGGAGCCAGAACCAAAGCCACGTGCAAGAGAATTATTTCCCTTTCAATCGAGTATCATACAAAATTAAATGTAAATATTAGGTCCTTACCTATGAAATTGGTGTTTTGTATGGAGATTTTGGGGAAGCTAACATTTTATCAGTTTTCTTCACAACGACAAATCCAGAGATAATAATATTTGGCATGTATCATTAGACAAGCATTAGTAATATGTGTAATATCACACTTCATAAAAATTATTTATCGTTTCTAAGTGAATGCAAATAAAATGATGTATTCGGGAGGCACTTAAAAAGAGTTGTCTCCGTGTCCAATTTTAACACAATTAAACTTACAACAAATTATCAAAACAAATCAAAAGAGCTCAAAAATATAGTCTATTTTTAGACGAGGTAATAATTTTTTAGGAATACTCTGAATCTTAATAGTTACAGACAAAATACTAAGACAGAATAAAAACACCAATTTCATAGGTAAGGACCCAATATCTTACAGGTTTTCCAAATGTTTCCAATTATTTGTGTTAGTTTAAGATAAAAAAATCTTTTTGTATAATAATGTGTCGTATTTATCATAGTCAGTATTTTAACGCTCTTTTTCGTTACTTCTTTTATAATTATAGAATCATATCCATAAAATGTATTTAACAACTTAAATAACACTGTAAGTATATTTTTTGTGAGTTTTTTACGCATATAGCGTGCATAAAAGCAGTTAAATATAGGTTAAATAAATTTTGCATAGGCACTGGTGCACACTTGGGTCCCCAGTGCCGAAAGAAGCGTTAGAAGAGTTGCCCCCGGGGGGTTTAGTGGGTTCGAGCCCCACATAACCAGGTCTTTCCCCGAAGCCTGGAATGGGTCGGCCATTACACCGCCCAAAAAAAAAAATTGCATGTCTGATATGTCAAAACAAAACTCTACCGGTACTAATAATTTTTTTTATTACAACTTTATACTAGCCAGTTCACTACTGGGAAACTTTATCAATATAAGATACTGGCTACAAATTCTACAAGAGTTCGATTCTCCTTTTACAACAATTAAAAATAAAACTCAAATCAAGGCTGGACCAACACCACAAGCTACAAACGGAACGCACCAGCGTACCTCTAGTAGCGTCCGCACTCCGTTAGGGCTGTTTTACACAGTTAATTTAAAATTCTCATTCGTATAAATAAGGAGGGGTACCGCTTGCGTTTTATGGCTTAGAACGTGCGAATGCATTGTTTGTGACGACGCTTTGCGGTCGAGGACGTATTTTAATATCGTTAATTAGGTGTTGCCAGCTTTTCGCTGGTATTCAGCCTAACGAATATTCGCCTACTCCCGCGGGTAATGTTCGTGTGCGGTGTTTATAATCTATGCGCTGTGTTTATTATTTTCAAAAGTAAAGGTGGAAAGTTAAAAGCTTTTGAGTTGGGATATTTTTCTATTGGAACTATTTGGTTTATGTCAAGTTTAAGGTTACGATGTAGACTATTTTTCTAATTTGACGTTCTGATCAGAAAAGGCTACATCAGCCAAAGCGTGGTTGCAAATATTTTATCACCTTTGCCAACAGACATTGGTCTCCAAATCTACCGTCCTGCCCGAAACGTCGCTAGATTGTTGATCCACCACCGAACTGAGACGAAAAGGAATTTTTAGTTTAGATACAAAGAAAATAGTTACACAGACTTAAAAAAGAGTGAAAAGAAAATACAGTAAAGAAAACGAAAAATATTGTTTCATAACTGATTGATTGTTTACCACTTTGTAAGAACTCACGGAAATCTAAATATATATTTTCTCGCGTTAAATAATCTCTTATTTTGCTTTTAGAATTTTCATTCCTTTTTATTTTAAAAACTAAAGAAAAGAATCTCAATTCTTATTTTTATTTCTCAAAAGAATGTAAATTCGGTTGCCTCCAATTTGCTTAGTGGAAAATACAAAAATCCAAGACACGGCGACAAACAAAGGCGTCGTTACGAAATGGAGCGAAACTTTCTTACTAATTAATTTAATCCCTTTGAGCCCTATCCCATTAGCCTAATTGAACTGCGGTGTACATGTCAATTCTTTGGTTTTACTCAACCGCTGTTGCTGAGGGAGAGTCTACTTTACACTGTACAACATAAAGTTTACTTCGACATGTTCCACACCAAATAAGTTTCCGACAATGTTAATGATATGAGGGCCATACTTTGTTCCGTTTTGCATAAGTGTAGCCAAGAAGGAGAGCTATTAAGTTTTTAATAGATTGGTTTTTGAATTAATGAAAATGTGGGTTGCACGTTCCTATTGCTTATTTAAGTAACTATAAAGACAATATGCTATAAGTACACAATAAGTTTTAGTTAATAAAAGCATAGATATTTTTCGTACTGCTGGCGTGACTCTATAACCACCCTTAACAATAAAAATTACATGTTTTTAAGTATTCATGATAAAAAATAACTAAAGACTTTTTATTCGGATGATATATATTTTGATAGGCAACTGCTATGAAAAATAATGTTTTCACGTCGTTCAGAGTTTGTTTGGACTTTTTAGTGTATTGTTTGGAATGTAAAAATAAAAAAATATTTGCAATTCTTCTCTTCTTCTTCTTGCCCTTTTCCCACTCTAGGTGGAGTCGGCACGACGTGTCTTCCTCTTCCATTCTTCTGTGGTCTTCCATTCTCCATTCTTCACGCATTCAATCCATCGCCTCCCACTCTAGGTCCGTCCACATCCATGCTCAGCATCCTTCTTGTAATGTGACATTCATCCCTCCTCATCACATGTCCATACCACGCTAACCTATTTGGCTACCGCGTATTTGGAGTTCTTAAACAACAAATATAGACATTACATTGTGCTACAAATCTTTGTATGATCACTACTTACATCTTTAATTTATAATGGGAAATAATTCTTTCCATTAGACGGAAGTTGAAAATAAAGACATCAAGCATTAGTGCTTTGTCTGTCTATTTGGAAAATTACATGTTTACTAAGCAAATAAGGTAGATTGTTCGATTATCAAGTTGGGAAGTAAATATACACGTCGATACAAATCGTAATGGCCGCTAAGTTTTCCTTCTGAGGTGTCCTCAAACAAAATTAATCTTATCAAGTCTACTACGCTTGTTTACTTAACAGGGTTTGTTTTGAATTAAGCACTTACTACTAACTTGTACATTATTACTGATGTGGGTTGGAATGATAAGATAAATTGACGTTAAATAACTTTATTTGTCTTTTTTAATTATTAAAATATACTTTTTAGCTCCGCGCACACATTTCCGCCTTCTCGTTCGCCATACGTCTCTTTTCTCTTTCTCTCCGTCGTACATCTTTCCCATTCACACAGGCATTGTCATTATGGCAAAAAAATTAGGTAAGACGTAAGTAGCTAGCCAGGCTACGCCAGCCAGTAGATAGCCTATTGCTGTGAATGGTCATCTTCTTAAAGTTGTTTCTGAGTATACCTACCTGGGGCAGGTTTTGCAATTAGGTAAAAATAACTTCGAGAGGGAGGCTAAGAGGAGAATTCAGCTGGGCTGGGCAGCATTTGGAAAACTACGTCAGGTCTTCTCGTCACCTATCCCGCAATGCTTAAAAACGAAAGTTTTTAATCAGTGTGTCCTACCGGTGATGACCTACGGTGCCGAAACGTGGACACTGACAGTGCGTCTAGTCCACCAATTTAAAGTTGCTCAGCGAGCTATGGAGCGTGCAATGCTCGGAGTATCTCTGAAAGATAAAATCCGCAACGATGTTATCCGACAGAGAACCAGGGTGACCGACATAGCGCACAGAATCAGCAAGCTGAAGTGGCAGTGGGCGGTCCATATCTGTCGGAGAACCGACAACCGTTGGGGTAGACGTGTTCTTGAGTGGAGACCGCGACTCGGCAAGCGAAGTGTGGGACGCCCTCCGGCGAGATGGAGTGATGATCTGCGAAGCGCTGCAGGCAGATGCTGGATGCAGTAGGCCGGGGATAGGGTAAAATGGCGCAAATTGGGGGAGGCCTATGTCCAGCAGTGGACTAATGTGGGCTGAAGAGAGAGAGAGAGCTAGCCAGACGGGCTTGGAAGCCCTGCCACCAACCAAACCGAGCAGAAAAACTTCTGCCCTATTGAGAAATCGAACCCGGACCTCCCGATCAACGCCTGGTGGTGTGTACTACTAGACCAGAGAGGCGGTTAAAACAATTCTCTTGGTGTTTTGAATTGAAAATAAAGCAACTATCGTCATGGTTTGGTGGGTGACCAAAACATGCGATCTGAAACCCGTGCTACAGAGAATATATTAAATGCGTAGCATTATCGTATATTATTATCATGGTGCCCACAGTGACACTTTTTATAATTTGATAAAGCAAGTAAAAGCTTGTATAAAGCGATCACCGCCACCGCTGCTTTGTTTGCGCTCGCTCCACAAACAGCCCGCTGACACGCACAACCTTTTCATGGCCGGCGATGTAATTCTGATCATAGGACTAAGAGGGCACAGACATGGAGTGGACACGCGTGCTATACTTAATTTTTTTTACGAATTCGTGGAAGGCTGAAGATTAAGAATTGATCAGGATTTATATGAAATATTTTTGGTAAATATTTTTATGAAATCGTTTGGTGGTAACTAACTACGGAATAGGAACTGCATACTGTACTGTAGAAATTAAATTCTGTTTGCAACTCCTATTCTAAGTTAATTTATAAACATGTGATAATAGAGGTTATATTAAAAAAGAGTGGATGGGATAATTATTAATAACTCATCATCACTCAGTAGGTACCAAATAACTCATCATTCGATACGTTTATAGACAATAGGATATCAATTGTATCTCATCCTTAACAGGATTAGTGTCAGTCCAGGGGATACATTAAATAGAAAGGCATTAGAGCAAGAGACTTGAGTTAAGAGAAAGAAGATGATTAATTAAATAAATAAAATATTATGGAAAATAAAATGTTGTTGTCTATTCTTATACCGCATAAATCTGTGATGAACCAAGGGACGCGGATATTTAAACTTCAAAGCGTTATTTATATCAGTGAAATATTATCTGACCCATGATAATTATATTGATAAAATATATAAATGCTTTTGAAATATTTATTTAATAATTGGTAATAAAATAACTTAAGGCTGATTCTGGTTAGTCGTCAATTGGCTAGTGTACATAAAAAAAAAAGTTATACTCTTAGCCGGTTGTACGTGCTAATTATTAATACCGAAAAGACACCAAATGATATAGTTGCTAAGCAAATATCACACATATTGCAAGGGAAAAAGAGCGTTCTTCGCGTATTGATCTTTACGCATTAACCGCATAATTGGTTTCAGTAAAAAGATAATAGAATCAACGTGTATACCTACTGATTATATTTATGTATGTACATTTTAGTTAGGTGTTTGCTTTTAAAGTTATCATTAGGAGAAAAGAAATTGAAAAACAATGCAACGAAGCCAAAGTGGGTACAAACTGAATTTTAAGGCAATTACCTAATATTAAAGAATATTTTTTGGCGTTCCTAAGCAGGGGTACCTAGTACCTATTAAATTTTTTTATATAACAAAGTTGTAAAAAAACATACCTAATAGGTAGTTAGTAAACGCACAAAGTATATTAATTTTCAATATATAACACTGAAATTAACATTATCACCGAAAAAAATCATTTGTTCAAACGAAATTCATTTAAGTTATCGAAAAACTCTATTTATAGTAAACTACCGGAGGGCATATCAACATTGTGCGGGTAAAACTAATTTCTCCGCTGCCCGCCATGTGTCGGCCCGGGTTCGGTTCCCGGGGGATACCGTTGCAATGTCACGCCTATTATTCGCCGATATATCTTCTGCTGACGTCAATATTTTCATTTCCGTGGATTTCTGTCCATTTGGGAGTTCATTATGACCCCACGTTCTTTTGTGGACGCTTTCGCTAAGTTTTGGAACGTTTCTCTATTAAGCTACGGAGTGGAATGCTTAAACATTAACATTTATTCAGAAGCAACAAATATTTTCGATACAAACTTTTATTAGAATAATTGATTATTTACTAGAAGTATTTGAACTTATTAACATTCGGCGCTTTTTATTATGATACATAGAAACTCTTTGTCTTTACGACATTGTATGGAAAAATCAAGATATTGCCGAAAATCAATTTTTACTAATAATAATAATTAATCATTCAATAACATTCAATTAAACTTGTAATACGCGACCTTACTTGTCGTCGGTAATAACACCAGACCTCTTAGCTCTTTGTATTCCATAATGGAGGGTCATTTTAAGGTCGGCAAGTTATGATCTAGTCATTCCTTGATATCTGCCCATGCATCACCCGGCCTTAAAGGGCCTCCGGACAATCTTATAAACAGGCCTGGCCTTACGTCGCCTCCCACACGGTCCGGTCATCCTTTATTCAAATAAACCCTATTTTTATGGAAAACTTGCCCTTTCCACATCAATATCAATTTCCCGGCGATTGTTGCAGAAATAAAGGGATGACCCTTCGGGGAACGGGCTATCTCAACTATATTAGACGATGTTTGCGAGATTTTAGGCCTTTTCGCCGTCTCATAAGATTTGATAAAGTGCTTGGAAGGTTCCGAAGAATACCTACTTTGTTTTTCAATTTCAAACTTATATTTTTTATTATTAATACTGATTTGTTTATTGTGAATAATGTGAATGCACACAAATGTAGAAGAAAAATGGTTATAACGATGATAAAAGCTTTGAACTAAAATTGTTGTCATGTGAAACTCAACTTACCACACTGCCATTAAAACAGCTTTTTTAGACTTATTGGAATATTGAGAGATACCTAGACACATTAACATATTCAAAAATAGCTGTTTGTAAGTGTATAATCCGATGGAGACTATATAGACTGCTCAGGTAAATAGCCAATTTTACCTCCTAAAGCCGGTCCATGATTACGAGCGATTACGCCGTCACCACTCTTAATTCGGCCCCCACTTAATATAATAAGGGACAGGAATCGATGCGATTACATGTCTGGTACCATTTATAATCGGTACATGCGTCTCGAGGATTGCCGCCTCCAGCCCGTGATCGGTCAATTATCTATAATTTTGTACCATCAGTCTTTGGCTAGGTCAGCGGTAATGGTCCAACGGTTATTGATCTAATTGGTAAATTATGTACAGCCCTTGCTGGTGACGTAGCTTGAATACGCTTATTTTTGGATTTAGATTTTTTGTCGCTTGCCAAGGGCTAGATATCTTTTTTAATATGTTGGTGTGTTGAGTATATGGACTATGAAAAAAAATGTGCACAATTACTATATGAAATTATATAAAATTTTGTTGTCTATTTTATCGAAGGTTAATTTTGCCAAGATTTATAAATAAACATTTTTATTCATGCGGCAACACGGTAGTCATATTTTACCACACATTACTTATTACTATCTGATGCGATGAATTATAGCACAGAGATAACCATAATCGCTTCATCGCAATTATGAACTGACCTTTACTTGGTTAAAGTTAAAACAAGAAAGACGCACCTTAAAAAGAAAAATAATATATTATAAGCAGATGTATGTAAATCGTCGGTTCTGTAGAGTTTAATCTTTAAAACAAAACAGGTTTGAAACCGAGCCCTGCTTTCGATCCGCCCCTAAGGCTGCATGTATCTTTTTTTAATTTTTTATGCCCCTTAATAAACTTTTTCCTATTGGCCATGAGGAAATTATAACTTTTTTGTTGCGGGACGGAATAAAATTTATAGCAGGTGGAATGTAGAGTCGATTGCGTTAGGTATCGATCGGAATTAGTTATCGGTTGTTGCTATTGGTCGGGCGAGGTCCAATCAGGTTGGTTGTAGATGGTCGGCTATAAAGTTCGAGATCATAAGGTCATAATTACATTTTATGGAAGCTTTGTGTTATTTTGACCTACTTGTTACTGGCTTTTACAGGTGACTTCGTTCAATAGGTCTAGAATCCGATAGTGATTAAATGGATCCTATATTTAAGATAAAATCTAGATCGGCTTACCACTGATACAAAACTGCATTCGACTGCATGTAGAATGTTTTGCCTGGTGCGAAATATAGACACTCCAAAATTCTAAAACCTATGGTTTTTGCTTCTGTTGCTAATAAAGGCCCTTCTAATAGTTTTTTTTTCACCTGTAACATATAAAAATAAGCCTCGTACTATTTAAGGGTTTGGTATTTTGTGCCGCCATTATAATTTGGTTTAAGAATTGAAAGCCCTAATTTTAAGATCTTTAATGTGAAATGTAAATGTAACCCTAAAATGTATTGGCATAACGTTATTTTGGCAATACGACGATTTCATTTAATATATAAAAGCTCTGATTTTAGCCTATCTAATATAAAATGTGCCAAATATTAATAATTAAAATGAAAAATGCAATATTATGTATCGAGTTCTTTTTTATTAATTGTAAAAATAATATAGGTTACTTTGTCTTATTAAAATCAGTAGACGTTTTATATTTTGTGATTTTTAATTTTGAGCGAATTAATATTTAGTAACTGCAAACTTTAGGGATTACGAATGTTTCGCCAAATGTCGCATTTGGTAAATAACACTACGGCAATAACATGTTAGGCGAAGTGAAATAAGGCCAAACACGATTATAAAGAGTGAAATTATGGGGAAACATTTTTGGTTAACCGTTTGAGTACCATTACCAATCAGATGTACAAAAAATTATTCGACCCGATACCCCAATTTATTTTTATATTTCTAATTATTTTGAGCCATACTCCTAATTTAAACTAAGTAGGTACTATTTTGATAACAATAACATGAAGTTCCATCATGATTTTTACTGTATGTAATAAAGTTCAAAATCCAGCGTTTATACTTTTATTTTGGGGTGTACTACTGTCGTTTCGCGTGTCATAATATAAATATGAGTGTATAGCGTTGTTCCGTGTAAGAACTAGTTTATTGGCGAGTCGGTGGGCCCAAACTTGGGCCCAAACGCGATGTGGCGTGACTGGGCGGGTCCGCGATTACAATTAAAACATTGTGTTTATCCAAGTTTCGGTTTGGAAACTTCTGTAGTTTGTGGTTGTGTATTTCTTTATATTATATCGATTATTATTTTATATAATTTTATAGTGCTTTCGTTACAGTTCTAGCTTTTTTACTGTGTTATTATTACTATTATTTATCAGTATTACAAGTCTTATAAGGTTTGAGTGCTATTCCTTAGCCTAAATACGTCCCACTGCTGGGACAGGCCTTCCTCATGGATAAACACATATGAGGAGTATGGGCCGTAACACCACCACGCTGGCCCAATGGGGGTTGGTGAAACGGTCACAAATGCGTCCGGGACCAACGGTTTAACGTGCCTTCCGAAGCACGGAGGAGTACGAGAGCACAAAGTCTTGGTCACCCATCCACGGCCTGACCATGGCGAAGGTGGCTTTGTTTTCTATCGAAGCCAAACACACCGACCACTACGATCCACCGAGCTCCTCAGTTAGTAAGAATTGATAATCTTGAGTGCTAATAAGTACTGATAATCTTATTGGAATGTTACTATAAAATCTCAATAGATTTTCGTAACCTTGAGAGAAACCTTATTTGTTTTAAATAATTTTGCACAAGGTAAATATATCACTGATTACATTTTTTGTTTATTGAAGAACACTTCGACAATGATGAGATACTTGTAGTAAGTAAGTAATGGAAGTAAAAATAATTTGTTGATAATATACCTATGTATATTTTTTACTGTGATCGAAAAACAGCAATGCTCAATTGTCTTATAATAAGTTTAATTAGCACCCTTGCTGTGTAATTAAAAACCATTTTCTCTTATCACCGCAGTTGTATTCAAGTAAACAAGTACCTAACAATGATTTTTATCCTACAACCAACAGCAATTTATTACTCCCGAGACAGTAAACATAATCGAGTTTCACATCTACGTAGATAAAAATTCAGATACAGTCATGTAAACGCGAATTAAAATTCTACGAAATGTTTCACAGGTGAGAAATATGAGTGATGCGTTCCGCTTCACACGTTAACAACAATATTATTGTTTTAACACATACAAATGCGCCGAGGACATCAAACGCGCCGGTTAATTTTGTTAGAAACAAATTAATGGCTACATTAATACACGTCGGCGTAAATGGGATTCGTGACAAAATATTGACACGGAATAAAAATGTGGATATGAAATAAAAAATCGTCCAGCGTTGGACGCGTTTGTTCGAGCGGCGCTAACTCGATTAACGTCCGTGTCTTGGCCACGTTTCGGAGATCCATCTATGACAGTTTCGATTAATTTGAGCTTGAATATGAAGACAATGAAGTTATGGACCAATCTTACATAACCTTAGTTGATTAATTTCGTTCCTGTGTGGTGAATAATATTGTTCATAGACTTATTTTATTTCTCGAAGAATTGTGTCTCCATTTGGTAGTATTAAATATTTACAGGTTTTGTGCTGATTACATTAAAATTAAAACTTAGCACGGTTTGATTTAATTAAAATGTGTACCACATAGCTACGTTGTACCCGGTACATGGAATATCAGACAAAATTTAGGCGTTAAAAAGCTCTATGAGAAAAGAACTATTAAATAACAATGATTTAAAAGTTTATAAAGCTTTAAATAGATTACATAACACTGTGCCCTAAAAAATCAGATTACAACTAAGATGCAACATTTTGAAAAACCCAAAAAAACGATTGTTCTTTAGCCAATAAAAATCAATGTAACATCTTAGTACTAAAATATTCATCCATTGTTACAAATGACCTCAACCAGAATTCATTTTCCAAGATTTTTTTCAATCTAATCGCGGATGTATGGTCACGCGCAAACGGATTCGTTACGTTTTCTAGTCGACGATTTAAGCGTAAAAATAAGAAAATGTCTGTTACATGACATATTGTAGAGCTTACGAAGGCTATGACTTTGGCTTTTGTCATTATTTCCCTGAAGAAAAGTATGAAAATAGTAAATATGAAGCAAATCCTACTATGAATTTAGATAATGTTAAACAAAAGGGTTGTAACACTCGACTTCTCTATGATTATCCAATATTAGAATCAGTTTGTTTTGAATAAACCAATACGTAAAAACCAATAAGTAAAAATTCTTCAAATATTTTCGCCTTGCAATTCGTATTCAAAGGAGATTACTGAAGATTTTGAAATCTCACTGGATTTCAAAATCCCCAAAATCTCACTGGATTTTAGATTTTAAAATTTTCAAAATCTCACTGGATTTTAGATTTTGACAACTACATTAATTCTTATTAGAATTGATGAATGATTTGCATTGATGCCAGTATCAAATGTCGTCACATCTAAGGTCCTGGGTCTAAATTGACGTAGGGGCAGATGTTGTGATATTAATATAAGCATTTACCTGGTTGATAATTCAAATATCAAAATATATTAATATTTTTGTATTTTATTATGACGTGACTTTAGATCCCATAACATGACCATGATTTTGCTTAGTTTTTGCAAATTATTGTATGTGTTTTAATATTTATTTATTATATCTGTGAATATGTCGCAATTTATTAGTTACATTAAATTGTATATGTAACATGCGGTGTAAAGGTGGTTACCTACTGCCAGCAGAACGGTGAGATATATTTAACAAGTCATTCTTTAAAAGGAAAACATGCATTGATCTTTATAACATTTTATTTGGAATGGTAGGTGGTGCTCCTAGAGCTTTGATTTAGTACCAAGGGAAGCAAAAGAAAGACAACGGTACAATCTAATGATAGTTCAGTAACCATACAGCATTGGATGGGGGCGATGACGTATGCGGCTCATCAATACGCGTCGTGCCGACGCCATTAACCCTCTCCTAATGAGGTCGGACACGTTTAATAGAATTAAACGGTTCGACACGCCGCTGAAGGGTTAGGGTACAAGTGTATCTGGCGTTCTGCGGCTTCGCCTCAGGATAGATTATCTAGATTGCTGTGCGAGAAGCCAGGCGCCTCACTATTTGGTTCAAACTTGTTCTAATAAGATCTGTCATTTGTGTGCCCAGTTGGTAATACGTCTATCTGGTTAAATGTGACGTGTGAGACAGAATGCAAAATATAAAAACATTTTTATTTTGCATTCTGAAAAACTTTACTGATATTGTATCTATAATACCTAGTTTTATACTAAATCTTGGATATTTTTTAAAAAATTGGATAAAAGTAGTTGAACACATTCGAAAGTAGTCGAAGCTGTTTCTAGGAATAGCGACATAGCAGTATCGTATTTAAAAATCTTATAATCTTTTTGATTTAATCGTATAACAAAGCAATAACTCAACGATAATAATATAAACACCAACACCGTAATATAATAACACCGTGTGTTTGAGAATATAAATTATTACCAAGTTGAAATAAAGTAAATAAATAAACAATCTCATGCAAAACCGGTGGTAGAAAAAGCGAGAAGAAGCAATCTTTTTGTGCGGACATCAAAAAGTGGCAACGGACAGAACAAAGACAGAATCCATGATTAGCAAGACCTATGTTACGATTACAAGACTTTTTCGGTCAGGCAGTATCAGTACGTATTCCTGACTCTGAAAAAGTTCTTTTCTTCTTGTTGATGCTGCAGTATCTAAATTGCGGCCCAACAACAGGAATTTGTTCAAACGTCAATCTCATCATCTTGCAACATTAATCAGCACTATAAAAGAGATACCAGATAATTATAATTTCACTATTCTTATTTCACAGTAAATAGATGCTTTAAGTTACCATCAGTGGCCTTAAAATAACATATAGCCATTGTTCATCGCTTAGGCATATAGAGTCGTAGCCACTGCCTTGACATGAAGCTTTTGCACAATACCGAAGAATTTCCCAGAACGCGGTCTCGTTCGTGACTAGAGCTATATTATGCGGTCAGGTGGAAGCAGGGATGGATTTTGGAATAGAAACACTATTATTTATTTTTAATTCATTCGAGGCTAATCAAATGACTGAAGTTGATCAAATGCAAGGTGCTTTTTGCACCAAAAAGATGTATTTTTTACTTTTGTTTCCTTGAGCAGGCATTGTGTAAGACATTTACTGAAATTCTCCCATAGACTTAAAAGAATACCATTTTTTAAATCTCTTACTAGATTATAGAATGCTGATTCTTTAACTAGATACGAACTTTTAGAATATAAACCTTAACTTTAACTTTAACCTTAACTTTAACATGCAAAATTTACAATCAGTAATTAGTAATAAGTAGAATGATGGACACAAAGGAGTCATATCCAATTAAAATATATACCTAGTTATGATTTTTTGAACAAAGCTTTTTTGTCAAAAGTGTTCAGATTTTAAATCGCAATGAAATAAAAATAAACATTAATTTTCGATTGTAAATAATTCAAGATAATAATCTCAATATCGATAATAATCGATAATAATGTCGATAAATTTTAGTCAAGCACTAACGTAGATGTGAATTGTAAACTATTCCTGAAAATCTTGTAAACTAGAAATAAAATAACTTTTATCTACACAAAATATTAAATTATAATAAATGATTGACGTAATTTTACAGTAACATAATAGAAAAGTCCAATTGCAAACAAAAATAAACGTTTTATTGCTGTTACAGTTTTGTAGGTAATTGTAAGTAACCTGTGAAAACTGCAGTTTTCTGGATTATTCCTTTGGTTGACACCACAGTCAATTACAGCACAAGTAACCATTTTTCAAAAAAATATATAAACTAGAAATATTTAACGATCTTAAAGTAATATCAAATCTCCGAAGAGATAATTTTACGCGTGCCGAATTGTGTAAATCTGTCAATCGAATATGGTTATAAGTGACAGTCAATCGCTATCTCGTTCTTGCTTGTTATATCTCCGTAACCGGTTTTTTGCCTCTATCTTCTTCGGCTGTCTACTTAAATACGTCTATGGTTTAAATGGAATGAGAGTTTTGGTACCTTGGACTAAATCTACAGAGATAAGGTTGTGATGATTTGTTTAGAAAATTACCTGATGAAATAAAATGATTACAAACTTTATTGGGCACTATTAAAGTATGGAGTTGTGTGGGTGTGAAGAAAAACTTTTGCACCTCTCCCGTTACCCAGCCCTGAATGCGTCCCAGTGCTCAGTCCGAGAGGGCAGGTGAGGCAGACGGGCGGGGAGGCGGCGTTCTCACGCCTCTGAGGTCACGCCTCGCTTTGACCAGCGCCGCCGGTGAAACCTATGTACGGCGTACTTACTCGACGTACTTGAATAATGGCTGCGTAACGGTATGTACGCTTTGTAGCTAACTCCGTGCGAAATCAATTTGTCTAGAGGCGTAGGAAAATATTTTTAAGTGTATATAGCATACACTTTTCGAGAGATATTCAAAATGTTCGAATGTTTTGAACTGCGGGGATTAAACTTACGATTGAATCTGTGGTCGACATTGTAGCAATCAAATATTCATAGGCATTTTAAATGTATTTTCAGAAATTGAGTACATCACACACAACACGTTTATATATATTTACGAAATATTTTGATAAAACTTAGAAAGATTATGGCATATTCTTTGCCCAACAAACATATCACAACGCTTTTTAGTGGAGACAATAACTAAAGTGGCTGAATTAAGCTGTGTAGGAAACAGATGACGTGGGGATGAAATGATTTCGTATACTCAAATCTGTTTGTTTTGAGGATTAGAAAGAGGGAAGAGTATCCATTCAGATGACATAATATAACAGTATAAAATGAAATAATGGTACTTAGTTGAAACGTCGGTAATGTCATTTCTGATCCCTAGAAACACGCCGTTATAAGATAATTGTTAAAGTGTCATAATAGACAAAGATCCTACAATATTCATTTGGTAGTCACAGAAACATTTATTTCCAGTAAAATTATTTCTCCTTAACTTTTAGCTCAGTACACGTGTCTAGCGAAGATGCCGCCCCCAGCGATGATGCGGCGAAACCGAAAAAATAACACCTACCACCCGCTAAGCCTCGTTGAAACGATTCAAATCAGAGATTTCAGGACGATACCCGATTGTATTATTCCGGTTTCCTAACCAAAAATCCAATTGTGCTCTGAATCCCTTTCGCGAAAATTCCCTCTCCCAGTGATTCCCTCAATCGGACTTGGCCATGAATACACCGAATAATACGTTGTCATCCGCCATTATTATCTCACAATGATACAGTGGTTTTTCGATAAAAATCTCGAATAACAATCGAGGACTAGTTCCCGCGTAATGTTGTTTTAAATAAAAGAAGATATCATGACAATTTTATGTAATCGTAGCCCATTATAACAATTATTCATATGTCTTTATTACAACGCGGGTGCCGTGTGGGAGAGGTGATGTCATCCGTGAAAACATTAGCTGAAATCGCTGTAATTGGAAATAACTTCATGTGTTTACAGATCATATCAAAGCAAACATATAGAGCTATTAATGGACATTTGTGTTTATTACATTAAATTGTATACAACATAAAATCTTTATAATTACGTAATTATCGACGACGAAGCAGGACGCTGAATGCGTCCTGCTTCGAAGCAAATGTTTATGACATGTATAATGCTGATCATAGATGGCATGTTTTGCTAAAATTATAATTATTATAATATTTTGCTTGAAATGTGATTATGTTGTTTGATATACGTAACACTTATATATTATGCGTGAGTAAAGTGACAATAGTGACGCGGAATTAGTGAAACACTTACATTATATAATAGAGTACATGAGTACCAATAATTACCAAAAAAAATAAGTCGAAGTACGAGAAAATACTTCGTTTTAAAACATACAAAGTTATACATATAAAACTAATATAAAAATATACTCCTTGGTCCTTGATGTTCACAATTCGCCCTAGTAGCATGATATATCTGTATTTTATAGCGAACACAATTCCATTGATTGGATGAGGAAAAGGATGCGGATGTGTCGTCACTATCTCGGGTGCTAACAGCTCGTAAACCGACGACGAGGTACTGATAACACCTGAATAGCAAAAAGATAGTAGGTTGTAGGTTTTTGTTGTGAGAAAATGCTGAAAATAAGAAAAAAACAAATTCTTGACAGTTGGAATCTCTCATATTTTTTACTAGTAGTAGTAGTTTACTTTAGTTGTTTTCACAGCGTTATGTCGTATGGTATCCTTTTATGGGGTAAAGCAGGAGAGATACAAACTATTTTATTCTGCAAAAACGAGCTATTAGATCAAATGATTGTTTAAAAGAAGGCGCTTCACTTTGAAAAATATTTAAAAAAAAAATTATATTATGACTGTTCCTTCCCAGTATATTTACAACTGCGTCGTTTTTGTGTGAAGTAATATTCATTCACAAAAGGAATACACGAAAAAAGGGAAAAGTTCTTCTGCCGTCCTAAAGGCAGAAAATCAATAGTTTATTTGTGGGCCTTAGTATACGCTACTATAAGAAGATCCCTAGTGAAATAGTAGAACTGCCTTTGCACAGATTTAAAACTTATATTAAAACAAAATTAATGTCTAAAGGTTACAGATAATGATTACCTAGAAGAGAAAAATGCGTCGCAATAGTTTTCATTATGTTTTCCTATCTTGGAAATGCAGCGTTCTACAGTCACTTCGAACTAGATTTTCATTAAATTACATAAGTATACTTTTTATAATAATCGGAAAACATGGGTGTGTCATGCTCACTAAAATGACTCTGCCGTGGTGTCATGTGCGTCGGGTCGTTACGTTCCCTAAAATATGGTTGAGCAAAGCGATGGCTGATTCATGCGTCATGCTTACCTAATTTGTAGTAGAAATAGACTCACTGTATGCACTGTATGTTAAGGTGTTAATTGAAAGGATCATAAAAGAGACGAGTGATAGAATATGGGACGTGCAAGCAGGATTTAGAAAGGCAATGGGATGCATTGATCAAGTCTTTTCCTTACGAAGCATAACTCAAAAATTTATGGCCAAAAGCCAACGAGTATATTATCTGGAAAAGGCCTACGATAGAGTGGTGAGGAATGAGTTGTGGTCGGCATTATCCATGCATGGTGAGTAGCAGCTTGATCCGGGCATTGAAAGCTCTGTATAAGGGTTCCAATGCCCGTGTCAGGATAAATGGTGCATACACAGAACCGTTTCGCATTGAAAACGGTGTTAGACAGGGATGTGTGGCATCTCCATGGCTGTTTAACCTATTCATGGATCAATGCCTGACAATCTTGAAAGAGAGTGATTGTGGATTACGAATGAATGAGTTACTCGTCAAATGCCTACTGTACGCTGATGATCAAGTCATATTGGCATCATCAGCCAGTGAGTTGCAGAAGATGGTAACTCTTATGGATGAAGCTCTAACTGAGGAAGGAATGAAAGTGAACGTAAGCAAGACTAAAGTTATGGTATTTGAAAGAGACGAAAATATGACTGTGTGTGACATTACGATAGGGGATGAAAAAGTGGAGCTAGTGAAAGAATTTGTTTATTTGGGATCTGTATTTACGAGAGATGGAAAGTGTGACAATGCCATAGAGAAACTAGTGAAAGCTGGTAACATGATGAATGGGGCTATGCATGCTTTTATGAGCAGTCAAATGCTCTCTGAAAAAGCACGACTAGCAGTGCACAACGGTGTGCTAGTCCCAACACTGATGTACGGGAGTGAATGTTGGGTATGGGAGAAGAGACATGAAAGTAGAATAAATGCGGTAGAAATGAGAGCTTTGAGAAGTATGGCTGGAGTAAAATTGAGTGACAGAATATATAATGATGTGATAAGAAGGAAGTGTGGTTTGAAAGAGGATGTAGTGACAAGAATAGAGAAAGGTATGCTAAGATGGTTTGGACATGTCGAAAGGATGGATGAAAATAGATTGACTAAAGGGATGTATGAATCGGGTGTGAGTGGAGATACGGGACGAGGCAGACCTAGGCGAACGTTTCTCGACCAAATTAAAGACGTTCTAGAGAAGGGCCAGGTCAAAAGTACCCGAAATCGCCGAGCATGCATGAGGACTGTAATGAGAGTTGATAAAGCGAAAGAAATATGCAAGGATCGTAGCAAGTGGAAGGATGTAATCTCTGCCTACCCCTGTGGGAAAAAGGCGTTATTTATGTATGCATGTATGTAATAGACTCATCGATTGAATTTGCTTCGGGACTGTATGGCTTAGCAGGTAGTGAGGATATTTATTTATTGTAATATAGATACTATTTTTTTAGATTATACTTTAGACTATCTGTACATGTTTGTAATGGAAAATGTGGTAAACTGCAGAATATTACTCAAATTGGATATCTTTAATTTTTAATTTTTAAACTTCAATGACGTTGTAGTTAATGACATTTTTTAAATGATGAAGGGAGGGTGGAAATGTTTATGACATTCATAAGCATGCGCTAAGACACATCTAAACTGAATAAATGCTTTTATTTTGATTTTAATTTTTTAACTCGTAAAAAAAAGTGTCTATAAGTTTGCGTTGAAAGTCTGTAGGTCCTTAGCAAATGAACCGATTATTATGTAGTTTTTTGCTGCCATTATAGAGATGGTTCTTGGCAACAATTCAGGAAGATTAAGGTGTTTCAAGGCCATCAGAAACTGTAAAATTTAAAAATATATATTTGAATTTATATTCAATCTCAGAACGTGTATTGTTACATAAGCAAATTCCTTAATAATATTACGGAGTCTTGAAATTTATCTATCATTATGTTATGTTTAAATGTATGTGATCAATTAGGATTCGGGAGTTCCTGGATACTAAGAAAGAATTAAATAAAAACTATATAAAACGTTAATTATACCTTGTCACAAAAAAAAAACTCTAAGAAGTAAAATTTCTCGATCAACTTTTTAACTTCATCATAAGTACTGTCAACATTTTTACGACGAATTGAGTTATTTAGAGATCTTTTTTCTTGGGCTGTGTGCAAAACAATTCTCCATAATCTTGTATAAAAGCATTCAAAGCAATAAATCGCAGTAGAGTATCCTTTCTTACACCCGAAGGCGTGTTTCGGCTCACAATGGTTGCGTGCGATACCCCAACTCATTGTTTTAATTTTACTTGGATCACTAATTGCTAAAGAAGGCGCATTTTAAATAACCCCTACCACCGTTTTTAACAACCACCTCATTGCATTTTAAAAGAAAGGATTATAATTCCGTTCGCCCTTTCTTTGTTGGAGATTTTCTTTTATAAATTCAATTGGCTTTAACCATTTTTGCAGGGCTCTTGAGTAGACTTTAATTGTTATAGCCAATGTTCAGAAAGATTATTTTCCTTTTTTGAATAAAAAAATAAAGTAAAATTTATAATGGTAATAGGTTTTATATTTTTCATTACAGCCTATATGAATTTGAGTTACCTGTCCAGAAAATAAAAGCGTAATTTAAATAAACAATTATGACCACAAGTATAAGTTTTGTTTTTACTTTTTAAAACTTCAATTTCAAAAGACCTTTTCATTTTTTCTTTTTTCATTATTTATTCAAAATGAGGTAACTAAATCCCTCAATTTGTCTGGAAATTCAGTTAAATACTACGACGCCCAGTCTCATATTTATTTATACACGAAGAGATGTAATCGCATGGGATTTCTATAATACAGTACGAGCGAATAGGGTTGATACACTATTAACTTTATTTCAAATTGTATTGTGTGTAATGGTGTATTTTATTGTTGTTGATGTTAGTTTTATCTATCCTTGCACCATCAAGGATACAGGCGTGATTATATGTTATGTTAAGTCGAATGGAGAAACAACAGCTTTTTTATGTTAATTTAAAATGGGAAACGTATAGTTTCTTTCTACCCTTATATTTTCGTCAAGTCTGTCTGTCTGTCCATCCGCGGATAATATCAGTGACCTGAAATTTGGTATTGGAAAGCTGAAATTTGGTACCAATCATACCAATAACGCCAACAAATTGGTAAAAAAGTATTTTTTTTTTATTATGGTACATGTAAAGTGGGGAATGATTTTTTATTTCAATTTCAATGTGATGTATTGTTGACGGGAAACTATGGAACCCTTCTCTTGGCCAGTTATTTCTTTTTCAAAAGAAAAGTAGAAAAGGTAAGCTTAAATTCAACTATGATATCAAACTACACAAGAAACCATTTAAAACGGTTTCAACGGACATAGGCCTCCCCTAATGCACGCCACCGCTCGCGATTTTCGGCCGTTCTCATCCAGCCCACTCCAGTCAACCGACGAATATCGTCATCCCATCTGGTCGCAGGGCGTCCTTCATTACGTTTACCGAGACGCGGTCTTAACTCGAGAACTTTACGGCCCCAAGTGACGGCCGTCAGTTTTACGGCTAATATGACCAGTCCACTGCCACTTCAGTTTGCTAATCCGGTGAGCTATGTCGGTGACTTTAGTTTTTTTGTCGGATCACATCTTCATCTAATATGATTCCTAAACGTATATATTGTTTTGAATCGCAAGTAACGGCAAAGCTGTCAAGAACTTTCAATAAGTGTTAATTAACAACGAATATCTTTTAAGAATAAGATCACACGAGTAAATTATGTTATTGTAGTTGTGTATACAATTTTAGTTTGACAAGTTGGTCTAGCATGTCCAATAAAGTCTACTGTCACCTATTTGCCAATAAAATTCTCCAAACGCTTCTCGGTTTTTTAAATACCAAATTTGTCCAAAAAAGTAAACAGGGTACAAGTATCAAGAAAATAAATCATAGTGTACACAAGCTATACGGGGAACGCGCGAAGGTGCGCACCGTTTTTGTGTCCAAATGACGAAATAATGACAGCCATACAGCCGCGCCGGCTCACCATGCCTTACTCCCTCCGCTCCGCATACTAATGTCGAACATGAATATTTATACTTCATACAAAATAAAAAAAAAACAAAAATAATTAGACTTCCTCTGAATAAAACTCGCTGGCATTTGTTCTAAAAGTACCTCAAGTAGGAGTTTTAAATGTTACAAAAAAAGTACGTTATAAGATGAAAGAACAAACAATATATGACGTTTTACCATGGATTTAGATTTCCCCTTCCTGGAAAACATTTTAAACTACAAGAGATATTGATGGATTTTACTCTATTGTTATTTGGAGCTGACGTCAAATATTTTAGGAGCCTCAAAAATTTATATATTTTTTGTACCGGTGATCGCTGGTTCAATCACTCATCACACTGAACTGGAATGAAGCTTAACTTCTCACCTGATACGTTTGTAGACCCAATAGAAAATCAATTGTGTCTCGTCCAAAACAGGCTTAGTCAGTGTCCAAAACAGGGTTACGAATTATCATGGTTCTGGTGCATGGTAAAGGGTTCGTCCGGACTGTCGTATCCCTGCCTGCTTGTTCTTGGTAAAGTGTATCTTCAGAGAAACAAGCGTGATCACATGTTAAACATAGATTAATATGAATGTAATTGCATTTACCTTAAAACTCTGCAATTTACTTACAAAAAATTCCAATAACAACAAAACTAGCAAAACAAACTTTTTTAGGGGATAATAGTCATGATTATATATATGTATGTAGTGCATGAACAAAAAAATAAAAATAGACTTAAACAGAACCACTATAGAACGGGCGTCTCCGCTATCCTAGGATTTAAATTTAAATTGCGAGCCTATCGCCGAGACGTCAGTCATGTTTCGAGCAGCTTGATAGATTGCCGATTGTATCGGGACAGGCGTGCAGACAAACAGGATCAAATCAGCTATTTATACAAGATAAAACGTTCAAACATCTGAGTAGGTTTTAAAAAGCAAAGGGGTTCAAGAAATTCGTTTGAAAATCGAACGGCGGGTGATGCGAAAAGAATACTTATAATTAATTAATAAAAAATAATGTAAAACTTAACATGGATTTAATGGCGTTGTAACTAAGTATTAAAAAAGGGTTTTTTAATTAATTGAAAACATGAAAGAAGGTTACAGTGGTAAGTCGAGTCGCGCATGAAGAGTTACATGACAACATAACATTATTTTTATAACAATTTACATTTTACTTTAGAACAATACTACTGGGTATAATTAATTAGACTTAATAGTTACCTACTAATACTTTTTACGTTTACAAACAAATTCTCATAGCTTGTTGCCCGTTTTTCTAGACGATATTATTAATTACTACTAAAGCTTTACCAAATACCAAAATTAAAGCAGTAATAACGTGTCTACTGTTGAATTTTTTAAATCGATTCAATATACGAATATTTTCAAAAGATTTCTTCACAAATACAAATACTATGATTCATTTTGTCAATGTTTTTGTACCTATTTAAATTTTCAGACTAGAGTGTTTTGGATCACTTATGAAGAATGAAGCATGAACATTTAATTTCTTACAAAAAATACAAATGAACAGCGAAGTCTAAGAACAAAATAGTTTTTCATGGCAAATTAAAAACGGATTTCTATATTGAGCGAACTTTGTCTCCATCATTGTAGAAATGTTCTACTTGCATACGTACAGCCTCGAGCATAAACAAGCATACACTTTTGAAGAATAAACGTCTTTATTATCTTGCAATAGAAGTCATTTGACTGGACTTGACTGGACTGTACAGTTGAATTGTAAAGGAGGACTCTACAACTAAGACTGCGGCTATTGTGCGGAACTAAAGCGATGATTTAAGGGTAATGCCACATCCGAAGCCGCACATGTAACGTTGCTATTGAAATGGACCTAATAATGATTCGTCACAGGTAAATTGCGATACGCTTTTTGTTTACTGATGATTCGAGCGTGTTTTTGCATATTTCGCTTTATTTAGGTAGGTATGCAAGATCTGTGTCCCGTGTTGGTCCGGGACACAAAAAGAATGTACCATTTTCTTACCCAGCATGTCGTATAAGGCGACTAAGGGCGTATTGGGTACTGTGTCTGTGATTGTGGAGGCTCTGAGCTAGCCACTTGTTACTGCTCTTTCACGATTTTTCATCTCACTTAACCCAATTTATGTATAGCTAAATGTGGTGTCAAGGAACACAGTGCTCCTTGGACTCTGCTTACCCCTTCGGGGATTACAGGCGTGATTGTATGTATGTGTATGTATGTATGTAAGTTCTAGGAAGAAGAGTGATTCGGATATATTGTATTATTTTAGTATAATTAATTAACTATAAAGTTTCTCTGTCTACGCAAAAAATACTTACAAAAAGAATCTAAAATACGTTCCTATTTTAAAATGCTTAAACTAAAAGTCTTGTTTCCTATAAACTAGCCCGAATGGCTGAAAAGTTCTAAAACTATTTGGGAACACTAAGGGAGAAATAAAAACAAAATTTTAAATGCACATAATTTGGGAGGTAAGCCTGGAGATAGCTAACAGACGGAAAATATTAAAGGGAACTTTACCTACATTTTTAAAAGAAGTTTTCTTTATCCGACGAATAAATCGAAGGTGGGAGGGAGTTACCCGCGGAAGTAGAGATCTGTTGTTTTATTCATGAAAAAATAAAGAAGGGAGAAATACGGTGCGGCAACGATAAGTTGTGCATTTAACAGGCAAATATTTAATTTAGAACAATTAAAGCAGTTTATTCAATAGCTATGAATACGGAAAAAGGAAATATAGAACTCAACAGACCAACTGAGACTGATATAAGTTCCTTACCTATGAAATTGGTGTTTTGTATGGAGATTTTGGGGATGTCTGCATTTTACATACTAACATTTTATCAGTTTTCTTCACAACGACAAATCAGAGATAATAATATTTGGCATGTATCATTAGACAAGCTTTAGCTATATGTGTGTGAACACGCTTGATAAAAATTATTCATCGTTTTTATGTTAATGCAAATCAAATGATGTATTCGGGAGGCAGTTAAAAATAATTGTCTTTGTGTCTAATTTTAACACAATTAAACCTACAAAAAATTATCAAATTAAATAATACGAGCTCAAATATATGGTCTAATTTTAGAAGAGGCAATTATTTTATAAGAATGTTCTGAAACTTAATAGTTACGGACAAATTGTTAGACAGAATAAAAACACCAATTTCATAGGAAAGGATCCAATATTACTAAACACATGAGGAGGTAATAATGCCTCTTGAGTCCCAGACATATGTGACGTTTGCAATTATTTATTGCTTGTAGTCACACATTTACTTCATTAAGGGTAAGTTAAAGAGAAAAACCGCTTATTACAACGGCTTAAAAAATGTTTGTGAAAATAAATAAATAAATTAGGATCCCCACTTTTGAAGGAATTCTGTAAGTACTGATAAACGACGCACAGGATTTTATATTTCAACCTTTATATTTCAAGGATGGCAAGTGTATGATTACTTTTATAGTAAAATAGAGATTAAGTGATTCTTCACATCGGAGACAACCCTACTGACTCTACTAATTTAACACTTGTTACTACTTATGTAACATACGACTTTAAAATTTATTTTTCCTAATATTATGTTAGGACTCGCCACCACACATAAACCTTTCTACATAGCTCATGACAACTTAAGATCAGGAAAGTTTTATATATCGAAAGAAAATTGCTTTGGCTTAATATTAAATCATAATGTCTTTCTCAACCGAGCAACTGACCAAGTAAATATAGAACGGTAGAAGTGCTTTGAGTAGTCTCACTCTCATCATTCGAGTAAATATAGATAATATTAATTTTTTAATAAAAAACAACAACTTGTTAACAATGATCAAAATATTGCTCACTGGACGCATTTCACAAAATTACAATCAAAACAAATTCAACTACAGCCGAATAAGATACGCGATCCATCAAACTTGACTTCTCGAGAGTTGCAACTCACGACAAATCCTCACGCACGGCGTACATTAAATAATGCAAATTCGCAGTAATCCCGTGCAGAGTGAAATATTTAATTTTCATAAAGTATACATTATAGAACGAGTCGAGGGGCGACCGTGACTGCGAAGTGAATGAATTTGCAAAGTCTTATTTAACTTCTACGAGTTAGGAACATACAAATTTTCCTTAGTCTTTTGTGTCGAAAGTAATTGTTTGCTTTCAGTTTGCATGTTGTGTTTTAAAAATAATTAATTCACATTTAGTGGCATTGATCAATTTAAGTAATACTATGTACACTTATATCACAAACATTTCTAAAAATTTTGTAGGCACTAGCTTTTTTGTCAATATCTTAAAACTTGTTAGCTTGTAAGTACGATAAACTTTGTGTCTTTTTTATTAAGCTAGTTACAAATATTGAGAGTTTTTTTTATAAAAAAGTACAAAAATGACTTCCGATAGAGTAGTTTATCTTATTTCTTTTTATAAATCGGCACTATTGTAAATGTTCCGTCATTGAATCAGAGGATATTATAGTTAAGTTATTTGATCCTAGATGGCACTAGTGTGGTGTTCTAATACTACATCAACAAACAAAAACATAAAATACCATCATGCGTCTATCCCTGACGGAATAGGCAGAGGAGGGCGGGGGGTTGGCCTGGCCTGTTGCCATGCACCGGGCACAGAGGCAAGCGTATGAATATTCACAATACAAAATCAACAAACTAAGTTTTTCTCCCTACTTTTTTTAAAAATAAATTTTGTTTATTTTTATTGTGAAGGGTTTAAAAAAAGTTATACAAAGCAGTTTTTTATATTTTTTATACTTGCGACATAGTTACAGTCGTCTAATTACCATGTTACAGTTACGAGGTGTTTACATCATCTAAAAACTCATATCTCAGTAAAAATAACCGTAACCCATACCAATGAAAAGTCCACGTTCCAAAAAATGGATTCGATATGTATTGTCTCATAGCCAGAGTTCAATACGACAGCGAATTTGCATATCACCGATATTATATCGTCACGAAAAACGTATCCCTTACGCCTGTGTACACATGAATGACGCGTGATGCTGCCAACCTCCTCTGACGTCATCCATCATTCGCCGTGGCGCCTGCACCTAGACTTGTGACAGCCACCCGTACAAATATCTACACAAGAGGAATTCTGTTCTATCTCACATACATTTAAGGTTGATTTTAGATTAACGAGACAACAGAAAGGTGGTACGCCAACCCCGCGTGCTAGGGAGGATCCCTGTCAAACGCTGGCGAAGAGTTTGACAGACGCGGGGCGCGGAGTATTTGACATGAAGGGGCTTGTTTGATACGGGGGACGGGGGGCGAATTCTGCCCGGTCATGAATAGGCAATGGGCCCGCTTTATTTATAAAGATTGTTAGGCGAGCTCAGTGAACTTGTTCGAATAACCACATCGTCACTATTGACAGGACCGACTGTGAAATTGTTGAAATCGACATTAAATTCTAGATTACGGAATCTGAAGTGGGTTTTAGTTCATCTTTTTTTTCCTTTGTAAAGTGAAACAATATGTAACAAATTTGAACCAATTTAAAAAATATATCAAAGCATTTTTGCTATAACAACACCACTATCAAACAACATGTCTCAGCAAACACAACATCATTATCACTTGAGATATAATAAAACGTTCCCTTATTTGTTACACGGGCAGGAAATAAAAGAGCTCGAGGTCTTTATCAACGACGATTTAATTCAACCGCGACACACCCTTGGGGGAAGACACCATAAAGGACACGGCAGTGGCTGTATGAAGGCAGCGTGCACTGCGAAATTTGATTATTCCACGAGGTTGGCCTATCGCCAACGCGACTATTTATCAAGAGCTCGCCGCTCGACGGTTTACAAGGATACTAATCATCAATGCTGGATTGCTATAGAGCTGATAATAATTTTAATTTTATATTATTTTTATTACAAACAGAATCGTCGGCTGGAGGAGAGTGACAACAGCCTCCTAAAATACATTTAATACCAGGGTTGGTTACATCTAATCACCAAAAGGAGGGGTTACAAGATACCACTACAAGGGTATCTTGTGATATAGCCACGGAAGAGGACTTTTTGGAAGCTGTTAGCAGATTCGAATTGGTCTAGCGAATATTTACTTTTTAATTTTATTTCTGGAGCTGGAGCTTGCTCTTTCTTGTTGAAAAATTGAAAAATCTCACTCCTTAACCATGGTTATTATATTTTAAATAATGACTAAGCCGGTTTTTATGTTTCATAAAAACCGAACTGTAGCCGGTTTTTATTCACAACCATTCACTACCATATATCAAGATTCATGAAAACCGCTCTATACCTAACAAGGTCATACGAAGGTTCTTAGTTAATCTCCGACGAGACAACGATTTTTTGTTTATATTTTTTTGTTGGGGGTTTTTAAGTTTTTTAATTTTATTAGACTTTTCTTGCTGTGTTCTTTATTGTAGTCTTAGTAATTAAAATGAATACATTAACTGCTCCATTAAGCTTTTGTAATAATATTAGCACTAAGTAATGAGGTTACAGGAATTAAATAAACAAAAACATTTAAAAAAACAGAAAGCTAGTATCTAAACGGAAAAATAAGCTATTGAGCTCAGCTATTAATTTCAATTAACAAATTACTGATTATAATTAATATCAAACGTCGAAGGTAAACGAATGTTGTAGCAGCTCTATAAACTCGGTCGCAAAGAAATTTATCGACTTGTAAGAGCATAACTTGAACGTGATGGTACTAAATCAAACTTTGCTTTAAATTCTACTATTATTGATAGTATTTTATAGGGTATGAGGGTTCTAGCTGATAACTAGTGTCTTGGTAGTTACGAGTATTACCAGTAGGAACCCGTATTCCTGTAATAATATTCATTGCAAATAAATAGTCTGTGCCTGCTTTATAGTTTAGTACAATCTAAACTGTTATTGTATATTATAATAGGTACATATTTTTAATAATTTAGCTCTTAGACTATCAATCAAAATATAAACAGATTATGGGTTCGACAGCGATTACAATGCTTTTTGACAATTTTTATTGAATTTGTTATTGCCACAGTGAAAATTATATTAATGGATACAATTATATTTAAAATGCGTGTCTACCTATTTTCTATTACAATCATATTTGAGGTGCACAGAAGAAAAATCCTTTAAATCTACACATATTGTCGCAATATCAGTGAATAAATACAGTTATACATCTAGAAACACAAATACAGAGTTTTTTTTTTACAATATAGATGCTGAGCGTTTGACCACAATCACGGCTGATGGAAAGCGAAGATGAGGCCTCAAAGAAATCAGGTGGTACACGCTCGCCTAGTAGATGCTTGTTCACTCTGGCCTTAAAGATATCCAAATTATATTGTTCCGGGAAAACAGACCGCGGCAACGAGTTCCACTCCGAGTTTATTTAACACATTAATAAAAACAAAAAAAAACTTAAATATAATAATAATTAAAGGTTACATTGTAGTGACATGTAATGCTCAGTAACTTGCTCAGTCAAATTCACAAAAAGCAGTGAATTTATTACAGAAATCGAATCATCTGTTGTCTATTATGCTAGGGCTGCCACAAAGCCGACCGGAGGAGGAAACACGAGCCGAATCTCGCCTCACATAAATCATGCCGCGGAAGCAACCCTGATGCTGAGACTCAAGGGTTCATTTTAATGTTCCCCTCACGATAAACCATTACCTCTTTATTTTTTATTTAATACCAACTTCAACAATATTCCTTTTACTTTTGTGTAAGTTGCAGACAAAAAAAATTTTATAAGGTAGAATAAAAAAATACGGATTTTATACCTATTCCCTAATGTTTAAAACTCTATTCATATGATTCTATTAGGTATGGATATTGAGTCTTATACTTATTAGAATAGTCTATGTTACAGTGTTACTACTGTTTATGGAATTTAGAAACAATAACGAAAAAGGATGGATGAATATCTTGAATTTCTTCTCTGAACAGGTATCGGTAACGCTGAAAAGTGTTTTGTTAATTCCTAGATTTAATAAAATTATTTGAGTGTATTATTAAAGAAAACCGCTGATTTGTCTCAAATATTAAATGTGGGCAGATGTTTGAGATATTTTTTAAAAATAAATATTTTATTATGAACTGTGACCACATTATGATTATAGACAGATTTTTCTCAATCTATAAATCCTCTACCTACTTGTTAAGGTTCTTAAGAACTGAGAGTGAATTTTTTGATCCATAGTCATGGTAACCACGTTAGTTAATTAATACTCGTAGCGTCAATGGAAACGCCAAAATTTGTGACGTCAGCTTGACAAATTGTTAAATTTGCGATAAAAATTCAAAGCAATATACATCAGGTGTGCCGCAATCCGCCATGGTACTAATCCCAGCATCGTGTTATTGTTAAATTGTCTACAATTATTTAACTATTGTTACATTTGAAAATTCGACTATTGGACAAGCTGTCTTAATATCGCGACATCATACGTTTTCGCCATTGGTCCATATTTTAACCTACTGCCGCGGATAAAAAAAAAGACCTAAGTGGATGACCCACCTTGTAATATTTGTGGTTTTTAGTATGTTAACATTTATTTAATTCATAACTTCTGCCATTCCAAATATATTTACTAACCAGGCATCACGGATTCTATGCACTACACACCTACTAGGTTGAGTGCTCGCTGCTAGATGCGCACTGATTCTGAACACATTTTATAAGGTCTTCATCCCTCATAATATGGGACTACTGGGGCAAGATTAATAAAACAAAAGACAACAACATGTCGACACGACGTCGCCGCTTCCGCGGGCCGATCGCGCGTCTGTCAAATAATGATACTCATTTGTCAAACGCAATCGCCCGGCTGACGAGCGAATTTAGACTTTATTGTATAGCTAAACCTCAAGGAAAACATAGGGTGAGTATTTCCAGGAATATTAATAGAAAAGATAATACTTTTTCGTGATATCTATTCTGCTGGTTTATTGTTTCGATAGATTCTGATTTTTCTTGGACGTATTCAATAGTATAACAGAAAAATATCAATTTATTTTACCTTTACTTCTAATTTTAGGCATCCGAGATATGTTTTTTTCATATGTTCTACGCGTATCCTACAAAAATTACTACAATAATGGTATTAGTTTGATGATTATTTCGTCGATGTCAAAAGTTAACTAGAATTATGGATGAAACATTTCAGCAACGAAGTAAAAACAAAATCAGGACCTCGTCAGATTTCATGGAGTATCTTTTCTGCTATTTACAAGCCAGTAGACACACCCACGGAAAAGATGAAAATAAGGAAGAAGGAAAACGCTAGTAGATTGCGCGGGTCCTCGAGCCGTCGATCTCATATCTTTTATATTTTTTCATCAATGTCACATGTGACGCCAGAATGTCATTTTCGCATGACGAAAAAAAATGTTTATTAAGACGCGGCACGCACGCCGCGATATTAGAATTTTCCACTAGTGAAATATGGAAAGTGATTTTTTACGAGAATATAACAAGGTGTACGGTCGTGGAGATTAAAACTCGCGCGCATGAGAGGGTTGGGTCTTATTAGATCCGTTTTATTAATAACTAACTTGCTGCCTTGTGAACCTTAATAATGGTATATTTCCCTCGAAAAATACATTTTATATACGATCTTTTATATTGTAACTTATACTGGCATCTTTAGCCGAGGGATAGCTTGGTTAAGCTTAGCAACTTAGATTTTTCTATTAATCATTATTATGTATAACATTTATTCAGAAAGAACTGACTATTTAACAGAAAGTACTATTAAATTTCATATATTTCAGTAAAAATAGAATGAAATGCTCCCTTCCAGTAGTAGTTTGGTTGAATCTTTATGCCACTACAACAATGTTAAATCCCTATAATAACAACAGTACCAGTCTACATTTGAGAAGTTATTAAATCAATCATCAATTGAAAAATGTATCGTGTCACCAACACAAGCACTAGCTAGGTTTTTAGTTTAGTATTTAATATTTTTGTATTTTTTTATGTAATTGAATATACTAGCATTAGGACCATTTGTTAACAGCAGTCCAAGAATTTGGTTTCAACTAGTTAGATCTCGCCTGACGACAAGATGCTTCAGCCACCTAGAATACTCGATACACCAGCAAGAACTACATATGCATGAAAATTTTACAATAATCCCAGTGTACGTTGAAGTGCCTTACCCATCAAACCGGTAAGACACATTAACATTACCCACGAAGACGACTCAGTAGTAGGTACTCAGCACAGTCTCCATCTGGTTAAAGATTTTTTATTTTTTATTTGAAATCAATCTAAATAATAATTCTTAGATATATTCATGTTTAATTGGAGAACAGTCTTTATATGACAGAAATATTGGGTCCTTTCCTATGAAATTGGTGTTTTTATTCTGTCTTAGTATTTTGTCTGTAACTATTAAGATTCAGAGTATTCCTAAAAAATAATTACCTCGTCTAAAAATAGACCATATTTTTGAGCTCTTTTGATTTGTTTTGATAATTTGTTGTAAGTTTAATTGTGTTAAAATTGGACACGGAGACAACTCTTTTTAAGTGCCTCCCGAATACATCATTTTATTTGCATTCACTTAAAAACGATAAATAATTTTTATGAAGTGTGATATTACACATATTACTAAAGCTTGTCTATGATAGATGCCAAATATTATTATCTTTGGATTTGTCGTTGTGAAGAAAACTGATTAAATGTTAGTATGTAAAATGCAGACATCCCCAAAATCTCCATACAAAACACAAATTTCATAGGTAAGGACCTAATATTAAATTTTTTCGTCGACCATTAGAGGTACGGTGTACCGATCCGAATCATCGGAAAAGTTTACAGCTAATTCAGTGACAGTCATTTCATAATTTTGGGATTAGTCTTCTAGTAGTGACACAAATAGATAGAATAGCTGTATATGCAGATACGAATCATCGGCAAATGGACACCTAAACCAGTAACAGTCATTTCATAAATTGTGGATCAGTTTTATAATGACTGAAATATTAGATCACACATACACAGCTATTAAGCTGTGTATGCAGATACGGTGTACTAGTCCAAATCATTGGCAAAGTTGACACCTAATTCAGTGACAGTCATTTCATAAATTGTGGATCAGTCTTATAATGACTGAAATATTAGATCACACATACACAGCTATTAAGCTGTGTATGCAGATACGGTGTACTAGTCCAAATCATCGGCAAAGTTGACACCTAATTCAGTGACAGTCATTTCATAAATTGTGGATCAGTCTTATAATGACTGAAATATTAGATCACACATACACAGCTATTAAGCTGTGTATGCAGATACGGTGTACTAGTCCAAATCATCGGCAAAGTTGACACCTAATTCAGTGACAGTCATTTCATAATTTGTGGATTGTGAATCGCGGAGCGGTGTAGGCCCGGAGCACGGCAGATGTGCTGCCGTTGTGATTGTCTTGCCGCGATGATTGATGATCTCCGGCGACGGCTTGCGGTTAGGGTTGCCGCTCGGAGAATTTACTTAGTACTCTGTCGCCATTTTAAGTTGTTTTAAATAGTAAAGATAAAATTAGCAGACGAGAAATGGTCACTGTTGAAAATATGCTACTTAAATTAGATCGCAAAGATTGTACAAGTAGGTAGATGAAAAACAACACACACACACGAACAGGCTAATGCCAATGTGGCTAATGTCGATACGCTAATGCAAATCGACATAATTAGATATGGTCCCACCCCTCCTACAATATTATTACGAAATACGTAAAATCTAATTGGTTCCACAGCACGGAACCTGGAGAACACCAGCCGCCTAGAACAAATATCTGTTTCGACTTTGTAGTAAGTAAGTACCTCGAACCATTAGTCCTAGGACGAAAGAAATGCGAGATGGATGAATTTGACAGGTTTCAGGAGAAGCGAACAATCATATTATCTTTTTTTTTCTTAAATTCTCCCATGTAGGGAAGGCAAAGGGAACGAAGCCCATACAGCCAAGTCTTCGGAATTTTAATGTCTTCAGTATTTGCATTGAATTGCAAGTGTAATGCATTTCAATGCATCTTGGGAGAGTTTGGCGTCAAACAATCGATGGCAGACGCCGTGGTGTTACTTCGATGAGGTGGATTACCACGATTAAAATCTCATCGTTTTTCACACCACTTGACGATTATTTCAATATTGCTCATCATTATTGACACTTATTACACTACACTGATTTTACGCAACAAGATCCACTCCGAAACAATATTACAGTCACTGAAATAAAAATCACGTCCGTCATAGTTGAATGCCGCCAAAAACTTCAATCATATTATCTTTGAAGCCTAACAGGAACACTACAGAGAAGGTTTGAACTAGCCAGTAAACTACATGGAGAATGCGATTGATGTGGAATCAAATAAGCGATGGATTAAGTGTGTGAAATATGATATGAGAAGAATGAAAGTAGACGCTGTCCTTCCTTAAGGAAACGCCGCCTATATATGTCCCACTGCTAGTCACAGGCCTTCCTTATGGAGAAAAACTTGAGGACTATGGGCCGTAACACCACCATCATGGCCCAATGTAGGTTGGTGGATAGAAACGGTCTCAATAGCCACTGGAACCAACTGTTTAACAAGTCTTCCAAAGCACGGAGGAGCTCGATATCACAATATTTTTGGTCACCCATCCACGGCCTGACCATGGCGAAGGTAGCTATGTTTTCGATCGAAAGCCAACGCGAGCTGCTCAGTAGATGCTGAACTGACGTGAAATGGACAAGACTGAAAGAGATCCCATATAACGTGAGATAGATATAGAAGAAGTAAAAAAAAAGACACTGAAATATTTAAGATGTGGCAGCCCTAATATACTATTCAACTCACGTTTATTCAATATAAGCAAACTCCGACATAGGCACAGTAAAAGTACTCCGCCGAATATTTCACATTCGTCAACTGTCGCTACGATTCGCTATGATTCAATGTGTTTTGCGAACATTACCTCATTTTTGTATGTGAAGATTGATATTTAGAAGTTCTTGTGAGCATTGGATTTTGAAGGCTTTACATGACAATGATTAAAAACAATATCTTAAATAGAGTAAGATTTAATTACCACTAGCACCACTTGCTTAACTGATTCTACGTAAGTAAAACTTAAATATGAATTAATTTTTAAATTACAGTTACCTGGGTAATTTAGAAATTAATAAAATTAATTTTGACTTTTAAATGACACAGGTAACCAGTATCTAAAAATTTACGATTTATTAAAAAAGGGAGAAAATGATATATATCATAATATCACCATCACAGTTTCATGTATACACAGTGTTTTTTTTTATATCCCTTAACACTAGGGTGTTGATGAGACCACTTAAAAGAATGAAACGGCAAGTGCATATTTTTTTTAATTATACAAATAAAATTTTTAGCTTTTCATAGAAAATAAATCGTTAAAGTTATCAAAAACACCTTTACTTCAATTATGGCAACACAAACAGATATCAATATACACTTATATAGCTAAAGGATACAACAGTTTCATTCAAGATACTATCCTAAAATAGTGTTTACAGCATGACAGTACAACGCAGCTTAGATAACAAACTCTTAGGATGAAAATAATTATGAATTATAATAACGAATGTAAATTCATCCAGACTTTTTATCAATGAACGTGGTGTGTTCGAAATTCAAATTATTTAATTTACAAGTGTCAATAGAAAACGTCGTTGACTCGTCTTACAGGTAAAATTTTTGGACTCATTATTTAACTATGATTGACGATATCTTTGAAACAATTCGTCTTTAGACCACATAAAGTAGGGTATTTATTAATCTTTTTACTTAAAGAATATAATCTTTAAGTAGTGGGATATCAAAAAGCACACGGTGTATAGATATATTAAAATGTGAAAATTTTAAATACAAGTAATTTACCAAGAAAATAAAAATTGTTTAGGTATGTATTGACCCGCTAGGAATACATTTTTAGAATTATCTTACACCCAACGCAAACAATAAATGTTTTCGTTGTGTCTCGTTTTCTGACTATTGATTAGTTAAATATAAGCATGAAATAAGCTAAAACATTATTATTAATATTTTTACATATTATTATAAAGCTTATCATTATCGAGACCTATTACGCCATCTGTATTTTCCATAGAAAGTTAAACCGTAGCCGAAAACCTTCTCTGGAATTACTGGCAATAAAAGGAATTTCTTTAAAATTCAAAAGTAATAGAAATCAATAATAATAATAGTGAAACCAATATAGATCAACAATCTTAACGGATTAAAAGAGAAATGTTCGCAATTAGAACGTAAAAGCACGCTCAAAGTTACGCTAAGGTTTTATTTTCCGTGGCGGATGTGAAGAGTGACCTGCCAGCGTGCATTTCAGTTTTCCTTCGTTCTGTAATCCGCTACTAGATGGCGTGGCCTTAATAAATTGTATCGAAGCCTCAATACAAATGTATAAATAATTGTAAATTTGATACGATTACTCATAATTAACGTTTCTACAGCCTTATATTTTAAAAGAATTATCTGAACTTGTGATTCAAAGTGAAACTCCCATTGACATTTTGTTTTTAATTCAATTCAATTGTGCATATAACACAGAATAATAGGTGGTAAGCCTCTTCAGTTATGTTTATGTGGCCCAACATATATATAAAATAGCATTTTCATATCATACACATTGCTTAAATGTAACAGAGGCGGGCTGCTATAAACACTGAAAACCGTAGAGCAATAATTAATAGAAAACTTATTTGTAAATTAACAAACATCATAAAATTGCAATAAATAAGACAACGACATCATTGTTGTCTCCTTGTTTGTAATGTGTCTTGTTTGTCCATTTTGTAACAATAATAGTTTATTAGCTGCAAATGCAAAAAGGCATAATTAGCTGAAAGGTGACTAGGAGTTAGGAAAATATTATAATTATCCGTAAGTAAATAGAATTGTAAACAACTTTCTAAAGTAAACAACATATTTTTTTCATTTTAAACAATGTAATCTTTAGCTTAAGCTAATTATATTTTCAATGGCTGTATTAGATATTGCAACAAATTAGGGTGTTGTTGTTTATTTGCTTTGGGCAAGAGGAACATTAAGGTCTTTAAATATAAAGCCCTCTGGTTCACCTATAGTAGTCATTTCTTGATTGACGATAGCTAGTGGTACGATAGTTAGTGGTTCTGAAGATGTCGAATTCTGACAATATTTTTTCTTCGCCTTTGCAGGAAAGTGACTTCTACGACGCTCCATACATTCCGAATGGCACGGTAAGATTTAATTTTATTTTTACTTTACAATGTTTTTCTTTACATATTGTTTTGTATATTTTCACAAGTCTTTCATTCAATACTGTAGATATAGTAAGTTTATCTTTTTTAATTTGCGTTTATTATAATAAAAATAATATTATATTTGGTTGATGACAAGCGGAGTCTTGTCGAGTAAAGCCTCGGCCAGACAGACGCGGTGGCGGTGGCGGTGGCGGTGGCGGTCAGTTGCGTAGTATGGATGTCTGAACATCGATTCACACAGGCGCGGCCTGCGTCGCGGCCATGAGGCGGTCGGCCGCGGCTGCTTGTCACTTTGACATCCATGTATAACAAAGTACTGTACTTACTACTTTTCGTTTCTATGCTTGGCGATCGCTTTAGGGTTATCAATTTTCGCCTAGTTATATAAAACTACTCTTTTGAATGAAACATTAAAAGAACATAAATTGAAAACATGAATAATTAAATATTACAATTTCATTACAATCCTTTTTAACATGCAGAGGGTCATGGAATCTTGCAACTTAACTTTGAACAATATTATGTTGTTCAAACCATTGACCGATTTACTAATTAAATACAATAATTAAGTAACTAAGGCCCACTTGCAGGAATTCAAATCGAGATTTTAAACTGGATTTTATCAGTTTTTGACATTTTTACTGCGGCTCTTATGTCAAAAAATGACTAAATCGAGGTTTAAAATATCCTGCAAGTGGCCCTAAAGGTCTACCAGAATCTCATGACATTTTTAAAAAACATAAAATTATTATTTTCATTAAGCCACCCCAACTGTATACTCTTTGGTCATCTATCAAGTGACTTATCAAGCGTTGTTTACATTTTGTTTTTGCCTGAAAAAAAATTTGTTGTGATATTATGAAAACAATGCCAATCTGTCTCGTAGGGTAACTGAAAATCTCGTATTTGTACCAGATTTGGCAACCCTGGCCGCGCGGCCTTACCGCGCCTGTGTGACCTGGTGTGGCGGTGGCGGTGGCGGTGGCGGCCTGCGTGCGATAGACCGCCACCGCCACCGCGTCTGTCTGGCCGAGGCCTTAATATGGTAAAATTTTTTGTACATATTTTTTTTTATGTTTAACTCACACTTTTATTTACAGATACCTTGGGAACAAGTTCTACAACCCTACGAGTTTCCTGCAGGTCCTAATCCCTATGTCAATAACAGTATAGGCGAAGAACCTTACGGGAATAGACATTATGATGGCCATACTCAACGGAATGCACAGAATATTGGCCAAGCTTTCGACAATGCATATGCTGGCCAAATATATGAAAATACTTTTAATGTTGGGCAACATTCATATTATGGTGGCCAAAATTCACATCATGGTGGCCAAGCTTCTGAAAATACACAATATGTTGGCCAAATTCCTGGAAATGCACTGCATGTTGACCAAATTCCAGTGCTTCAACTACCTAGTCAACAAGTTGTGCATTTCATACCGGACCCAATTCCTCATTTAAGGAATGAGGTCGCAGAAGAGGTGCCAAAGCCCACAAAATCAAAACGACAAAGAACCGCATTTACTACGGAACAGCTGGAATGGTTAGAATATGAGTTCCAAAAGTGTCCATATATTAATCAAATAAAACGGTTAGAACTTGCAGACAAAATAAATGTGGCCGAAAGGACAATTAAGATATGGTTTCAAAACCGTCGTATGAAGTCGAAAAAATGTGATTTTGTGTCGTCGTCTCATTTACATGGAAGGGAATGAGCTTTGCCATAATAATGGAAATAGGCATCAGCATTTGCTTGAACGCGAGTGACGTCAGTAGAAAATACCTTTAAAATTTTATATTCATTCGTCATTTATTCCATAACACTAATATAATTCGCTGCCATAATTTTGTATACTTAGATTAGATTATTGTTGTTAATAAATAATTTTAGAAATGAAAGATTGTTATGTTTGTTTCATTTACGTAGTTTCTAACTCTTGAGAATGTTAAGTTTATTCGTCCACAGACTATATACGTCCCACTGCTGGGCACTGGCCTTCCTTAAGGAAAAAGGGTGTAATTTAAATGGTCAGCAAAATATTCGAATTTTGGTCAAACAAATACAATTGGTCAGCTAAACTAACTAATTGGTCAGCAACTTATGGGCAGCATATATTTCTAAATTGGTCAGCGAAATAACTAGTTGGACAGCAACTTATGGGAAATATCTGCTATATTTAAAATTTTTCAGCTAAATAATTAATTGGGCAGCAAATAAAATATTTTCTCTGCTGCCAAATAGTTAAATACACATATTTTTTGAAGTGTCATAAGAAAATAACCTTAACCTAATATCTATCAGAACACATTTCCTAGGAATTGATTCTTGATCTTTCATTGATTTTATACATTTCCGGTAGCATATATAATATAATGCTACCCAAATAATTATTTTTCTGTGTAATTAATTATTCTGCTGACCAAATAATTATTTTGCTGAAAAAAAAAATATTTTTCTGCCTAAATAATTATATTGCTGACAGAGTATTTGTTTGCTGGCCAAATAATTTTTCGGCTGACCATTTTATTGCAGACCAAATAATTAAATGGCTGTCCAATTATTAAGTTCCCAATGAAAAACACACGAGGAGTAATGCCATAATATCACCATGCTTAACGTGCCTTCATAAAGTTTTGGTCATCCATCCAAGGCCTAACCGTGGCGAAGGTAGCTTTTTTCGATATCGAAAGCCAAAGCGTATTAACCACTACGCTACCAGACTCCTCCAAGTTTATTATTATTAACTCCTTATTGCACCAGAAAAACAATAACAGATCAAAATAATTGTATTTAAAGGAACCCATCACCGGCGAGAGATATTTTTATTGAAAGGGTAGAGAGACCAGTGTTAAATGGGAAAAAAGTAAATATAAGAAGATAAGAAAAAGGTTGAGTGATGTGCGATTAGAAGAATCATTGAAGTTAGTGTCAAGTGGTGTGAGAAGTGATAAGTTTTTATCGCGGTAATCCACCTCATCGAAGTAGCATCACAGCATCCACCATCAATCATTTAGCGCCGAACGCTTCCAAGGCGCATTGAAATGTATTTGAAATGCATTTCAATGCAAATATGGAAGACATAAAAATACCTGATACATGGCTGTATAGGCTTAGTTCCCTTTGCTTTCCTAATATGGGAGAACATTACCAAAAAAATATTGATTTCAATTGTTTGATGTACCCACATTTGTGTTGTAAAAGTAGGACTTACATGCAATGACCAATTAATTACTGAAGAAATACTTACTTGAATATTGAACTTGAGCAGGTTATTATTTATTTAACAATTAACAGATATTTGATGAATACATTACATTTAATTTCATTAAAATTTTGTGAACAAAGTGATATTGTAAAGTCGTTTTTTTTTCAGAAATGGGAACGAGGCGGGAGTGGTCACAACCAGGGAGTAGTGGAACTAACAACGAATACATTAATCCTAGCTTTTTCGACAATAGAGAAGCAATACCAATTTCAAATGAATCAGTGAGTATTTCTTTACATAGCACATTAAATAGTAATGTTCCACATGAAAGTACATTTTGACAGAGTTGGCGGCGCCACCGTCCGACCATTTTTAGTATTGTTTTTTACTTTTGTTGATTTAAAAAGAAAGAATCACTTTTCACTTTCTGACAAAATGAAATTGTAAGTTATGTTTTATTGTTAGGAATTTTGAATTTTATACATGTTACCCTAATAGGCCGGAAATAAGATATTGTAATTGCACTAAAGTAGCACAAAGGACTGTCAGAACGAGCATGTCAGAGAAAAAAAAATTGACCCGAAAAACCACTTATCCCTTATCCCTTTTAATATTGTCGTAAACTGCTTGCCTGGGCATTTATTTATGACAGAACATTTCTTTTGTCAATATTAAGACAAAATCCCTGAGATGAGTACGCTGGATAAATAAAGAATATGTTATGTTTAGTTATTCTATACACAATAAGATCTTTATGATCAGTACCCCTAGTGTAAGTTTTCATTGCAAAAAGCTTAACTTTTTTGATGCGTTAAGAATGTCAATTTCTATCGGAAAAGTGATTTCAACTGCGTTCCGCTAAAGGCGCTTTTCTCGCTTCCCAAAGAAATTGACATTCATAGCGCAACAAAAAAGTTGAGTTTTTTTTTTGCAATGAAAACTTGTCACAAGGGTACATAGACATATACAGTAAAATAAAATATATTTAACTTTATATTATCATATAAATTGTTTTTACCTTCAATCACACCGTCATTTTGTTTTGTTTTTTTATTAGTCTATGCTTCGAAAGTCAAAGTAGTAAATAACAATAACTATCAGAGTCAGTATTAATATATTGACATTTCGCACCTAGATTTGCGATTAAGGCCCGATTTTTCAATCCTCAGAAAAAAACTATCTGTCAGTCAAATGTTAGCTCTGTCCCTCTTCCTTTTATGACTTTAGAAAGTGACAGTGATAGTTTTAAATGGCGGATAATTTTATCTGAGGATTGAAAAATCGGGCCTTAAACAACCACATTTATTTTTTCCTCTGTTGTTGTGCATGTTTAAGTATATGTGTAAAATAAACTATAAAATTTTAGTTTTAGAACGAATTTTTTAAATTTGTTTTGGCTTAATTAAGTATTAAAATCTCATTGTTGACTTTCAGTCACCCGAAGAAGCTCACATTCCGACGGGAAAATGTAGAAGAGAGAGACGTCAATTCACAACTATGCAATTGGAATATTTAGAAAATGTATTCAAGATAAAGTCTTATGTGCATGCAGATGAACGAAAAAAAATTGCAAAAGAATTAAACTTGACTGAAGTTTCTGTGAAAGTATGGTTTCAAAACCGACGGACAAAGCATAAACTAAAATTGGAACAACAAAAACCGATTGAAATGGCGGGAAGTTTTAATATACCAAGCAGTTCGCGGGATATGTATACTGACCACACTCCTTCTAATCGCATAATGGCACAACAACCAGGTAACTTTAAAACAATGACAAGAGAGATGATGTACTTTCAAACCCCACAAAATTCAATGCCAGTACTAGTAGATTTTGGAACTAGTGACCATAATTACATTCCTTCAATGCAAAATCCCTTGAATTCAAATATGCTACATCGAGCTCCATTTAATGCAGTTCCAAGTCACATTCACACATTTGAACGATCTTCAAATCCCTTTATATTACCTCAAGCTGCTGTTTACAAACCAATGACACCTGAGGAAAGCAACATTTGCACTGTACAGCCACCTGTACATCCCGTAATGGTACACCAAGCTCCGAATTTAAATACAAGTGAACAAAATATTAAAAGCATTTTAAATACGATGCCGGTGCATGAAGCTCCTAAAGTTCCTAATTATAAAACAAATACAAGAGACACAAATATTGTATCTCAAAATCCCATGATAGCTCATCAATTTGGTGAGTATGGACCAGTCACAAATACAAGCCCAATACAAAAAAAGCCACAGCAATCTGTTGTGCAGAAGGCTCCAATATGGCCAAAACAAAAAAAACTACAACAATCGGTTGAGCAGAAAGCAAAACAAAGTGACGACAAACACAAACACATATTGCGCAAACCTTTACGTCCTACATTAAATGAAAAGGTACAGAAAATTACTGATTCAACTTCTCAAGCACAACCAATTAAGGATGTAAGTGCTAATCATCAGAAACTTTGCGAAACTGATGATGAGCAAGTAAGTTCTACGATACCATTATTATCTACAGCGAATAACACAAAAACCATTACTAGTAAAAGTGTTTCAGTCGAAGGTGATCAGATAGATATTAATATACAAATTCCGGAATCTAATAATTTTATATATTCGCCATATTTCGGGGATGGCAGCAAAGTGTCAAGAAACACATCAACGTCTTCTACCGACTCGGAGGACAAATCATCGGCAGAATTCTCAATTGCTTTGTATAAAAAGTATAACAAGACTATAAAAAACTATAAAAATGAAGAATTAAATGTTAATGTTAAAAGTGAAAATAAAATAGAAATCAGCACCACTGCTACTGATATTCCATCTTGCTCCAGATATCAAGATGAACCGGAAGATTTGTCTATAAAAAAACCTAAATCTGACGAGGGTGATGACGCAAATTCATAGTATTCTTTCATTCAGAAAGACCTTATTAGAGATTTCAGATTTCTGAAATAATAATTCAATGACGATTTGAAGAGAAAACAATAACTATTATTTAAGGTTTTTTTATGTTATCCATATAATTCTATATTTTTCTTGTTTTGGGTATTTATTTCGATGAAGTAACCAAATGACGAAGGATTTATTAATAATATTTAGAGATAATATGTTGATAATTAATATTAGATATTAAGCTAATAAGTAATATTATTTCAATAGTATGAATATTGCACAAAATAAAATAATTTAATAATATGTTTGTATGTTTGATTTTCTAATAAATACCTACTTTTAAAAAAAATTTTAGCTAAGAAGATTTGTGACAATACGTTGCAAATCAGATTAAAAAAGATTTAGTTTCGGACTATAGTTATATTTTGACACAATTTTCATAGAACTCTTAAGTGTAACTAGTCCGTAGTCGCCACGAAAAAAATTTGGAACCCGGGCATAAGTTTTTTTGTAGTATTAAACACATAAATAGCACAATTTCCTACTTAATATCAAAACCAAATTAACATGTAAATAAAATCTAAAACAAATAAAATACCAGGAAATTTCAAAATATTCACTTTATTAAATTACAAATTTTACACACAGAATTTACACAAACGTTATCATAATATACGTGTCAGGCTCATAATGCTATAATAATTTCATTCTTAATTAATTGATTATAAATATTTGAAACTTAGCATTTATTTTATTTACCAATAAGCCGTCATTTAATAATAGAACTTATATAAATATATGTTTCTCATAGGTAAATTAAGCATTAAACTAATTACAAAGATGCTTTGTATTTAGGAATAATATGACTTACGCTAACTAACATTATATTATGTCAATAAAAATATGTACAAGCGTGAATAATTAACATGCATTGATTATATTCCTAGGGTAATAAATAGTGCTTATAAATATTTTTAATTAAACTTACCATTTTTTTAAAATTATATACAGTATTTGCCACTCATAGAAAATATACTCTTAATTCTATTGACCTTAACATTTAACACCGCGATTGCACCTACAAAAACATAAAAATAAGGATAGACTCACAGATGGAAATCAGAAAAGTGTTTGAGTTTTAAGTCCTTTTAAGCATAAAAAAGAAATAGGCATGGAAAACCTAATGTAACTGAAATTAGATTTTCTATATTTCATCAGACTATTCCAGAACTGGTTTAATAAATAATAAATTATCTTAATAAATTAATTTAAATAAATAATTTAAATATTATCTTATAACAAGTGCACAACGTAAACTAATATAAAAGTTCAAAGATGAACATAGTGAATGTTTTGAGTGTGATCAAAGCATTCACTTCCAATAACATCAGCTGTCATTTCTTCAGATGTATGTGTCTCTTCACTGTTACTTGAATTATAATCATTAAAAGCAGTATCTATATTTTGAAGATTATGTGCACTCACTGGAAACTGATATGCCTGATGTGGGTGCTCGTATGTGCTTTGAACATAATTATAACCTGAATTATATTCATCGCATGTTAACTGCGGAACATTACTTGGTTGACAATATTCGTCGGGGTAACTTGTAATTTGGTCGGATTTCATGGGAGAGCAAACATTTTTGATCCATGTTTGCGATCGCTGTGACTTTTCCTTCATTCTTCTATTCTGAAACCAGACTTTGATGCGTTTTTCTGATAGTTTGAGACAAAAGGCCAACTCAAGTTTTTTATTTAAATCCACATATTTGTTGTTTTGGAACTCCTGTTCGAGTCGTGATAGTTGTTCTGCGGAGAAGTTAACGCGATCCCGCTTTGGTTTCTTCTGTATTGTTCGTGTTATACCCGATTCTGAAAACATTAGAATTATTTTTTAATATAGACAAGTACACACCGTGATACGATTAGAGCGTATTAAATTAATTTATTTTGTCTATAAAATTAGAACATGAAATTACATAAAATATTGGAAAATTATTTTATAATTAAAACAATGTTGTAATTTCTAATAGGCACGACTAGGTACATAATAATGCAATTATGAGTTTGTAAATAGACACATCAAAATAAACTCTTCTTCTTCCTGCCTTTATTTCCCACTCTAAATGGAGTCGGCACATGTTTTTTTTTACATAATATGACAGGTAAGCTCTTGGCCTTCATATCACCTGATGGTATGTGACGATAAGGCTGAAGGTGGAAGCGAACTTCACCTTTAATCCTTAACAACTGAGGAACTGGCTATGTTACGTCTGATTGCCGGAACACAACAATGCTTATAACATTGTTATTATGGCGACAGATTTAAGTAAGACGGTGGTAGCTAGCCAGGCGGGCTCAGAAGCCCTACCACCAACCAAACCGAGCAGAAAAATTCTGCCCCCATGGGGAATCGAACCCGGACCTCCCGATCAACACCCGGTGGTGTGGACCACTAGACCAGAGAGGCGGTCGAAAAGGCGGTAGAGAAGGCGGCGGTTTTCTACTTTCACTCTCCCCTGTCATTCATCAGCTCATCATTATTCTTATTTATTTCAAATATCACACTAAACACACTCAATCCTCCGCTTTCTTGGTCTTCCTCTCGTTCTAGGTCCAACCACATTCATACTAAGCATAACTTACATTCATCCCTCCACAACACATGCCGATACCACGATACCTCCTTATTACTCCTAATCTTTCAGTCACTGGCGCTATTTTTAAACTCCATCTGACATATATTTATGTCTGATTCTATCGATAGAATTAGACATAAATATCCACAGATCCATCTCAACATTCGCATGTCCACAAGATGCTTTCATCCTTCGCTTTCGAAGCCCAAGAGCCCAACATTGACATCCATACTTACGAACAGGTCTCTTTTTCCTCGAGTTTAAAGGGCAATCTCGGGTCACACGGTACTCCTGAGACTCTTTTTCACGTCACGGTCGATTTCGCCATCGACTACGGATGTTTTAATTTATTTATTTATCAAGCAAAAAAAAACACCCGTAGTTCATTTTATATTTAAAAATTAACTGTAAAAACTATCTTTTTGTATCGTAAGAGGAGGAGACAAGGAGACATACCTTTTGATTCTTGATTTTCAGGCCATATTCCAACAAATGGTCGATTTTGCCAGCTATGATGCTGAAAAGTAAAAAAAAAAACTTTTTACGTTCGCACCTTTCAACTAACCAAAAAAAGCATTTTACTCCTCTTTAAAAGTATGATAATAAAAGGTGGCGAGCCTATTGCCGGGCATAATGTGAGATAATCGTTATTTATCATTTTCATCAGTTAACACCATCAGTCATGTGGTAGCGGCTTATTAAAAGAATACTACCAACCCATCTCTTCCCTTGGGTGTCGTAACAGGCGACGAATGTACTTAGAACTGCACAACATCCAATAGCTTATTGCGGCGACGGGCTCACCACCTGTCACGCTGAGTGCAGGCACTGTTGATGAAGCGCTGTCTATGGCAATGGACTGCTTTTGCGGTGCTTTTGCCTAGTCTCTAACTAATCCTTAAGGGATAATAGTCGTGATTATATATATGTATGTAACACCATTACGCTGGCCAAATGCGCGTTGGTGGGTAGAAAGTTGCAATAGCGAACGGGACGAACGGGACACCCATCAAGGTCTGTCGGCTGGCGAAGGTAGCTTTATTTTCGATATCGAAAGCCAATGCGTACTAACCACTACGGCACCGAGCTCCTCAACTATGAATTATTAACAATTTATTTTAATTGCAATCTCTTGAAGGTGTAAATACCCATATTTCGCTTGATAAGTTGAGTCCCTATATAAAAAGAAGCCTTGCACGGAACTTCGCAATAAATAAATAAATATCTTCAACCATTCACACCTATCAAGTAGCCCCATTTTAAGCGACTATAATGCTGCTTATTGTGTTACGGACACTAGATGACGGATAAATATATTAAATAGATAAATACATATAAATATCCTAAATATATATAAATATATATAAACATCCAAGACTGAAGAACGAATGCCTGAATTAATCACCAAAACATTTGCCCCCAGCGGAAATCTAACCCAGAACTTCTCGAGATGGCGACGCCTTGAGACCGGCATACAGACCACTCGACCACGTAGGTCGTGAAAATAAACTGTACTTAAGTTTTATTTGAACTGAGTGGGAATCGATGAGGCGGCCTCCAGAAGTAGTGCCGTCTTTTTTAACTCGGCTATTGCTGCATGGCTATCGCCAAAATAAAATGTTTAAAATACTATCAAGATAGGCTCTTTGGTTAACTTATACCACTCGCACTCATACCACTGGGTCAGTTAAAATAGTACAAATGTAAAAAGAAAAATTAATATGAAGGTTTCTAGAAACATCTATTGCTCTTTTGTAAGCTTATAAAATTGTAGTTATTTTTAAACAGTATATGAAGTAAATCTCACCTCATTCATATTTTGAAGAGGGGTTATCGTGGACATTAATAAATTCTGGAACATTTTGCTTGATTTTACTTTAGACAGACACTGATGGTTGCTGATTACTGCTGTATATTTGTATGTACTGTTCAATTTTAGATTATAGAAAATTAAATTGGTGTTGAAAGGTAGTTGCATAAAAAATATTTATTAAAGGTATTATTAAATAACTCGCTAAAGGGACCGCAAAGATAACATAGCCTATACAGCCATGTTTTTCGTATTAACCTCTTGGCGGGTACAGCGAACACCGGTGTTCGCAGACAATACATTTTTATATTGTGGCTTGTTTTGTGCCCGTTAACTAGCTAATATGTCAGCAGTATTTGCATTTCAATGAATCTTTTTTTTTTTTTTGTAAAATTCTCCCGTAGGGAAGGCAAAGGGAACGAAGCCCATACAGCCATGTCTGCAATATATATATCTTCAGTAGTTTGCATTGAAATGCTAGTGTAATGCATTTCAATGCATCTTAGGAGAGTTTGGCGTCAAACGATCGATGGCAGACACTGTGGTGCTACTTGGATGAGGTGGATTACCACGATAAAAAACTAATCACTTTTCACACCACTTAACCTTTATTTCGATAATCCTCCATATTGCACATCATCACAGACACTTATTACACAAAACTACACTGATTTTACGTAACAATATCCACTCCGTACAATATTACAAACATCGAAATAAAAATTACGTCCGCCATAGTTGAATGCCGCCAAAAAACCCTGAATCTTTTTTTTTTGGTAATATTCTTCCTTAAAAGGAAGGCAAAGGGAACGAAGCCCACACAACCATGTCTTAGGTATTTTTGTCTTCAGTGTTTGCATTGAAATGCAAGTGTAATACATTTTTTAAACATATTTAGAGAAAAAAAAATCTTACATTTCATAATTCTTTTAATCAGGACTTGATAGTTATTTATAAAAGTGAGTAAATTATATTATCGACTTTTTAAAAATAATTATCTTTACATAAAAAAGTTAACCTGTATTACAATTTACTATTATTACTAAATTAGTTATTTTTGCGTGCTATTTAAATGTAGTTAAGAACCTATTTAAAGTACAACTGAGAACTCTTGAAAATATTTTGTGTGTTGCCATTATCGAGCTATGGAGTGTTCCTCCTCATGAAAAATTCATACGAATATAAAAGGCATTTTGCTACCACGGTCCGCCATTCTCTATTTGCTTTTGGGGTATCTGATCGTTATATTTATAATAATAAAAAAAAAACTAAAGTAAAACATTAATAACTTATTATTTTAATATTAAATAAAACTAAGTACTACTGTTATAGAAGAATACAAAAAATCTAATTTAAAAATTTTCTACCTAAAAAAAAAATTACTTCAAATACAAAATATCTTATAAAAAATTTAAAACCAATCACAAGTGATAATTTAAATGAACACTTTAATAAATGAAACTTAAATTATTATACAAATTCTCGGCATTGGAAAAACAAAAATGATTTGAATTAGTTGTAGAAGATTTTTGATCGAGAGGAAATTATTATAATTATTATATATTAATATTGGATATTGTTTTAATTTTACCCTCAAAATATTTATTATCGTTACATGTCTATTGTTCTTATGAAAGTTATTGTTCGTATCTGGTGTTTGTTCTTTGATTTTAAAGTATTCTCTGGGTTATTGGAGAAATTTCTTCTTTGTGATTTGGACGGTGTATCGATAGGTAAATTGTGTGTAATGTGCTTGATTGAGTGAGTCCTCATGACAATCGTTTCTTCTTTTGTAATTTTTCTTCGATGTATTGTTTTTAATTTCCATTGTTGTTACAAAGGGACGTTACGTAATTTCTATAGAGATCTGGTGTGATCTTTCGATTTAGTTCTAGATTTTATTTTTACTAGGGATTCTCTAAAGTTCATAAAATACCTACGTCAAGCGATATTAAAATTTAATCATCAGCTGAAAGTTTAATTTTGGCAATTTAAGTGAAACTTATTAGGAATTACGGCTGGTCCATTAATATTTTTTAATCGGGGCATCCTGACATGGCCTCATTACTAAACAGCATTATCTTCTAGGCAACTTTAAAAAATACAAATACAATATGAAAGACAAATAAAATAAAGAAAACAAACAAAATAACATTAAACTAAATATATACAAAAAATTAAAAAGTGGTAAAGTGGTACCAGGCTTGAAGTAGAGAATTTTTAAGGTTCAATGATTTATATTTTTTTTTGTTTTCGGATTTATCTAATAAACTCTGCTTTCTTTTGAAATTATAGTTTTCGAAAACAATGCGAGTGTAATCGCCAATTGGCTTTTTCTTTGCTACTTTGTGGAATTTCACAATCAATGTATTGATGTCATATAAATTCGTTGGTGAAATATTTCTTAACACACTCTCGTGATGAGTCCTATTTTTGCATTCACTCGTCTCTTTAACAAGGAAGATTATTTATTGTAGTTTTCAATCCTCTCTTTTACAAGGAAAAAAGAACTAACTAAGCATATACTAATATCATGAAAATGTGTTGATGTGATAGAAATTCGTAGCGCATTTTCGTGATGAGTCCTAATCTTGCTTTCACTTATCTCTTTTACAAGGAAGCTGAATGATTATAATTCTGAAACCTCTCTTTTACAAGGAAAAAAGAGCTAACAAAGCATACACTAAAATCATGAAAATGTGTTGATGTGATAAAAATTCGTAGCACATATTCGTGATGAGTCCTAATCTTGCTTTCACTCGTCTCTTTTACAAGGAAGCTGATTGATTGTTATTTTCAAACATCTCTTTTACACGGAAAAAAGACCTAACTAAGCATAATACTACAATCGTGAAAATGTGTGATGTGATAGAAATTCGTAGCGCCGTTTCGTGATGAGTCCTAATCTTACTTTCACTCGTCTCTTTTACAAGGAAGCTGATTGATTGTAATTTTCAAACCTCTCATTTACAAGGAAACTAGTCTTGTGCTTAACCGGACACTGTTAGGTACGCACTGTACTAGTACTATTCCGAAAGTGTACTAGTACACCTTAATAGTACAATAGTACTATTAGTATAGTGACTCTTAAGTTTAAGTGCTAGGCGCGCACTGCGCGCAGCTTAAGATTCCAGTACTAACAGTACTATTGTTTGTACCAGAATGACTTCCAGAATGAATTACACTTGACTTCCGTCCGTAGATTCATACAGCGCCCGGCGAGTACACTCATAAGTACAACTAAACACAAAAAAAACAACCGGCATGCAGTCGCGGTATAAAGTTTAAGTCTTAAATAATAAATAACACAACAACTCATAAACAATCCAATAAGCATGCGCAAAATTGGTTCGTTCAAATTTCAAATCATCGTTTGGTTGCGAGTCGAGCTAAAGACGATTTTATTACATATACGTTAAGAACTAAAATAGTGTGCTGTGATTCGTATAAACGACCGCCACTCGGACAGAGCGGATGATTTGCTTGCTGTCTCGTTTATTCGCACACATCTGATATCGTGCTTATTCATTCGGACAATCAGTACGCACGCCTTATGAAAGCAAGTAGCACTTTCGCACTATTCGTACTCGAGTACTAACAGTACTACTGTCCGATTACGGTTTAGCCTTGGGTAACGTTGCTTCTAGTACAGTGCCGAGTAACATAACCTATTAGTACGTAGTACGCGTACTACACAAGACTAAAGGAAACGTTTTCTTCACATATTTTTAGTTCTAATGTTGTTTTCCCAAGTGTTGCGGTTTTTTTAGACGCAGCGATGGCTTCCACTTTCCCGAACGCAATGCTCATTCCTGCATTCTTCATGTCTTTGGTTTTCCTCCAGATATCTTTACCTCCTTTCTCTCACCTTATTAGCATTGCGGTCTTGGGTTTGGTTGGACACATAGGTGGCTTCCACTCTCCCGACCGCAATGCCGACTAGTAGTTTTTGGTTCTCCTTCAGATATCTGCAACCCCTTTGTCACTGGAAAACATCCGCATTTCCGTACGTTGTGGTTTTGGTGCATGACACTGTGTAATAAATAGCTCGAGCACCTCTGGTTGTCTTTTGGTGTTCGTGTGCTGTTGTATATCAAGTAGTATGTTTGCTAAAGAACCAGAACATCAACATTATCAGTAGCAGTAGTTGATCTTTCTAATTCTTTAACGACGGCCTCAATTTTAGCTTTTTGAGACGTCGATTCTGATATCATACTTTAAATTCAGTGGGATATCCAGCAGAGGTTTGCTGGAGAATCCGAAACGTCATCAGTACCAACTGCTGACACCTCTAATTCTTTAGGGATGGCCTTAATTGTTTGCCTCTTTTCTTTGAGACACCGATTCTGAAACCATACTTTGACTACGTTGACAATAACACAGAGCTGATTTTGTAGAACCGGTAAGTTCAGTGGAATATTCAGCTAAGAGATTGTTGCTCTTACTGCAAATTTTTCAAGAATAGCTTAATTTTTTGTTCCTTTCCTCGTTTTTGAAAACCATAAAGAACCCGAAAGTTCAAGGATATCCAGCAGGGGGTTTGCTGAACAATAAGCGTCAGCAGCTGACACTTCTAATTCTTCAACGATGGTCTCAATTTTTTGCCTCTTCTCTTTGAGACGTCGACTCTGGTATCATACTTTGATTACCATGTCAAAAACACAGCTGATTTTGTAGCGCTGGAACGTTCAGTGGGACCACCCAGCAGCGGTTTGCTGAAGAATCCAATGCGTCATTAGTACCAACTGCTGACATCTCTAATTCTTCAGCGATGGTCTCAATTGTTTGCCTTTTTTCTTTGAGACCTCGATTCTGAAACCATACTTTAATTACCGTGACACTAACACAGAGATGATTTTGTAGAACCGTAATGTTCAGTGGGATATTCAGCAAGGGAGTTTGTAGGCGCCTTCTCTATTAGGCACCAACCTTAATAGTTTCGACACTAAAACAATGCTGATTTTAGAGCACATTGCACTCATCCCCACAAATGTAAGAATGTTTCCGGAAGCGCGCCTCCATGATGATGTGCTGCCGTGTTGAAAGCAGTCCTTACACGCATCGTGCTATCAGTCCTCTGCACCCCTATGGGTAATGGTGCTGAAAAATAAGAATTTTTAAATTAATTAAACGCCTTGTGAATGTGACATATTAAACAATGTCTCTGCACTGTCTGCCTGCCCCTTTATATATTTAAATCTTTAAAAACTACGCACCGGATCTTAATGCGTTAGGTATACAGATAGTGCTTATTGCATCTCGCCACATTCCCATTTCGGCGCTTTTTCGGACTTGGATGTCATGGTCGATTACTCCGGCACTGACCCAAAGAAGCATTTGTCGGTTTTTACGACGCATTTATTCCCCACCTTTATAGGATCACTGCTCCCACATATCATATTCTAAGTCTTCGCAACGCTAGAAGTCTTCGAAACGCTAGTATTGACTCGCTCTTTTGCGCAGATGAATTTTTTGTTTTCTCTCTTCTATCAGAGCAATGTCAGCGGCATACATCAAAAGAGATAATATTATATCAAGAAAAAATGCATGAGATATTAGTTTTATTTTAAAAATAACTAAAACTTTGCAATATCATTAAGGGTAATCTAATTATTGATGATCATCTTTCTTAGAAAATAAACCTATATTGAACTCACTATTACTTTCTTATTCTAATGATGTATAATGATTGTATCTCATGAAAAGCAAGCTGATCAATAAACAGGTTTTGCTAATTAGCAAGCACCGCACTTGGGCGTGAAATTGCGAGTCACTCGTGTTCACCACAACACAAGACTTAAATGCAGCAGATAAAGTTTGTTACATAAACTTGTTTGATGACGAATCACAACGATGAAGTTTATATTGAAAATGGTTTTCAAATTGATTAACGGAAATTTTCACGACTTCTATTTAAAGGGGAAGATAAACTACTTCAATAATTCTTTCCCATTGCTTGAAAAATAAAAGGATTGAATTTTATGTAGAACTGTGTGGTTTGTTTGTGTGTGTGGTGGTGGCTAGTAACTGTACCTATGTATACAAGTTGACATTTTAATATTTGTCCGCCTTCATTCAGTTCATTGATATTGTTTGGGATATGCAATCGAATAGTAATAATAAAAATTTGATTATTTTTGACTTGAATTTTATAATAGTAGATTGGCTATGTCAACAGTACTCGTAATACGCAAAGAGACTCCTTGATTGATGAAACTTTACGAGAATTATTTTTTGGAAGTAATAGTTAGCATAGGTTTTTGTTTACTTCTTATTCGTATGAAAACAAATATTTTGATCAAAACGTATAGGAATGTTTGTTTAAAGGTTAATTTAAGCCCTACAATGGAGATGTTATTAAAAATGCTTAATGTTTCATAATGACATAGGAAATTAGAAGCGGGGGTTGAAAATGGGCTACCTGGACATACCTCATATAAAAGGGGGTAATTTAAAAGTGTCATTATTTGCAAATAATTCTTCCGAACGACAAGAAGTGATCTCGCGCAGAGTAATTTTCAGTTTTTCAAAGTGTAGTCTGACTATCTCGCTGCACGATGTCGCAAGATATGTCAAACTTAGCTGAATGCTCAATCTCGCAATCTTTGGTATGTCGTTTTTATAGACGTTTATTTTATTTTCGAGTAATTGCGACTTTTCACTATTCTTTTACTATTTTATTCAGTCATATCACGGGTGGTGTCTGGTTTTTGTTGATATTTTATAAAATTCTCTGATTATTCTTCAGGTGCCATACCGCATGATTGGTTTGGGAAGTGACTGGAGTTCCTGGTCCAATTTTGGTTCACGGGAACAGGCGAATAGCTCCCTGCCAAACAATTACTGTAGTGGCTTCCCTGAAGTTTCCCATGCTTTCAGAGCTACGCAGGTATCTAATATTTACATTTTTCAGTTTATTTATTTAAGTACGTATTTAGTCAGATATTTTTAATATATAGACGATTGTTTCACATCCTTTAATTTTTTATACATATTTTCCCTTCTTTTCAGATACGATACTTACAAGGCGGATCTTGGATCAAGAATAGTTCAAGCAGTCCTTCGTGGGGCCAAGCGGTTGGCAATATAACATCGGTAAGTAAAACCATTTTATATTGTATAATTTTAAAATAAATCCTCTTTTAGGTTTTAGCACGGAGATAATTTCAGTTTTAATTTCAGTTGCAGACGACCGCTGATTCGCATCTAAGCACTCTTGCGGTTCCTGTTCCTTCTTATTCTAGCAGCGTTAACACGTCATGTGAGTTACATACAATTTATACATCCATCTACCGAATGCTGCTGTATGTAATGCGGCAGAAGAAAAAATAAACAAATCATATTTACTTTTTTGAAAATTATGCAAAAGTCCTATAATGACTACGGAACTATGAGACAATTCATAATAATTTTTGCATTGCGCCTTAACACTCCTTATATGGTTTCTTCGTTTTAGTTGTGCTTAAACTAATTATTATTATCTTTTGTTCCAGCGGCATTACCGAATGGAGCCCAGAGGTCCGACCGCACGAAGCGTGTTAGGACTGCATTCAGCACGGAGCAGATCCGCGTCATGGAGGCACGCTTCCGGAAACGTCCTTACATTTCCAGGGACGAGCGGAAGGTGCTCCAAAATCAGCTTTGTGTTAGTGACACGGTGATAAAAGTGTGGTTCCAGAATCGGCGCCTCAAAGAAAAGAGGCAAAAAATTGAGGCCATCGTCGAAGAACTGGAAGTGTCGGCAGCTGGTACTGATGATGCTGCTGATTCATCAGCAAACCCACTGCTGGCTATTCCACTGGACTTTGCGGACTTGATCCCCGACATTGCCAGTGAGATGCCACCAACCACACGCCGTGTCACTAACATAGAAGCGGTCGATATTGCAGCATCTGCGGAGTATGTGAGGTCAGATGGTTCAATCTATGAACCAATATCGCCTCCAGATTCGAACGAGTATCTGGAAGATATTGGTCAGAGTTTTAAGCCATGTGATCCACATATTTCGATAGAATGTCTTCTCGCTTAGCTTTGCTACAAGCGCTCGCGGCAGTGAATTTCACAAGTCTTTTTTTGTCAATTTTATTATTAAAATTTACTTTAAGTATAACAAATGTGACTATGTGTAATGTTGACGACTTTAAGTGCTAAGTTTAGCCTATGAAAAAAATTATTTATGATTTTGTTTTTTGAATTAGAGTAGAGTTTTACCATCTTCTTTGTTTTATATAATAGTAGTTGTAACATTCAGCACCCCTACCCAGAAGGGGTAGCGTGCGGTGTTTGAAAGTCTTCTTCTCGCCTGTCATTGTATGTTTTTAGCTTATTAATATTTACGTTTTGTTCAAAGATTGTTTTTTTGTTATGTTATTCTTAAATTAGTTTTATTATTGGTTGCATTTTTTTACATTTATGCTGCTCTTAGAGCAAAAGCTAGTTTTAACTTCTTCTTTGTTTTATATAATAGTAGTTGTAACATTCAGCACCCCTACCCAGAAGGGGTAGCGTGCGGTGTTTGAAAGTCTTCTTCTCGCCTGTCATTGTATGTTTTTAGTTTAATAATATTTAAGTTTTGATCAATTATTGTAATTTATTTTTTATTCTTAGATTGTTTTATTTTTGTTTGCATTTTTTTGTCCTTAGTAGGTTACTTTCACGCTGCTCTTAGAGCAAGAGCTAGTATTTAATTATTATTTTCAATATTCGTTTTGGAATATTATATTTGTAGGAAATGTTATTTTATGGAATGTTATGAGTTATGTTACAGATAAATAAAATTCTATTTAGAAAAAATTGTGAATATAAAAATAAATTTTTATTTTTTATTTTATGCTTTTCTTCATTCCAACGGAATTGACACTGAATCAGGGCACCTACTCACAACCAACCAACCAACCAATACAGAACATTTTTTTCTATTTCAATTGAAATATTTCAATAAAAACCTAATGCGTATTCGCTGTTATACTTTTTGTATACGATCTAATTTGCGAAGTCTTACTATTGTGTAAGAACATACTTCTACAAACATGTATATTATTAGGCTGTTCTATATTCTTTTATGGTCTCATTAAGAACACTGATTTATGACACAGATTCATGACAATTCAAGACAGCGAACAATCAATTATAGATTTTATTTCGTTATATTTTATATTTTTCTAATAATTCCTAGTTCCGATATACACCGGAAAATGACGGAGTAGTTAAAAACTACGACGGATACAAACAAATTCTTCTCCTTACCAGTTACAATAAGTCCGTGTTGACATTTCTTTGATCTTTCTTTTTTCTTTTTTTAGACACTTTATGATCTTCCCGCTTCGTTAATCGTGTAACAATAACATTTTAGAAATACTATGGAGGCGTTAATAAAACAATGGGTGTAAAAATAGGTACTGATAACAATAAAGCTTTATTGTTTTGATCTTTCCCAACTACATATTATGTGTTTACCAGGTAAGCGGCCTTCATTTTCCCGTAATTGTAAGACTATGAGCCAAAATATGGAGGGGGTCAGAAGGCAAATCATGAAAACATGGTGTCCATTCTTACTGAGAGCACATGATTATAAAGAATGAATTATCTGTTTCAAACAATTCTGATAACATTGTACCCAATCGAAAAATGCATATGAATTTAGATTTAATATAAAACTGTAGCAAAATCTGTAGTTGTAATAATGATTGTAATATTTCTTGAAAAATAAACCTTTGTTGAACTCACTATTATTTTCTTACCCTAATAATGTATAACTATTGCATCAGATGACCAGCAAGCTAATTCATAAACAGGTTTTGCTAATAAGCAAGCACCGCACTTGCGCGTGCGTTTGCGAGTGACGTCATCGACAGAACAAGGCTCATGTTTCAACACAACACAAGACTCAAATGCAGCAGGTAAAGTTTGTTACATAAACTTGTTTGATGACAAATAACAACGATGAAGTTTATATTCAAAATGGTTTTCAAATTGATTCACGGAGATTTTCACGACTTCTATTTAGAGGGAAGATCAATGACTTTAATAATTCTTTGCTTGAAATATTAAAGTATTGATTTTTATGTTGAACTGCGTGGTTTGTGGGTAGTACTATATTATGTATACAAACTAAAATTTTAATTGTAGTCCGCCTTCAGTTTATTGATATTGTTTGCGATATGCAATCAAAAAGTCATAATAAAAACTGGATTATTTCTGACTTGAATTTAATAATAGTAGATTGGCTATGTCAAAAGTACTCGCAATACGCAAAGAGCTATGCACTAGCATTAACACCTTGATTGATAAAGCTTTACAAGAAAGTTTTTTGGAAGCAATAGTTAGCATATTTTATGTTGTTTACTTCTTATTCGTATAACAAATATTTTGATCAAAACTTAAAGGAATGTGTTTGAGTTCAATTCAGGAAAAACCCGAATAATATTTGTTTAGGGTTTAATTAAGCCCTACAATGGAGATGTCATTAAAAATGCTTAATGTTTCATAATGACATAGGAAATTAGGAGCGGGGGTTGAAAATGGGCTACCTGGATTACCTCATATAAAAGAGGGTAATTTAAAAGTGACATTATTTGCAAATAGTTCTTCCGAGAGACAAGTGATCTTGTGCATAGTAATTTTAATTGTTTCCAATTTCGAAGTGTATTCTGACTTTCTCGCTGCACGATGTCGCAAGATATGTCAAACTTTGCTGAATTCTCCATCTCCCAGTGTATGGTATGTCGTTTTTATAGACGTTTATTCTATTACTATTCTATACAGTAATATCACGGGTGATGTTTGTTGAATCGCGTTTTTTTGCTTTTGGTTTTTGATGATATTTTAAAAATCTGTTTCACATCCTTTAATTTTTTTATATATATTGTCCCTTCTTTTCAGACACCATACTTACAAGGCGGAACTTGGACCAAGAATGGTTCAAGCAGTCCTTCGTGGGGCCAAGCTATTGGCAATATAACATCGGTAAGTAAAACTGTTTTTTATTGCCTGATTTTAAAATTAATCCTCTTTTTGGTTTGAGCACGGAGATAATTTCAGTTTTCATTTCAGTTGCGGACTGGTGTTGGAATAATGACGACCGCTGATTCGCTTCAAAGCACTCTTGCGGTTCCTGTTCCTTCTTATTCAAGCAGCCTTAACACGTCATGTGAGTAACATACAATTTATACATCCATCTACCGAATGCTGCTGTATTAATGGCAGAAGAAAAAATAAACAAATCATATTTACTTTTTTGAAAATTATGCAAAAGTCCTATAATGACTACGGAACTATGAGACAATTCATAATAATTTTTGCATTGCGCCTTAACACTCCTTATATGGTTTCTTCGTTTTAGTTGTGCTTAAACTAATTATTATTATCTTTTGTTCCAGCGGCATTACCGAATGGAGCCCAGAGGTCCGACCGCACGAAGCGTGTTAGGACTGCATTCAGCACGGAGCAGATCCGCGTCATGGAGGCACGCTTCCGGAAACGTCCTTACATTTCCAGGGACGAGCGGAAGGTGCTCCAAAATCAGCTTTGTGTTAGTGACACGGTGATAAAAGTGTGGTTCCAGAATCGGCGCCTCAAAGAAAAGAGGCAAAAAATTGAGGCCATCGTCGAAGAACTGGAAGTGTCGGCAGCTGGTACTGATGATGCTGCTGATTCATCAGCAAACCCACTGCTGGCTATTCCACTGGACTTTGCGGACTTGATCCCCGACATTGCCAGTGAGATGCCACCAACCACTCGCCGTGTCACTAACATAGAAGCGGTCGATATTGCAGCATCTGCGGAGTATGTGAGGTCAGATGGTTCAATCTATGAACCAATATCGCCTCCAGATTCGAACGAGTATCTGGAAGATATTGGTCAGAGTTTTAAGCCATGTGATCCACATATTTCGATAGAATGTCTTCTCGCTTAGCTTTGCTACAAGCGCTCGCGGCAGTGAATTTCACAAGTCTTTTTTTGTCAATTTTATTATTAAAATTTACTTTAAGTATAACAAATGTGACTATGTGTAATGTTGACGACTTTAAGTGCTAAGTTTAGCCTATGAAAAAAATTATTTATGATTTTGTTTTTTGAATTAGAGTAGAGTTTTACCATCTTCTTTGTTTTATATAATAGTAGTTGTAACATTCAGCACCCCTACCCAGAAGGGGTAGCGTGCGGTGTTTGAAAGTCTTCTTCTCGCCTGTCATTGTATGTTTTTAGCTTAATAATATTTACGTTTTGTTCAAAGATTGTTTTTTTGTTATGTTATTCTTAAATTAGTTTTATTATTGGTTGCATTTTTTTACATTTATGCTGCTCTTAGAGCAAAAGCTAGTTTTAACTTCTTCTTTGTTTTATATAATAGTAGTTGTAACATTCAGCACCCCTACCCAGAAGGGGTAGCGTGCGGTGTTTGAAAGTCTTCTTCTCGCCTGTCATTGTATGTTTTTAGTTTAATAATATTTAAGTTTTGATCAATTATTGTAATTTATTTTTTATTCTTAAATTGTTTTATTTTTGTTTGCATTTTTTTGTCCTTAGTAGGTTACTTTCACGCTGCTCTTAGAGCAAGAGCTAGTATTTAATTATTATTTTCAAAATTCGTTTTGGAATATTATATTTGTAGGAAATGTTATTTTATGGAATGTTATGAGTTATGTTACAGATAAATAAAATTCTATTTAGAAAAAATTGTGAATATAAAAATAAATTTTTATTTTTTATTTTATGCTTTTCTTCATTCCAACGGAATTGACACTGAATCAGGGCACCTACTCACAACCAACCAACCAACCAATACAGAACATTTTTTTCTATTTCAATTGAAATATTTCAATAAAAACCTAATGCGTATTCGCTGTTATACTTTTTGTATACGATCTAATTTGCGAAGTCTTACTATTGTGTAAGAACATACTTCTACAAACATGTATATTATTAGGCTGTTCTATATTCTTTTATGGTCTCATTAAGAACACTGATTTATGACACAGATTCATGACAATTCAAGACAGCGAACAATCAATTATAGATTTTATTTCGTTATATTTTATATTTTTCTAATAATTCCTAGTTCCGATATACACCGGAAAATGACGGAGTAGTTAAAAACTACGACGGATACAAACAAATTCTTCTCCTTACCAGTTACAATAAGTCCGTGTTGACATTTCTTTGATCTTTCTTTTTTTCTTTTTTTAGACACTTTATGATCTTCCCGCTTCGTTAATCGTGTAACAATAACATTTTAGAAATACTATGGAGGCGTTAATAAAACAATGGGTGTAAAAATAGGTACTGATAACAATAAAGCTTTATTGTTTTGATCTTTCCCAACTACATATTATGTGTTTACCAGGTAAGCGGCCTTCATTTTCCCGTAATTGTAAGACTATGAGCCAAAATATGGAGGGGGTCAGAAGGCAAATCATGAAAACATGGTGTCCATTCTTACTGAGAGCACATGATTATAAAGAATGAATTATCTGTTTCAAACAATTCTGATAACATTGTACCCAATCGAAAAATGCATATGAATTTAGATTTAATATAAAACTGTAGCAAAATCTGTAGTTGTAATAATGATTGTAATATTTCTTGAAAAATAAACCTTTGTTGAACTCACTATTATTTTCTTACCCTAATAATGTATAACTATTGCATCAGATGACCAGCAAGCTAATTCATAAACAGGTTTTGCTAATAAGCAAGCACCGCACTTGCGCGTGCGTTTGCGAGTGACGTCATCGACAGAACAAGGCTCATGTTTCAACACAACACAAGACTCAAATGCAGCAGGTAAAGTTTGTTACATAAACTCGTTTGATGACAAATAACAACGATGAAGTTTATATTCAAAAAGGTTTTCAAATTGATTTACGGAGATTTTCACGACTTCTATTTAGAGGGAAGATCAATGACTTTAATAATTCTTTGCTTGAAATATTAAAGTATTGATTTTTATGTTGAACTGCGTGGTTTGTGGGTAGTACTATATTATGTATACAAACTAAAATTTTAATTGTAGTCCGCCTTCAGTTTATTGATATTGTTTGCGATATGCAATCAAAAAGTCATAATAAAAACTGGATTATTTCTGACTTGAATTTAATAATAGTAGATTGGCTATGTCAAAAGTACTCGCAATACGCAAAGAGCTATGCACTAGCATTAACACCTTGATTGATAAAGCTTTACAAGAAAGTTTTTTGGAAGCAATAGTTAGCATATTTTATGTTGTTTACTTCTTATTCGTATAACAAATATTTTGATCAAAACTTAAAGGAATGTGTTTGAGTTCAATGCAGGAAAAACCCGAATAATATTTGTTTAGGGTTTAATTAAGCCCTACAATGGAGATGTCATTAAAAATGCTTAATGTTTCATAATGACATAGGAAATTAGGAGCGGGGGTTGAAAATGGGCTACCTGGATTACCTCATATAAAAGAGGGTAATTTAAAAGTGACATTATTTGCAAATAGTTCTTCCGAGAGACAAGTGATCTTGTGCATAGTAATTTTAATTGTTTCCAATTTCGAAGTGTATTCTGACTTTCTCGCTGCACGATGTCGCAAGATATGTCAAACTTTGCTGAATTCTCCATCTCCCAGTCTATGGTATGTCGTTTTTATAGACGTTTATTCTATTACTATTCTATACAGTAATATCACGGGTGATGTTTGTTGAATCGCGTTTTTTTGCTTTTGGTTTTTGATGATATTTTAAAAATCTGTTTCACATCCTTTAATTTTTTTATATATATTGTCCCTTCTTTTCAGACACCATACTTACAAGGCGGAACTTGGACCAAGAATGGTTCAAGCAGTCCTTCGTGGGGCCAAGCTATTGGCAATATAACATCGGTAAGTAAAACTGTTTTTTATTGCCTGATTTTAAAATTAATCCTCTTTTTGGTTTGAGCACGGAGATAATTTCAGTTTTCATTTCAGTTGCGGACTGGTGTTGGAATAATGACGACCGCTGATTCGCTTCAAAGCACTCTTGCGGTTCCTGTTCCTTCTTATTCTAGCAGCCTTAACACGTCATGTGAGTAACATACAATTTATACATCCATCTACCGAATGCTGCTGTATTAATGGCAGAAGAAAAAATAAACAAATCATATTTACTTTTTTGAAAATTATGCAAAAGTCCTATAATGACTACGGAACTATGAGACAATTCATAATAATTTTTGCATTGCGCCTTAACACTCCTTATATGGTTTCTTCGTTTTAGTTGTGCTTAAACTAATTATTATTATCTTTTGTTCCAGCGGCATTACCGAATGGAGCCCAGAGGTCCGACCGCACGAAGCGTGTTAGGACTGCATTCAGCACGGAGCAGATCCGCGTCATGGAGGCACGCTTCCGGAAACGTCCTTACATTTCCAGGGACGAGCGGAAGGTGCTCCAAAATCAGCTTTGTGTTAGTGACACGGTGATAAAAGTGTGGTTCCAGAATCGGCGCCTCAAAGAAAAGAGGCAAAAAATTGAGGCCATCGTCGAAGAACTGGAAGTGTCGGCAGCTGGTACTGATGATGCTGCTGATTCATCAGCAAACCCACTGCTGGCTATTCCACTGGACTTTGCGGACTTGATCCCCGACATTGCCAGTGAGATGCCACCAACCACTCGCCGTGTCACTAACATAGAAGCGGTCGATATTGCAGCATCTGCGGAGTATGTGAGGTCAGATGGTTCAATCTATGAACCAATATCGCCTCCAGATTCGAACGAGTATCTGGAAGATATTGGTCAGAGTTTTAAGCCATGTGATCCACATATTTCGATAGAATGTCTTCTCGCTTAGCTTTGCTACAAGCGCTCGCGGCAGTGAATTTCACAAGTCTTTTTTTGTCAATTTTATTATTAAAATTTACTTTAAGTATAACAAATGTGACTATGTGTAATGTTGACGACTTTAAGTGCTAAGTTTAGCCTATGAAAAAAATTATTTATGATTTTGTTTTTTGAATTAGAGTAGAGTTTTACCATCTTCTTTGTTTTATATAATAGTAGTTGTAACATTCAGCACCCCTACCCAGAAGGGGTAGCGTGCGGTGTTTGAAAGTCTTCTTCTCGCCTGTCATTGTATGTTTTTAGCTTAATAATATTTACGTTTTGTTCAAAGATTGTTTTTTTGTTATGTTATTCTTAAATTAGTTTTATTATTGGTTGCATTTTTTACATTTATGCTGCTCTTAGAGCAAAAGCTAGTTTTAACTTCTTCTTTGTTTTATATAATAGTAGTTGTAACATTCAGCACCCCTACCCAGAAGGGGTAGCGTGCGGTGTTTGAAAGTCTTCTTCTCGCCTGTCATTGTATGTTTTTAGTTTAATAATATTTAAGTTTTGATCAATTATTGTAATTTATTTTTTATTCTTAAATTGTTTTATTTTTGTTTGCATTTTTTTGTCCTTAGTAGGTTACTTTCACGCTGCTCTTAGAGCAAGAGCTAGTATTTAATTATTATTTTCAAAATTCGTTTTGGAATATTATATTTGTAGGAAATGTTATTTTATGGAATGTTATGAGTTATGTTACAGATAAATAAAATTCTATTTAGAAAAAATTGTGAATATAAAAATAAATTTTTATTTTTTATTTTATGCTTTTCTTCATTCCAACGGAATTGACACTGAATCAGGGCACCTACTCACAACCAACCAACCAACCAATACAGAACATTTTTTTCTATTTCAATTGAAATATTTCAATAAAAACCTAATGCGTATTCGCTGTTATACTTTTTGTATACGATCTAATTTGCGAAGTCTTACTATTGTGTAAGAACATATTTCTACAAAAGTATATTATTAGGCTGTTCTGTATTCTTTTATGGTCTCATTAAGAACACTGATTTAAGACACCGATTCATGACAATTCATGACAGCGAACAATCAATTATAGATTTTATTTCGTTATATTTTTATTTTTCTAATAAATCCTAGTTCCGATATACACCGGAAAATGACGGAGTAGTAAAAAACTACGACGGATACAAACAAATTCTTCTCCTTACCAGTTACAATAAGTCCGTGTTGACATTTCTTTGATCTTTCTTTTTTTCTTTTTTTAGACACTTTATGATCTTCCCGCTTCGTTAATCGTGTAACAATAACATTTTAGAAATACTATGGAGGAGTTAATAAAACAATGGGTGTAAAAATAGGTACTGATAACAATAAAGCTTTATTGTTTTGATCTTTCCCAACTACATATTATGTGTTTACCAGGTAAGCGGCCTTCATTTTCCCGTAATTGTAAGACTATGAGCCAAAATATGGAGGGGGTCAGAAGGCAAATCATGAAAACATGGTGTCCATTCTTACTGAGAGCACATGATTATAAAGAATGAATTATCTGTTTCAAACAATTCTGATAACATTGTACCCAATCGAAAAATGCATATGAATTTAGATTTAATATAAAACTGTAGCAAAATCTGTAGTTGTAATAATGATTGTAATATTTCATGAAAAATAAACCTTTGTTGAACTCACTATTATTTTCTTACTCTAATAATGTATAACTATTGCATCAGATGACCAGCAAGCTAATTCATAAACAGGTTTTGCTAATAAGCAAGCACCGCACTTGCGCGTGCGTTTGCGAGTGACGTCATCGACAGAACAAGGCTCATGTTTCAACACAACACAAGACTCAAATGCAGCAGGTAAAGTTTGTTACATAAACTCGTTTGATGACAAATAACAACGATGAAGTTTATATTCAAAATGGTTTTCAAATTGATTCACGGAGATTTTCACGACTTCTATTTAGAGGGAAGATCAATGACTTTAATAATTCTTTGCTTGAAATATTAAAGTATTGATTTTTATGTTGAACTGCGTGGTTTGTGGGTAGTACTATATTATGTATACAAACTAAAATTTTAATTGTAGTCCGCCTTCAGTTTATTGATATTGTTTGCGATATGCAATCAAAAAGTCATAATAAAAACTGGATTATTTCTGACTTGAATTTAATAATAGTAGATCGGCTATGTCAAAAGTACTCGCAATACGCAAAGAGCTATGCACTAGCATTAACACCTTGATTGATAAAGCTTTACAAGAAAGTTTTTTGGAAGCAATAGTTAGCATATTTTATGTTGTTTACTTCTTATTCGTATAACAAATATTTTGATCAAAACTTAAAGGAATGTGTTTGAGTTCAATGCAGGAAAAACCCGAATAATATTTGTTTAGGGTTTAATTAAGCCCTACAATGGAGATGTCATTAAAAATGCTTAATGTTTCATAATGACATAGGAAATTAGGAGCGGGGGTTGAAAATGGGCTACCTGGATTACCTCATATAAAAGAGGGTAATTTAAAAGTGACATTATTTGCAAATAGTTCTTCCGAGAGACAAGTGATCTTGTGCATAGTAATTTTAATTGTTTCCAATTTCGAAGTGTATTCTGACTTTCTCGCTGCACGATGTCGCAAGATATGACAAACTTTGCTGAATTCTCCATCTCCCAGTCTATGGTATGTCGTTTTTATAGACGTTTATTCTATTACTATTCTATACAGTAATATCACGGGTGATGTTTGTTGAATCGCGTTTTTTTGCTTTTGGTTTTTGATGATATTTTAAAAATCTGTTTCACATCCTTTAATTTTTTTATATATATTGTCCCTTCTTTTCAGACACCATACTTACAAGGCGGAACTTGGACCAAGAATGGTTCAAGCAGTCCTTCGTGGGGCCAAGCTATTGGCAATATAACATCGGTAAGTAAAACTGTTTTTTATTGCCTGATTTTAAAATTAATCCTCTTTTTGGTTTGAGCACGGAGATAATTTCAGTTTTCATTTCAGTTGCGGACTGGTGTTGGAATAATGACGACCGCTGATTCGCTTCAAAGCACTCTTGCGGTTCCTGTTCCTTCTTATTCTAGCAGCCTTAACACGTCATGTGAGTAACATACAATTTATACATCCATCTACCGAATGCTGCTGTATTAATGGCAGAAGAAAAAATAAACAAATCATATTTACTTTTTTGAAAATTATGCAAAAGTCCTATAATGACTACGGAACTATGAGACAATTCATAATAATTTTTGCATTGCGCCCTAACACTCCTTATATGGTTTCTTCGTTTTAGTTGTGCTTAAACTAATTATTATTATCTTTTGTTCCAGCGGCATTACCGAATGGAGCCCAGAGGTCCGACCGCACGAAGCGTGTTAGGACTGCATTCAGCACGGAGCAGATCCGCGTCATGGAGGCACGCTTCCGGAAACGTCCTTACATTTCCAGGGACGAGCGGAAGGTGCTCCAAAATCAGCTTTGTGTTAGTGACACGGTGATAAAAGTGTGGTTCCAGAATCGGCGCCTCAAAGAAAAGAGGCAAAAAATTGAGGCCATCGTCGAAGAACTGGAAGTGTCGGCAGCTGGTACTGATGATGCTGCTGATTCATCAGCAAACCCACTGCTGGCTATTCCACTGGACTTTGCGGACTTGATCCCCGACATTGCCAGTGAGATGCCACCAACCACTCGCCGTGTCACTAACATAGAAGCGGTCGATATTGCAGCATCTGCGGAGTATGTGAGGTCAGATGGTTCAATCTATGAACCAATATCGCCTCCAGATTCGAACGAGTATCTGGAAGATATTGGTCAGAGTTTTAAGCCATGTGATCCACATATTTCGATAGAATGTCTTCTCGCTTAGCTTTGCTACAAGCGCTCGCGGCAGTGAATTTCACAAGTCTTTTTTTGTCAATTTTATTATTAAAATTTACTTTAAGTATAACAAATGTGACTATGTGTAATGTTGACGACTTTAAGTGCTAAGTTTAGCCTATGAAAAAAATTATTTATGATTTTGTTTTTTGAATTAGAGTAGAGTTTTACCATCTTCTTTGTTTTATATAATAGTAGTTGTAACATTCAGCACCCCTACCCAGAAGGGGTAGCGTGCGGTGTTTGAAAGTCTTCTTCTCGCCTGTCATTGTATGTTTTTAGCTTAATAATATTTACGTTTTGTTCAAAGATTGTTTTTTTGTTATGTTATTCTTAAATTAGTTTTATTATTGGTTGCATTTTTTTACATTTATGCTGCTCTTAGAGCAAAAGCTAGTTTTAACTTCATCTTTGTTTTATATAATAGTAGTTGTAACATTCAGCACCCCTACCCAGAAGGGGTAGCGTGCGGTGTTTGAAAGTCTTCTTCTCGCCTGTCATTGTATGTTTTTAGTTTAATAATATTTAAGTTTTGATCAATTATTGTAATTTATTTTTTATTTTTAAATTGTTTTATTTTTGTTTGCATTTTTTTGTCCTTAGTAGGTTACTTTCACGCTGCTCTTAGAGCAAGAGCTAGTATTTAATTATTATTTTCAAAATTCGTTTTGGAATATTATATTTGTAGGAAATGTTATTTTATGGAATGTTATGAGTTATGTTACAGATAAATAAAATTCTATTTAGAAAAAATTGTGAATATAAAAATAAATTTTTATTTTTTATTTTATGCTTTTCTTCATTCCAACGGAATTGACACTGAATCAGGGCACCTACTCACAACCAACCAACCAACCAATACAGAACATTTTTTTCTATTTCAATTGAAATATTTCAATAAAAACCTAATGCGTATTCGCTGTTATACTTTTTGTATACGATCTAATTTGCGAAGTCTTACTATTGTGTAAGAACATATTTCTACAAAAGTATATTATTAGGCTGTTCTGTATTCTTTTATGGTCTCATTAAGAACACTGATTTAAGACACCGATTCATGACAATTCATGACAGCGAACAATCAATTATAGATTTTATTTCGTTATATTTTTATTTTTCTAATAAATCCTAGTTCCGATATACACCGGAAAATGACGGAGTAGTAAAAAACTACGACGGATACAAACAAATTCTTCTCCTTACCAGTTACAATAAGTCCGTGTTGACATTTCTTTGATCTTTCTTTTTTTCTTTTTTTAGACACTTTATGATCTTCCCGCTTCGTTAATCGTGTAACAATAACATTTTAGAAATACTATGGAGGAGTTAATAAAACAATGGGTGTAAAAATAGGTACTGATAACAATAAAGCTTTATTGTTTTGATCTTTCCCAACTACATATTATGTGTTTACCAGGTAAGCGGCCTTCATTTTCCCGTAATTGTAAGACTATGAGCCAAAATATGGAGGGGGTCAGAAGGCAAATCATGAAAACATGGTGTCCATTCTTACTGAGAGCACATGATTATAAAGAATGAATTATCTGTTTCAAACAATTCTGATAACATTGTACCCAATCGAAAAATGCATATGAATTTAGATTTAATATAAAACTGTAGCAAAATCTGTAGTTGTAATAATGATTGTAATATTTCATGAAAAATAAACCTTTGTTGAACTCACTATTATTTTCTTACTCTAATAATGTATAACTATTGCATCAGATGACCAGCAAGCTAATTCATAAACAGGTTTTGCTAATAAGCAAGCACCGCACTTGCGCGTGCGTTTGCGAGTGACGTCATCGACAGAACAAGGCTCATGTTTCAACACAACACAAGACTCAAATGCAGCAGGTAAAGTTTGTTACATAAACTCGTTTGATGACAAATAACAACGATGAAGTTTATATTCAAAATGGTTTTCAAATTGATTCACGGAGATTTTCACGACTTCTATTTAGAGGGAAGATCAATGACTTTACTAATTCTTTGCTTGAAAAATTAAAGTATTGATTTTTATGTTGAACTGCGTGGTTTGTGGGTAGTACTATATTATGTATACAAACTAAAATTTTAATTGTAGTCCGCCTTCAGTTTATTGATATTGTTTGCGATATGCAATCAAAAAGTCATAATAAAAACTGGATTATTTCTGACTTGAATTTAATAATAGTAGATTGGCTATGTCAAAAGTACTCGCAATACGCAAAGAGCTATGCACTAGCATTAACACCTTGATTGATAAAGCTTTACAAGAAAGTTTTTTGGAAGCAATAGTTAGCATATTTTATGTTGTTTACTTCTTATTCGTATAACAAATATTTTGATCAAAACTTAAAGGAATGTGTTTGAGTTCAATGCAGGAAAAACCCGAATAATATTTGTTTAGGGTTTAATTAAGCCCTACAATGGAGATGTCATTAAAAATGCTTAATGTTTCATAATGACATAGGAAATTAGGAGCGGGGGTTGAAAATGGGCTACCTGGATTACCTCATATAAAAGAGGGTAATTTAAATGTGACATTATTTGCAAATAGTTCTTCCGAGAGACAAGTGATCTTGTGCATAGTAATTTTAATTGTTTCCAATTTCGAAGAGTATTCTGACTTTCTCGCTGCACGATGTCGCAAGATATGTCAAACTTTGCTGAATTCTCCATCTCCCAGTCTATGGTATGTCGTTTTTATAGACGTTTATTCTATTACTATTCTATACAGTAATATCACGGGTGATGTTTGTTGAATCGCGTTTTTTTGCTTTTGGTTTTTGATGATATTTTAAAAATCTGTTTCACATCCTTTAATTTTTTGATATATATTGTCCCTTCTTTTCAGATACCATACTTACAAGGCGGAACTTGGACCAAGAATGGTTCAAGCAGTCCTTCGTGGGGCCAAGCTATTGGCAATATAACATCGGTAAGTAAAACTGTTTTTTATTGCCTGATTTTAAAATTAATCCTCTTTTTGGTTTGAGCACGGAGATAATTTCAGTTTTCATTTCAGTTGCGGACTAGTGTTGGAATAATGACGACCGCTGATTCGCTTCAAAGCACTCTTGCGGTTCCTGTTCCTTCTTATTCTAGCAGCCTTAACACGTCATGTGAGTAACATACAATTTATACATCCATCTACCGAATGCTGCTGTATTAATGGCAGAAGAAAAAATAAACAAATCATATTTACTTTTTTGAAAATTATGCAAAAGTCCTATAATGACTACGGAACTATGAGACAATTCATAATAATTTTTGCATTGCGCCTTAACACTCCTTATATGGTTTCTTCGTTTTAGTTGTGCTTAAACTAATTATTATTATCTTTTGTTCCAGCGGCATTACCGAATGGAGCCAGAGGTCCGACCGCACGAAGCGTGTTAGGACTGCATTCAGCACGGAGCAGATCCGCGTCATGGAGGCACGCTTCCGGAAACGTCCTTACATTTCCAGGGACGAGCGGAAGGTGCTCCAAAATCAGCTTTGTGTTAGTGACACGGTGATAAAAGTGTGGTTCCAGAATCGGCGCCTCAAAGAAAAGAGGCAAAAAATTGAGGCCATCGTCGAAGAACTGGAAGTGTCGGCAGCTGGTACTGATGATGCTGCTGATTCATCAGCAAACCCACTGCTGGCTATTCCACTGGACTTTGCGGACTTGATCCCCGACATTGCCAGTGAGATGCCACCAACCACTCGCCGTGTCACTAACATAGAAGCGGTCGATATTGCAGCATCTGCGGAGTATGTGAGGTCAGATGGTTCAATCTATGAACCAATATCGCCTCCAGATTCGAACGAGTATCTGGAAGATATTGGTCAGAGTTTTAAGCCATGTGATCCACATATTTCGATAGAATGTCTTCTCGCTTAGCTTTGCTACAAGCGCTCGCGGCAGTGAATTTCACAAGTCTTTTTTTGTCAATTTTATTATTAAAATTTACTTTAAGTATAACAAATGTGACTATGTGTAATGTTGACGACTTTAAGTGCTAAGTTTAGCCTATGAAAAAAATTATTTATGATTTTGTTTTTTGAATTAGAGTAGAGTTTTACCATCTTCTTTGTTTTATATAATAGTAGTTGTAACATTCAGCACCCCTACCCAGAAGGGGTAGCGTGCGGTGTTTGAAAGTCTTCTTCTCGCCTGTCATTGTATGTTTTTAGCTTAATAATATTTACGTTTTGTTCAAAGATTGTTTTTTTGTTATGTTATTCTTAAATTAGTTTTATTATTGGTTGCATTTTTTTACATTTATGCTGCTCTTAGAGCAAAAGCTAGTTTTAACTTCTTCTTTGTTTTATATAATAGTAGTTGTAACATTCAGCACCCCTACCCAGAAGGGGTAGCGTGCGGTGTTTGAAAGTCTTCTTCTCGCCTGTCATTGTATGTTTTTAGTTTAATAATATTTAAGTTTTGATCAATTATTGTAATTTATTTTTTATTCTTAAATTGTTTTATTTTTGTTTGCATTTTTTTGTCCTTAGTAGGTTACTTTCACGCTGCTCTTAGAGCAAGAGCTAGTATTTAATTATTATTTTCAAAATTCGTTTTGGAATATTATATTTGTAGGAAATGTTATTTTATGGAATGTTATGAGTTATGTTACAGATAAATAAAATTCTATTTAGAAAAAATTGTGAATATAAAAATAAATTTTTATTTTTTATTTTATGCTTTTCTTCATTCCAACGGAATTGACACTGAATCAGGGCACCTACTCACAACCAACCAACCAACCAATACAGAACATTTTTTTCTATTTCAATTGAAATATTTCAATAAAAACCTAATGCGTATTCGCTGTTATACTTTTTGTATACGATCTAATTTGCGAAGTCTTACTATTGTGTAAGAACATATTTCTACAAAAGTATATTATTAGGCTGTTCTGTATTCTTTTATGGTCTCATTAAGAACACTGATTTAAGACACCGATTCATGACAATTCATGACAGCGAACAATCAATTATAGATTTTATTTCGTTATATTTTTATTTTTCTAATAAATCCTAGTTCCGATATACACCGGAAAATGACGGAGTAGTAAAAAACTACGACGGATACAAACAAATTCTTCTCCTTACCAGTTACAATAAGTCCGTGTTGACATTTCTTTGATCTTTCTTTTTTCTTTTTTTAGACACTTTATGATCTTCCCGCTTCGTTAATCGTGTAACAATAACATTTTAGAAATACTATGGAGGAGTTAATAAAACAACGGGTGTAAAAATAGGTACTGATAACAATAAAGCTTTATTGTTTTGATCTTTCCCAACTACATATTATGTGTTTACCAGGTAAGCGGCCTTCATTTTCCCGTAATTGTAAGACTATGAGCCAAAATATGGAGGGGGTCAGAAGGCAAATCATGAAAACATGGTGTCCATTCTTACTGAGAGCACATGATTATAAAGAATGAATTATCTGTTTCAAACAATTCTGATAACATTGTACCCAATCGAAAAATGCATATGATTTTAGATTTAATATAAAACTGTAGCAAAATCTGTAGTTGTAATAATGATTGTAATATTTCTTGAAAAATAAACCTTTGTTGAACTCACTATTATTTTCTTACCCTAATAATGTATAACTATTGCATCAGATGACCAGCAAGCTAATTCATAAACAGGTTTTGCTAATAAGCAAGCACCGCACTTGCGCGTGCGTTTGCGAGTGACGTCATCGACAGAACAAGGCTCATGTTTCAACACAACACAAGACTCAAATGCAGCAGGTAAAGTTTGTTACATAAACTCGTTTGATGACAAATAACAACGATGAAGTTTATATTCAAAATGGTTTTCAAATTGATTCACGGAGATTTTCACGACTTCTATTTAGAGGGAAGATCAATGACTTTAATAATTCTTTGCTTGAAAAATTAAAGTATTGATTTTTATGTTGAACTGCGTGGTTTGTGGATAGTACTATATTATGTATACAAACTAAAATTTTAATTGTAGTCCGCCTTCAGTTTATTGATATTGTTTGCGATATGCAATCAAAAAGTCATAATAAAAACTGGATTATTTCTGACTTGAATTTAATAATAGTAGATCGGCTATGTCAACAGTACTCGCAATACGCAAAGAGCTATGCACTAGCATTAACACCTTGATTGATAAAGCTTTACAAGAAAGTTTTTTGGGAGCAATAGTTAGCATATTTTATGTTGTTTACTTCTTATTCGTATAACAAATATTTTGATCAAAACTTAAAGGAATGTGTTTGAGTTCAATGCAGGAAAAACCCGAATAATATTTGTTTAGGGTTTAATTAAGCCCTACAATGGAGATGTCATTAAAAATGCTTAATGTTTCATAATGACATAGGAAATTAGGAGCGGGGGTTGAAAATGGGCTACCTGGATTACCTCATATAAAAGAGGGTAATTTAAAAGTGACATTATTTGCAAATAGTTCTTCCGAGAGACAAGTGATCTTGTGCATAGTAATTTTAATTGTTTCCAATTTCGAAGTGTATTCTGACTTTCTCGCTGCACGATGTCGCAATATATGTCAAACTTTGCTGAATTCTCCATCTCTCAGTCTATGGTATGTCGTTTTTATAGACGTTTATTCTATTACTATTCTATACAGTAATATCACGGGTGATGTTTGTTGAATCGCGTTTTTTTGCATTTGGTTTTTGATGATATTTTAAAAATCTGTTTCACATCCTTTAATTTTTTTATATATATTGTCCCTTCTTTTCAGATACCATACTTACAAGGCGGAACTTGGACCAAGAATGGTTCAAGCAGTCCTTCGTGGGGCCAAGCTATTGGCAATATAACATCGGTAAGTAAAACTGTTTTTTATTGCCTGATTTTAAAATTAATCCTCTTTTTGGTTTGAGCACGGAGATAATTTCAGTTTTCATTTCAGTTGCGGACTGGTGTTGGAATAATGACGACCGCTGATTCGCTTCAAAGCACTCTTGCGGTTCCTGTTCCTTCTTATTCTAGCAGCCTTAACACGTCATGTGAGTAACATACAATTTATACATCCATCTACCGAATGCTGCTGTATTAATGGCAGAAGAAAAAATAAACAAATCATATTTACTTTTTTGAAAATTATGCAAAAGTCCTATAATGACTACGGAACTATGAGACAATTCATAATAATTTTTGCATTGCGCCTTAACACTCCTTATATGGTTTCTTCGTTTTAGTTGTGCTTAAACTAATTATTATTATCTTTTGTTCCAGCGGCATTACCGAATGGAGCCCAGAGGTCCGACCGCACGAAGCGTGTTAGGACTGCATTCAGCACGGAGCAGATCCGCGTCATGGAGGCACGCTTCCGGAAACGTCCTTACATTTCCAGGGACGAGCGGAAGGTGCTCCAAAATCAGCTTTGTGTTAGTGACACGGTGATAAAAGTGTGGTTCCAGAATCGGCGCCTCAAAGAAAAGAGGCAAAAAATTGAGGCCATCGTCGAAGAACTGGAAGTGTCGGCAGCTGGTACTGATGATGCTGCTGATTCATCAGCAAACCCACTGCTGGCTATTCCACTGGACTTTGCGGACTTGATCCCCGACATTGCCAGTGAGATGCCACCAACCACTCGCCGTGTCACTAACATAGAAGCGGTCGATATTGCAGCATCTGCGGAGTATGTGAGGTCAGATGGTTCAATCTATGAACCAATATCGCCTCCAGATTCGAACGAGTATCTGGAAGATATTGGTCAGAGTTTTAAGCCATGTGATCCACATATTTCGATAGAATGTCTTCTCGCTTAGCTTTGCTACAAGCGCTCGCGGCAGTGAATTTCACAAGTCTTTTTTTGTCAATTTTATTATTAAAATTTACTTTAAGTATAACAAATGTGACTATGTGTAATGTTGACGACTTTAAGTGCTAAGTTTAGCCTATGAAAAAAATTATTTATGATTTTGTTTTTTGAATTAGAGTAGAGTTTTACCATCTTCTTTGTTTTATATAATAGTAGTTGTAACATTCAGCACCCCTACCCAGAAGGGGTAGCGTGCGGTGTTTGAAAGTCTTCTTCTCGCCTGTCATTGTATGTTTTTAGCTTAATAATATTTACGTTTTGTTCAAAGATTGTTTTTTTGTTATGTTATTCTTAAATTAGTTTTATTATTGGTTGCATTTTTTACATTTATGCTGCTCTTAGAGCAAAAGCTAGTTTTAACTTCTTCTTTGTTTTATATAATAGTAGTTGTAACATTCAGCACCCCTACCCAGAAGGGGTAGCGTGCGGTGTTTGAAAGTCTTCTTCTCGCCTGTCATTGTATGTTTTTAGTTTAATAATATTTAAGTTTTGATCAATTATTGTAATTTATTTTTTATTCTTAAATTGTTTTATTTTTGTTTGCATTTTTTTGTCCTTAGTAGGTTACTTTCACGCTGCTCTTAGAGCAAGAGCTAGTATTTAATTATTATTTTCAAAATTCGTTTTGGAATATTATATTTGTAGGAAATGTTATTTTATGGAATGTTATGAGTTATGTTACAGATAAATAAAATTCTATTTAGAAAAAATTGTGAATATAAAAATAAATTTTTATTTTTTATTTTATGCTTTTCTTCATTCCAACGGAATTGACACTGAATCAGGGCACCTACTCACAACCAACCAACCAACCAATACAGAACATTTTATTCTATTTCAATTGAAATATTTCAATAAAAACCTAATGCGTATTCGCTGTTATACTTTTTGTATACGATCTAATTTGCGAAGTCTTACTATTGTGTAAGAACATATTTCTACAAAAGTATATTATTAGGCTGTTCTGTATTCTTTTATGGTCTCATTAAGAACACTGATTTAAGACACCGATTCATGACAATTCATGACAGCGAACAATCAATTATAGATTTTATTTCGTTATATTTTTATTTTTCTAATAAATCCTAGTTCCGATATACACCGGAAAATGACGGAGTAGTAAAAAACTACGACGGATACAAACAAATTCTTCTCCTTACCAGTTACAATAAGTCCGTGTTGACATTTCTTTGATCTTTCTTTTTTTCTTTTTTTAGACACTTTATGATCTTCCCGCTTCGTTAATCGTGTAACAATAACATTTTAGAAATACTATGGAGGAGTTAATAAAACAATGGGTGTAAAAATAGGTACTGATAACAATAAAGCTTTATTGTTTTGATCTTTCCCAACTACATATTATGTGTTTACCAGGTAAGCGGCCTTCATTTTCCCGTAATTGTAAGACTATGAGCCAAAATATGGAGGGGGTCAGAAGGCAAATCATGAAAACATGGTGTCCATTCTTACTGAGAGCACATGATTATAAAGAATGAATTATCTGTTTCAAACAATTCTGATAACATTGTACCCAATCGAAAAATGCATATGAATTTAGATTTAATATAAAACTGTAGCAAAATCTGTAGTTGTAATAATGATTGTAATATTTCATGAAAAATAAACCTTTGTTGAACTCACTATTATTTTCTTACTCTAATAATGTATAACTATTGCATCAGATGACCAGCAAGCTAATTCATAAACAGGTTTTGCTAATAAGCAAGCACCGCACTTGCGCGTGCGTTTGCGAGTGACGTCATCGACAGAACAAGGCTCATGTTTCAACACAACACAAGACTCAAATGCAGCAGGTAAAGTTTGTTACATAAACTCGTTTGATGACAAATAACAACGATGAAGTTTATATTCAAAATGGTTTTCAAATTGATTCACGGAGATTGTCACGACTTCTATTTAGAGGGAAGATCAAAGACTTTACTAATTCTTTGTTTGAAAAATTAAAGTATTGATTTTTATGTTGAACTGCGTGGTTTGTGGGTAGTACTATATTATGTATACAAACTAAAATTTTAATTGTAGTCCGCCTTCAGTTTATTGATATTGTTTGCGATATGCAATCAAAAAGTCATAATAAAAACTGGATTATTTCTGACTTGAATTTAATAATAGTAGATCGGCTATGTCAAAAGTACTCGCAATACGCAAAGAGCTATGCACTAGCATTAACACCTTGATTGATAAAGCTTTACAAGAAAGTTTTTTGGAAGCAATAGTTAGCATATTTTATGTTGTTTACTTCTTATTCGTATAACAAATATTTTGATCAAAACTTAAAGGAATGTGTTTGAGTTCAATGCAGGAAAAACCCGAATAATATTTGTTTAGGGTTTAATTAAGCCCTACAATGGAGATGTCATTAAAAATGCTTAATGTTTCATAATGACATAGGAAATTAGGAGCGGGGGTTGAAAATGGGCTACCTGGATTACCTCATATAAAAGAGGGTAATTTAAAAGTGACATTATTTGCAAATAGTTCTTCCGAGAGACAAGTGATCTTGTGCATAGTAATTTTAATTGTTTCCAATTTCGAAGTGTATTCTGACTTTCTCGCTGCACGATGTCGCAATATATGTCAAACTTTGCTGAATTCTCCATCTCCCAGTCTATGGTATGTCGTTTTTATAGACGTTTATTCTATTACTATTCTATACAGTAATATCACGGGTGATGTTTGTTGAATCGCGTTTTTTTGCTTTTGGTTTTTGATGATATTTTAAAAATCTGTTTCACATCCTTTAATTTTTTTATATATATTGTCCCTTCTTTTCAGACACCATACTTACAAGGCGGAACTTGGACCAAGAATGGTTCAAGCAGTCCTTCGTGGGGCCAAGCTATTGGCAATATAACATCGGTAAGTAAAACTGTTTTTTATTGCCTGATTTTAAAATTAATCCTCTTTTTGGTTTGAGCACGGAGATAATTTCAGTTTTCATTTCAGTTGCGGACTGGTGTTGGAATAATGACGACCGCTGATTCGCTTCAAAGCACTCTTGCGGTTCCTGTTCCTTCTTATTCTAGCAGCCTTAACACGTCATGTGAGTAACATACAATTTATACATCCATCTACCGAATGCTGCTGTATTAATGGCAGAAGAAAAAATAAACAAATCATATTTACTTTTTTGAAAATTATGCAAAAGTCCTATAATGACTACGGAACTATGAGACAATTCATAATAATTTTTGCATTGCGCCTTAACACTCCTTATATGGTTTCTTCGTTTTAGTTGTGCTTAAACTAATTATTATTATCTTTTGTTCCAGCGGCATTACCGAATGGAGCCCAGAGGTCCGACCGCACGAAGCGTGTTAGGACTGCATTCAGCACGGAGCAGATCCGCGTCATGGAGGCACGCTTCCGGAAACGTCCTTACATTTCCAGGGACGAGCGGAAGGTGCTCCAAAATCAGCTTTGTGTTAGTGACACGGTGATAAAAGTGTGGTTCCAGAATCGGCGCCTCAAAGAAAAGAGGCAAAAAATTGAGGCCATCGTCGAAGAACTGGAAGTGTCGGCAGCTGGTACTGATGATGCTGCTGATTCATCAGCAAACCCACTGCTGGCTATTCCACTGGACTTTGCGGACTTGATCCCCGACATTGCCAGTGAGATGCCACCAACCACTCGCCGTGTCACTAACATAGAAGCGGTCGATATTGCAGCATCTGCGGAGTATGTGAGGTCAGATGGTTCAATCTATGAACCAATATCGCCTCCAGATTCGAACGAGTATCTGGAAGATATTGGTCAGAGTTTTAAGCCATGTGATCCACATATTTCGATAGAATGTCTTCTCGCTTAGCTTTGCTACAAGCGCTCGCGGCAGTGAATTTCACAAGTCTTTTTTTGTCAATTTTATTATTAAAATTTACTTTAAGTATAACAAATGTGACTATGTGTAATGTTGACAACTTTAAGTGCTAAGTTTAGCCTATGAAAAAAATTATTTATGATTTTGTTTTTTGAATTAGAGTAGAGTTTTACCATCTTCTTTGTTTTATATAATAGTAGTTGTAACATTCAGCACCCCTACCCAGAAGGGGTAGCGTGCGGTGTTTGAAAGTCTTCTTCTCGCCTGTCATTGTATGTTTTTAGCTTAATAATATTTACGTTTTGTTCAAAGATTGTTTTTTTGTTATGTTATTCTTAAATTAGTTTTATTATTGGTTGCATTTTTTTACATTTATGCTGCTCTTAGAGCAAAAGCTAGTTTTAACTTCATCTTTGTTTTATATAATAGTAGTTGTAACATTCAGCACCCCTACCCAGAAGGGGTAGCGTGCGGTGTTTGAAAGTCTTCTTCTCGCCTGTCATTGTATGTTTTTAGTTTAATAATATTTAAGTTTTGATCAATTATTGTAATTTATTTTTTATTTTTAAATTGTTTTATTTTTGTTTGCATTTTTTTGTCCTTAGTAGGTTACTTTCACGCTGCTCTTAGAGCAAGAGCTAGTATTTAATTATTATTTTCAAAATTCGTTTTGGAATATTATATTTGTAGGAAATGTTATTTTATGGAATGTTATGAGTTATGTTACAGATAAATAAAATTCTATTTAGAAAAAATTGTGAATATAAAAATAAATTTTTATTTTTTATTTTATGCTTTTCTTCATTCCAACGGAATTGACACTGAATCAGGGCACCTACTCACAACCAACCAACCAACCAATACAGAACATTTTTTTCTATTTCAATTGAAATATTTCAATAAAAACCTAATGCGTATTCGCTGTTATACTTTTTGTATACGATCTAATTTGCGAAGTCTTACTATTGTGTAAGAACATATTTCTACAAAAGTATATTATTAGGCTGTTCTGTATTCTTTTATGGTCTCATTAAGAACACTGATTTAAGACACCGATTCATGACAATTCATGACAGCGAACAATCAATTATAGATTTTATTTCGTTATATTTTTATTTTTCTAATAAATCCTAGTTCCGATATACACCGGAAAATGACGGAGTAGTAAAAAACTACGACGGATACAAACAAATTCTTCTCCTTACCAGTTACAATAAGTCCGTGTTGACATTTCTTTGATCTTTCTTTTTTTCTTTTTTTAGACACTTTATGATCTTCCCGCTTCGTTAATCGTGTAACAATAACATTTTAGAAATACTATGGAGGAGTTAATAAAACAATGGGTGTAAAAATAGGTACTGATAACAATAAAGCTTTATTGTTTTGATCTTTCCCAACTACATATTATGTGTTTACCAGGTAAGCGGCCTTCATTTTCCCGTAATTGTAAGACTATGAGCCAAAATATGGAGGGGGTCAGAAGGCAAATCATGAAAACATGGTGTCCATTCTTACTCAGAGCACATGATTATAAAGAATGAATTATCTGTTTCAAACAATTCTGATAACATTGTACCCAATCGAAAAATGCATATGAATTTAGATTTAATATAAAACTGTAGCAAAATCTGTAGTTGTAATAATGATTGTAATATTTCATGAAAAATAAACCTTTGTTGAACTCACTATTATTTTCTTACTCTAATAATGTATAACTATTGCATCAGATGACCAGCAAGCTAATTCATAAACAGGTTTTGCTAATAAGCAAGCACCGCACTTGCGCGTGCGTTTGCGAGTGACGTCATCGACAGAACAAGGCTCATGTTTCAACACAACACAAGACTCAAATGCAGCAGGTAAAGTTTGTTACATAAACTCGTTTGATGACAAATAACAACGATGAAGTTTATATTCAAAATGGTTTTCAAATTGATTCACGGAGATTTTCACGACTTCTATTTAGAGGGAAGATCAATGACTTTACTAATTCTTTGCTTGAAAAATTAAAGTATTGATTTTTATGTTGAACTGCGTGGTTTGTGGGTAGTACTATATTATGTATACAAACTAAAATTTTAATTGTAGTCCGCCTTCAGTTTATTGATATTGTTTGCGATATGCAATCAAAAAGTCATAATAAAAACTGGATTATTTCTGACTTGAATTTAATAATAGTAGATTGGCTATGTCAAAAGTACTCGCAATACGCAAAGAGCTATGCACTAGCATTAACACCTTGATTGATAAAGCTTTACAAGAAAGTTTTTTGGAAGCAATAGTTAGCATATTTTATGTTGTTTACTTCTTATTCGTATAACAAATATTTTGATCAAAACTTAAAGGAATGTGTTTGAGTTCAATGCAGGAAAAACCCGAATAATATTTGTTTAGGGTTTAATTAAGCCCTACAATGGAGATGTCATTAAAAATGCTTAATGTTTCATAATGACATAGGAAATTAGGAGCGGGGGTTGAAAATGGGCTACCTGGATTACCTCATATAAAAGAGGGTAATTTAAATGTGACATTATTTGCAAATAGTTCTTCCGAGAGACAAGTGATCTTGTGCATAGTAATTTTAATTGTTTCCAATTTCGAAGTGTATTCTGACTTTCTCGCTGCACGATGTCGCAAGATATGTCAAACTTTGCTGAATTCTCCATCTCCCAGTCTATGGTATGTCGTTTTTATAGACGTTTATTCTATTACTATTCTATACAGTAATATCACGGGTGATGTTTGTTGAATCGCGTTTTTTTGCTTTTGGTTTTTGATGATATTTTAAAAATCTGTTTCACATCCTTTAATTTTTTGATATATATTGTCCCTTCTTTTCAGATACCATACTTACAAGGCGGAACTTGGACCAAGAATGGTTCAAGCAGTCCTTCGTGGGGCCAAGCTATTGGCAATATAACATCGGTAAGTAAAACTGTTTTTTATTGCCTGATTTTAAAATTAATCCTCTTTTTGGTTTGAGCACGGAGATAATTTCAGTTTTCATTTCAGTTGCGGACTAGTGTTGGAATAATGACGACCGCTGATTCGCTTCAAAGCACTCTTGCGGTTCCTGTTCCTTCTTATTCTAGCAGCCTTAACACGTCATGTGAGTAACATACAATTTATACATCCATCTACCGAATGCTGCTGTATTAATGGCAGAAGAAAAAATAAACAAATCATATTTACTTTTTTGAAAATTATGCAAAAGTCCTATAATGACTACGGAACTATGAGACAATTCATAATAATTTTTGCATTGCGCCTTAACACTCCTTATATGGTTTCTTCGTTTTAGTTGTGCTTAAACTAATTATTATTATCTTTTGTTCCAGCGGCATTACCGAATGGAGCCCAGAGGTCCGACCGCACGAAGCGTGTTAGGACTGCATTCAGCACGGAGCAGATCCGCGTCATGGAGGCACGCTTCCGGAAACGTCCTTACATTTCCAGGGACGAGCGGAAGGTGCTCCAAAATCAGCTTTGTGTTAGTGACACGGTGATAAAAGTGTGGTTCCAGAATCGGCGCCTCAAAGAAAAGAGGCAAAAAATTGAGGCCATCGTCGAAGAACTGGAAGTGTCGGCAGCTGGTACTGATGATGCTGCTGATTCATCAGCAAACCCACTGCTGGCTATTCCACTGGACTTTGCGGACTTGATCCCCGACATTGCCAGTGAGATGCCACCAACCACTCGCCGTGTCACTAACATAGAAGCGGTCGATATTGCAGCATCTGCGGAGTATGTGAGGTCAGATGGTTCAATCTATGAACCAATATCGCCTCCAGATTCGAACGAGTATCTGGAAGATATTGGTCAGAGTTTTAAGCCATGTGATCCACATATTTCGATAGAATGTCTTCTCGCTTAGCTTTGCTACAAGCGCTCGCGGCAGTGAATTTCACAAGTCTTTTTTTGTCAATTTTATTATTAAAATTTACTTTAAGTATAACAAATGTGACTATGTGTAATGTTGACGACTTTAAGTGCTAAGTTTAGCCTATGAAAAAAATTATTTATGATTTTGTTTTTTGAATTAGAGTAGAGTTTTACCATCTTCTTTGTTTTATATAATAGTAGTTGTAACATTCAGCACCCCTACCCAGAAGGGGTAGCGTGCGGTGTTTGAAAGTCTTCTTCTCGCCTGTCATTGTATGTTTTTAGCTTAATAATATTTACGTTTTGTTCAAAGATTGTTTTTTTGTTATGTTATTCTTAAATTAGTTTTATTATTGGTTGCATTTTTTTACATTTATGCTGCTCTTAGAGCAAAAGCTAGTTTTAACTTCTTCTTTGTTTTATATAATAGTAGTTGTAACATTCAGCACCCCTACCCAGAAGGGGTAGCGTGCGGTGTTTGAAAGTCTTCTTCTCGCCTGTCATTGTATGTTTTTAGTTTAATAATATTTAAGTTTTGATCAATTATTGTAATTTATTTTTTATTCTTAAATTGTTTTATTTTTGTTTGCATTTTTTTGTCCTTAGTAGGTTACTTTCACGCTGCTCTTAGAGCAAGAGCTAGTATTTAATTATTATTTTCAAAATTCGTTTTGGAATATTATATTTGTAGGAAATGTTATTTTATGGAATGTTATGAGTTATGTTACAGATAAATAAAATTCTATTTAGAAAAAATTGTGAATATAAAAATAAATTTTTATTTTTTATTTTATGCTTTTCTTCATTCCAACGGAATTGACACTGAATCAGGGCACCTACTCACAACCAACCAACCAACCAATACAGAAAATTTTTTTCTATTTCAATTGAAATATTTCAATAAAAACCTAATGCGTATTCGCTGTTATACTTTTTGTATACGATCTAATTTGCGAAGTCTTACTATTGTGTAAGAACATACTTCTACAAACATGTATATTATTAGGCTGTTCTATATTCTTTTATGGTCTCATTAAGAACACTGATTTATGACACCGATTCATGACAATTCAAGACAGCGAACAATCAATTATAGATTTTATTTCGTTATATTTTATATTTTTCTAATAATTCCTAGTTCCGATATACACCGGAAAATGACGGAGTAGTTAAAAACTACGACGGATACAAACAAATTCTTCTCCTTACCAGTTACAATAAGTCCGTGTTGACATTTCTTTGATCTTTCTTTTTTCTTTTTTTAGACACTTTATGATCTTCCCGCTTCGTTAATCGTGTAACAATAACATTTTAGAAATACTATGGAGGAGTTAATAAAACAACGGGTGTAAAAATAGGTACTGATAACAATAAAGCTTTATTGTTTTGATCTTTCCCAACTACATATTATGTGTTTACCAGGTAAGCGGCCTTCATTTTCCCGTAATTGTAAGACTATGAGCCAAAATATGGAGGGGGTCAGAAGGCAAATCATGAAAACATGGTGTCCATTCTTACTGAGAGCACATGATTATAAAGAATGAATTATCTGTTTCAAACAATTCTGATAACATTGTACCCAATCGAAAAATGCATATGATTTTAGATTTAATATAAAACTGTAGCAAAATCTGTAGTTGTAATAATGATTGTAATATTTCTTGAAAAATAAACCTTTGTTGAACTCACTATTATTTTCTTACCCTAATAATGTATAACTATTGCATCAGATGACCAGCAAGCTAATTCATAAACAGGTTTTGCTAATAAGCAAGCACCGCACTTGCGCGTGCGTTTGCGAGTGACGTCATCGACAGAACAAGGCTCATGTTTCAACACAACACAAGACTCAAATGCAGCAGGTAAAGTTTGTTACATAAACTCGTTTGATGACAAATAACAACGATGAAGTTTATATTCAAAATGGTTTTCAAATTGATTCACGGAGATTTTCACGACTTCTATTTAGAGGGAAGATCAATGACTTTAATAATTCTTTGCTTGAAAAATTAAAGTATTGATTTTTATGTTGAACTGCGTGGTTTGTGGATAGTACTATATTATGTATACAAACTAAAATTTTAATTGTAGTCCGCCTTCAGTTTATTGATATTGTTTGCGATATGCAATCAAAAAGTCATAATAAAAACTGGATTATTTCTGACTTGAATTTAATAATAGTAGATTGGCTATGTCAACAGTACTCGCAATACGCAAAGAGCTATGCACTAGCATTAACACCTTGATTGATAAAGCTTTACAAGAAAGTTTTTTGGGAGCAATAGTTAGCATATTTTATGTTGTTTACTTCTTATTCGTATAACAAATATTTTGATCAAAACTTAAAGGAATGTGTTTGAGTTCAATGCAGGAAAAACCCGAATAATATTTGTTTAGGGTTTAATTAAGCCCTACAATGGAGATGTCATTAAAAATGCTTAATGTTTCATAATGACATAGGAAATTAGGAGCGGGGGTTGAAAATGGGCTACCTGGATTACCTCATATAAAAGAGGGTAATTTAAAAGTGACATTATTTGCAAATAGTTCTTCCGAGAGACAAGTGATCTTGTGCATAGTAATTTTAATTGTTTCCAATTTCGAAGTGTATTCTGACTTTCTCGCTGCACGATGTCGCAATATATGTCAAACTTTGCTGAATTCTCCATCTCTCAGTCTATGGTATGTCGTTTTTATAGACGTTTATTCTATTACTATTCTATACAGTAATATCACGGGTGATGTTTGTTGAATCGCGTTTTTTTGCATTTGGTTTTTGATGATATTTTAAAAATCTGTTTCACATCCTTTAATTTTTTTATATATATTGTCCCTTCTTTTCAGATACCATACTTACAAGGCGGAACTTGGACCAAGAATGGTTCAAGCAGTCCTTCGTGGGGCCAAGCTATTGGCAATATAACATCGGTAAGTAAAACTGTTTTTTATTGCCTGATTTTAAAATTAATCCTCTTTTTGGTTTGAGCACGGAGATAATTTCAGTTTTCATTTCAGTTGCGGACTGGTGTTGGAATAATGACGACCGCTGATTCGCTTCAAAGCACTCTTGCGGTTCCTGTTCCTTCTTATTCTAGCAGCCTTAACACGTCATGTGAGTAACATACAATTTATACATCCATCTACCGAATGCTGCTGTATTAATGGCAGAAGAAAAAATAAACAAATCATATTTACTTTTTTGAAAATTATGCAAAAGTCCTATAATGACTACGGAACTATGAGACAATTCATAATAATTTTTGCATTGCGCCTTAACACTCCTTATATGGTTTCTTCGTTTTAGTTGTGCTTAAACTAATTATTATTATCTTTTGTTCCAGCGGCATTACCGAATGGAGCCCAGAGGTCCGACCGCACGAAGCGTGTTAGGACTGCATTCAGCACGGAGCAGATCCGCGTCATGGAGGCACGCTTCCGGAAACGTCCTTACATTTCCAGGGACGAGCGGAAGGTGCTCCAAAATCAGCTTTGTGTTAGTGACACGGTGATAAAAGTGTGGTTCCAGAATCGGCGCCTCAAAGAAAAGAGGCAAAAAATTGAGGCCATCGTCGAAGAACTGGAAGTGTCGGCAGCTGGTACTGATGATGCTGCTGATTCATCAGCAAACCCACTGCTGGCTATTCCACTGGACTTTGCGGACTTGATCCCCGACATTGCCAGTGAGATGCCACCAACCACTCGCCGTGTCACTAACATAGAAGCGGTCGATATTGCAGCATCTGCGGAGTATGTGAGGTCAGATGGTTCAATCTATGAACCAATATCGCCTCCAGATTCGAACGAGTATCTGGAAGATATTGGTCAGAGTTTTAAGCCATGTGATCCACATATTTCGATAGAATGTCTTCTCGCTTAGCTTTGCTACAAGCGCTCGCGGCAGTGAATTTCACAAGTCTTTTTTTGTCAATTTTATTATTAAAATTTACTTTAAGTATAACAAATGTGACTATGTGTAATGTTGACGACTTTAAGTGCTAAGTTTAGCCTATGAAAAAAATTATTTATGATTTTGTTTTTTGAATTAGAGTAGAGTTTTACCATCTTCTTTGTTTTATATAATAGTAGTTGTAACATTCAGCACCCCTACCCAGAAGGGGTAGCGTGCGGTGTTTGAAAGTCTTCTTCTCGCCTGTCATTGTATGTTTTTAGCTTAATAATATTTACGTTTTGTTCAAAGATTGTTTTTTTGTTATGTTATTCTTAAATTAGTTTTATTATTGGTTGCATTTTTTACATTTATGCTGCTCTTAGAGCAAAAGCTAGTTTTAACTTCTTCTTTGTTTTATATAATAGTAGTTGTAACATTCAGCACCCCTACCCAGAAGGGGTAGCGTGCGGTGTTTGAAAGTCTTCTTCTCGCCTGTCATTGTATGTTTTTAGTTTAATAATATTTAAGTTTTGATCAATTATTGTAATTTATTTTTTATTCTTAAATTGTTTTATTTTTGTTTGCATTTTTTTGTCCTTAGTAGGTTACTTTCACGCTGCTCTTAGAGCAAGAGCTAGTATTTAATTATTATTTTCAAAATTCGTTTTGGAATATTATATTTGTAGGAAATGTTATTTTATGGAATGTTATGAGTTATGTTACAGATAAATAAAATTCTATTTAGAAAAAATTGTGAATATAAAAATAAATTTTTATTTTTTATTTTATGCTTTTCTTCATTCCAACGGAATTGACACTGAATCAGGGCACCTACTCACAACCAACCAACCAACCAATACAGAACATTTTTTTCTATTTCAATTGAAATATTTCAATAAAAACCTAATGCGTATTCGCTGTTATACTTTTTGTATACGATCTAATTTGCGAAGTCTTACTATTGTGTAAGAACATATTTCTACAAAAGTATATTATTAGGCTGTTCTGTATTCTTTTATGGTCTCATTAAGAACACTGATTTAAGACACCGATTCATGACAATTCATGACAGCGAACAATCAATTATAGATTTTATTTCGTTATATTTTTATTTTTCTAATAAATCCTAGTTCCGATATACACCGGAAAATGACGGAGTAGTAAAAAACTACGACGGATACAAACAAATTCTTCTCCTTACCAGTTACAATAAGTCCGTGTTGACATTTCTTTGATCTTTCTTTTTTTCTTTTTTTAGACACTTTATGATCTTCCCGCTTCGTTAATCGTGTAACAATAACATTTTAGAAATACTATGGAGGAGTTAATAAAACAATGGGTGTAAAAATAGGTACTGATAACAATAAAGCTTTATTGTTTTGATCTTTCCCAACTACATATTATGTGTTTACCAGGTAAGCGGCCTTCATTTTCCCGTAATTGTAAGACTATGAGCCAAAATATGGAGGGGGTCAGAAGGCAAATCATGAAAACATGGTGTCCATTCTTACTGAGAGCACATGATTATAAAGAATGAATTATCTGTTTCAAACAATTCTGATAACATTGTACCCAATCGAAAAATGCATATGAATTTAGATTTAATATAAAACTGTAGCAAAATCTGTAGTTGTAATAATGATTGTAATATTTCTTGAAAAATAAACCTTTGTTGAACTCACTATTATTTTCTTACCCTAATAATGTATAACTATTGCATCAGATGACCAGCAAGCTAATTCATAAACAGGTTTTGCTAATAAGCAAGCACCGCACTTGCGCGTGCGTTTGCGAGTGACGTCATCGACAGAACAAGGCTCATGTTTCAACACAACACAAGACTCAAATGCAGCAGGTAAAGTTTGTTACATAAACTCGTTTGATGACAAATAACAACGATGAAGTTTATATTCAAAATGGTTTTCAAATTGATTCACGGAGATTTTCACGACTTCTATTTAGAGGGAAGATCAAAGACTTTACTAATTCTTTGTTTGAAAAATTAAAGTATTGATTTTTATGTTGAACTGCGTGGTTTGTGGGTAGTACTATATTATGTATACAAACTAAAATTTTAATTGTAGTCCGCCTTCAGTTTATTGATATTGTTTGCGATATGCAATCAAAAAGTCATAATAAAAACTGGATTATTTCTGACTTGAATTTAATAATAGTAGATTGGCTATGTCAAAAGTACTCGCAATACGCAAAGAGCTATGCACTAGCATTAACACCTTGATTGATAAAGCTTTACAAGAAAGTTTTTTGGAAGCAATAGTTAGCATATTTTATGTTGTTTACTTCTTATTCGTATAACAAATATTTTGATCAAAACTTAAAGGAATGTGTTTGAGTTCAATGCAGGAAAAACCCGAATAATATTTGTTTAGGGTTTAATTAAGCCCTACAATGGAGATGTCATTAAAAATGCTTAATGTTTCATAATGACATAGGAAATTAGGAGCGGGGGTTGAAAATGGGCTACCTGGATTACCTCATATAAAAGAGGGTAATTTAAAAGTGACATTATTTGCAAATAGTTCTTCCGAGAGACAAGTGATCTTGTGCATAGTAATTTTAATTGTTTCCAATTTCGAAGTGTATTCTGACTTTCTCGCTGCACGATGTCGCAAGATATGTCAAACTTTGCTGAATTCTCCATCTCCCAGTGTATGGTATGTCGTTTTTATAGACGTTTATTCTATTACTATTCTATACAGTAATATCACGGGTGATGTTTGTTGAATCGCGTTTTTTTGCTTTTGGTTTTTGATGATATTTTAAAAATCTGTTTCACATCCTTTAATTTTTTTATATATATTGTCCCTTCTTTTCAGATACCATACTTACAAGGCGGAACTTGGACCAAGAATGGTTCAAGCAGTCCTTCGTGGGGCCAAGCTATTGGCAATATAACATCGGTAAGTAAAACTGTTTTTTATTGCCTGATTTTAAAATTAATCCTCTTTTTGGTTTGAGCACGGAGATAATTTCAGTTTTCATTTCAGTTGCGGACTGGTGTTGGAATAATGACGACCGCTGATTCGCTTCAAAGCACTCTTGCGGTTCCTGTTCCTTCTTATTCTAGCAGCCTTAACACGTCATGTGAGTAACATACAATTTATACATCCATCTACCGAATGCTGCTGTATTAATGGCAGAAGAAAAAATAAACAAATCATATTTACTTTTTTGAAAATTATGCAAAAGTCCTATAATGACTACGGAACTATGAGACAATTCATAATAATTTTTGCATTGCGCCTTAACACTCCTTATATGGTTTCTTCGTTTTAGTTGTGCTTAAACTAATTATTATTATCTTTTGTTCCAGCGGCATTACCGAATGGAGCCCAGAGGTCCGACCGCACGAAGCGTGTTAGGACTGCATTCAGCACGGAGCAGATCCGCGTCATGGAGGCACGCTTCCGGAAACGTCCTTACATTTCCAGGGACGAGCGGAAGGTGCTCCAAAATCAGCTTTGTGTTAGTGACACGGTGATAAAAGTGTGGTTCCAGAATCGGCGCCTCAAAGAAAAGAGGCAAAAAATTGAGGCCATCGTCGAAGAACTGGAAGTGTCGGCAGCTGGTACTGATGATGCTGCTGATTCATCAGCAAACCCACTGCTGGCTATTCCACTGGACTTTGCGGACTTGATCCCCGACATTGCCAGTGAGATGCCACCAACCACTCGCCGTGTCACTAACATAGAAGCGGTCGATATTGCAGCATCTGCGGAGTATGTGAGGTCAGATGGTTCAATCTATGAACCAATATCGCCTCCAGATTCGAACGAGTATCTGGAAGATATTGGTCAGAGTTTTAAGCCATGTGATCCACATATTTCGATAGAATGTCTTCTCGCTTAGCTTTGCTACAAGCGCTCGCGGCAGTGAATTTCACAAGTCTTTTTTTGTCAATTTTATTATTAAAATTTACTTTAAGTATAACAAATGTGACTATGTGTAATGTTGACGACTTTAAGTGCTAAGTTTAGCCTATGAAAAAAAATATTTATGATTTTGTTTTTTGAATTAGAGTAGAGTTTTACCATCTTCTTTGTTTTATATAATAGTAGTTGTAACATTCAGCACCCCTACCCAGAAGGGGTAGCGTGCGGTGTTTGAAAATCTTCTTCTCGCCTGTCATTGTATGTTTTTAGCTTAATAATATTTACGTTTTGTTCAAAGATTGTTTTTTTGTTATGTTATTCTTAAATTAGTTTTATTATTGGTTGCATTTTTTTACATTTATGCTGCTCTTAGAGCAAAAGCTAGTTTTAACTTCTTCTTTGTTTTATATAATAGTAGTTGTAACATTCAGCACCCCTACCCAGAAGGGGTAGCGTGCGGTGTTTGAAAGTCTTCTTCTCGCCTGTCATTGTATGTTTTTAGTTTAATAATATTTAAGTTTTGATCAATTATTGTAATTTATTTTTTATTCTTAAATTGTTTTATTTTTGTTTGCATTTTTTTGTCCTTAGTAGGTTACTTTCACGCTGCTCTTAGAGCAAGAGCTAGTATTTAATTATTATTTTCAAAATTCGTTTTGGAATATTATATTTGTAGGAAATGTTATTTTATGGAATGTTATGAGTTATGTTACAGATAAATAAAATTCTATTTAGAAAAAATTGTGAATATAAAAATAAATTTTTATTTTTTATTTTATGCTTTTCTTCATTCCAACGGAATTGACACTGAATCAGGGCACCTACTCACAACCAACCAACCAACCAATACAGAAAATTTTTTTCTATTTCAATTGAAATATTTCAATAAAAACCTAATGCGTATTCGCTGTTATACTTTTTGTATACGATCTAATTTGCGAAGTCTTACTATTGTGTAAGAACATACTTCTACAAACATGTATATTATTAGGCTGTTCTATATTCTTTTATGGTCTCATTAAGAACACTGATTTATGACACCGATTCATGACAATTCAAGACAGCGAACAATCAATTATAGATTTTATTTCGTTATATTTTATATTTTTCTAATAATGCCTAGTTCCGATATACACCGGAAAATGACGGAGTAGTTAAAAACTACGACGGATACAAACAAATTCTTCTCCTTACCAGTTACAATAAGTCCGTGTTGACATTTCTTTGATCTTTCTTTTTTCTTTTTTTAGACACTTTATGATCTTCCCGCTTCGTTAATCGTGTAACAATAACATTTTAGAAATACTATGGAGGAGTTAATAAAACAATGGGTGTAAAAATAGGTACTGATAACAATAAAGCTTTATTGTTTTGATCTTTCCCAACTACATATTATGTGTTTACCAGGTAAGCGGCCTTCATTTTCCCGTAATTGTAAGACTATGAGCCAAAATATGGAGGGGGTCAGAAGGCAAATCATGAAAACATGGTGTCCATTCTTACTGAGAGCACATGATTATAAAGAATGAATTATCTGTTTCAAACAATTCTGATAACATTGTACCCAATCGAAAAATGCATATGATTTTAGATTTAATATAAAACTGTAGCAAAATCTGTAGTTGTAATAATGATTGTAATATTTCATGAAAAATAAACCTTTGTTGAACTCACTATTATTTTCTTACTCTAATAATGTATAACTATTGCATCAGATGACCAGCAAGCTAATTCATAAACAGGTTTTGCTAATAAGCAAGCACCGCACTTGCGCGTGCGTTTGCGAGTGACGTCATCGACAGAACAAGGCTCATGTTTCAACACAACACAAGACTCAAATGCAGCAGGTAAAGTTTGTTACATAAACTCGTTTGATGACAAATAACAACGATGAAGTTTATATTCAAAATGGTTTTCAAATTGATTCACGGAGATTTTCACGACTTCTATTTAGAGGGAAGATCAAAGACTTTACTAATTCTTTGTTTGAAAAATTAAAGTATTGATTTTTATGTTGAACTGCGTGGTTTGTGGGTAGTACTATATTATGTATACAAACTAAAATTTTAATTGTAGTCCGCCTTCAGTTTATTGATATTGTTTGCGATATGCAATCAAAAAGTCATAATAAAAACTGGATTATTTCTGACTTGAATTTAATAATAGTAGATTGGCTATGTCAAAAGTACTCGCAATACGCAAAGAGCTATGCACTAGCATTAACACCTTGATTGATAAAGCTTTACAAGAAAGTTTTTTGGAAGCAATAGTTAGCATATTTTATGTTGTTTACTTCTTATTCGTATAACAAATATTTTGATCAAAACTTAAAGGAATGTGTTTGAGTTCAATGCAGGAAAAACCCGAATAATATTTGTTTAGGGTTTAATTAAGCCCTACAATGGAGATGTCATTAAAAATGCTTAATGTTTCATAATGACATAGGAAATTAGGAGCGGGGGTTGAAAATGGGCTACCTGGATTACCTCATATAAAAGAGGGTAATTTAAAAGTGACATTATTTGCAAATAGTTCTTCCGAGAGACATGTGATCTTGTGCATAGTAATTTTAATTGTTTCCAATTTCGAAGTGTATTCTGACTTTCTCGCTGCACGATGTCGCAAGATATGTCAAACTTTGCTGAATTCTCCATCTCCCAGTGTATGGTATGTCGTTTTTATAGACGTTTATTCTATTACTATTCTATACAGTAATATCACGGGTGATGTTTGTTGAATCGCGTTTTTTTGCTTTTGGTTTTTGATGATATTTTAAAAATCTGTTTCACATCCTTTAATTTTTTTATATATATTGTCCCTTCTTTTCAGATACCATACTTACAAGGCGGAACTTGGACCAAGAATGGTTCAAGCAGTCCTTCGTGGGGCCAAGCTATTGGCAATATAACATCGGTAAGTAAAACTGTTTTTTATTGCCTGATTTTAAAATTAATCCTCTTTTTGGTTTGAGCACGGAGATAATTTCAGTTTTCATTTCAGTTGCGGACTGGTGATGGAATAATGACGACCGCTGATTCGCTTCAAAGCACTCTTGCGGTTCCTGTTCCTTCTTATTCTAGCAGCCTTAACACGTCATGTGAGTAACATACAATTTATACATCCATCTACCGAATGCTGCTGTATTAATGGCAGAAGAAAAAATAAACAAATCATATTTACTTTTTTGAAAATTATGCAAAAGTCCTATAATGACTACGGAACTATGAGACAATTCATAATAATTTTTGCATTGCGCCTTAACACTCCTTATATGGTTTCTTCGTTTTAGTTGTGCTTAAACTAATTATTATTATCTTTTGTTCCAGCGGCATTACCGAATGGAGCCCAGAGGTCCGACCGCACGAAGCGTGTTAGGACTGCATTCAGCACGGAGCAGATCCGCGTCATGGAGGCACGCTTCCGGAAACGTCCTTACATTTCCAGGGACGAGCGGAAGGTGCTCCAAAATCAGCTTTGTGTTAGTGACACGGTGATAAAAGTGTGGTTCCAGAATCGGCGCCTCAAAGAAAAGAGGCAAAAAATTGAGGCCATCGTCGAAGAACTGGAAGTTTTTATGCAGCTGGTACTGATGATGCTGCTGATTCATCAGCAAACCCACTGCTGGCTATTCCACTGGACTTTGCGGACTTGATCCCCGACATTGCCAGTGAGATGCCACCAACCACTCGCCGTGTCACTAACATAGAAGCGGTCGATATTGCAGCATCTGCGGAGTATGTGAGGTCAGATGGTTCAATCTATGAACCAATATCGCCTCCAGATTCGAACGAGTATCTGGAAGATATTGGTCAGAGTTTTAAGCCATGTGATCCACATATTTCGATAGAATGTCTTCTCGCTTAGCTTTGCTACAAGCGCTCGCGGCAGTGAATTTCACAAGTCTTTTTTTGTCAATTTTATTATTAAAATTTACTTTAAGTATAACAAATGTGACTATGTGTAATGTTGACGACTTTAAGTGCTAAGTTTAGCCTATGAAAAAAATTATTTATGATTTTGTTTTTTGAATTAGAGTAGAGTTTTACCATCTTCTTTGTTTTATATAATAGTAGTTGTAACATTCAGCACCCCTACCCAGAAGGGGTAGCGTGCGGTGTTTGAAAGTCTTCTTCTCGCCTGTCATTGTATGTTTTTAGCTTAATAATATTTACGTTTTGTTCAAAGATTGTTTTTTTGTTATGTTATTCTTAAATTAGTTTTATTATTGGTTGCATTTTTTTACATTTATGCTGCTCTTAGAGCAAAAGCTAGTTTTAACTTCTTCTTTGTTTTATATAATAGTAGTTGTAACATTCAGCACCCCTACCCAGAAGGGGTAGCGTGCGGTGTTTGAAAGTCTTCTTCTCGCCTGTCATTGTATGTTTTTAGTTTAATAATATTTAAGTTTTGATCAATTATTGTAATTTATTTTTTATTCTTAAATTGTTTTATTTTTGTTTGCATTTTTTTGTCCTTAGTAGGTTACTTTCACGCTGCTCTTAGAGCAAGAGCTAGTATTTAATTATTATTTTCAAAATTCGTTTTGGAATATTATATTTGTAGGAAATGTTATTTTATGGAATGTTATGAGTTATGTTACAGATAAATAAAATTCTATTTAGAAAAAATTGTGAATATAAAAATAAATTTTTATTTTTTATTTTATGCTTTTCTTCATTCCAACGGAATTGACACTGAATCAGGGCACCTACTCACAACCAACCAACCAACCAATACAGAACATTTTTTTCTATTTCAATTGAAATATTTCAATAAAAACCTAATGCGTATTCGCTGTTATACTTTTTGTATACGATCTAATTTGCGAAGTCTTACTATTGTGTAAGAACATACTTCTACAAACATGTATATTATTAGGCTGTTCTATATTCTTTTATGGTCTCATTAAGAACACTGATTTATGACACCGATTCATGACAATTCAAGACAGCGAACAATCAATTATAGATTTTATTTCGTTATATTTTATATTTTTCTAATAATGCCTAGTTCCGATATACACCGGAAAATGACGGAGTAGTTAAAAACTACGACGGATACAAACAAATTCTTCTCCTTACCAGTTACAATAAGTCCGTGTTGACATTTCTTTGATCTTTCTTTTTTCTTTTTTTAGACACTTTATGATCTTCCCGCTTCGTTAATCGTGTAACAATAACATTTTAGAAATACTATGGAGGAGTTAATAAAACAATGGGTGTAAAAATAGGTACTGATAACAATAAAGCTTTATTGTTTTGATCTTTCCCAACTACATATTATGTGTTTACCAGGTAAGCGGCCTTCATTTTCCCGTAATTGTAAGACTATGAGCCAAAATATGGAGGGGGTCAGAAGGCAAATCATGAAAACATGGTGTCCATTCTTACTGAGAGCACATGATTATAAAGAATGAATTATCTGTTTCAAACAATTCTGATAACATTGTACCCAATCGAAAAATGCATATGATTTTAGATTTAATATAAAACTGTAGCAAAATCTGTAGTTGTAATAATGATTGTAATATTTCATGAAAAATAAACCTTTGTTGAACTCACTATTATTTTCTTACTCTAATAATGTATAACTATTGCATCAGATGACCAGCAAGCTAATTCATAAACAGGTTTTGCTAATAAGCAAGCACCGCACTTGCGCGTGCGTTTGCGAGTGACGTCATCGACAGAACAAGGCTCATGTTTCAACACAACACAAGACTCAAATGCAGCAGGTAAAGTTTGTTACATAAACTCGTTTGATGACAAATAACAACGATGAAGTTTATATTCAAAATGGTTTTCAAATTGATTCACGGAGATTTTCACGACTTCTATTTAGAGGGAAGATCAAAGACTTTACTAATTCTTTGTTTGAAAAATTAAAGTATTGATTTTTATGTTGAACTGCGTGGTTTGTGGGTAGTACTATATTATGTATACAAACTAAAATTTTAATTGTAGTCCGCCTTCAGTTTATTGATATTGTTTGCGATATGCAATCAAAAAGTCATAATAAAAACTGGATTATTTCTGACTTGAATTTAATAATAGTAGATTGGCTATGTCAAAAGTAATCGCAATACGCAAAGAGCTATGCACTAGCATTAACACCTTGATTGATAAAGCTTTACAAGAAAGTTTTTTGGAAGCAATAGTTAGCATATTTTATGTTGTTTACTTCTTATTCGTATAACAAATATTTTGATCAAAACTTAAAGGAATGTGTTTGAGTTCAATGCAGGAAAAACCCGAATAATATTTGTTTAGGGTTTAATTAAGCCCTACAATGGAGATGTCATTAAAAATGCTTAATGTTTCATAATGACATAGGAAATTAGGAGCGGGGGTTGAAAATGGGCTACCTGGATTACCTCATATAAAAGAGGGTAATTTAAAAGTGACATTATTTGCAAATAGTTCTTCCGAGAGACAAGTGATCTTGTGCATAGTAATTTTAATTGTTTCCAATTTCGAAGTGTATTCTGACTTTCTCGCTGCACGATGTCGCAAGATATGTCAAACTTTGCTGAATTCTCCATCTCCCAGTGTATGGTATGTCGTTTTTATAGACGTTTATTCTATTACTATTCTATACAGTAATATCACGGGTGATGTTTGTTGAATCGCGTTTTTTTGCTTTTGGTTTTTGATGATATTTTAAAAATCTGTTTCACATCCTTTAATTTTTTTATATATATTGTCCCTTCTTTTCAGATACCATACTTACAAGGCGGAACTTGGACCAAGAATGGTTCAAGCAGTCCTTCGTGGGGCCAAGCTATTGGCAATATAACATCGGTAAGTAAAACTGTTTTTTATTGCCTGATTTTAAAATTAATCCTCTTTTTGGTTTGAGCACGGAGATAATTTCAGTTTTCATTTCAGTTGCGGACTGGTGTTGGAATAATGACGACCGCTGATTCGCTTCAAAGCACTCTTGCGGTTCCTGTTCCTTCTTATTCTAGCAGCCTTAACACGTCATGTGAGTAACATACAATTTATACATCCATCTACCGAATGCTGCTGTATTAATGGCAGAAGAAAAAATAAACAAATCATATTTACTTTTTTGAAAATTATGCAAAAGTCCTATAATGACTACGGAACTATGAGACAATTCATAATAATTTTTGCATTGCGCCTTAACACTCCTTATATGGTTTCTTCGTTTTAGTTGTGCTTAAACTAATTATTATTATCTTTTGTTCCAGCGGCATTACCGAATGGAGCCCAGAGGTCCGACCGCACGAAGCGTGTTAGGACTGCATTCAGCACGGAGCAGATCCGCGTCATGGAGGCACGCTTCCGGAAACGTCCTTACATTTCCAGGGACGAGCGGAAGGTGCTCCAAAATCAGCTTTGTGTTAGTGACACGGTGATAAAAGTGTGGTTCCAGAATCGGCGCCTCAAAGAAAAGAGGCAAAAAATTGAGGCCATCGTCGAAGAACTGGAAGTGTCGGCAGCTGGTACTGATGATGCTGCTGATTCATCAGCAAACCCACTGCTGGCTATTCCACTGGACTTTGCGGACTTGATCCCCGACATTGCCAGTGAGATGCCACCAACCACTCGCCGTGTCACTAACATAGAAGCGGTCGATATTGCAGCATCTGCGGAGTATGTGAGGTCAGATGGTTCAATCTATGAACCAATATCGCCTCCAGATTCGAACGAGTATCTGGAAGATATTGGTCAGAGTTTTAAGCCATGTGATCCACATATTTCGATAGAATGTCTTCTCGCTTAGCTTTGCTACAAGCGCTCGCGGCAGTGAATTTCACAAGTCTTTTTTTGTCAATTTTATTATTAAAATTTACTTTAAGTATAACAAATGTGACTATGTGTAATGTTGACGACTTTAAGTGCTAAGTTTAGCCTATGAAAAAAATTATTTATGATTTTGTTTTTTGAATTAGAGTAGAGTTTTACCATCTTCTTTGTTTTATATAATAGTAGTTGTAACATTCAGCACCCCTACCCAGAAGGGGTAGCGTGCGGTGTTTGAAAGTCTTCTTCTCGCCTGTCATTGTATGTTTTTAGCTTAATAATATTTACGTTTTGTTCAAAGATTGTTTTTTTGTTATGTTATTCTTAAATTAGTTTTATTATTGGTTGCATTTTTTTACATTTATGCTGCTCTTAGAGCAAAAGCTAGTTTTAACTTCTTCTTTGTTTTATATAATAGTAGTTGTAACATTCAGCACCCCTACCCAGAAGGGGTAGCGTGCGGTGTTTGAAAGTCTTCTTCTCGCCTGTCATTGTATGTTTTTAGTTTAATAATATTTAAGTTTTGATCAATTATTGTAATTTATTTTTTATTCTTAAATTGTTTTATTTTTGTTTGCATTTTTTTGTCCTTAGTAGGTTACTTTCACGCTGCTCTTAGAGCAAGAGCTAGTATTTAATTATTATTTTCAAAATTCGTTTTGGAATATTATATTTGTAGGAAATGTTATTTTATGGAATGTTATGAGTTATGTTACAGATAAATAAAATTCTATTTAGAAAAAATTGTGAATATAAAAATAAATTTTTATTTTTTATTTTATGCTTTTCTTCATTCCAACGGAATTGACACTGAATCAGGGCACCTACTCACAACCAACCAACCAACCAATACAGAACATTTTTTTCTATTTCAATTGAAATATTTCAATAAAAACCTAATGCGTATTCGCTGTTATACTTTTTGTATACGATCTAATTTGCGAAGTCTTACTATTGTGTAAGAACATACTTCTACAAACATGTATATTATTAGGCTGTTCTATATTCTTTTATGGTCTCATTAAGAACACTGATTTATGACACCGATTCATGACAATTCAAGACAGCGAACAATCAATTATAGATTTTATTTCGTTATATTTTATATTTTTCTAATAATTCCTAGATCCGATATACACCGGAAAATGACGGAGTAGTTAAAAACTACGACGGATACAAACAAATTCTTCTCCTTACCAGTTACAATAAGTCCGTGTTGACATTTCTTTGATCTTTCTTTTTTCTTTTTTTAGACACTTTATGATCTTCCCGCTTCGTTAATCGTGTAACAATAACATTTTAGAAATACTATGGAGGAGTTAATAAAACAATGGGTGTAAAAATAGGTACTGATAACAATAAAGCTTTATTGTTTTGATCTTTCCCAACTACATATTATGTGTTTACCAGGTAAGCGGCCTTCATTTTCCCGTAATTGTAAGACTATGAGCCAAAATATGGAGGGGGTCAGAAGGCAAATCATGAAAACATGGTGTCCATTCTTACTGAGAGCACATGATTATAAAGAATGAATTATCTGTTTCAAACAATTCTGATAACATTGTACCCAATCGAAAAATGCATATGAATTTAGATTTAATATAAAACTGTAGCAAAATCTGTAGTTGTAATAATGATTGTAATATTTCTTGAAAAATAAACCTTTGTTGAACTCACTATTATTTTCTTACCCTAATAATGTATAACTATTGCATCAGATGACCAGCAAGCTAATTCATAAACAGGTTTTGCTAATAAGCAAGCACCGCACTTGCGCGTGCGTTTGCGAGTGACGTCATCGACAGAACAAGGCTCATGTTTCAACACAACACAAGACTCAAATGCAGCAGGTAAAGTTTGTTACATAAACTCGTTTGATGACAAATAACAACGATGAAGTTTATATTCAAAATGGTTTTCAAATTGATTCACGGAGATTTTCACGACTTCTATTTAGAGGGAAGATCAATGACTTTAATAATTCTTTGCTTGAAAAATTAAAGTATTGATTTTTATGTTGAACTGCGTGGTTTGTGGATAGTACTATATTATGTATACAAACTAAAATTTTAATTGTAGTCCGCCTTCAGCTTATTGATATTGTTTGCGATATGCAATCAAAAAGTCATAATAAAAACTGGATTATTTCTGACTTGAATTTAATAATAGTAGATTGGCTATGTCAAAAGTACTCGCAATACGCAAAGAGCTATGCACTAGCATTAACACCTTGATTGATAAAGCTTTACAAGAAAGTTTTTTGGAAGCAATAGTTAGCATATTTTATGTTGTTTACTTCTTATTCGTATAACAAATATTTTGATCAAAACTTAAAGGAATGTGTTTGAGTTCAATGCAGGAAAAACCCGAATAATATTTGTTTAGGGTTTAATTAAGCCCTACAATGGAGATGTCATTAAAAATGCTTAATGTTTCATAATGACATAGGAAATTAGGAGCGGGGGTTGAAAATGGGCTACCTGGATTACCTCATATAAAAGAGGGTAATTTAAAAGTGACATTATTTGCAAATAGTTCTTCCGAGAGACAAGTGATCTTGTGCATAGTAATTTTAATTGTTTCCAATTTCGAAGTGTATTCTGACTTTCTCGCTGCACGATGTCGCAAGATATGTCAAACTTTGCTGAATTCTCCATCTCCCAGTGTATGGTATGTCGTTTTTATAGACGTTTATTCTATTACTATTCTATACAGTAATATCACGGGTGATGTTTGTTGAATCGCGTTTTTTTGCTTTTGGTTTTTGATGATATTTTAAAAATCTGTTTCACATCCTTTAATTTTTTTATATATATTGTCCCTTCTTTTCAGATACCATACTTACAAGGCGGAACTTGGACCAAGAATGGTTCAAGCAGTCCTTCGTGGGGCCAAGCTATTGGCAATATAACATCGGTAAGTAAAACTGTTTTTTATTGCCTGATTTTAAAATTAATCCTCTTTTTGGTTTGAGCACGGAGATAATTTCAGTTTTCATTTCAGTTGCGGACTGGTGATGGAATAATGACGACCGCTGATTCGCTTCAAAGCACTCTTGCGGTTCCTGTTCCTTCTTATTCTAGCAGCCTTAACACGTCATGTGAGTAACATACAATTTATACATCCATCTACCGAATGCTGCTGTATTAATGGCAGAAGAAAAAATAAACAAATCATATTTACTTTTCTGAAAATTATGCAAAAGTCCTATAATGACTACGGAACTATGAGACAATTCATAATAATTTTTGCATTGCGCCTTAACACTCCTTATATGGTTTCTTCGTTTTAGTTGTGCTTAAACTAATTATTATTATCTTTTGTTCCAGCGGCATTACCGAATGGAGCCCAGAGGTCCGACCGCACGAAGCGTGTTAGGACTGCATTCAGCACGGAGCAGATCCGCGTCATGGAGGCACGCTTCCGGAAACGTCCTTACATTTCCAGGGACGAGCGGAAGGTGCTCCAAAATCAGCTTTGTGTTAGTGACACGGTGATAAAAGTGTGGTTCCAGAATCGGCGCCTCAAAGAAAAGAGGCAAAAAATTGAGGCCATCGTCGAAGAACTGGAAGTTTTTATGCAGCTGGTACTGATGATGCTGCTGATTCATCAGCAAACCCACTGCTGGCTATTCCACTGGACTTTGCGGACTTGATCCCCGACATTGCCAGTGAGATGCCACCAACCACTCGCCGTGTCACTAACATAGAAGCGGTCGATATTGCAGCATCTGCGGAGTATGTGAGGTCAGATGGTTCAATCTATGAACCAATATCGCCTCCAGATTCGAACGAGTATCTGGAAGATATTGGTCAGAGTTTTAAGCCATGTGATCCACATATTTCGATAGAATGTCTTCTCGCTTAGCTTTGCTACAAGCGCTCGCGGCAGTGAATTTCACAAGTCTTTTTTTGTCAATTTTATTATTAAAATTTACTTTAAGTATAACAAATGTGACTATGTGTAATGTTGACGACTTTAAGTGCTAAGTTTAGCCTATGAAAAAAATTATTTATCATTTTGTTTTTTGAATTAGAGTAGAGTTTTACCATCTTCTTTGTTTTATATAATAGTAGTTGTAACATTCAGCACCCCTACCCAGAAGGGGTAGCGTGCGGTGTTTGAAAGTCTTCTTCTCGCCTGTCATTGTATGTTTTTAGCTTAATAATATTTACGTTTTGTTCAAAGATTGTTTTTTTGTTATGTTATTCTTAAATTAGTTTTATTATTGGTTGCATTTTTTTACATTTATGCTGCTCTTAGAGCAAAAGCTAGTTTTAACTTCTTCTTTGTTTTATATAATAGTAGTTGTAACATTCAGCACCCCTACCCAGAAGGGGTAGCGTGCGGTGTTTGAAAGTCTTCTTCTCGCCTGTCATTGTATGTTTTTAGTTTAATAATATTTAAGTTTTGATCAATTATTGTAATTTATTTTTTATTCTTAAATTGTTTTATTTTTGTTTGCATTTTTTTGTCCTTAGTAGGTTACTTTCACGCTGCTCTTAGAGCAAGAGCTAGTATTTAATTATTATTTTCAAAATTCGTTTTGGAATATTATATTTGTAGGAAATGTTATTTTATGGAATGTTATGAGTTATGTTACAGATAAATAAAATTCTATTTAGAAAAAATTGTGAATATAAAAATAAATTTTTATTTTTTATTTTATGCTTTTCTTCATTCCAACGGAATTGACACTGAATCAGGGCACCTACTCACAACCAACCAACCAACCAATACAGAACATTTTTTTCTATTTCAATTGAAATATTTCAATAAAAACCTAATGCGTATTCGCTGTTATACTTTTTGTATACGATCTAATTTGCGAAGTCTTACTATTGTGTAAGAACATACTTCTACAAACATGTATATTATTAGGCTGTTCTATATTCTTTTATGGTCTCATTAAGAACACTGATTTATGACACCGATTCATGACAATTCAAGACAGCGAACAATCAATTATAGATTTTATTTCGTTATATTTTATATTTTTCTAATAATGCCTAGTTCCGATATACACCGGAAAATGACGGAGTAGTTAAAAACTACGACGGATACAAACAAATTCTTCTCCTTACCAGTTACAATAAGTCCGTGTTGACATTTCTTTGATCTTTCTTTTTTCTTTTTTTAGACACTTTATGATCTTCCCGCTTCGTTAATCGTGTAACAATAACATTTTAGAAATACTATGGAGGAGTTAATAAAACAATGGGTGTAAAAATAGGTACTGATAACAATAAAGCTTTATTGTTTTGATCTTTCCCAACTACATATTATGTGTTTACCAGGTAAGCGGCCTTCATTTTCCCGTAATTGTAAGACTATGAGCCAAAATATGGAGGGGGTCAGAAGGCAAATCATGAAAACATGGTGTCCATTCTTACTGAGAGCACATGATTATAAAGAATGAATTATCTGTTTCAAACAATTCTGATAACATTGTACCCAATCGAAAAATGCATATGATTTTAGATTTAATATAAAACTGTAGCAAAATCTGTAGTTGTAATAATGATTGTAATATTTCATGAAAAATAAACCTTTGTTGAACTCACTATTATTTTCTTACTCTAATAATGTATAACTATTGCATCAGATGACCAGCAAGCTAATTCATAAACAGGTTTTGCTAATAAGCAAGCACCGCACTTGCGCGTGCGTTTGCGAGTGACGTCATCGACAGAACAAGGCTCATGTTTCAACACAACACAAGACTCAAATGCAGCAGGTAAAGTTTGTTACATAAACTCGTTTGATGACAAATAACAACGATGAAGTTTATATTCAAAATGGTTTTCAAATTGATTCACGGAGATTTTCACGACTTCTATTTAGAGGGAAGATCAAAGACTTTACTAATTCTTTGTTTGAAAAATTAAAGTATTGATTTTTATGTTGAACTGCGTGGTTTGTGGGTAGTACTATATTATGTATACAAACTAAAATTTTAATTGTAGTCCGCCTTCAGTTTATTGATATTGTTTGCGATATGCAATCAAAAAGTCATAATAAAAACTGGATTATTTCTGACTTGAATTTAATAATAGTAGATTGGCTATGTCAAAAGTAATCGCAATACGCAAAGAGCTATGCACTAGCATTAACACCTTGATTGATAAAGCTTTACAAGAAAGTTTTTTGGAAGCAATAGTTAGCATATTTTATGTTGTTTACTTCTTATTCGTATAACAAATATTTTGATCAAAACTTAAAGGAATGTGTTTGAGTTCAATGCAGGAAAAACCCGAATAATATTTGTTTAGGGTTTAATTAAGCCCTACAATGGAGATGTCATTAAAAATGCTTAATGTTTCATAATGACATAGGAAATTAGGAGCGGGGGTTGAAAATGGGCTACCTGGATTACCTCATATAAAAGAGGGTAATTTAAAAGTGACATTATTTGCAAATAGTTCTTCCGAGAGACAAGTGATCTTGTGCATAGTAATTTTAATTGTTTCCAATTTCGAAGTGTATTCTGACTTTCTCGCTGCACGATGTCGCAAGATATGTCAAACTTTGCTGAATTCTCCATCTCCCAGTGTATGGTATGTCGTTTTTATAGACGTTTATTCTATTACTATTCTATACAGTAATATCACGGGTGATGTTTGTTGAATCGCGTTTTTTTGCTTTTGGTTTTTGATGATATTTTAAAAATCTGTTTCACATCCTTTAATTTTTTTATATATATTGTCCCTTCTTTTCAGATACCATACTTACAAGGCGGAACTTGGACCAAGAATGGTTCAAGCAGTCCTTCGTGGGGCCAAGCTATTGGCAATATAACATCGGTAAGTAAAACTGTTTTTTATTGCCTGATTTTAAAATTAATCCTCTTTTTGGTTTGAGCACGGAGATAATTTCAGTTTTCATTTCAGTTGCGGACTGGTGTTGGAATAATGACGACCGCTGATTCGCTTCAAAGCACTCTTGCGGTTCCTGTTCCTTCTTATTCTAGCAGCCTTAACACGTCATGTGAGTAACATACAATTTATACATCCATCTACCGAATGCTGCTGTATTAATGGCAGAAGAAAAAATAAACAAATCATATTTACTTTTTTGAAAATTATGCAAAAGTCCTATAATGACTACGGAACTATGAGACAATTCATAATAATTTTTGCATTGCGCCTTAACACTCCTTATATGGTTTCTTCGTTTTAGTTGTGCTTAAACTAATTATTATTATCTTTTGTTCCAGCGGCATTACCGAATGGAGCCCAGAGGTCCGACCGCACGAAGCGTGTTAGGACTGCATTCAGCACGGAGCAGATCCGCGTCATGGAGGCACGCTTCCGGAAACGTCCTTACATTTCCAGGGACGAGCGGAAGGTGCTCCAAAATCAGCTTTGTGTTAGTGACACGGTGATAAAAGTGTGGTTCCAGAATCGGCGCCTCAAAGAAAAGAGGCAAAAAATTGAGGCCATCGTCGAAGAACTGGAAGTGTCGGCAGCTGGTACTGATGATGCTGCTGATTCATCAGCAAACCCACTGCTGGCTATTCCACTGGACTTTGCGGACTTGATCCCCGACATTGCCAGTGAGATGCCACCAACCACTCGCCGTGTCACTAACATAGAAGCGGTCGATATTGCAGCATCTGCGGAGTATGTGAGGTCAGATGGTTCAATCTATGAACCAATATCGCCTCCAGATTCGAACGAGTATCTGGAAGATATTGGTCAGAGTTTTAAGCCATGTGATCCACATATTTCGATAGAATGTCTTCTCGCTTAGCTTTGCTACAAGCGCTCGCGGCAGTGAATTTCACAAGTCTTTTTTTGTCAATTTTATTATTAAAATTTACTTTAAGTATAACAAATGTGACTATGTGTAATGTTGACGACTTTAAGTGCTAAGTTTAGCCTATGAAAAAAATTATTTATGATTTTGTTTTTTGAATTAGAGTAGAGTTTTACCATCTTCTTTGTTTTATATAATAGTAGTTGTAACATTCAGCACCCCTACCCAGAAGGGGTAGCGTGCGGTGTTTGAAAGTCTTCTTCTCGCCTGTCATTGTATGTTTTTAGCTTAATAATATTTACGTTTTGTTCAAAGATTGTTTTTTTGTTATGTTATTCTTAAATTAGTTTTATTATTGGTTGCATTTTTTTACATTTATGCTGCTCTTAGAGCAAAAGCTAGTTTTAACTTCTTCTTTGTTTTATATAATAGTAGTTGTAACATTCAGCACCCCTACCCAGAAGGGGTAGCGTGCGGTGTTTGAAAGTCTTCTTCTCGCCTGTCATTGTATGTTTTTAGTTTAATAATATTTAAGTTTTGATCAATTATTGTAATTTATTTTTTATTCTTAAATTGTTTTATTTTTGTTTGCATTTTTTTGTCCTTAGTAGGTTACTTTCACGCTGCTCTTAGAGCAAGAGCTAGTATTTAATTATTATTTTCAAAATTCGTTTTGGAATATTATATTTGTAGGAAATGTTATTTTATGGAATGTTATGAGTTATGTTACAGATAAATAAAATTCTATTTAGAAAAAATTGTGAATATAAAAATAAATTTTTATTTTTTATTTTATGCTTTTCTTCATTCCAACGGAATTGACACTGAATCAGGGCACCTACTCACAACCAACCAACCAACCAATACAGAAAATTTTTTTCTATTTCAATTGAAATATTTCAATAAAAACCTAATGCGTATTCGCTGTTATACTTTTTGTATACGATCTAATTTGCGAAGTCTTACTATTGTGTAAGAACATACTTCTACAAACATGTATATTATTAGGCTGTTCTATATTCTTTTATGGTCTCATTAAGAACACTGATTTATGACACCGATTCATGACAATTCAAGACAGCGAACAATCAATTATAGATTTTATTTCGTTATATTTTATATTTTTCTAATAATGCCTAGTTCCGATATACACCGGAAAATGACGGAGTAGTTAAAAACTACGACGGATACAAACAAATTCTTCTCCTTACCAGTTACAATAAGTCCGTGTTGACATTTCTTTGATCTTTCTTTTTTCTTTTTTTAGACACTTTATGATCTTCCCGCTTCGTTAATCGTGTAACAATAACATTTTAGAAATACTATGGAGGAGTTAATAAAACAATGGGTGTAAAAATAGGTACTGATAACAATAAAGCTTTATTGTTTTGATCTTTCCCAACTACATATTATGTGTTTACCAGGTAAGCGGCCTTCATTTTCCCGTAATTGTAAGACTATGAGCCAAAATATGGAGGGGGTCAGAAGGCAAATCATGAAAACATGGTGTCCATTCTTACTGAGAGCACATGATTATAAAGAATGAATTATCTGTTTCAAACAATTCTGATAACATTGTACCCAATCGAAAAATGCATATGATTTTAGATTTAATATAAAACTGTAGCAAAATCTGTAGTTGTAATAATGATTGTAATATTTCATGAAAAATAAACCTTTGTTGAACTCACTATTATTTTCTTACTCTAATAATGTATAACTATTGCATCAGATGACCAGCAAGCTAATTCATAAACAGGTTTTGCTAATAAGCAAGCACCGCACTTGCGCGTGCGTTTGCGAGTGACGTCATCGACAGAACAAGGCTCATGTTTCAACACAACACAAGACTCAAATGCAGCAGGTAAAGTTTGTTACATAAACTCGTTTGATGACAAATAACAACGATGAAGTTTATATTCAAAAAGGTTTTCAAATTGATTCACGGAGATTTTCACGACTTCTATTTAGAGGGAAGATCAAAGACTTTACTAATTCTTTGTTTGAAAAATTAAAGTATTGATTTTTATGTTGAACTGCGTGGTTTGTGGGTAGTACTATATTATGTATACAAACTAAAATTTTAATTGTAGTCCGCCTTCAGTTTATTGATATTGTTTGCGATATGCAATCAAAAAGTCATAATAAAAACTGGATTATTTCTGACTTGAATTTAATAATAGTAGATTGGCTATGTCAAAAGTAATCGCAATACGCAAAGAGCTATGCACTAGCATTAACACCTTGATTGATAAAGCTTTACAAGAAAGTTTTTTGGAAGCAATAGTTAGCATATTTTATGTTGTTTACTTCTTATTCGTATAACAAATATTTTGATCAAAACTTAAAGGAATGTGTTTGAGTTCAATGCAGGAAAAACCCGAATAATATTTGTTTAGGGTTTAATTAAGCCCTACAATGGAGATGTCATTAAAAATGCTTAATGTTTCATAATGACATAGGAAATTAGGAGCGGGGGTTGAAAATGGGCTACCTGGATTACCTCATATAAAAGAGGGTAATTTAAAAGTGACATTATTTGCAAATAGTTCTTCCGAGAGACAAGTGATCTTGTGCATAGTAATTTTAATTGTTTCCAATTTCGAAGTGTATTCTGACTTTCTCGCTGCACGATGTCGCAAGATATGTCAAACTTTGCTGAATTCTCCATCTCCCAGTGTATGGTATGTCGTTTTTATAGACGTTTATTCTATTACTATTCTATACAGTAATATCACGGGTGATGTTTGTTGAATCGCGTTTTTTTGCTTTTGGTTTTTGATGATATTTTAAAAATCTGTTTCACATCCTTTAATTTTTTTATATATATTGTCCCTTCTTTTCAGATACCATACTTACAAGGCGGAACTTGGACCAAGAATGGTTCAAGCAGTCCTTCGTGGGGCCAAGCTATTGGCAATATAACATCGGTAAGTAAAACTGTTTTTTATTGCCTGATTTTAAAATTAATCCTCTTTTTGGTTTGAGCACGGAGATAATTTCAGTTTTCATTTCAGTTGCGGACTGGTGTTGGAATAATGACGACCGCTGATTCGCTTCAAAGCACTCTTGCGGTTCCTGTTCCTTCTTATTCTAGCAGCCTTAACACGTCATGTGAGTAACATACAATTTATACATCCATCTACCGAATGCTGCTGTATTAATGGCAGAAGAAAAAATAAACAAATCATATTTACTTTTTTGAAAATTATGCAAAAGTCCTATAATGACTACGGAACTATGAGACAATTCATAATAATTTTTGCATTGCGCCTTAACACTCCTTATATGGTTTCTTCGTTTTAGTTGTGCTTAAACTAATTATTATTATCTTTTGTTCCAGCGGCATTACCGAATGGAGCCCAGAGGTCCGACCGCACGAAGCGTGTTAGGACTGCATTCAGCACGGAGCAGATCCGCGTCATGGAGGCACGCTTCCGGAAACGTCCTTACATTTCCAGGGACGAGCGGAAGGTGCTCCAAAATCAGCTTTGTGTTAGTGACACGGTGATAAAAGTGTGGTTCCAGAATCGGCGCCTCAAAGAAAAGAGGCAAAAAATTGAGGCCATCGTCGAAGAACTGGAAGTGTCGGCAGCTGGTACTGATGATGCTGCTGATTCATCAGCAAACCCACTGCTGGCTATTCCACTGGACTTTGCGGACTTGATCCCCGACATTGCCAGTGAGATGCCACCAACCACTCGCCGTGTCACTAACATAGAAGCGGTCGATATTGCAGCATCTGCGGAGTATGTGAGGTCAGATGGTTCAATCTATGAACCAATATCGCCTCCAGATTCGAACGAGTATCTGGAAGATATTGGTCAGAGTTTTAAGCCATGTGATCCACATATTTCGATAGAATGTCTTCTCGCTTAGCTTTGCTACAAGCGCTCGCGGCAGTGAATTTCACAAGTCTTTTTTTGTCAATTTTATTATTAAAATTTACTTTAAGTATAACAAATGTGACTATGTGTAATGTTGACGACTTTAAGTGCTAAGTTTAGCCTATGAAAAAAATTATTTATGATTTTGTTTTTTGAATTAGAGTAGAGTTTTACCATCTTCTTTGTTTTATATAATAGTAGTTGTAACATTCAGCACCCCTACCCAGAAGGGGTAGCGTGCGGTGTTTGAAAGTCTTCTTCTCGCCTGTCATTGTATGTTTTTAGCTTAATAATATTTACGTTTTGTTCAAAGATTGTTTTTTTGTTATGTTATTCTTAAATTAGTTTTATTATTGGTTGCATTTTTTTACATTTATGCTGCTCTTAGAGCAAAAGCTAGTTTTAACTTCTTCTTTGTTTTATATAATAGTAGTTGTAACATTCAGCACCCCTACCCAGAAGGGGTAGCGTGCGGTGTTTGAAAGTCTTCTTCTCGCCTGTCATTGTATGTTTTTAGTTTAATAATATTTAAGTTTTGATCAATTATTGTAATTTATTTTTTATTCTTAAATTGTTTTATTTTTGTTTGCATTTTTTTGTCCTTAGTAGGTTACTTTCACGCTGCTCTTAGAGCAAGAGCTAGTATTTAATTATTATTTTCAAAATTCGTTTTGGAATATTATATTTGTAGGAAATGTTATTTTATGGAATGTTATGAGTTATGTTACAGATAAATAAAATTCTATTTAGAAAAAATTGTGAATATAAAAATAAATTTTTATTTTTTATTTTATGCTTTTCTTCATTCCAACGGAATTGACACTGAATCAGGGCACCTACTCACAACCAACCAACCAACCAATACAGAACATTTTTTTCTATTTCAATTGAAATATTTCAATAAAAACCTAATGCGTATTCGCTGTTATACTTTTTGTATACGATCTAATTTGCGAAGTCTTACTATTGTGTAAGAACATACTTCTACAAACATGTATATTATTAGGCTGTTCTATATTCTTTTATGGTCTCATTAAGAACACTGATTTATGACACCGATTCATGACAATTCAAGACAGCGAACAATCAATTATAGATTTTATTTCGTTATATTTTATATTTTTCTAATAATGCCTAGTTCCGATATACACCGGAAAATGACGGAGTAGTTAAAAACTACGACGGATACAAACAAATTCTTCTCCTTACCAGTTACAATAAGTCCGTGTTGACATTTCTTTGATCTTTCTTTTTTCTTTTTTTAGACACTTTATGATCTTCCCGCTTCGTTAATCGTGTAACAATAACATTTTAGAAATACTATGGAGGAGTTAATAAAACAATGGGTGTAAAAATAGGTACTGATAACAATAAAGCTTTATTGTTTTGATCTTTCCCAACTACATATTATGTGTTTACCAGGTAAGCGGCCTTCATTTTCCCGTAATTGTAAGACTATGAGCCAAAATATGGAGGGGGTCAGAAGGCAAATCATGAAAACATGGTGTCCATTCTTACTGAGAGCACATGATTATAAAGAATGAATTATCTGTTTCAAACAATTCTGATAACATTGTACCCAATCGAAAAATGCATATGATTTTAGATTTAATATAAAACTGTAGCAAAATCTGTAGTTGTAATAATGATTGTAATATTTCATGAAAAATAAACCTTTGTTGAACTCACTATTATTTTCTTACTCTAATAATGTATAACTATTGCATCAGATGACCAGCAAGCTAATTCATAAACAGGTTTTGCTAATAAGCAAGCACCGCACTTGCGCGTGCGTTTGCGAGTGACGTCATCGACAGAACAAGGCTCATGTTTCAACACAACACAAGACTCAAATGCAGCAGGTAAAGTTTGTTACATAAACTCGTTTGATGACAAATAACAACGATGAAGTTTATATTCAAAAAGGTTTTCAAATTGATTCACGGAGATTTTCACGACTTCTATTTAGAGGGAAGATCAAAGACTTTACTAATTCTTTGTTTGAAAAATTAAAGTATTGATTTTTATGTTGAACTGCGTGGTTTGTGGGTAGTACTATATTATGTATACAAACTAAAATTTTAATTGTAGTCCGCCTTCAGTTTATTGATATTGTTTGCGATATGCAATCAAAAAGTCATAATAAAAACTGGATTATTTCTGACTTGAATTTAATAATAGTAGATTGGCTATGTCAAAAGTAATCGCAATACGCAAAGAGCTATGCACTAGCATTAACACCTTGATTGATAAAGCTTTACAAGAAAGTTTTTTGGAAGCAATAGTTAGCATATTTTATGTTGTTTACTTCTTATTCGTATAACAAATATTTTGATCAAAACTTAAAGGAATGTGTTTGAGTTCAATGCAGGAAAAACCCGAATAATATTTGTTTAGGGTTTAATTAAGCCCTACAATGGAGATGTCATTAAAAATGCTTAATGTTTCATAATGACATAGGAAATTAGGAGCGGGGGTTGAAAATGGGCTACCTGGATTACCTCATATAAAAGAGGGTAATTTAAAAGTGACATTATTTGCAAATAGTTCTTCCGAGAGACAAGTGATCTTGTGCATAGTAATTTTAATTGTTTCCAATTTCGAAGTGTATTCTGACTTTCTCGCTGCACGATGTCGCAAGATATGTCAAACTTTGCTGAATTCTCCATCTCCCAGTGTATGGTATGTCGTTTTTATAGACGTTTATTCTATTACTATTCTATACAGTAATATCACGGGTGATGTTTGTTGAATCGCGTTTTTTTGCTTTTGGTTTTTGATGATATTTTAAAAATCTGTTTCACATCCTTTAATTTTTTTATATATATTGTCCCTTCTTTTCAGATACCATACTTACAAGGCGGAACTTGGACCAAGAATGGTTCAAGCAGTCCTTCGTGGGGCCAAGCTATTGGCAATATAACATCGGTAAGTAAAACTGTTTTTTATTGCCTGATTTTAAAATTAATCCTCTTTTTGGTTTGAGCACGGAGATAATTTCAGTTTTCATTTCAGTTGCGGACTGGTGTTGGAATAATGACGACCGCTGATTCGCTTCAAAGCACTCTTGCGGTTCCTGTTCCTTCTTATTCTAGCAGCCTTAACACGTCATGTGAGTAACATACAATTTATACATCCATCTACCGAATGCTGCTGTATTAATGGCAGAAGAAAAAATAAACAAATCATATTTACTTTTTTGAAAATTATGCAAAAGTCCTATAATGACTACGGAACTATGAGACAATTCATAATAATTTTTGCATTGCGCCTTAACACTCCTTATATGGTTTCTTCGTTTTAGTTGTGCTTAAACTAATTATTATTATCTTTTGTTCCAGCGGCATTACCGAATGGAGCCCAGAGGTCCGACCGCACGAAGCGTGTTAGGACTGCATTCAGCACGGAGCAGATCCGCGTCATGGAGGCACGCTTCCGGAAACGTCCTTACATTTCCAGGGACGAGCGGAAGGTGCTCCAAAATCAGCTTTGTGTTAGTGACACGGTGATAAAAGTGTGGTTCCAGAATCGGCGCCTCAAAGAAAAGAGGCAAAAAATTGAGGCCATCGTCGAAGAACTGGAAGTGTCGGCAGCTGGTACTGATGATGCTGCTGATTCATCAGCAAACCCACTGCTGGCTATTCCACTGGACTTTGCGGACTTGATCCCCGACATTGCCAGTGAGATGCCACCAACCACTCGCCGTGTCACTAACATAGAAGCGGTCGATATTGCAGCATCTGCGGAGTATGTGAGGTCAGATGGTTCAATCTATGAACCAATATCGCCTCCAGATTCGAACGAGTATCTGGAAGATATTGGTCAGAGTTTTAAGCCATGTGATCCACATATTTCGATAGAATGTCTTCTCGCTTAGCTTTGCTACAAGCGCTCGCGGCAGTGAATTTCACAAGTCTTTTTTTGTCAATTTTATTATTAAAATTTACTTTAAGTATAACAAATGTGACTATGTGTAATGTTGACGACTTTAAGTGCTAAGCAAGCTTTAGCCTATGAAAAAAATTATTTATGATTTTGTTTTTTGAATTAGAGTAGAGATTTAACATCTTCTTTGTTTTATATAATAGTAGTTGTAACATTCAGCACCCCTACCCAGAAGGGGTAGCGTGCGGTGTTTGAAAGTCTTCTTCTCGCCTGTCATTGTATGTTTATAGCTTAATAATATTTACGTTTTGTTCAAAGATTGTTTTTTGTTATGTTTTTCTTAAATTAGTTTTATTTTTGTTTGCATTTTTTTGTCCTTAGTAGGTTACATTTACACTGCTCTTAGAGCAAGAGCTTGTATTTAAGTAAAATTTTGGAGCTTGACCTCGAACTCTTTGCCCATGTATTTATTTTTTTCAAAATTGTTCTGATTATGATCTGTATGTTATTGGTTTTTATTGTTTTTTTTTGTGATTGTTTTAATATGTTTGCAAAGAAATACATATTTATTTACATTCTTTAATTACGTCTTTTTATTTGATTTCTATGAAAACGATTTTAATCGTCATCGTCACACCGCCTCTATGCCTGGTGCATGGCAACACACATTTTGGTATCATTATTGTTAAACCTACTTGGTTTTTATTTAATAAGAACATCCTGGCCACGTAGACATACATAGATAATTTTAAATATGACGTATGTCTGTCACTATATTAATATCTACTGAATACACCATATATATTTTTAACTTAAATTATTTTATTTACTTCGACACTGTTTTTTAAACTCAATCTCTAAAAGGTTATGGGCCCAGAGATTCAAGAAGTGAACCACGTGAGTAAAATATAAAAATAAAGTAATGGAAAGTGCTATGAGTAAATCATCGGCAACGCCGGCACCTTCTTCAAGCCATCAAGATACCTCAGTATCAAGTCTAAGTATCAGCAAACTTAAAGGCAACAATTTTAACACATGGGCGTTTAGCGTACAATGTCTTTTGACGGACTTTGACCTTTGGGACGTCGTATCCGTACCAGTCAACGTTAACGATCCCATCGCCAAACGCAAGGACGAAAAGGCGCGTGCTAAAATTTGCCTCCTGTGCGACGAGTCCATCTACCCAGTTATACGGTCAGCAAAAACAGCCTATGAACCATTCAATGCGTTAGAGAAGGCATACGCTGATAGTGGACTAGTACGAAGACTCGGCCTAATGAAGAAGTTACTTTCATTTAATTTCAACGGTGATATTAAAAAATATGTCAATGACATGCTAACTGTACAGCAAGAACTACAGGGAATTGGAGCTGAAGTGGACGATGAATTTCTAGGCGTTATAATGCTTACTGGACTTCCAGAAACATTCCACCCACTTGTTATGGCCCTTGAACACTCTAACACAAAAATTTCATCGGAAAATGTCGTTGCAGCACTTCTGAAAGAAGATACCCGATCCAGATCGAGTGCAACTTTTTCCAGTACCCGTGAATCACCTAACACTGCTTAGCATACCACACATGAACCCAAAAAGAAATTCTGATAGCCAAGGTAAAGGTACTGTAACTATAAATATTTCCGATAGTGTAAATAAAATAAGTGATGTTCTTTATATCCCTGATCTAACTACTAATCTTTTATCTGTAAATTGTATAGTTAATAAAGGTTTCGATGTTTTATTTACATCGAAAGGCGCTAGCATTTTTCACAGCGGACAATGTACACTGACAGGTCCCGTCATTGCTACTGCCTCAATCCATAAAGGTATGTACAGACTAAATGTGAAAGACACACACGCTATGCATACAGTGACTAAAGAATCTGTCATGTTGTGGCATAGAAGACAAGGCCATCTTAATATAAAGAGTATGCATATACTTAAAAATAATTCTTTCAGCATAGATTATACAGGTCAAATTGATCAATGTGTACCATGTACAAGGGAAATTATCAAAAAAACCATTCCCTAATTCCAAAAGTAAGTCTAGCACTGTCCTACAATTAATCCATTCGGATTTATGTGGACCAATGAGTACACAATCATGGGGTGGAGCTTTGTATTGGGGAAAAAGCCTTTTCGCATTATAGTATGTATAAACATGTAATAAAATCTCTTTGGCTATACTTTTTGTATCTGGCTGGTTTTGGTATCATTGAAAGTTTAAATTTTAAAGAACATAATTCCAAATTCAAATTAGGAAAATGTGTGATTTTCATTTGTTTTTCGTACCGCCAAGATGAGTGAATCTAATGAAGAAATTCGATACATTTTAAAATTTTACTACAAAAACGGTAAGAATGCAACGCAAGCCGCGAAAAAAAATTTTCGATGTTTATGGATCAGTGTCTGTGAGAGTAGTCAAATTTGGTTTAAGCGTTTTCAATCCGGATGTCAAAGATGCACGTCGCTCTGGTCGCCCTATTACAGATAAAATGGATGCCATTTTTGAAAAAGTGGAGCAAGATCGGCATGTCAGTAGTTGCGACGTAGCTGAAGAACTGGGAATTGACCACAAAACAGTTTTTGCGCATTTGAAAAAAACTGGGTACACAAAAAAGCTCGACATTTGGGTACCTCACGAGCTCACTGAAAGAAACCTAATGAACCGTGTACTCATTTGTGATTCATTATTACGACGTAATGAAACCGAAACATTTTTGAAGAAGCTGATAACTGGTGATGAAAAGTGGATCACATACGACAAGAACGTGCGAAAAAGGTCGTGGTCAAAGGCCGGCCAGGCTTCACAGACTGTGGCGAAACCCGGGTTAACTCGCAACAAGGTGATGCTGTGTGTGTGGTGGGATTGGAAGGGCATTATTCATTATGTGCTGTTACCACCAGGCAGGACCATCGATTCTGAACTCTACTGCGAACAACTGATGAGATTAAAGCAAGAAGTTGAGAGAAAGCGGCCGGAATTAATCAACAGAAGGGGTGTGGTTTTTCATCATGATAACGCTAGACCTCACACATCTTTAGCCACTCAGCAAAAATTAAGAGAGTTTGGCTGGGAGGTGTTAATGCATCCGCCGTATAGTCCTGACCTTGCACCTTCAGATTTCCACCTGTTTCGGTCTCTTAAGAATTCTTTAGGCAGTGTCAGGTTAGCATCACGAGAGGACTGCCAAAACCACTTGTCGCGGTATTTTGACCAGAAGTCCCAAAATTTCTATAGCAATGGGATCATGTCCCTACCTACAAGATGGCAAAAAGTTATCGAACAAAATGGTACCTACATACTTTAGTTAAATGTAAATAAACTATATTAAAAAATGTTTTGAATTTTCTTAAAAAATGCGAAGAAACTTTTTCCCCAACCTATTATTTATTGACTTTTACAGACGACTTTAGTCGCAAAACTTTTGGATACCTTTTAAAATTAAAAGCCGAAGTAGTTAGCAAATTTTTAGAATTTAACATTTAGTTGAAAACCAAACATGTAAAAAAATAAAGGTTCTGCGTTCTGATAACGGTCGTGAATATGTTAATAATGAAATGTCTGATTTTTTAAAGGAAAATGGAATTATTCATCAGACTACGATTCCGTATACTCCACAACAGAACGGAGTCTCCGAACGCGCAAATAGAACTATAATTGAAAAGGCGAGATCTATGTTACAAGACTCCAAACTTACAAAAGCATATTGGGGAGAAGCGGTAAATACGCCCTTTTTAAAAAATCGGTCACCTACACAAGTCTTGAATAACAACATTCCGGAGGAACTGTGGACAGGTAAGAGAGTAGATCTTTCTCATTTGAGAGTATTTGGTTGTGAAGCTCATGTCCTCATTCCAAAGGATAAACGTACAAAACTCGAATCAAAACACAAGCGTGCATATTCGTTGGCTATTGTACTGAAAGCAAAGGGTATCGTCTTATAAATCCAAAAAATCCGCGACAAATAATTACTGCAAGAGATGTTATTTTCTTGGAGAACAAAACCCTGCAGGAACCAAGTCCTATAGACATTGAATTGGTGTCCTCTCCTTGTCCTTCTCAAATCCTAGTACCAATTTCAAATGTAGAATTTCCAGTCCTAGAACAACAGATACAACAGGAAGAAGAATGCTCACAGCCAGAGCCTGTGTCATCGTCATCTGAACTACCACTCAGTGATATTCCAGTAACGACCGAAATTTCAGATACTGCTCCCATCGTAGAGGAACCTCAGGTACGTCGTAACCCACAAAGGGTTAGACGACCACCAGATAGATACCAAGAGAATCTCCACATGACATCAGATCTAGAACCGGAAAGTTACAAGGAAGTCACCAATCATCCGCAAAGAGGCAAATGGTTAGATGCGATGAAAGCTGAATATACCTCACTGTTGAAGCACGGTACTTGGGTACTAGTTGATCGTCCCTCTGACAGAAAGACGACTAAGTGTAAATGGATTTTTAAAATAAAAAAGGTCACAAGTGGACAAGTAGTCACATATAAGGCTAGACTCGTAGCGAAAGGGTTTACGCAAGTTGCAAGAGTGGACTTTGGTGAAACTTTCTCGCCGGTTGCGAGACTGTCATAAATACGACTTTTATTGGCATTTGCTGTACAATATAATCTGCAGGTAGACCATTTAGACGGAGAAACTGCATTCCTTAATGGAGATCTTGACGAAGACATCTACATGGAACAGCCTGAAGGTTTTTCAACTGATGCAAAGAATAAAGTCTGTTTGCTCAAGAAGTCTCTATATGGCCTAAAACAATCTCCACGACAGTGGAATAAAAAAGTGTGTGAAGCTATGCATTCTTTCGCACTAACACAACTAACACAAGCTACTACAGAACACTGTCTCTACTATAAGAGAGAAGGAAATGACTTCCTCGTCGTTGCAATCTTCGTTGATGTTTTTTTCGTCCTAAGCAACAATAATACCATGAAGAGCAATTTCAAAGAAGATTTAAAGATAACCTTCATTGTCAAAGACCTTGGTCTTCACAAAGACTGTCTTGGTATCAGAATGTCTCAGACTGAAGGCAGTATTACTCTCGATCAGACAAATTACATAGAAAAATTAATTAAAAAATTTGGAAAGACTGACGCAATTTCGGTGACTACACCATTAGAACCTGGCCTGAAACTCATGTTACCTAAAAAGGAAGAAGAAAATATTGAAGTCCCTTATCAGGAGCTTATTGGCTCACTAATGTACCTTGCCATATGTACTAGATCCAATATAGCACACACGGTTTCGTACTTATCACAGTTCAATGTACATTACTGGGTACACTGGAAAGCCGCAAAGCGAATCCTGCGGTACTTCATTTCGGGCAGAATGGTCAAGCATACCCAATTGGTTACGCCGACGCTGACTACGGTAATAACCTCATTGACCGTCGTTCATTCACCGGGTTCATCTTTTTGATGAGTGGAGCCCCTTTATCTTGGGAAGCACGCAAGCAGCGTACTGTAGCGCTTTCAACAACAGAAGCCGAATATATGGCGTTATCTGAAGCTTGCAAAGAGGCTATATAATAGGTTGGGGAAAAAGTTTCTTCGCATTTTTTAAGAAAATTCAAAACATTTTTTAATATAGTTTATTAACATTTAACTAAAGTATGTAGGTACCATTTTGTTCGATAACTTTTTGCCATATTGTAGGTAGGGACATGATCCCATTGCTATAGAAATTTTGGGACTTCTGGTCAAAATACCGCGACATGTGGTTTTGGCAGTCCTCTCGTGATGCTAACCTGACACTGCCTAAAGAATTCTTAAGAGACCGAAACAGGTGGAAATCTGAAGGTGCAAGGTCAGGACTATACGGCGGATGCATTAACACCTCCCAGCCAAACTCTCTTAATTTTTGCTGAGTGGCTAAAGATGTGTGAGGTCTAGCGTTATCATGATGAAAAACTACACCGCTTCTGTTGATTAATTCCGGCCGCTTTCTCTCAACTTCTTGCTTTAATCTCATCAGTTGTTCGCAGTAGAGTTCAGAATCGATGGTCCTGCCTGGTGGGAACAGCTCATAATGAATAATGCCCTTCCAATCCCACCACACACACAGCATCACCTTGTTGCGAGTTAACCCGGGTTTCGCCACAGTCTGTGAAGCCTGACCGGCCTTTGACCACGACCTTTTTCGCACGTTATTGTCGTACGTGATCCACTTTTCATCACCAGTTATCAGCTTCTTCAAAAATGGTTCGGTTTCATTACGTCGTAATAAAGAATCACAAATGAGTACACGGTTCATTAGGTTTCTTTCAGTGAGCTCGTGAGGTACCCAAATGTCGAGCTTTTTTGTGTACCCAGTTTTTTTCAAATGCGCAAAAACTGTTTTGTGGTCAATTCCCAGTTCTTCAGCTACGTCGTAACTACTGACATGCCGATCTTGCTCCACTTTTTCAAAAATGGCATCCATTTTATCTGTAATCCAATCCAATCCAAACCAGACCAGAGCAAACCAGAGCGACGTGCATCTTTCAATCCAAACCAGAGCGACGTGCATCTTTGACATCAAAATTTCTGGATTGAAAACGTTTAAACCAAATTTGTGCTACTCTCACAGACACTGCACTAGGTCCATAAACATCGCAAATTTTTCCGCGGCTTGCGTTGCATTTTTACTTTTTTTGTAGTAAAATTTTAAAATGTATCGAATTTCTTCATTAGATTCACTCATCTTGGCGGTACGAAAAACAAATGAAAATCACACATTTTCCTAATTTGAATTTGTAATTATGTTCTTTAAAATTTAAACTTTCAATGATACCAAAACCAGCCAGATACAAAAAGTATAGCCAAAGAGATTTTATTACAAGTTTATACATACTATAATGCGAAAAGACTTTTTCCCCAACCTAATATTTAAGATCACTCATCACCGAAGTCTTCGGGATCACTCACCCCATCACCTTGCATACTGACAAACAAATTTCCATTAAACTTGCACATAATGACACTTTTCACGGACGTACTAAACATATAGACATCAAACATCATTTCACACGAGACACGCTTACACATAATGACATTCATTTTAAATACATATCTACACAAGATATGGTTGCCGACATTCTTACCAAGCCTTTACCCAAAATTAAACATTGTAAATGTTCTAGTTCATTAGGTTTAGGATAAGTCAGGTTGTCTTATGATATATTATTACTAGTGTGTTAAGTTAGTCTTAAGGCGTTTATTTACTTTGATATGTCTTTATATTTGTATATAGTGTATATACAGAATGCTCTTATTACAGGGGGTTAACACCCCCTGTAATACCTACTTGGTTTTTATTTAATAAGAACATCCTGGCCACGTAGACATACTTAGATAATTTTAAATATGACGTATGTCTGTCACTATATTAATATCTACTGAATAAACCATATATATTTTTAACTTCCATTATTTTATTTACATCGACACTGTTTTTTAAACTCAATCTCTAAAAATTATGTTTACGGCATTGGTCAATATTTTAACAACATTTTAACAGTAGTTTTTACAGTGGATTTAAAATGGTCCTTAATGTCATATTTTATAATAAAATCTTACATAATAAAATTAATTCATATTTTGCATTTGCTTGTGTTTTGATCTCTTTCTTTTGATTGAAAATCTGATTGATTGACTGAAAACATGTGATGTTGTTCGCGTCGTTTTTTAATTGCTGTTCTTAGCACCAGAAACTTTGATAATAATATTTAAATTCTGTCGTAATAAACCACCACAACAACGGTGATTTTATAGGAAAATCTATTAGACTCATTTGTAAAAAAAAAAAAATAATATTGACATACAGTGGTATTATGAAAAATGTTAGGAGAGGCACCAATAGAGATGGTCAGTGGACTAAATAAATCGATTGATGATGATTTACTTTGTTTTAAGTCTAAATAGAAACAATAAAGGCTCCTGCACATACTAAAACCGATTGATTTGCCGCCGGCTTTTGCCAAGCGGTGCCAGCCGGTTTTCCGACGGCCGGCGGCTCATTTGTACGGCAAAAAGGGTGGCGTTGTAGTGGTTGTAACCCACTGGCACATCGCGGCCAGCGGTAATGTGCTGTCAGTGTGTGTATTGAAACGAGGCGCTATACTAGTTTTAGCGACCCTTTGCTGATATTGCGCTCTTCTCTTTCTATTTCCCTCTTTGCTTAGTTTAAAAAAAACGAAACCATCTGTCTGTCTGTTCTGTCTCCTCATTGTCTTGTCCTCATAATAATTGTTATAATAAATTTATAAATTTTAATCGATCTAAGTATTAGATCGAAAGAAGTCTTGTTTTTGAAATTGAAGTAATTGAATTCACCATTTAATTTTGTATTTAATTTCAATTGAATCGTTTCCAAAGGCACTTTTGTAAGTAGCTCTACTTTTATAATTATCTCTGTTTTTTATGTTGTGTTTTTTTTAATTTGCGGAAAAGCTGGCCATTATCTTAACAAACGGATTTTTGGAAATCGACACTGGCGAAAACGGAATCGTTTGAAACCAATTTTATCAAAATTGACCGAAAGAATTAATCCCATGTATTGTGTGCGGGGTCCTTTATAAGCAGTAGAATACCTTCGACTACGTTGTTTGTCAAATAATTATAAATCATCAGCGGGTGGGATTACGATTTGAATACCAACCAATAAGAAGACTTTTTTTCGTTCCTTTTCCTTCATAACTTTTGCAGTTTTTGTAACGTTCCCAATAATTTTTTGTACTAATAGGAGAGGACGAAGCTGTAAAACGGATATTATTTTCATATTATAGGATAACAATATTAAGTCACAACATAATATTAGAGGTATGATGTCAAATTACAGCACCTTTACGGCTCTGCCTATTAAAATTTAAATTATTTCTACGTAAAATGAAACAGTTTTTATAAAATAGAGTAAAACTTTATTCATCACCAAAGTAACACAAAACTAAAATTTTATTATTAAAATAAACAAATTATGTGCGTTTTTTTAAAATCAACATAAAAAAATCTAACTTAATATACCCGTAGGGATATACCTTCTGTTTACTGTTAAAAGTTACACCCACGATTCGCCTTTTAAAATCTTTAAATAAAATGATTCCGATTTAATTTATGATAAAATATTCAATCAAAAATAAAATAACAACACGTTATGATTATAAGAAAAAACTGATATCAATAATTATTTAATTACGTATGATCATCATTATGATTAGAAGGAACAGAACAGCTTAGGAAATCAGTAAAGGACTTCAGACGGCAGCTATGTTTATTAACATTAAATCTCGAGATGCCTTCAATTGCCTTAAGTATCACATACAATTATATGCCGTATATACTTGCTTCGTGAGTTTGTCTTAGCATTCATAAGATATGAAAATGTAAAAATATACATTACAGCTGCTGTCTGTGAACTCCATAAAGGTTTATTAGGTTTACATTATTAGATGAAGATTTAATATCGAGGTAGGCTTGAAAAAGTTTCAGATAAAGATATTAAAGGAATAATTAAGTAATGTTGATCATAACATAACTATAATAGTGATCACAGTTTTTGGATAATCTGTTCATTGTGTTATCACATGTATAATATATATTATATCTATTTAGATAAAATCTTGAATTGAAAGATGTATATAAAAATTGCATCCCTAGCTCGTTACAGTGAAGAGTATATTAACAATATAAAAAAGATAAAACGTATCAATATTGTAAATCATAATTTTGCAATTTTGCAGTGTCTACACAAATACGGATCCCGTATTTCCAGTGTATTTATTGTAAGCCCAGTAAAATTCAATATGGGACATAAAAAGTGCTTTCAGCTAAAAGTTTTAAATTGAGATTCTTTGGCAATGCTTCGTCAATGGCATTCACGAGTATTGACATTGCTTTATTATCTAAGGTGATGTAGCCTGCCCTGTTAGGATTACATAATAATAACTCGACATAGTCTAGTTCTGAAAGGTGGTGTCTCCTTTCAAGTGTTGCTGGGTCTATATATCTGATGAGCTCCGGGGAGAAATTATAGTACTGAGTCTTTCCCCTCACTCGCCTCTGGTCCATTCGATTTTGGTACACGACTTGAGGTCGTGCGTTCACCTGTGTTCTCCTGGTTAGTACTCTACCGTTATTCATGGCTCGTGCTATGACCTGTTCACTAAGGTCAGGCTTGTAGACTCCATGTGCAGGTTGCTGGTCTGAAAAACAGTTTTGCTAATAAGTTTTGGTATCGTTTATATGTCTCACTGATGCACAGGACTCTTACGCGGGCCCAATGTGGATAAGTTACAAGAGTTGTTATTTGAAAAATAAATAAGTTGAGACGACATAATATTTAATTGGCAGCCGACTTGTAACGAGTGATATATATGTCACTATGTATGTTAGAACTTGCTAAACAAAACTTTACGGCTGGAGAAAACACATTTGTTATGATGTTATTCATCACCGAAGCTGGCCTTACCGGGACTCGAACACTGGACCTCAGTAATGGAGGAGGAGGATAAAGGTCGATGTGTTTCTTACACTTTATTTTTTTTACAGCATTAAAATGCTTGATATCGCTCTCTATGCACGGATATCACAATACTTGTGTTCAAAAGGTATTATTATAGTCTTTTTTGTATAATCATGTCAACCGAGAGAGATATAGATAATTTCCAAATAATTTCCATATCATAATATTCCTATCTAATATTATGAATTTTAAAAACTTTCACGAAAAAAAATCAACAAATAATAGTAATAGATTATACATTAAGGGGATAAAGCAGTGTTTTAAGACCAGGGGGGCATATTGAATCCAAAGCGGAATGAAGAATTCTAAATTTAATCTCAGACATAATCAAATTTTAGATTAAAATAATTCTGAATAACGCGAGGGATCCAAGCCGCCCGAGATTAAAACACTTTTATCTCCGAAAAGTATACTCTATACACCAACTGTAGCATCAAGAGTAAGAAGTAGTAAAAAGAAGAAGAGGATTCATGATAACCAGGCTGGTCGTGCTCGAATCCGAATCACGTTGGCCATGGACTTGTTATTATTATTTTTTTACAAAAACTATGAACTGCGACCAAAATATTCAAAGGCGACAAATAAAACAAAAACAACCAAAAGTGGCAAAAGCAACCAAAAGTGACAAACACAACCATCATAACCAAAAGCAACCAAGAACAAGCAAACCACCACAAACTGTTGGAAATAGAAATTTAATAAAGTAAACAAAAATGCGTGTGTACAAACATAAAGGACACAGCACACATATCAACTCAGAAAGGGATCGACACCGTATCGCCTTTCGCCTCGGCGTCAACCAGGCGTCAACCGAACGTATGCACGTAACCAAAGCGTATAAGATACTCCTATACGTCAACTCGGCTATGGCTAGGCGACACCGCGCTTACGGCTCGCCGACCGCTGGCTGACCTCGTTGGCACCATCAGTTTAAATGGACGGCGGACGAAGAGATGTGAGCTCGCGTACGGAAAGACGTAAGCGCGGCGGTTTTGGAGCCTGTTCCGAGGCGAGGCGATTGCGTTACAATTCCGATTAGTGTGCATTACACTCGGGAGTTTCATTCAAACAATACTGAACGACTCGAGGTGATACGGTGACGATCCCTTTCCGAGTTGATATATGTGCTGTGACCATAATCGGTAGTGAAGTAACAAGCTGTCATGAACTGACTAGAACTATGTAATTTCTAATAAAGAATTAGATTATAAAACTAGCCAGTATACAACAAAAACAACCAGAAACAACCAAAAAATCTAAAATAACCAACCTAAAATAATCAAAAGCAAGCAAACCCAACCAAAAATAGCCAAAGTAGCCGAAAACAGCAAAATAAAAACAACAGAAAACAATAAAATCTACAAGTGAAAAACATGATGGTAAAACGCAAAACGAAATCAAAACTAAAAAAATGCTAATTATAAAGGTTATATACAACAAACGAACACATAAGACAGAAAAAAAACAAAGGGAGATTTTTGTTTTTAATCCTGTAGCATTTATTTACATTTTTGAAAAAAAGTCTTAGCTTTGTACTAAAGTCGTGAAAACAGAAAATTAAAAAGTAAAAGGAAAAATCAATAAATTTGACAATGCTACAAATGAAAAACAAAAACCACGCTTTGTTTTTTTTCTCTGTCTTATGTATTCGTTTGTTGTATCCTTTATAGTTTGCTTTTTATTTTGATGTCGTTTTGCATTTTAACATCATGTTTTTTGTCATTTAAAGCTTTTTATTGTTTTTTGTTGTTTTTGGTTAGTTTTGCTGTTTTCGGCTTTTTTGACTGTTTTGGCTATTTTTGGTTGATTTTGGTTACTTTTGGCTGTTTTAGGTTGCTTTTAATGGTTTTGGTTGTTTTTGTGGCTTATGGTAATTTTTAGTTGTTTTGGTGGGGTTTGGTTGTTTTTTTAGGGTCGTTTTTTAAAAAAAAAGTCCATCGTCAGTGTGCTTCGGATTCGAGCTCGACTAACCTGATTATCATGGATCCTCTTTTTTTACTACTTCATAAACTTGTTGCTATTGTTGGTGTTTAGAGTATACTTTTCGGGGATAAAAGTGTTTTAATCTCGGGTGGCTTGAATCCCTCTCGTCTTTCAGAATTCTTTAAATTCTTCGCTTCGCTCGGGATTGAATATGCCGCCGTCGACATAAAACACTGCATTATCCCCATAATGTATAATCTACTATTATTAATTTTAGAATTAAAAATACTTATTTACTTCTGACATTATCTAAATATTATCTTCTAGTATTTATTTATGATTGTAATTGCATTTATTGGATCTATTTTCAGATTAAATAAAAAGTCGAATTAGAATAAAATGTTACTTTAAGCTGATATCTGTAACAGAATTTTGAATAACTTTTTTATTCAAAATGTGACAAGAAAAGTACTTACACATAAAATTTACCGGATTTTGATCTGGCGCATATCTTCGTAATCCTTGGCTACTGCTGCTGGAAGCCTCGACGTTATATAAAAATGGCGTCATATGTCTGTTTTGTATTTCAGCCGTCTGTGAAACGAGAAATCTGATTTATAGCACCACTATTTATTTACACTGCCATAAAAACTATCTCAATATAAAAACTTTTTCGAAGGTACACGTAATAGTATTCCAATTTTAAATACACTGTAAACAAATAAATAATAGTTATTTATTATACAAGAGTGGAAAGTTCCTTTTTAACCGCGTGCTCGATTTGGATGACCGAGCAAGCGAAGGATTCTTAAGTTGAATCACGAGCGCAGCGAGTGATTCTAAATTAGAATCCTGAGCGTCAGCGAGGGAAACAAACGAGCACAAGGTGAAAAATCTTTCCACTCGAGTGCAATACGTAACTTTTCATCCCACCTCAGCGAGGAAATGACAAAATGAAAAAGAAAACAATTTATAATGACAAAATATTTTTCACAATTTAAAAAGTTCTAATCATAAATTTGGCACCATAGAGGTTACATTAAATAGGTTTAATGACGTTTTGAATTTACAATTATATTGAGTACTCATTATATGTGATGTTCTAAATTCAAATCTACTTTGCCGCTCAAGCGAATAAAATAGAATTTTCCAGCCAGATTTCGAAGCGCAAAATTACACTTTCCGAGGTGGTGGGATGAAAAAATATTATCCAATTGCTTGAAAAATGACACTGGCCGTTGATGAAGACAACTCGAACATAGTGATGTGTCATCGAAGTAATTCACCTACCCACATGTTCACTTAAAGTAACGTTAGTATTTTTTTTGTTTTCAATGTGTTTTTTTCTTAATGGCGTGGGCTGATGATGAATTATGTTTTTTAAGCTAATTAATTAGGGCTAATTAAGTGAGAGGTGTAAAATGTTCAATGATATATTTATTTAATATCATTATGTAAACATTTATTGATTTTAGAGGACTGAAGGAGGAATTAAAATACATGTATTTTTATTTATTTTTTCTTTGTGAACTATAACCAATTTAATTTGAATTTGAAAAACAGAAAGCAAGCTTAAATTAAAGAATACAAATAGTATTATGATGTCGGTGACGCGAGGAGCTCGGTGGCGCAGTGATTCTTGCGCTATAGCTTTCGATATTGAAAGCAAAGCTACTTTCACATTGGTCTGTCCTTGGATGGGTGACCAAGTCCTAAGCTATTCCGTGCTTTGGAAGGTACGTTAAGCCGTTGGTCCCGGTTGCTGTTGCGATTGTTTCTACCCACCAACCCGCATTGGGCCAGCGTTGGTGGTGTTATGGCCCGTACTCCTTGTGTGTTAGTGCAATGGTACATACCTGTACTGGATTCGGTGGTGTTGAATAAAGGTATGCTTTTCAGTCATCGACTGAAACTTTTTGGCGCAACAAATTCAGTTTAATAATACAGCTACTCTGATTTTCAGCATATAAGCCCGGAGATTTCTGTAATATTTGTTTTTATTTTATTTTAGTTTATAATATCTTTACTTTTAACTCTTTCGCACTGGCGTCTCTTCCGTTTCAATACTAAATCTCACACACCTATGATGGCTGGCCGACATCTCTGTTAGAGATAAGTCTTCCATTGCATACTATTTTTAATATAATAACTACTGTCACTTTTTTAATTTACAATTTTTAGCTTGAGCTTTTTAGTTTGATATTTTAAAATCAATAAAATTTCATAAAATGCAACAGAATTTAGTGAAATCTTAGATTTTATTGTCTTAGATAAATAAATATACGGACTACTGTTTGGGTTTAAACACACACACCGGTACGGAATCGCACACCCCAACATCTAGATGGTATGAACTCACACTCTATAGGTAATCTCGAAGAGGCCGCTGGCTGGCTATAAGGCTGTTGATTGTTGTATTTGTTCTTTTGCTATCCGTGTATTTAGTAAACATAGAGTAAACATTGGCTTGATTTTTAAAAGAAATTTCTTGTTTTATAAACCAAAATAATGTATTATTATGATTGCTTAATTATTTGGACAAATTGAATGAAATTCAATATTAAGGATTTAAGGTGATGAAAAGTATTTTATGTTCTATTCTATACATTAAATATGATTACCTGTTGTATGTAACTATGTGCAGGTATATTTTGATTGTAAGATGCCATAGCTTCGGCCACAGGATCAGTTACCATCCATTGCTGTCCATTCGGCCCCTGTTGGTATACCTGAATGAATTAAAGAAGGAAATTAAATATCTATATTAACCTACAATAATGTGAAGAAAGAGTGGTTTAAAACAAAATGATAAATGAATAAGGTGTGATAATAGATACGGGACGATGAAAACCTATAGTCCATTTTTTAATTAGTAATTTGAAATGTCAATTGGCCTTAGTTATTTTGAATTAGGCTAAATGGTATTTCAAAAATCACTTTAACTAATTAAAAAAAGACTATAGACGAAAGTTTTTTAACCAAATCAAAGACGCTCTAGAGTGCTGTGTCAAAAGTACCCGTAATCGCCGAGCATGTATGAAAGAAATATGTACGGATCGCAGCAAGTAAAAAGAAGTAATCTCTGCCTACCCCTACGGGAAAAATGCGTGACCTTATGTGTGTTTACATATGATTTCTTTCATTTTGCAGTCAAAATAATTTAACTAAAAAATAATTAGAAACTAAAAATAAGAAGTATAGTTTCTAATTATTGTTCTTGTAGGTATAACTGCAAGTTTGAAAGCTTGCCAGAGAAACATTTGACCGAAGCAGGAAAAACAACATTCCTACGGGTAAATCAAGTTTGCAGTTGCAGTATATTTTTAATTTATTAATGACACGTTCATTAAATTGTGTTAATGTCGTTATCATAGCGAAATAACACACAGTATTATCCCAATTATTTTCGAAAGTAAAGTAATGATTAATTTATTATTATCACAAGATAAACTTTTATTTTTCATTGATAGTAAATCTGCAGTTAAATAATATGAATCTCGAATTTGTTAAATCAAGAAATTAATTCTCCATATTTTTACTTTTTTTTAATAATAAAGAATCTATGTCTTACAAATTATTTTGTTTTAACCGTCTATGTCTTAAAAATATTTGGTTTTCTTTCGCTTCATCTACAATTAAAATCACTCGACAAGTTCGCCGATTTCGGCTTCTTTTAACCTGGCCTTTCTCAAGAAGGATATTAAAATAATTTAAAGTGAAATGAAAAAAGTTTACCCGTAATTTAATTTAAAATACATCTAATTGTGTCGAGGTGAGGTGATACCACCCGCTTTTCGGTTTTTATTTTATTTATATTGGGTCCTTATCTATGAAATTGGTGTTTTTTCTCTCTCTTAGTATTTTTTTAAGATTCAGAGTATTCCTAAAAAATAATTACCTCGTCTAAAAATAGACTATATTTTTGAGCTCTTTTGATTTGTTTTGATAATTTGTTGTAAGTTTAATTGTGTTAAAATTAGACACGGAGACAACTCTTTTTAAGTGCCTCACGAATACATCATTTTATTTGCATTCACTTAAAAACGATAAATAATTTTTATGAAGTGTGATATTACACATATTACTAAAGCTTCTCTAATGATAGATATCTTTGGATTTGTCGTTTTGAAGAAAACTGAAAAAAATTTAGTATGGAAAATGCAAAATTCCCCAAAATCTCCATACAAAACACCAATTTCATAGGTAAGGACCTAATATTTCCACTGATTGCATTACAGTACCAACTTCATTGCATTGGTTGCTCTAAAGATGAATATAATTATAATATTCAAATGATACATTACCGGAGGCTGCGCTCTTGGAGGCTTGTTGTAGTTGTGCAGATTCCACATTTGATGAGACATTGTTTTATTATCTTTCAACAATTCTACCAAATACAAGAAATAACTTCACCAGTTAACACTTCAAATATAATGAAAGCCTCTTGCACTTTATTCCACATTTAAACCCTCTGTAGCTAAATTATAACTACTTATTGTTTTAATGACAGTTTAAAATACTTCAATATATTCTCATTGTAATTCTTATAAGTATTAATTATTGGTACTAATGAATGTATTTGTCAATGCAACATTTTATACTTTAATGAGTCATTAATAAATATTTTGTTTTGTTTCAGAATCAGTAATGTTCCTTTTACTAACTAATGAGCATTAGTTATTTTAAAACAATGAAAAATTTCCTTATCAAAATAGACGTTAATAGACTTTCCGAACAACAAAATTGTGTTGCATTTTAATTATCTCTAGACGCTGAGAAACATCATGGAAAATGTATGTACAATATACCTACTAGTTTTGCCATCTTATCAAGGAACCATCCAGCTGGCTTACTACATTTCTTACAATAACTTTTTTTATCCGTGTGATCGGCCAAGCCTATCGGCTCATGTAGACTGCACTATGACTGCAACATATTCATTGAAACCAGTAGATTAAAACTTCTTCACTCACAATTTTTTAAATTCTACCTCCATCTAAAAAAAGGATTTTGATAATAAATACCACCTCATTTTGACGGCTTGCATGACCTATTGTACATTGATGACAATTAAACTATAAAAACGTTAGAAATATACTTGTTGGCAAGCGATACATGTTTGTTTTTTAATCATAAATAATCGTTTTATAAAAAATATTGCGGCCAGCTCTGCGGCCCTACATCTAGAGTGCAATTGGAACCCGCGTAGGAAGGGAGGGCCGAGGAGGCCCGCGAGCTGAAAAGCAGGTGGTGAGCGACAACCATCTGCGATGATAAGCTCGCGTGGGACCGCCAGAGTCGCGCAGCGCCGGCGCCGTGACAGAAGCCATGTATGCTGCATGTCTGAACGCTGGCAAGATACGCAAAGCACAATATTATCAAAACAAAAATTATGATAATTGTCTGTTATGAAGAAAGCTATTATGAACAACGACTTTAAGAGATGAAGTATATTCTTAGTAACAACATTATTCATTAAAACATTATAATCAACTAATGTCAAAAAGAAAAATGTTCCCAAAAAAACATGAATTTAATCCGGTTTTTGGTAGTAACATTAATAATAAAAAATTGTCATCACTAACTGTGACGAGTGATTATTATAAACTCCTTACGAGTATATGCGTTACATTTATTCATCTCACAGACGTCTGTCTCCTCCGGCACTCGAATTAAGGGCCTCAGATGGCGACACCTTGAGACGCGCTAAGTAGTTAGACTGCTAAGGAATAATTTACAATCCAAACACTACTCCTTCCTAATTTAATAATACAATTGCTATGCGGATGCGGATGTTATATTTTATAACAAGTAAACCCTTTATTCGGAGGAGCTCGGTGGAGAAGTGGTCAGTTTTGGCTTTGGCTTCGATCGAAAACAAAGCTGCCTTCGCCATGGTCAGGCCGTGCATGGGTGACCAAGACTTGGTGATCTCGAGCTCCTCCGTGCTTCGGAAGGCACGTTAAGCCGTTGGTCCCGGTCGCATTTGTGACCGTTTCTACCCTCCAACCCGCACTGGGCCAGCGTGGTGGTGTTACGGCCCATACTCTTCATGTATTTCTCCATGAGGAAGGCCTGTCCCAGCAGTGGGACGTATATAGGCTGATGGCGAAACCCTTTATTTATAAATGCTATTTAAAATTACTACGGTTAAAAATTGCTTAAAACTGAAATAGTGTTTATGAGGGTGTACATGTTTAATAAGTGTGTTAATTATTTCAGTACTTGTAATGTAATATTTGCTTTCCTTGTATAAAATAGTAATGAACAGCGCCACCTGTTAAAAGAATCGTGCACTTTAATCTGTAACGCAAAGCATTCGCCTGTTGCCTGGGAGATTTCGCTTTAGCCGATAAGGCCACCCCTTGTACAACAAAAATATTTTTCTTTATTGTAATTATTTTACTTATTGTGCAATATAGTATAATAATCTATACTATTCATTAGATTTAAGATTAGATTTAGGTAATAATTTGATACAAAATATCATTCATAATAATTTTAATAATTTCATAATATTAAAAAAAATCTTTTATATAACATCTGAAAGAATTTTTTTATCCAATATTAAGAATACATAAAATATTTTACTCACTATAAAAAAAAATATACAATAAGTATTATAAGTCAACAAACAGTGGTATAGTAAGTAATATGTAGTAAAATAGTCGTTTTTTTTTCGAAATAGTAAATCATGTTCAATATTTTATATGAAACTATAGAATTAAATCAGTATTTAATAATAAGGTAGCTTAATAGAATAGGACAATCAGTATTTTTTTTCGTGTTGGCTGTATTATTATATGATACACAATAAGTAGAAAATATTTCCCTTCTTCCATTCCTTATAATACAATATCAGTAGATATAAAACAATATACTTTATATAATTTTTATCTTCTACATTATGTAGGTATATTCTAATGGAAATTATGTATACAATTATACTTTCATATGGACTTACACACTATTAATATTAACACATGGAGCTTAAAATGCTTCATTATTTACAATTTAATAACAAACATTTCGTTTTATTTACTAATATAATCATGTTTCTTAAATCTAGACTTTGGAGTTAATACAATAAAAAACCTTATAATCTTTTCTGTAATATCAGCAGTGTTTTTAGAAACAAAATTTTTTTTTTTCATAAATAGCATGATTTTTTTACAGAATCATTAGACACAATCGTGGCATATTAGGGTGACTTATTTTAGGTTCTTTAGAATACACATAATTTTATGAATAATACAAATTTCAAAAAAATTATAATGAACCAATTACATTTATCTATACATCAACTTTTAAATAACAGTCCGTTGTGTTGAACAATGTGTCTACTTTTTCTAAAATACCACTCACACTGAATTAGAATATACTATGAATTCTTTGACATAAATTATGAAGAGCAATACAGATTTACTATAAGAGTTCCTAATAAGAACCAAAAATAATTTTGTAAAAATATAAATAACGAATTAGAAAAACTGATAGCAAAATCTTCTACACAATAAAAATTCAGATTTGAAAAAGAAGTAGAAAGTATAATGTACAATATAATACAGCTTTACGTAAGTAAAGCTAAAATAGTCTTAACAATAGTACAAACATTAATAAAACTAATAAAGAATTAGGAAGTTATTTTGAAGTAAATATGTATTCAATGTTCGAAAGTTCCTGTGCTTATTAAGTAGTACAGTTAAGTAAGCACATTAAGTAAATTTAAGTTTAATTTAGAACAAATGTGGTAAAATTTCAATTCTCGTTATTTTTATGACCAGGGTTTATCGTGGCAGTATGTCAACATAGCTTGGTATTTTATACTATCAATTTTATAACAAAATAAATTTAATAAAAATTGGTGAACACACAAATCCATAACATCTTATATAAATCCTATGAGGAACATAAAGTATGACTTAAGTCATGAGGTAAACAATCTTTGTAAGTTTCTTTGTTTTAAAGCCTTGGCCACTTAGCAACATTTGACGCCCAATAAATGATAATAATTCATCAACAATATACACATTACCATAAAAATATTAACTGTCCCCCGAAATCAATACTTCACGATTTGCGCAATTGGGCAAATGTGGACAGACAACATAACTAAACAAAAGTTCCCTTTGCCTAATTGTTTATATTATCTATAATGTTGTGCAATCACGTCACGTGTCAATTGCTGCTTAGAATTAAAAATACCAGCCTTTTTTATATGGAAAGACACTTGTAATGAAGATGACACAACTCCTCACAAAATATATGAAATTTTACAAATAATTCTATAGGTTTGAATAAAGCAATAATAAATACCCTTCTGCGTAACAATGCAAATTATACTTACAATGATATGTATGAAGAGTACTTACTATTAGCTGCTGTTGTAGTATGTTGATTATTTCCATCAGTAGGAGGCAAGTATGAGAAATACGGGTCTGATGGTAAGGGTAAAGCGGACGATCTAGGCTGCAAGCTGTCTTCATACGTCGGAGCTGGTATTGATGACAAAGATGAACTGAAGGCATAGGAATCTGATGTAGGGGGTGGAGGTTGCATCACACCAGGCGCTAAAGATGAGTAGAAAGGTTGCCCAGTGGAATATCGCGCTAAATCATCACTTAACTTCAAGTTAATTCCATTTGGTACGTAGCTATCTGAAACCAACGTGGACAAAGTATTCGAATTCGGTTGCAGTGACTCATCGTTCGAGTACCGATAAACCTCGGACATTGCTGAGTAACCGGATCTACTTGTTCCTGCGGTGTAATATGATGAATAAGACAAGTTAGGCGTATACGACGGGAGTTCAATAGCGTTTGGTGGACTTTTTATCACAGACTTTAGTGTTCCAATCGATGAATAATCAGGAGGTCTCGGTATCGGGTCATTTGATGGTATGAAAACTTTGTGGTTGGCGTGACTATCGGTTAGAAGTCGTCTTTGTCTGTCATGTCCACTGCAGCTTCTAGCATGGCTCATTTTGTGATCCTGTCCCGAAGATTCTTTGGAACTTGAAGGACTGTTATCTTCCACTGATGAAGACGGTTTATTGTGCTTGTTGTCTTTCTTGTATTTCATCCTTCTATTCTGAAACCAAATCTTAATTTGGCGCTCTGATAGCTGCAGATAGTTTGCAAGTTCAATTCTTCTTGGGCGACACAGATAACGATTTTGATGAAATTCATTTTCCAATTCAACCAGTTGAGAACTTGTATAAGCTGTGCGAGCACGTTTTGTAAATCCTTTGGGGTAAGAAGATTGTTCCGTAGACATGTCTGCAAATAAATAGGTAAATAAAATGTAAGCTTTTGAAAACTATGTGCATTTTACATTTACATATTTTTTAAGCTTAAGTGCAACAAAGAATATAATAATTTAATGCTTATTTGTAAATAAAAATAAATATATTTGCTTACCGTCTGACATTGATGATGTTGTTCTAAGAATTGGATCGTTTGGCGAAACTTTTGCAGTCCAGTGATCCTGAAAATATAATAAATAAATATTTTAAGCTAGTGTCTTCTTCGAACAAAGGTAGTCTTGAAAATAAAGTCACTTCTACTACGTTTTGTAATTACGATAAACCTAATTAAATTGTCATTAACAATCCGGTTTTCTTGTGGTAAATCACATTCAAACCGAACTATTTAGCTTATTCAGTCTTATTGTTGTGGAATAAAGTTGAAAATAATATTTATTTTATTTACCTGACCGATAAAACCGGATTCATGCACGTCAGCTAATTTCACAGGATTTTTGTTAATGTCGCCATGTAAACCACTTCTTGTACTGTAACGAACAGGTTCATTAGCTTCGAAATTTCTTCCATAAATGACTTGATTTACTGCTTCCATAGAAGTTGCGTCAAACATATTGTTCTCGGACCTATCATCACAACTTTCAGAAATCACTTCTTCGGTTCCTGACCCATTGTTGTTGTAAGAACTATTGCTGATGTTATCATAATTTGCTATCTGGTAATCATATCTGGGGTCTAATTCTTCTGTACTGTTCGTTGAGTTAAACTGTGAATTTAGTCCTAAGATATCTTGGATACTAAATCCCGTAGAATCTCGTGAATTGTAGTCTTGAGCGTATGTCTGTGGCATAGATGATAAAGTCTCTGATTTATAATCACTGAACACGTTTTCACTAACACTGTAATTTACACCTATTGATAGTATATCTTCAACTCCATGAGACGTTGTGGGATTATTTTTGTAATCTGTTTTTTGATACACATTCGCAGAATTAGTATCATAAATTGCTATGTCAGAATCTCTTGAGTCATCTAGATCTCGGGCATCTGTCAGACTTGGTGGTGATCCTGTAGTCGAAGACATTTCCTGTAAACCACACGATCACCTATTAAAATTGTTATACGAGATACTTGATATAATCACGAAGCACTTAGGCGACCGTGCCCATTGAGTTTTGTTTACAAAATGCTTTTTCTTTACCTGATTGTCGTTAATTTAGTAATGACGTTGTTCGTTTGTGAGAGTATTTGTAACGGATTTCATATGTCTGTGTGCGCTAGATAAACGAAGCATACCGTGCCTCTCCGATAGTGACATAGATAATAGAAATCGGTAGCTAAAATACCTGTCACAACATCTTATCCTTAACTGCCTCTGGTTTTACTTTGTTCTTGATATTACAAAGTAATAAGTTTTTTTGCACATACTGTTTAACCTGTAAAGAGGGAGTAATATTAAATCAATATCCATTATTTTACATTTAATTTCCTGAAGCCCTGTGCCCAGCAGTGGGATGTTCAAGGCTGGCGACGACATTTTATTTACGCCTTATACCTTACTTGTTGGGTCCTTATAAATATAATTAGATAAAAATATTAAAATAAATAAAAAAGAAAAAGCTTCAAAGCTATAATACTTTCATTAATATCTTAAAGTATTTTTTCTATTAATGTCTTGTATTAATGTCGCGTTAATACTGAAGGTTAATTTTTTTTTAATTTTTTTACTTATTTAAAAAAAATTGGGGCAACTTACATTCGCAACTTTCCACTTGTGAACTTTTTATGCACACAACATTTATTAATTTTGGAACACAATTTTTATTAAATTCATAATAATTTGAATTGTCACATATGCACCACATAATAAATAGGATAATATTTATGCCATATCAGTTCATCTTTGCGTACTTGTATTATATTGACAGACAATATTGACAGAAGCAGTATTAAAATAAAACTACCTACAGTATTCCAATTATAATTCAGCAATTGATTAAAAAAGAAAACATTGCTAACTTCATGATTTTGCTGTTACCAAGCAAAACTCGTAAAGAACAATAATTCATTTAAAATTGGTTCATTTATCCATTGACGCGTCAGTGGTCTAAGCTTCAGTGTCCGTCTTTTGTGAGCCAGCAATGGTCATAGATGTAATCTATTTGGACTTCATTTTATTCGAGAACGTTATTAATAAATTAATGTATTACTTGATAAAATATCAACGAGATAAGCAACAAATTCATGGAATTTCAGAATTTCTATAAAAGTGAAAGTTTGCTTTATTTTTGACAATACAATGAATTTATTAATAGGTAACAAAAATGTTAATGCCGAAATATAAAATATCTAAATATTAATTAAGATTAAATCTTTAATTTTAATATTTCCAATTTTATTATTGTCTGTTATAAATGGAGAAATCATTAAATAAAGAATAAACTTATATGATTTGAAATAAATGGCGTTATTATAATTTGAAAATGAAATAGGAACAATCACTGTCACAATTAAATATACATACGTACTTATGTACATACATTAAATTATTTTTATTTATTTAATATTTTAAGATATTCACACCAATTAATAGCGGCCATTTTAAGCAACTAATGCTGCGTGTGTTACGGATTGTAGATATAATATACTTAAAAGATATTATACAATACATACATCCAAGATTGGAGAACAAATGCCTGTATTCTTCACACAAAAATTTGCCCCCACCGGGGATCGAACCCAGAACCTATCGAGATGGCGACGCCTTGAGATCGGCGTACAGACCACTCGGCCACGGAGGTCTTTATAATTTTTCGTGAGTCGTCGTGATATTTTAATTAAATTAAGAATTTTAGTAATCTCTGATTCTTCTTTGAATTTTGCCAGATAAATTTTATAGACAAAGAAGAAAAAAGCTATAAGTTTTTAACTATATTTTTATATGACCCCGTTATTTATAGCTAAGTAGGATGCGATACGGCCAACCGCAAGATATTGCGTGAAGTTGTCTTCTACCTATTTAGATACAAGGGTCATTAAGATATGCCTACCTACCTCACAACTGTACAAACAACAGCCCATCAGGCTTGCACTTAACAACTTCTTCTCTCAATTGATATTGAACTCTAATGAAGGTGTCGAAAGTTGAAAATGACTACTGAAAAAAATTTGAAAAGCAAGAAATTAGTTTTATTATTATACACTTAGTTTTTTCCTTTAATAAACTATACCTAACATATTATTCGAGAAACTCTGTAGGATGAGCTGGGTGGTGTATTCTTTCGTGTGCTTTGGCTTTCGATACTGGAAACAAAGCTAATTTCATCATGGTCAATCCTTGAATCGAGGAGCTCGGTGGCGTAGTGGTTATGTATGCTTTGGCTTTCGATTGAAAACAAAGCTACCTTCACCATGGTCAGGCCGTAGACGAGTGACCAAAGCTTTGTGATCTCGAGCTCCTCGGTGCTTCGGAAGGTACGTTAAGCCGTTGGTCTTGGTCACTATTGCGACTGTTTCTACCCACCAACTCGCAATGGGCCAGCGTGGTGGTGTTGCGGTCCATACTCCTCAAGTGTTTCTCCATGAGGAAGACCTGTGCCCAGCAGTGAGACGTATATAGGCTGAGAACAGGACAAGAATCCTTGGATGGGTGCCAAAAAAACTTTGTGATTTCGAGTTGGATGTGTTCAACTGAATAGAGGATGAAATGGCGTATGAAGAGGCCTATGATCATCAACCAATTCAACAACCTAATACACGTTCACTGCTGGACACAGGCTTCCTCTAATGCACGCCATTGCTCTCGATTTTCGCCATTCTCATCCAGCCAACCTACAAATACTGTCGTCTATGATCAGCAGTGGGCTAATATTAGTTGGTAATGATTATAAATCTTTATTGCATTCAAGCAAAGCTTTACAAATATTTACTGGTTAGATTTTTTATTGGTATCTCAAGTAACAACAGCTGCTATTATTATTAGTTCCTTAATTACAATTTGTGTGGTTAATAGCATTAGAAAAAACACAAAATTATTTTACCATACCCTATTTTTACCTAAATTCTATACGTTTATGTGCCGTCATAATCCGGATATAAAAAACAGGTAGGGCATTCCCCATTCCTCTTCACGTACCTTAGAGAATACCTTTGAAACAAAGATAACAAAAATAATACGAATGGATTGTTTGGGAGTGGAAATCTTCATTTTACGTAGGTATTCTCTTAGTTACTGTAATAAATAGTTTACCATCTGATGTCATATTCCACAGAGTACGTATGTCGTGGTATTTTCCTCATATTTTTTGTCATTATAATAAAAAAAATATGAAGTTATATTTTACCACAATAGGCTATTTGACCAGTTTAAGAAAAGTATCTCAAAATGCTTAATAAAGCAATAAACTGACGTAATTAGAATATTTCTTTTTAAATTTCTCTATTTTCTATGAAAATAAACATTAAAGTTTAATTGAACAAAAAAGCCGTTATTTAACTTGTCGACTAACCTATTTTTATTTTATTTTATTTTACATTTTTGTTATAGTCCATATTGTAGGTATTTTTGTTTGATTAATGTACCTACCTAAAACTCCTAATTCCGAAAACTCCTAGTATGTATATACCTAAAACTCCTAATTCCGCAATATGTAACGGTACTTCGGGGTCGATATTGGGGATGTTCTAGGGAAGGGCCAGGTCAAATCCACCTTAAACCGAAGAGCATGCATGAGGCAAGTAATGAGACTAGAAGAATCGAGAGGTATGTGCCGGGATCAATCACACCGGGATAAAGGCGTGATTTTATGTATGTATGTATGGACGGTAGGTCTTCTTCTTTTTCCTGCCTTGTTCCAAATTCTATTTGGGGTCGGCGCAACATGTCTTCCTCTTCCACTCTCCTCTATTACTCGTCAAGTCTACACTCATTCCCATCCTTATCATATATATCATCATTCACACAATCCATCCATCATTTCTTTGGCCTGGACGGTAGGTATGAACGGTAAATTTAAAATATTTTAAAGTTGAGAAACTGGTAATTTAATTAATGACTCATTTTATAATGGATTTATAAAATTTAATTAACAGGTAATTTGCAAGCTGGAGAAACTCCAAGATTGCACCACACTAACGATATTGTATCACATTAATTATATATCTTTTTAAGATTAGTCAAATATTGATTCTAGTAAACACATTTTAAGGACTCGTAATGTAAGTAACAATTACACTAACACCTCAAACAATAAACAATCATAGGATTCTAATTATAAAAACAAAACAGCTCAACACTTATTCAATGACATGTACTTAAAAATCAATGGGGCCGTTTGGTTCTAAATGAGGCCAGACAGGCCCATACACAAAAAATGTTCGGTGATAGTAAATGTTTTGTTATTTTGAGTAGCTGTGATATTTTTACTACTTCCATGGCAGAGGGATTTGTAGAGATGTTTCAAGGTCGCCATATCTGAGGTTCCTTGTTCGAGTTCCTGTTGCGGCAGACGTTTGGGTAATATGTAATTCGATATTGTTTACTTGTTATGTTATTATTTCTAATTATTTTACAGGGGGACAATTCATGGTCCCTTGTACTTTAAAAGTTTCGTTAAGAAGTCCACTTTGGTCCCATGCAACCGTTTGACCCATCTATCAGGGGCCAGCATATTTGGGTTACAAGGTACCTATAAATTATTATATTATAGTTTTATGGCTTCAAAATGTTCACAATAAAATGTTGACAAATAACAATACAATCTAATCAATACTGCACCTAACGACTACAGTAGGAAAGACAGTTATGCAAGAATCGCTTTTGCACAGTCAAATACTCAATACTTTGCATTATGTCTGTTAATTCTCCATTGCCATCGACAGGCCATCAATTATTTCTCGTTAATCTGAAGTTATGAAGTTATACAGAACTAATATAGGTAATTATTTGAATGAGTCAAGTACCCATAAAAAAGAAAAGAAACAATGAGGCAATTCATTAATAAAAAGCTAAGCACTTTTATCACGGTAGGAAGAAATTTAATTGCTAAAGTGTATCGATTGTGTTCCAACAGTCAGCTGCTTGCCATTGAACATCGCACCACAGTCGGTCATTGTGTCGTTTGATAGATGGATTTGCTCCGTGAGACACTGCGTCTGTGGCGGCTTTACGTAAGGGTGGTTGCTTACTAATCGGTGACGCCAACAAATATCAAAGGGATTAATGATAGAAAAGACTATCCGTACTAATATGATACATTCAAACGTAATCGTTATTCTGTCTGTGTGTTATGCCATCACGTCCAAATTACTGAACTGATTTAATTGAAATGCAAAAGAACCTAGTCTAGAGCCTGAAAAAGGACGAAGGGGGTTGAAATAGTGGATGAGTATTTGAATGAATATTATGTCATTAAAGCTTCAAGCATGATACATATTTTTGAGCTTTTGATATAAATATGAATGAAATTCAAAATTTGTAAATCTTAATCTCATAGGGGTTAAAAAAGGGGATGAAAGCTTACACTTACTTCTGCCTACCCTTTCGGTGCAAGAGGTGATATATGCTATTCAACGTGGGCTTTATACTATATACTTTGAATGATTTTACGTCTAATGCGATATGTTGGCATGTAATTTTAAATTTAATAATACTGATTTATCTTGTCAAGCATGATGCGATAATAAAATAACTCAAAGACCATGACTTCAACAATATTTCGCCTATTCAGCATTGCAGCCGTTACTCCAATAAATTTTACTGCTCTGTACAAAGAGATGCTCCCTGGACCCCAGGCTTAGCACGTCAAAGCGATGATATATTACGATTTGCTTAAAGGGGACCTTTTTTTGTTCTCTCAGTAATGGTCCAACTTAATCGACTAGAGTGAGATGGGGATACGTAAGGCTGTACATTAGACAGGGATGTACGATTTGTATATCAGTTCCCGCCAACAGAAAGTTAAAAATCGGACATAGGATCTGGTGTTTGGTAATGCACTGTCATCAGTTCGATGGCAGACGTTGTTAGTGTTAGTGGTCCTATTTAATGAATTATATTACACTAATATATTTAAAACAATAATAATATTTGAGTGAGTATCATTATGAAGTGAACAAGTGTAAAGAGTTTTAACCTATCATAATAGGACATTACAGTGGATTTTGCATCATAAACGTGAGTGTTTAAATTTTATTTATTAACTTTGCCTCCTATAGAAAAATTCTAGCAACGATACTGAAAATTTTGGCTGTTGCATGCTTGAAGGATATTTTAGAAAATATCTCTGGAAACACAACCTTTAAGGCTATATAAGATAACTTCTTCCTCTTGCAATAGATGGCGTTACTGAAATGAAAATCCTACACAACCTAAACTCTTGCTTCAGGATGGACAACAATGAATTTTGGTGCCTTTGCTTTTGCCTTTGTTCTGCAGTGGTCATGTTAACAATTAATAATCAAAAACTCATATGTAGATATGTAATTGGTATTGTATAGCCTTTCATCTAGGTTCTGTCTAGGATGTGCTGTTAGTAAAAGCGACATCTGGTTTACTGAGATAGTACTACTTACACATCTTTCGAAGCGTACCTATAGAAAAGTTCATAAAAAATTCTGTCTATATTGTTTGGATATTGTTAATGCAATAAAAATAATTTTAAGTGCGAAAGGAAATAAATAAATATACAAATTATTTAGCTAAGCTTTTAAAAAGCTGTTGGTCAGAGTCGGACTGGCGTTTTCGCAGGCTAACTTCTGCTGTACTGGTACACTATCAAAACGAAGTCGATGGCGCCACTTATTTGTTTCTAGGTGTTTTCTTGTTTTTAGTAGACTTTTACGCAACTTTTAACCACTTTTCCCTTCGTACTTTGATTTCTGAATCATAATAAAATATTATTATCAGTCATTTATTTCTACATAGTTTTCTAATATATTCTGAACTTTAATAACTTAAAATCTAAGGCGGGAGGTGGGGTGGATTCAGTTTTAGTAGGTTAATGTGGAACGAAAGTACCTAATAATTATATGAGAAAATTAGATTTTTTTTTATTGTAAGTGAGCAAAAGTCTAACGAAGAAGCAAAAGTCTAAGACAGTCTGATTTAGACATTAAGATTTACATTTTGTTTGCGCTTTTATTTCATATGCCTCAGGCGTGAAAAGAGACGTCGTCGATATAACAAGACCATCATTTGGTGTTAAGTATGTAGTCGAGGTGGTTCATTACGCAGCATCTCGCATATAATTTCTTCTCGATGCTGCATACACTCGTACTTAAATGGATTTTCCTCCATCTGAAAAAAGATAAAAGAAGGTGAAGCAGCCGGATGGATAAATATTCATTTTACAAAAACTAAACAACATCAATGACTGACAAGGAAAAAAAGGAAACACATTATTGGCTTTGGAACTTATCACCGCATTTAGGTTACATTGATAGACTTTAATGGTGAGTTTTTTGATCCGTAGTCATGGTGATCACAATAGCTAAATTCTAGACCAATAGCGTCAACGGAAACGCCAAAATGTATGACGTCAGGTTGACGAATTGTTAAATTTGCGGAAAATTCAACGCAGTATACATCAGCTGAGCCCAGCACCGTGTTGTGGTTAAATTGCCTATGATTATTTAAATTTTGATACATTTGAAAAAATTCTACTATTGGATAAGCTGTCATAATATTATCACGACATCATACTCTATTACGTTTTCGCCATTGATCCATATTTGAACCTACTGGTCAACCTGACCATGGATCAAAAAACCGACCCTTAAATAAACAAACGTTGAAAGAGAATTTCATGTTCTTTTAATTAGTATAGTTTCGCTTCTAGCAAATAAACAATAAGAAAACCAGTTCAATCCTATTAATTTCAGTCGTGCCATAGTAAATCTCAATGCAATGGACTGATATTAAAACTGCATTTTTCTCTTACACTAATTTCCTGCTTAGATTGCTTTGGAACTTGATATAAGTTTTCCCATTTCCGAGTAATCAGTGGAAGACAATAGTTGGCTATGGTTGCTTCAATGTTTTCTTCAGTGTGAACAGGGTCTTACTTTAAATGGAGTTTCAAATTAAATATACATTTTTATATGTAAAATAGGAGTTTTAGTAGTGGAATAAATTGCGTTTGTGTCGATATTGATAATGATAACAAAGCAACTTTCAATTGATAACAAAACATCATGTTTGGCACTTGGACTAAAACTTTATGATCTCGAGTTCAACAATACATCTAGGGGCATGTTGAAATGTTTGTCCTGGTTATGTACTACAACAGCCCAAATTAAAGCCTTTACTAGACAGACGGCCTGCTGTCTAGTATAAATATCTTGATTTTTTTTGCGAAATCTGACGTCTGTCTGATAAAGGCCTAATTACCAGGTAATAATTACATAGGTACTGCTTCTTTACGTATTTTACGGCTTGGAAACATACTGTGTGATCTTTATACGATTTGCAAGTAGAGTCATGCTTCAGGTATTAAATAAGCCTAAAATACAGGCGACTAGGGACACTTGCACTCAGGTGGACAGATTGCTTTATTGCCAACACTTGAATAAAACAATTCTCACGTGTTTTTCCATATCAGAAGGCCTATGCCCAGTTAGACGTTTATATGAACTTAGGGTTCATATAAACGTCTAACTGGGCAGACGATGGATCAAACACCTCTTCACACTTTCGCTTAATTGCTTAAATGAAAACAGCAGTTGCAGATTCTATTGCGAGAAGCGCCTGTAATTTTTTGTAAATTATGTTAAGTGAAATTCAAGCTTTCCTATACCAAAAAATTTCGAAAAAATAAACAAGTAAAATGAACCATTACTGGCAATATAATGATGCACAAAAATGATTTAATGATACAACACCTAGAAGTAGGTACCTCAAAGCAAATGGTACAATGTGAAACCAATTATAAATTTTTAAGGCGGTGTTGATGTGACCCGGACATACATACATACAATGTGTACAATGCATAATAATATATATTCATTCTTTTATCCCGCACAGCATGATATAAATATTATCCGTCACCGAAATTTTTCTGCAGCATTTGCTTATGATTCAAAAATGATAAAAAGCCGAACTTGGTCAGTATAGGGAACGAACAAAACGAAGAACGGGGTCCTTACTCTAGCCCTTCTGTAATCGTCATTGTCATCCAATACTTGCCCACCACTAGCCATACATCTCTTTAATGTACACCACTGCTATTGGTTATCGGTTACTCTTACTCAGCCCAAGTGATTCTATCTTGGTTGTGGACGTCCGACACTACGCTGGTCTCTAATCTAGAACTTTATGGCTCCAACGACCGTCTTAGCTCTATGAATAATCTGAAATAGGACATAATTGTTTATAAAAATCGAGTCATTAGACGCTTTTATATTGTCCTGACTTGATGAAAAATTGTAGCTAGTGTTTTGAACTTAAATATTTTATATGAATTTATATTATAACCTTGAAATTTGAATTTGTTACATGATAATTTTAAGTAAAAGTGCGTTCAATTATGTTCGAAAAAAAAATAGTGTCTGAATTGTCCAAATATGTATTTCAAATTCTCCTAAAATGAAATTTTTACATTCTTACTTACTCTATAGTTGGCGATGTATTTAAGTGGCTGTGAAGTGAGCAAAGGCCTTTATCAAGAAAGTGTTTTGTTGAACTGCTTCTCAAATTGCATAGTGCACATTTACGACGCATAAATTCTGTTGGTCGCACCGAAGCCGTCTAAATTAATTCCACTCTAGGAAATTTACAGTTGCTGTTAGCCTGTTCTCTTATAGCTTCTTGCCAGAATTTGCAGTGGAACTTCTGAATCACGAAACTTTTGCGCTCTCATATCAGTGTGGTACAAGCAATGCGATCTGACGAATATAGATATATTTTAATCGAAAAAGTTTAATGGTTTCATATCAAAGGACTGAGAAAGCGCTGATTCTGCAAGAAGGGGAACTTGTCAACTTGTCAGAATAATGTTGATGATGCTATTTTTTAAAAATCATCTATTCTTTTGAGAAAAATAACTTGTCTCTCTTATTAGCTACTCGTGAGGAACAGTGTATCGACTTATTGAATCAATAGCAACACCCTTTCCGTGTAGAAATGCAGACCGAAAGAAACATTTAATGAGATGGAAACTGTTTTCGCGTGAAGTCGTATATTTTTCCAAGCTATTTCACGCTCTTTACACAACTCCAATGGCAAAAAGTCAGTGTAATACTAATCCATTCTGTTAAATATGTTTATTGTTTTAGTGTTATGAAATCTGTTACTTACTGTCTTTTGCTAGATTAATTATAATAATAAAACACAGGTGTTTGATATAAATTTTTTACAACAAAATAATTTGTTATTGATTTTTTAACTTCAATATTAGCATTCCACTTGCTACGATCCTGGCACAAATCTTTCTCTTTCTACTTCGTCTACTCTCTTTATTTTCTTTCTCTTTTTGCAAATGATATATAATAGTGATCGTAAGTAAAGTTTTTTATTATAGTTTTATAAATACATTGTCGCAGAAGTAATCTAGTGAACATTGCCCGTTGTCTCGCTCGCATAAGCAGATGCGGCAAATGCTCGCGTTAACACTTTTGAACTGATGCCAGCTTCGGAACCATCTGCCATATTGGATTTTATTATTAATACTATATTTGGCTAGTCGTACATTCCCAATAAAAAATAAGCCTTTGAAAATTAAATATTTTGGTTATTGATTAACAATCATTGGGGCCACCAGGGGAGTATTAGCATGAATTACTGATTTATCGTTTTTCTATTTATTTATAGTTTTTGGGAATGTTAATTAAGTATATTACTTATCCTAACACTTTACCGTGTGCATTACAACGAATTTATCCAATGTAATAGTGAAATATGTGTGACTACGTTTGCTTACCCCTTTAGGGTTAGTCGTAATGATACATTCATTTAATTTTTAAGCTTGAGTTTTTAAAGACAATAAGTAAATTTAATTTCTATCCGATGGGGCGAAATTGAAATGTAGTAGTAGATTAATCAATGGTGCTATTTTATCGCTTCACTATTACATAACAGGATCAAAATGATGATTTGAAAAGCAATTTGCACTGTTTTATGGAAATTTTACGAGAGCAATAAAATTTTCCGTCCAATTATAGAGAGAATATTTATATTTCACGTCGTCGCCAGTAATCTGGTTTTGAGGATAATAAAACAAAGCAAAACATTTTCTTTTTAATCTTTAGTCTCTGAAATGTTAAAGGTCGGAGATCGGATACATTATAAACACCCTCGCATTTCGATTTCACTTGACTTTTCCTTCGTCTCTGACATGATATAAAAAAATTGCTCGAGTAATACTGAATAAGCTAGTTCACTAGTATCAAAAGTTATGAAAATAACGTTTATTTCACATAGTATTTAGTACAAGGGTTCGAAATATACCAAGTTCCATAAATATAAATAAGGGATTGCTGTTGAAATTCAACTTAAACATGTTTTATTTTTACTTTTTTTCTATCTGCCAAAAACTCTATCCGCCATATTCGTGAAATTTGTGAAGTTAACAATTACTACGCGTGCGTGGTTAAAATACGTTTCCCAAAATCCTGTCCTGACGGCACAGAGAATTCATAGATACACAGATAATTAACGCTGTCAAGCAAAAAGGTTTATTGTGTTATAGGCCTTAAAAATATAATATAAAATATTATATTATTTTTTATGGGGGTTAAAAGTATTGAATCATTTGGGGCCTAATAAAAAAAGGGCCAACAAGCGTATTATAAGCAATTTAACTAGCAACAATCTATTGAAATATTATTATGGTTTTTTTTAAATTTAAGAATAATAATCATCATTCTAAGCATTTTCGAAGTTCCTACTACAAATATTAATATTTAGTTTGTTAAAATTTAAATCTTGCAGAATCGTCGTCTTATAATAGAAATATTAAGCAACTTCAAATGGTCAAAACTTATGAAATACACATTGTGTCTACTATCCCAATAATGTATATATTTAGGTATGATGTCTATTCGGAAACAACAAGGTACACAATTACACACTGAATTGGCAATAATCAACTTTAAGGCAACTTTGTTTTCATAGCATAAGTGTCAATTTGCTTTAGCAAGTGTCAACTATAACGTGCTGTTCACTACAGCAGTTACAAGGTCATTACCCCCGACTGGCGACAATTATTATCCTAAGGGTCCGACCCTGAGTCCGCCGCCCAGAATCTGCCTATCCAAAATAAAATCATCTCTCTATTCCGTTCAAATTGCTCTCACACTTTCTGGCTAGAGGGATCATTTTTAAATAGTTATCGCATTAGGGACGCGTTAAGCACACGTGTTTATACCCTTTGTGAAGTTCCGCACCAACTGAAAATCTGCAATTTTTCACAGCATGGCTTTAGTATAAAGTAGTTTGAACTGATTGAAGCAGTAGTATTCATTAGTAGGTTGATATAATCCCACGTTGACTTTTTTGAAATGCTTCGTATGCAGAACAACTTCAATATTGGTAAAATAAGCCTTCTATGTTGTCTGCTATAATCATATTTTTATTTATCACCAGCATCATGAATTACTAGATTCCTACCATCTCACGTTTATCTGAATTGTTAATATTCCTCCCGACAAAACAATAGATTGCTTGCAGATATCATTACGATGTAAATGACCAATTTAGCTTATCTGTAACTATTCATCCGTTCAATTTCAGTATCGACACATTTAGGTAGGCCGTATAACAAGGGATCTTATGGAGATTCGAAAACTTAATGACTTAGTTTCAAAATATTACATAAATTTCTATCGCTACGAATGTTGTGTGAACATGTTTATAAGTTTATTTATACGTTTGATTCGAGAAATAAAGTGTACTACTAAAACAAAATCACAGTAATTAGTCGACATTATGAGGGGAATAAGGAATACTAAAAAAATTAGTGTTTAAAATTAGTGTTTGAATTTTATTTAACTATTGCGTCTAATAGTATCCAGGATTTCGTCTATACCAGGTCCTTCTCAGCCTATATAAGTCCCACTACTGGGCATATGCCTTCCTCATGGAAAAACACGTGAGGAGTATGGACCCAATGCGGGTTGGCGTATATAGTAAGAAAATAATCATTCAACTTAGACTGTTATGTTGCCCAGACAAGAAAAGTATCATCTTTAGTGAACACAAAACACAGTTATGATTGCGATCCGAAGGTCTGGCATAGACGAAAAAATTTCAGTAAATCGTAGAAGCGTTATTCGCAACCAATAAATGTCGTATACAGCTTGTGTATGCTTGATGTAATGAACGGCGTAAATTGGATCGTTCCTATTTGTGTCACGAAGTGGTTTATGGCGACCAATGGCCACTATGTTTAATAGAGGAACTAAATCACGTCTTAATTGTTCTCTGGCGTTGGAATTCACGGTAATGTGAATTGAATGTGAAATGAGATACTGTTCAAACATTACCTATTGTTACATAATTATTATTAACATACATTCCTTAGTAATTTACATGAAAATTGGCTACCTTTAAGTTTAAATAAATAATGATGTACCTATACCGAAAAAAGGCACACAATGGAATAATTCGTAGGAGTAACTTTAATGTTTGCTACAAAATATGTGTGGGCACGAAGCAATTTACGTTACCCACATTATGTAAATAGTGTAATAGAATAATGCCAAGATAATAAATTGTTCCCTTCCCTTTAGAACTAAATTCTCAATTCCATATAAGCTTGTATGCCTGAGTTTTAATCGTATATTGAAAGAAAATATCTAATCTAATGTTTCTCACCAGCAAAAGAATTTAAACCTTACCGGCTTAAAAAATATATTGCATCAGAATTATATAAAAAAAAATCTTGAAATTGTAAACAATTATAAGTCTCATAAGTAGGAGCTTAAGGATGCAAATCGCGTTTTGCTTCTCGACCTGTTAAATAAACAGTCGTTGTTACGTTTAGACCTGTATTAAGTTGCCTTGGAAAATTGCTTAATAACTTTCTTTGGAGATAAATATTTAGATAATTCAAAAGACGTTATCTAGTTACGAATTAAGTTGAATTTTGGTAGGATACGCCAGGAATTAGTGAGACTGCGGTAAAATCCCGGGTAAATGGTTGAGCCACATTTTTAAGACTCTGCCACGAATGCGTGTGGCGGGCGGGCGGATCGGCAGACGAATTCGCATTTCATTACGCGATCGCTACGGAAGGGTATTGGTGACAAGTCATTTGAGCGACCAATGAAATGCGAATTCGCCTGATGCTCCGCCTGCCGCTCCTACTCGTGGTCAAAAATGAACTTGTGTTGATGCTAGTATTGGATCATATTATTTTTTATGGGAATATTTATATAATACAAATACTCGAACATAATCTCAATGTTACTCACTTCGTCAGGAATTAGTGAGCCTGCGTTGTAATCCTGGGTAAATGATAGCGCCACATTTTTACGGACAAGGAATTCTCGAGATAAGGTGGCCGGTGCGTTTAGACGGATGTGGCGAAAAAGGACTTGTGTTGTTGTTACTATTGGGCTATATATTATAACTGTATATTTATATAATACACGGATATTATATCTCAATGTTACTTACTTAAAAGCTACTTATGTAGGAAGTGAGCATTACAATTTAAACCGTATCAATATACTTGAAAATACGTATATAGGTAAAATTTATTATTATTTTATATTTACACCAATTCCATAGTAAAACTGACTAAGAAAGATGTAATTAAAAATATTTACGAGGGCTGTAGCTTGTTATTACTTTTTAGTAATCTTAAACATTATGAGAAAAATTGCAGGAAAAAAAATTACAAGACGATGGAAAGATATTGATTTCGATGTGAACACTTTAATTCAGGTTGTAAATATTTTAAACGTGTTTATCTACACTCATGTTATAATGTTCGAATTATGAACTCAGACTCGAACTCATAATCACATACTTTTTAACACAGATGATAAAAACGAAAATTTTAAAGTGGAAACTTTAACATAATGACATTATGCAACAGGTTGGACACATTATGCAACACTTATATTTCTTAAAAATGCACAAAACTATGGCAAATGTTTTCCAGACAGCCAACAATAAATAATTTTTTTTTTTTTTTTGTTTTATTTGTTTGAATAATGAGTATAGATAAAGTAGTGTATGAAACTGCATATAACTTGGTATTAAAACACTCGCATGATACTATTAAAAAACTCGCCAAGGCTCGTTTTTTAAAACCACGCTCGTGTTTTAATAACCTATATTATGTGACAGTTACATAAACTACTATTACGTGATATTTGTCTTTGAAATATTCAAGGCAATTCCTTTTTTATTCACAATTGCATTTCTGTTATATTACAATTATTGAATACTGAAAAAACAAAACGCTAAAAGATTTATTATTAATTTTCATTTTGAATTTTTCCCTCGCAGTGGCATTAATTTATTCTGTAAATTGGATTTCCGAATTTTCCATATTTCAGCATTTCAATTCGGCTCGCAATTCCGTTTACACCAATAAACAAACAAAAAACATTTTGTATTTAAACACAATCGCAAACAGAGTGACCGATAGGAGTCGGATTAATAACGTAACGTGCTTAAATTATTATACGCAAACGCACTGACGTTTAGCGAGGATATGCTTGTTTATGGATTTGTACAGCTTACACTCGGGCGACTTGTGTTCTATATGGCGTTCTTAGCTTAGCTACACAAGTAAGCAATGGCTATTCCACTTATTTATAGCAAAGATAAATTATGTAGTATAGATTGCTATTCCAATACATGAGTTTTTAGTTCGTCTAAAACTTATTATTTTCGCTTCAACTTATTACGTTAGGTGGCGCTACTATACTAGCGGAATTACTTATCTATGATTCCACAGAGCAGAGAATCTCTAGACGCACACTCCGATTGGCGCGCTTTCAAGCCGCTTTTCGTGCTAAGCCTCTATCGTTAATCGCTTTGCTTTGGCAAAATGAAATCTTCGTTACTTCTGTTAGGAGCTGGATTCTATTATTGATTTACCATTTTGTGGTGTCATTTGGTAAAGTAATTATTGAATTTCAATGAAGATTATGTTATGATTATATTTTTTCTGATATATATTATGTTACCTGTGTTTCCATCCATATATCTATCACACTATAATACAGAAAAATTAGACACATAGTACTATAAATAGCTCTGATATTATTAACCTAATATAACAATTCCGAGCACATAAATTGTCTGCTCCTGCTGAGACTCATATTCTCGTAACGGAGAACAAATTATTACGCTCGAACCAAACTTTGGTTCATGTGAGAATTTTTTTTTGTTTAACTTTGTTTCTTTCAATGACATTGGCTATTTTCTCTCTTTTTTGAGTCTTATAAGAGTAAGTTTCAATCAATTAATACAAGGTTGCCATTTGATAGACGTCCAATGGAAAAAATTTGATGCCTTAGGCTAAGGGGTAACTGAATCACGCCCATGTATGTTTTAGTAGCTAGAAGCTTTTAAAACATTATTTACGAAATTTTCACTTTTCATTGGTTTTTATGTATAATCTCTTTCTTCCTATAATTTCCAGATGATTTTTTTCTAAAATTAATTGGCGATAGTAGTAGCTACCTTTTTAAGATCATCTAGATACCTCTAGTACTCCTAACTTATCATGTTTAAATATCTAAGCTTTTTGGATTATTAAGCTTGAACGTAATTTTTTACTTTAGACTAATTTTGTTGTAAGTTTTACAATGCCTAGGCAAATGACATTGCACAAAAAATCATCTGGAAATGATAGGAAGAAAAGATAAAAATAAAAACCAATGAAAAGTGAGAATTTTGAAAAAACGCGTTAAAAGCTTCTAGCTCCTAAACTATCAATAGTCGCGGAAAATACATAGCGTGATTCAGGTACTTCTCAGTATAAGGCATCTAAATTTTTTCTTTGGACATCTATCAACTGGTTGCCCTGTATTTATGGTCACACTTATCGGTCTATTTAATAATCACATTTCCATACTATAGACTGTCTTTGATGTTGTAGTTTTGAGTTATTTTCAACTCCTACCCATACTCTTTGGACACTTATTGGACATGTCAGGAACATACATCAAGAAGCCAAATTCCATGAACCTTATGTTATTCGATTATTTCAATTATTTTGCTAGAGGAAAGTAGAGAATAACAGACAAGTTTGTGGAATTAAACGAAGCGTAGACTCATCATTTTTAGATAAATTTTTTACGGCATCCTCGTATAGAGAAATTTCACACTACGCTATAATTGCTTACGTCAGCATCAAAACGCGAGTTCCCAGGGACTCGCCCGGTGCCAGTTTGATATTGGCATCATTTTTTATTAGCCCGGTTTATACGTCACCCTCCAATAGAAAGTGGTATTAAAATACAAATAGCTCATCTTGTTGCCTATATTTAGTAAAATTGGACTTGAACGTTGTTTTTCATTTTACGACCTTAAACTCCGGGTTTCTCACCTCTGGATAAGTCCATGATAAATTATCTGGCAGATAATTCTATGCGAATTAGTTTCCAATTTCATTAATATGTGCATAATAGTTTTAACTGTTAGATAACTGTCAATTTTGTTTAGACTACATTGTTTCGTAACTTGGAAACTATTTGTTAACAAAACACAAATATGTATGTATACAAAAATAACAGAAAAGTAAACTAAATACTATACATAATAAGTTATATTTATATCTGTATTTTATTTTTATCTCTTATCTGTATAGGACAAAGTTTCAAGATACGGAAATCGAATAAGGACACTTCGGTAGCGAACACCGCTCTTCAGCTGTTCGTGTATAAAAATTTACGCCAACCATGTGAATGAAATGTTTTGTTATTCGATTGTTTATACGTTACTTTTTGTGTGTAAAATTCAAACCTCTATAATACGGTAATATTGTAAATTGCGGCGGAGTTACAACCTCAGGACCGCACGGCAGTTCTTTCTCACCACATCAAAAATGCTAATTTACATCAAATACGACCTTTTCCCGACATTTTGTGGAACGTTTCATTAAAATACAAAATGACAGGCGAATAAAACCTTTTCTCTTTTTTCAGGGCCCGTGTATACATGTGACGCTTGGAGCGAAAATGGTGGGAGAAAGATCAATATGACCCACCAAAAGGTAACGCTGTCCTCCTCACACTCAGCGGGTTTGTATGCCGTCCTTTTCTGGCGCGACTCGATGTCACAGTAGCGATATGTCGTATAACGACACAGATTTCGTCTGCGAATTTTCGTATTCTCGCATAAAACTTAGAGCGCTTTAGAGTTGTCGTTTCGGTATAAATTTTAAAATGTGATTAGAAAATTTGCGGCGAATATTAGCGCGGCCTCGAAGATAATGCTCCATTATGAAAAGGCGCGTTTAAAATTATTTTACGGTGTGTAAACATTTAATTGACAATTCTGTTAATTGAACTTACTCGTGGTAGGAATTAATATTACAAATAGGATTGAATAAATTAAATTTGTACAACATTAGTAATTGTTATTCCCACATCTAGAACTGTGTATTTATAGGTTTTATCTGTGCAATAAAGAATTATTTATATTATTATTATTATATAAATAATATACACACGTAACAAAAACCTACATAAAGAGATATATTTTGATTGTTCATTTTAAAATGTAATTTGAGAAAAATTAATCAGGTTCTTTTGGATATTCAGAGTACCAATATCATTACGATATGTAATACTTTCTGAGTTTGACATTTTTAGTTGAGGCTTTCACAATTAGAAATTTTGCTTTTAATTTTCTAAAAAACACAAAGATAAAAAATGATTTTAAATGAATGATGAATTTTCAGAAGTCTATTCTGAAAATTTATTTACCGTCTGCCAAGTCTTCCATTCATGAATTTGGACGAGACACAGATTCTTTTTTAAGGGTGCCAAACTAAAAATTTTAATTAGAGAACAATTTTAATTTGTCTTTTGTAAATTGTGGATTAAGGACCTTCGAATCACATTTTGTAGCGGTGGCAGCATCGAAGCCAGTTTTATATCTTCATTAAGGCCCGACGTTAGGGCGTCGCGGGTCGCTGGTAATCGAAGAGTTAGTGCGGGTGCCGGGTTCCATCGATCTGGAATTACAACTGGAATCATGGAATTATAACAGCCATAACTTTGAATAAAACTTTGAAATGGTAAGGTTAGGCAGAGGTGTTCACGTTTCGTGTGATAAGTTGTGTCACAGTCATTAGAGAGGACTGTGTTCCACAATACATATATTATTGTGTGTGTGTGTGTGTGTGTGTGTGCTAAGCATAATAGTTACTTTAGTGATAAAAAGCCTCTAGGTATAAACTGTATGAAGTGTGATTTATAAACCGAGTTTTACTTCGAAATACACCAAAACAAGTTACTTTTCCGAATTTTCCGAATACCGCTAAACGTTACCCGAAATTTTCCGTTCCGTCATTCTGAACAGGCCGAACACTTAACAAAAGCTCTTCAAATCCCACCGCAGGAGTAAAAACAAGAAATCTGCGCTCGTAACTCATCGAACACAACTTGGAGAAAGAAACATCCCGATTTTGTACCTTAATAGTATGGTTTTTAGGCTAAGAATCGATGTGGTGAGCATAATGGATACGTCTTTAGAATTGAGACAAAGGATGATCCCGAGAGGAGGTAAAAAAGTGAATAATTCGCTTACATATCTCGCAACATGGTAGGCATCTTGGGATAAGCTACAATTTCCTATTTGGCCGATGCGACATAGCAACCGCTATAAAATACGCTATTTGGCAGAACGAGTTAGAAAGGATGCGATCGCAGAAATATGAGGATATAACTCCATGATGCTGTGTTGTTGAAGGCGTCAACGTCTGATTTTTATAGTAATAGTACCTGTTTACAACATCAGTGTGTTTTCTTTAAATTAAAATAAACGTTTTATCAGATGTTATAGCGTTTATAAAAAACGCTTAAATCACTTTTTTAATTAAGGTAAAACGTGTTTTCTAATAATAAATATAAATTATTCGCTTTTATTCAAATTTTAAATATACTCTCGACCGAATCTGTGCATTTTTACGAAGATGAAGATGTTTTACGACGCATTACGCGCCCTATTGGTCTTGAGCCGCCGTAAAAATATTGATGTTGAATTATCTAAGAGATATAATGTTACATTATTAAGGGGTGCGTATAGCCGATGATTTCTGGAAGGCTCCTGATAAAAAGGGTGAGGGTCTAATACTCGGGGCTTGTATCCCGATATTTGACCGGACCTTGCTTTGTGAGAGATTCCTTTTATATTTCTTGAATGTAAACCTTAAAAGGCGCAGAAAGGTCGGCTAGGTAATGCATGTAATTTTAATGGAAATATGTAGTCATGCTACGTTGAATAATGATATAATAAATTATATTGCTTGTTGAGCTGAAAAAATAAAAATTAAATTATTAATAATTATTTATTATTTGGCTTAATAGTTTTGTCTACCATTCTATAAAAAAGGAAACATATTGATAATTGTTGCTTGGCATGATATTGTCAAGAAGAGTCCACATTTGGACAACCGCGTTCGTTCGAGTGCCTACACTGAGATCTCCGAGCGAACCAAATGCGGTAGAGGAGAGCATCCTGGGTTTTAGTGTGTAGCAGTACTTACTTTCGAATTCATCATGTAGTATTAAATACTCCGGCCTATACGCCGGCGCACAAACTAATCTGCCTCTGACTGAGATTGTCAATATAGTTAACTTTGGTATATTATTTATTTAAATTTTAATGTCCATTACAATAAGAATGTACATATGGCGGACTTAATGTTTAACATCGCTCTCTACCAGTCAACCATTAGGGTAAACAGAAAGTTCGTGGCGGCATCATTAAAGTTACCTAATTTCACAAGCAAAACATTTTAATTTAGTATATAAAATATTAATATTACAATGAAATATATGCCTTTATTATATAACAAAATATATAAAATATATACCTTAATATATTTGGTAGTGGCTTCGGAAAAGACAACATTTTCAATTAAAATTAAGTCAAACAAAATCGATTCAAAAAACGACCAGTCACTTAAAATAGAGTTCACCGAAAAGAAATCTGGCGTTATGTAATAACCCTGCACCCTCGGCCGAACTTTATTCATTGCGATCCGTATTTCGAGTTTATCGAGTTCAACTTTCATAACGGATAGTTGGCGTCGGCCGCCAAATGGCGTTGTAAGTTACCGACCGACGTCCAATATTGTCGTTGTAAATTTTAAATAGCGCGTTCATTAAAAGCATTTTGAATTTGCCTCTGCCTACCAAAGCATACCAGGACCGTTTCAGGTTGAAAAATGTTCTTTGAGCTGAAATGTTGGAGTGTATTTTCAGTAGACCAATCAGTCATCGTCCGACACATTCTTATAAAAAATATTTTTATGACCCGATGTGGTCCTAACTAATTTAGTCATAATTTTATTTCGACTAATCTATTGTGGCTCGTAACATATTATTATGTTAGTCAAGTTACTTAGGAACACTTCTTAATTATATATTACTATCCTTAAACAATTCTTGTACACTATACTTTTTAATATCTAATGGTCGACTGTTGGTTTGTTACAATCGAATGAATGTCAAAATTCATAATCTTTCTTTATATTATGAAACTTAAAATCTTCAATTGAGACAAAAACTCGGTACATAATATCCTGTAATATAAAGTTCGATCTATCAACTGATAGAAGTACGCTAGCAGCATTAGCTTTTCCATGTATACTGTTCTGGCTTGCCTTTCCCAGTCATCCTAATAAAATATTAAACCCATCTCCCAAACGTCTTACAACGCCATCTATTGAACATCAAGAAAACCAGTGCGTAACTGAGCGCGAGCGCCGCATGCTTGCGTGTGTTGTCAAGAGAAAAACAAAATCAGTGTACTTAATGGCGACTTGAGCGGCAACAGCCCAATTTCTGTTCGCTTCAAAAAGGACATTCAGTAATGCAATAAACTATTGTTTAAATCGGGATCCGGTTCTATGATCCATCCGTGCTAGCATTGGTGAAGTGTCGGGAGTGTAATCTAATCTAGAAAATCCGGGGACTAATCGTGATCCCTACGCCGGCCGGCTGAGTTGTGAGCTGCCGCTGAAGGTATTGCAAGTAAGTCCTTCCTTCCTGTTTCCTGGTGAGCCTGGCTTGTGCCCTTACAGTAGGTCAAACAATAGTGAGGTCAAGGTATTATTCTAACTTATCGCAAAGCAAGGTGTGAACTAGCTCGACGCAAAATCAGCTTTTTCCACCATAATTAGTGGTCCATTTCGAGTCGTATTACCTATGGTACTGGTTTTAACCCGTTTAAAACTCCAGTATACAGTTATCTGTTGCTATGCAATAAAGAAATATTTCTAATCAAACAAATTATTGCAACATCAGTCGTACTACATACCTATAATTTAGTTAGCGTCGGTGTCGTGTTCGCGCGTACGCGTAGGTACTTCGTCGGCCATTGTATATTATTATTTGCTAACAATGTTAGTTTATTTCGTAATAATAACTTAAATTGAATATTACACGTTTAAATCGTTAAAAATATTGAAAAAATTGTTTTTCTGTATATTTTCTGTTGTCTTTTTATAAAAAGCACGTACTCTTAAGAGTTAAAATAGGTAGATTATCAAAAATAGGTAGTCATTTGTTTTATCAGTAGGTAGGTAGGTAGTAGTAGGTTATTTGTTAAAAGATTTTTTCTGATACTTAAACCTTTTCGTGCCTGATAATGACAGAATGAAGCAAGGTCTCTAGCAAGTACAAGTAGCAAGAAATCGACATTGTCAACTGACGAACGTCAATTAAAATTGGTTCAAACTCAGCGGGAGTATGCTTTTCGCGATTTACAAGTTTTATTTGAGCTGTCCAAGTCTGTTCAATCGGATCACTCGGCTGTACCTAAGTTCAAATCTAGGTTTAAACGTATTGAAACCTTGCGTAGTGAATTTCTTGAGTATACAAATAAAATAAATGAATTAAAATTAATTCTAAAACCGAGTGATACGATTGATCTTAAAACGATGCAAGCGTTTGACGACATGTACTACGATGTGGTCGAGGTCGCGGACGAAGTACTATCGAGCCGTCGCGATTGCGACGCGGTGACAACGCGTGGCCACGGCGACGCGGGCGATAACACAAATGATCACTCTTTTTCTAGTGGCGCGAAGACATTCTCACAAGTGCGTTTACCTAATCTTGAGTTACCGAAGTTCGATGGTAACATTGAACATTGGCAATCATTTTATGATACGTTTTTGTCACTGGTACATGAAAACAAAAGTATCAGTTCGATTGAAAAGTTTCATTATTTATTATCGTGTCTGTCTGGAGCAGCATTATCGATTGCTAAAGGTATTCCTGTGACATCTGACAACTATCAAATAGTTTTTGATTCTCTGATAGAACGTTATGAAAATAAACGTGTTCTTGCATACAATTATTTAGATAAAATTAGTAACTTCGTACCGTTAAAGTCATGTAATCTTACAGAGTTACGAAACTTTACAAATATTTTAAATGAAACTGTTAATGCCCTTAAGGCTTTAAAGTTAAAAAATTTAGACGAATTTATTTTATTTTATTTAGCCTCACGGTCTTTAGATATTGACACTCGTAAACGTTTTGAATCACAAAATAAGGAAAAAATACCTAACTTTTCGCAATTATTAGAATTCTTACAGGGATATATTAAAGTATTAGAGGTCAGTCAACCAGGTACGTCTTCTAGTAATAATTCTGGTTCTGGTATGGTAAAACAATTTAATAAAACCTCTTTTCGGTCTCCAGAGATACACTTTAAGAATAATAAAATTAATAGATATAAATCTACATCATTACCGTCTAGTACGGCCAGTAGTGCTTCGAAGCCTATTCAACAATATCCTACATGTAGTTGTTGCGGTCAATCTCATACACTATTTAAATGTCTTAAATTTCCACAACTTAGTATGTCAGAAAGATACGAGTTAGTGTCGAAGCATAAGTTATGCGGCAATTGTTTACGCCCTAACCATAATTCTAATCACTGTTTTTCTAGATCGTCTTGTTCGGTCTGTGGCAAACGCCACCATAGTTTATTACATGACAATGATTCTACTATCGCAATGCCCAGTGTAATCGATGAAATTCCAAGTGAGACTGGAACGCTAATTGAAAGCAGTGCACCTGTAGCATCCGTCACGACAACTAGTCACGTGGGACATAGCCGTGCTTTAATTTTACTCGGCACGTGTGTCGTACGCATAAGCGGGTGCGGTGACTCCGCCGCGCAACCAATACTCGCTCGCGCACTCGTCGATAGTGGAGCGCAAGATTGTTTCATGACGTCATCGTTAGCGCAACGTTTATGTCTACCTTTGCGTCGTTGTAATTTAACCGTAGCAGGACTTGGTAAAAATGTCGTTCATCAAATCAAAGGAGAAACCTCCTGTAACATTTTACCTCGCGATTCGGACACTCCGAATTATATGATTAACGTAATTGTCATGGATAAAATCACGAGTAAAATGCCGTCTTGTGAAATTCCATCTAGTGTTCGAAATAATTATAAACACCTTGTTCTGGCGGATCCAAGTTTTGATAAACCGACTGACATCGACTTGTTATTAGGCGCGGAACTAGTCCATAATATTTATGACGGAAAGCGTATAGATATGGGTAGCGGTCTGCCAGTCGCGTTGCATAGTATCTACGGATGGGTTCTAACTGGTAGGATTGATCCTGTGTGCTCTCCTCCATCCATGGTTTCTTCCCTCGTAGCTTCCACGCGCACACTAGAGAACGTGGTCAAGCGTTTTTGGGAGGTCGAAGAACCGCCTAAGGTTGAAATTGCGAACCCAGAAAACAAAATATGTGAGGATTTATTTATTAATTTAATGTCCCGTAAACCAGATGGCAGATATGTAGTACCATTGCTCTTAAAAGAATCGTCGGCTTCTCTTGGTGATTCGTTCACAAACGCCAAGACGCGTTTAACAAAACTAGAAAAACGGCTTGAGCGTGATAGTAATTTAAATCAAAATTATAACGATTTCATGTCCGAGTATGAAACCCTGGGACACATGCAGAAAACTAGTCTTGGTTCAGGGATATTCATAATACCACATCATTGCGTAGTTCGTCCAGATAGTACGTCCACCAAACTTCGTGTTGTTTTTGACGCGAGTGCGAAAACCACGAACAGCAAATCATTGAATGATATTGTTTTCACCGGCCCTAAGCTACAGAATGATATTGTTGACATTTTAACAAAGTTTCGTTTACATTTGTTCGTATTTACGGCAGATATTGCTAAAATGTATCGAAATATTGAGCTACGTCCTGAGGATCGGAAGTGGCAGCATATACTGTGGAGGAATTCACTTTCTGAGACCGTATCTGAGTATGAGCTCAACACGGTGACATACGGTGTTACTAGTTCACCTTTTTTAGCGATTCGTACATTGCATCAACTCGCGAATGATCATGGTAGTGAATATCCTCAAGCTGCTGACATCCTTCGTCACGATACATTTATGGACGACATCACTGCTGGTGCACCTACCTTAGAACAAGCACTCGAATTAAAAAACCAACTTATCAGCCTATGTGCATGTGCACAATTTGACCTTCGTAAGTGGAGTAGTAATTCTTCTCAATTTAATTCTACTCTTCCAACTGAACATTGTCAAGTTCCTAAATCATTCTGTGACGAAAGCAATCAAAATACAATTAAAATTTTAGGTGTCCAATGGGACTCTCTTGCTGACTCTTTTTCCTACTCAATTTCTGAGTTGAAATCTAATTTTACAAAGCGTTCGATTCTATCTTGCATAGCACGTATATATGATCCAATAGGATGGCTAGCTCCGGTAGTTCTTGTTGCAAAACTCTTGCTACAGGATCTGTGGCGTCATAATATTGGTTGGGACGATTCTGTACCGTCAGAAGTTGCCAAGAATTGGCAAACATTTATTAACGAGATTCCGTTTCTAAAAATGGTTAAGATTCCTCGTCTCGTCACAGTGAAAGAAGCGGATGACTATCAGCTAATTGGATTTTGTGACGGTTCTTCTAAAGCGTATGGTTGTTGCGTCTATTTGAGAGGTATTAACAATCGTACATGTCAAGCGCACTTATTGATCGCAAAATCAAAACTTGCACCAATAAAGCCACTTACTGTAAACCGCTTAGAACTCTGTAGCGCTCTGCTACTTTCTCGTGTTATTAAACACATGTATAATTTGCTCCAATATAAAATTCCTATTAGTAAAATTTATGCGTTTACCGATAGTAGTACGGTGCTTTCTTGGTTACATACTGAACCTCACAAATTAAAAACTTTTGTCGCGCATAGGGTTGTAAAAATTATAGATGAGTTACCGGTTGAAAACTGGCAACATGTCTCCACACATGATAATCCTGCCGATCATTGCAGTCGAGGTTTAAACGCTATACAATTCACGAAATGTGATTCCTGGTGGTCAGGCCCAAAATGGTTGACTCAAAATTGTTCTTCTTGGCCTATCAACACTCATTGTGAGTATCCCATTTCGGTACCAGAGATGCGCACTCACTGTTATCTCATCGAGGACCAATATAACTCCTCCGAGACTGACTCCATTACATTCTTATTAGAGAACAATTCTTCTTTGTCTCATGTGCAACGAGTTTTAGCTCAATGCTTACGTGCCGCCTATATATTAAAAGGTAAACCCGAGAAACAGGGTGAACCCTTGTCAGCTCAAGAGCTAGAATCTTCTTTGAAATTATTAATTAGACATGAACAACAACTACACTTTTCTGATGATATCAAGTGTTCAAAGCAAATACAAAAGCTACATCCCTTTGTTGACAAGGAAGGTCTTCTTCGTGTGGGGGGACGTCTGCAACATTCCAACTTACCGGTCTCGTCAAAACACCCTTTTTTATTACCAAAATCTTCACGTTTATCTTTACTAATTATAGATTATTCCCATATCACTTATCTGCACTGTGGCCCTCGTATACTGCAGTCTATTATTCAGCGTAGATTTTGGATACTGGGTATTCGAAACCTCATTCGATCCCGTTTGTCAAAATGCATTCCTTGCTTTAAATCAAAACCTATCCCATGTCAACCGTTAATGGGAGATCTTCCTCCAACCAGAGTCCAGCCAACTTCACGTTGCTTTCAGAAGGTGGGCATTGATTTTGCTGGACCTTTCTGTATTAAGGAAAGTAGAAGACGAAATGCTCGAACGTGCAAGGTGTATGTATGTGTCTTTGTTTGCCTTGCAGTGAAGGCCATTCACATTGAGGTGGTGACTGAACTGTCCACGTCCGCCTTTATTGCAGCTTTAGATCGTTTTGTCTCGCGGCGTGGTCTATGTACTTTTATAATAACAGATAACGGTACTAACTTCATAGGTGCCAAACGATACCTAAATGAGTTATACAAGCTGGTTCGAGACAACCAAGACTCCATTACATCTAGTATTACAAGCCGACAACTAATTTGGCATCTAAACCCTCCAACGGGAAGCCATTTCGGTGGTATATATGAAAGCGGTGTTAAATCCATAAAATACCACTTAAAACGCGTCATTGGATCGCAAGTTCTAACGTTAGAAGAGTTGATGACGGTACTTACAAAAATCGAAGCTGTGCTAAACTCGCGACCATTATGCTGTTTATCTTCCGATCCTGAGGAAGTAGATGTACTGACTCCAGGTCACTTTATTATTAATGGACCTCTAGTATCGTTGCCCGAACCGGAACTAGTCGATCAGTACGTACCACCTCGTGAACGTTGGATGATGTTGCAGAAGCTTACCCAGTCTTTCTGGCGTGTTTGGCAGCGCGATTATCTCCATACCTTACAGCAACGTGCTAAATGGTTCCAAGGACAAGCCAATGTTCAGTGTGGAGATATCGTACTCATTGTAGACAACAATTTGCCTCCTTTGGAGTGGAGATCGGGCAGAGTGATACAGTTGCACCCCGGTCATGATAACGTGGTACGTGTTGTCACCCTTAAAACCGCGCGTGGCACATTTAAAAGGCCAGTTACTATGCTCTGTCCTTTACCAATAGCTTAGCAAATAAAACCATTCATAATTAACGATTCTTTTAGTTTGTAGATAAATAAAACATAAATTAAATAAAAGGGGGGAACGGTTTCTAACTTGTAGGTATGGTATGTAGTATGTAGGTTAAGTAAATTTTGTGTCAAGTGTCAAATTTATAATAGTATTTATATAATTAAAGGGACTTCACTTTTTTGACCTGCTATTGGTTTGTACTTTGAAATCCCGAAAGATTTCAAGTGGGGGGATTATGTTCTGGCTTGCCTTTCCCAGTCATCCTAATAAAATATTAAACCCATCTCCCAAACGTCTTACAACGCCATCTATTGAACATCAAGAAAACCAGTGCGTAACTGAGCGCGAGCGCCGCATGCTTGCGTGTGTTGTCAAGAGAAAAACAAAATCAGTGTACTTAATGGCGACTTGAGCGGCAACAGCCCAATTTCTGTTCGCTTCAAAAAGGACATTCAGTAATGCAATAAACTATTGTTTAAATCGGGATCCGGTTCTATGATCCATCCGTGCTAGCATTGGTGAAGTGTCGGGAGTGTAATCTAATCTAGAAAATCCGGGGACTAATCGTGATCCCTACGCCGGCCGGCTGAGTTGTGAGCTGCCGCTGAAGGTATTGCAAGTAAGTCCTTCCTTCCTGTTTCCTGGTGAGCCTGGCTTGTGCCCTTACAGTAGGTCAAACAATAGTGAGGTCAAGGTATTATTCTAACTTATCGCAAAGCAAGGTGTGAACTAGCTCGACGCAAAATCAGCTTTTTCCACCATATACATACAACGATTTTTCAAAATGTATTAAATGAAATAATAAAATATGTGGCTTCCACATAAAATATTCTTTTCGAACCGAAGTAAGCTGGATATTTCTGTACCAACAACGACCAAAGCTTATTCATAGCAGGCCCTGTTCTAAATTTATAGCAATATTGTGTATCGGTGTATTCGCTGGCTGTATGCCATTGTTTCGAATAAGCCAATAAACAAATCACATATGCAAAACTCTACGAGTAGGTATATTGGTTTGCGAAGTCAATACTTAGTAAGCTCTGTTCTATTTCTGGATGTTTGTCTTCATGATTATGTTTATGATCGAAAACTGTTAGAAATATTATTACAATTATGTTGTCTGTTGGCATTGTATTCTGACAAATAAAGAACTTGATTTTGTGAGTGTATGTATCTAAATACTAGATGTAATAAAGCGCTGTCTCACGCGCACAAGTAGTAGGCCGTCTACTGTCAGTCGTCATCTGTCATTATACCAGCTGTGAGTCTGTGGTTGGTCTACATACTCTGTGAAGTGGGACAATTCAACACGGCGCGGGCGGATGAACGAGCAAGTGGGAATATGCTTGGTGTCGCTTGGTGTCTTGGTGAGCCAATGATATACCATATAAACTAAATATGTAGTAGCGTGTACCGTGTTGGTCTGGGACACCAAAATAATGTACCATCTGCTTTTCTTGCCTAGCATGTCGTACAAGGCGACTAAGGGCGTATTGGATACTTGGTCTGTGATTGTGTTGTGATTGAGATAGCCACTTGTTACAACTCATTCACGATTTTTCATCGGACCGAACCCAATTTTTGTATGGCTAAATGTGGTCTTAAGGTACATAGTGCTCCTTGGACTCTGCCTACCCCTTCGGGGATTACAGGCATCATTATAAGTATGTATGTAGTAGCATACACTTACTACAGTGAGTTTGGTATAAATAACTTTGAAGAGACATAAAGAAAAAAAGATGGCCTCGGGAAAGGACCCAAAGATGTATGGCCGAACTAGTCTAGTTTTACGGATTGAGGTCTTGCGCATGGTAATAGTTTTCCATGTATAATTCATACGCTTTTTTATATGATAGGAGGCAAAGGTACGCTCTTTTCTTGAATTACTAAAGGTTTTTTTTTTAATTTACATAATGATACAAATATAAACTTAAAAACACTTGATGGTTACCTCGTAACAGGCAAATCATTAAATTAAACAAGATCAGCGGCAATACTAAGTGAAGTTGATCTGGACACAGAATAGTCGCGTCATCCGACCCTTGAAGAGATTACGCGCTGACGAGTAAATACCGGTGCAATCCCCTTCTTACATTCATTGGAATGTTGATGTAAATAACACTAGGATTCCGGATTCGTTGTCCTTTCATATTTTCTGAAGGGATCCCTTTGATGTAGGTAAATGATTTCAACATGTCGGTAGATATGATCTGATTATGTGGTGTTTTAGACCTTTTTTCATATATAATGGACACTATAGTATATTAATAATATTTGTCCTAAGCAGTGATGATATTGAAAGAATATTGATATTAAGGTAAAATAAAATACTTTGCTAATTTTTTCGATCAAGTCTATGATAAACTTTTGAATTAGGGGTCTACTCACATCTCTAAAATGGAGTTGGAGTTCTCTCGCCTCGTTACGATTTTTAGTGTTTAGAGTAGCAGCCGATTTTAGAATAGAATATAATAGAAAATTGTTTATTTGGTACCATAATTAGGGCCGATTTATCCCCACCACATTACTGCCCCGATATTGCCTCTGATTTTAGGGGCATGAGTAGACCCCTATCTGAAGGGAGGTTACTTGTAGACAAAAACGTTGGCAAGAATGTTATTATTTATATTTATATTTAACTTAATAGGTACCGTGTAAATGGGTTGTAGGTACCCAGCGTTGAGTTAAGCGTTTGCACACCACATTACTAGTGAAACCAAGACGATACCTTTCCCAGTATTTTATAGTCTGTCGTAATAATTTATTTGACAAATAGTTCGTATCGCTGGCTCGGTTGCACATTGATGGTATAATAAATGTTCCTGTGACATGTGGGGCTCGCGAACCGGCGATGGATATAATTTATTATTTCACACTCAAGCAGGCCGCCAGCATACCTAGGAAATGTCCCTTATATTCAAAATTCGCCTGTCATATTAAGGTCTCAGTAAAGCAAACTTTAACGACAAATACCATTTTTCTACACGGTATGTGGCTGGAGTTCAGGTATTTATTGTAATTAAAAAGAAACTCTATTTGCTCTATTTACTGGACTTGCAAGGCAATTTCAATAAATCTAACACCAAAGAGGATTTATAAGTCATCTGAAGCTATTTTTTAATTATCTAACTGATATATAGACATCGTATAGTCAGAACACCAGTTAAAATAGATTTGGTGCTTTTATTAGAAAGAGGTTCTGTTTATAAGATATAGGTTTGTATTTTGATATTGTTTGCACTAAACAAATTGAACAGTAGGTAATTGTAAATAGTGAGAACTGATTATAGGTATAATGTGATTATTTATCAGTTCGGCACAGGCCTAAGGAGTAAAGGTCGTAACATTGTACATAACGCTGGCCCAATGTGATCTGGTGGGTAGAAACGGGGACAATAGGAACCAGCATTATGTCTTCCGAAGCGTGACGGAACTTTGGTCATCCAGGGTCTATGGCGAAGCTTGCTAGGATTTAATAATAGCAAAACCAATGCATACGAAACCACAATGCCTCCTCACTCCTCAATGTAACCTTGCTTTAAAACTACCACTCCTTTGTTATTGAAATCAAAACGACTTAGGCCTTATAACAATAAACAAAAGAGTCAAATTGCATAAAAATAACGCCATAAGTATAATTCCTATGCTTTTCACTTAATAGTATATTTCCGCTGCACAATAAATTCTGCATTTAATTAATGACGTCATAAATTGTCAATTAATTTCTGGCCCGTGCACTTACCTTGCGTAAGGCATTTAGCGCCATTGTAAAACTATTATAATTACAAGATTTATTGCTAAAAGTTTTACTGCCTTTGTTTTGCTGCTGCGTTATAGTGAAGGCATAGTAAAAGTAAAAGAGTATGACTCCGGGTCATGATACTCCTTGCCATGCTTAGGCATGATTATTTGTTTGTCTTTTCTTACTTAGGTACAAAAAGAACATAAACAAACCATTACTAGAGGAATATCATCCGATCGTTGGCGACCTTCGTGGTCGAGTGGTCTGTACGCCGGTCTCAAGGCGTCGCCATCTCGAGAGGTCCTGGGTTCGATCCCCAGTGGAGGCAAGTGTTTGGGTGATGAATTTTCAGATTTGTTCTCCGGTCTTGGATGTTAATAATATAAAAATATTTAGGACATTTATATGTATTAAATATATTTGTCCGTCATCTAGTATCCGTAACACAAGCAGCATTTAGTTGCTTAAAATGGGACTAGTTGATAGGTGTGAATGTCTGAGGACATTTATTTATTTCATTTTAATTTTATTTATCATGATCACGCCTTTTTCCCCGAAGGGGTAGGCATAGGTGTAAGCACTCACATTCCGTCATATATGTTAAGACTGGACTAACTACTTACTGTTTACTAGTACTTTAAAATAAATATTTCTATATCTAGAGTAAAGAAGCAAAAACACAAATTAAAGGCCATGCTGACTAATTTAACTAATTTTTTTTTTAATTCCCAAAAATTTTTACTAGTTGACCGCAAACCTCACACACCTACAAAAACTAACCGGTAACTGTTTTAAATATAATACTAGGATGCATACATACACATATTAAAGTAAATTATGTGTCACACTACTACACTACATACCATCTTGTTTCTACGAGTATTAATTTAGCATTAATTATTTTATTTTATTTCTCTTTCCAGGAGCATATTCTGGATTCGTTAAGGGCATTTTGGTGATAAGCGCAAGTGTAATTAAACCGGTAAGCTAAATAATTTTCTCATTGCCTTATTCACTATATTAGATGTCTTCTATTTATTGAATTGTGAATTTATAATACGTTAACAATAAAAATATGATTTTCAGGCTAAATATAACATACAATATTAAAAATTAACCGTGTTATTCATAAAAAATAATAAAGTCTTAATAAATCTATTTTAGTTACAGAGTGTTTTGTTTTCTTCTTTCAAACACAAATCTAAATTAGAAAGAAAGTGACAAATCACTTTCTAACTAAAATAGGTTTCGTTCTCAGCCTATATACATCCCACTGCTGGGCATAGGCCTTCCTCATGGAGAAACACATAAGGAGTATGGGCCGTAACACCACCACGCTGGCCCAATGCGGGTACCAACCCGCATTGGGGTAGAAACAGTCGCAGTACCGACCGGGCCCAGCGGCTTAACGTGCCTTTCGAAGCACGGAGGAGCTCAAGATCAAAAAGTTTTGGTCACCCATCCACGGCCTGACCATGGCGAAGGTAGCTTAGTCTTCAATCGATAGCCAAAGCGTACTAACCACTACGCCACCGAGCTCCTCCTAAAATAGGTTTATTAAGCCTTTAATATTTTTTATGAATAACACTAAAAAAATGTCATTAAAAAATGTGGTCTTAAGGAACACTGTGCTCCTTGGACTCTGCCTACCCCTTTGGGTATTACAGGCGTGAATGTATGTATGTGTGTAGTAATTAAAATAGAAAACGTGGAGAATGTCTGCCAGGATCGTAGCAAGACGAGATTCTGTAAGCCCATTAGGAAAAGTCGTGAATGTATGTTTTTATGTGCGTTATCAAATAAAATAATTCTAAACGTACCTAATACATAAAACATGAATACTTATATATTACTTAGGTACTATTATTCTTATGAATGTGCAAGTATATACATTATAATAATTAATAGAATCAATCCGTTAAAGAAATCCATTCATATATCTGCATTTCTCCGGCCTTCCAAATACGCGTTAAGCCGTTGGTTCCGGTTACTATTGGAATCGATTCTACTTTCCAATGAACATTATCTGCGTGGTATTACCAGTAATAATTCTAATGCTTCCATGTAGGAAGGGCTGTGACAATCTTTAAATATGCTATCCTCATTTATGTTCAGAAATTTTTTAAACATTATACGGTCAAGTAAGTACCTAATTTTATTATAAGATATTCACTGAACTGCACTATTTATATAAATCAGAAACGGATAAAGTGATACAGTTTGCGAACGAGAAACGCGCTTCGCTTAAACCATGGAACCGAATCCAGAACTACTTTTTATTAAAATACATTTTTCACCGCAGAAAATGTACAGAGAGTAAGAAATATTAAAATTTCAATCCACATCTTTTTCAAACTGTTTTTAGATTTAGACCTAAAATCAAAAAGTTACCTAACAAGACTGGTGTATCAACTTTGTTCATATATAAGTGTATATAAGAGGAATAAGCTTGTATACATAATAATTGCTCAAATACTTTCTCACTCCTTTATATTTACTCCCTCTAGACTTTTAAAGATGGGAACTGTCGTAAATTTCGAATCCAGCTTCAATAGCATTGGAATTGGTAAGATTCGCTGTAAAATATGTGGAACGTTCGCTGAGATCTGTGAATTAGAAGCGTTTCGATGTGTTATTGCCTCTTAAGAATCGATAAAGATTTGTCTAGTCTCAATAGCATAGTAATAAAGAAAAATGAACTTATTTAGAACAAGTGGAAGAGAAATGTATAAATTACTCGTACATCATCGTCATTAGCCCACTGCTGAACAAATGTCTGATAACCTTCTTATTGCTGAAGATCGCTTTAAAGTAGTTGTTAGGAAGTCAGGTTTTGTGATGTCAAAATCTTGTATGTAAGAAAATTTAATGGCAGCTGCAGGTTATTAGGAGTGACCGAGCGGAATATTGACAACATATTTGATAAAATTATTTTGCCAAACTACTATGCAAAATAATCACAGCTAGTCCAGAATGAAAACGTGGAGTAGAATACTCGAAATAAAAGATTAAACACATAAATCTTTGTAATCCAACACAAAAGCATTCAACAAATGCATACAACTAATTAGCGTTGTGTATGTTGACATTAGTTCTTGCAAACATTTGCACGCTTCGTACATGTTTGCGAATTAATGAAAACTTGCATAGGAAAATATTATAGCAAAATTTTAAATTGTACTTGAACATTGCTACAATTAAAATTTAAAAATGTTTACTCAGATGAGTTCTTTAGCATAATGAATGTTAAAAACAGTGGACATTTGAAAAGATAAAAATTAAGTCGTGATCTTGTTGTGATCACATTTTACTACTGACTTTTAAATTCTATCTAGGAAAGAGATTCTCATTCATATGCTTGTAACCATGTTGTTCATAATTTTTCTCAACTGTCGTCGTCGTCAGCTTCCTTAGGCTATTTATACGGCCCACTGCTGGGTTCAGGGCTTCCTCACGGAGAAACACATGAGGAGTATGGCCTGTAACACCACCACGCCCGGTCCAATGCGGAAACATTATTTCATATTAAAAGAGCATGATCGATCTCGATCGAAAACAAAGCAACCTTCGCCGTGGATGGGTGACCAAGACTTTGTGATCTCGAGCTCCCCCATGCTTAGGAAGGCACGTTAAGCCGTTGGTCCCGGACCCGCATTGGACCAACGTGGTGGTGTTACGGCCCATACTCCTCATGTGTTTCTCCATGAGGAAGGCCTGTCCTTGCAGTGGGACGTATATAGGCTGATGACGAATAGAGCATGAAAGTTAACGTGTAAATCTGACCAAACACTTTTACTACATTCATTACTTTTATACGTACACTAGAATATAATTTACACAATTGCAACTCAGTTTGAGCGGAATTCTACAGCACTTAGTGCTAGATATCGTAGCTCTTTACTAGTTTTAACAGCCTCTAATACGTGTCGCCACAAAGCTAATATAGCGCTGTTACATCAAATTAAAAGCAGTTCCATGCCAGTTTCATCGTGTACTATTGACGTGATGATATCGACCTAGTTTCTAGCTGTGAGCTTATTCTAGACATTTATGTATCTATGGCTTTCATATTTGATGTTCATTTATGTTTGGAACATATTGGTTAGGCAGCGATAGCAGACTTAGGTAAAACAGTACTAAGGCAATCTTCGTCTGTACGACTGTGTTTGAATTATCTTCGTCCGTATGACTGTGAATTTGAATAAAACAGTACAGTTTTTTGATATCGCATAGGCACAGACTCGTCCCTTGTTATTCAGAGACTTAAACATATTAGGGCAAACGTGGGTACTAACGCCTCTGTCTAACCTTTCGGTGACACAGACGTGATGATATAAAAGAGTTTAATTTTTAGGTAATATCATCGCACGTTTCTATTTATATAATATTTGTTAATATGTTTTAGATGATACAATAACAATTTTAAATATTATTGCACATTTTTCTGAAAGACATATCATATCTATCTTTTTTTATTCTTGCTTCAAACTTTTGCACAAGTGTAGCACAAAAGGGATTCGAAATAAGAATCAATATTCAAACCACTATCGTAATTGACAGTAGATTACAGAATAAGTGAGAAAACTGGAATTTCACTCAAGGGACTAAGTTAGATCCTAAGGTGCGAGGATTCTGAAATGAGAATTCAAGCAGAATGAAATGTGTTATATACTCAGCTTTTAAAATATAAACTGTAGGTAATGTTATTTAAATTCTAAAATAAGAATAGATTGTTTGATATCAGAAAAGTAAATGATCTGAGTTTTATTCGAAATTGTAGATAATTATTTGATATTCAACACCCAACGTAAAAAGACATTATATAAGTTTGACGTGACTGTGCCTGTCTGTGATTGTAATTTGTTACTCTTATTCGATTACAGTTTTTTGTTTTTTATTTGAAAGTTGACGTAGTTCCTAACTACAGTTTATGAAGATCTGTTCATGCGTGTTTATCATCAGCTTGTGAAACATAAAAAGTTTGAAGTCAATACCTCTACAAATCAGAAAAAAGAACTATCGCACTTTTAATATAATTTCGTTGTCCTATTAAAGATGAAGGGTCGAGAGTAATAAATGCATATCAGTCACTCTCAATCAAATTTTGTAGCATTCCTCATAAAATAAACAGTATCCTTCATCGAAACTTGAAGGCTAGGAAAAAGAAGAACTTTAGTCTCATTTCGTAAACAAAATACAATTAAAAACCATTTAACGCAAAAATGGTGTCTAATTGCATTTCAGTAAAATATATTGCATTTATTCGCCTATTCCCGACTTTCAGAATAGGGAGCTCCGACGCCATTTGGACTGGCACCAAGTGAGGGTTTTCGGGTACAATTAACATGTTGGTAGTAAAAATAACAGCGTAGAGTATATTTTCTTTTTTCGCAAATGGCTTCGTTGCCAATTTCAAAAGTTGTGCTCTTTTATTCTAGAGCTGACAATGCTTTTAGATCGGAAAATAAACGCAAATGGAAATAAAATTATATTTTTTTTTTCTGATCGTGCCTATTTAGAATTTTTCGAAAAGAGTTTTATAGCAATTGTGTTCACGTTTCAGTTCCAAATTCGAATGTTATTTTATGTTTCATTTTACATTTTAAAAGTGACAAAAACTTAAATTTTATTTAATTTAAAAAAGAAACGGTTATACAGAGCGTCGGCATGGTATTTAAATACTTGTGAGCGTGACCCCTTTGAAAAACTCGCCAAGGTCAATACTCATCAATAACCTCTTTTATTTTGATCGATACAACATACAAATTACTTTGTGAAGATGTATGCACAATAAAGATTAAATAAATAAATGATTAAAAAAATAATTAAACTTACTGCCAGCGTTGTATGAACGAACGTAACATTTGTGTTTCTTTATTTAAGCTCGAACAGATTAAAAGTGAAAAGCTGAATGCACGCCCCAAATGAGCTTAATATCTGATGCATATTTGCATTCCTTAAGCACCATAACTTCCATTCAGAGGATTACAGAGCCGTGCCAGGCCATACATTAGATTGGCCGTGGCCCAAGAGCGTAGCGTTCAATTAATGGGTTCTACTGAGGATCTGTGTGTGAAATGTGGCTTTGAGTTAAGATTCTACTTGACTTTATAGACTTTGTGCTGGTGCATTTAGGGTCGATATTCGTGCAAATATCTTGACAGAAACAATTAAAAAGAGTTTTTAATTATGAGTTATTTGTGGAAATTATAAGTTATTTGTGGATCTAAAATGAAAGCTATTCCTCTTATTCTACATTAGATTTGCCATGGCCTAAGAGCTTAGTTTTCAATTAATGGTGTCTACTGAGGATCTGTGTGTGTGTGTGTGTCTTTTAGTTAAGTCTACTTGAGGTTAAAGACTTTTCTTTAGTGGAGTAAAAGTCGATATTCGTCAAACGTCTTAACAGTAATACTGTAAAAAAAATAAGTTTTCAATTATACAGGTCTGTCGATCCCGAAAAGCCAATCCCTTCTGAAGACTACCTGTTTTTAATTGTGTATATTTTTATCAAAGTTATCTAAAAAAATTGATCTGAGAAATAATAACGAAAACAAACACCACTAATGCATATTGGCAAATATCTAAACTTATAGTGCAAACCAAACTTCACTCTTCAGTTCCTAAGGCCAACAGGGTATATTTTTCGATTCGACTTGTCACCTGTCTCTAATACCATTCCTTACGATTTTCAGAAAATATTATGCATGCATGTTGTTAATCTGGGATAATGAAGCATTCTAATGCCCAATACATTTTTAGTTTAATCGTTACAAAGCTTTCCTCTTAATATTTTGAATTGATTTTCTTATACTTTCATTTTTGAACTCGTGATATCTTTCGAATGGAGTGTCCGAATGAAATAACTTAAAAAGTTATATGTAGGTATTGAACCAGTCTTGAATATGAAGTAATTTGATAAAGTTTAGTACTAAATCACAAATATAAAGCTTTCTAAAGGCGGCATATGAAATAAAATACACTTGGCATAACTATAATAGTTAGACATAATGCTATCGCGACATAATGCAGCGCACGCGATGTATTTTTTTATACTTTGGGTCACATTATTAATGTTTTGGTAAGAATCGATATTTTTTTAGTCTTTGTTTCTCGCAGATAATGTAGCTTCCCAACAGATGAAAGAAAGTTTCAAATCGGTTCAGTAGTTTCGGAGCCTATTCGATGCAAACAAACAAATAATCAAATCATTTCTCTTTATAATATTAGTATAGATAACCAATTATTAATAATAGGTAAAATGTTGAGTTAAGATCAATGTTAATTCAGATTAGCAAACATTGAAAGTAGCTGTATAAAAAATAAAGATTACTTACATAAACATTACAATGCGAATTAAGATCTTCGAGCCCATTTGATATTCCAATCTTTACGATTAGATAGTAAACGCCTGTGGGCGAAGTAAATTGTATCTCTAGATTCCACATAAATTTTAACCAACTTTATTATATTAAAATCTCTTGATTCGTATCTTAACGCTTTTATACGTTTTAGCGTTGAATTAATTATGATTTATCAAGTAATTATTTAATTAAATACTTCTATTTTCAATGTATAGTTCGTTCGAACTGAGCTTTTCAACATAGCTAAATTCGGTTGATATATACCTATATCACAATATGGAGATACCATAAAATGTTTATGATTTTTCCATTCATCCCCACAGTAGGGAACAGACAAATAAAACAGGTAGAAAATAATAGAAACAGCACGGAATTCTGCAGTTTCTTTACAAACCATCTCCGCAGATAATGTAATGAGGGCAAATTCAATTACACGCCGCTCTTTTGTTTTTTCCCTAAAACAGAGGCCTTGATAAAAACTGTGATGGAAACTGCACATTTGTTGCTCGGTGTACATTGCCGATTTGTACCGTGGAGCGTGCTTCCGACACAACACCGCCCGCGCCCCCCGCGCCCCCCGCGCCGTCGTCGCGGGAAAGAGCCGGCGAGGTCTATTCAAATATCCCCTGTCTGTTCACACCCCTCCCCACTACCAGCGCCTCGCAGTCTCGTTCATATTCCGTGGACCTATTTTGCGCAGCATCCCCGGGAACCCAATTGCAGTCAGCAGACTTCGGAACGACCGAAGCGCGCGCGACCACAGTTCAAATTGCACCCTTTAGCTTACACGCTAAAGAGCAAATTCCACCGCTCTTCGCCAATGTAGCTAAGCTCAATAGCGGCTTAAATTTATCGCCTCCCGAGCTCGGAATAGGGGTAGAGATTCAGTACAAGTAGCGTATAGGGGCGCGGCTCGCCGCAAAGTTAGACGCGACTGAGCTTTTGCCGTTAGCGGCACTTCATGTTCCTTCAGTTTAGAATTTAAAATATTTTAACTAAATATGAACGAGGCTGTGAACTAAAATAAAGAAGGTACGTAATAAACTCTTTGCTTTAATTTTCAGGCTTTATCGTGTTATTTTTTGTTAGTTTTGTGCGAGTCAAAGTTTTCTTGTTTGTTGATTGGCCTAAGCGCTCCCTAACTCAATTTCACACCTAACCTTTCGTGACGTTCGCAAGTTGTTGATTTTGTTTCGGTTTGTGTCCCGAATGTCATTTGTTTTATCTCAGTCACTTCTATTTTTCTTTTGTGTTATATTTACTGTGACGGGTAGTAAACAATGTTTTATTTTTTACAGATGGGACGTGATTTTGCGGCCCTTTGCATGGAGAAGGTAATGTATATTTTAATTTTATTTTGGTTTTGTTATTTGTGTGATCTTATTTGGCATATTTTCATTAATTTTTTTCGTTTATATAATCATATAGTTCCTTTATTTATTAATTTGATTTTTTAAATTTCATTTATAAAATTATTTCATAAATTTTTATCATTTAATTTTCGACGTTCACTTTTATTATTTTAAGATAGATATTTTTTAAATCATTGTTTTAAATCATCGAGTAACATAATATTTTACATACTCTGATTATCTTTAAGTAAAAGCTGGTATTTAAATAAATATAGAAGTTTTTCCACTACATTATAAAAATACTCATATCGTACACTTAAGTAAATAAGTATTTTTAATAGAACTACACGCTATAAATTATAAATGCAATAAACCTCGACTATCCAAACTGACCTTAAGAATATAGACCTAAGTGTCAATATGCCTTATCCAATAGCTCCAGAGTTTAGTTGCCAGTTTCCCTTGATTGTTCCAACAATTCATCATAGTAACCCAAGCGATGTCGACGCTCTAATTCCACTTAACGCGACATTCACAATAGTGATGTATCTCCTTATAATGTTCTCGATAACTTTTACTATTTAATAAAATAATATAGACCAAAACATACACATTATCCCGCCAATATCCCCGAAAAGTTAGGCAGAGTGTACTGCACAAATATTATATTTTAAAATTTATGTTGAAAAAGTAAATACAATATAAAACAATTTATATAAAGTACCCAAGTAAAATCGTTTTACATCTTTAATATATTGGGTAGTAAATTGATAGGAAAGCAATTTTTATCCTTCGCAACGTTTATTGCACCATTTACCATGATACCATCGATATAGAGTGGATTATTGATTAAACGGCCAACTTTTCCGTAACGAATAGTTTTCGGCACTGCGGGTAGTTTGCCGCGATTGCCTCCACCATTCATTCCGGTGACCCTTGGGATGGTTTGAGATTAATTCAAACCGTGTCTCTTGCAGACGATAGTGATAAGTTGGTCCTAGTTTTGGAAAGAGGTAAAAAACGAGAATCAGTTTTATCTTAAAATTTTATTGGAACAAGGATGAGTGAATGTAACATGACATAGGTACTTTACATTATCATTACGCCTCTTTCCCTGAAGGGGTAGGAAAGTGAGTGCAAAATTAGAGCACGAGATTTCTGGTACAAATATTCGTTTTTAAAAAGGGCCAGTAAAAGATTTAAAAGGGGCAGTTCAAAATTACCCGTAATCGCCGAGTTTGTATGAGGAGTGTGGATGAAGTGAATGAAATACGTAAGTTCATATCTGTTGGTAAGAAGTATTCTCTGCTTACTCATATGGGAGAAAGGCGTGATGAGTGTATGTATCAAATCAAATCTCAGATAATCTTTTGTTACTTACGACCGTACACATTCCGGTCTTTATAGTACATACGATAAGACTTGTGTTTCTTGACACGTAACAACACTAACTTGAATTTCAGAGATAACAATTCCCCCGTGGCTAAAGATATGGCTAAAGCAATTTGCTATACAGTACTGTTTATAAGGCTCCAAGGGATTCCTTTGTTTACCCGGTATGAGGAAATTTACAGAGCATAAACGGTCTCCACCGGGCCTTAATGGCGACGGCACAATCATGCTTTCCCAGTAAATTGATGGAGAGTATTTTCGCTATAATAGCGTAAGCGGTAAAAAGATTTTGCGCTATCATACTGTGAAAGTAATATATGAAAGATTTTTGGAGTATGTTTTGATTTTGAGGTAATTCATCTACGAAATTAATGTTATAAATCTGGGTAGAAGAAAGTTTTGATCGATTTTTTCCGATGACGCAGTCGAAATTGTGTAGCTGCAAAGTTGTTTGTAAAGGCTTTGATACAATGCTGTTTTACTGCAAACAAAAAAAAAATCAGCTACTATTAAAAATAAAAGTATGAAAAATATCAACATGCCGGAACGAAATTCCCCCCAAATCCGTTTTATTTATCCTCCTTATTCATAAACGCTATTTAAGTTTTAAGCAACAGATTTACTTATCTATGGTTAAACAATTGTTTAAAACTTAATAGCGTTTATGATTATGGGTGTCAGTAGATATTTTATATATTTGAATACTTAAATTTTATTTCGAACATAACACAATTTATTAATTTCTGCTACTGCAAGAAAATCCAATGCGAAAATAAAGTTTGTTATACTTTTACCCTCGTAACTAAGAAAATTAAAATGAATACCTAATGAGTAACTCACCAAGCACTAGGAAAGATATTTTATTAGCATACCAGCGTGAACACCGCCTTATCACTTCTACGACCGGCTTAAAGGTTTCTGCCCGCCGCACCGGAGCATACCATACAAAATAAATAAAAAAATATTTATTAAATCACAAATCGGGTTTACATGGTATGTTTGGATCCCATGCGTTTAAGTTCTAGGAACCTGTATCAGGATGAGACCGTTCTGCCTAAAAACGATAAGTCAATTCAATGCCTTGTAACAAGATGTAGTAGAAGAAGCGAAGTATTATCAGTTCAACCAATTAATTAATTAATTATAGTAGTAGTGTGCAGGGACCTTAAAGATCTACAGACTTTAACCCTGGAATGTTTAATGAAATTTCAGTTTTATTTCCTCCCTTAAATATTTCCTAAATGTTTTTTTTGACCTTCGGAGATTACATTACTCTAAAGATTATAAAAGAGGTCTATCACAAATAAAATAAATCATTATAAACCGGATTTGAACCTTTTTTCCGCAGGTAATTTAATAATTTTGATTGTATATTCTGCCATAAATATAAATCACATTGTTTTAAAATTCTAATATAAGTTTATTCAACGTTTTATCTATAATGAGCCAAAAAACAGAAACTTGAGGTACCTATTCCTCGACGTGCACCCATTTTGAAGCGCACCTAAATTATTCCTCGTAACGCACCCACTTTTAAAAATAGGGGAGTGCAATACATTTTAGGGTAAGGTATTAAATAAAATGGTTCCTACATATCTATGACAGTCTGGTACTTTTTTGGAAATAAAGATATTATACGCTTACTTGCTAAATCTGTGTATGTTGAGTGAGATGGATGTGTGGAGTTACCAAAATGATATGAATATTATGTCAGAGGGAGTTTATAAATAAAGCGAATACTATTCACTTATTAAACACGAAATCTCACTTAATTTTTTTAGATCGTTATTTTTATTCAAAAGTTAAACATAGGTTCGCTTCGAGGAATGAGAAAGTAAAATAATTTATACGAACTCTAGCTTCCTGCCACGAAAATGGACTAGATATTTACTTAAAGGAAATTCTAAACATCTTTGAAATAACGGAATTATTAATGTTACCCAAATGAATTTACGAACACAAATCGAATCTCAAGCAAATAACTATGTAAATTGCTTACTATAATATTAATAGTAGGTACTTTTACCCCCACGGTATTCAGGCTTAAACACGACCGTATTCTGCTCACCACACATCCTATACGTGTATATAGATTTAGATTGCTCAGGGATCTGTGAATAATTTTCAGTTTATGGACACCCTTTAAATGTAGAGCGCCATAAAAATTCTTAAACTGGGTTTACGTGCTTTTTTGAAACTCGACTTGCGTTAAGAGTATAAAATTTAAATTGCTTTGAATTATATATTTAATACGTACCGTCGAAAAAATGTGACGCGTTATAACTCAAATAAAGATAAACTCAAGTACTTACTTACTATTAAAAATGAATATAAATAATAATAAGTACTATTAAGTATGTAAGTAAAAGTAATTTGAGTCGCTTACATTCATTCGGATAATTGTTGCTATAAATATTTTCCTTTTTGCTATTGCAGGTAGAAATACAAACTATTTTAATACATTATTTAAAAATAGGAGAACGATTCTGAAACGGTTATGATTCTTTAGACACAAAACAAAGTTATTACTAGAAAAACGGTCCAAAATAGCAAATAAAATACGGTTTAAATTTAACAATCAGTGGACGTTGCTCCTGCGCCTATGTACTCTATTTGTCCTGGAGCGCGTATACCTAATACAGTTCCAGAATTATAGAAGTCGTCCCTGCACAAAATTCCGTTCCTACCCCTTGGTCTATCCTCAAATCCGAAGTAATCTGTCGATGTACAAGCGTTATTAAAGACAAAATCTGAAAATCGCTCGATAAATATTTCTCAATTTAAACAACAAAAAAAATATCATTAATTCTAAGCAACTGATATTCCTAAATCTAAACATATAAAAGAAGAAAGTGACTGACTGACTGACCATCAACGCAAAGCCAAAACGGCTGAAGCTACAATCATGAAACTTGGCACGTAGGTTCCTTCAGAGCACTAAGAAAGGATTTTTGGAAATTCCACCCCTAAGGGGGTAAAATAGGGGGTGAAAGTTTGTATGAAAATCCGTCAGTTTTAAAGTCAGGATCTTTAAATTTTGGATATAGGCTGAATATTAAACGCGCGGCGTACGGCGTTGTATACCTGTCTTAGCGATTTTCATGATTTCACCCCTATGAGGGTGAAAATGGGGATGAAGTGATGGAAATAATGAAATGGTCTAGAGACCTGAAATTTTGCACATAGATACACACAGAGCAGGAATCCTCTTAGAAAGGATTTTTAGAAATTCTAGCCCTAAGGGGGTTAAATAGGGGATAGTTAAAAACCATAGTACCGCGGACGAAGTCGCGGGCAACAGCTAGTAATAATAATAAAATTCTGTTTTGTATAAATTTCCTTTGTCTGTCTAAATTAGAATTACACATGAACTAACAAGACATAAGTCGTAATTTTAAATAAACAAAAGTCTAACACCCAGTTGCAGAAACGAACTTGAAAATTTAATGTCAGCATTATATCTAATGCTCCATTAAATTTATTTATTGAAGTGTCAAAAGAACACCTTAGCGTAGTTTTACGTTGCACAAAACGACATTAGCACCCTGTCAATGCTAAAGAGGCATTAGCTAGAACTGTTTTGTGTAACAACCTTAACTTTAATGAACTTTAAAGTTTTAATGTCTCATTAACAAATGTCGTCCTTAAAAAATCTTTGTGCAACTGAGTGTAATCCTTATTCAAAGTGAAATTTCATATACTTTCTGAAAGGTTAACAAGAGCGTTAGTGCAGGAGTAGATTACTGCAATGCAGTGCTCTGTTTAAAGTGACAAAAAACATCGTATTCAAAATCAAAATAATAAAATATCTTTATTTTATTGGCTTGATATACAAACTCTTAAAAACCTCAATTTATGAATAAGTGAATCCACCACTCGCTCGGAACGCAGACATCCCCGAGAAGAGCGAGCCAGAAACTCGAGGGTTGCTCTTTTTTTCACATTTTTTATAATTCTTTTGTTTTTTATAAATGTTAGGCTAGTACAATCAAGTAGGTGGATTATGAACATAGATTTTTAGCATTATAATCAGGAAGAATATATAAGGACTTGAAACAATGAACGATGTTGATGTATTCTGAGACAGGTCGTAGAAAAGAGAAAAACAAGAACGTGAGTTAAGAAAAACGTGGCAAAATCTGGTCAAGCACAAAAGAGCTGCGAAAATTTAACTGTCCGAGGAAAACTTTAATTTATGCGCTGAAGTAACAGTTGGAGATGATTCCTTTGAATTTTTAAGTCGGTCGGTAAAACGCTATGGCGTAGTATAATTTTGATAACAATGTCCATAATATACGTGTAGACTTAAATGGTCACAGTTAGTTGATTACAAGTAGGTATTTAAGAAATGGAAATATAATATTAGAAAAATGTTACAATTTAAAGAGTTTAGATTATGAGAGCTAAGTTGATAACACTTTTATAATTAAAAAAAGAGAGAAAGTACTATCTTGTATTGTAAAAGTTCCGTAATCTTATAAATTTAAATACTTTTTTGTTTGAAACCAAGTAAAGTGTTATTGAAGCCATCTCTGCTCGCAGTTCTGTGTTCTCCCCTTATCTCGGATCCGTTGCCAAGGCAATTAAAATGCAGTAAGCCGCCTTTTTTTTGGCTAATGCCCTTTTTCATTGGTAGTTTGGCAGCGAAACTATGTTTGTCTGACATGGAAATGGCCCACAATCTTTTGGTTTTGGTGGTTCTTAAAAACTAGATCTTTCTTTGTGTTCTAATTACGAGATGTTTTGCAGTAAGATATCTTTATAATATAAAATCTGCCTTTGTGTTTGAGTAATTATGACTGCTCTATATCTACATCATGGAGACTGATAGGTTTTCTTGTAAATTTGTAATGGAACAAAAAAAAAATCAAATGAATTTCCATCACTTTTGTTTTTTTTTTAAATATAGTAATAACGTATGTTATATTCATGAAATAAATCAAGAATGAAACATCTTAATCCAGAAACAAGCCTTGTATATTTTAAATACGTATTCCCAAAGGCAATCCTTAGCCTGGTATAAAACAAATTAAATAGGTTTTATAAAACACCCTAGCGCCGTAAATTACTTCTTCTAAAGCCATTTTATTTAACTTTATATGTGTTCGTCGTTTCACATTAATTTTGCTAGCGCTCAGAAACTTGCATAAATATGAATAACGACTTTCACAACTCGACTACTAATGTCTGATAATTTCTCGTTTCATGTTTTACAATAGTTTTTTAAGGACGGCCCCAAAGATCATAGTCTCGTCTGGATGGCAACAGATGTGCGATATTGTTTATTGGATAAACTTTTTGAACTGTTTAAAACTTTTTTATGCAGTCTTTGTTGATGTTATTCCATGTCATGAAGATCAGGGCTAAATACAAATTTAAACGATATTCTGTATGACAAACAGGTGTCGGTTAAGTTTGAAATAGATGGATATTATTGTTAGAAGACAATGATTGCACTTAAAATAAATTGATAATTGAATTTATCACAAGATTTTAGTTTTTCCTTCATTCCCAATTAAAATCATAATACGTTATAACAAAAATTGTTATAGGAATATTGTTGTAGTGATATCGCTGGTGACTGCACATCGCAAAAATATACAGATACGTATAGCAAATAAATGGCATTAATAGCATTTCCAAATAAAAAGGATTTTTGCGCTTGAAGAACTTCTAAACAAGGAATGAAATAATAGCTTAACAAAATTTTACGAAGAGAGAAAAATCGAATGAAACGTCTGAATAGATATTGTAAAGCAAATTCTCTTTATATTATATGCTCTCTAAATTGTCAAGTGGAGCTAAGCTAGAATATTAATAAAGACATTAGCCAGCACTATTCACATTAGAGCAAAATATAGAAGCATGCTTAAGCAGAGCATAAACTTAATAGTTCCTGGTGCTCTCGCGCTCGTAAAGGAACGAGTGTACGATATGCAAATGCAATTTCAACAAATAGCACTCCAGTGAGTTTCACTACATCCGGGAAGCGGGCTTTGCTATTTCGGCATTCTACTTAATATAGTGAATTTAAATAAAAACTTTTCAGTGGAAATTCTGTTTAAAGTTTAAAGCAATAATAATTATTTCGCTTTGTTCTGGGGTCTGGTACTTTTTATATGAAGCAAATTTTTTTTCGTAAGCGTTTTTTAACCCTCGACGCTGAAAGAGGGGTTTTTGAAGATTGACTGTTTGTATGTCTGCTTGTGGCATCGTAAGTATATCTCGACCGAATGGGCTGCTTATATTGTGGATTTTTATAAATTCTTCATCATTATCCGTATGACGTCCACTGCTGAACATATGCTTTTTTCCTTTTTACGAGTATAACTTACGCGTTAAAAATTGTCGGTTAGAAAACGCTCTTCAAGTGTTGGAAGGTAAAATTAACTGCAAGTAACCATAAAATAATTAAATAGAATCATAATAATTACATTTCAGAGAAGTGAAATGTTTAAATTTTATTATTTTAAAACGTTTTCGTCGGGCGTGAATGCCAGTCCAAGAACTTATCTATCTCAAGGATTTCTATTGCCGATGTTTGTTTATACTCTACACAACAACAAAAAATCTTAAGTCTTGGTTTAAAATGAAGCAATTTGATATATTTTAATGACTATAATATAACGCGGTTTTTATAATAAATCTTGACTATTTGAACTTAAGACTAAGGTTTTGCTAAACACAAAAATGCTCCATCTAGGAATAACAAATAGTCAGAAATTAAGTCCATTCCTTTGTTATATCAGTATTCACTGTTAGTGCTCCTGCAAATTTTAATGACTTCTAAGCTTAACAAGCTAACTCAGTTATGCAGATAAAGCTGGTGCAGTTAGGAGTAAATTAAGTCCGTGCAATTGTCTGTGCAATGTACGGGTTAATTTATTTGTGGGCTTAGCTGCTCCAGGATTAGCTTCGGGATTATGCTCGCCAATTCTAGTTTACATTGTTTTAGGTGTAATCTATTGTCTTGAGTAAATTTATATAAATAGTTTTTTATGTGTTTGGGGCAAGCGAGCTGACGTATCCACCACTGCTCATGGACACAGCAACTCCAAAGGAGTCACGAGTGCGTTGCAGACTTTTTAAGTTTTTTCCAACTACGCGTAAAATTAGTAGATATTTTATCTCATGAAAGATGAGATAGTACATGAGCTGTTTAAATATTCATCGATTCCTGACAAACCATCGCTTTAGCTACCAAACAAGGAGCCAAAGAACCAAATTTCCTGGAATTCCCAATACGTATGACGCAAAGAAAATTCTAGAAATTACTAGAGAGTTCTATTAAACTAAAACCCTAGCTTTTAAAATGAACTTTTTTCCTTGTTTCAGAATAAAATAGCGCACATTTTTGGAAACCATGTTGTTTGCGAAGCAGGCGTCGTTAATAGTGACTTCTATTTTTATTTCCGTCGCTTCGTTTAATTTTCTCGCTGCCGGTGCCTCGCTTTTGTTGGACTTTAAAGAAAAACAATTTTGAAAGTTCTATCTTGATATCTTTTTTTGAACGTCCAATGTTTTGTTTTTGTTCTCTGCTCTTGCTGAATTGAAATAAGCTTTAGTAATTTTATGATTAAAGTCAAAAGATTCCTGAATTTCTTTCACATCAAAATTGAATGCGTGTATTTATTTAGGTGGATTTTTGATTGAGAGGGATTTCAGGAGATATCTGGTTAGAGACATAGCGTCCTTCATCAGCTTACGTGGCTTCCGAAGCACAGAAGGTTTAGTTTAACTCTGTCAAAACTTAAGCCATGTTGAAAGTCTTTCATTTTATATATATTGAAACCGAAGCGTATGAACCTAACTATCAAGCTACAAAACGAATAAATTCACGAAATTTTAAAAAGTTTTATTATAGTCGATCTGAAAAATAAAACATATCTCTCAACTGAGAATCTGCTTGCAAAGTTTCTAACGCAATTTACACTTCAAGCTGTTGATGTTTTAAAATTAATTTGTGGGGCTTGGAACTTTTCCGAAGCAAGGAAATAAAATTTTTAGAACTTTTCCAATTTTATCAAATGACACAGTGTTTATTCACATCAGATTTAATAGTAGATACGTTAATTAAATCTTGAAATTTTTCGCTTTCCATGAATTAAAATGAAAAGTAAATATCGAAGCATATATCAACCCTAAATAACTGATAAGTGACAACCAACATCTTTCAACTGGGTGATATACATTTTTATCATGTAAATAGTTACCAATTTAATCTTTTTAGATACCGCAATTAAGAAACATCTTGCAGAACTCTCTAGAACATGCTAATCCCATAGAAAATGGATTCTTAACTCGCCAACATTATTGAATTGGCATTTCGCACGATTTGTCACCCCCGAGGGATAATATCTCATAGTTATTGATTTTACTTTTCGATTCCACATTCCCTGGTGTGCTACTGAAAATATCGGAGCGTCAAGCTATCCGATAAAGGTAAAATATTCAAATATGATAGTAAACAAGAGCGGTATTCCTCCGACGTGATGGGGCCATATTGATCGGGTCACATTATATGCTAATACGGCCCAATATATAAATCTCGTGCGGTTGGTTTGGCACCGCTCCAAGCGACTATATGCCTATCGCTTGCCTAAAGGCAATGTTTTATTAAAATTGGTTTTAGTGTTCAAGTTAATGGCTTCATCCTATAAACTGAGCAATGATGTTGGGTTTATGTTTATTTATGTATGTATGTATGTAAAAATGTAATAGGATAATGAATACAAGCCCTTATTGAAACGTTTCTCGGCCATTCATGAATATTCATTTCAGTTGGGCTTAGTATGGTTAAATGGATAAGTATATTACACCTCAGTTACTAAACGGTCTTGTTTTAAGTTGGAATACAAAGACAATGAATACATAATATGTAGATAACCAACAATAGCTATATATACCTACTTAACTTATAAACATATACCCCTTTGGACCCTTATTCATACGCTATTTAAGATTGCTTAAAACTTAAATAGCGTTTACAAAGGTGATAAAGTGTTTCATTAATATTTAAAAATCTCATTTCATAGCAAGTGATTATAATTCTTAACAATCTTTTCATTCATGCTTTTAAAGGTTTGCTTACACCACAAAGTGAGACAAAAAAGTATAATCTATTTCGATGTGCCACAACTTTCGTTATTCAACTTACATAATTATACAATAAGGAAACGGGAACATGTAAATATCGCCCCTGAAATTCAAGACGTCACTTAACTTTTTTTGATAAGAAAGATAAGCTAGTAATTAGCTTAACTTTCTCAAGAAAAAAGTTTTTATTGATGGTTATATTATGTTGTTAGATTGCACTGATGATCCTAGCTTTACTAAAAATTATAATTATTTGATAAGTAGTGGCTATAAAAAAAAAGACGTGTGGCACTCGGGGACTGCCGCGGTAAAGCTATTGCATAGCATTTTCTATCAACTTATGCAATTATAATTTTCTTTATTTATTTTATTCATGCAGTATTTTTTTTTCTTTGATATTAATTCAAGTTACACTTTTTGAGCGTGGTGACCGATAAGAAAACAAATTATATAAACTGTTGATAGTTTGCATATACATTATTTCGTTCGGATCATTAAGACTTATAAGTAAATTAAATCATAAAATAATTATCTAAAATAAATGTTAATAAACTAATTAATAAAATTACAAAACTCATAATAAACAATGTGTAATAGTTAGTTTATAAATAAAACCAAAGTGGCGTCTTTGTTAAAATTAGTTCTTTGTTGTATGGACTGGATGGCACTGGATGGCGCCACCTATCCTTTAAAACGCACTATTGTTTACTCTTATAGACTTATATGGTCAAACCGATGTTAATTAAAATTTGTATTCGCCTTGGACACGGTGTTTCATTTTGGTAACCACCTTGGGTTTTAACATGCACATTTTAACATCAAGCCACACCTCCTTGCGCATCGGAGTGGGGAGCGTGAGGTTTTTTCGTTACGGAATTTCTGGATTCGGTCCCCGCGCTCAAGGCCCGCAATAGAAGCTATGCAATAGCTTAAAAACATTCATTACTTAACAATTTTGAATTATAACTTTACCAGCAGGCGATATGCAGCCAACGACTTTTTCTATAATACTAAAAAAAACTAAGATATCATTAAACACAATTTTTCACAGTCACACTGTGTTCAATTATTTTGTAAAGGCGACACTACAATATGTAATCTCTGAAGAGCATATGTCCGAAAAGTTATCTCGTTAGCTAGAATATTAAGAGCGAAGTTTTTGGTAATGGTCCCAAGTTTAATGTGCACCGAATTTGTGGGCCACTGTACGACTTTAATTTTATAATGGATATTTCAACTCTGCTGTTATTTTAATTAATCTCTTAGAGAAATAAACAAGCGAATGTGCCACATTAAGTTTGTTTAATTACTGGCTGCGCAATACATGACATAGTTGGAATACATTTGTAAGACGTTAATGGTGTGTGATGTAGATTCTAGATGTATCTTTTGGGCGTGATTTCTCTTCTAACTTCAATCAATGCACTAGTTTTTCTTTACAAATCAACAAATTTCTGAAATAACCAATTCTTCACTTATGTTATTCTCAGTTTTAATTATTCCTTATACCAATAAATTTTAATCGATGTCGTACAATATTTGTTTGAATAATAAATTCAAATCTATCAACTAGTCACATATTAAGCAACTAATGCTGCTTGTGTTACGGACACTAGACGATGGATAAATATATTAATAAATTTAAAATATATTTAATAAATTTAATTTTATTAAATACATTTATTTTTCCCGAATATATATAAACATCCAAGACTGGAGAACAAATGCCTGAATTCATCATCCAAACAATTGCCTTACCGGGGATCGAACCCAGAACCTCTCGAGATGGCGACGCCTAGAGACCGGCATACAGACACTCGACCACCGAGGTCGTCAAATATTATCATCTATGAATATCACAGCACATTAAATCAAAAATTTTCTCTTCTTAGTACTCAATTAATATCAATTCTAAAACGTCAGAAATAAATTTGTAGGCCAAATACAATTTCAGCGCTGAAACTTCTAAATATGGAGTTACGAAAACACAAGCCGTGACATATTGTATTCGCGTAAAATATAAGGCAGGTTTAAGAAAAAGTTACGTTAGGCTTAGTCAGCACATTGAAATGTAACATTTGGCCCTAACTGTTTCAGAAGCCGTAGGGGAAATAAGAAGACAACTCAGATCGGGTCAAAGCAATCGAACTGAGGTAAGATATATTGCGTTTTTATGGAAATTAGATACCTATTTTGATCGAACGAACAGATGAGTTTGTTTGTGATAAGATAGATATATTGTAAGAGGGTTTCTGCTTATTCAAGTTACGGTAAAACATGGAGTATTGAATCGGAACTAAATCTTAACAGGAAAATATCATTAAATTGGGCCGCCCGATGACTATCTGACAGAATCTAAATTGTTCTAATTAGTATGTTGACCTTAGTTTCCATTGAAGATAAGCATGATAGGTGAATAAAGTCATTAAAGTATAAAATAATTTTCTCTTCTTGAACCGTACATATTAGCAGTATATTTAGCGTATATTTAAAGCACGGTGTGCATCTTCTCTGTTATATCACAATAACGACATTCTAGTACTATTTTCAATCTGAAACGTGGTAAATTCAGTATCGTTGCGCCCGCTACGCTCGAATCACGAATACCTCCAGGGTGTCAAATAAGATTAGCTTCCTCAACTAAATTACCGAGCTTTCCTTCCGTATTATTGAACTAAGGACTAAGCAGTGAAGTCAGTGCCCACCCAATTAATTAAGCCAAACTATCGCTTTAGTTCATTGCAATAGTTTACTTAAATTATCGACACGGAGCAGCTCTGAGCTCGGGCTGTTTGCTCGGCGTGCAAGATTAATGGCGTCGAGGACAGTAAGGGGGAGAGGGGGGGGGGGGAACACCCCGGATTTCTGCTCGAGCCCCTACCAAGGTTGTTGTAGCTGTATGAAAGCGTTTATTTGATATTATTATGGATTTTGAAATCCAAACTTCTAACCGTTATCAAGTTGTCATTTGAGGCCACTGGTTGTTTCTAGAGCAATTTCGAGGGTATCGTGTAATAGATCGATCTCGTATCTTATATTTTGGGATGTTTTTGGTTAGTTTTATTGAACATATTTTCACAAACGTAACAAATTCAGCAACTTTGTAGACAAAGGAGAATGGTCTTCTGTGACTAAGGACCGACACGAAAGAAACCATATCTCATTTTTTTTCTTATGTTCAATGTAACATAAATATGTAATTTATATGATAAATATGTTAGTGGCTAACATATAATGTTACTTTGTATTTTCCTTAGGCGCAGCATGACAAATATATAAGAACACAATTTCTTGATTATCTGAAGTCTGGATGTTTTGGGATGATGATGAAATTATGACCTGGTATGAGTAACACCTATTACAGCCAAAACAACAAATATTCTCAGGCAGAGCAACCTTTTTCCTCGTTGCTCTCCTAATATTGTTGGTATTATTCGGTTAAATTAGTCAAGAGTTAAGGTACTGATAGAATTTCAGTATTTGTAATGAAAATATATTGTTATTAAATACCAGATACAGTAAAACCCATGCTTATTGATACGATCACTTTCCTTTGTTCAATATATATATTTTCTTTGAAAAACAAACCTTATTTTCCAATTAATACAGACGCTAATGGTACATCGTAATCCTCCGTGACGTACTAATCCCGGCATCACTCCCGTAAATCTGCAATGCAGACGTTATCTGACAATGCCAGTCTTGCCTATAGAATTGAGATACTAAAGCCATTATATTGCTTTTTCGTTAGTGTAATACGTAACAAAATAATATAAAATAAAAATGAAAATATTTTTTATTGTACACCATTAAATAAACATAGAGAAATTTTACAATAAAAGTTTACTGAAAGCGATGTTTTCCTGACAACCTTTGGATGCATTTGGCAGTGCAAAATATTTGAGAGAAAAGGCATTTGAGGTGCACAGAAAAAAAATATATATATATATATTCGCAATTAGTGTCGCAATAAAAGTCGAAAATATATACATATAAACAACTAGTAACACATAAAATATATTATAAATAATGAATTATATTATAATTATATAAACAAAATTAATTTCCACATTTTAGTGCCATGTAATGCTCCGTCACTTGTTTCCTTAAAGCTTCCACAGTCTGTGCTTTCCTGATTGGCACTGGCAGTTCATTCCAGAGCTGTGCAGCCTCCACTCCGAACGACTTTCTGACAAATTTCGTTTAATGCATTGATACCTTGAGCCTGAGATTATTTAAAGATGCTATAACTCGAGAATGTGAGAGACTTAGGGCCGGTATTTAAATGTTGACTTGACCTACTACTTATCTTAAGTGCTAGATTTGACGTAAGTGTCACTTTTGAAGGTAGACTTCAAGTACCACTTTACTTTAAACCTGTTTTGAAATACACTTAAGTCAAACATATTTTCAATCCTAGATTAATCCAAGATAAGTCAACATTGAAATGCCGGCCCTTAGGGATATGAATCTATCTTTAAGATATGGAGGATGTTGGATTGTGGGTTAAAAAGGACAGTAAATAACAGAGAAAGAATGTGGACATTAATATGTTATGAAAGTATGAAGTAGGAATCGAAAGATGTGTGCGAGGCTCGTAGTAAGTGGAGATTTGTATTATTTTCCAACCCCGACCGGAAAAAGGAATGATTGATAGGTTTATACATATAAGCGCGAATATCATCCATCAGCCTAGAGACGTCCGATCCGTAGATCGACTGCTGGACATGGGCCTCCCCATGGATCTCCATACAGCCCATACATCGCCCATACTCCATACATCACATCCAGCAACTTTCTGCGACCTTCGCCAGATCGTCCACCTTCCTACGTTGCATTTCCCAGTATGTGGCCGCCACTCGAGATCCTATCCCCCTTAACAGGCGTCAGTACTACGATTTGTTGTGTCCTACCTACTGCCACATAAGGAATACCTACGTAATAAATAAATAGGTAGCTACTCCCATAAATCTCGCGTAATCGAAAATTTTTACAATTGCTATTCAACTTTTGTAGTTTTTTTTGGGTTCTTATGTGCAGAAAATATTAAGCCGATTTAGTATTTTTTTTAACATAAAAGCCATATTAATATTGTAAGAAAAGAACAAAATTCAGATTAAATCTGGATTTAAATTTCCTGCAAGAGACTATAAAATATCAAAATAATTATTTATTTATTAAAGGGTTACCAACGTAAGATAAAGCACATTAAACCTAAATACACTGAACAAGTTTGCTTATTGCTTACTAATCTTAACAGAGGCTCAGAGGTTAACCATAGCTTGCTCAATTAATAAACAGTAACAAATATATAATTATTATAATCAAAAATACATAATATAGAAAAAAAAAAACAAAAAGTCAGGTTATGCCATCTGAGGTTTAAGTACATTAATAAATTTAGGGGCTTTGAGAATGGATATCAAGTTCCTGATTTGGATCCTGGTCCTAAGTAATTATCTTAAAAGATATACTATGGGGCGGTTAACTTTAAAAATTTCAAGTAATATAAACAGCGTACTTATTCCTTAAAGGTCGACAACACATTTGCAGTTATTCAGGTGCAACAAATGTCTATGGGTGACGGTGATGATTTTCCATCAGGTGAACCGTCTCCCAGTTTGTCTCCTCTTATATAAAAAAGTAGTATTCTATACTGTCAATGTTCGCTGAGTTCAGATACCAGATAAATGTTAAAAATGGAAAGGATTGGAATAATATAAAGCATAAAGCCGTCGCATAATTTTCAAGTCTCGGATTTTATTTCACGAAGATACATGGGATATAAAAATGTCTCGAACTCACATGAGACAATTCTGTAGAGCTTTAGAGACTGTCGTGCTTCTATCTAAAAATAGTTTGTTTTATTACTTCCTTTAACTTAATGCCAGGTAGTCTCATGGCTTCTTATAAAGAGCATTACAATATTATATGATTATAGTCTTGTTATTAGTCAAAACACATCGTTTTTTAATTAATACACAAACATTAACTACAATAAAAATTGTTCTTAAAGAAAATCATTTAAGTCCCTATATTCTAAAACCATCATATTTTAATAAAGTAAATTTTTTTATTTATTTTAAGTTACCAGCAAAAATATATGACGATTTCAGTACCTTGCCATTCTAAGGCTCAAAGTAAATTATTTGTTTTGCGGACTAGATTCTAGTGACGTGTTAATGTGACAAAGAACTAAAATCGTCATATATTATTACTGGTGACTGTAGTACTTATGGGCTAGTTACCAACTCGTCACACATTCCAACGGGCATTTTGCGATATAGAAATTTCTTAATTTGATTGTTTTCTTACAGTAATTAATACAGGACTGATCGGCGTGAAAATCTGAAGTGAAAATATTCATTCAATGGGCATTTTTCAGCTGACTCAGTGATAACACTACTACTAGCTCCTAAGTAGGTAATAGAAGGAAAAGTATTTTCAAACAAACAAACATCCATTTTAAACACCACCTTGTAAAAGGAGCGCCATTAAAATAAAAACCTTACTACCCCTATTTTGTCACTATTGTACCTACATAAATGAGACAAACTACATCAAAATAGCTTTATTTTCTTGTTTAAGTACTACATTTGCGTTTAAAAGCTAAAAAGGAGGCCTTTATATGAAGTCATGACAACATTGACACAATTTTGGACTGTCTAAATGTATGTCTCACATGAGCCATGAAAAAAATTTGTGATACCAATTGTTATGTTAAGTTTAGAAAATATTTATACAATTATTAATTTCTTGTCGTACTCATCGATACATACAATACAAGCAAAAAACCTGAAACAAATGAATATATTACTCTTCATTAGAATCTGTTATATAATAGAGAACCAAGAAATTCCATTAAATTTAATAGGTAAAGAGATACTATTAACGCTACAACCGACGTGTGATCGCAATGCCGGCAACCTGTCTGGAGTTCTATTTGCACAAATTGCTCGTTGGCATTTACGGGACTTGTAGTTACTGTGTCGGACTTATAAATGAGCCTCAATTAGAACGCTTCGTTTGCGACACTAAATCTCGTCGGTAACGTCAATAATTCTACAATGGATGGCTTAGAATTCCCAAGCAGGGACTGGTTTATTTAAGTTGCTTGAATTTACTTATCATGATTAGCGAATTCAAGCAGTATGATTACTTAAGATTTCCCATCTCTTTCGTATTTCTACTAGTACTTGTATTAGCGATTAACTTCAGTTCTCGAGACAAGTTTACCTATAAACTTCACACGTCTCACTGAATACACTTAGGGCAGGGGGATGAATACTTACAGTTTTTAAAGGTTTTTTTTGAGAAATCCTTGTTTCATGAGACCTAAATATATCAGCGAAATGTGTGTGTCAGCAACTCTCGTGTGAAGCAAAAACAAAATAAATGTTTCTGTACTAAAATTACATCTGTCTGGTTCATGCCTATTTTCTGCTTAATGTCGGTCAAATGCCTGTCCAGTAATAAAAAACTATGTTGACGAGAGTTGGCGTAAGTTAAAGTTGGCACTCAACGATGTAATGTGCCGACGTGACTTGCTGTGACCTGGAAAGTCGGGCAAACTTTTTAATTCTTCTGGGATACGGCCATCAACGGAGAGAGCACCCTCCGGGGTAGTTACAAAGCCGTTTATGTAACATTTAATACTATCGTGACTTGTCTTTACTAACTTTTTTTATAAAGAACAGACGGACGTTTTATCAGCGACAACTTTTACAGGACGATTAAAACTTATTACTTATCAGTTTTTATTTGTTTAAAAGTACTTTTGAGAAAGCAAAATGTTCAGTGGAAGAACAGTGCAGGGTAGCTAAAAAGTAGTAGATATAGGCATAGTAAAAAATAGTTTTTATTTTTTGACAGTAACTGAGTTTAGCCAGCAATTTGCATAGCACGCTCGCTTCGCTCGCTTTGCAACTTAACTAGCAGAACGTGACTGTTTCAGAAACTTTCCTCTTTAGAGAGATTTTTTTTTAAATTATACGTGTCCCATTTGATTGAAATAAATTAAGGCATTAATAGCATTTTCAAAGCGTCAGTATATAGTATAACGATTTTGAAAGTATTTCGATTCTGCAGCCCTTGATAAGCTTATATGTTTACAAATAGAGTCAAATAACCACACTAGTAACAACATTTTGCTCTAATAAGCAATCAAGTCTTTTAGCACAAATTCCATTTATAGCTACATTCGACTGAATAGAAAACCGAATATCTTTCAAACCGATTTATTCTTCGCAGTCTTAGCTAGATTAATGATGACATGATCGAGCGATGGTAGTATCGATTGATGTATCCTACCATTTTGAAAAATAAAACTAACTAGATTGATGTCCGAAGAAACGTCGAGTCAGCTTTCTCTCAAGTAATGTGCCGTAAAGATCTTTTTTATTCCCTTTTCACCATCACCCTTTTCCATTTTTATTTATAAGTATTTTAAGTGATTTTTGATGAAATAGTATAAAAGTTTCCTGTTAGGTAAATGTCAATTCACATAATGAGCAAAATTGTCTGTAATTTCGAAAATTAACATCAAAATTAGTTTGTTTTCGCCTATATATTCTTTAGTCCAAAGGTAGTATAGAAACAGGTTTTATATTGAACATAATCTAATTTATTATTATTATTAGCAATTAGCAAACCCTCTATTAAGCCCTGTCGCATAGTATTAAGAAAATGGAACATTGGTAGCGGCCAATCGCTAACTCCGCCAATCTGAAGAAATTGATGAGTCAGCGGACGCACAAAGGCCGCGGGAAACAATAGGTTCGCCTTTCAGCGATCTTCCCTACAGCAATTAAGTGAACCTTTTTGCGAGTTTCAGTACATTATCGGTACACAATAGTAGCAATGATTTGCGGAACATGCGAAGATTTTTTCTCGTCCCGCGAGAGTTGCCGATTCGTCTGATTTGTGATCCTTCGTCATTCTATTAGATTAGGGAAAAGTGTTGTATTGTTGTCCGTAAATTGAATCTGAAAGTGGGAGGTTTTCGCTGTCGTATGAAAAATTGTTGGCAATGTCGGTCAACGTTGAATGCTTACGACAGCTCCTTGAAAAGGATTCTTATTAATGAATGAAATATTTTGATTTGGCATTTATTATTTGTTATTTCAAATATTCACAAGAAGATTTTTAAAATAGTGATGTGTTGCTAACATATTTTGTTATCTTGCACTAAAATTCACTATTTTGTATCACTGATGTGAAGAATAATCTTCCTAAAAATATGATTAATAATAAAAGATCTCTGTGATGTAATTTGCAATTTTAAACTAAATTAATTTGAATCATTTATACACATCATCACGCCTCTTTTCCCGAAGGGGTAGGCAGAGGTGTTAAACACCCAAATTTCGCCAGATAAGTTAGGTCCCCATGTAGAAGGTGGCGAGCCTGTTGCCATGCACCGGGCACAATATGAGGCAAGCGATATTCACAATGAACTACACATAAGTTTTATTCAAACTCAGTGGTGCAGGCGGTGGGATCGAACCCGTGTTTCTCGCGGCCGCGGTTGTGCCCCGTCCGTCCTAACTCGGCCACCGCTGCCTTTAAATCATTTTTATTTACTATAATTTCTCGATTGTTATTTTACAATTTTTAACGAATTCTATTTGTATGTTTCAGTTACGGTGGCCATAACAGCTCAGGGAAAGACAACAGGTATCCGTTGAGCTGCGAGGATTATAGGAAGAAAAGTGTTTCAAGTTTTGCATAAAACAACCAATTCATTTATTCGTATGCGCTGCGCCAAAAAGTCTCTGAATAAGAATTTGATATAATTGACTAAAACCCCGAGGCGAGGAATGTAGTTGTGCCCCCCCTTCACCCACATTTCGTCAGATATATTATGTTTAAGTTTTCATGCAACATGGGACGAGCCTGTTGCCATGCACTGGGCACAGTCTGAGGCAAGCGGAATTGACAACAAACTGTACGGTCAAGTGCAAATATATGTATACACATTTTAGAGGTGACAATCTTTATCTCCTTCTAATTTCTAATAAGAGTCATTTACTGACAAAAGTGTTTTCATATTTTTGGAGTTGACTGTGCGTAAATTTAATTGACCCAAATCTCTTCTAGAATTATTATTATACTTATTTAAACAACCCTCAAATAGACCACCGGATGTTGATCGGGAGTTCCGAGGTTCGATTCCTCACGGGGGCAAATTTTTGTTGGGGTTGGTGGTGCAAAGCCCGCCTGGCTAGCTACCACCGTCTTACCTAAATCTGACGCCATAATAACAATGTTACGAAGCATTGTAGTGTTCCGGTAAAATATCCGGTATTTGTGGACAGAACCGTCCGAAATACGCAAACCTTTAGATTTTCCATAGTTTTAAATAGATAGCTAAAAGTAAAACAAACATAATGACATTTTTCAGGTAATTTATACTTAAAAATAGTGTTTCTTTCTTTCCAGAGCAACAGTCACGAAGCTTAAGAATTAGAATATGTTATATGCTTGGTAAGAATTAAAAATTATTCATGAGTTTGTAAACGAGATTCTCAAACGTTTGTATTTTTATTGATATTTAATTTTTAACAGTGCTTATGTGTGTATTTAAATTCAGGTATGGATCATAATTATTTAAATAATATTTGCTAAGGTAACCTCTGGTATGATAACAAGAAAGAAGAAAGAAAACTCATCGAAAATAAATAGAAGCTAAATATTGGCACATTCGTGATCTACCCTGTAGATCCGGGCTTTTGTAGTTTTATTCCTCATCAGAAGCTCGTCTCTACAGGTATCTCACGGCTGGAAGACCTCGCTACTTATCAACATAATTACTAACGAAGACGAACACCGAAGATAGACGAAGAACCAAGAACCTTTATTTGGTATGATTTAATATGATATGCAATATTTATGTAATACGTGACAATCAACTCTATAAAAGGAACTAGATGGGATGGCGATATTCGTAGGTTGGCTGGAGCGGGTTTCATGATTCATGATGACTGAAGATCGAGAGCGATGGCGTGCATTGGTGCCTATGTCCAGCAGTGGACGAACACGGGTCGATGATGATGATAAATCAAATATTAAAAGTATAACAATAGTGTTACTAAATATAAACTCTCCATTGCCAATAAAATGACAATATAAAATAGTACATAGAAAACAGAAGGACTTTATTATAGATCTCAACTCATAAAGGCCACACCTGTCTTTGTAATTTGTCGTTTCGTTGTTATGTTTTTCTGCGTACAATAAATTCTTAAATAAAATAAAAATAAACAAGAACAGTGAGTTTGTTAGAGTTGCAAGACCAACTCAATACTCATGTAATAATAAAAATTTCTAAAAATACTATAGTTTTGCAAACTGTATCAATAAATTTAGAGCAACTGCATATAATTTGCAAGTTTTACGACCACCACGAACACCAAATGTATGCCCAACCTTGTAATAATATCAGTTTAACAAATTTTAAATATTTCAAGTAGCTGCGGCGACACGTGCTTCGAAAACATTTATTGTGCGTTTAAAATATATAATTTTATAATATTATCATTTTTTTTTATTTTAATGATACACACGCAAACAAAAATATACTATAGTTACTATTAGGTATGTGCTTCTTACAATGTTGCATACAGCACTTAAAGCCAACAATGGAATACACCAATAAAACATTTACGTGTAGAAATAAAATATTTACTACTGAAAGTATGGCACACGCAGTTCCGAAGTATATGATTCCAATAAACAAAATGTATGTCCAAGGGAATATATTGGAGATAAAATATTTATCTCTTGGAAAATAATCTTTACTTCCTTATGTATAGGGTCTGTATTAAATGGATTGATGGTCAGCTCGCTGTAAAATTTATTGCCATGTAAACCCGTTAGGCTTTTATGGGATTTATGTGAGAGCAGAATTCAAGCATGTAAACCGAAGATTTATTATTGCCTGCGATTCGAACTTTGTGATCTGTTGCAAATAAAATAAAGTTGCAAATTGGATTTATTTTACATCTAAAATTCCTATTTATGCAAATAGAACTACATTTTTTTTGCCTACACTGTCCTCAGCCTTTAAACGTCCCACTGCTGGGTGCAGGCCTTGCTCAAGGAAACAAACACATGAGGGTAAGGGCCGTAACACCACCACACTGCTAGCCCAATGCGGGTTGGTAGGTAGAAACGGTTGCTACATACCAACTACAGCAAAATAAGGAGGAGTTCGACATCACAAAGTTTTGGTCACCCATCCCCGGCCTGAGCACGGCGAACGTAGTTTTGTTTTCGATATCGAAACCAAAGCGTACTAACCACTACGCCACCGAGCACCTTTTATCAACTGTTATATTACTTTCAACAATCAAACGAATGAACACATTCTTTAAATGTTTGTTTTACGTAAGTAGATCAATTTTCATTTTTACTCCTTGTATTATATGAAAAACATATACGTGAAGTTCATTGTATGTAATATTTTTGTAAGTATAGTGCTGTGTTTTAGTGAGAAAGTCCACAGCGTATGAACATATTTTTGTAAATACTTTTTTTCTAATTGTCAGTTGTTGACGAAATCAAGAAAATTGCAATGGATAGTTGTTCTCTTATTTTAATAAAAAGTAAACCCTCCTTCCTACCTTCCTTTCCTTAAATATATTACGAGTAACAAATATCACAGTGGTTTAAAACGTGTGATTAAAATTATGAAGCCGCATCTTAAGAAATACATTATTCGATTTAAACTGTCAATAATTTGTTGTTTTAATTTATCGTAGTTTTTATTTAATTGTATACTGTGGTGCACACAGAAAACTATTATCAAAAGTTGTATTGACATTCATATCGAATCTTAATAAGTGGTGGATAGAAAGGGGTCAATATTAAGAATATGTAAATGTATAAATAAGAAATGGTGAAGCCTCATCCTTCCTGTTGTCCTTAAATATTTTTAAGAATACAGCTTTATTTGTGACGTGACGGACCGCTGATAAAATAAAGGCGCAGGTCGTCTCTTATGACTTTATGTATAAATTTAAAAAAATTAAAACACAATAATCCACGGAAGACCAGCGTCGCGGCTAATGCCTCGACACATGCTGAGTGGAGACCAATTTGGCATTATTAATGTAAATTGAAAGTTTACTATGTATTATTGTTTTAATAATTGCCAAATAAACTTTTTTCTTTTTTTCTTTTTCTTTCTTTAACAAAAAATTTATAAAATGTAAATTACACAAATCACTGAACATAAAATTATAGAGATAATTATAAATGTGCCTACAATAGTGCCTTGACAAAGTTATTTAGGTACTTTAAAAACTCAGATATAATCAGCTTTACCACGAAAGTTTCACAAGATATAAATGTAGTATATTCATTATAATAATATTTATAAGGATTGAAAGTTGGAGATCAAAAACAATTACAACACAGACAGGTGGTTAGTATAAAAAAAAAAGAGGGAAATGGCCAGAGAAGAGCGCAATAACAGCAAGGAGTCGTAATATTGGTATGAAATTAAATGAAATTCTTTATTTAATTATTTAGGTAACAAAAAGTTACACCTACGACGCGTCAAAAACATTAAAACTTAACATAAAGCGCCTCGTTACATACGCTTTATTAGGGCTCTATTAACATATAACAAAATATATTTAAGGCATAATTGGTATTTGTGTTAATCATTTGTCCATAATCAGTTCAATCTCGATCAATCCACTCCTATAACAAGATTCTTGCGAACGTAAAACTCAAAAGATACAAAACTTGTATAAGATCTAAATATATCAAGAGCGATTGAAATAGTTTTTTTTTTAAATACAAACAACAAAATAGATCATGTTTTTTACATATTTCCTCTAAATCATTACAGTTATCAGTGGTATTGCTATACCGAGAACAATATTCCCAAAAATCCTAACCCACAAGCCTTTCCTCAGTGGAATTACTAGGAACTATTATGCGTCCTCAGGTTAAATACTTCCTAATGCCGGGAACACTCCTAGTAATAACATGCAGAAACACATGAGGACACATGCAACACCACCTCCTGCCTAATGTAGATTGGTGACATGAAACTATTGTAATTGTAACTTTTTTTCACTGGTAAAATGCATTTACGCATACCCTAGAGGGATGAGCATTCCCTCCAGGGTCATGTGGGGGTCCTCCGTTCATCTGTTCTCAGAACCCTACCCACTAATCTTTCAGCGGCACGCACTCTCTCCGCCATAAATCACTACCACACGTGGAACTATGTATGATGTACTGATGTGTACTGATGGTTTTTTTTTACATATGACAGGAAAGCTCTTGGCCTTAATCTCACCTGATGGTAAGTGACGATAAGGCTGAAGGTGGAAGCGAGCTTCACCTGTAATCCTCAACAACTGAGGAACTGGCTATCTTACCTCTGATTGCCGGAACACAACAATACTTAAAACATCGTTATTATGGCGACAAATTTAGGTAAGACGGTGGTAGCTAGCCAGGCGGGCTTAGAAGCCCTACCACCAACTAAACCGAGCAGAAAAACTTCTGCCCCCATGGGGAATCGAACCCGGACCTCCCGATCAACACCTGGTGGTGTGAACCACTAGACCAGAGAGGCAGTTTGGCGGTTGATCCGAAGATCCACTCTTCCCTATTGCAATAGCATCGGAATAACAAAGGCTTGACGTATCTTCTACGGAAGACGATGAAATTTTGGTATTGCGGGGCGAAGTGAATAAAATAACTAGTCCAAAACCTTGTTGTAAATATTATGTAAAAATATATTGCTATAAAAAGTTACACCCACTCTCACAATACAGTTAATCTTGATGGATGAAGATGAATAATATACACCCATGAAGAAGAGCAGCAGAGGAAACTAGAAATAGACTAAATAAGGACGCAAAAATACACTTTAATAATTAACCAATTTCCCAGCGAATGCAACCGGAGGAGAAATTCTCGACTGGTGACGGCCGCGCGTCACCGAACTGCTGCACGCGCTGATGTCAAATGATGCTCTTTGGTACACGAATGATGTTGTATGTGTAAATAAATAATAGAGGTTTAAGGATAAAACTGAAGTGTTGTTGTGTGGAATTTATAATAAATACTTAATAATGTATAAAGGTGTGCGAGTGCGTGTAGGAGAGTAGCCTATAAAATCACAAAGTTTTCATGACCCATCCAGGGTACAGACAACAAAATATGTTTGTGGGTATGAAAAATTAGAGATGATTTTTTCCATACTATATCTTTGTGTAAAAAATGACTAAAACTAATTATATACTTAAATTTATGTTCTTCCGTTATATGTGGCGTATTCACAACTTTGAGTAACTAAAACCACTACCAAGTAAAGGCTGTGCTTTTATCGTAAGTGCTTCACAACTCGCCACTAGATGGAGCTCGGTATTAAGTTTACGTTATTTACAAGAACTAAATAGTAATTTCACCCGAAAGCTTGAATTTAGTTAATCTTCTCGACGACAGATGGCGTATTGTGCCAAAAATAAACAACTATATAAAACAAGAGGTTTAGGTATAAAATGATGAATTTTTATGAAGAAAAAATAAACGAAAGTTCAAATAAGATTTTAAGGACAAAATGGTTATGTTTTATAATATACCTATTATATCTGGCTGCAAGCGGACAGACAGATCAATTGATGTAAAGTGATCACCACAGTTCATGAATATCTGCCCTATCAAATGAATTGCCATACTCTTAGAAAGGAATACGCTCTTGAAGATTGTTGTTCGTTCGAAGTTTATGTTTACTACCTAATGAAACTAAAAATAAAGATCAAGTTTTGATTTCTTAAAGCAGATTTGTCTTTTAAATCATGTTTTGTCGTTATGCATATGACAGAAAACAGATTTTAACTCTTAAGAAACATACGAAATCCGATAAATACATTGCCCATTGTCCAGAATACGTTGTCAATACAACGGCCACTATCGTACATCGCTAATACTAAGCAACCATTTACGCTGACCCTCCAAACCTCCATTTCTTTGAACAAATGTGATACTTCAAACCTCTTTGAAGTATAATCGAAAGTTCTTTCTATACTGGGCAAGTCACTCCTTAGGCTTATGAAATAAATCACCTGGCTTACAACGAAGACCGCCCATTTTGAGTTGTCTTATCGAACATTGATTAATAGCTTATGACAGAGTTATTTTTTAATAGTTACCTAAAATCGGTTCTATCTAGACCTACACGGGTACCGATTGTTACAGTGTGATGAGACAACTAATACTCTGTATGTTCTAACGGAGATATTTCTGGAGCTGTTATTAAATTTTTTATGTTTTATTTTTATTTGTGATCGTAAGATTGATCATCAGCGATTGCAACTAAGCTTACATACGATATATGACTGCCAGCTTTCACAATTACCTCTAACGTATTTTCTTACGTCCTAGATGCCAGAAAATGAACAATAGTTAGGTGTTACATACGTGGAGATAAAAAAAAATCATTTTTTTTTTAAATTACATGTAATGTTGTGGCATTCATCAAATAGTTAAATAAGACAACATTCATACATGACAAAATTCACATCAAACCAATTTTAAATATTTTAGCGAATAGCATCTCTATGTATTTCCATAGTAAGTAGTGTTATAAAGAAAACTGTCCCCACAGTAGCTGATCGGCGGTCGTCAGGACCGATAACGAATTATTAATGAGCCGGGGCCAACATAGTTCGAGCTCAATTTCCTTACTGGGCCTTTTAAATTGTAACTCTTTTCACTTTATGAATGAATTTAAATGAGCGAAGAATCAAACCGCCATATTTATCAAGTACTTTGAACCCGTGTATTCGTACGTTGCGGAATAGTTATATCAGGGGGGCTGATAGTATCACCAATTTTAAAGAAATTGGTAGAAGGACTCTACCTTGGTATCGTCATGCAAAGAAGGTGGAATTAGCATGGGACTAGGGGAGTTATAATTATGAAAGTAGATGGTTATGCAGAGAGAATAAGAACGTAGAAAATATAGTTTGATTGTATGAGGGCTTGGATAGGAAGGGAGTGAGTGTTGATATTGCGTGTGATAGAAAATATTGGAAGCAAAAGACATGCTAAACCGATCCTAATTAAAGTACGGTATAGGGTGAGGAGCTCCGAGGCGTAGTGGTCAGTGCGCTTTGGCTTCGATCGAAAACAAAGCTACCATCGCCATGGTCAGGCCGTGGATGAGTGACCAAGACTTTGTGATCTCGAGCTCCTCCGTGCTTCGGAAGGCACGTTAAGCCGTTGGTCCCGGTCGCATTTGTGACCGTTTCTACCCACCAACCCGCATTGGGCTAGCGTGGTGGTGTTACGGCCCATACTCCTCATGTGTTTCTCCATGGGGAAGGCCTGTACCAGCAGTGGGACGTATGTAGGCTGATAACGAATAGGGTGGTACAGGGTAAGGAAATGACAAAGATGTATATTCATCTTTCACATGAGCAGTACTTACCCAAAGACCATAACACCACACCACACTACTATCTCATTGCTGATTGTGGGTAAGCGATTTCAATAACAACATGAACTACCTTTTTAAATGCCTTCTATGAAGTTGTTCTAGGTTGAGGATCTCAATATCATAATTTTAGTTAACCATTAGGCCTCACTTCTCTGCTGAGGTGGTATGCTTTGTTACCGATCTCGAAACTAAGGAATCAGCTGTAGTAATAGTGGAATATCCTGAAAAAACTCACATGTGGCCTTATGTGACTATACAACATTAATGTTTTCATAATAATTCAGAATTGAATTAAAAATTATAGTATGACATAAGAAAGCAAATATTTGGAGAAATGTAAGATTCTATCCAAATGAAAATGTTCTCATTATCGTATCGAACTATATAATTTTTGCTAGGTGTTTGTTTGAACTGAGATAAATGCCTTCGCTGTCAGCTCGAATTTCCCGGGCAGTTTCAAGCGAACGTTTCACTTAAAAGTTTCTTATGAAAGTACTTTGTTACAAGAGACAGCGACTTTCGATAGCAACCAAAGAATACTTACGAAATGGATATGCTAACTAATATCGATCTCGAAATCAATGTATAAAATTATAGCCATTATTAATTTTTCGTCGATAATGGCAAACAAATATTTTGTCATTTTATTTTTTACATAATATGAGTTACAGTGCTTTTATTTTAAAAATATACTTAAATTTATTTTTATTTTCAATCCTTGTTGCTTGAAAATGTTACTGTTATAAGTACACACACATACTCGTAAAGGTAGAAACATAGAAAAGATTTTTTATATTTTGCAGATTACAATTTAAGTATTACAAATCCTATTACAATAAATATAGGTACTGGAAGTAGATGCTTAATTTACTCAATACTTTACAAAAACAGCTAATATAAGATATTTTTTTTAATACAAAAAAATACATGTGTATGTATGGACACATTATTCTTTTATAGTAAATTTTTATTATTACGAGAATTATTAAAATTTATTTGAATGTAATACTGTGATCTATCACAGTTTTACATTTTCAGCTATCTAACAAAAAAAACAGAAACAAAAAAATCAACCAAATCCATTTCATTTTGCGCTCACAATTGAGATTGCTTTAATAAAAACAATTCAAGATGCGGGTGAAAATTTGCAGCACTCAAAATTCGTCTGATTGATGTTGTTCATTTATCACTCCCCTTGCGCATCGGCCGTATAAACTTTTAAAATAGGTCACAAGGTCCCTCCTTGATTGCTTCGAGCTTACTCTTTGAGTAATTAAAAGTTGCGAATCGATATTGAATACGCAGATGATACTATTAGGTCCTTACCTATGAAATTGGTGTTTTGTATGGACATTTTGGGGAATTCTGCATTTTCCATACTAAAATTTTTTCAGTTTTCTTCACAACGACAAATCCAGAGATAATAATATTTGGCATCTATCATTAGACAAGCTTTAGTAATATGTGTAATATCACAATTCATAAAAATTATTTATCGTTTTTAAGTGAATGCAAATAAAATCTCCGTGTCCAATTTTAACACAATTAAACTTACAACAAATTATCAAAAGAGCTCAAAAATATAGTCTATTTTTAGATTTTAGGAATACTCTGAATCTTAATAGGTACAGACAAAATACTAAGAGAGAAAAAAAACACCAATTTCATAGGTAAGGACCCAATATTTAAATTGATATTATTTATTTGACAGTTTTTGTATGCTTTTGTGAGATATATTTAGATTTATTTCATTATTAAAATACTATTATTAGTCAAATAATATGTTTTATTGCGTTTTAGATAATAAATGTTTTGATACGCAAAATAAATTCTATGGTCCAAATCATTGGTGAACTATATTTTTATAACGTTGTAATTTTTTATTTAAATTTCTCTTATTATTAGCGAGTCCGAGTTTAGGTTATTAGTGTTATTACAAATATCAGTGCAACTAATAAAATAGTAAAATGCCATTATTCCTGTATCTACAAATACAATGGAAAAACCATCTATGTGGGACTAAAGCAAGAGAAACCAAACGAAAAAAAAACTTTTTTTTATCTGAGTTCAGTAATCGGTAACATCAGGACAGATATACATGTATAGTATGCGTTTCATGTAAGTAAGAAAAAGATTTGCTTGAAATTTATATGATTTGATAGATGTTGTAGTAATCATTCTACGTGAAAAAATTTTTCAATAAATAAAAACCATCAACACTTACCTTACCTTCTTGAGCTGATTGGGCTAACAAAGCAAATTTTACATAGTAATTACAACAGCTACATAGAAATCCCTCGTCAAAATATTGACATGATCCGTCGATGCGAGATGCTATCGCGGGTGATTCGAGGTGGAATCGCCCCCGTAACTTCGGCGATCGGCCGATAAGTCAATCAAGTGAGGACTTAGACTGATTATGGTTCGTTAATATTTTAAGGAGTTTATATAGAACTGCTGATTATGTTTTCTTTTTGTTTTTTTTTTAAGATTTTTTACGGTTTGTGATTTTATACGTGAGGAGCTCGGTGCGTTCGGTTTGGGTTCCATAGTAAAGATACAAGAATATTTTTCATCTTTGAATCTTGAGTCCGAAAAGCATATTCCGTCCGTTCGTCGCTTTATTTGTTCTTTACTACGACAACGTTTTTTTGTATTGCCGAACAAAGTTCGACCGATGAGAGGACCGCATTCGAATCATACTCAATAGAGGAAGAAAAATTTCGTTGTAGACTTTCTAGGTACACGATTGTTCGTGCTTCGGACGACACTAAACCATTAGTCCTCATTGGTGATGTAATCCATTTTACCCACCTTTTTTGTTATAGGTAAACAAATAAGGTGGAATATCTTAGCTTCTAACTCTGCCTTTAGTTTCAACAATCAACACCGGAACTCCTTGAATGGCAGTCGCGGTATGAAAGCGAGCGTTCAGCTGTGTGCCCTACTGGCTGCCACCGATATCATTAATTTTGATTTTTTTCCGCTTAAATGTGTCTTTACAAACCTGTGTCAGTTGACGTACTAACTTGTACGGTTGGAAAAATAATTGTACATAAATTTTCAATGCAAACTATCAAATGTTAATAAGAAACATTTCTTAGTTATTTTACTTGAATTAACTAAAAGTCATAACACTACTCTAGTTTTATACTTCGCACTTTCAACTACTTACTTATACTTTTTTTTAGCGAGAAATACAATAAAAATAAATATTCTTCTGCTATAATTTTTCTTCTTTAAAGCTGGATTAGAAAAAGAAAAGCAGTATGTATGAGCATCAGATAGAATAGACCACACTTTTTCAGTAATATAACATTATTTGTAGGATTATAGGATTAACGTTTTTTGGGTCTAGAAAATCAATTGCTTTGTGATCTGCAAGGTACAGTCGGAGAAGATCGCATTCGATCAGTACAGATTTTTAGGGAGCTATATTTAAAAACTAAGATAAGTTCTAAATTTTAGTTTTCATAATATTAGACCCTTTGAGACGACAACAAACTTCCTCAGGCGCAGCTTATCATATTCCATAACATAGTTTTGCGAACGGTACCTTGCTAACAATAATTACCCGTCCTCGGGCTGCAATGTCGCGTTCGCGGCCGTATCGAAAAAGTTTTAATTTAGCCAAGACTCCATTGTAAGTCTTTTAAAAAGCTTCAAGTATTGTATGCATTTAACAAGGAGCCGCTGCGACAGTTATTAATGGTTCGCCTACTATTTTTCTCAGCAAAGGATCGGCTTAGGTCTTTGTTCGCTCGCTATATTCGTATTGAATTGTGTAAATGTATATATTTTGTGAACTCTTAACGTTTTCGAAACAAAGCAGGTTTTTGTTTTAAGATTTTTACCTTTGAGCTGTGGAAATAATGAAAAACTACTCGGTGAAAACGGTATTTCTTAAAATAGCTGTGCTTTCAAAAATAATGTCACGTCTGTCTTAAGCGTAGAGAAGCTTAAGGCGGAACTTAAATATATTTGTTTAAAATTAAAGGCGATGCCAGGAATAGCATTTGCATTGGCAAATTTGTGAATTGGTGGTCAGTCTTTGCCCTGCAGTACTCTGAAGAATATTTTACTTACGTTCCCCTGTAGGTACGTTGTGTAGTTAGTAGTGTTACTTTATGCGTGATAAATTATCCCATAGTTGCCGTCCAATCCTTTTTTTTTCTTTTTTTTTAATAAATAAATGTCCTCCGACATTCACATCTATCAACTAGTCCCATTTTAAGCAACTTAATGCTGCTTGTGTTACGGATACTAGATGATGGACAAATATATTTAAAGGATAAATACATATAAATATCCTGAATATATATAAAACATCCAAGACTGGAGAACAAATGTCTGAAAATTTATCACCCAAACACTTGCCCTCCACTGGGGATCGAACCCAGGATCTCTCGAGATGGCGACGCCTTGAGACCGGCGTACAGACCACTCGACCACGGAGGTCGTCACTTGACCACGGAGGTCGTCACTCGACCACGGAGGTCGTCGGAGGACCACGGGGAATTCGATTGGAATCAAAGAGCTACATTCGAAACTAGGGTCAAAAGTTAAAAAATTTTAGGTCACACATCCACGACCTGACCGTGGCGAAATACCTTTGCTTCCGGTCGAAAGCCATGCGTACCAACCACCAACCTCATCTTAAGTCTTAAATAACATGACGATTACGAGTTATTTACTAATTCATATGGTACAGGAAATGAACTAGCGAGAACTCTTGCCTCTTACACTTATAATTCCGATTTCCCAACTCGCCGACTTATAATTAGATATCTACTTGTTGGACTTGATGAACACTGGCTTTACATTAAAAAATAAATAAATAAAAATAAAATGTATTTATTTCGGAAGCAGAATCTAGAGGGTTAGTAACAATAACACTTACTATGTTAGTATTAAACTTAGGCACAGTAAAAATAATTAAATGCTATCGAGGTGTCTTTGATAATATGGACGCGAGACCAGTGTTGCTTTATGGCACTGTCCACGTCCAACCTCGGCCGAACCAGCTTCAGGAGGCTGTTGGTGCTGTTCCTAACCCGCTGTAACAGGAATGCGATGCGCTTTCTAATGATGGCTGAGAGGCTATCCGCTCTTGCTGTCGCTGTATTTAAAAATATACTTAAATATATCTTTTGATTCAAAAAAGGTGACAAGCATGCAGAGTTTTGTTGGAATTGGTTATAGTTAGTTACAGCCATGCCTGTAAGAATTCTTCAGTCTGCAACTAACAGCGTAATTTCAATTATCTAAAAAAGTATAATGCTCCATAAAATGTCTTCAATCACATGCCATTTTCGACACGCGCAAATCATTTAACGCTATTTTGAATTAGAAATCATTATGCTTCGTCTTCGAGCTTAATGGTGTTAATCAATAACCATTAGATAATTAAAAATTCGGTTCAACCTTAGTTGGTTTGCAAAAAATTGTACTAAAAACAAGGCTAGAGCGGTTTCTTTGAAGCTTTCCTTTACCGAAGCTCAATTATATGAATTTCAATCGTAGTCTTTGTCTACGTTCGCGAGATATTCCGTTGGAACCCCGCTCGGGTATAGGGTGTCCATTGCTCGTGAGAAAATTTTTAAGAACTAATTGCGATTATGATTTATGTGCTTTCTTTTTGTCAGTGGTATATATTTATGAATAAATGGATTGGATATTTTTTTAGATACAGCGCGCTATTGCGTTGTATAATTTTTTCGACTATATTGTGGCTGATATTATCTAAGATAATATATCAACATAGCAACAAAACATACCATCATGCCTCTATCCCCGAAAGAGTAGGCAGATGTATCAGTGAATATGCCATGTCCGTACATGTAATAAATACAAATTAATAGGGTGACCTATTTAGAGCAACACGTAAGCCAAACCCAGTTTAAAAAAAATTGTGATTCTATCTACATCGTGGAAATCATTCATTGGTTAGGGCTAGTTGATAGGTGAGTATCAAAAGATATTTATTTTATTCAACTACCTATATTAAGTTTACTCTGGTTAGCTACACAGTTTCAACATTAAATATAGCCTGCGTTGTTTGATTTAAGATTCAAAATCCTTTTAATAGAATTCTTTACCTCTTATAGTTTCTGACTTCTCCACACTTGCCCTGTATTAATCTAAATTTCAAATTATAAAATACAAGGCTTCTTGGTCAGTGAGTTTAAAAAGCGAAGAGCTTTTTTATAAAGCTTTTTTACTTTATTTAAATTTACTGTTAGATTTAGGTTTTTTTTGTTTTCGTGAGGAGATAAGCTGCTTTTGTTGTTTAGTTTTTTATTATTCTTAAATTCGGATAACATAGATTTTATTTTGTTAGATAATAATAATTTTATTCTTTATTTTGTCATAAATTATAAATATTAATAATAAAATAAACAAAAACATAAGCTTATAGGTGTTAGCAACATTCCTGTCACTTCACTAAATACATTACGAAGTGTGGCGAGCCTACAGGCGTTGGAGGATCATTAGTCATTTCTCAGCCCGGTGCAGAGCGATGCTTTTTGCGGCCGCTGATGCAACTCTCAGACGAAAATGTGCAGTCGCCGAGATAGCCACTTGAAAGTTTGAGTCAATTTCCAAGGAAATAATACAACTGTATTATTTTATAAAAGGTAGTAGTTTTACAGGATATAGAAGTAAGTATACTTCATAGCCAAGGTATATGTTGATTCTATTATAGGTGAAGGTTATTATTATAGGTGAAGCTAAGTTAATGAAAGTAAATTCGTGCTTAATACACATACAAACATTAACATATAATCACGACTATTATCCCCTAAGGGTTAGTCAGAGTCTAGGCAAAAGCACGGCAAATAATATTATGCTGCGTATTAATTATAGTAATCAGTTAATGTTGGAGGCGAACTTTTGAAATCGAAACATACGTTGTACAAGCTTACACTAGCAACAATTCGACGATGGAAAGATTTTTAGACAGATCATTCAAGATTCAAGATTTTTATATCGCCGAAAAATCCTGAGTCATCCTTTTTAGCTCGCTTTTTTAAGACTAACTACTTTATAAAATACGTAAATAGGAATAAAGTAGCAAACATGAATAGCATGAAATAACAAATCACTTTTTCATTATTGTCGAAAGCTCTGTTTGCCTCTATACCCTAGAGAGAGCAGTTGTCTCCGAACCACCATTGTCCTTGTTGCTACCGAATTCCGAACACCCGAGAGACCTATCTATCAAACGTCCAAGATATTAAGTTTTAGAACTCGCCCCCTATAAAGTTAAGAAACATTTGGAAAGCGATTGTTTCGTAATACGATGGCCGGGTTCTGTCATAATATTTACGGTGATTCACTGCGATTTTCCAGACGATCGATCAGTCGATTGTAGAAAGTTTCATTCGACTTGGACGCGTGAAATTGAAGTTTATTTAAGAGTAACACATCAGTCACCGACTGATTGATCGGTAACGAAGGAGATGGAGTTTGATCCGTGATGACTGTTTGTCTTTCTGTTATTATATTTGTGTGTTTGTGCAAACACCGGTCATAGCTTGCTTATTTGATGTATTATTATAAATGTGCCTCGATGAATTTGTAGTACTACGTTTCTTTATTTACTGTTTTTCACATAAGTTTGAATATAAACTGATAATGATGTACTGTCAGCATCGGAAGTAGCTCATCACTTTAGTGCTGTCTCATATTTTCCTTTTGCGACATTTGCTTCGAAAATTTAATTTGACAAGGTAATGATAATCTACTTTTGAGGCTGACTGTACGTGTGTGAACTGCAAACTATGTTGTCTAAATGCAGCAAACCTTTGGACTCAGGCAGACACTGGAAAATAAGAATTGACAAAGAAATTAATAAACTGCAATGAAATGTCGTTGAATTTTTTTTTGTAAAAATAGGTACACCTCTACTTCTTGCCTTTTTTTTACAAATTTTTATATACATGTAACTTTTATTTTAATAATTACTGAAAGAATAGTCCCATTCCTATAGCATATCATTGTAAAAATTAACACATATCACTGAAAAAATAACTCTTTGGAGAACCAAAAACCAACAAGTATAAACTCAGCATGTTTCAAAATCAAATAAAAAAAAGCATCAATGATAAAAAGGTTCAGCTCCCCATTCGCAGAGGGATTATTCCCGGGATGGAGTGCGAAGTGACTGAGGGGAGTAAAGATAACAGAAATATTTATTCACAGTCTCGCGAGCCGAGCACATAAGTTAAATTATGCATTGAAATGCAAATTCGCTGGGCGAGCGCTTTCAGATAGAAACGAAAGAAGGGTGGATAAGCCTTGTGGGCGATTGGCGCACTAACGATCGATAAATGGAATTACAAAATGGACTTTATCAAATGATGTTGTGAGTGACTACATAATTGTGTGTAGGTTGTCACTAACATTGTAATTATGTTTACATTTATTTATATTTTTAGTATGTGTGTACTTAAAAAAATATTATATATAGGCTGAAATTAAATATTCTTGGATCAATTCGATCTTAATCTTTATCACAAATTTCAATGCAATTTTCTCTTGGATTAAAATTTTAAAGAAACAAACGTCATAAAGTTACTACTTAACCCATCTCTCTTTTTTTTACCTATGACAGGTAAGCTCTTGGCCTTCATCTCACCTGATGGTAAGTGGCCGAAGGTGAAAGCGAGCTATTGAAAAATATATAATAAAAATTTCCACTTTATAGATGCGAAAACACTGCAAGGTAAGAACCGATGTGCCTCACATAACTGAGAATGTATTAACATCCTCATCGTTCATGTATTTTATTAAGATGTTGTTAGTATTTTCTCGTATTGATCGACCACCCAGCCTCGGGTTTCGCAGGAAATCGTGTCCAATATCCAATCTAAGGGCGAAAGAGGAAAAAATTCGAGCCTCGACGGCAGCACCACTGCACTGTCGCGACTGTTCGCTGATTAATGGTAACACTGCTCAGTCACACGGAAACCATCTTACGTCTAACTCAATCACCAGGCAAAAAGATCCTTTAATATTAAAATTATAAGACTCAAATTCCGTTGAAGAAAATCGGTTGTTATTACATTTAGATCTGCGCCTCTTAAGAATACCAAACGTTTCCCCTCGACGCTGTAACATTTGACGTTTTTGTGAGACATACATACACATAAAATGGCAATATGAACTGGAGTAATCTCGTGCCAAAGAAGACGCTTGGGCTTCGGGATTACTTATCTAGAGCTTGAATATTATGTTTTATAATAGGTCTTTACCTATGAAATTGCCGTTTTTTTCTCTCTTAGTATCTGCATCTATTTAGTTTCAGAATATTCTTATAATATAATTACTTCCTCTAAAAATAGACCATATTTTTGAGCACTTTTAAAATTAATCATAATTATTAATTTTAAAATTAATCTATTAAAATTAGAAACGAAGACAACTCTTTTTAAGTTCCTCCCGAATACATCATTAGATTTTCATTCACTTGAAAACGATTAATAATTTTTATAAAGAGTGATATCAAACATATTGCTAAACCTTGTGTAATGATACATGTCAAAAATTATTATCTCTTGATTTGTCGTTGTGGAGAAATCTGAAAAATGTTAGTATGGAAAATGTAGATTTCCCCAAAATCTCCATACAAAACGGCAATTTCATAGGTAAAGACATATTATTATAACGTTATTGAAAAAAAAAATTAACACTAAGTGGGACTCCTTAAACGTATAACATATATTATACATTTATTAGGTAAATAAATGGCTGTCTTCAAAATAGTTTATTCTAAGAGATAATAAAATAATTGCTATTGTTGTTTTATTTATAAAATATGAATGTGTGAGAGCTGTTAACTAATGTGTATTAAACATAAAGTTTAAAATGAAACATTCTAACATATTGTTTCAAGAATTAATAGAAATTATTGATGTATGAAATATAACATTATATTACGCGTAATATTCACATTCAATGAGTGTTAACTATAAGGTAGTTAATGAAATTATTCAAATAGAATAAAAACAAAAGCACTACAGAAAATAGATTTAAAGCACTAGCCGTTGATTTCGTTAGGTCTCCCCGGCGCCTAAGGCGGGCGCCGAGAAGGGGACGGGCGTGTAAGCTGTCAAACAGTTGACATACGATGACGTAGCGAGTCCGGGTGACTTTGAAAAGCTTTCCTCGACACAACACTGCATCGTGTCGACGCCTGAACTTTGTTCTCCAGATTATGAGCGGAGTAATTAATAAGGGCATGTATCAATTGAGGCGGTATTCTCTATATAACGTGTAAGATGTCTTATTTAGCAATATATAATGAACTTTAGTAAGTAAAAAAACTATCACAAATGGTCATTATTCAGATTCCTTTTGCACATATAAAAGAGGATGAACAAATCAAAACTATTACAAGTAGTATTTAACAGCGAAAAGCGAACTTAATTAAGAAACTAAAAGGATATATTTTCTTATAAAAGTCTTATCTTTACATATTTTTTCATCAAACAAAGTTCAAAATACTTATGTTCAATTTAAATTCATGTTGTTCTTGTTCATTCTGTCCTTGTTACGTTGGCGAATATGTTTTTCATTTAACTCTCTTGTGCAATAGCACATAAACCAAAAAAAACCGTACATAAGCAAACAGAAGTATACAAGGGAGGTTTTTCTCTCCCATTCTCATTTGATACGTCGCTACCTGCAACTTCTTAAATATCATAATTATCATACATTATTTTCTTAGGTTCATTTTAAACACATAAAAAGATTACGAAATCCTGAAGGTTCTTAGCATAAAACAAAGTTTTTTAATCAATGTGAGTTTTTGCAATCTCTGAAACTAAAACAACATATGGGTCTCGCCTATGTATCCCATAAATTTACTTTGTGTTCGCCCTCGGCAAGGGGAGGGGCAGCAAAAAAGTCGGCGCAACAAAGATAGCGAATGCAACCCGCCATTATAGGAAATTGGCTATGCAATCCCCTACCGATTCAATATCGCATTAACGAGAATGCGAAACCCTCATTTTACTAAAAAAACATGGCAGCCCTAAAATTTACACGAAATCAACGAGATTGAAAATAAGGCTTCTAATAATTGAGGTTCTAAAGAATTTTAAGATAAGGTTTAAATTGTTACATTTATTCCTGTGTTATGTATTACCCTTTAATAGGATTTAATTCACAGAACATTTTCTATTACTACAGCAATATCTGGTTAAAATATGAAATGACCCCTCAAAGATGATTTTTTTAATGAATGAGAGGAGTTAGTTATGGTTGTTAACGCTCGTAATTACAAAATTATGATTATGGTACTCAATACTTTTTGCATATATTACTCGCAATTATGTTCAATTAAAATTTACATTAAGAAGAATCCCTTGGAAATTGATTTTTAGCACTACCCTTCATTATCCGAGTTGCGAGACTGGATTCAAAGCAACAAACAAATAATACTATCAGCTAAATAGGTTTTTCTCAAGTTGTCAACTGAAAAACGAGAGCAGCATAAGTAAATAAATTAACACGGCGAAAATCGGTACCTTGTCGTAAATAATAAAGTTGAAATTTATGTGCAGCGCTGGTTTAGGAAATCCAAAGTTTGATTAAGGGCCTGTCGTATTGTTAATTAAACTTGGATTAAGTTTGTGCTGGCTGGAACGAGCCAGTTAACGTAACGAGAAAAAACAACAGGAGAGGGGAGTGAGTTTGAGAAAGTTTGTGAGATGAAGTGCTGCGACACTGAGGTGTCACGTCTGTAAGGGAATCGATGGAAATTGCGGTGGAAATTGCTGATCATTGAAACAATTTCGAGAAAAGAATTTACTTATTTGTAATTTTTTTTCTGTCTCGTAAATATATTACTTTAGGTTCATTAAAACTTATGTCGACTAGGGTACAAAATAATTTAGCTACAAAAATCACACGAGCCATAATGATACGATTTTGACACAATTCTTGAAAACCAATACAGTCTGTTTTGTATGTTACAAATGTTTGTGAAAACTTGTTCTGTGGACTATGCGTATGTCCAGACTTAAAAAAAAAAATACTCTAACTAGACCTGGCCTATCATCCGTTCTCAGCCAATATGTCCCACTGCTGGGCGTGGGCCCTCCTACATAGAGAAACACATGAGGACGATGGCCTGTAAGACCATTATGCTGCCCCGATGCGGGTTGGCGGGAAGAAACGGGTGCAGAAGCAACTGGGACCTCAACTTAACGTGTCTTGCGAAGCACGGAGGAACTCCAGATCGCAAAGTTTGGTCACCCTTAGTTTGGTTTGGTTTGGTTATTGACCATAGCAAAGGAAATTTTCTTTTCGATATCGAAAGTCAAAGCGTTCGTACCACTACGCCACCGAGCTCGTCAGGCCCATCAAATTGGCAGTACTATTATCATCATCATATCAGACTGGAGACGTTCACTACACCATAGCTAACTTGCCTCCTCCAAAGGATTTTCATGCCAATCGGTCTTTCGTGGCCGCATCCATTGACATCTACCTTCATCTACCTTCTCCAGATTATTGATGGTTCGCTTTGTAGGAGGCTGCGCCTTCTTAAACGTGGTTACTCATCAATATTTCCACCACAACAGCGTCTATAGGTAATCATTTACATAATTTGTATGAAAATAGGAAAGCTGTTAAAAAAGCCTTTTTAAAAAATCTTTTAAAAAATTCTTCTTAGGTTTTTTTACACTGTCTATAACATTATACTCATTAAATCTTCAAAAATTAAAAAGGATGCCTACATTGTTTTACTATATTGTTTGTATTCATTCACCTATAGCAGCTGTTCTAATATATCCATTATTCATCATTTTAAGGTGGCCACTGTACGAGCTTTTAGTTTATTTTCTTAGATACGTATCTATTTAATTATATTATTACATTTTAAGATTGAATTTAGTTCCAAATCATAAAAGTATGCTTATTCTTTATGTGTATACACGCGAAAGACAGATATAATTGCTTGCAAAGAAATCTTACAGTGTAATGTATCCGGCTAATTATTCCCTACAGTTTTTCTAGCACACCTCTAATACAGCAGTTTAACCAATCTCCAAAATAAACTAGCCTCGTCAGAGATACGTCTATTTATTGATCAAGCTCCCATTGATCGGGCGTTACCACCTTTTGTGGCTGCCGCCTGGAAGCCGTGACTCAGCAGAAACGTCCACGGTCGCGGCATTGTGATCGTCTAATTCAATAAAATCACTGGACATTTTTGTTTCTTTGCCTCTGGTCTAGTCGGCTCCCTTGGAGTGTAGATTCGGTACATGATCGGGATGACTCGTGTGTACATTGTTTTTGTTCGTAAAGGTGCGTGCGCGCTGGTGTTTGTTTGGAGCGATAGTAAATTAGTTAAGCTTATTTACGTTGCTAAAATGCTTTGAAACTGGGAAAGTACTTTCTGTCTTACAAGTTATTTATTTATGGAGTTATCGCAAAGAAATAGATTTATTATATATTAAATACACACATTTTACATTTGTACATACCATGTAATATGAAAATTATGTAGTGACGCTAAGTAGCTTCATAATTATTATTAGTAGTGGCTATAAACGGGTACCATATCAAGTTTGTCTTCTTTCTACCTACAAACTGCCCAAACAATGATGGTAGGTACGTGGCCAGAGTCGCCTAGAATACATAATTCTACCAGATACCTAAAGGTAAGAGTTGCATCTGATTGCAACTAGAGAAAATGTAAAGTGATAACTGTAGAGAGAGAAACAGAGAGCTGGTGTACCCTTCAGGCCGAAAAACATCAATCAAAAACCAGCTGTGTTATTTAAAAAACAGATAAGATAGCTTAATACATTATAACCCATGACCACCCAGTACCTACTGTCTGGGGGTGTTACCGCCTCCGTCCACCACTTCGGGGACATCTTTGATAGATGTAGGGAGGGGTGACGGTAGATTATGTCTTGTATTGTGTTAAGTAACTTCGAAATTCCATACATTAGATCACAAAATCACAATGATTTGGACATCAATCAAGGCACTAGTCAAAGTTGCTAAATATTTATATGAACTAGGAAAATTTTACCATTATATAGGCATTGGCTTTATAAATTACTGAATTGCAATAAGTCAATCACTATAAGAAACCTACAAACAAGGAACACTATTCTTTTTAATAATATTATCTGTGAGCGCATGATGAAAGCGCGCTTATAATTTCGGCTTTGGTGCCGATTAGATGGAATTACACTCAGGGACAAGATCAGTGGTTTTATTTGAATTTCTTTGCATGTTAGTAAAATAATGTTTTGATGGTATACTTCATGTCATTCAATTTACTTTTAGGCGTTATAAAGACTAAGATTATTAATTAAAATATATTTAACTATGTTATTTAGGTTTTACTTACAGACACTAAGGTACTCTTATACGAATGATATACCAGAATGGTGAATGGTTTAATCTTCTTCTTCTTCCCGCGCTTTTTACAGGGTCCGTTTTCCTTCTACACTTTCTCCACTTAATAAAAAAATAGTATGTTGACGTTTATCAAAAAAAAAATCATCATTTTCATCATTAGTGCATCTCATATGTAATTTAATAAATCTAGAGTCAATAACGCTATTCAAAATGTAAATTGTATCTTTTGTAGCCATTGTCGTAATTAACCACTTCTTAATGAAAACTAAAGGATATTGCATATTAAATATTTAAAACGCCGGTGTATCGTTACGAACAGAGACCATGTTCATTCGGAATTATTATTAAAGCAGCTTCTTAATCTCTAGCAAGCAATAAACCAATGTTTCGTCTCTTTTACCCAACGACGCAGCAACCGCGTGTGAGAGAGATAACAATATCTTCCCCTTTTTGTCCTCAACTTACAGCGATACTTCTATTTCAGTCGCACGTATCGGTTTATTTATGGGTGGAAGGGGGAAAGTTATTGTTGCGGTTTAATGCCCACAGCTGCTGACATAAGGAAAACTGAGCTTAGTGGTGTAAAGTATAAGGTTGGTATTTGTAATACGTTATTGGAATAAGATAGCTAAAGAACAGCTCCGCCTTAAAAATGGAAGGTGGTATGTAAAAATTGATGAACATGTATAGGACTCCTTAAAGTGACAGAGTGCGCTGGCGTGTCGGGCAGTCAGTGTATATTGTCTCAAAATGTCGTCGCAGGATAGCACGCCTTTTGCTATATTGTTTATTATCAAAAAGTGATAAATCAAATGACTTTGCAATAATTTCTTCGGAATAAATACTGTGGACTGGTTTCTAGAAAACTTTGCTGTGATAGTGTTTTGATTTAGTGGACTTTTAATGCTTTTGTGCGTAAATATATGGGGAATTGTGAGTGATTTACTGACAATACTCTTGAGGCCAATGCGACAATACCGCATAAACAATACGTGTAATGGTATAGTGACGGTGCATACTTTAACATTTTTAAATGCAATTAATTTATTTTTAAATATTTCTAAATGCATAGGTACAGCATAATAATAGATAGTAAATGAGCTTGAATTATTAAGTTATATTTACATTTGTATATAATAACCGAAATAAAAAAATAAAACGAATAGACCTACCTACCAGATTTTGTACTGAACTCATAGCTTACACAAAGGTGACCAACTAAATAGTGCATGAACAGGACATGTGTGTGAATTAAAATTTGTGCAATGTCCCTTGAACGGCGGCCATATTAGGCGAGCTGCGAGAGGTGATGCGCCGACTCGACCACGCCCATCATGAGCTCCTTCCTCATGAACGGCGGATACCAGCCGCAGCCGGACCCCAAGTTCCCGCCGTCGGAAGAGTACAGCCAAGCCGACTACATACCCCCTGGAGAATACTACCAGCACCAACATCTCCAGTATGGCTACCAACATCAGTACACGCCTGTCCAAATCGGCACAGGTTACGGGTATGGAGGCTACTACCATCCGTTGCCCCAACACCCACCAGTCGCTCCACCTCCACGACCACCAGAACCTTCACACCCTTCAGACGCCGACCACGGTTACGTACCGCATAACGGAGAAGTAGCTCCAGGCTTAGCTGAACTAGGACTGAGACTTGAAAGGCATATAGAAGAAGCTGCACCAGCAGGAAGGAAACTTCATGCTCTAGGCAGGGAAGGTTCCCCCGTGTCCGAAATGGATGATGAAAGGCTACTTCTAGATAGTCCACCAGTTGAAGACGATGATTCATCAATATGTTCTGATAATACTGACAGGGTTATCTATCCATGGATGAAGAAAATTCATGTCGCTGGCGCGTGTAAGTATAAAGAACTGTACATTTCTAAAATAATTTGATTAAGCTCAATCTAGATCCTAAAAATACATGTAAGGGACTCCTTATATTGACAGTGCGCTGGTGTGTCGGGCAGTCATTTTATATTGTCTTAAAATGTCGTCGCAGGATAGCACGCCTATCGTGCACGCACTAACTTTTGTTGTTAGTGTAATCGTTTATACATTTAGGTACAAAAAATGAATAATTAAGGTGAATTACCAAGTTATATGAGAACATGGAGCTTGGTGGCTTAAAACAATTTTTTTTCATGCTTGTTTCATAAGAGCGTATTTTGTAATCTCTTGACCTTTCGAACATCATAACATTATGACATATTTAAATGTTTTTAAAAATTTGTTATTACAACTACCTCCATCGAACAACCAGCAGTACCTGCGAATTTATAAAGAATTTTTGGACTATATTCCAATTGTTCCTCTACAAGTAAAGGTTTGGTTCCACTTGTGAGTAACTTTTAACACTTTGAGGGTCAACGCGAGCACTGGTGTTTGCAAACAATAGATGTTTAATTGTGTCTGGTTTCCTGACTATTGAGACGCTACAAAATTAATTAATTTTGTTAATTATGGACCTGCATATGCTCAAGATTAAGTTATTCGTTTAAAATTTTGTACATGGCCTGGCCTTTGGCCTGATTTAATATTCTATGTACATCCACTGGAAAAGACAAAAGGCGTTCATAATTTTGCAATCATGTCAATTCTATACATTAAAGTGAATGTGGCTGAATCTAATTTATTTAAAAAAATCCTAAATTTAACGTGGACGTCGTGATACCTACTTCACAACAATAACATACATCATGTTTTTTATAGTGAGTTGATTTTAAAGCATGCAGAATGAATTTCAAATAATAAATAGTCAAAGGTAAATCAAAACTTCTAACCACCCCTACATCTAACTTAAGGGTATAATAACAATATTTGTGCGAAACCACAAGGTGAGATCGTTATCTCGGTCTTCTTCTTTTCCTGCCCTATTCCCAATTCTATTTGGGGTCGGCGCAACATGTCTTCCTCTTCCACTCTCTTCTATTACTCGCCAAGTCAACACTCACTCCCATCCTCATCATATCATCATTCACACAATCCATCCATCTTTTCTTTGGTCTTCCTCTCCCCACACGCCTATCCACTTTCAAATCCATAGCTTTCCTGGTGACATGATCATTCTCCCTCCTCATTACATGTCCATACCAAGAATGTCGTTTTTATCTCAGTTTATCCAGCAATCGGGGCAATTTTCAGACTTCTCCTAATATATTCATTCCTCACTCTATCCGTCACACCATACATCCACCTCAACATTCGCATTTCAGCTACATGCAATCTTTGTTCATCCATCCGCTTTACAGGCCAACATTCCGATCCATACATGACGACAGGTCTTATTATAGATCATTACGTCGGTCCTCAGTAAAATTTCATCTGTCAGCTGAGATGGGCTCCCATGATCATAAAGCAAGCCTCACAATCCCAAAACCCCCACAAAAATTTTCTTCTCCCTGCTCTTTTTCTACTTTAAAAACCACTTCATGATCGGTACAACACGTCTTCCTCTTCTATTCTCCTCTGCCAGCAGTTCCATATACACTGCCTTTCTTCTCATATCAGAATTCTCTGGCCTTCTTCTCATACTATGAATATCTACATCCAAAAATATACATAAAAATAATTAATTGGACAGCCATCAAATTATTTGGGCAGCAAACAAATATTTTGTCAGCAACATAATTATCTGGGCGGCAAAATATTTATTTAGTCAGCAAAATCATTATTTGGTCAGTAGAATAATTAACTGGGCATCAAGATAATTATTTGGGCAGAAAAATAATTAGTTAAGCTGCAAAAGAATTATTTGGGCAGCAATATGTATGTTACCGGAAATTCATAAAATCTAGGAAAAGGATCAATGAAGGATCAAGGATCAATTCGTCGGAAATGTGTTCTGATAGATATTAGGTTATTTTTTATGACCCTTAAAAACAATAGGTATTTGAGTCATCAAAACAAATATTAAACAGTTTGGCAGCAGAGAAAACATTTGAGTTGCTGCCCAATTAGTTATTTTGCTGAAAAAATTGAAATATCTGCTGCCCATAAGATGCTGACCAATTAGTTACTTTAGCTGATTTAGCTCATCAATTGAATTTTTTGCTGATCAAAATTCGAATATTTTGCTAACCGCTTAAGCACCACCAAAAATTAAATTGTTACGATATTGGCCTTTCGCGAATAAACATAAAAGCTTTCCAAGGGACCTATGAATATCTTTTGTCATACACACCTAATCAACTTCCAAAGAAAATAGCTTACCCAATTGTGTTATTGATTCTATGATTTTTGCATACTAATGTAACAAGAGTACATTGAAGCTGTTATACATAATACACATTTCCGCTTGTATATCTGAAAGTGTAAACACCCATTTTGCCTAATACTTTTATGTCTCTCTGAAACTTTGGACTGGGACTTTGTGCCAGACAATATTCACCTAATAGAATATGTAGAAAAACTATATCTACTATTCTTTGTAAGACAGAGATTTATTTATGATAAGTGTGCATACTCTTACTAATAGTATTAGCCCACTTTCCTTAAGTGTTATTAGGGATAATGTACAACCACCTATAGAAGCTTTTTTTCTTTTTCTATCCATATAAGCTTTGGACAACCGTTTCCTTAAATTAGGGGTCTTGTCTTCTTTTTCTTCTGGAACTTTCTCTACATAAGTGCTCGTAGGCCGTTTCAATATATTAGTAAAGGCCTCCTTCAGTACCCCTACTATAAGTTTACACATGTAAGATGCCGACTCAATTCAAGAAAGACGTTTACTATTGTCGAGATAGAATTTGAAGCAAATTCGTAGTAGGAGTACTGATTGCGTCATCTATATTGGTCTTGCGCCACCTCTATCCACTTCGTCCTGGCACGTTTCTTGACATCGTATTTCCATCACATTTGTGGTCTTCTCTCAGGAGGTAAAGTTTGAAAAAACTTTTCTTCACTATTCTAATCTTTGTGCGAAAGATAGACAGAGCAGTCAGTAAAGGTTTCCTAATGTAAAGAAGCAGATAATAGAGCGAATGTATTAGCGCTTTATAGCCCAAAATGCACATTAAACATTTGTTATTTATTTATGATTACGCTTTTCCTAGAGTATTACGAAAAGCTACGCGTATTAGGGCGCATTCGCAGGTATGCTGCTACTATGAATCCTCTTAAAATGACTTACTATAAATGAAATATAAAGAGGAATAGCGGATTTTTTTAAAAATATTTCACATTAAATCATTGCACATTTATCTATACCTTACAAACTGAAAAAATTTTGTAGCTTTAAAAAAATGACTACAAACTACAACGTTTTTAAAATAGTGGATATTAATAACGATCCCGCAATATAATTGTTAGTTGTCACATCAAAAAACAATTTGTGCGAATTGATAAATTCGAATATACTTTCCTTGCAGAGATTAATAGGACAACATTAATTCTTTCAATGCGGCACACAAATACACAAAGTAAGGCCAAATTATTTCTAAAGTACCGAAAGAAATTTACAAATTGCCAGCTATTAACAATCGAATGTTTTTGAATTTTCGAATCCTTCGAATGTTTTGAATGTTTGAATTCTTAAGGCGTGTGTTCTTTTGATGTGTTGTGACAGTTTACTAATGTGATGTCATTAGTAAGATGCACGGGCCCTTCGCGACAATGGGACCCAACACTCGAGTTTAATGAAGGCCATTTAGTTTCATTGCCTTTAAATAGGTGCTTGTGGCCATGAATTTGCCGTTGAGATTATCAGTCTAAGTAGTTTTTTGAGATCCTGTTTTGGGGCTGTGCTTTTGTGTCTGAAGTATCGATGACTTAACGGCTGCGGGGTTAAATTTATTCTGTATTTAATAAAGAAATATTATATTCTTTTGTTTGTATTTAATAAATTGGAATTGAAATATTATCAGGGTTCAACAAATCCGCCCATTTGTAGGCTTTGTGCTGTAGTTGTTGACCACAATAAAAATAATGGTCCAACTCAATTAATCAACTTTATTTCGAAGTTACACGTGGATTACACACCACGGTTGCAATGAGAGAGAGTGAGTGGCCGCAGTGTTGCCATCCCTAATATTACCAATAATATTACATTGTTTTTGTCAACATAAGTTGGGGCCTAAGGAACAATAATGTAAACAATACAAATAAATAAACATAAGAACTCGCGTTAGAAGTCTTAGCCGTGAACATTTTATTTAATTCTTCATAATTTATGGTTTCATTCACTGCTTATTTTCTTAGTGTGCTCTTTTACCTTTCTGTTTTAATATAAAAAGTCGAAAAAAATAAGGCCTCCATGTACATCAAATGTACTAAAGTTGAAATAAATAAATAATAAAATAAAAAATCCAAATAAAAGATATTATGATTATTACCATAACATTGTAAAACAATAACCGCAAAGTTAATATTCCATTTTCGGCTACTTGAATTTGTTCATGCTCTAATATTCATCCTTTTCTTCTTCCTCCGAAATTAGTCTGTCGATGGACATAAAATGAGGATTAGTCAATTTGTAACGAGGCGTTATATCAGTATTGGACTCTTTGCTGTTATTGCGCTCTTCTCTGGCCCTTTCCTCTTTGTTTCTGTTTTCCAACTAACCATCTGTCTGCTATTGTTTTGGTCTCCACTTTTCATTGCTAATTAGATACATACATAAAATTACGCCTGTAATCCCCGTACGGGTATTCAGAGTCCAAGGAGCACTGTGTTCCTTAAGACCACATTTAGACATACAAAAATTGGGTTTGGTCAGATGAAAAATCGTGAAAGAGTAGTAACAAGTGGCTAGCTCATCGCCTACACAATCACAGACCCAGTACCCAATACGCTCCTAGTCGCCTTTTACGACATGCTAGGCAAGAAAAGCAGTTGGTACATTCTTTTTGTGTCCCCGACCAACACGGGATTAATAGTATAATAAGTAATATATATTATATATAAATGTTTATAACTACGCCTAAGTGTAAGTAAGTAAATTTCCAAACAACTTAAATAACTTGCACTATTTGTGGCATAAGTTTTATAAATATATACAATAAGTGACAACATCTCCGCTTTTTTATACATCTCCACCCACCACGTCACAAATTTATTCAAACATTTTATTGAACACATCAATCCAGTCACTATTTTTGCGTTTAGTTCATTGGCTCGGAAAAAATACATAATTAAAAATGAGCTCTGTCTTCCTTACTCGTGCCTTTACTAATAAAATAAATATCTGGCATTAAATATATTAGGTCCTTACCTATGAAATAGGTGTTTTGTATGGAGATTTTGGGGATTGGGAGATTGGGAGATTTTCTTCACAACGACGAATCCAGAGATAATAATATTTGGCATGTATCATTAGAAAAGCTTTAGCAATATGTGTGTGAACACGCTTGATAAAAATTATTCATCGTTTTTATGTTAAGGTAAATCAAATGATGTATTCGGGAGGCAGTTAAAAATAATTGTTTTTGTGTCTAATTTTAACACAATTAAACTTACAAAAAATTATCAAATTATGTAATACGAGCTCAAATATATGGTCTATTTTTAGAAGAGGCAATTATTTTATAAGAATGTTCTGAAACTTAATAGCTACGGACAAATTGCTAAGACAGAATAAAAACACAAATTTCATAGGTAAGGGCCCAATATTATGATGAGATAACATTTTGACCAAGCCCGAAAAGATATGGAAAGTCAGATTTTTATTACATTAATAAACTTGTTCTGAAATGACATCAATATTTTCCCTTGCTTGTTTTTACACCCCCTTTTAATTTTTATTTCATTTTAATCATATGGCGCTTAATTGATTTAATTCTTAACTAATATTGGTGATAAATCTACAGTTTGGTTTCGAGCTCGCAAGCGTATGTATTGTTCTTATATTTTCTTCCCACTCTAGGTGGGGTGGGCACAACATGTCTTCTTCTTCCATTCTCCTCTATCAATTGTCAGCTCAGCATCCACTTCTTTTATTCTCATATCATTCTTCACGCATTCAATACATCGCTTCTTTGGTCTTCCTCTCACTCTAGGTCCGTCCACATCCATGCTCAACATCCTTCCTCATCAAATGTCCATCATCCTCATCAATGTACTTTCAAACTTCATCTAATCATTGCTGATCTTGTCCGTTCTTGTGACTCCACACATCCATCGCAACATTCGCACCACTGCTGAGTGCAGTTTCCATCGCTTTCGTTGCCCAACATTTATTAGGCCCGTATTACAGAACCAAACTCAAGCGTAGATCTCTGCTTGAGCGCAGTTAAAAAGGGATGGCGCTATGTGGGATCAATAGCGTCATCCCTCTCTAACAGTGCTCAAGCAGAGATCTACGCTTGAGTTTAATTCCGTTCTACAGGCCTCAGATCCATACATTACAACAGGTCTAACGACGTATTTATAGATCTTCTCCTTAAGCTTAAGGGGTAATCTAGGTCACACGTTGCTTCTGAGCTGTCGCCATTTCATCCATCCCGTATTTATCTATTTCTTACATCCATCGTTTGAATTAATGATCCGAGGTACCGAAAACCGGAGTAAACAGTTAGGGATACACCACCTAAGGTCCTGTCCGAGAAACTGGATGTATTTTACCTTTTGATATTTTATATTTTCTCTGTCAAAAACGAATAGAATCAGAAAATCGATTAAAATTCCATTCTTGGCTAGTGATGAAATTGCATTTTTTTATTTAAAGTCTTCTATAAATAAAATGTACCAAAACTGGCACATATCTTAGAATAACTGAGATTGTACGCAACAATAAAACATTCAGAAATGAGCAGCTTTAGAAGATTCATCATTTTTCATAAAGTCACCGCGTCAATAAAGTCATTATCGCCAAGCTTTTGGTCACTGTAATAATTCTTGTAATACTGACAGCTCCTACAATTGAAATTAACGTAAATTATGCGCATATTGTGTACAACTAATACAAAATCTGCTTGTAGGCGATGACAGAGAGGTTGTATAGAATTAAAATAAACACGATATTATTGCGTGACGCAACTGAGGATCGGTATTCGCATTCTTTGGGTCAAGAGTGTTAATGAACCGGTTCCGTTGATTGATCGCCAAAGAAATGGCTAGCATCATTTTCGCAGTTGTTTTATAAAACAGTTTTCTTATCGACACCTGTCATTGGGGCAACATTTTTCACTTGTACAATAATAGTGGGATGGCTTTAGATTCGTAATGAGGCCGGACCACCGGGTCGTTCGATAGCGCATGCGTCGCGAGATCGACTTGAGATTAACGGATCGGTTATGAGACCACACATCGGTCAGGTAGCCGGTAATTCAATCGAGATTGTCATCGTCTTGATGACGCGATATCGACTAACGAAGCGAAGATGGAGCACCGGTAGCTAACGGATCTGGTTTTGCAGTCCGCTGCTAATGTAGGTTTGTTGTTCACATTCATGTTTTGACGTTGTTCATTAGGAGTTTTATCTACATAATCGAGGTTTTACATATAATTGTAGTCTCTTATACTTATAATCCTTCAACTTCTTCGTACAATTATGCTTGGCTTTATAATATCTTTAATGATAAAATTATTTGCAGTCTTACATAATATTTTATTAAAGTCTTAGATTATATTTTCATTAACAGCTTTATATCATTCAGTCTTTAAATAAGAGGTTTTCTTAATTTTTTTTTAGAAATGTAATATATTTCTAAGCGATATATATTTGTAACAGCATACGTAATTTTAAACGTTATTTATTTTCGAGTATGTGTTTTCTGGAAGGCTAACATATTTGCTATTGCTTGGTTTGAGCTAAAAGTAAATGTACTGACGCATTAGGTAGTGGAAGCGTCACTATGTCGCTGTTTGGCAACGTCATTGTCATCCCTGTAGTAGTTGAAAGTATACCTAAGTTGCTAGTGGATGCGATTCTTGAAATCAGCGCATATTCTAGGCGACTCTACCCTCTTATCATCAGGTGGACACCGTGCTTGTTTGCCAATGCCTTTGTTCTTTATTGTTGTTGTTTCGTTGTCGTTGTGGATCTTTGGTAAATATTCAATATTCTAATATCTGTCTGCAAAGCATTCTTGATCTCTATTTAATTTTGGGATAAGCTAGCCATTTGACTTGACGAGTAATATAAGAGAGTGGAAGAAGAATCCGTTTCTGATTTTGTATTTACTGAAATTATCCCTAATTCGTTGGGACTGATCTAAACCTACGAGCTTATTTGTTAAATTAAATTCACTATGTTGACCCAGTTTTACCCAAGTTTTGTTTTATACTCCTTTACCGCTCATTGATTTAATGTTTACATCTTCTATTTCATACATTTAATGCCATACCCTGGCAGATTTAGTTGGTCGCTTGTTGGTATCCTTGGGTATCCTTTGGTACGACGCCGACCCTTGAAATGCTTTTTTCATATTTTTATCGCGAATTGGCAAGATATGAGAGTACCATGGATGAGATAATTTTCCAAAATTGAAAGATTTAACATAATAAAAACAGTTTTTATATGTACCGATACTATTTTAATGAACTTTGATAACGAGAAAAAATGTGCATAAAGCTCAATTTATAAAATCATTAGGTTTCTCCTATTCAAGACCAGTTGGTCATGAAAGGGACATGTTAATATAAAACCAAAAAATAACAAATTCTTGATAATTATTATAGATTTTTAGTATCCCATAATTCTCATTATTTCGAACATTTGTTCACATCTAAATATTTTCTTTCCATAGCTTGAGATCCATCTCGTTTCTTTGGAGGCCTTTTAAATAGCACTTTGGTAACTTTTCCTGTAACTAGTTGTAAGAAAATATGATTAGCTATGAATATCATCTCCTCAAAATCCGAATCATGAATGAGACAGGCATGAACGTATGTCCTCTTCTAGACCTAGAGTTTGGGACAACTCTGGGTCTGGAACAACTAGAAGAAATATACGTTTATTTAAATATAATCTCAGAGCAAAAAAAATCAGGTAGTTAATTTACAGTTCGATTTGCAATACTATAACTTTGAAAATATTATTGTAACTATTAATGGCACGAGTGTTTAAAACACCGAAAAAAATTATTTATAACAATGTGACGTTTTGTTATTTTGTTTGTTTTGACAACCGAGTGTCATTAACGTCAATAGTATTGCCAAATTATAAAAACCGAAAACGACTACTCAGTTCATAGGGTGGTAAATTTAATCTGTCCCATTCGAAACTTGTCCCATTTATGGCAAACTCTCCCCTACTCGGTACTGATTCGTGTGCGTTGGTTCTTCCTTCTTTACCTAGATCCTTCTAGATTCTTCTTTACCTTTTCCTACCACATGGCAGCAGTAATACCTGTAGGAATTATTAACAGATGCATTTCTTTTAAGTCATACCTATTGATTAGTAAAGATTTGAAAACAATCGAACATGATTGGATTATTATTCTATTAATTACATGCTTCGTATTTAGAAGCTCGGCGAGCTCGAGCTCTTGAGGAGCTCGGTGGCGTAGTGGTCAGTGCGCTTTGGCTTCGATTGAAAACAAAGCTACCTTCGCCATGGTCAGGCCGTGGATGGGTGACCAAGACTTTGTGATCTCGAGCTCCTCCGTGCTTCGGAAGGCACGTTAAGCCGTTGGTCCCGGTCGTATTTGTGACCGTTTCTACCCACCAACCCGCATGGGACGTATATAGGCTGATGACGACGATTTAGAAGCGTCAAAAGCTAAGATAGAAGACGTAGGTATTTTCCTACCTTATTTTTATAGCTACCAATTGTTCTTTGATTAGTATCGTATTTCTTCGTTCGATATGGTCTGAGCTCTCTGCGTTGGATATAAACACAAATAAAGGCCATTGTTTCAACTGACATTTACTTTATCATTTGATATGCGCGTAGGCATGTGAGACACTGAAGAACTGTGACAGTAGATAATAGACAATAGAGATCTATATAATATTTCAACCAACATTCAAGGTTATTTCATTACTTGGAAATTTTAAGTCTTATTGCAGTAGGGCAAGTAAGTACGCATATAACAAAAAATATCTATAAAATTTTTGTTTGTGTTTTATATTTGTCTCGTAAAAACAACTATAGCTCCAATTTGAAAAATCTCAGTATTTCGTTTTTCAAATAGGTCTCAATTTATACGAAAGTCGTAGACTGAACTACTTACCGTATTAAGAAGAATAGTAAATTGTACAGACATTCAAAATTCTGTCAATTATTCGGCTCAACAGATAAAACATCAAATTATTTGATGCAATGTTTTTAAACGGAGCTAAAATTTATTTTATGTGAAAATATGTAATCTGCAAAGATTGAAAATGTAAACGAATCTTACTATAAGTTTTAACAATGAGATATCCAACCGTAGTGGGCACTTTAAGCCCCAACTCCAAAATTATACCTATTCCTTCAAATACAGTACCCGGATCAATGTGGGCTTGTCGCTATGACCACGGGAAATCTCGCCGCGACCGCACATACCAGCCGCGGAGATTCTCAAAGAAATTCCGGACGATCCTACCGCGTCCCTATATCCGTCTCGCTCTATCTCCAGCGTGTGGGCGGACCTCGCAGGATTACGTTACGTAGGTAGACACCGAGACAGGTCCGCTTTTGTTTCAGTTTCATTGGCTAGTCTTGTTATTTGTGTTTTAGATAGGTTGGTATGTGGGATATAAAGATTCGATAAAGTCGAATACTTTATTTCTATATCCTTCTACGTGGAAACTTAGTTCATGATCAAACCATCTATCACTTAGACTACTAATTACATAAAATTATTAAAATCCTATAGAATCTGCGATTGTATACCAAAACTCATATTGCAACAATGGTACAACTAAACATTGATTATTTCAATAATAATAATATTTAAATAGCCAAACCATTTTTTTATAAATGTTTACAAACGTAAAGAACAAAAAATTACAAGATTCTAATTCCATTTTCCATTCTTTACCTTATGTTGTTATGTTTTATAAAATAAAAAGTTATTTGATAAAATATAAAAAACGGAACTAATATTAGTTCTTTTTTCAGCCTGAATAGAAAGGTAGAGTAGAATGTTGAATAAAAGTAATTGTGTCAATGGGTCCACAATAACAGTTTTATTGAAGAATGATTCTCAATAATGTCTTTAGAAACGTGTCTCCATCGAAATAGGTTTGATATAAAAACCAATTTCCTTGCAAGCAGAAAAGGAAATTACATAGAACTTTCTGTCGGCATAACTTTATTTCTTCAAAATTGAGCCATTGTCATTTGTTAGTCGGTGTCAATACTTACCGCTCAATTCATTATTTAACAATCTATATTGAGCTTTCGAAGTTTTTATTAGCTTAGCGTAAAAGAAAACTGACCTTTTTGGATATCAGGCATGCATATCTACTCCAATCTACTCATGTCATGGCTCATAATATGTGTATTGACAAAACTGATATTACTGGTATTTCATTATGAAATATATTATTTTTTAAATTTTACAATAACAAAAAGAATTATTAGCAGAAGGAACCTGAAAAGCTTTTTTAAAACGTTTAACGGTACGGGTAACGGGTAACGGTAAAAGTCTCTTTTTATAAAAAAGTCTTTTTTTATATATCTTTCTGTTATAGATAGCAGTAAGAACCAAATTAGAAAATCTGTAACATAAGTTTGAATTACACAACACAAAAATTTCGAATATTTACTTATAAAGAGATTTTTAACTTGCTCTGTAAATAAACCGTGAAAAATTACCTTGAAGGTATAAAATTTCTAAAACGTTGAATTAATATCATCAATATGAATACCAATCTCAAAGTAACAAAAATAAGACTTGCTAATAATAGCTAATTTTGTGATTTATATTAGTAAACGGTTTTTGGACACCCCTGTGACTTCACACTACTTAAATTCAGGGTAACGTCATCCACATTTCTAAGAAAGACGAATTCATGATTCTGCCAATAAACTTTAAAACCCGATTATTGCCATAAGAGGTAAATTTTAGAATAAATTAAGTATTTGTTTGTCCAAGGAGAATGGTCATCTGTGACCCAGGCCCGATACGAATGAGATCTATCTCATTTTTCATTACGTTCAATGTAACATAAATATGTCATTTTTATATTCAATATTAGTGGCTAACATATAAATATGTTGCATTGTAGTTTCCATTATATTGACAATAGCGCATTTTTTAACCTATATGCGTACGATAATCTTTCTATATTATTTTGGCCAGGACAGTGGTATAACATCCTAAGAATCGATATCAATATGCGTGCTGAAACGAAGTCACAAAATAACTACGAGTACATTATTATATCGCCATCCATCAATTTTCATGTAATTAAGCTACGCACCGCACCTAGGCACCTGGTGAACACCATTGCTCATTCATCGATGCCTCTTTCTAGAGCATATTGTTTGAAAAACGAACTAATTTGCCAGACTCAATTAATCAAAACAAAAAGGAAGCTCATGAACGTGCATGTGTAATTATTATGCACATTAATTAAAGACCCCACGAGGTTGCCACATAAATTATTCAGTGGTATTCTCTCACGCAAGTCATTTTCCAATATAAAACCACATACAGCATAGAATGCATGGCGTACGTGTATAATAGTCTTTATCTTAGTATGGTAGTGCGCGTTAATTACATTAATCCTACTTGTTAATTTATCAATGTATCTAAATAATACATTTGTTTGGATAGATAAAATTAATTTAACTTCAGTATTCATAATCAATAAAACTATGCCTTTGTCTCGAGTTATAAAAGTATTGCAATAAAAAGTATGACACTAGTGAAACAGTGCGCAGAATTATGTGGTTGATTTGTACAAAGTACTTATCAAGTCTGATCTCAGTCTGATATTAACTTATACAATGGCGTGAATATCGCATCTATCTGAAAGTTATACTAACGGGACTACACGTGACGTACATTATGTTATACCGTGGTCACAAGTTGACTCAACGGTTGGTGTAACCCAGCCGCAGCAGTCGAGCAGTAAGTAGTATCTATATACTACATAATGTACGTCGTGTGTAGTCCCGTTAGTATAACTTTTATAAACAATGTAACGCGAAAGTTTTAAATCTTATATCGCATCTAAGAAAAATACCTGCTGAGAAATAAACCATCAATAGTTATTAAGCCACCAAGTTTCATGAGAATAACACCACCACTGTTTTAAGATTAAATTGAACTTTTTTTTACAGCTAACGGGTCTTTCCAACCGGGAATGGAACCGAAGCGTCAACGCACAGCATACACGAGGCACCAGATCTTAGAATTAGAGAAGGAGTTCCACTACAACAGATACCTTACGAGAAGAAGAAGAATAGAAATAGCCCACACCCTAGTCCTGTCGGAACGACAAATCAAAATTTGGTTCCAGAACAGGCGAATGAAGTGGAAGAAAGACAACAAATTGCCGAACACCAAAAATGTTAGAAGAAAAACAAACCCGGCAGGTGTCACCACCACTTCGACTAAATCATCCACACCAAAGAGTAGATCGAATAAGAATACGAATAATAATGACAAAAAGAAGTCTAATAACAACGGGAGACCCGACAGTATAGAGAATGTTACTGACAACATTATGAATGACTTGCATTGTGTCGGCGCACAAAATTTGTCGCATGATCCAGCGATTAGTCCGATGTCGCACCCAAACCAAATGAACGCTGGTCATCCAATGACCCCGCATCATCTGCACATGATGGGTATGCACGGAGGTTTAGATCCCGGCATGGTTGCCAACCTGTCTGCCCACGGTTCCCCGGTAGGCTCCACTGGCTGCGGCACCGGCCTGAACCCTGGCAGTCAGCCAGTCATCAAATCAGACTATGGTCTGACCGCCTTATAATCTAAGTGTAAAGAAGAAACTATATTTTCACTGGACTTTCTGTAGCAACAACCATTCCTTCGTGTCGATAAGATGTAATAAAGTGATGATTAAATTTTAACGTAACGTAAGACTATTGTATCTTGTGTAAGTATAAATAGAGTAACCAGTCATATTTCGATGTTTGATTAGTTAAGTGGAAAACTTTACAATGTCAAAAAGTGTGATTAATATTATTTTAGGGTAGATAATTATAACATCTGAGTGTTGGACTTGTACATTTTAATTTAAGTCATTGTCGTGGATTTATATTACCTAATATTTATGAATATTATGATAATTTTATTAATCTTCTTACACTATTTTTGCTTTTAAGAAAACCATTGCACTCACGTTCAACATTTGTAGTTACCACTTGATTTTATAAATTACCTAGACTTATTTTTTGTACTGAAATCTAGCAAATTATAAGATATTGAACTTTCTGTTGACTGATTTCGAATAAATTAAATTTATTTTCCGTTAGATACTCCATGTGTATAACGGTCAACAGCAATAAAATATTGGAATGTGTTTCGGCTTAACTTACTCATATTATTAGAGGAATATATCCCTACTTGATCAATATGTTCATCGAACAATAAAAAACATAATAACATACTGATTATGCCATTTTGTTTAATTGTAATGATATTTGAAGAGGTTTGACATCAATGATTTTTACTTACCTTATTATTGTTTGACATTTAATTAGAACAAGCTTTTGTTTGAATTACATGAACATTATGCAAAAACTATTCTGAAGTTTTTGCAACTTCTAATTATGTTTTAAATCAGTACAATAATATCAATGACTGGATTTTGTAACTAGAAAATAATAATGTAAAAAATGTATAAGACTATCTATTGTCATTAAATATTATATTAAAATGAATTATGTAATTTCTCTTTATACACAAGTAAACTTGACAACTAATATAAATAAATTTATATGTTTGTGTATTAGAAAGGTATCTACAATAATACCTTTTTATTTTCTGGTAAATTATTTCTATCACGTGAACTTTAAGTCTGTACTATAAACATGTAAATTGGCAAATTGTTACGAAAACCTTTGTGATGTAGACAATGACTTAGTGATAGGTGCAAAAAAGGTTCAGATCCCATAAATGCCTGTTTTTATAAGCCATAATATCAGAACTACCTTTAAAAGGATTCGCAATTTAAGTTTAATAGTAAAATAATTGGTTATTTATGTAGGAAAACTGATGTAATAAATTACACAGGCGTTCATTTCTCTTACTTCAAAATTATGCAGTAGAATCACCATTAGGAAGGTACTTCGTAAACATATACACACTCTTGTATCTATAGCATCTAGAAGCTTTTAGACGACTATTAGTTTACTGTTCTTCGACATAAAATGGTTTTTACTGTTTAGATATAAAAAATTGGATGTATACAATATACATTGGCTTATGAAAACAAGGTCATAGGGAACCTTGGAAAATGTGAAACTTTATTTTAATTGGAGGAAAATTGTTTTGTAACTAAAATAGAAGAAATGTGAATACAAAACCAATAAATATAGTAATTATGTGATGTTCTGTTTATTTGGAAACCTTAAAAATATAAAAGAATCGTTATTGTAAAAGGTATTAAATATTAAATAAATAAAGAATAAAATATAATGGGATATATAGGTTGTAAAATAATTATTGCTTTCTTCTTGCATCTGCAACATAATATTCCCCTTCTTTTAACGACCACTATTTAACCCAGCATCTACTTTCTTAAACGTTTTATTTTTATTACAAAACTCTTTTTATTGTATTAATATCGTATCTATCTTTTTAAATAAGTCATGATAGGTATGTGTTATTTCCTTAATATCCCTGACAGTGCTACACGAAATCCAGTATCGAGTCGTATTCTGAGAATGCTTCCTACAGTACTAACTTAAAACAAAACACAATTAGCATCCCGAATTGATGATAAAAGCAATGGCATGTTGTCCAGCGTCCTGTGTAGAAGATAATGTCCGAATCACTAATTGTTAGTATCGTATATAAAACTACCTACTTTTCCTAAATAGTATCCACACGCAAGTCACTATCGTATTCTTAGATTGTTACAGCCCTTGACGTAACTTAAAACAAAACACAATCAGCATCCCGAGTTGATGATAAAAGCGTGTTGGCCGGCGTCAGAGCCGTGTACAAGATACGTGCGTGCGGCCACACAATGAGCTGCCGACGTTGATTGATGGTCTCGCATTCAACGAATACATTACGATTTTTGCTTTCATTTCGTTCGATACGAGTGTCACAAGGTTATGATATCGAATGCTGTACGTTGGCGATGAGATCTTGGCGAAGCTTAGGAATTCAATGCACTGAATTTTGTTTACGCGAAAAAGAACTGAGGTTTCTGGTTTTTGGAACGGGATCCCAACGAATTAGGGATGATAATTCCTAATTCTGTAAACGTATTATTAGTTACCTAAACTACTACTTATTTAAGAAAGTTTCAAAGACGACACTTAGTAATTCGTCATAGGTTTTAGGAAAAATATGAATAATGTTGAAGCTGTAATCGTGTAGCTTTTATAGAGTATATATACTAAGGTAACTGTAGTAAATGCCTTTTTCACTCGTGTTACGGACTGGTCTTTGGTCATAGAGCTGACCGCCTTACAATAGTCAGAATATCAAAACTATTTGACGGCCAGCTCTACGGCCGCAGGTCAGTCCGCAACAACTCGTTTCACCGCAACAGTTCACATTTCGTCGAAAGCAAATCTGATATAACCAACTTTCTAGAAATATTTTTAAAGTCAGGATATGGGTTAAGTATGTTTCAGCAACTTTAAATTTGGATATGTTGAGTGGAACTGTAAGTAATTTTGAAAGTCTTCTGCCGTCAAAGTCCGAAAATTATGTTCCGTCGATATAATAATACAAGAAAGCAATGCTTAAAGCGTTATATATCGTATTAGTGTACCAGAAAAAAACATGCATATCATACTTAAATAATCAACCAACACATTGCAAACAAAATATAGTTTGTGATAACCAATCATCACAAAGATTTTTTTTGTGAAAATAGTAATAAACCACAATCGTATTTGTAAGGCTTCGTATTACAAACAAAATTCCCAACCATCAAGAAGACACGGCAAATTGCCAAAAATTTTTAAAAATGTCGACTCATGACGTTCCACTTTAAAACTATACACTTTGAAACCAGCAAAAACGACGCCAAAAAAGGGGAAAAAAATCTTAGCAATTAGTCACAAAGTAGATTTACAAAATGCGATTGTCACAAGAATTAACAATGACCCTTTTTGTATCGGTGCGTCAAAGAGTTATGATTCTCGCAGATTTGGACAAAAAGACATTGTTGCCATCTTGTATGCAAATAACAGGATTTGCTACTTGGTCCGTTTGACGGACTTCGTCGCAAGTTTTTAGGAGTCCCAAGCAATACTATTGTTACGATATACGGTAGCTATTTTACAGCAATTTCTATTATTTGTGTTTAACTTTGAATGACAGCGACGTCACATGCTTTAGAACGGTTAACCGATTTACGAGAAAGGAATACTGTACGAGTACAAATAACGTATAGCGTGTTTATAACAATCGTAAACAAAATATTTTTAATTTAAATTAAATTTTATAAGTAGAAATATAGGCGGACGAGGTCAGTGGCGTAGTGGTTAGTATGCTCTGACTTTTTATTGAAAATTAGCTACCTTCGCCATGGTCAGGCCGTGGATGGGTGACCAAAACTTTGTGATCTCGAGCTCCTCCGTGCTTCGGACGGCACGTTAAGCCGTTGATCCCAGTAGCTATTACGACTGTCACTACCCACCAGCCCGCATTCGGTCAGCGTGGTGGTGTTACGGCCTATACTCCTCATGTGTTTCTGCATGAGGAAGGCCTGTACCCAGTAGTGGGACGTATATAGGCTGAGGACACAGACATATATTTAGTTTATTTTCATCGATTGAACTTTATCAACGCACTCTACAATATTTTTTTTCTGGATAATGAATAATGCACTCAGATGAAGCGACCCTGTGTTTATTTACTAAAAAACTCAAGCGTAAGCTATTTTCTACTATGAAAAAAATATTAAATAATAATTATTAACAAAAAAAAAATCCGCCTTTCTATACGCATAGATATAATTAAACAAGTAAAACAAACAAACACACCCTATCATTCCCCACGAGAAAAACATCTCAACATCAATTCCAGGCATTCGAAAGCGCAGCGACTCAACAGGCTTCAGTCCTGAATACTGTGTTCATCCATCAGCATCAAACACAGGGGGGATGAGGCATTGACGATCCGATCTGTTATTGATAGATGTTATAATGTCTACGAAATATTTTGTAAGTATCAGTTAATCTGCAAGGTTTGATTCGTTATATTTCTATACTGCAGTGCGAGCATAGAACTTCGACAGTCACCATATTTGATCGACAAAAGCATCCGCCCCTTTCACTCCTTAGGGTTATCTGTCAAATTTATCGAATTTTTCGACAATTGTCGATCTTAGACGACAAATTTGGCATATCGAAAGATCTATGCTCGTACCGCTGATTTGATATCAAAATTGTAAGCTGGTTTTACTTAAACGATAATGAAAGAAACATACGAAAGTTACTGCAATACAGTTGAGATCTGTCGCTTGTTCATGCAATGCATCAATTAACAGGTTATTATACTAGGCCTGAATAAAAACTGTTCTTGTCAAATGTGGACAAACACACCTACGTATCCTCAGACCTGTATCTCAAAACTCATAACCAGAGGTATAATCAACCACATACCTCCTGATAAATGTGTAGGTCCTTATTTAGGGAGGGCTACAACAGTCATACACTGGGCACAATGTAAATAAATAAATAAATATCCTCAGACATTCACACCTATCAACTAGTTCCATTTTAAGCAACTAAATTCTGCTTGTGTTACGGATACTAGATCACGGACAAATATATTTGATAGATAAATACATATATTTATTCAAAATATACACAGTATAATACATATATAATGAACTTCTAAGATTGGAGAACAAATGTCTGAAAATTTATCACCCAAACACTTGCCTCCACTGGGGTTCGAACCCAGGACCTCTCAAGATGGCGACGCCTTGAGACCGGCGTACAGACCACTTGACCACGGAGGTCGTCGAAAAAAATCGATGTGTAAAAATTAACACAATGTAAATTGCACTAGCAACAACACTATCAATTTCCGTGGTAGGCTAGGTATAAAAATATAGAGAATCCTGCATAATGTGGCCTACTTCGTTGGAAACTGGAAATATGAGCGAGCTCATTTATAAAAATATGCCTTATTTTATGAAATATCTTAATGATATTAGGTATTCCTAAGATCATCAAAGGTTTTCCAGTAGTTATTAAGTTGTTTACTGAAAATGGTTCGTCGGCCTGACTTTCCAGCGTCCTCTGAAGTGTGGGTCGTAGTCCTTTAACAATGAACTGTTAAGCTCTTACGCTAATGGAGCGTAACGATTTTTATAGTGAATGAGCTGTATATGTGTCTGACCCGAGAGAAGCAACCATAATCTGGAGTCAGATTTACTTTTTGAAATTCGAACGATTGAAGGCAAGTTTTTTTTTTCAGAAAATAGCCCGGCGCAACACTTATCGTCGGTCATACAACTTCATAGATATTATGTTTCCATCGCTACCAGTGTCGACCATTGAAGGAATTTTTAATAGCTTTATAGATAAACAGATCTATAAAAACACTGTGGGTAATTAGTTTACATTTTGACAACTTCAATGGCGGAAAGCCTTTTGGATGTCGTCATCTCTGAGGGGCTAAATTATATGATTTTTTGATTGTTGAAAGTCGTGGCAGATATAAGTTTGTTGAATACAATCATATCTTCCAGTCATGGATGTTTATGTTTCTTTATTAATTTATAATATTTGCTATATCATAATGTTCTTTAAAGCCACAACAACATGAAACCAAATCTATAATAATATGATCTTTTGGGACCTCTCAATCCTACAAAAGTCGGTGTCTTTGATCAGCGGTCAATCCTGGACAATTCTCTAAGGGTTGAAGGTAGTAAAGTAAAAGCTCTCTCAATCTACAAGCGTTTGGCAGGTGGAGCTCCCGAGGGATCGGTTGGGAAGCGGTGCTGACTTGCGGATCCCGCGGCTCTTTAAGTAATCACCCGGCATGTTTATTTTTAGCTTGGACATATCTTCAAGACATTTACTATAATTCTATGAGTTACAAGCAGTTGCAATACAGGTACTTATCCAATTCAAGGCAACGTAGCCAATGAACATTGTGTGGAATTATGAAATAAATTATGAATGACTTCTTACTACTCACCCCAAACAACTAACCAATTATGAAGCTTATGCGCTTGTGTTATGGATAATAATAAATGATAATAAATTATTAACTTTCTCATTCATCACTATGGGTACGAACGAACTAGTTAGTAGTTAGAACTAGGTAGTTAGTACGAACTGAACTGTTCTTGTCTTAGATAAAACAGGTAACTTTTTCGCATCTTCAATAGAACTGGGAGGTAAGTTTGACCTCTTAAAGCGTTATTAAACTTATTACATCCACGACCAATACGCAGAAGCAAAGAACTTGAACTTGACTCATTCGGAATTTTAAATAATACATCTAGATGTATTCGACTTACGGAATTAAAATATAATATGCCTTTAGTTGTAAAGGAAATGGTTTTCAAGCCCATAAAGTTGTTAATTATGTAAGATATTATTACATGTTACCGACAAAACGCGGTAAATTTTTAGTGGCTTTTCCAAAAGAAAGAAAACAATAGAAATCTGATTGTAAGATATTTATTATATATTGTAAGAGTCAATAACTTTATCGAACAGTCCTCGGCTTGGAAGCCGCGCCGCGTCGAGACGACAAATTTCAATACACGTCCGTAGATATTATAGGGTACTCACCCTTTGTAAATATGACGCACGATTTTCTGGTGGTGCAAGATACAACACTATTTATTCTAGAATGTTGAACATTTCTAATACTGTACCAAAATTCTTTAAGCACACAAACTCTATTGTACCTTCCATTAACCATTGAACTATGTGGGGAATTATTAAATACGGTAAAGAGCACAAACATTTTGATTTTGGTTTGACGATATATATAGCGATTATCAATATACATTATGTCTACGATCCAGTATAGTATTCTTCGCATTTGCAGATTGCAGATGACCCTAGCTGTTTGACAGCTTCAGCGTATTCTGGGAATCGCAGATGTTCGTCCTTATTTAATTATCTCTTATATTATGAAGAGTGAGACTCTTATTACCCATTATTAATATTAGTATTGAAACATGATTGCTGTGTTTGACTGCTGGATAGATTTTTATGAAATGGATATGCATTAGGTCGTCTGGGTAAGTACATTTTTTTAAAGGTATTTATGCAGATGACTTATTGCGGTCGGAAAAAAAATTGCGGTAGGTATCTTTTTTTTGTCGCAAAGCGAAAAAAAATGCGATTCATAATTAATAATCGTTATCGATATCATCAAATCTTTGCAAGCCGAAAAATGTACGTTTTTTCACATAAGCTTTCGCTAAGTTTGACAGCAAATTATCAAATGTGAGGAATGCGATTTTCTAAAATATAATCGTCTACGTTCTTGTAAAAAAAGGAAACGGAAGATATATTTTATATACTTTTATATTCTATAATGTAACTAAATTGATTTACAGTAGAGATTATATTCATTTTGGTTTTTCATTTTGACCCGCTGTTGCTTATTACTTGTATTCCACCTTATCGTCTTAGGGTGGCTCAAGTCTACGTATGTGTAATCCATAGTCGAGTTATTTGAGAGCTGCAGAAACGTGCGCGACTCAAGGGGAGGCTCGAGAGCTTTCTTTACTTCAAATTGATATTATGCCCGAAATTGGAAAACAAATGAACATTTGAAAATTTTCACGATATAAATAAAGAACATTCTTTATTCCCTTTCACGTTAATATTGGATTTTTATTTATAGTACTCTTATATTTAATTCTGACAAAATACTAAATATTGACTACAATTATAATTGCTTTTTAGTCATTGTTTTGTAATTGAAAAATTGCGTATGATAATTATTCAATTGATCATTTTAACTTAATATAGCAAACAATATAATTGCTTTAGTTAACTCCCTCCTTAGTTCCCTTAGTTATAGTTTGATAACAAATGGCGAAAAAATATCAAAAGCTTTTATATATTATCTCAGTTCAAGCCTTTAATTAGCTAAATTAAACCTCTGCCAGTTTCCAACATTTAACACAACTAAAACACAAGATTTATTACGAAAAATCGTGCTGCCGCACACAAAAACACCAATTTATATGTTCTGTTATGTCTAATTAAATAAAATTAATGATTCTCTAAGTAGGTGAACGTAATGTGGCTTATAACCAAAATTATTACTTACGTAAAAAAATCTAATATATTTAGTGAAAGACTGAATACGCGATCGCGGTATACGTAGTCAAGATACTTGTATATATAAGTGTATACATAGATATATAGGCGTGTTGTACAACACATATCTTGCCGACGGTAGTCAGTCGGCCAAGCTTTTGTGCCCTTCAGTGGGGCTGTTTGAATGTGTGTGTGTGTAGGAATGATGTATGTGTTGATTTCCCGACGCCGCGCCCGGTACGGCACTAAGCTCGTACGGCAGAACGTAAGTCCAGCCCCTTTATATTTATTTTGGTTCTGACCATTTATTTTTAAGTTTACTGTAGGGACACTTAAATTCCCAACTAACCTATTTTCGTCCCAAAGAAGTGTTCACAAGCAATCCAATGATAGTTTATTGTACTTGACATTTTATATCGGAAATTAGCAATGCTCTGTCTGCCGCTTAGAGCTTGCAGAACGCAACTTCTACAGATATTGATTGTGTTCTAAATAGCTGTAGCTAACTAGTAGTAAATGATCATACGAAAAAAACTGAAAGTATTCAGGTCCTTGTTTGACTATGTAAAATATTTCAGAAAGCCAATACCCGTATTAAAATACTAATAATAAGAGTTATAGGGGTAAGACTGATAATGTATAATTATGAACATACTATAATTATTTTAACATTTACAATTTGCTAAATGTAATCAAGAAACCTTGACTGAATTACTTCTGCTGGTGTTGTAGTTTGAGAAGACAAAACAATTTTTTTAAATTCTAATAGTTATGAATTTTTTCAAATAGATAATTTGGTTCTAAATGAATTGTACTAAAAAAATATTAATGAAATAGATGTAATGGCGTTACATTTAATTAAAATATCTTTTTATACAATACTTACTCGTAATTCTTAAAAAATGAGCCCGTACTTTCTTGTACCCACGCGCAGCTGTCATCCGCTCCGTTCGGAGGGCACTCACACATGTCCGCTTGGCAGCTATCCCAACGCACACATACACACGGAGGGGTGCGCCTAAGGGAGGCATGGTGGGGACTGTATTAAGTTCCTTTCTTTTCACTAAAATAATTTTAGGGGATGGTTTTAGTTCGATATTTTTTTCTGAGGACCCTCAACCGTGTTGAATGCGCTCCGAAATGGCCGCCCGGGGGTGCATTTGTTTGAGATGTCTAAAGCAGTGATAGGTATTTTCTGGTACATGTAGCAGACATAAAATATAAATTTATATCTCACTTTGGACTGATTCATTTCATTTGAACATGCACCAATCTTCAACATGAGTTACTTTCGATGCAATGTTTTTATAGTATGTTACTTAATAAAAAAATTAAATAAGTAAATAGTATTCAATGTTGATCGAATTGGTTATATTGTAATTTATTCATGAATGGTCATAAACTCATGTTACTAAAGGGTTGATAAATGCCCATGCCCAAAAAACAATGACCCGAACCTGGTTTTCCAAAGGTAGGACTATCACCAAAACAGAGTCAAAACATCAAATCAAAAAAAAAATCAAAAAAAATATGGGTTATACAAAATATCACATAAATGGCATTGAATTAAAAGAAAAAGAAAAGAATGAAACATAAAATAAGAGAAAAGAGAAAATAACTATTCTTCGCTTCAGTTACATGCTATATTGAAATTATTGAATCGCTTATGTAAAAAATGATTGCGATAAGATTAATCAGTGGTGTACAGCTGGACGAGAATAATTTCCACAAAAAAAACATCATGAATATTAAATGGGAACCCCGATAGCATCGATACGGGTCTCGATATTTTGCTGAAAAGTATTTTTAATCAAAGTTTTTACCTGATACCAGCCCGCGGCACGGCGGGACCGAACCGACCTGTCAATCTCTCGAATGTTAGATTAAAAACATCTTTTTTACTTTTTTTTGGTATTAAGAGGATCAAGGAATTATGTTTGAAAAACTTCACAAGGTATATGATTATAAGGACGCGGTAGATAAAGTTTTGACGAAGGTCGATTGTTGGAGCTTTATATATTTCTCAGCCATGTAAGTTATTTTTGAACACCCTGGGAACACACCTTGTCTACGATCTTTAGAATGTGTGAGAAAAGGTACGCAGATACGCAGGTATTGCTTTGAAATATAGGATTTCCTCTAAATTGTATTGAAACATTTAAAAAGAAAGAAGTGGGCTTATATACTAAATTACATCTGCTAATACGTTTATCGATACCCTAATTAACAATGATACGATGTCGTTATCTTGTACCAGAACTTTAAACTGTTTAACGTTACAACAAAAGAATATTGTTTTTAGCCTGCAAGAGTTTAGGTTGAAATTTCCATGTCATTGTTACTGTTTGTTAGTAATCAGCAGGTGTGGTGAAAACTGCTGAGTCAGCGCAGTGGCACCGGTAGTGCGTGGTAGCCGGTTTGAGTCTCGACCCGATCACGATTTACATGTCACTCGCGCCGCTTGATATCCGATTGTGTCTATCGATGTTGCCAGTCATTGTAACCTACGATTTCATAGAAATACGATTATGGAAATATGGATTTAGGTCGCATTACTGCCTCGAATATTGAGATAAGGCTTTTAAATGTGAGTTATAGTATAAGCAAATTTTTATTGAAAGTATTGCTTAATCCCTTGGTGGTCATCGCGAACACCGGTGTTCGAAAATATTAGATGTTTCTATTGTGTCTCGTTTTATGACCATTTGACTAGTTACGAGTTTACAAAAATGGTATTGTGAATTTTGTGAATTAACTCATGCTGATTCATCATTATCAAGTTATCTTAGCTGTTAAAGGTAGCCGACTTTGGACGGACGGGGCATTACTCGTTCAAGAGGTTGCAGGAAACGCGGGTTCGATCCCACTGCCTGTACCACTGAGTTTCAATAAAACTTATGTACAGTTCATTGTAAATATCGCTTGCCTCACATTATGCCCGGTGCATGGCAACGGGCTCGCCGCCATATCTGGCGAAATGTGGGTGTTTAACACCCGTCGGGGAAAGAAGCGTGATGATATGATATATTGGGTCCTTACCTAAGAAATTGGTGTTTTTATTCTGTCTTAGCAATTTGTCCGTAACTATTAAGCTTCAGAACTTTCTTATAAAATAATTGCCTTTTCTAAAAATAGACCATATATTTGAGCTCGTATTATTTAATTTGATAATTTTTTGTAAGTTTAATTGTGTTAAAATGAGACACAAAGACAATTATTTTTAACTGCCTCTCGAATACATCATTTGATTTGCATTAACATAAAATTGATGAATAATTTTTATCAAGCGTGTTCACACACATATTGCTAAAGCTTGTCTAATGATACATGCCAAATACTATTTATTATCTCTGGATTTGTCGTTGTGAAGAAAACTGATAAATTAGTATGTAAAATGCAGACATCCCCAAAATCTCCATACAAAACACCAATTTCATAGGTAAGGACCTAATATTATATGTCAAGTTATCTTAAGTAAATTAAATAGCCAACAAGTAAAAGATCATATATATAAATTCTTCATTTACAACAGATTTTCTCCATGCCCTATTACTGCCTTATTTCTGAACATCTAAATTAACAATATGCTTATCACATCTTGAACTATTTATTCATAATCGCGACAAAATATGGTTTTCTAATTTTAGTTTACAAACCAAGCCATTTAAATATACAATACAACCTTACTATTTTAGTATAATAAATAAAAGCAGTCACATTTAGCAACGAAACATGGCTGCGGGCAGAGAATTCATAGTTATTGGCTCAAATTGACATGTCCGTCTTCATAAGGGAAGCCATTGAATTAAATCCCACTGCCGTAGGATATCGCTCTTGCAATATAATTGACTGATTTTATTCAATAAGGACAATCAGTAATAAAATATTAATGGCTTTAAAAAAGAGAAATTATTGGATATTAATTGTGTTTTCAAGGCTACAATTCCTTAAACCAAATAATACTTCTCCAGTCGGGCAATGCTTAAAATCGAGCACGAAGTTTTGTATCGTCCTTAATATATTATATTCTCTAAAAATACATAAAACTACTTTGTTCGCAGTCCAATCAAGTAGTGCAAAATCACAAAAATCTATGGCACAGACGAGTATTGAACCGGGGCTTTCTCTTGCACGCATAAAGCATAACACACCGGAAACAAAGTCGCCGGAGAGAAAAATATCCTAGGGTTTATCGTTTGTTTCGGAGCTAGAGATAAATTTAGTTACCTCGAGTTCCTTAGGGCTTCGGGAGCTACGAGAAGTGTGGATACCAGATTAAATTTCTACTTTTCTTCCATCTTCCGCATTGGCTTCTCCTCATATCTTTTTCCATTTAGAAAGACATATGCCAGGCTGCTTATAATCCTCCTTATAATCAGAAACATTAGCCAGCTCTTCCAGAGGAGCGCGGTGGCGTAGTGGTTAGTACACTTTGCCTTTCGATCGAAAACAAAGCTACTTTCGCCATGGTCAGGCCGTGGATGGGTGACCAAAATATTGTGATCTCGAGGTCCTCCGTGCTTCGGAAGGCACGTTCAGCTGTTGGTCCCGGTCGCTATTGGTCGCCGATTTCTACCCAACAACCCACATTGGGCTAGCTTGGTGGTGTTACGGCCCATACTCGTCACGCGTTTCTCCATGAGGAAGGCCTGTGCCCAGCAGTGGGACGAATATAGGCTGAGGACGATCCAGATTTAAAAAAAAGAACAATAATTTTCTCACTGGCCAGCATTACTTGGTTAGTTTTAGGATTATTACCTATTCATAAGTGATCACATTTTTTCTCAGTCGCGTATCAATATCAAATTCAAACCAGTGGCCTAGAGTGACCTCAGTTTGTATGAAGCTACCGGCTAATCCACTCATTGTATTGTTCGGTCTCTTATAATCTACAATCTAGTGATGGACAGATGCACGTATGAATATTTATTTATTAACTATGATAGGTGCGATTGAAAAAGCTACAATAAGCTTATTTCTTGTTGTTCAGACTTGTTATGTTATTGTCATTTTCCTTGGGAAAAAATACAAAAGATGCTAATTTTGATTCTAAGTAAGAATAGATTTTGATGAGTCCGTGTCAATTTGAAAATTGTAGTTTTTGTTCCATGTATCTTGTTATTGTGTTAAGAGATTGTGTTCATCTGAGCAGTGTGATATATCCATCAGATATACGCTGCATAATAAACCTTGCTAAGAATTATTAATTTGCTATCAAAAAACAGAAATCAAACGAAATCGCGTACAGTCATCCACATCAATTTGTAATTCATCACTATAAATTTCTATAGTTGGATGACATTGTTTCCAGTTAGCTCTGGTTTTAATTAATTTAATAGTTCTGTTACTATATTCAAAAAATTTTCCCACAAAATAAAACATGAAAAGTAATTGTCTTCAACGATTGTTAATTTGATTTGAGACTAGGACACTATCGCATATAAAATAATCTTCTATGTTTCATTCAATTTGCGCGAACTTTCTGAAAGTCATCCTTCACTGCATTACTCTTCATTCTTTTGACATCTCAATGCTGCAATGTGTGAGACAAATCTGGCATTTATAAGGATGCCAATTGAAATTAATTAACATTCATAACCGAAAATTAAAAGCACAACTATGTATTTACTTAAGCTAATATGTATAATATAAAGTACCATAAAGCTGTTCATTATTACTCGTATTACATGTATTCAAAACAGCTGTTACATACCAATTCATCATATTTTTTAGAATGGCATCATAATTTCAAATTCGGAACTTAACCAATTTCCACCAGCCACCGCGTAACAAAAGAGGTCCGCATCTGCCACGCTCACACCGCCAAAAAACGTAAGTGAACCGGTGGCCACGTGCCCAGTACATGCAACGTCATTGGCCAGTCATTATCTGGGGTCAACGGCCCGCTGATTACCTTCGAGTGCGCCCTGTCGTTCATCATTAGCCTAGGTTAGGATGTTTGTAAACATGCCCGCCATTCACTTGTTTTTGGTCACGGCGCATCTCGCGTGTAATTGGGTCAGTGTGCTGAGAAAAATGGGCTGGTTGTATCTTTATTAGTGAATCAAATTAATGAGACGTGACATTGGACATTGTCATAGGTCAATAGGTCAATAGATTGAATTCGTAATATAAAATAGAGTCGCCTTCATTTTAATTTGACCGCCTGCAAACTTACAACATTTCAAAACTAAGTACCAAGTACTTATTTCGCTCTATAAAAAAGAAAATAAATTTATGAAAATAATATAAACCATAAAGACGATTCGTCTTTAGCCTATATACGTCCCACTGCTGGGCACAGGTCTTGCAAATGGAGAAACACATGAGGAGTATGGGCCGTAACACCACCACGCTGGCCCAATGCGGGTTGGTGAAAAGAAACGGTCGCAATAGCGACCGGGACCAACGGCTTAACGTGCCTTCCCACTTCCGAAGCACGGAGGAGCTCGAGATCACAAAGTTTTGGTCACACATCCACGGCCTGACCAAGGCGAAGGTAGCTTTGTTTTCGATCGAAAGCCAAAGCGTACTAGCCACTACGCCACCAAGATCAGGCATATCAAAAGAATATTGTAAAGCCAAATAAAAGTTTTTCTACTAATACAGCGCAAGCTTGTCGATTTTACATAAGCAGTGTTCATAAACACTAATAGCAGCTGCTTCCTAAAAGATGTTACTGAGTCAAACTCTTTTCTAGTTTTGTATTTTATATTTTTTTATGGTTTTTATTTCAATATGTCAAATTAGTTGTCTATTAAATCTCTTGTCACTGAACGTTCTCTCGAGTTAATTATTTTCCTCAATTTTATTCAATATTTACTAATTTCACATTTTTTCCAATAATTTCTCACTCTTACTCTTTACACATCCACTCTCTCCTTTCGCTATCGATAACATAAAGATTTTTAAGTGTATTATAAGGAATCTTTCAACATACAAATAGATTATTTGCTAACAATTGAGGTATAGGGTCAGATCAAATAGAGTATTTTTTATTTCTAAGTAATAAAGCACATTAAGTGCAGTCATCTTTTGAGACATTGTCAAACCAGTAGTGAAATGATGCGCTCATGTACGCTGCTTAGTTTATTCTCTTGTCTCTTGTAATGCGACAGCAGATTGTAGATATTCCAATGTAGTGAAGCTCGCCCAGTATTTGCTTCAACACAAACATCTTGAATTGATATGAAAAAATATTACAAATAAAGTACAAAGTAACAATAACATCAGTAAAGGAAAAGCAATACATGAATAAAATAACCATAAAATTATAGACAGTACTTTGGAATTTTGAGATAAAATAAATATTATGCATTTATACAGCCGCTAGTAACCTCGAACATTAATCTATATAAGAATATACAGTTACATGAACGTGAAATTGAATAAAATAATTAATCAAACTCATACAAAGTAAGGAATTTATTGCCTGTCATTACGAATGTACGGCCAATCAATTTATTGGGAATGTTTGAGTTTTTAAAACACGTACTTTGTTATAAAAAACAAAACTAGAATTTCGATTGAGGTTTAAGTTCGTAATGTTTTATGTTTAACATCGATGCGCGAACGCACTATCAATCATAGAGCGTTGCGCACGATTCTGCATTTGAGTCTATATCAAAGCAGCTTGAGGTCTCACGACGAGCTCTTTTGTCTTGTTACTACAGAATATCATTTAATATTAACCTACTTGCAGAATATTCTATAGAGATTGAATACGAGTTTATGAAACATTGGTAATGTTGTAACTGTGTACGAGTATGAGATATCGAATTGGATGGATTGTTAGATTCTTTTATTGTTTATATCGACGCAGGATGATTTTTTAAAATTTTATTAACCCCTTGAAGGCCATGTGAACACCGATTTTTGTGGACAATATGTTTCTGTTGTGTCCCGTTTTGAAGCCATTGAAGGTAAACTAAATGAGCACGTTCAGCTGATTTGAAATGATACGGTAAACACATGCATCTGAAACCCCAACATAAATAAAACACGCCTTTTTTCCGATGGATTACACCACCCTTATTCTAAGACGTCGGAAACTAAAGGAATCACGGAATCTATATTCTTGTCACTTTTTATTGCGGCAGATAAGAGCGAGACGAGACGTGACTTTCCGAATCGAATCCGTGAACCGACAGTTTAGAATAAGGGGGCAGATCTCCACGTCCTAAGATCCTGCCGCACATCTTTCGCATCCTCTACTGTCGTTTATATACCTACGTAAGCTTATATATCAGCTTATATAAGTCCCACTGCTGTGCACGGGCTTCCTCATGGAGAATCGCTTGAGGAGTGTGGTAACACCACCACGCTGGCCCAATGCGGGTTGGTGGGTAGAAACGGGACGGACTGGGACCAACGGCTTAAGGTGCCTTCCGAAGCACGAGGAACTCGAGATCACAAAGTTTTGGTCACCCATCAATGGCCTGACCATGGCGAAGGTAGCTTTGTTTTCGATCGAAAGCCAAAGAGTACTAACCATTACGTCACCGAGCTCCTCAACTATCTACTACTCTCGTTACTCATTACTAACTTCATACAAGCCAAGGTTTGGTGGATTTTAAGTATAGGTTCTTAAAATGTTAAAGCACTTTATTGTCGCTTAATTGAACATTCGATCGACGTCTTAATTCAAAAACGCATCAAGCAATAAACAGTACATTAAAAATTCATTTTTACACAGGACCTACAATTAATTTGAGGGTGCAAGAATCATTTTGGACGCAAAAACTTTTCACCTCAATTACAGCGTCGAATTTTCACGCACGCCATAATACTTGGTATCATAATTTACATGTTGCGTGGTCGGCCGCTTTGATCTCGCTTACAATCGGATGTAATTGATGATTGCGCCTGCGCTCCTTATACGGCGAAACCAATCGTGAACGCGCTTGCCTACGCTACAAAATAGCTGCGCTATAGCAGATAAGTCTTAGACGTATGTATCGACTTATATACCAATTTTAATAAGGTATGTTCTTTCGTTATTTATTACTGGTAAAGATCTCTTTCGTAAATATTTACATCACGTTGCATCAGGGCTATTCATTTGGTAGTAAAATAAAATCGTGTTCAATAGAGTAATTAAGCATACATTGAAAGAAAATTATTGCATTAGAAACCAAAGATATCAATGATAAGTCTATTTCCTTAAAAAAAAACGAATTTAAATTGTACCTTGGTTATAATATCACGTTTGTGGTTTTTTAACTATCTCACGATAACCTTTTGATTTTCGGGAATAAAAAGTATCTAAGATGCTGACCAGGGATTTAAGGTACTCGTATCACCATGCAAAAATTTATTGAAATCGGTCCGACCATTTCGGATTTCGGACCATTCGGAATAACACAGACCAACAGATAGAGAAACAAAAAATAAATAAAAAAATGTTTTAGTATTTTCCCCCTGACTTGGGTTTAAAAAAAATTTCTATGTACAGTTATTCGACCTCCACAATTTTATTATATTTATAGATTAAATACCCGACTTAAGCCCCTGATACGATTTGCCTCTTGCATGGAATTTGAATCGAGATTTAAATCTCGATTTAGTAAATTTTTTACATTTCAGCCATATAAGAATTTTAAAAAAATTACTAAATCTAGTTTTAAATCGCGATTGAAATATCCTGCAAGACGCCCTTAGTAGGTTTATTATTAGCGCTAGGTTAAAAAAAGGGAGAGATTTGGCGCCATTCAACTATGGCGGACGTGATTTTTATTTCAGTGATTGTAATATTGTTTCGGAGTTGATCTTTTTGCGTAAAATCAGTGTATTTATGTGTAATAATTGTTAATAATGATGAGAAATGTGGAGGATCATTGAAATAAGCTTCAAGTGGTGTAAAAAACGATGAGAGTTTTATCGTGGTAATCCACCTCATTGAAGTAACACCACAGTGTCTGCCATCGATCTTTTCACGCCAAACTCTCCCAAGACGCACTGAAATGTGCTTGACACTTGCATTTCAATGCAAATACTGAAGAAATAAAAATACCGAAGACATGGCTGTATGGGCTTCGTTCTCTTTGCCTTCCTTTGCCTACATGGGAGAATTTACAACCTAAAAAAGGATTATGCTTGCTTTTTTAATTTAAAATTTTACTACTTCTTATTACTGTATAAACTCAAATCTGATAAACAAGGTAAAGAGTTTTCTATCCATCTATATTGTTTTGAGCCCCCTTACATTATTTTTGCTCTGATCGACTTCATACAAACAGATATAGCTAAACTACTATCAATAACCATTACCATTGAAATATTTAAGAAGCTTTCATGTATCATGAAGAATTAAATCTGATCTGCTTATTTGCATTTTTAGCTTATTTAGATTCTGTAAATCTATCGTTTCTAACAAACACGACAAATCCTACTAGAAATATGATTGCATTACATGCAACGGACTGCGTACACATACTTGCATGCAAAGTTATAAGCAATATAATATTCAATTCTCATAAGACGTTTCTACATTATGGTAATAGTCTGATGAAGCCATTATACCTAGAGGCTAATGGATCAACGCTTTTAAAATTAAATCGATCTTCTTGTTTTTAAGCACCGATGGACATAAGTGCTTTATATAAAAACTTTATTTACTTATGATGCCATTAAGCTCGGGTAGATTGAGACTTTGCAAGCTATAGTTGCCTATGTCATTAACAGCATTCATAAAAGGAGGTTCCAATTTGAGTGCATGAAACTGACCACTTTTTGTTATCATCAATATTTTTTTTAGGAAAGCGTTTCTAATTACTGACATTTACGGCTACATTGCATATTATATGCAATGAAGCCGTAAATGTCAGTAATTAGAAATAGAAATCGAATGTGTAATAGAAATCGAATCAAAAAAATATGAAAAGAACACAAAACCATTTAGATTATAATAATACATAAAAAAATCTAGACAGATGAAATATTCGTAATTGTTACAATAAATTGAATATTGTTCTATTGTTTTATAGCTCGAATTAAACTTTGTCGTGTTGTAGCCGGGACCAAAAGTCGGGCACCAAAAATGTAATAGCTGTCACTGGATATGATTAATACAATTAATCCCACAATGGTCATTGGAACCGCGTACAGTGCAGGCCAAATCATTTGCATACTAAAATTACTTTTTAATTTGCTCGTAGCTGATATAGTTAGAAACGCACTTGACAGCTGAAGGACTTAACATTGAAAAAGTTTGTACTATAATGACGAATGAGTTTTTAAACTACATATTACTTATACTTGCCAGTTTGGAAGATTTAATAAAAAATGTATTTTAAAATTAATACAAATGTTACACGTTTTATGGTCTTGTGTTAAGAATAATAATGTAAAATGTATTGCATTTTACATTATTATTGATGTTTTATCAAATTTAGAATAAGAATCTACTACTTCTAGTTGATAATAGCTAGTGCATTATATCATAAATACAATTATACACACACACAAAAACACATATATATTATTAAATATATTATCATATATAGAGAATGTAAGACTGACACCTTTATATACTCGTAGGCTTCTTCCTTCGCGAAAAACACGTACGTTTGTTTGTCTTTCTACCTAGTTACTCTTCAAGCACTCACATTGTAAAGTTTCTGAAGGATTATGAGCTTTGAGCACTAGGTTCAATTTAAAAAGATATAAACTTCTCAACGGTCGCAAAACGAGACAGTAGAAACATAATAATACATTATTCGCGAACGCCGGTGCTCGCTAGACAATTTGAAATTTATACAATACGAAAGGTTATAAAGAAAATACTTAAGGAAACTAGTATATGACGAGGAAGTGTTACATTATAAATTGTGTAACGAATAAAGGTCGCGTCTTTTTCTAAACTGCTTGAAATTAAAAAATGAAATGCAATCTACGTTTCAGTGGCCCCCACTGCACCGCTAGAGCGGTCTGTCGGATAGATTTCATAAATAACGTGTAGAATTTTTGTACATAGATTTATTACGTTCGGCGAGCGAAAATGGTGGGAGATTGTTTTTCAATTTAACCGGTGATGTCCCGCTGTGAGACACCGCCTGGCGAGCCTTCCGCCACATGCCTCGGCTAAAACATTATGTATCACTGTTCCCAACGCTCGATATTACGGCGCCTTTCATTTCTTTAAATTTTAATGCAGTCTGGGCATCTTAAAAGGCTAGAGGGATTAAGCGAGGTATTGATGCTTTGGAGCTGAAATAATCTTAATTAAATAATGATAGCGAGTAGAGAGCATGTGTGGACTGTGTTAGGGATAAATGAGAACTGAATCCCATTGGCAAGGTATCAGTATTGGATAAACTAAAATATATTCAATTAATGACAGTACTCGGTACGCTCGGTATGCTTTGGCATTCGATTGAAAACAAAGCTATCTTCGCCATGGTCAGGCCGTGGATGGGGACCAAAACTTTGTGATCCCGAGCTCCTCAGTGCTTCGGAAGGCACGTTAAGCCGTTGGTTCCGTTCGCTATTGCGACTGTTTCTACCCACCAACCCGCATTGGGCCACCGTGGTGGTGTTACGGCCCATACATCTCCTGTGTTTCTCCATGAGGAAGGCCTGTGCCCAACAGTGGGACGTATATAGGTTGAGGACAATGACAGTATAGTCAGCGTCAAGTCAAACACTACCAAAATGTCAGTACGAGTAATATCGGCACAAATAATGTTTCCATAATTGTTATACACAGAAATGAGTTTCCATAATATATTTTAATTTGTAAACTCTTTTAGAATACCCTGAGTATCACTATTTGACTCTGACTGTACCTACATAACAACGGAATACCGAAGAAGAGTGATAGGTAAGGTATACCAGGTAGACATTTAAAAATACCTAAACCTTTTTCAATAGGATAAACGCTTATCTCCAAATGGTTCCTTACATAATCCTTACACCTCAATATGCCGCACAATGCTCCCGATTTCGCAATGTACGTAATTTATTTAAATTAAAACTTAAGTATGTAATTACTGTGCAACTTAAATGATTGATTGGTAATGTGGTAATATAAGCACAAGTGCGGTGGCTTCCGGTAAGATGTAATGTAATTTAATAAGACTGGATAATTAGAAAACGGTAGCTAAATAGCATTTTAAAGTAAGGAAAAATTAAAAAAGTTTATTGTTATAATAAACTTACACAAAAAAACAATGAAAAGGGAGGATAGAAACTTGCTGAGTTTCTTGCCCGTTCTTCTCGGAACAAAGCCTCCTGGTAGTTTTGTGAACGGATGGCGTAGTTTATCGTTATCACGAAAATTTGTAAAATGCTTTGACCTTCATAAGCATGTGCCAAGACGCAACTAAATTGAATAAACAATATTGAATTTTTTTAATCAGATATTGGTGCAATAGGAGCCAAAACAATATATTGGATCCTTACCTATGAAATTGGTGTTTTTATTCTGTCTTAGTATTTTGTCTGTAACTATTAAGATTCAGAGTATTCCTAAAAAATAATTACCTCGTCTAAAAATAGACTATATTTTTGAGCTCTTTTGATTTGTTTTGATAATTTGTTGTAAGTTTAATTGTGTTAAAATTGGACACGGAGACAACTCTTTTTAAGTGCCTCCCGAATACATAATTTTATTTGCATTCACCTAAAAACGATAAATATTTTTTATGAAGTGTGATATTACACATATTACTAAAGTTTGTCTAATGATACATGCCAAATATTATTATCTCTGAATTTGTCGTTGTGAAGAAAACTGATAAAATGTTAGTATGGAAAATGCAGAATTCCCCAAAATCTCCATACAAAGCACCAATTTCATAGGTAAGGACCTAATATATCAACTTTTTGTTTTGGCTTGTGTATACTTTTGTCATCGCAACCCGAATTAATGTATGGAATTGGATCTCGTTTTCAGCAATGTATTTATTACTATTAAGGGTGGTTTTATAGGTGGCCGCCAGCGCTGGTCCCGCGCGTGCTTACAATTACAAGAGATACCCAACATCGGTTCATAGCCACACGCGAGCGCTTAACGTCAAAAGGTATGAAAATGTCAATGAATTGAAATGAGATTTATTTGGCATAAAAGCACGCTAAACATTAGATATTACAGGTTGTTGTACATAGCTCAAGCGTATTATGTCAATTTATTGACATGCAAAATTTTTTTTACCACTAATTAAAGGCAAGTACTTGAAATTTCATTGCCTTTAAAATTCACAACAATAACACAATTAATAAAATTACATAATTAATAAATTCCATAAATATTAGGTTCTTACCTATGAAATTGGTGTTTTGTATGGAGATTTTGGGGAATTCTGCATTTTCCATACTAAAATTTTTTCAGTTTTCTTCACAACAAGCTTTAGTAATATGTGTAATGTCACACTTCATAAAAATTATTTATCGTTTTTAAGTGAATGCAAATAAAATGATGTATTCGGGAGGCACTTAAAAAGAGTTGTCTCCGTGTCCAATTTTAACACAATTAAACTTACAACAAATTATCAAAACAAATCAAAAGAGCTCAAAAATATAGTCTATTTTTAGACGAGGTAATTATTTTTTAGGAATACTCTGAATCTTAATAGTTACAGACAAAATACTAAGAGAGAAAAAAGAACACCAATTTCATCAATTTCTTAGGTAAGGCCCAATATTCCATAATAATTCATGACATACGTCTATTGTATAATAAAATTAAATCAAACGGCGGCGCTATTGGCCAGCGCCCAATGAAACCACTCTAAATAGGAGTCTAACTTAGATTCAATTAACTCTTAAATTAATAATTTATACGAAGACATAGGAACCCGCAAGTTTCTCAAAAATAATTTCCAGCTTCTTTATTCGGGTACAGAGAACTAAAGGACGAAGAATAAGTCAAGACAATATTTTGTATGTTTTAGGCGGCGGCGGCGGTGGCGTGCATTAGAGGAGACTTATGTCCAGCAGTGGACGAGCAGAGGTTGATGATCTTTGATTTAGCGCACCTACTTCTTCTTCTTCTATCGAACAATTGAGTGTATCGTCTTACATTAGCAAATTATAATTAGATATAAGGTGGCTCTACAGAGATATTCGAGATATACTATCTCACAGCTACACTAAAAGAATACAGAAAATTATCAATACATCTAAATTACAAGCCAGATCGTGTTGCACGATTGTTAGTAGCCGGCCAAAGCGCGGTCGGCCTCTGAATCCAATAATTTTGACTGACAGCTTTTTTCCATCTCATGTTGAAACAAGTTGCCCCAGACCAGTTATAGAGCGTTAATGAATATAGAACAAGTTCTATATTAGGTGTGAAAGGCGTGACCTCTGCTAGAGCCATTATTCTTAGCAAAATTTAATCATACGAGCGAAGTAACGGATGCATCCATGTATGAGTGAAGGTGCTAGCAAATTAATTAGTTAAATAAATGTGTAAGGTGAATTCATTTATTTTTCGTTTTAGTGTCTCGTTGACGCTACCTTGAAATGACTTCCAATTTCGTTTAAGATTAATGATTTGCCTACTTTATTTAGAACTTATTTTATACGCGTACTGTTTTATAAATTAAATTCCATAGCATTTATTTAACTTGAAAAAATATAGTTAAATAATTCTAGTCGTACTAACTACGTAACTCATAATATTATATTGGTTTATGGTTTTATCGATATTTTTGACTTTTGTGATTTTTTTAGGTATTATTTTTTAATACGAACTTAATATAGTGCACAATGTGAGAATAAATAAACGATTGTATAATAAAAATAATGGATGTAACATCAGAATATAATTTAATTAATAAAATGTTTACTATCATCGATCACAATCAAAATTTCTTCAATATGTCGTTTTAAATTTATAAATTACAAGATTTTAATTCCTTGCTTTCGGTTCCATTGATATCATTAAAAGAAGATCGTGTGATCAGTTTGTGTAGAATCATTGGCGATATAGTAGAGCATTAGAATATAAAGCCTCTTACAATTTGAATGCGTCGTAATAAAGTGGCTTTAGAGGCGTTTCATAGGTACACTTGCCGCCAGTGCGGGCCAACAGCGCTGGCGAGATTCCCATACAGTTTAACGTACAAGCGCGCACGTGTGGCTGTGAAACGACGTTAGTAGCTCCGTGTAATTGTAAGAAATGGGGTCTCATATACCACCATTTCTTTTCTATTATATGTCCTTTACTAACATATCACGCCTCTACCCGCCCCTTCGGGGATAGAGGCGTGATGATATGTTAGTTTATGTCATCTTTTCTCACTTGGGCTGGCTTTTTTATTAAGATTTACTGGCCACTATTTGAATACAAACAAAGAACCTCAATTAACCATAAATTAATGCACTAATAACAAAATTCAATACCAGTTAAGTTGTTGCCTCTTTTAAACATTTATTTTAAAACAGTCAAGAAAAGGCTATATGTGGATTAACAAAGTGATCTCCAATATTCTTTAAAACAGAAAATTAATAATCTAACAGCAAAACTCCAGCTATCGTGCATACCGCTGAAAATCAATACCTATCCTTAATGAAATGTCACCGCGGTCGCCGACCACCTCGACGCTTTCATTAAAAGCCCTATCAGCCATCTTTAATTCAATTACAGACCTCTCGTCAGGTATTCACTGAATATTACAAAAGTTCTGGTGAGAAAAGCCATTCCCTTCAGGCTGCAAGGGGTAATACCTACCCCAGCGCTTGGATAATGGAGTGGACAATGCTGGACTTTCGGGATTAGTGACGAAGGGCGAAAAACACCACTTCCCGATTATAAGTCCGAGCTTAATGGACTATACGGGACACTCACGCGATTAATTAAAGCCATCGGTCAGTCGTTAACTCAGGTAGTTTGATATACGACAAGAACTAAAATAGTTAAAACTTTGTAATCACATTGGTTTCAAAGGGTGTGCGTTCGCTGCGTGTTTATTTGACACAATACATTTTCAGTAATGGGTTTTTACTTTACTACTAAAGTCATTTCAGAGGTTTTTGTGAATGTAACGCATGAGAGTAATGACCTGTGTGACCTATTGTTTAATGTCAAGTCGACCGTCCTGTACGCCTAAATATAAAAAGCTACTTGAGAATCTTTGTTTTGGTATTTATATAATATACACATAACACATAGTGCAATGCATGTAACCGTAAATTATTATTGGTTATTGATAAGATATAGACGCATATATTCATAGACTCAATTCCGAAACGCTTTGATGTATTGTGAATTTTGTCCGAATAATATGAGCATTTCGATCTTCCACAAGTCCGCGCGAATATGCGAATAAAATAAAAATGTTAAAACTATTTCTAAATTTTATTGAATTTTTTTATTTTAAAAGTAAAAATGTTACAGCTAACCCGTTAAATAAGGCAATACGGACTTTAAATTCAATACAAAGCTCGGATCAAAATCTTTCACTGCACCCCAAAAGTAAATAACACGGTTCCCTTTAAATTGCATTTTTCCCAGCGCATCATCCCTCACGATTCGTCACGCGTCCACTCCGACTCTAGATTCCCCTGCCCCATTCATGTGTCCCTGCGGCCCGTGCCCTCCGAGTGTTGATTGGACTGCCCCACTGGATTATGAGGGATGACCACTCGGCCGCTGGGAATTAAGGTATTAACACGGGAATTTACGCTGTACCGATAATGGGAGGATGAACGGAAAAGTACACATAGAGTGTTTATATTTGATATTTTTGTAGCAGTTACGTATCCAGAATAAATTTTTAAGAGTATAATACTCCTAAGTATAATACAAAAAAAAAATATTAGGTCCTTACCTATGAAATTGGTGTTTTGTATGGAGATTTTGGGGAATTCTGCATTTTCCATACTAAAATTTTTTCAGTTTTCTTCACAACGACAAATCCAAAAATAATAATATTTGGCATCTTATCATTAGACAAGCTTTAGTAATATGTGTAATATCACACTTCATAAAAATTATTTATCGTTTTTAAGTGAATGCAAATAAAATTATGTATTCGGGAGGCACTTAAAAAGAGTTGTCTCCGTGTCCAATTTTAACACAATTAAACTTACAACAAATTATCAAAACAAATCAAAAGAGCTCAAAAATATAGTCTATTTTTAGACGAGGTAATTATTTTTTAGGAATACTCTAAATCTTAATAGTTGCAGAAAAAAACTAAGAATGAAAAAGACACCAATTTCATAGGTATAACCCAATATTTGATATTTTTGTAGCAGTTATGTATCCAGAATAAATTATTAAGAGTATAATACTCCTTAGTACAATACAAAAAAATATATATATTATTAAATATATATATTTCGTAAGCTTAAAAATATGATATTTTATTTTGGTAGATATCACAAGGTAGACAGCTAGGACAAACCTGCGTAAACGTGAAACAAGTTCTTCATAATAAATATTATTATATTTATTTATAACATGATCTAGTAACTGCAGAGTTAAGGGGTTTGGTGTGAAGTCCTAGTCCTAGTCTTCAGCTTTTATACGTCCCACTGCTGGGCACAGGACTTCCTTATGGAGGAAACACATGAGGAGTATGGGTCGTAACACCACTCGCTGTCTGGCCCAATGCGGGTTTGGTAGAAACGGTTGCAAGTGGCGACCAAGGGACGTGCCTTCATAAGCACAGCCTGACCATGGCTTAAGCTTTGTTTTCGATATCGGAAACCACTACGCTATAGACATACATACATACATATAATCACGACTATTATCACATAAGGGTTAGTCAGAGACTAGGCAAAAGCACCGCAAAAGCGCTACAGTGCTATAGACCGCGCTTCACCATGAAGTGACTGCACTCAGCGCGCTATAGAGCTCCCCAATATTTTGCAGCGCTTCACGATTTTGCGTATCCACCTTTCACAGGAGCCTTCCAATCTCTGTATCGTTCCAATTTTGGTCTATGTACTACAGAAGCAAGTGGTGATAAGAGCTACTATATTTTTAACGACATTCCCTTGCTCACTGTACATCATACCATATTCAACCATATTTTAGCAGAAAAGGAATGACAGGAGATGTCATCAATACCCCTCAATCCCATGTCAAAAATAACACGAAAACGTTTTGAGAAACAAATCGATTTATTTCATTCGATGCGGCCGCCAACAGATCGATCCTTTCGTGCATCGATATTTTTGGAATCCACTGTGATAGTTTATGGCGCGTGAAATCGCGCCATTCAATGCAGTCAGACACGGGGAGGATTTTCCATTTTCACATAGAAATACAATTCAGCTTCGACGTTGCTAGTTAATGATGCTGTTGATGTAATTCTCACTGTTTTTGTTAGTTTTTTATTTTAAAAATCTTTTACAAAAATCTTTACAATGTCACAATAGCGCAATAATGTATAAAAAGTTAATGTTATCTTTTTAACTATGCGGGATTGTAAACAGATATTTGCACATGGTTGAAACCATCATCGTCGTTCTCTGCCTATATACCTATGCATCAAAATAAAGTCCCACTACTGAGCACAGGCTTACTCATGAAGAAAAATATGAGGAGTATAGGCCGTAATACCACCACCCTGACCCAATGCGAGTTGGTGGGAAGAAACTGTTGCAATAGCAACCAGAACCAACGGCTAAGCATGCCTTCCTAAGCACGGAAGAGTTCGAGATCACAAAGTTTTGGCCACCCATCCACGGCATGACCATGGCGAAGATAGCTTTGTTTTCGATATCGAAAGCCAAAGCGTACTAAGCACTACGCCACTGAGCTCCTCAATATAAATATAGGAATAATATCAAAAATACGAGCATGTTCACTTTTTTATCCAGATGGAATAAACAGAGACTAAAGCATCCAATTGGCTACGATCAAGGCACATAAGTGCGTGTGTGTAAGTAACTGTGGATTACGCTGGACTATGGATATTTTGTAAAGATGGATAGAGTCCAGCTAGCGGCCTTTACTCAGTAGTGGGCTACTACGGGCTGATATTGATAATGATAGAATCAATGTTGGGATTTCATCATACAAAGAACTAATTTTTTTTTTACCAGTATTAAAAACACAAACGTAAGTTGCAGTGTATATTTTCTCACGAAAACTGACAGATTTAAAAATATTTCACCTCATAAAACGCTCGAACGTTCCGAAAATAAAATCTTTCATCTGACCGTGTATTTATAGACACAAACAAACCGCTTGTTAATGAACTGAACTAATTCTTATCTGTGATATTTTCTAATTCCTGGTTATATTTAGTAACATCGGAGTTTCTTCTCGTGATTAATAGTTCCCGTTGTCACTCGGTCTCAAGTCACGCTAACATAGACTAATATAGCTAACATAACATATCTAACATAGATGAAAAAGGAAATGGTCGAGTATTCTTCGAACTAGTAGTTTCATAGAAGTATAGATGGTTGTTTTACTAGTACTTTTCGTTACTAATTAATCATTGCGTTATTGAAACTTTATACTTAATGGCATTTACCTCCGCCTTGGGGATAGAAAGGTTTAGTTAAGAGTAAGTTCAACTTCGATAAACTTCTCTATAGTTTCCTATTGAATAACGAAAAAGATAATAATTTAAAATCGGAGTGGTTCACTATGCTGATTGTAGAAAAAGTAACAAATAATATGTCCCAATAGTAAAAGCATTAGGGGGAGAAAGAAAGAAGGCTTCAACAAAACTATATTTAGCTTTTATGTTGTCATGACTGTATGACTTTAAAAAAATCGATTTTGCAATTTTTCTTGATAGAAATTACAAGATGACTGGATATAGATTTCTTAAGAAAAAACAGAGTAAAGGTTTTACATAACAAAAAGAAATCGGATTAGCTAACGTAACAAGCAGTTGATTACGACCCATAAATTACAAGTCAGTACAATAGGTTCAAAGCTCAACATCAATGTACCTTCGCAAGTTTGCGTGCTAACTATAGAAGTTAATTAACTACCGGTAGCTAAACAACGCACACTTATGCCCATGAACCAATCAACCTCCCTTTAAATGCTTTTTGTGTCGCAACCAACCATTGAAGACAACCAGTTAACCTACATCTTTCAATCATCTGGCGATTTAGGATTCCTTATGGAAATCAGTGAAACATTTCAGGTGAGAAGACCACGTTCGTTGATTTTTTTAAAGTTTTGTCGGAATATAATGTTTGCTCTAAAATCCTGAATCTGGGATATATGTTTGGATTAGTCCTTAGTGGTTTAATAGAGTTAGAATATTATTTATTGACTAGTTGATATTACCTTAAATCAATATAATTTACATTTAAAACATAAATATTTAAATACTGTCACAAAATATAAAATCCTAATCGAAAACTTACTGTAAAAGTATATCGGAGAAAAGCTATATAGTCTACTGAACTCATACCAAAATATCTTCAGTCAGCGCTTGCCAATTTTATTTGTCCGTATCGTGCTGTTTGAAAAATGGCCGAATGAAAAACACGATGTTTCTGGAGACAAAAGGCGGGCGTGGGCGATTTGAATGTTAAGACGGTCATTAGTGCCCTATTGTCGAAAATGCCATGCCAGCCGGCGCTCCTCAAACTACGCTAGAATACGCCTGCGGTGAAGTTTCATTTTCACACCTCACAAAGCGACTTTTTGATTAAGCTAGCCAGACTATTGTTTGAGGAGTTCACTGGTTTCACTAATTAGTTAACTTTTTAAAATAATTATGTGAGTTTTATTGTGAAATTGAGTTTTATGTTAAATATTACTGATGAATTTACTGTTCATTGTACCTCAATATTTGATTTTCAGCTATAACATACTTTTTTAGATAGTGCGAATCTCGTTATCTTTTCTCTTTATCTATAGTTGTATTCATTGATAATAACATACCAAATAATCACGACAATTGCAGCACTGAAGAGGAAGACAGAGTTTGAAAATAAGTAATTTTCAATAATAAGAACACGCCATTTTCAAATAAAAAATTACATTATTATTTAAAAATATGTTGTATCTAAATTCCATTTTAGAGAAGGAACAAAATTTTTTCAAATACAAATTTCGAAAAATTTTTTACTTATTAACCTATGAGTATCAATAACGTCGAACCACCAGCACTTTGATAAATCTGCTTACCAAAGTAAAAAAAAGATATCAAAATAAAATCACTTTCAAAAGAGAAACTCAGCTCGTGAGAGAAAAGTTTGAGACGCGGTGACAAGCCGCCATTACAGCAATACGGGAAAACAGTAACTGACCTACAAAAGCGTGTGACTTGCAAAAAATTTGCCAAGACCACCTATGCGCCCTCATAAATAACGAAACCCTAGAATTGGGACATAACAGTAGTCAGAGAATCGCAAAAGGGGTAATTGTTGAGGCAATAAATCAAACAGTGCAGTTAACTGATCGCTCTTAAGAAGCTGTCTAGTGTGGCATGCAAATTTTTGCACTTAATTCTATAAGAAACGGTAACAGACGATGCATTTAACGCTTGGAGATGTTTTATATTCTGATTTGGCATCAGCGAAGTGTTTTTAATAAAATTTTCAAATAAAGGTGTAATATTCTCATATTCGTGAAAAACATGAATATAATATTATGTTAGAGTGAAAAGAGCTTTAGAAGATTCTGGTTTGAACACCTCGTCAAGTCTTGTTGATAAGAAATCAATGTAATTTTATCAAACAAAGTAAAAATTACTCAAATAACGTTAGTATCCGCTTGGTGAAGCATGGACTATGGGCAAAGGACTGCTTTTACGGTGCTTTTGCCGTGTCTCTGACTAACCTTTAGGGGATAATAGTCGTCATTATATGTTATGATATGTTATCCGACCAAAAAGGACATTTAAATTATGTATTTGGCAGTCGTTAAATAGTGAGCAGCAAAATACAGAAATAATGTTCTATTAAAGTCGCACTGCCAATTAAGTAGGTATATCTTGCAATCAAAATAGTGTTAGTTGATGGTACATATCCCTATAACTCGACATAAACTTTTTATAGCGATAATTTTAGGCTCTGGTAGATGAAAGCGATTACTTTAATAGAAATAAGGCCATATCTCACACCTAATTAGATACCTTATCCAATCGCCATGGGAAATAGATCTGCACATAAAAAGTTTAATAATAAAACGAAAATCGAACCCCATATGGCGCGGATGCCGTTAACTACCGTTCGAACTCCCCAAGTGAGTCAGCGAGTTAACCCTTGTTCTGTTAACAATGTTACAATGCTTAATCATTGTACGGCAGAGTAGTAGGCTGCACCAATTGGTGGTAATATACTGGATCTAGGCTTAACTGGGAGTTTTTACTGTTTAATAACTTTAATACTGACAATTTTCAGTTAAATGTTTTCAGTTAAATAATTCGCGATCATTAATCTATTATCACTTTTGTTTTGCTTTCTTGAAACCAAAGATTTCCATTTAAAATAATAGAAAAGTGAAACCGAGTTCACTTACTGGGGTAACTTAAACGAATACAAAATATACGTTACCCAAATATTACGTATACATGTATTTGGTATGCATTTTTTTTGCTTACGGTAGATTTTCAATTCATATGACTTGCTAAGTTACTATAAAATACAACTTCCATTTAGTAATATAATTTTCAAATGAAAATGATGCTTTATATTGGCTGCATTATGAATTATTTTATTGATAAATAAATGTACTTAATAAAAGATTCAGATTTTTTTATTTTTTTAGAAAGAGCCGGAAAAAATCCATACCAATATTATAAATGTGAAAGTAACTCTGTCTGTCTGTCTGTCTCGCTTTCACGTCAAAACTACTCAACCAATTTAACCGAAACACATATAGTCTAGAGCCTGAGAAAGGACATAGGCTACCTTTTATCCCGATATTCCCATGGGAACGGGTGCCATGCGGGTGAATGTGAAAAATATAAATAACGCGTCCCAGTAAAATGAAGGACAAATTTATGCCACTATGAACTTTGCTTCAAATGAAAGAGTAGGAGTGAATTTTCAATTCCACCGATTGAGGCTACTGTTCCATAAGATGATAACATATCATCACGCCTCTTTTCCCGAAGGGTTAGGCAGAGGTGTTAAACACCCACATTTCACCAGATATGTTAGATCACCGTGTAACAGGCAGCGAGCCTGTTGCCATGTACCGGACACAATATGACGCAAGCGATATTCACAATGAACTGTACATAAGTTTTATTCAAACTCAATGGTACAGGCGGTGGGATCGAACCCGCGTTTCCCGCGGCTTCTCGAACGTATAGTGCCCCGTCCGTTTCCAATTTGAAAAAATCTGAAAAAAAATTAAGTGTTGAATAGCCTATTTACTGAGGAAGGCTATAGGCTGCATACCATCACACTATCTCAAAGAAACTATTCTACGCGGACGAAGTCGCGGACAAAAGCCTGTATTTAATATTTCTGATCGTTAAGTGTAAACTTTATTATAATTAGATGTTACAATTGCTCCTGGGCCCTGTTTGGCAAACGGAATTTAAGAGAGAGGTTGTTTTATTGATATGGATAAAGTGTGAGAAGTCGTCCTCAGCCTATATACGTTTCACTGCTGGGCACAGGCCTTAATCATGGAAACAAATATATGAAAAGTATAGGCCGTAATACCACCACGGTGGCCCGATGCGGTTCGGTGAGTATAATAATATATAATAAATGGTTGCATTACCAACCTGGACCAAAGGTTTATCTTGCTTTCTGGCGGCGGAGTTCGAGATCACAAAGTTTTGATTACCCATCCACGGCCTTACCATGACGAAGGTAGCTTTGTTATCGAAAGCCAAAGCGTATTTACCACTACGCCTCCGACCTCCTGCTCCGCACTGTGTGACGTAAATTTTCACAAAAATGCGTAAAATTATAATAATTATGATATTAGTAAAAAAAATATCTCTTAAATGACAGAACAATTCAATAAAGCTAAGGTTCAAAATTATAGCTCTTAAATTATCGTATACATGCTTAAGGAACCAGCTTTTACGACACATCTTTGTATTACAAGGGAATGGGTGGGTTTATGGGTGGTAAGACCTCTGCCTACCCCTTCGGGGAAAGAGACGTGGGGCGTGTATTATGTTTGTACTACAAAAAGCTCATCTTAATACTTGTAACATTCAGAAATCAGAAATCAGAAATCAGAAATTTTATTTGCATAATTTTAGGTACATGTATTGTGATATTATAATTTTTAGAGAGTTTCACTAAAATTTGCTTTATAATTACAAAGCGTGCAAATATTATAATAAAAAGTTATACAATTAATTAATTCAAACATGTGTCATTCAAAACAATTTAAAAAGTAATTAAACGCAACATTATACCATTAAAGATGTCAAATAAAATATATATTATTAACACACAATTGAATTAGGATTAAAATTAAAAATAATAGTTTTTCCATTTATATAATAGTATGTCTACTGAAGTATTCAGTCAGCGAGTAAAATGACTTTTCCATGAGCCATGAATGGAGTTTGGAATTAAATAGAGAGCCATCAAGAGCTCTTAAGTCATCAGGCATTGAATTAAATACCTGGATTGCCATTTGAAACGCGTTTTTCTTTACCAATGTCAACCTAAATGCAGGTCGTTGCAGCATATTTGCAGGACGTTTTCTTAGGAATTTAGTTGCAACTACGTGTCTTTCTGAGAAATAATAAGGATTCTTTTTTACGAATATACATATCTGTTTAATATATAAGCACGTAAGGGTTAGTAGTCCCATTTTTTTGAACAATGGTCTACATGAGTCCCTATAGTCTGCACGGCAGAGAGCCCTAATACATTTTTTTTGGACTCTAAACACTAATTCAATGTCAGTACAATTTCCCCATATTATAAGACCATAGTGTAGTACGGACACCACATAAGCGTGATAGGCTTGTACAGCCACCTCTACAGAAACTGTTTCTCTGAGCTTTTTTAGGACAAACACAAATCTACTTAGTCTTTCACATACAGTTTCTACATGGAATTTCCAACTAAGGTTTTCGTCAATTATTATACCTAGGAATCTAGTCATATTTACTTGTTCTATTACCTGCCCTTCATAATTTATGGTAACAGAACCGGTCTGAGATTGGTAGGTTTGAAAATGCATCATTTTTGTCTTTTGTATATTTACTTTTAAATTGTTATCACTAAGCCAGCTCATCGCTTTACCAACAGTTAGGCTTACTTCCCTTTTAAGTTGAGCACTGTTTTCAGCACTAATTATGAATGTGGTGTCATCAGCAAATAATATAGTTTTATGTGTAGTGATAAGAGGTAGATCATTTATATAGAGGATAAACAAGAGTGGGCCTAATATGCTTCCCTGTGGCACCCCAAAATGGTTCTTCCTGTACTCTGATCTATACCTGACGAGTGTGTGATGACCTTTTCTATTTTCCATTTTACTGATTTCGACACATTGCTTTCTGTTATTCAAGTAACTAACAAACCATTCTTTAGCAGTACCTCTAATACCATACTTCTCCAGCTTCGAAACGAGTCTATCATGAATAACAAAGTCAAATGCTTTGCTCATATCAAAATACAGAGCCATAACTGACTTTTTGATGTCAAGATTTTGTGTTACTGTGTGTACTAATGTGAAGTTAGCTAATGTAGTGTTGCAATTCTTGCGAAAACCATATTGTTCGTTTCCAATTATTTTAAATTTATCAATAAATTCATTGAGTCTTTTGTGGACTACCTTTTCAAATACTTTTGAAAATATCGGTATTATGCTGATCGGTCTATAATTATTTGGGTCCTTTTTGTCCCCTTTCTTAAAAATGGGTTTTACAATTGATGTTTTCAAAGACTCCGGAAATACACCCTCACTCAGAGATAAATTAATAATATAACTGAGAATAGGAGCTATATGACTTCCAACTCTTTTTATAATGTTTGTGGATATGTCGTCATATCCAACAGAGTTACTATTTTTTAGACGTACTATAATTTCCACTATTTCTTCTGGATCAGTAGGGTAAAAAAATATACTTGATTGACAAATGTCCACAACAGGTTGCTTAATATTATTTACTCTGATATCACAATTTGTTGTTTCGATGAAAGAGTTATTTAATGCATTTGCGACATCACAGGGAAGCACAACATTTCTTCCTTTAAAACAAATCTCATCAATTTCCGCTTTTGTTGTAGGATCAGACACTTGAGAATTAATAATATTCCAGGCGGCCTTAGATTTATTTCTGGAACTGACTAGATATCTCTTGCTACCCTGCCTTTGAAGCGCAGATATGCATCGTCTCAGAGTTTTAGCATACATTTTATATTCATGTCGACGTAATAGTTTATCATTTTTTTCAGCAAACTGATAATTGTTATATAATCGTCTTTTTGTTCGTGTACATTTCTTAACTCCTTTAGTTATCCATCTAGCTTTATTGAATTTTCTCTTCACTTTTACTCGGATTGTAGGAAAACAAAGATTAAAGACGAGCAGAAATAACGAGTGAAACTCATCAAAAGCTTTATTAGTATTTTTTTCTGCCAAGGCATTAAAGAATGACATTGAAGCAATAGCTTCGCAAAATTTGCTGATATTTTCTATATGATAGTCTCTTCGCTCTTCCCACCACTGCAAAGTCGCTTTTTTTATTTTTATATTGAACTCAGCAGTTTGACCAGTATGATCTGACAACCCGAAATCATAAACTAAACCATAATCATAAACATTGAAGTTTCCATATCTCAATCCCAATGCAACATTGCACAGCGAACTTTTAATCAAGTCCTGGTGAAACGATTTACTACTGTCAAAGAGTGTGAGAAAAATTGTAAGAAGGGACATTGTTATAAAATCTCCCTTAGAAATTTAAAGCTATATCAAAAATGGACGTAACCTCATTGCCTTATATTTACGCGTGATGATAATTATGTTTTTTTTTTATTATAATTTTACTATGAATATGTCTTGATATTGAAGCTATTATTTTGATGGTGGTCGATTATGGGGAACGAGTACCTACGCTAAAGCTACAAATAACCATGTAAGGGACGGGACCCACTATGTAGTACAAGGCGAATCATAATAAGATCGCGATCCCTGGTCCGTAATTAATGAGCTTAATCCTTCGAAAAATATAATGATAAATATAATGTTGTGGACGAGTATGGTCAAAGGGTGTTGGAATGCAGCAGTGACAGAAAACAGGAGCATTAGATTAGCATGGTACAAACATCTTGACAAAAGATGGTTGAGTATTACGTAAAAAGGAGAATGCATACAGCGTGTGTGGATATAAAATGCGTGGACACTAAACAAGAGATGAAAATGTGACAATGAAATCAATCCTCATCTTCAGATTTTTGGTTTCTTCAATTTAAAATTTAAACTAATGCCATTTCTGTGGCAAACTCACCCTGATATCACCCTATCCCCACTAGATTCAACCGAAAAGAAGAACTAATGATGCCACCGACAGTGCCATTTTGCCAAACACACGGCTTATGTTCCATCGACGCGCAAAGAAGAAATCATTAAGAAGAACTCATGATGCCACCGACAGTGCCATTTTGCCAAACACACGGCTTATGTTCCATCGACGCGCAAAGAAGAAATCATTGAATCAACCATGTAAGAGTAGATTTTATTAATTTCCTTTATAACTCAATCTTAGGCTGTAGGTAGAATAACTCCAATGAGCACTCTGCGCGTCCTGTCCATGTTCTCTGCCCGAAACGCCCGCAGTCGCCCGGCGCCATCAACCATTAATCAAATAGCACGGTCCGCACGCTACCGCACTCCTGCCTGCGTTGCCCGCTACAAATTGTCTAGATTTTGTGCAGAATGTATATGACACATGTGGTAACAACGTGGAAATTTTAACTATTTCAGCCTATCCAGCAGAAATAGTTAAAAAAAGATTTTAAAAGAGTTTTAGGGAAAAGCTTTTATCGTTTTCTGATACGTCTTTTGTGAAATTTTAATAGCATTGATTGTTGTTTTCTGTTAAGTTGTTTTATAACGCGCTAGATATAAACTCGTGAAATGGATAACACGCTTAATCAGAAAAAATACATTAATCATCTACATTATTTAGATAATCCACTAATTAAGTTTTAAGCAATGCTTAAGAGTTTCTTAATCATTTTTTTTTTTAATTTGAATTTTTCTTTCACTTTGCCAACCCGTTTGGCAGAAATTGTGTCAAAAAATAACAGCTGTTCATCGTCCACCATTTTGTTATACTTTTACATACTTTTCCTGAGGCGGTTTAATTTGAGAGATTATCACTCAGATGCACAAATAGATTTTTTAAGGACGACATTTGTTAATGAGACAATAAAACTTTAAAGTTCATTAAAGTTATGGTTGTCACATAAAACAGTTCTAGCTAATGTCTCTTTAGCATTGACAGGGTGCTAATGTCGTTTTGTGCAACGTAAAACTATGCTAAGGTGTTCTTTTGACACTTCAATAAATAAATTAAATGGAGCATGAGAGAAAACTTAAATAGCGTTTATGATTAAGGGGGATAATGTCTGGAAGCAATAACGTGATAAATGTTAATTCATAAATTGGAAATATTTAATCAAAATTATAAGGGCCTATATTGGTTTGTCCGTATTAAAAAATGTTGAGAGAACCACTATGATATTTATAGTAGGTACCTACTTACGTGCGCCTCTGATAAATAATTAAGATAATTAAAACATAGGGATAATGTTTTAATTATAATGTTAACTTTATGTGGTAAAGTACTTCGTTGAATGTTCTAATTACAATTCTGAAGAACCCTAACAAGATTACCAGATAAAGGAACAAAGAAGGATACAGAGATGGCGAAAATATCAAGGAAAGTAACGAAAAACATCAGGAAATCGCTTTTAGCCACTCTAACCTGAACTTGCGGCAATCCATTCACAGCTTTACCAAACATATAGAAAACATAAGCTTGGGAGCTCAGCACCACTGGTTGTGCTATCAAAGACATCCGTTTTTATTAGGAAATATTTTCTTGTAAGGCAATGTGTCTCTGGACTTTTTTGTTTGACTGAGAAATGCGTACCTTAAGGTACTCGTACTTTCATCTCTTTTCTTGTTATTTATGAATATATTTTCTTGATATTTATACATCAGGCGTGGGAAAATTTCAACAATTATGATTCCTTTTTTTCGTGATAGAATCAGATAGCGATACTATTAGCGATAAAAGCGCTTAAAATTTTTCGTCAGTTTGTCGCTCATACTAATATACTAATATTTTTCATCATAGTTTACTTCTATAATCGAAATTAACCAAATGCCTCTCGTCGTGAGAAATTACTGCTCATAAAACTAATGTCCTTCTAATATTAAAGACAATTTTAACGAAAATTTCGTAAATTCTTTAGTTTTAAGACCAAAACTTTTAGCATAAGTACTGCTTTAGCATTGCTTAAATGTTGGTTGTAGCTGTTACCATAGAAACCGATTTTATCCGCATCGGGCCCGCACTGTAGGGGTGTACTGCTGAATCTTTATAATTAACATACAAATAGAATATAAGTAAGTACTTTAATGTAAATAAAAAAACACGGAAATAAAAAGTCACAGATTTATACGTTATGTTCCAATTAATTACAAAAATGCTTTAAATTAAAAATAACGTAAAGGGAAATCGTAATCAATGGAAGGGATTGCCGTTTCAAATTACCTAAAAATTGTCTAGTTGTTATTATGTTAAAAAAAAATTACTAGCTTGCTCATCATTTCCTCAATTCTGTGCTACAATAATTATTAAGACCCAATTATGCATTTAAGTAAAGAATAATTATTGAGTAATTCGTTCCTAGTACCTTATAATCAGCAGTTTAAATAAAATTGAGTTGTAAGATTCCACCCTTGCACACAAACATACAATGCAAGATAAATAAAAGCTTGTCGAAACAGGAAAAGTTTGTAAAACTTGTCTGCGTGTAAAATCAGATCGTCACCCCAATTGACTAAATTGACCGTTAAACTCAAGCCATATACATCATATTCAAAGTGTAAATGAAGTACTAACATGATACAAATGAACTACTAACAACAATATTTACCCTCTACATTCGTTACGCCTAAACCGATCGGGCTTTTAAAAATTGCCAGCCTTAATTAATAACCTCAAGGAGTCCTTTCAAAGAAATGGTCGGAACATTTCAAACGTAAACGGTATGAATAATAGTTTTAAATGTATTTGAATAAGCAGTTCATTAATTATGTGCCCGGGTATAATAGTAATTTTTGACGTTGCCCTTCCTGCTTTCAATGCATCAGTTCAGTTACACAATTTTTTCGGAAGAGTTATATTATGGAGTCGATCGAGTTGAGTAGAGAGATGTTAATATTAGTATGATGTGCTCCTTTGATTAAGTGGTTTCAATAGTTTGTAGTGAGCAGAACTGCGTGAGTCTTGGCTCTGTTATTGTGAACAAGTCGCTAGAAATGCAGCTTTATATCCTAGGATTACGATGGTAAGTCTTAGTCGGGGTTCCAACCAAAAACACCCCTTGGATTGCTGTCTGATTCGAGGGCCAAGCGATCTCAATGTTTGAATATATCACGACTTGACGAAGGATATGATAATATGATATCTTCGAAGAATATTTAAACTTATTTCAAAGAAATTTGAATGGCGTCTGTTTAATATCTGATTGAATCTGAATAAAATTTTTTGCTATTATTACCGCAATTGCTTGTTTGATTCGTATGCTTATAGTTATTACAACGATCTACCTATTAATGTTAATGAATAGTTAGCAATATGCAAAATATATGAAAATGGCTAGTGTTAGATGATTCAAGTTTAAAATTTGACGTTAAAGACTATTGAGTAAAACTGAATTTATATTTAATATTTTAAACGTAAAAAGCACTCGTTCTTCCCATTTGATTTTTGTGCCTAAACTATTAGAAATGTTATCGAGCGATTGCACAATAACATCTTTTTCTATATCAATAGATTTTTTTAAATCTTACGATCGTTAGTTTTGGCACAGATGTAGGGGACTAATCCCAGACTGTGTGTCAAGAAGTGCTTAAGCGTAGGAGCAAGTTGAACAGGAGTGATTAATTGGGCGCATTTGGAGGTGAGACCCTGTACATACGTCAGATTTTGTGTCCAGCTTCAAGTTGTCGGGTGTCTGGAGTTAATGTTGAATAATGATTACGTATGAGTACAGGTAAGGTCTGACCTACTAAATTGTTTATATGACCTATGTTGTTAATTTGGAATGATGAACTAGGATAGGCTCTTAGTTTTTGGCGGGCACTGCAAACACCAGTATTCGCAATCCATAGATGTTTCTATTGTGGATTTTTTTGTGCCCATTGACTTGTTATGTTATTATGTTATATTTCTGGGATACTTACAATAGAAAAACAATATGGTGCTTACAAAACAGTACGAAAATACAGATATTCTAAGTAATCCCTAAGTTCAAATATACTTTTTCTAACAAGGTTTTTCCTATAACAATATCAGTGTTCCGTAAAATTTTAATTTGGGAATTAATTGTTTAGAGGAATACGTTTTTTTATATCCAAGTTTGTCTAAGATGCGTGGAAAAATGTTGTGTACTTAAATGAATTAAAATATATTTTTTATGAATATTGTAGATTAAATCCTAGAGTTAATTTTTTTTCATGGCTAAATCATACTTCAGCATCAAAGCCATAGATTTTTATTTGCGCAATTATTTCTACTGGCAACGCACATTTTTACAGCACTTTACAGTATTAAGACTGTCTCATCATAAGCGCCTACGTAAAGACATATGACCACCAAGTTTCCAGAAAGCCGAAAGGGCTTGGGTCGGCCAATTATGAAAATAGCGCACCTGCGCTTGTCAAATGCGAACGCGCCCGCGGTTGTAGCCGTCCTGTACACCATTAATCTTCCTCTCTCCTTATACATTCCTGGTACTTGCGCTGTGAAATTGTTCTAGAAATAGTTAAGTAAAAAAAAAAATTATGGAGGTCCTTGCATTTATTAATCCCTACTCGAACATCCTACAAGTAATAAAAAAATATTATAATATTAAAGTAATAGCTGATCACCTATCTAGGTCTTAGCTTCATATCAAAATGAGAGCTATAACAATAATAATATGTACACAAACGTCTTCAATCTATACAAATTATTGATTACTGTTTTATTTTTGTCACACTGTTTGTGATTTTATTTTCAAGTTCTGCCATCTAGTAATGAGTAGATAACAACGTCACGTAAGTTACGTTGTGTTTACAGCGCCATCTAGTGGCGAGTAGATTAAACTTAGTAGCACGACTTTCGGTCCATACTTTTCAGTGGTTCCTGTAAAAGTTTCAATTATTGATCTTTCGGTTCCATTTTCTAGAAGGAAATAAATAAATAATTTATCTTCTAAGTAATTTCCCTCAACATTCTTATCCATACATTCAAGTAAATTTAAAATGTACCATAAATACTAGCAATCAATTTTTGTTTTTCGTACTTAAGAATTGGTATTTAAGATTTGATTAGGTATTCGAATAGAAATAGGTATAACCTTAGAGGCTATGGACCTAATGGTCAAACTCTAGTTTAGAGCATCTTTGGCACCCAGCATGGATGATCAAAACATCGTGAGATGCTCCGTGTTTTGAACATTGTTGGCCGGTATTAGCGTTCCTACTTACAGGTGTATATTAGTCTAGGGTTGTGGTGTGTTGTGGTCCCTCTTCAGGTTTGTGACTAAGGTATTTGTTTCTCTGTATTTTAGCAACACTGGTTTTATCGAATCGAACTACTATCGAATTCTATTATTATCTGGCTTACTTGTCCACTAAAGGCAATACCGCACATAGTAATTCGTTTATAAAATTCATGACTTTTTTACTTAGAATATATTTAATGATCTGAGGGAACCATTTAAAACTCTCAAAGAAGTTAACTTCCTTCTTAAACTGACATCAACTGATTCAAGGTGGAGAAGTGACAACATTTTTCAATAATCTATCTAGTTAGGAAATCCTTTAGATAATTTCCGCTATTGACCGCTAATTTTTGATAAGATAAATAACACATGAATTCGTGTTAGATTTTTTATTCATTAAAATGAAAAATAATATACTATGCATTTCTTACGAACAAGTTGCAATGATCTATAAAACGGAAAAAGAAAGCAGAGTGAAGGTCATTTACAGAAAATATTTCTTCTGTCTTCTATAATTATGTTACTTTATTTTAGCTTAGTCAATATAGTCAATTAACAATACATATTAAGTAGTCTAATTAGCTAAGTTAATAATAAATGAAATATATAAAATAATTTAATAAGACATTTATTTTAAAACGCAACAAATAGAGCGAATCTATTGATACATGTACTATCTATCTCTATGCATATTGTAGATATGGATATGATAGATAGACGTTTGGATGATTTTTCGTCATTTCAAATATATAAAAATGTATAAAAATACTTTTACAAAGGACATAGAGAAATATTGTATTTTATTTTGAATTTAGAAACATTTCAAATACATAATAAAATATTTCAGTCGCAGTACATCTATCGCAGTAGTCGTCATAAACGAATACGTTAACAATACCGTAAGTAAGTCATATCTAAGTACTTTTTAACGAACTTACGAAACGTCACGCTTCATACTGTGACAGTGCACTTATTTGAAATATTCTGTGTCAATATTTTAACATTTAACATGTTACAGGCTTACAGAAATGATATTTGGTATACATTAAAAATACGATGTATCAAATGTCAGAATTCAATAAACAACAATTACACAATACAAAATACTATAGTCTTGTAATATTATGAAAAAACAGAAATGGAATACGGGTTTGAAAATTAAAGAACTATATATATGAATGAGGTGAGTCGTAAATTTGAATATTGATGAAAAATTTGCAATGCCATCCTCATTTCAATTCCTGTCTTTTACCATTCACAACTTTTGAATATAGTTGCACAAAATGATGACACACAATAAGTGCATCGCTAGGAATGAAATTTAAGGTTTTCAGTTAATGTTATGTATTTTTGTAAAACTACGACCAGTTAACACACAGCTAGGTACAATTGAAGATAAATTCTTATAGGTGTCAAGAGAATCTTCTATTCTTCCTTCCTTTCTCTCTAGGCCAAGTGAATCTTCTTTGTTCTCTCCTTCCTCTTCTTCTTTCTTGATCGTTGCCGTGCATGCACCACACAAACCTCTCTAGAACCGAATTTGTCGCCTCACTTCAAACAAATTCGGATCTACAGGGTAGATGTAGGGCACTAATAGTGGTGCCGATGACACCAATCATCTTGATTTATATTTACAAGAATCATTCTTCTGGAAATAAAATAAAATACATTTTACAAATACAGTTCATTGTATCATTTGCCTCTCATTGTGCCTGTTACATGAGGACCTAACATAAGCGGTGTTAACACCTCAGCCTACCCCTTCGGGGATAGAGGCGTGATGATATGTTATTTAACATTTAACAAGATAGAAAAACTAAAACTTATTTCATTGACCTTTACACACTACATGGGATCTACCTGCTACTTTCATAATTAAATTTATTTAGTCTGCTACGTCTAGCAAAATTCGTAGAAATATCAGTATTTATTTGCTTAAAAAAGTTTATATAATGAGTTTATAACTAAATAGAACTACTGTCATAGATATTCATTTCATTTTAAGCAAAGGGGTGGCTAAATTATTTTTGTTAAATTTTAACAAGATAGTAATTTATATTAAGTTTGTTTGCCATTAGTAATAATAAACTATTCGTTCAAAAGCTTTTCTTCCTATAATTAAAATACTAAATTCGTTCAATTACCACTTTATGGTTAAAGTAATATGTCAAAACTTGAAATAATTTCATCTGACAATGAATCGGGAGTATCTTAGTTTGGGGACAAACATATTAGATATTTTATTCAATTTAGTCGTGGTGTATTTTAATTTACTGATATTTTTCAATGAAAATATTGTAATTAAACACTATCAAACATTCATTAAAACGTTACCAAATATCGTCGAATATGTACAAATCTGAACTACATTAAGATAGTATTTCAGTTTCACTAACCTTTGTATGCCGAAAAGATAGTGAAACTAGTTAAGTACATTACCAAAAGATTAAAATAAACGTAAAAAGGATTCAACTGCTGATTTCATCCACTATTCTTGAACGCTGGCTGAACCTGGAATCAAGAAAAAAACCATGTACAATTTCACGAACAAAAAAAGAACAAAATGTCACTTGATAAAATAATGGACTTAGTTATCTTTAGCAAAAAACATGGATTACAAGTGCATCATTATTGATCACACTTTGTTGAAATGTTTAAGTTTAAACATCGATCAATCAAAATTAGTCTTCGTATCATTTAAACGTCTGTAGTAAATGCTACTGATACACTTAATGTCTGTGACGATAAATATGATCCATCATCATTATTGTGTGATGGTTAAAGTAAAATATGTTGAGGACATCACAATTTAGGCACCTTCCGTGAAATATGAAATGCTACGTCACGCTCAGTTGATTGTAACCTTTAGAGAAAGTGACGTTAAATATTCTTTTGTATTGAAAACGGAAGCTGCAATCCTTTTAGATACTGTATGCTAATTTTTACTACAGTGTAGTTTAAGTTATGAATAGTGATGAAAGAGGTCGTTGTGGTGATAGACATTATATTCAATATAGATATACTCGAATCAATGACAAAAGTTATACGTTTTAAGTTTTATTTTGAGAAGAAATAGTTAAGATTGTCGTTATTTATACCGAACAGAATAACTGCACAAATTTTTTTTGGTGTTATGGATTTTATCGTATTCTTCATTTAACCATAGGTACTCTTAAGAACATTAGGAATGCCAAAAAGGCTTTTGAAAGAAATTGTATCATTACTTCACTTTTTTTATTTATATTAGTTGTCTAACACGGTCTTAATGGTTTTTGAAATTAAATTCTATGGCTTTGATATTTTCTATCTTAATGTTATTTGGGTGGTCTTTGTTTTCTTAGACAATTTTCCACATTTGTTAGCAGTGATTCTTGATAAGATTATTTTGGTGTATATGTTGATAACATATAAAGTGAGTCCTGCTCGACTTTTTTTCCAAAGAAACATACATAAGGACACAATGCTTTAGTAACGTTACTCTAATTATCTTCTGGCTAGACACGTTGTTTTTAAGAAATTCAGAATTGTTCGCCTTTTGTTGTAGGTACAGGATTAAATCTACAGATCTTTTGTAGATAGCTTTCTTTCTGAATTCATATCATAATCGAAGATAGTAAATTAGTGGGTAGTGATACAATTCCTCCTAAAATTGTCAATTCAAATTAAAAACGTAAGCGTATCAAAAACATTAAAAGCCACTTTTGAAACACTGCTCACTGGTTCACAGGATGAATGAATTGAATCCAATAAACGCAGAAACATTATCCAGAGTTATAATAAAAGTCACCCATCAAACAAAGGAAATGTAATTACTCTAATCTATTTTACGTTACAATGGCCGTTTTCAAATTTTATATTGGTGGGTGCGTAATTATGGCGACCCGAAGTCGATATAGAGGTTTAATGTTTTATTTTATTTTAAAGTTTTATTTGAAATTCGTTCTATTCTGAATTCAAATCGTACCGCCAACCCAGAGCGTCGCGTCACCACGTCTGCCCGCGAATTTGTCAGTTGATTCGGCAACCTTGGCGTAACGAGGCCGTCAGCGATCGCAACTAGGTCAGGGGGCGCGGGGACGCATGCGCCCGGACACGAGCAATGAACGCCGCCCCCAGCCGGGAACCGAATGAACAGTCTGGACCCCCACTTCGCACCGACCACGCTAACTAGACCTACCCTACCCAGCCACCTACTAAACGGAACAACTACCGCCAGACTTCCGAAGAAAACCAGGAGTTCCACTTACGTTGGATACATAGCAGCTGTTGGGCAAATCTGTTGAGCGCTCAGCCCACTAGTTGCTAAGCCGGTCTCGAGATGTTTGCTTTGATTCTTGTAGGTATTCATCACGTTACATATTTAACTGGGAAACTGATTTTACATTTTATTGTAAAAAATTTACTCATCTGATTTCATCAGTTATGTCAAGGGTATTTTAAAAGATTCCACTTTTCCATTTTAAAAAGCAAATACTACTATCATTTTTAATTCATTCAGCTACAACATTTAAAATTCCATACACCACAAAAAATGCAGCTTAAAGGCATTCAAAGAATTAATTGCACCTAGTTAAATTTTATTTCTCATTTAAAAACCGGCGTTGAAGCCACTTTCGTATATTTCTGAAAATAGTTGTGAAGCCGTTTGCATAAATTTCTCATGCTATAAATGCTGGCCTGTATGTACCCACCCAGGAAGCCTGCGCCAGCGACCTAGTTCTGTCAAATAAATCTAACTTCACGGACAGTAAGCGCTATCATATTATTCTTGAACAATTGCTATTCGAAATAAAACCTACGAATACGAAATTTTATGATGAAATACGCAGGCTTAACGTTTGTAAGTGAAGATTAGAAATGTTAAGTACTTGTTTCGTTTGACCTTAGTGAACTCTAGCTTCATTGTCAACGCCTAAATGCCGGTAATACACTTGTAAATAATGCTTATCTTTTAAATAAAGATGTTCTTAAATAAAGGTAAATAATGGAAATCTTACCTGAGTCTTCGCCTATCCAACCTCTGATCCGAACTGAAATGAGTAAAAACAAAGATTTGATTTGTAATTGTTGATTTTCATTTACAACAAAAAACCGACGCGACCACTCCGAGAGCCGATCTCGGTATGATGAGTCTCAGAGCGTATCGCTGCTAGTTGGTGATGAAAACTATTAGCAAGCTACTAATTGTACGACAGCCTACATTCATAGCGGTAATTGCTCCATTTACACGTTTTGTTAGTGGACTATACATAATTACTGCCTGTTTACGACGGGACGATACCAATGCTTTCCAGCCATACTTACAGCATGAGTGAGGAAATATTAGATATCATCGAAACCAATAGTGTTAATTATTGTAATTGCAGTGAGAGCATTGAAATTAATGAGAAAGCCACATTTTGTTTAAGAAGTATTTGATTTGATAATTTCCTAATTGTTGTTATATAGAGTGAAAGGTACAGTTACTATGGTCATAACTAGGATACAAGTGTATAGAATTTTGAAAATGATATGTGTAGTAATATAAACAAAATATTACTATGATTATAAGCTAGCAAAGCAATTAAGGAGCATGGAAGATAAATACATGATTAACTGTGTGATAAGGGAAGAAAGAAAAAGATACTCTGTTATTTATGGTATACTCGTACTGCAATAGATCGTCGCAGGAGTATAGACAATTAGATCATTTGTATTTTTGTAACTTAAGATGAAATTAAGAAACCAAAATATTTAACCAAATAAAAATAGCAGCTACTTCTCTTGTACTGAGATTTTTATTTGAATTGTAAATACTAAAGCTGATACCCCGGTGGTGTAGCTAATACTATACAAATAAAAGGATCCATGAATATAACTCATGTTTAATTTTATGTGGGTTGGCTGCGAAGTAGTCATTTGCATTCATGCCATTGAATATGTTCAAAGCTAGACAATAGTAAGATCGTTTATAGTTACACAGCTGGTTTTAACAGTAGGCAGGTAGTACGTAAAATATGTTTGAATGAGAAGTCGAGATGAACTGTAATGTGATTAATTTTTTACGCATTTTTTTTTAATTGCATTGCTCAAGTATACTCATATAATCAAGTAAACATTTATAATTGTTTTAAACTTTGAGTTCAGTTTTTTCGGTTTAAAATTATTTGTGTTTTCTTTTGCCTATCATAAAATTGAAGTTTCCTTGTTATATTGTAAAACGGGTGACAAATGAGTTTACACCATTACCAGAAACATTTTGTCCTTTAAATTTGTATGCGAACCTTTTGTCCATCCCTAAAATGCCGCAAGTAATAAAACTGGATCGTAAAACCTGGGCCGTTGAGGCCTTGTAGAAATGTAACAAAGTCAAAAACCATTAATTTCGGGTATACTTTGAATATATCTCTACATATTCCAGTGCCCTCGAAATTATAATAATATCTAATTTTAAAATCATAATCTCGTTTCAATGAAATTTTAATAAAGCAAGTTTAACAGAGATCTTATTTCCCATCGTTATTTAGTTCTAATATCCTAGTTAAGTAGCCATGAATTCAAAATTAATTGCTACTTATATAACTTTGCAAAGCAGAGGTATTGCTAATTCAAAATGTGGATGAGTAAAAAAGTGTATCATTAAAATAAAATATAAATAAAAACTGTTTTAATTCGAATTTAGATTATCCTTTCTATACGCATGAATTAAATATTGTATTGAAGAAAATAATTATGATTTGGAAAGACTTACAATGTAGATATCCTTTGATCGACCGCCCACCCTGGCTTCGGCAGCTTCCATCTGAAATTATTGTCGTAAAACCTCATAAGTCAGATTTATCACAAAACTCCTAAAGCTCACATAAAATAATTATTTTCAAAAAAACTTCCCAATATCGGAAACCGACCTTGTTCGTCCTGCTACGCGCCAAACTGGCGTAGACTTGACAGTCCCGCCAAACATGGCTGCCTCGTGTGGGAAGCGGAAATACACGAATTACTACGAGTCAGAAAGGATAGAACAATCGAACGCATGTGCAAAAAAGGGACAGGAGACAGGTCCTGGCTACTCGAACTTCAGACAGAGAAAACGTTATGTGATTTGACAGGCGAGCGAAAGGATAAGAGTCATGACTAAACGGTTTTTAGGGTGGAGCTGTCTGGAGCTTCGGGTCGCGGCGCGCAGATGCCTGCAAAAAGGGACCAGTCCCGAATAAAATTTGGACATAAATTGAACGACATTTTTGCCACATTGCTTTGTGACTGTCCTCAAGAATTGACATGGGAACGTTTTATCTAAAGCGGTCTGAAGTCACATACTTGGCAATTGTAAATTTTTAAATTGTTTAATCTATACGCCTGAGCCTATTTCTAAACCTTATTCACTTTTTAATAAAGCCTACAATAAATTGTATATTATACCAATATCTTTTTCTCGTACCATATGGGTGCTTTTTGTAATAAAACACGTTTGGTAACAGAATTAGCGTATTCAAGTCACGAGGTCACTGACACGGGATTTATTGTTCGCTTCCTGCCTTTTTATTAAACTTCATATATATTTTTCCTAAACACGAGTTGTCTCGCCAAATTTGTCTTCCGTTTTGTTGTATGTTGTTTATTCTGACAAATGATTTTTCGCGTATTACTTTCGGTGTCTACTGTAGAGTTAGGGAAAGTGTATTTACATAATTTAATAAAACCTTACAATGAGCATTTGTCAATTGGATCCTTATGCGTAAGAATTTAGGGTTTAAAATGGAGTAAGAGAAGGCTGAGAAGGCTGTCGATAGCCCTAAATCAGTAAATTTCAAATGCTGTCATATCTATAAACCTCTTTATGTAAAGTATAATAATTCCATTGCAGTAGAGATTAAACTCAAAACTCTCCATTGCAACGAAAATGTTGTTTCAGATAGGACAATATGTAAGTACTGTAAGATAAAATTACCAGAGTATTTCATTAACCTGAATTCTCAGGACATTATCACCATTACTAGAAGATTATGTCAACGGAAGCTGTATCTGATGTTTACACTAACTTTAGAATATTAGATTATGTCCGTTTGTTTGTTACCGGGCCACAAGTATCTGATAAAACGAAGTATATTAGATAACAAAGATTACTTGTGGGATAAAAAAACTTGTTTATTTGAGATACTTTAAATAAAATATACTATTATTATGTCATTTGTAGTACATACTAAACATCAGGATATAAAAATAATATATTAGAAAAATATGAATTGCTTTACAAACATCAAAATACAACTAAAAGTTCTCTATTTCTCTCCACTATAACTTGTTTGTTTATGTTTTATTATATTTTATTTTCATTCATCATGAAATAAAAATGTAAAAAAAAATATTCAAAATTCTTGTGATGCTATGTTGGTATTTTCTTCTTTATTAGTGACTCTAGTGTTGATTTTTTAAAAATATTATAAAATTATAAGAAAAAAAATATAAGAACAAAAAATACTTTTTTTTCATTTAGTTCCGTGCGTATTAATTTGATTTTGCTTTATATTTTTAAATATCTTTGTAGAATTTTTCTAGTTTCAAATGTACATACCGATAGTATTGTCGTACGAATATTTATTTTAATCATACAAAAGTAGTATATTTAATATTGAAGAATGTACTAATAAAGCGGACTTAGTGTGCAATGTCAAAAAGATGTACACATAACTAGACGAGAAGTTAACTCTACAACGACTCAAAGAAAAATAACCAGAGACACGCGATCCTTACGGTCGTTATTTATTTACAGGCCTGTTTATGAACTTTGGAAGTTTTAATGACAATGAATATAACTTAGCAAAGTAATAAAAATACATTAATTTTGATACAACTTTGTCACGACAGAGCGTTCCCTTGGGGAAGTTACGGCTTTGCGAGACTTCTTTATAAAAATTTTTTTTGTATTATTTTAAAATTTCCTTTTATGTTGTATTAGAATTTAGAATGTTCAAAAACCTTTGTGAGTCCAAATTGATTTTGTAATTTATTGAGAAAGATAATTATTTACCGATATGAGCATAAACTTATAATTTTTGACAAGTTGAGAGGTGTAAATGAGAACAAAGTATGCAAATTTCTCATACATTAGGTGTTGAATGAATAAGCACCTAATATTGCAGATACATAAACTTCCATATCCATTGTCATAATTATTGCAAACATAAATCAGTATTATTGCGTTCCATTGAACACGGCAGGTTAATGCCAGGGTAATGGCAATAATTAATTTATTGCAAATTACTTATCCCACAAGATTGTATTCAGTAAATGTTACGACGTAATTTTCGATGAGTGCTTTCCGGGTTCTGTTGGTTTCATTACTTTATTTGCAATAGTAGTGGAACAAAATAAAAACATTAATTCCTTTTTTAATAAGTTACAGAGAAAAACACACTTAGAAGACGAATTTGACAACTTGGTAACGATTTTCAGTTTTTTTTTTCTTTTTTTATTATATATCGATAAATGTAGTGTGGCATGGGATTACGATATTCATAGGATGGCTGAAGTGGGCTGGATGAGAACGGCCGATAATTGAAAGCCGTGGCGTGTATTAGGTGACCTATGTCCGGCAGTGGACGAGCATAGGTTGTTGATGAAAACATTCATAAAGACACTCTTTTCTCTGATAGGCCAGATTACATCTTTCCACTTGCTACGATCCTTGTTCTTTACCGTCATCAACATTCATTCCAGTCCTCTTCATGCTTGGCTAATGGGGGTACTTTTGACCTGGTCCTTCTCAAGAACGCCCTCGATTTGATCGAGAAAATCTCTTCTCCCTCTCTCTCTCAATCACTCCTCTCACTCCCCTATTAATATATCGATCTACCTACTGATATAAAATTACTCTTGGTCGACCACGAACTTCCTCAACTATACCATTTAAATTTTTTTTTACATTTGTTCATAATTATTCAACATTGAGTTCATGTAATCAAAGGCATAATATAATCGATCGCTTAAGATTTTAAGTACAAAATGCAAATACTGTTTCAACGCGACAGCGGTATCGATTTTCTTAATGTAATATGCAATTAGGCTCATAGCAACGCCATCTGTATTCCGTTACTTCATTTGATTTACGTGATCCTTGAAATAATAATTTTTATATTAATTTTTATTTTTTTTTAGAAAAAATTTTTAAAATTATATTAAAAAATTTCTTAGAACAGTGGTAAGATAACATTTTTGAGAGGAAAAAGAGTTAAGATAATGTACTTATATCTGTGAAACATATTACAGGGGAAGACATAAAGGTCAAAGCTTTTTGATAATACACATTAGCATGCATAAAAGGAGAAATCAGAATATTATCAGGAAGGTACCGCGCATGCGTATTAGGTACTCCGATATCGACTGAGGGTCGACAGCGTCGCGCGCAGGCTCCGTCACACCAATAAAGTAAATAATACAATAAAAATAATACAATCCTCGATTTGAATGTCTTCTGGTTGGTAAAGGACAATATAGAGTGTTCGGCTTTCGGTGCTGATATTATTGCAATTTCACTATGGTTCATGGAAACGGGAGGAAATTTACAACAGTAAAATTTCACTATAATTCGTTGTTTTATTACAACTATTTTTTTTTTAAAAGATTGTTTTAATTAAGTTTTTTTTTTATGAAAAAAAAATCATTGCTATACCTACTTAAAATTTTAGAGAATATTTTAAATCTTAATTTGTAATAAACCTTTGCCAGTTGCAGTTTTATTTTCGAAAAAAATGAGCGTTCCTTTTTTGAACTCCAAAAATAAAATCCATATTCAAATTTTGAATTTATTTTCATTCACGTCCTAAAGCATAATGCCAATACAAAATAGGTTATTGGAATGCTATATCATCAATAGGGAGGTTCTTTCAATATTCCTTATACATTTGAACGGTATTATACAGAACCCTGTGATTACCATAATCCCTGGAATATCAAATCAGAAGTAATCTTAGAAAAGGATTACGCTGCCAAAAGTATAGCCTATTGAGCGCTTGGGCTGTCATTGTTTCTCGAAGTTGAACCCTATCATGATTTCATAAGGTGGATTTTTCAAGAAAGCGCTAAGCGAGATCAGATTATTGTTAAGATAATTATGTTATGGTTTGAAAAATATTCTAATAATTAGAAGGATTTTAATGCCCATTGATCTTTGTGATTGTAATTTCATTTAAATTTGAAAATAATTGGAAAAAAATACCATATTTAGTATGTTATATCTTAATAGTTATAATTCTAAACCTTAAGCTGTCACCTCATAGGGAATATTTGAGTTTGACGGAAATAAAATTAAATGGATAAAAGAAATAAATCTCAATAGTTTCATTAAAAATCTCCAGTGTACATTCTAGTAGTAATTTATTTAGATGTCTTCAATACTATTATTAAAAAAACGAAAAATTCTCATAATTACCTACTGTGTATGTATAGGTATATCTTCCGCTTATTTATTAGGTGTCTTTATATATATACTATTGGTATATAATAGGTACCTACAAAGAACACATTAAAATTATGGATTTTGCAAATTTCTCCATGGCAACGGAGATTACGTATTCATTATAAGAAAATAAATAATTATTATTAAATTACGTAAAACATTTAATAATGGCCATCTATTGAATAATGAAACACCACGAGGCCGTTATAAAATGATGTAATAAGGTAAGTAAATTAAATACTCTTTAGATAAACAAATAAAAAAAAATAATATACAATTTAATATTTTGAAAAAAGAATTCATTTACCAGCAGTTCAATTTCATATTCTAATATCCAAATTCAATTCAAGTTTGAATTTAGAATAGAAAAGGATTGGAAAATGGGACTCACCCGGCGAAGCGTTGGGCAGCGCCTCCGCGCGTGGGGAAGTGCGAACGGCGACAGACAGGCCTACGTCACCCGCCCCTCCCCGCCCGGACCCCAGATTTGCTTTCCCCACCTCGGGGTTAACAAGCTCCGCGAGACCTAATAACGGAGGGATGCTTTTTCAAAATTATATTGATAAGGAAAACAAGATTTCAAAAGCTTTGTCTGCAACTGCTTTGTCGACATTTTTGCGTTTTTGGCAACACCAACTCGAAAATATCTAAAATGTTTTGCCATTTCTAAAGGTCCAATTAATACATAAAAGCTCAGATGACTATAAAAGCAAAAAAACAATATTCTACAAAAAAAAACCCCAACTTTATATAAGAAAAATGCACATTTTCCAAAGAAAATAATAATTTGACCAATCGAAGACATTCTATAGAAGGGTCAGATCAAATTCACATTTCACAGGAGGGTATATACGAAGAGATTACCTTCGCTATAGAAGCAAGCGAATGATGTAATCTGTAATCTCTAGCTACCCCACTCTCCATAAAAAAATAAACCTCTTTTTTATGCACTTGAGCTGAGGGGTGTAAGATTAACAAAACAATAAAGTAGATCAATATACATGTTTTGATCTCAGGTAAAATTTTATGGATTTTCGTCAAGTGCTTTAATTTAAAACCACGTATAAATTATTGAAAATTAACCTCCACACGGGGAGGTTAAGACCCTCCTTCTGAGGATCGGAAAAAAAATCCGTAAATAGTTATTATTTATTGAATATTTATTAAATTATAGTCAACTACTTAATGACATCAAGGTTTAGTCAATGTCCCTTAATTAATCAAATCTTTGACTACCTACTAAAAAGTCTACTAAAATGAAAGTCTAATATTATATCTTCAAAATAAACCTATCTATAGTAATGATTAGTGAAACGCAACGAACAAGGACGTATAAAGGTTTTTAAAAGCAACAATTGAAATTATTTCGATTAGGTCATAAATTGTTCGTAATTTCCAATCATAGCTTGTAGCTAGTTGTTTTAACATAAGCACCTCTAGATTAGATTTATTTATTTCACTTTGACACAATTACATGATAAGTAATTTACAATGCAATTAGAAAAAAATGATCGTCAAATGTACAATTACTAATGATCTTTAAAATTGAGAAATAATTTAAACAATACATTGTTTAAAATTGATAATAATTTAAATAATGCCATATACAGATGGTATAATAGATTTCATCGAATTTTCACAATAGAATTAAAATTTAAATGGTCCCGATAATAATGAAAAATGATAACTTAGTCTATATTATTATATTTTCAAGCATTTACGTAAATAGCGTTTCAGAGTCACATGTAAACAATAATTAACTAGTAGACATTAATGAACGTATTGATTGCTACTTAGACCTGCGAGTCGAATTAAGCGGTGATATTGATCATTATATTATTATAATTTAACTTAAACCTCTTTCGATGCACGAGTGAAAACTGAGTACAATAACTTTACCAAAGAAGTCCAATACCTATTTTTTTTTCATAGTGCTTATGCCGTGGGCGTGGGGCAGAAGTTGTACAGCACCGGCTAAAATATAAGAGGATTTTAGTACCTTGTCATTCTAAGGTTTAAAGAATCGTCATATATTCTTGCCGATGACTGTACACGGCCTATTATTGGAAAAACTTTTCATCAATAGACGATTTTAAACTTTAAGCTCATTTGTTGACATTGAGGCAAAGATTGTACCATAAGGCAGCGCTGGTGACCGGCAAAGTTAGATTAAGGGTGAGTTTTTTGATCCGTAGTCCTTGTAACCACAATAGTTAAATTCTAGACCAATAGCGTCAATGGAAACGCCAAAATGTGTGACGTCAACTTGACAATTTTTTTAAATTTGCGATGAAAATTCAAAGCAATATACATCAGCTGTGCTTCCAGCCGCCATGTTTCTAATCCCAGCACAGTTTTGTGGTTAAATTGTCTATGATTACGTAACTTTAGTTATATTTGAAAATTCGACTCTTGGACAAGCTCACGACATCATATATATCATCATAAAGTCTCCGCCATTAGTCTATATTTTAACTTACTGGTCAACCTGACCACGGATCAAAAAACTGACCCTAACTCGACCACCTGTGAAATTACAACAGCGATTGGACTTTACAACTTTTAATAGGTTCTATTTAAACTTTTTAACATGCTTTGTGGCGGATTCTTACAATATTTATACTTTTAATGGGTTCCATTTGTCTACAAGATAATATAAATATTTTGTCTGTATTATCCAATCAAATGTTATAGTATAATGCAAATGTGATTTTTTGTTTAACGTTAATTGTACTTTCGTTTTATAAATAAACCTTTACCTTTCTTTACATTCATACCTTTATTAATAAGAATTTTATATAATTACGTATTTTAACTGTCGTATATTTATGATTATATTGATTTATTTGATTTGTTTATTATGATTATATTTATGAAATATGATTAGAATGATTTAACTGCATAAATAGAAATATTTAAATGTTTCAATTTTAGACCGGTTTTGTAGCCAAAAAGTAATAATTGTGTGCTTGAATTAAATTCACACGAAATCTAAAAATATTTATTTATTGCTTTGTAAATACCTATTCATCAGTGTGACCTTTACAATATGTTACCAACGGCAAGAGTGTAAGAATAAATTAGGTTCAACAAACACAGCAACATGAAAATATTTGTTTTATCATGATACATACTAAATTACCGATGTTGAAAAAATAATATTTTGTAACAACTAAACGAGAAAGTGATATATTTAGGTAAACAGGAGGTATTTATAAAAATTAAATATTTTAAATTGAATTCAGAATTAACGCTAAAAAATACTAATAAGTACCTACTACCAATCAAAATAAAAGTATTTCTATGTATTTCAAGTCTTAAATATTTAATATTTCTCTATTCACTCCATAAAAACCCAAAGTGATAAAAATTTGATATAAATATTTATAAATTTTCATTGTCGTCCTCAGTCTAATACATCGCACTGGGCACAGGCCTTCCGAAGAAACATATGAGGACTATGGGCCGGTATCTTGCAGTATCAACAGGGACACACGTATTAACATGCCTTCCGAAGCACAGAGGAGTTCGAGATCACAAAGTTTAGGTCACCCATCCAAGGCCTGACCATGGCGAAGGTTTTTGATATTGAAAGCCAAAGCGTACCACTACGCCACCGAGCTCTATTTTTTCATTGTAAGCAAAGCTAATGTAGTTTCTAGTGCTATCAATTACTAATGACTGCCAACTCATATGATACTGCTATAAGAGTAAAAGGAACGCTAAAATAATTATATTTAATGTATTCTCGAAGGTGCTGTACCCTCGAGTAGACTGTACCCAGAGGTGTACACCAAGATAGGTCAATGTCAGAATTGGGATTTAGTACCAGAGATTAATTCTATGTTTTTAAAAATAAAGAATAACTACAAAGTAATGTTTTATGTGATACTTAATGTACTTTTTCACTCGGGCTTCCCATGTCCGGGCCCTGCAGGCCACCGCCAGGAGGAATCGGGCACATTGAAGCTTTCTCTGCCCGACTCTTCTGCGGCGACACCGATCGGCCTGGGGGTCCTCCTCCCTGGCTTGCTCTGCCGCTTACTTCTGCGTCATGACATCGACGCAGAAGGAGCTTACTGCACCCCAAGACGCCTCGCCCTCCAGCATAGTGTGAACCACCGCTTCAAGGGAGAGGTCTTGCTCGATAGCGGCTGTGAGCTCGCCGCGTTGTGAGGAAAACGCAGTGCACACCTCGAGGGTGTGCTGGGCGGTGTCCTCACTTGCACCACAGTGGTGACACATTGGGGTCGCCTCCCTGCCGATGCGGGGCAGATAGCGGCTAAAACAGACGTGGCCGCTGAGGATCTGTACCAGGTGGTACGACAGCGGCCCGTGCCACCGTTCCACCCAAGCGGTCAAGTATGGACTCATGGCCTCGACGGTGCTACGAAGGGTACCGGGGGTCGGTCCGCGGAGCGAATCTTGTAGTTCCCTCGACCACTGGCGGAACACCACTTCCGTCGCCTCTCTTAATGCGGCGGTCCTCTCTATGGCTACCATTCGGTGGTCCCTCGCCCTGGCCTCCATGCGGATTTGATAGGCCGCCGCTAGGACGTTGGCGGTCAGCTCCCATGGAGGGATGCCTACTATCATGCACGATGCCGAGTGAGACAGCGTGCAGTAACCCCTTATGGCCCTAAGTGCCATGGCGCAGGGATGCAATAGCACGAGGGCTGAGGGCGTCGGCCCAGACAGGGGCCCCGTACAATGCCATGATACGCACAATGTTGGCGTAAAGACGGCGACAGCTCACACTCGGCCATCCTAAGTTTGGCAGCAGACGCCCGAGGGCGTTGGCGGCAGCCATGAGACGGGGCTCGAGAAGCCGGAAGTACTCCTCGAAGCCCCAGCGCCCGTCTAGTACAAGACCCAGGTATTTGAGGTGTGGTTTAAGTGGCAACCGCACTCTATCCACAATGATTTCGGCTCCACCTGGTGGACGTCGCCACGGCCCGTAAAATAGAAGAGCCTCCGTTTTTGAAAGGGCCATCTTCAGCCCCAACGAGCCAATACGCCAGACAACGTGTTTAGAAAACACGGACGCCAGCCGCAACACCTCCTCAAAATCTCCCCCCCTGACTGTAATGAGCGTGTCCTCGGCGTAACAAAACAGCCTAGCACGTGAGGGGAGGGCAACCCGCAGACGTTTGAACATCCTAGGACATTTTAAATCAACTTAATTAGTCAAAAAAAAAACAAATGATAAATTTGTTCAAATGAATACTTTTCGAGTTCTCTCAATAATATTTAAAAATCTCACATAGTCAAATTATGATTCACCACACAGTTACGGTTACAAGAATGTAAGAGGGAGTTTAACTTTCATTTTTATGGCATACCACGCACGTTTGATTAATGTATTTTGGGCTAACTAAAACAAACCAGTAATATTACAAAATATCGACAGCGAAACCGTTAACATAGAGAGACGTTAACTTGTGTGATGACGTAATTTTGTAAGGCTGAGTATACAATGAATAACGTCCTTTAACGAATAGCAAGATTCTACAAGAACTTACTGTCAAATCAAATAACATGAAAAACTTCAGAATCTATAAATTATTACAATATGTTAATCTCGGCCCACACATCTGCATCCCCTTTGAGAAAAAAAAGGCTTGCGGGCGTTTTGTTAACAAACTTCAGTCTCCTGAATTATTTATAGTGGAAAATGGTAGAGTTGTCTTTTGTCACTCTACGACTCACTCTACAATGACAACATTGGTTCTTGTTTATGTATACGATTATGTTAAGCGGTAATCGCAGCATTCTCATAGCAGTGCTCACGTATTGCCAAGAGCACTAAAACAAGGAAAAGTGCAGTTCCCAGCTTAAGAGACGAGCACCCTCGTTCAAGCAATGGGATCTAGGAACCTTACTCAATACAGGTTTATAACATCATTTTACAGTACAAAATGTCGAGTATAAGTTGGAGAGCGTCGAAAAAGTAATCTGCACAATTTTTTTAGGCTATCGGCACTCCAATTAGTTGTCTTGGAAGATTTACGAATCATGATATTGCACTGCAGGTGGCGTTACTGCTGGCTCGCCAACGTATACTTGATGCACTTTATCGTTTTTAGCAGCAATTTTTCCGAGGAAGAAGTGCTACCAGGCGCTTAAGATTCAACTGGTATATACCACTACGCCATAGTCGTAAAAATTAATTACTAGAAGGAATAAATAAAAAGGAAACTGTGACTAGTCAGTCATTCTAATAAAATTCTAAAAATATAGCGATTGGTCCCAACCATGTGACCGACGCTTAACAGCCGTCCGACCGACGCTTAACAGCCGACACGTCCGTCCGGTGCCTATGTCCAACTAACAAGATGCCATATGTTGTCTCATGTTCACGGCCGGGTGACTCAATATATTCTCTATGATCACATCCGAATTCCACGTGAAATTCAACCTTACTCACCAAAGGATAAGACCTCCAATTTTCGAGAGTAATTGCAAACACCGCCCGGCAACTAAATGTGTTTTTATCATTGAGATTGGGCAATGTAGTTGTTAATAAGAGTTAAGGCGTGGTCTGGTTTTAATTCTGATCCATATTTGATCTTTTATTAGTCATGATCATATGTGACTCACGTAAGATTATGATATCAGTACAAAATAGAGTAATATTACACACAAATATAAACATGTTGTCAATGTAAAATAATCAAATAGCACATTGACACAAAATCATCCATGAAAGTAAGACTTTATAAACGATAATCACAAGGACCGCATGTAATGATTGTGACGAGGCGCTATATCAGTATTAGCGATTCTTTGCTGTTCTTGCGCTCTTCTCTGGTAATTTTCTCTTTGTTTCTCATTGTACTATCCTGTCTGTTTTTCATTGTTTTTGGTCTCCAATTTTCACTCCTATCAGAGTCAGCGTCTGGAGTGGTTGTCTCGACGCCTATAAATTTAATTGTTGATAATAAAATTATAATATATATTATAGTTAATAAAACTGTAACGTTTAATGTTCAAATAACTTTTCCAAGACACTATTGTAAGTAGCCGTACCTGTTATAATAATCTTTTAATTTAATTTTCAGTGATTTCTGATATTACCATTTTTTCAATGGTGATTCTAAAATTTTTCTGCAGCTTCAAAGTATCAATGTATTTTAATTTTTTAAAAACAGAATATAAAGGTACTTATAGCCAAACAATTTTATAACTTTATTATTCCAAGATAGTTTACATTTTTTGATACCCATACCAAGATGGTTAAGAAAAGAGAAGAGACAGCAGTAAAAAGAAAGGAAAAAAAAAGATAACTTAAAAATTTACTTTTTAACTTGTGTGGACTACCCTATAGCAAGTACTGAATATATTGTTAACAAAATTTCAGTCAATATTGGTTCCATTTCGCTTTGTATCGCGTGATACAGGCAACTTAGCAATTGAATGTTATTGTTAACATAAATGTCAAACAGCTAAAGCATAGAGCGTGTTTGTTCGCGTGGAGAATTTCTTAGATCTTGTATTGAATTTCTTTTATAGTCTACTTACATTCAATAAAAATATTGGTATTTAGTAAAGTCTGGAAGTAAAACCAACCGTCATAATTTTTTTTATTAAGTTTGTATTGATCGAACTTTTTTCTGTTTTTTGAACCATTATTTGAATATTGCAAAAATGTTGCTGTTATTTTTAAGTTGTGTTTATTTGCACCTAAGGCCACCCACAAACCGTAAGTAAACACCGTAAACGTGACAAGTACGCGTGTCTGTACTGATGAGTAATGATAGTGTTGACCACGTGTTATTTACATATTTATTAAAGAATAACAAACATTTTTGTAACATTCAACAATTCAATATAAACTAACAGAAGTTTTTCCATGTGCTGCCGATTCGTTTCTCACCCACTAGCATTTAAATATGAGTTGTAGTTTACAATAGTCTAAGGCCCGTATTACAGAACCAAACTCAAGCGTAGATCTCTGCTTGAACGCAGTTAAAAAGGGATGGCACTGTGTGGGATCAATAGCGCCATCCCTCTCTAATAGTGCTCAAGCAGAGATCTACGCTTGAGTTTAGTTCCGTAATACGGGCCTAAGTATCAGAGTATTATAAATCTGTAATTTTAAGTAAAGGTAATATGTATGGTGGTGGTGGTGGTGGTTGTGTTTATTGAAGTTATAATATTGTTGTATATGCTTAGATAGATTGTTAGTAGTAGTTATTTATTAATGATATTAGTAAGTTATTAATCTTTCCAAAGAGATATTTTTAATATCTATTTGATATTGACGGCATTTGTTACGCATACAAATGACAATCAGTTTTCCATCTCAAACTTTCATACAAAATATTACAAGCAATGAGTTCGCCAAACATTGCACGTACTGATTGTCACGGTGTGGCCGGTGTTTGGTTTTTGTTACGGGCAAATGTCACGGCTTGCGGGCCGATCCATTTGAAGTGTATAACTTTCAAAGGATGTTAGGTTAGTTCGGTGTGCGATAGACGTCCACACTGTCATAATTGTTACGTATGCAAGTTCGCGTGACATCGCGTTTGAATTTAGAATGCACTAGCTGTTGCCCACGACTTCTATGGTTTTTTAACTATCCCACGGGAATCCATAATTTTCCGGAACAAAAAGTATCTAAGATGTTGACCAGGGATATGAGGTTTCACCAGGCAAAATTTCATTGAAATCGGTCCAGCCATTTCGGAGATTAGCCGCACGGGCTACAAACAGACAAAGAAACAATAAATTAAAAAAAAACATTTTTTGGTATTTTTCCTCTTTTTTACATCCCCCTGACTTGGTTTTAAGCATGTTTTTTCAGTTTAAGTTTTATTTTAAGTTTTATTAATGTATAGATGTTGGATCGGGCAAACACATGTCACGTCTCTCTGAAAACTATGTCATACGTTAAGGTCAGGTAAATCTTCCAAATGAACCTATTTTTGTTGAGTTGGAATCAAATAATGTTTTTTTACTCAAAACAAATATATTCATAAACTTTTTTGATTATTCTTAGGCTCAAAACAAAAAAAAACGTTTATTACAATTTTTCAAGTTTTACTTCGAGATTATTAACACTATAAATTAAGAAATACACATTAAAATTTGAAATTAAGCTGCCTAAGTTATGTGTATAAGGCATACATTAAAATACATTCTAGCTGCCGTATGCGACTTCTCCTTTACAATATTCAGTTCAGGAAAATTTTATAAACTCGTCCACAGTATCGAAACAAATGTCACGGTGCGATGTCTGGTAAAATGTTTGTATGTGGACCGGCCAGAAAAGGAGTTTTGAACTTTTGTACAAAGTAATAAAAGTTTATCTCGCAGGAAATTTTAATCGAGTTTTGAAATGCAAGTGGGTTTTAGTGACAATTTTATTTTTTTACAAATTTCTATTCATTTCTCCAAATACTACTTTTCTTAGTTTATAGAAACATAGCTTTTCACTACCGCTTTTACACCAAATAAAAAATAAACCTATGAACATAACATAGTCTCTTTGATCCATATAAAAATATTAAATAGTGCCCTATTGTATACAATTTTGTATTAAATATCTAACTCAACCTTTTTAAAACGAACAAGCGAACGGCCCCTGTCAATCAGCCGCGCGGATTACTTGCTCGGACGCACGGAGCCAATCCTGCGCCACCCCTCCCCTTATTGGTGAATTCAAAAAAGGAATTTCAATTTAATCTCTCCCCTTCGAATGTTCTGACAGCCGGCACTTTACTGAGTCTCTCTGTGAATAAAATAAATGCTTTCTTTTTAGACTTTCACGTTCTGCGTTCGATTTTTTAAATTATTGTTTCTGTTTCGTAACGCAGTTCTTTTGTTTCGGTGTTAATAATGGAATATTTTTAATTTATAATGTTCATAGCTACCTACGAGTATGAAAACCAATCCTAGAAATTATGTTTTCGCTCTAGTTTCATTCTCACACATCTCGGACTCTGTATAGAGATCATGGGAGAGTGGCCATAATGTCAGAAGTCTTTTTGATTAATTCTATCTTTATTTGTATATTGATTATAATCTTATGTCTACAAATCAAATTCTCAAATGAAATTTAATGTTATAAATGGTAGCAAGTATAAATTTAGTATAAGTATAAATTATTCATATTACAATACAGAAACGAATCTTAAAATATTTATTTGTTACATCAAACCCGGCAATCCGGGCATCCATTTTACGACTGTGTCTCTACCTATTGTTACATTTCATCTTCAATATTAGATTTTATTTTTAAATTATTTTAACATAAATAAATTATTCTTCATACTCAACGTTTAGAGCTAAACTTGGACAAACTATTTACAAGATCGATACTTTTTTAAACCACTCATTTTGCGATTTCTAACTTCTTATTTACCAATGCATAATATGCGTAGGAGTGAGAAAAAAAGGTTATATTATTACCAAAAATATAATAATATAACCAAAAATAAAGTGAGTAGCATTCTGTTAAAAATTTTATATACAATTTCATCAATGTAGTCTAAATCGCAAGCCATTTTTTTTATTTTAATCAATTTATAATAATAATAAATAAATATCCTCAGACATTGACACCCATCAACTAGCTCCATTTTAAAGAACGAATGCTGCTTGTGTTACGGATACTAGATAACGGATAAATATATTTAATATATATATATATATATACATTTAAATATTCAGACAATATTGTATTAAATATAAACAACCAAAACTGGTGAAAAAATGCCTGTATTTATCACACAAACATCTGTGCCCACCGGGGATTGAACCCAGAACCTCTCGAGATGGCGACGACTTGAGACCGGCGTACAAACCACTCGACCACGGAGGTCGTAATTTTTTACATATTAAAGTAAAATATTCTGATTCTTAACTATTCCTAATTTAGTTTAGGTGATGTTGATGTAACTCAAAAGTGAAACTAAATAAATTATAAGTATTATAGTATTTCATTGTTATAGTTCTTTCTCAAACAACCAAGGTATTTGAGAAGCCTCTAGCCCTTCTCTCTACCATATCAAATATATCCGCGCATACCTATGGTATGGATAATACCAATTACATATATTAAATACATATATTAGTGTATAACACATTCTAAAGATAGTATAAAAACACCCCTAAAACTAAATCCCGTTCGAGAACACAAAGTAATATCGGATGACGCTATCCAGAATTCGTTCAATCAAAATGCGCAAGTCCGGCCGGGGCGCAGGCGCAAAGGTGCCTTTTGCCGCGGCCATATTTCTTTTCTTTTTTTCTTTTTAAACGGTCGACCTTTAAACAAAAATATCGTCATTCATGGCGGCCAGGTATAAATTTCGAAGTAACAGTTTTTATGCGAGAGATTTTAACGTAATCGGCTCTCGGCTACTCAGTTACAGGGCTTATTGTTAGCTCGTTCTGAGAACGGTTTTTGCTCCTAAGCTATATTGGATTAGATGGCTTATGTAGTATTAAGAATAAAAAATCTTATATCTCTAATACTTGTTTACTTATATTGGATTTAGGCCCCTCTTTAATATTCTTTTGGGTTTATAAGTTAGTTTTTTGGGGATGAAAATATTTTTAAATTGAGCAATTACCGTTAACGTCATATTTAAAAAAAGTTGTGATGAGTTCTAGCTTGGGGCTGGAGTAAGAGGTAGGGCTGTAATTCGTACGTAAATATTTAAAATTATAAAATAATATAATTAAACATAAAGTTTTCATTAATATATATTTATAGATATATCTCATAACATTTACGGTATTTAACTGGCATTTATATTTTTTTTCATTGTTACATTTTCAAACATTTGTAATAGTCAAACTAACTTATTATTTTTAGTAAAATATCCATTGTGTAACATAGCAGCGTTATTTTTTTTTTTTGAAAATACCAAACGATTTTATACAAAAGTTTATAGATAGGTTTAGAAAAACGTTTTGATTTGCACATTAATACGAAAGCACGTACCAGTAAGGTATAATGAAAAAAAACCTAATCCAATGTGTCATGTGCATCACAGTTAAAGATAGTATTATCATAAAACAAAAATCCATAGTTGCTTCAAAACTACTTTATATGCAGTTTGGCAATTTGCATACATTACTTACTAAAATGTCATTTCTACACTAAAATATAAGTAAATAAACACTTACCGGTCCTTGTTCTGCCAATATCACTGTAGTTTAGTAAAAATAATGCAAGATATTTTTAAAATACATCGATGCGTCTCGATGCAGTGTTAGCGAGAGCTTTTTGAAAGCTCACTGAAGCTCGGGAATCACTAAAACTGTAAACTGCTTTACCATGGTCGCCGCGCTGCTAGCGCCATCTAGTACCGAATAGAGGTACTAAAAATGCTTGGTAAGACCGTCGCTGAGGATGTTTCACACCAGAATAGCAAGGCTTGGAATTCCTTATTTCAGAGTTTCTTTAAAATTTTGCCATTGTAAGCATTTTTATTTAACTTTTTATTATTAAAAATCATACTTCCTTTTCACTTGGTTTGTCAAATCAGTCAGTTCTTATGCAAAATAAGACATTCTACGTTTCAGAAAAGGAATAAGCATAATTTTGTAAGAACCTTAAGCATTTACGGGGTAACATTTTTAGGAAAAACGTTCTACTGAAGTTCTTTTGCAATTCAGCAGAGGGCGCGTGAATGCTAATGGTTTGCTTTTAGGGCATTTGAAGTGTTTTGTTTATTGTATAGAGGTCAGTTTAGAATCTCTCACTTTTTGTATTTACCAATTTTTGTTTAGATTACAGTGTAGATTGTAATTTGAATTTTCTAAATTATATTAAAGGTTTCCTTTCTCTTGCTGAGAGGATTTATTGCGAATATTTAATTAAAATAAATGGATGCAACATTTATTAATTGCAGTAAATGTAAAGAATGAAATTGAATAGTCAAGGCAAGCTTTAAGCAATGTGTGAAATGTAAGTTTATGTGAAATAAAAAATAAACTATGCCATAAACATACCTGTTCTTGTAACTACATATCATTTATTATGTTATAGCTAAAAATGACGTCAGCTACCAGCGTCATGACCAAAGTTACAGTCGCCGCGCCATGGTCCTTGGGTTGGTGACCAAAATTTTGTGAACTTGAGTTCGTCTGTGCTTCGGAAGGCACATTAAGCACGCTGTTTTTTTCCACCAATCCGCAATGCGCCAGCGAGCGTTGTGGTGTTATAGCGGGCACTTACATGTGTTTATCCATACACGTAGGCCAGCAGTGGGACGTATGTAGGTCAGTGACTTCACTAATGTTTCAAAAAGCTTCATATCCCTATGAATCCTTCAATATTTTCATTTAACACCAAAGTCGAAAAGTCGTGCAACTTGATAAAGAATGAAAAATTACTAACCCGTCTTCATTTTTGTCGTCAATTTAACCAATCCTATTGAGACGATCCTGGAAAACTGCAGTTTATAATTTTCTTACGGTTTTTTAAAAAGAAAGCTCAAACTGTCTTCAGGTGTTTTCTTTCTTTCATCAGTTTTGTATGCCATTTTGAGATTCAGTAGCAATCACGAGGACGCCTCAACCGAAATAAAAGTTTTTTATTTATATTTTTTAATTTTGTCATTTGACATGTCAATGACATAAGAATTTTGAATTTTAATTCTTTAAAGATTTTTTATTTGGCCTTCTCTGTTATTTACTGTTATTTACATTTTTCTAGACTTCAAGCTACCTATATAAAAATATAGGTAAAAATGAATGGGCTACAGCGCTCACTAAGGATCAATAGTAATGAAAACTAGTGTTTGTTGAAAGGACCGTGTTAGTATTCCAGGTTCCTTTAAATTGCAGTATATCGACGAAGTGGTAAATACAATGTTTTGAATTACTAATAAATGCCTATCTATAGCTCGGTGGCGTAGTGGTTAGTACGCTTTGGCTTTCAATATCGAAAACAAGCTACCTTCACCATAGTCAGACCTTGGATGGGTGACCAAATCTTTGTGATCTTAAACTCCTGCGTGCTTTGGAAGACACGTTAGGCTTTTGATCCTGGTCGCTACTGCGACTATTTCTACTCCCTAACCCGCATTCATAATCCACACACTTTATTGTACTAGCCTAACATTTTAAAAAAACAAAAGAATTGTAAAAAATGTGAAAAAAAGAGCAACCCTCGAGTTTCTGGCTCGCTCTTCTCGCTCGCTCTTCTCGGGGATGTCTGCGTTCCGAGCGAGTGGTAGATTCACTTATTCATAAATTGACGTTTTTAAGTGTTTGTATATCAAGCCTATAAAATAAAGATATATTTGTTTTTTTTTTTATTTTTGATTGGACCAGCTTGATGGTGTTACGACCAATACTCCTCATGTGTTTCTCCATGAGGAAGGGCTGCGCCCAGCAGTGGGATGTATATCTTTAAGCTGAGGTCGCCTATCCACAAGTTCACGCTCAACTGGTAGGGTTTTTTGGAAAGCGAAATAAAAGAAAAGTAACAAGACAGTCATATCCATACTAATATTATAAATGCGAAAGTAACCCTGTATGTCTGACTCGCTTTCACGTCCAAACTACTAAACCAATTAAACCGAAATATGTACACAGATAGTCTAGAGCCTGAGAAAGGACATAGGCTACCTTTTCTCCCGATACGGAAACTGCCATGAGGGTGAATGTTAAAAAATGTAAATAACGCTGCCCAGGAAAATTAAGGACAAATTTACGCCACTATGAACTTTGCTTCTAATAATAGAGTAGGAGTAAATTTTCAAATCCACCAATTGACGCTACTGTTCCAATTTAAAAAAAAAATTCAGTGTTGAAGAGCCTAAGGCTACATACCATCACAATATCTCAAAGAAACCATTCATCGCATACTCGTACGTATTTACTCTGGACTTTCCTACTCGAAACAGGATATTAACCATTGACCTACATCAATGCAATATTTTAATTTCAAAATCGTATTCGGGAGTACTTTAAGTACAATATGTGGACCTTATACAAAGTTTCACTACCTCAAATATGATTAATCTAAATCAGACTCATCACTTCGTACTCTCACTACGATTACTCAAAAAACTGAACCTGGAACTTTATCACTGATTGTCAAAGCAGTCGCGCGGGAACATTGAAAAATGATTCGCGACACGATACACACCTTAATGCGAGGTATCTTAGTCGTCCAGCGGTCTCCACAATCGGACGGACAGACGAACATTAATAATATTACTCATTGTAACGCAACAGGACATGCCCGATACCCATCGGTTGAGATGCCACGACAAGTATTCGGTAAAGTGGAGCTTAGCTGCTAGCTGTACTGGATTTGTGTCTGTAATTTTTATGTTATGTATAGTTCCCGCGACTTCGTCCGCGTAGAATAGTTACTTTGAGATAGATGGCCTATAGTCTTCCTCAATAAATAGGCTATTCAACACTAAAAGATTTTTTCAAATTGGAACAGCCTTGTTGCGTACTCCTTGGAGTCCTGGCAACCTTTTATACCATTATTTATGTCATTTTTGAATTATTTACATTTTGATACCTATTGTTTTTTGCTCTTATTGTTTCCTTAGTTCCGAAAGCTAGTTGTTCTTATAAGTGTTGTAGTTTCTCTTATTATTATAGTTTTTCACCTTAAACCGCCTTCCTATTTAGTAATTATACAGTCCACACCTATCCATTTCAAGCCAAAATTGGTGGAATTGAAAATTTACACTTACTCTATTATTAGAAACAAAAGATTTTAAACTTTCGCGTTGCATTGTATATAAAAGTTATAACACCGGGACTACACTATACACTACATTATGTACGTATTATATTAGAAACAAAGTTCATAGTGGCATAAATTTGCCCTAAAATTTTCTGGGAGGCGTTATTTAAATTTTTTAACATTCACCCGCATGGCACCCGTTCCCATGGGAATATCGGGTAAAAGGTAGCCTGTGTCCTTTATCAGGCTCTAGACTATCTGTGTACCAAATTCCGGTTAAATTAGTTCAGTAGTTTTGACGTGAAAGCGAACAGATAGACAGAGTTAATTTCGCATTTATAATATAAATATGGATTATTGGGCATATGTTTTGTTTTACTAAAACCTTGTGGTGACAAGGTAGGATGATCCAGAAAGGGCGCAGAAATGTACTGCATAAGACCATTGTCCAGCAGTGGGCGTCTGAGTTGAGATGATGAATAATGTTAAATTCCGTGCTATGCACGAGATTTGTGACAGTATTATTGGAAAAATTACCAAAGAATTTTGAAGGGAAACTGTTTTATCAGCGGAACCTTCTGAATCTCCAGCGCAAAATCTAAATATTTTTCTAATACGACCGACCGAATCTGTATCAAAACAGGGTATAAAGTGAAATATTCAGACAGGATGATTTATAGGTCCAGCCACCGATTCCCAGCAGCGACCTACAAACTAAGGCAACCTTCACATTTTTACACTCCATTGTTGGCACGTGGTGCTCCCCTCGCAGGTTCGGCCGTCATGTCATTGCTCAGCCATCATTTATCATAGCTCAATACTGCCGTCAAATCGAGCGGCGTCTAGCTGGCGCTTACAGCAACCCAGCATTCGGAAACGAAATCGTTTAGCGATACAGTTTCTCTACCCATTCAATTGTTACATGTTAAAAATTTTACCGTTGAGCCAATTCGGAGCCCGGCTGTGCACTGAAGTGAAAAGATTAGTAATTCAAAACCTATCATTTTATTAATAGCTTCTTCGTAAAACGATTTTGATTCCGATGCGTTATTGTGTCATATGAACGCATTAAAGTTGAAATTCTAGAGAAGTTCCTTAGACTCAACTTATCTGATAATTTCACTCAAACTGTCAATGTTGCTCCATTAAAACACAAGTTATCCTCATAATTTATTTTATCATCTTCACCAATTTCTCAATTTTAATACAATTTATTAATACAATACAATAATTTAAATGATCAAGTTACTACTTTCCTAGAGTTCTCATTTAAATTGGAATGAACGATAAACATATTTATATTCAGTTAAAAAGAAATAACATAACTTAATAAAGAAATATTTACATAAATCAAATCTGAAGGAGATTTAAGAAAAGAAATAGGCCACATCCTATTGCACATTAAATTCACAATACAAGCGAAACAAAGTTTTGATTTAAATTTATTACGTATTAAGATTTGAACATTATTTAATTCATTTACACTAAGTGACGTACCTAATATTTACAAACAATAAATAATGCAACAAATGGACCAGTCGAGAAAACCAAAAATAGCACTCCAGACATACTGTGAGGAAATTCTAATACATGAACTTAAATCGTGCTGTTTGTCTTAAGAATAAAATTTAACAAAATATCACAGTTAACCACGACGATTCTAATAAACGTGATAACAGAACCTTAAGCAATCCAAAATTGTATAGCAACGATGCCAAAATATTATAAAAACAATCATTTATAGTTGGAAGAAAGGAAAAAAAATCACTTAGCATATTAAGTACATTATACAAATACGACATTAAAATTTTCAAAGTACGTAGTAGATCCACATTCAATTGAAATCGTTTGTGGAAATTTTAGAAAAATTACTATTTTTAAGTAGTACCTTAACACCGTTTAATTACACATCGCTTGTAGTATTTATATTATGATAAATATCTCATTATTTACAACTAAGGACAGGAACATAAAACAGTTCTTCGGGAAGTTTGTTGAAATATATTAAACTTTTCATCGTATCTACTTTAAGACGAATTCATTTATTTACATTAATTAAAACGAAACATATCTACTTATTCACAGTGTCTATCTATAATTACTGAGCTTACATTACCTATTTAAGTTCACAGCGCTTTTACAAGCCCTCCCTAAATTATATTCATTATAGGTTACAATATGGTACCTGCGTAGGTACTTTGATACATCTTTGTTTTATTTTGTTGTGTGGATTCACCAAGTTTTACTCTATCCCTGTACATCTCCGAATTTGTTATTGACGTGACGGCTAATTTGTTAAGTAGTTTTTGATTGTAGCAGTTACTGTACCATCTAAACAAATCCCTTATATCTAGCCATCACAATGTACACTATTCGATATTCCATTATTATATCTTACAATTTTAGGAATAATATGCAAATCCAATTACATCTTATGACTAGGTAAATTTCTTCCTACTTCGAGCTTTATTTTAATGATTGATAGTGTATTTTGTTTACAAAATTATAATGAATATGTAGGATTTCTCATTGTACAATGTTCTTTTTTACAAAAGTAACAAAATGAGAAATAGAAGTCCCATCATTGCTTGCATTTCCATGATAACTATTTTCTTCTTTTATCACCTTCACACGTCTTCACTGAACCTTGAAGCACAAACACTTTGTCTAGGTGTCACTTTTAATGTCACAACAACAATAACAAAATTGGGCTACACTAGATAAAATTTTTCAAACAGCGAATAACTGATCCAGTCTGGTTGCTGTGATTTCGAGAATTTCATGTTGAAATTGACATCACACACAACCCCGTATAACGAACGGGCGACTGTCTAGTTCAGTAAATCAGTTATCCGCTGTTCGAAAAATTCCACTGATCCTATGCGGAGAGATGCGCGAACTGGCTCGGGTGAAGATCGAACTGGTAAGGATGACCATACGGATTCATATGGTATGGCACGATGTTCATCGAGGCCATTTTGTGCTCCTTCTTCCACTTCATGCGCCGGTTTTGGAACCAGATTTTGATCTGCCTCTCGGTGAGGCACAGCGCGTGCGCGATCTCGATCCGTCTCCTCCGCGTCAGGTATCGGTTGAAGTGGAACTCCTTCTCCAGCTCCAAGGTCTGATACCGAGTGTACGACGTCCTCTGACGCTTCGTCTCACCATTCGCGTTCACTGTACCTGAAAAAAAATAACGTACAATGTTAATTTTATGTCGCAGCATGGAATGATTAATCGTGTTTTCATTGCATAAGTTCGTTAAGGATTATTCTGGTCGCGAATGCGCGCTACGTTAATATTTAGATCTGAATGTTAGTTTGAGCGCCAATGAATAGTTGGCTCGATCGGCTTCGTGCCTTGCCACGCTTGCTCGATTGTGATGTACAGCTCGCGGCAACACGCTCGATTCAGAACGAGAATTCTATGCAGAAACCCAAATAGTATTGCGCAATTAATTTAAATTTATTTCCCTGAGCTGTCTCATTTTTCTTTATTTATATCGAGCCGCTCGCCACTTTATGACACATTCTAATGATTGTTTTGGCACGGGCACGTTCCTGTTTGTGAGCGTGATGAGGGCGCCAAGGTAAGCTTTATTTGTTCACATATAATTTTATGTTCAAATAAATGGCGTTGTGCTGATGGTGTCTATTGCTTTGACTGCTTGGAAAGTGCGCTAGAAATGTTTTGGACTAAAGAGCCGCTACTTGGAAATCAAAGGAAGGCTAGCGACGGCGCTCAAGTCACGGGTTGCATGCCGCACCTGTCACGCCGTGTCGGCGGTGCGGCCCACCACTTGGTCCGGTTTGGAAGTCCGCCAGTGGTTTCGTGATCGATACGAGACCTGTCTCGAGCGTGTCTACCAAATTAAACTGTTTCATTTATTACGTTTCTCTAAGCAGCTCGGACTGTTAAAATAAAAGTGAATTAAGTACGTTAATATCAGGCCATAATCGTCAAATTCCTCAATAGAATTGCGATAGGAATTGAATTAACATGTTCATAACTACAATTGGACAATGATGAAGAAAAACTGTAATCAATTCAGTTGAGGCGCCCAATACTTTAACATATTCAGTCGGACATGTCAGGTCCGCGTCAATAAAGATGTTTAAGAGAATATAAATATTCGATTCCGGCCGATGTAAGGGACGACAAGTGAAGCCGCGGCAAAAACCCTACGCGATTGAAATGTTAGTGACAGCTTGATGCACAAACAACCGACTGACAGCATTATTTTACCATAATCCTTGTAGAGAAACAAAACGAATGGACGCAATACGGTGACATTTGAATTTCAATGTGAATTCACGAATAATGCCGTGATGTTGATTAAGCGTTCACATCAAGTTTCTAATTTGAATGTGCTTAAATAGAAAAGTGCAAAGTAATATGTTAGCGTCAAATTATTCAATGAAATATTGATATGAGGAAGAATATGGAGTGTACAGTTGTTTCCGGATAATACTTGATTTGACGCAAACTTTAAAGATTATAATATCAATGAATAATAATTGCATACATTGTCTACAGTACTATAATTCTAAGCGAGAACTGATTATATTTACATATTACGTAGGTACTACATCATTCTGCAGGTAGGCTAATTTGTATGTAATATACATATATACGGATATGTATATAATATACAACCCATAAACTATAATTTGGTTTTTAATTCCGAATACATTTAAAAGGTATTCCGCAAGTACAGTTTCCACTAATGCAGCGACCTCCCGTGGGTAGAGGCGTGAGGTAAAACAATTGGCAAGTCATAAATATCCTATCAACGCTGCACCGTCTCAGCCATGACGTGTATAAATCTAACGCCTTACCTACACAAGTTCGCTGTTGATTTGACACAACATATTATACATTATTTCCGCTGTTGCGCGCTGCGCTTTGAAAATTAATAAGTACAGATTATAAGGGGTTGAGAATATGACGAAGTCAATAATTTTATTTGTGAATAGCCACACAACAGTCTAGCGATTGAACTTTTCTGAAAGTTGAAAGATTATTGAATCCTATCGCGCAAACATTTGTTGCGTCATGCGCCGCAAGGAACCCCCCGAGAAAAAATCAAGGCTCTGTGAAAAACCCACAAGGAAATATTTAATATATTTTCTACATTTTCTATTATTCAACACTCAATACTTTATTCTAAATTGAATTGCAATTATGTATCGTTACTCTTAAAATTGTGCCCGGAAATTACGGAATCCATATCCATCCATGAATGCATGTGTATTCGACGTAATTGGAGATTCACTTACTGTAGAAGCCGTGTGGTAGCGGCTCATTAAAAGAATACTACCAACCCATCTCTTCCCTTGGGTATCGTAAAAGGCGATTAATGGACTTAGAACTGCAAAGCCATCCAATACCATATAGCGGCAACGGGCTCACCACCTGTCACGCTGAGTGCAGTCACTGCTTGGTGAAGCGCGGACCATGGCAGTGGACTGCTTTTGCGCTGCTTTTGCCTAGTCTCTGACTAACCCTTAGGTGATAATAGTCGTGATTATAATAATATGCATGTATGTACTTGAGTACATTCAGCTCAGGTTTAGGAATAATGTAAATACGGTTTTTTTTTGTGAAATGTTCCCATTCTGGGAAGGCAAGGGGAAATAAGCCCATACAGCGTCGTCTTCTGTAATTGTATGTCTTCAGTATTTCGCATTGAAATGAAAGTGCACCTTGTGCAAATATATGCACCTTGGGGGAGTTTGGCGCCAAATAATCGATGGTAGACACTGTGATGCTACTTCGATGAGGTGGATTACCACGATAAAAAACTCAACATTTTTCACACCACTTGACACTTATTTCATAGATCCTATACATTGCTCATCATCTTAGATACTTATTACAAAAAACGACACTTATTTTAACAATGTCCACTCCGAAACATTATTACCATCATTAAAACAAATATCTGTCCGCCATTGTGAAATACCGCCAAAAACTCCACGTATAGACGGTAGCTTTGCAATCATTTCTATTCTCATTGGGATATAACTACATAATATAATAATCTACATTATAGTCCTCATGCCATGTCCATACATGAATACATATGCCCAGTATTTGACGTAAGAAGAGATTAGAAAAAAATAAAGCTGTATCGCATGGGATCAGCTTAATGAAGATATAGATATGGGACATATAGATTGCTCCACACTGCAATCTTACATTTGGTCACTTTCATGATTGTATATTGAAATGTTTATTTTTTTATTATACATTTTGTTTAGCTATTATAAATTCCTTTTTTTTTCTATTATATAAACACAAAACTTTTTTGTGAAACATAGGTATTATTATTGTATCCATTCATATTAGAGATAATTTTTTTTTGTTTTGGCCAGGAGAGTGTTCCGAATAGACATGACAATTAATTAACTACTTCAGTATAACTATTACAATCACTTGTATATTTTGATACGTCACTTTTGGAGAATTTTCCTTCCAATTCAATTTTGACCTTTGTGACTAATGCCCAATTGCACGATCGAGAGTTAGTGCCTGGTTAGGCGCTAACTCTCGATCGTACAATTGGGCCTAAGAGTATTATATAATACACGTAAATTGTATTAGGTTGTAGAACATATTGATGTAAAGGGAGGACGGAACCCTTGCAGAGTTTCTTGCCTCTATCTTCTCTAGACAAGGCCTCCCAGTAGTGAAAGGGCCGGAAAAAAAGTAGTGGTATTGTCAATTTAATTTATTTTGTCAATTTTTACTTATAATTTATTTTGTTTTGACATGTCAAAAGTGTATTTGATGATACCAATTTGATGAAATGACTTTGAGTTTGAGTTTGAGTTTGAAGAACGAATCTTGGTTGAAGAGGTTATGCGGTTAGTAACCGATTTTTAATAAAAAAAAATATTTCAAGTTTATTGGAAATCTACACTACAGCAGGTCACACAGTCGCTTGACATCGTGTAATGTCACAATATCACCTGTATTGATACATTAATTGCCCAACCAGTCAGATAAAAGCCTATTGCCATGCACATGGCAAGCACAGCGTAAAGCAAGCTATCGTGAGAGTTTTTGGCGGCATTTGACTAATGGCGGACGTGATTTTTATTTCGATAATTGTAATATTGTTTCGGAGTGGATATTGTTACGTAAAATCAGTGTAGTTTTGTGTAATAAGTGTCTATGATGATGTGCAATGTGGAGGATTATCGAATTAAGCGTCAAGTGGTGTGAAAAGTGATGAGTTTTTTATCGTGGTAATCCACCTCATCCAAGTAGCACCACAGTGTCTGCCATCGATCGTTTGACGCCAAACTCTCCCAAGTTGCATTGAAATGCTAGTGTATTGCAACTACTGAAGAAATAAATACTGAAGACTTGGCTGTATGGGCTTCGTTCCCTTTGCCTTCCCTACATGGAAGAATTTTACAAAAAAAAAAGCAAGCTATCGTGCTCAGCCTACATCCCACTGCTGGGCACAGGCCTTCCTCAAAAAGACATGAGGAGTATGGGTAACACCACCACGCTGACCCAATGCGGGTTGGTGGGTAAAAACGGTTGCAAAAGCGACCGGGACCAACGGCTTAACGTGGCTTGCGAGGCACGGAGCAGTTCGAAATCACAAAGTTTTGGTCACCCATCCATGGTCTGACCATGGCGAAACGCATACTAACTACTACGCCACCAAGCTCCTCAAGGCAAGCTATATTGACAACAATGAATCATACTCAGTGGTACCTACTAGCAGAATTGAACAGGCACCCTCTACCACGAGCAGCGCCGTATATTGTATTTGTACAAAACCGTCTACATCTTCCATACCCTTAGTGTAAGTGCTTAATTTTGTTAGTTGCGTTATGAAGCTCAATTTCTATTGGAAACGTGACTTTCGCTACTTTCCGCTAGGGGCGCTTTTCACGTTTCCCATTGAAATTGAGCTTCTTGCAACTAAAAAAGTTAAGTTTGCAATGATAACATACACTAACTAGAGGTACAGAAAAGATCACCCTTTCAAACAAGTACCTAAAATAGAATAGAAGCCAAAACAATAAATTTTATTAGACATATTCTACTTATATCTGTAAGTTGGTTAAAATGAAAGCAAAATTTTTATTGTTGATTCACAAATAAACCGTGTAGTAGCTCATTAAAAGAATATGGGTGTAGTAGAAGGCAACTAATGGACTTAGACCTGCACAACCATCCTATGGCTTATAGCGGGTACGGGCTCACCACCTGTCACGCTGAGTGCAGTCACTGCTTGGAGTGCTTGGTGAAGTGCGCACTATGACAATGGACTCTTTGGGGATAATAGTCGTGATTGTATGTATGTATGTTTCATAAATTCACGCTCATGAAGTCACGAGTAACAGCTGGTTGTTGTCGTTAGACCGAGTGTTGCAAACGTTATATGGTGAGGAAAACTATCATCCAGCGGTAATAAACACAAGGTTTATTTACGGATTCAGTTGTAGAAGACGAGATTCGTTCTTCTCATGATGGATATTCCGTGTATTCTGTTTTTTTTTTACTTATGACAGGTAAGCTCTTGGCCTTCATCTCACCTGATGGTAAGTGACGATAAAGCCGAAGGTGCACGCGAGCATTACCTGTATTCCTCAACAACTGAGGAACTGGCTATCTTATTACCTCTGATTGCCGGAACACAACAATACTTTACAATATTGTTATCATGGCAGCAGATTTGTAAGGCGGTGGTTGAAATCCAGGCTAAAAATCCCTGCCCCCGTGGGGAATCGAACCCGGACCTCCCGATCAACTCCCAGTGGTGTCAACCACTAGACCAGAGAAACGGTTTTTCTTAAAGCGATTTTCCTGGCTTTTTTAATTATTACATGTAATTAAAAAATGACCAGTAACTAGGAATGTTAGGGCATGAAAGTGTATAAGGGGGATAAGATCACTACAAAAATTGTGTGAATAATTTTTTTAAGCAATTTTTTAATAATTATATTTATTAGGTTCTTCATTATGTTGTGAATTGGTTCTGGGCAAATATATTATTTTTAATTTTTCTAAATTATTTAGGCATATTCATTTAAGGTAAATGCATATTCATTGTAGGTTTAAGGTTTAAGGAGCTTGCTCATTATTCATATTTCTGTCTGGCGGCTGAGTAAAATGTTAGAATGAGAATGCTTCTATGCCTATAATGCCAATATATAATTCTAGGTCACAGACCATTGATATTCCGTCTGCCTCGGTCTAGACATATTGCATGGTCAAATTTTAAACGAATGACATCGTATTACCTATGGATGAGACGTTAAATTTGAAATCTAAAATAGTTACCGTCTGGAGATGAATTTTTACGAAATAAAATCAATTCACTATATTTATTTTAGGATATTTACATTTTATTTATAGTGAGCCTTCACAGACTGTTTTTTACAGTTCTTTTTTATTTTATGATGCATATAGATAACATAACTACCAATGCAGCCCACATTATTTAGAAGAAATATCTTTAAGCATCTAAAACTATATTTTTATTCACGCTAGCTTTGTGACAAACATTTAAGAAATTAATTTAGTGGAAAATAGTTTGGAATAGAAATAGAAAAATATATTTTTATAGGTATTTGTATAAGTATATCACCACCGCTCATAAATAGCGTCTTCGGATATGCCAACATAAAAATGTCCGGTGATAAAACATCAAAGCGAAACAAGACTAATGATATCTAGATGAAAACAGAATACATGTAATAAAAGTGTCAGATATTCTTTACACGTACCGTTTACACAAGACTATAATTGTTTATGTATCATTTTATGCGAGATCTCGGAGTCACAATCGGTGTAGTCATTATAATAAATTTGAGATAATTAACTCGGAATTACATCTAGGAGTGCATAAGATGATATTTACGGTTTGATGTTGGATATGACGTTTTTGGAGTAATTTTGTTTCTTAATTACGCTCATTCGTTGACAAAATAATTACCAATTTGTACCCTATTTTTGTTTAGGATCATTTAAAAATAATAAAAATATTTTCGGTATTACTTTTTTACTTTTAGATAACATAGAGCAAAAAACATAAATGTAAAGAAAAAGACGTGTCTACTGATATTATTTCCTTCATAAAATCTTCTAAGAATAAACTGCAAAAGCTAACGGCTTTACCTAGTAGACCCAGGATGCATATTATGGAAATGTTCCAGACAATAAAAAGATCCTCGCAGTTGTCTAATATAATCAGTTGCCATGGAGTCTAGGCCGGTGAATATAACATCTGCCTGTTTATTGGCAGTCAGTGCGTTGTCAAACAGGTCATCTAACAATATTCAACGAGTGAACAGACAGATTTATCATGCAGTCTGGCTGAATTTAGAATTAGGCTTTGTGTTACGTGCTCTTTGACCTGCAATCAGTGCTGCTGGATTTAGAACCAGATTAGAGACTAAGGGCGTCTTGCAGGAAATTATATTATTATAATAAATCAAGATTTAAAACTAGATTTAGAATTTTTTTGTCAGTTCGTATATGGTTGAAATGTCAAAAAGAGCAAATGGCCCTAAGGGCCTCTTGCAGAAAATTTTAAACCTAGTTTAAAACTAGATTTTTGACATTTTAGCCATAGTAAAAATGACAAAAAATTACTTAATCTGGTTTTAAATCTCGATTTAAATTTCGTGCAAGACGCCCTATTCTTATACATAGTTATCATAAAGATCATATTTCGCCTAGCAAGATGGCTTGGGGATGGACGTTATTAAAGAAGTTATACCTAACCGATTTGAATAGGTCCTAGCCCGAAAGACTTAAATAATGCGGATTGTGCTAAATAGGAACGTCTTTTCCACGACCAAAACAGAGTGGAAAACTTAAGGCCTATCCATACTCCACGAAGCGAAGGAACGCGAGTACGAGAGAATGGAGTGTCGAAGGGCCATAACCTTTTCGACTGTGATTTATCAAATTATCATCACGCCTCTTTCCCCGAAGCGGTAGGCAGAGGTGTTACAATTCGCCAGAAATGTTGTTTGGTTGGGTAATAGCTATATAATTATTCATATTATTGAAATCCACAAAATTATTAGAGTTTGATATGAATGTTTTCATATCGGTGAAATAATGTTAGCAATCAATAAAATTTTTGTATTTTGAGAGTAGAGGCAAAATGCCTTCAATTTCTTTTTTAAAGATATTTTCCATACAATAAAAAGTATGCATTATATAATATTTCATTAAAAGACAACTCAAGTTCAAACTTGAAGTAACTCCATCAGAAATGATAAATTTATTCATCGCAAAGGTACTCAGGTCATGTTGTAAAATAAATGTACCCCATGCTAAGGATAGATAACTGGATACAAAGTACTTATGTAAAATAATGCCATGAATCTAGTCATACCGCTTTCCTTCACCTGTTGAAGACAAAACACTCACGCGCAGCCATTTCGTGACTCCGAATGACAAAATGACTGACATTCGCAAGGTGCTGTTTGACACTGGAATTTAACCGTTTCTTTTTAAAGTTTCATAATTCCTTGACAGTCGGTTGTTTATTTAAAGTGTACTACTAGTAGCTTCCGTTTCGTTTCGATCATCCTCCATCGCAACAATGTTCCAATGTGTAAATAATTTAATTTTTCTAAAATGTATATGTGCTGGAATAAATATAATTTATTTGCAGAAATGTGGGATTTTGTAACCGGGTTGCAGTGATTTAGTTTGAAGACAATACACAAAGATTTTCTTGAGTGCTTCAATTATGACAACTTATTGAATATCTTTTACATTACGTGGCAGCGATGTCGGGTTGGAAAAAAAGCACTTGACGTTCATTATAATTACCTCTTTTTCAGTTGCATGCAACAGTTACGGCTCATGTTACAAAGTGATCAGCTGAATCAATCGAAGCAATCTAAAGCCAATAGAGAGTCTTTCAGTTGAATGTGTAACAAATCTACCCACCTCTTTAGGGATATACGCGTGATAATAACTATGGTGTGATAAAAAATCAGCCACCCACACCTTGCCGGCTTTTACAATCTCATATTGGTAAAAACTTAAAAAACCAGTGCATTATGATAAGTAATATTATAATACTTTACATTAAACAAAGAAAAGTAAGCTACAAAAAAGAACTTGTAAACCATATTTCACTGTTGCGTGCCGACAATCAAAGTATTTTAACCAATTCAAAGATACGCTTCTTTTTTCAGTAATTCAAGGCTTCCAAGTAGTTACTGCAGTAAACGTACAATTTACTTACAAAGTACAGTCGTGACTCGGCTCTTCAAATCTGAGACCTAGTAATTGTGTAATAAGGTATCATTTAAAAGGCTATTAAACTGTTTGTGCACCTATAAATTATTTTCCTGTCGTCTTCGTATCGGAAGATTTTACTCTTTCGCTGTGTTTTTTCTGAGAGATGTTTTTTTCACGTGGTATCTCGGGCAAGCTATCGTCGCAATGTGTCAGCCTGTCGTCCAATGACAGTTTACGAAACATTTGGCTTAATCCTTCTGGGAGTCTTTTTATTAATTTTAGACGGCATCCCTTCGGTACCTTTCGGACAAACTTTTGATCTAACTATATTGTTGCTTTTATAGATTGAATATGCCTGTTGTGCTGGGAGTTTACCAAAAACTTATGATTTGTGATATCTTGCGTTCTGCTTTTGACGTATGCCTTTTGCCGTGGACATTATTTACCTTAGTAATTTGTTCGTTCAAGATTTGGTCATAAAATTACGATAATATTTATAATTAGAAATGAATCAAAATTTCACTCCCTGTACCGTTTATACAAGTCTATAATTATTTTCTTTACATTTAAGGCGGTTCCCACACTGAGCCGCACGATGGATCGTTATGCTTTGATGCGTCTTCGAACACGTCAATTCCATCAGCGAAACGCACCTATGCTAGATCCGGATATCAGAGCCGGCTGTCATTTCATACAAGCATTGCTCACCCGCATGTAAGCGCGTGAAACGCACTTACGTGAGTAAGTGAGTTTTCATTGTGTTGTATTGTGCGTTTTTTCTATACAAAAGAGATATTTACTTTCATGCCACTTTAGAACACGTATCAACGCATGGCGCTCCGTCGTGCGGCATTCTCCTTCTAAAAGGAGTCCTCGGAATCGAAATCACGTATAAACCCTGGACATTAATCCTGTTTTGGACGAGACACAATTAGACTTTCTATCGTGACTGCAAACATATCAGGTGATGAGATAATCATTACAATAAACATCTTACTATTCACATGATGATAATATTATATCTAGAAGAGCACATAGATTAAAAATCTAAATTGTTTTACTTCCTTCAAAAAGGTTACAGTTAACTTAATCTAGGGGTTGGGATCTTCTTTTAAGTATATTCATACTTGTGCTAGAAGACTCTAGACTCGACTCTATATAGATATAAGCTATAGTTTTTCGCGATATTTCTTTTCAAGAAGCCTTGTTGAAGTGTTTTTGATATAATTATGAATTTCACATATTTCGTCAACGCAACACCGGTTTTATCTACTGCAGTAGCCTGGGAACCACGGTGGTGGCATCTAACTGTGATGAAATATTACGAGCAGTCAGAGAGCGCGCATGTCTCAAATTATGTCATCATGCCGGCCTGCCCAAATGTCAGTGGCTCGTACTCGCCACTCGTTATGATTTGGCTCGTTGCCTTACGATTATTAAGTTTAACAGTCTCCGGATATTTGTTAAGCGCTTTGAAAGCTTACGATTTTAAAGAAGATGATTTTTTAAGTGACTGTTTTCGTTTTTTCTAATATCAAATGGCTCCGCTTTTTATGGCACCATTTCGAATTCTGTCGTCCCACGCCTACGACCCACTTTTATCATGAAAGCCATTTTTACTTTTTTAGCACATGCTTATGAATGAAAAATCTTTTTTAAAATTTCGCGAAGAGAAAGACTCCGTGTCTGTTTGTGGAACGGCATACCTTAAACTATCATGTTAAACGACTTGTTTCTTAGATACTGAACAAGCAAATAGAAGATAAATTGTATTCTGAAGTTAAAGAATCTGAGCAGCAATCTTGCAAGCGCAGTTTCCAGTTCGTAAGGTGCCCAGATTCTCAGATTGAAATCCGAGCTAGCGCGCACGATGCTGCGATCGGGTCATGGTCCTATTATAAGCGGGGACTTATTATTACAATCTGAATGGGTAATTTTTTACTTTTAATAGAAAATAAGATTATAATTAATATTTAATTTAATATTTTGGTTACTGGCAACAATTAGAAATATTAGAGCGCGGATGCAATAATAATTATGATCCTATATTTCTCTTAATATTTTCACTTTGTGGATAACATATAAAGTCAATCAATTTTGATTGATATTTTACAATGCATATAATCACGAGGATGAAATACGCAAGATGACAGTACCACTACAATATTGACTATTTGTTGAATGGAGCACAAATTCACACATTTACACCGAATGAAATCACTTCAAGCGTAAACAAAAACAATGTTAGTACAAAAGAAAAATTAAATCATCATAACATATGCGGACTTCATAAAATATTAATTGTTTAGTAAACATGAGTTTTACAAATGGGCCCGAGACTGTGGCATATCATGATCGTCGACAGTCGAACCGCGACTCGTAGAAGAGATTTCTCACGTTCGTGGCATGCACTAATCGCGACGTAGAAATATTAAGGACACTAATATCTTGTACACATTTACATAACACGCAATAAATCTAAGTGCGCCTGCGCCGGCGCGTTTCATTCGGCGCTGTTGATAAATTCTTATTGGAGCTTTTTCGTTGGCCTATTTCAGTGGTCGTGCTCGCTCAATCTCGGTTGCTTGTTCCATTTTGTACAATGGACCTACCGTTCGGCTTATCTCTGCTTGCTGCTTCAGGTTCACGACTCTGCTCAACATTGTATTCGATATCGATGGGGTTTGTTACTCCTTTTGTTTGTTGCTAGATTTTGCAAAATTTGTATTTAGGTACGTTTGTTGTGTAAAACTAACGTCTCTTTCTTGAGCAACTGTTTCCACAGAGAGTCAGTAAAACGTTGCATTACATTTCATTTACTTATTACCCTTATTATGGTTACATCGATCGAACAAAGAATGTGTTTCAGAAGCAGCTGTGGACCGCAGTAATAATGTCAGTAGTAGTCTTACTTAATACAGAGTTACCATAAAAAGCTTACATTTTTGTGAATTTTGAACAATGGTTTGATTCAAGGCATGTCATTGTGTCAACAGTTATACATATTGCTAAGAAGACCAATATCTGAATATTTATACATTATATTGAAACTGAACTTGACTTTCGTAACAAAACAAATAAATGTTACCATAAAAAAGATAAGATAGCTTAGAAGATAATAGAAATAAGTCTGAGAAGAATAATAAAGACAATAGAGAAAGAGATGTTAAGTTAGAAGAGTAGATAAATATTAGCAAGAAATTTGGGCACTTATTTAATAGGTGAAGGTTAAACGGCATTATTATTAAATTTGTAACTACCTATAACATAACTATCATTTCATTTCATATAATTCTCAGTAAAGAATCACTATACTATTGTATCAAATTACTAATGACAAGTTGTCGCTTACATCTGGCATATATTAGTCTAATGTGATACTGCCTAGTTGATTATATTATGTATAGCTTTGATCGCTTATCTCGAAGACTAATGATCTATCTATCTACGTTTAGTCCGACTTACCAAACCGGTGTACTGTACTTACCAACTACATTTACAGATAGCATGAACTTATTCACTGGCTTTAAGATTCAAAACGGCAAAAGTAGTTACATTTGATGTTAGTTTACTTGTATCTGCAGGAAGTAAGAACAAACCTTGGTATGAGGGAATGCCTATAGTCTATCGTGATTTATTATAGTGTTTCTCTAAGCAACCACGTTAATTGCATATACAGACAAATATCTGAGAGCCAATAATTTTGTACGATCTAAATAAATATTTTATTCAATTTGCCATTCAAGCTTGTTAATACACAATTGCATAATGATATTGACCAAGGAAACAATCAGATATATACCTAACTTTTAATTCTTTTATAGGCTATAATTTTATTTACCTTTCCTAACAATTACTTACAATAGGCGTTCTGTTTTGTGCTTAGAATTCCTAATTTGATTTTCGTCATTTTCTTTTGTCTTTCATTTCTTAGACAGTGAAAGTGAACAGTGTGTACGATTGGGAAAAAATCTAGACACGTCTGTTATCATCCTAAATTGATTGCAACACAATTACAGCGGACGCTGTGGGACCGGTAATAATTTTTAAAATATCGCCGAGTAAATGATGCCATAAATTTTATATAATAATACATACGCCCAACGAAACGGCATCATGTGCGGAGAGCTAATTGAATATTAATTTCATAATAAATCTGGTGGAACGAGTTATCGTAGTTGCCTTTTATTTATATATAACTTAACTGACATCGTTTGGCAACACTAGCCACACGTTGTGGAGGCTTATACAATTCTCATTTGTTTTTTTATGACTATCGAATGTGATTTTGATTGTTATTATTATTGTTGGACCATCAATCTCGAATGTAATAGTATTTATTATTTATATTCTTACAACTTTGTAACGTAGTAGCGTAATGCAAATAAAATGAATATGTTGAAACTTATGTCAATAAATTAGCCTCGTTGCTGTGTTACATTAAGTTTTAAAAGGGTCTTGTTAAATTCATCGGGTCAGCGATACATTTTTATGTGAAACAGTAATATTAATTTTGTTTCAATCTACAAATTTAGGATACCACGCCTCTGTCGGCAACCATACAAACACCTTCCGTCTCCAACAATTTATTGCTTTTATCTTGAGCACAGTCGCGGTCAGTGCACAAACAAACGACATCTCCGACAATAAGACAAATCGGCCGATTACAAAACACTACCTGCCCGCGGTGGGTCCAACCCATGCAAATTTCCAAAAACTGTTGCCAAGAAAAAGGCTCATTATTGCCCCTTTTATAAGGAGAGTAAAAGTATAATAGCCCCTTTAATGTTATACATTAACACATTAATTACTCTGACATGACAAAGAAAGGTTTTTCTAACTTTCTTCGGACACAATGGTTTGGATGTTCAATGCAAGTGACCTTGTGGGCTATGCACGCGAACATTTTGCAACATTTGGTAATTTTCGCACAGACTTTGATTTATAATGTCTGTGGGGGATACTCTTTGTTATATTGTGGCTAAAACCCATGTTGTTTTAAAGAGACCACTTGCAGTGAATTTGTAACAGGGCTGTTATCCGTAAAAGGGAACGATGGAACGGAAAGTTGCTTTAAAAGAACCGACTATGGAAAGATAATGAATGCACTAAGCATTTCTGTTATTGCAAACAAAGGGAATACACGTATAATAAACAGTATAAAGACCTCGAGGTTAGCGCGGATGTTAATGTGCGTTACAATAGGCTAAGAATAGATCATGATATCATAGTACCCACTAGGCAATTTGGTTATGATCATGACTGTGTGGGACTCGATCTCTTCCAGATTTAGCTGTACACTGTCCAACAATGTAGTCTGTGTAAAAGGGCACACGATCTAATAATAGAGTGGTAAAACAATCGAGTAAACGTCGGCGTGTCAGCTACTTTGAAAAAGTGGTGGCATTTATCAATTTCAAGCATTAATTTAATACTAGATAAAGGCCACTACACGGCAAGCAAGTTACCGTCGAAAGAAAACTCCATACAAAACATTACTCGGGTGTGTTGAGCGATTTATGCGACGGCCCGCGGGTGCGAAGCACTGTGCGCTCCTTATTGTATATTATTCTAGTGACACCGACTAATTTGTTGGCCGACTGATGAGCCAACTGCGGGGAAAGAGATGGTTTATGTTTAGAGATTGTTTCACTTTATTAACTGTTACTACGAAGTTACCGAAAATAAAGCTCCACAGCTAAGAAAGAGTAAACTTTTTAAAAACGGACTTTAATTGTGCTAATAACAAATTGGTTGTTTTATGAAAATCAGTTTCACAATCACTTGGAGGTCGCATGCCTATGCATAATAACCAACCAACGGAACCAATTTAATTGATAAACTGTTGCTATTTATATTAACATTCAATTTCGATATCGTATTAGTACGAGTCGCATAATCTACGGCGATAAACTAAGATTAATAGAATAATAACGGGAGATCGTATCCATATTACGCGGGCTTTTCATCTTAGCATGTGGATTTATTAAATCCTTCGTTCAAGGTACAAGTGCTGTGCGCGTTGACAGCGAGTGACAGCGCAGCCGCGCGCCACTTCAGCGGAGACAGCATCGGCGGTGGCGTGTTACAGCGAAAAGGGGGAACATTCAATCAGAATTCTCCAACAGCAATGTTTTAACTGCTGTCGAAGAATTAGAAGGTTATGTCTATTAGGCAAGGATTAATGAAAAAGCTAATTTTTTGTGTAATCGATGAACACTTTGAAATTAAAAAATCTGTAAAAAAGTTCATAAATAAAATTTTCATATCCAGTGTTGTTTGTTATTCTCTGAAAAAGCAAAATGACAGCACCTTTCGTTTCAAAAGCAAAATCGGTTAATTTCATAAAATGTTTAGTAAGGCACGCCGTATCCATCTTGATATGAAACGATCGGCTCTCAGCTCACGACATTTCAAAACAAACTGATTCCCTGTCGGATATGTAACGTCAGTATTTAGATTTAGGCCGTTCTCCGTTTAAAAGTTTGGAAATATTTTGACCAGCTGTAACTGTGTTCAATATTAGCATGCTTAATAATGGAATACTGTAATCATTTGAATTTACCTTAGAAGTTATTATGAGTTTAATGAGAATTTGTCCATTTTAGATAGCGGTAGCTAATTAGGAAAAACGGCTCTATTCTTGCTATAGGTCGACGGTTCAGTACCCGTAGTGCAAGTTATCATTGTAACAGAAATAACTTTTTTAGTTGCTTAAGAAGATCAATATCTATGGGAAACGTGAAAAACACACCTAGCGGAATGTAGCTGAAATTAATTACCCAAAGAAATTGAGCTTGAACGCAACTAAAATGTAAATTTAAAAAATGTCAATTACACTATGGGTGCAGTCTCCACCTGTACCAAATATTTGATTTTTTTTGTTGAAGTCTAATAATTCTTAATCTGTAAGGTTTCATTCAATAACTGTTTAATTTACGAAATGTAATTGTTGTCGGAGGTGTTGATATTTATTTATCGAATAATAAATATTTGAAAATTATGAAAGTAAAATAATAATGAACACAATTATACAATTTGACAATGTGTTAAGAAATAAATATTAATAATACCTGTTTGTTAGAGACAATTTTTTTTTCACATAATTGCTAAAAACAACTGATTATTTGCCCTTACAAAACAGAAGGGTGCTTAATTTTATAAAGTGATTATTCATAGCGGGCTTTGTAAAAATATTAATGATGAAGGCATAATTATGAATTGAATGAACATTACAGTCGCCACCTAGCGCTCCCCTGAGCCGGGAAACATTAATCATACAAATAATGATGTGTTTAGGACCAACGCTACTTTTATATCTGGTTATGTCACGAAAGAGTATCATAGTGCGTGACGATTGCTTAATTATAGCTTTTTACCTTCACTATTAATTATCAGACTTCATGTTTCTGTCATTTTAGTATTGGCACTATGTGTGTCATTAAATACTCATATAAATAATTATACGTTTTAGAAACCATTTGTAGTAAACTCTGTTAATGTTATTTTATACATACAAAGGTTTTTATGCAGCTTTTTTCATTTGGGTATTTACTTTTTACTATAGAAAAACCAGACAAATGACTCCATCTCACCTGATATCAAGCAAGAATTGGGTACAGAAGCCAGGGTAGCTGAAGCGATACAGGAATATCGCATGAGCTACCCCCACTTAGTCGCCCTGCATAGTGCCTTTATAGGTATATTTAAAGCACCAGATATAACTACAGCATAAAACTATTTTATTTACTTATTAATTAGTTTAACACTATTGTTTTAAATTTTCAAAATTAGTATCACAATTCTTAAACAAAGCAATAAAACAATCGAGTCAACAGTTACATAGAATACGGACTCCTAACCACTGTGCGGTCAGGCTGCAGGAAGCATTATGGCCTATAGTTATGCCTACAGCTTCGATCCTGCAGCTGAATTGCCTAGGTAGCCGTGCACGTGCGACCACGCCCAACCCCGCTGATAATAATTAACCAATTACAGAGTGACAACCCATCGCCGCCATTTTAATTGGCCCGCCATTCGCTATGCAAGTCTATACGCATTGATCCATAAATCTATCAGATAGTGCGTTGTTTTGCAGCCGCGATGACTACATGCCCTTTATTCGATAGTTGTATCTTATAATTAAACTCTCGATGGCTTAATGAGAAATCTAAGTTCAACATACTAATGAACGCGGTAGACCGTGGTGTTCTGTTCTTATGGATAAAGTAATATCTTCTTTCATGATCTTGATACTATGGTAGATACGAATAAATCCCAAGAATGTGTCGAATTTGATTAAAAAGACTAATCGAGTTCAAATTAAATTCTCTAATTACGATTTATTTATATTTTTAGTATTGTATTTGTATTGGTATTTAGGATCCATTGAGTAATGATTTACCTATGTGTCAATTTACTTTACTTTGGCAAAGTAAAATTACCGATCGATGTAACTAATTATGCGAGAACTTTTATTCACACATAACCGACTTTGAACCACAAAATGTTAAACATGTAACTTCAATTGGAAAAATCAGTATCCAATTCATTCGGTATTTTGTTTTTGTGTAATTAATCAAGTCATCAATCTGCTATTGGCGTTTTAATTGTGCAGTGTTTATTGCGCTTTAAAAGCTGGGGAAACGAAACGCAACAATATTTTTTCCATATAACCATTAATAAATGTCAGTTTGTTTCCTCCGCGGACGCATTTCGCCCCACTGTGCGGTTGGGGGTAGTTCTGACGTACTACAAATTGTTAACCAGAAAGTTGTTAATCTGCTATAAGAAATAGAATTAATTAAAAAAAAATTACTTGAATATTTTTGATTAGGTATCTTTCTTGGTTAAGCACACCTGAATATGTCGGAAGCTCAAAGTTATATATACACCTTTTTATTTCTAACTAAAAATTAACAAGAGTAATCTTTTCCCAAAAATAATATAAGAATACTATTGTTAATCAAATTGAAACACACATCGACAAAATGTTTTTCACTTTAGATTTCCATTGCATTAAGACAAAGTAGATACGCTAACATTATAAATTAGTAGAATTGCACCCATACCTCTAGTAGACCAGTTTACCACCATTAAGCTTCGTTTAGTGTCAATAAAAACAAAACAGAATCGGTCAATGTTTTGACAGAAGCAAATAGAGAAAGAATCATAATTACTCGGCGAACATTAATTCAGCATTGCAGATAATTTATATCCTATTAGTAGCAAAAAACAACACTAATTTGTCATCAATGACCACTAAACCAGAACGTCTCAAGTAGTCTCTGGGTGGGCTGCGTGTTGCAATCAACAAAAAATTGGCATTTAAAAGTTGCAATACTTACATTTTTCTTATTCTATTTACTTTCAAATGTACAGTCGAGTTAAAAAATATGTATGCACGTTTGTCGAAAAACATTTATTGGAAGGGAATAGACTATCACCTGTCAAATGTGCATATATTTTTAAACTTGACTGTACCTCTCAACGGTCGGTCAAGTCTTAGTAATCAGAGACAAATGTGATACAATTGTCGAACTCAATATATACAAAAAAATGGAATTTGGACAAAACCTACATATAATAAAATTGTATTCATCAATACAAAGTTTTGCTTCGTTAGCTGTCATGCTTAAAAGTAGATATATGCAATAAAAAATTCTCATACAAAGGAGGAACACTTTCAATAATTTATAATTTTCACAAATAAATCATTTCATTTTTTCTATTTGCAGAAAACATTCAGACCAACACCTCTGTAACATTGTGGTTTGGACTTGAGTTTCTCGCTCTATTACTACACTGTGGTTCATAATTTGCAATACTTTAATAATAAGCAAAGTTGTGTTTATTTGATAAAAGATATATTACTTAAAATAATTAAAACAAAAAGTTGTAAACTTTTTGAATAGATACTAATTACTATGAATTTTTTTCTTAGTATACCTTGAAAATAGACTAAAAATTTGGGGAAAACATTATTATATATATATTTTTTAATGATATTTTTTATTTTATTTAAACAACAGAATATCATCTCATTTCCATCCCTGAAAGCAGCACCCTATCTCTTCAAATACGAGATGATGAGCCTTACAGAGTTTAAAGTAATAAGTAACGTAGTATTTACAAAGATACTTAACAGTATATAAGTAAAGAAATATAAAATGCAAATGACAAATAGCAAATGACTAAATTATGTTTCTTTACATAATTTAATTTACTGACATAATTTAGCAAATTATTTTTTGACCAGCCATCTTTTTTCTTATTTATTGAGAAAAAGAGACAAACAATGCTTTGACTTCAAATTAAGCTATTGTAATTGACTATCACTAGCCTTTACACATCAATTGTAATATAAATGAATGGAATTTAAAAAAAATGTATTTATGTCATATCAGTACATATTATTAAAATATAATGATATAATGATACACCACCCTACCGTAAAACGGTACAGGTAATTTTAATAATAGGTATCGGCTATTCGCGATTCTCCAAACATTTTATTATTGAGCTGTAATTGTGTGTAAGCATTTAGTACGAGTAATTGCATTGTAAGAATATACTTTCATTACATTAAGCCTATATAATAACTTTAAATGCCTCGGAAGTTGAAGTAATTGCTAAATTGTTGCTACGTGAACAAAAATAACGTAGATAATAAATGGACGGGGTAATGCAAGATGCAGCAAGTTGGCAGTAGAAGTTAAATGACATTATAATATTGTCCGTAACTATTAAGTTTCAGAACATTCTTATAAAATAATTGCCTCTTCTACAAATAGACCATATATTTGAGCTCGTATTATTTAATTTGATAATTTTTTGTAAGTTTAATTGTGTTAAAATTAGACACAAAGACAATTATTTTTAACTGCCTCCCGAATACATCATTTGATTTGCATTAACATAAAAACGATGAATAATTTTTATTCACACACATATTGCTTAAGCTTGTCTAATGATACATGCCAAATATTATTATCTTTGGAATTGTCCTTGTGAAGAAAACCCAAAAAATTTTAGTATGTAAAATGCAGACATCCCCAAAATCTCCATACAAAACACCAATTTCATAGGTGAACAGGCCGAAAAAATGTAGTGGTATTGTCAATTTTAGGATACTTACTTATAATTTTTTTTTTTTGACTTGTCAAAAGTGTATTTGATGATACAATTTGATTAAATGACTTTGAGTTTGAGTTTATAATTATGTATCCGCATTTTTGCGCCTTTTCAATTGCCATAGTAAAGAAATAAGTTCGCACATTCATCACTTCTTCGTCTTGTTCCTACATCCACACTTAACATTTCTTTTTTGCACTACGCAAATTTTTATTTAATACAATAAATGTATTGTATGATAGTATGAATAAAAAGGTAAAATACACTACGCATTACGTCATTGATCGAAAAGAACAAATGAAGTGACTGTGTCAACCCGTGTCACCAGACGTGTCCTGTCGAACTGAAGCTGACCTTTTCCTAGTGCTGGACATAATTTTTGGTAACCTTTTCTAGGGAAGAGTTACTCAGTGCTTTTATACTAAGTCTGACTAGAAGTTCATTTGAAACCCGTACTAAAAATCTAAATAACTTACATCGTCTAATCTAAAGATGTATTCTGATTAAACATTTTTTTTTAATTTACTTCCAAGTGAATCTCTATAAGTAATTTTAAAAAGATACATTTTTAGTAGTAGATTTCAACACGAGATACTCGTAATTACTGTCCATGTAAAGTTAAGAAAATAAAAATCAACTTTATGTTTATGAAAACTTAACGAGGAAATTAATACTTTTTTTTTTAATTTGGATTGTGCTGATAAAAGTATGATTCCGTTTTTTATCAAGTCATCCCTTTTCTACTATCCAAATCGTAAAACAGAAAAACCCAAGCCAGAATTATTTTCACCATGAAAATATTTCTATTTTAACCATGCCTTTGCCCATTTCCTGATCCGACCTTCGATTTACGCCACACAAAGTCCACATTATTTGGTTAGTGAGCTATTCATCAAAGCAGCTCAACAATTAATGAAGTGGACATGTCGACCCCTGTCGGCTGTCGAACTGGCTTCAGACATGTCTCGAACCCTCTGGAGATGGTGGGACGCGTTGATATTTTCTATTTAGCTTAAAATTTTGGCTATGCGATTGGTTTTCTTAAATGTTACTGTTGCTATTATTAACATTGGAAATGGTTAATACCAACTCATTATCTTTTGTAAAGGTACTTAAATTGAAAGGTTTTTCAAAATTTGCACAAAAATAATTTTCATTACATTTTTCAGTCAGTTTACAAGCTACTTTAGTTTCTATAACCTGCGTAGTTAGATATAATTTGGTTAAGCTATCGATTTATTTAAGCCTTTATTGCTCTGAGCAGGTTTTAGCGGAGCTCTGGAGTCTTTAGACTATTTAAATTCCGTTACGGTTCGTTGCTCGCCTGGTTTATACGGTGCCGTTAATTTTAGCGAAATTGAACTAAGGGTCGTATTGATTTTACTTTAGCTTCACAATTCATAAAGGCTAGTCGAGATTAACAAAATATCTACAGCAATATAAAAATACCTGATATCTTTTAAAGCTGATCCGCAGCAAACGATTACCCAATCTACTTATACGATTTTGGTATTAGTCGAACTGCTAGGCCTACCTAAAAACCCCTTGAAATACTGTCTGTCTCTGGTAATATTGTTCTTAGAAGCAGCGTTTTATTAACTTAAACGGTACTAACATAACATAATTGCTAGATACCATCGACGTTGTATCAGATTTGTCTAAGTCTCTGTAATAGGCATTGAGCTTGTCACCATGCATCGGATACTGTCTAAAGCGTAAAGCAAGCTATGTTCAGAGTAAGCTACATATATTGAAGTTGTTGTTCTTTCTATGGATAGCCAGGGGAGTATAGTGAACATAAAAAAGCAAGATAAAATTGCAACTTGTTAACTTAGACCAAACCCAACTGTGTACAATAAAGAAGAAACTTCTAGCTTTATCAAAACTGCTATTTGAATAAACCTACAAGGTTAGCTGCAAATCGTCCATCAAGACAAATGTTAACACGCTAATGAATTTAATTACATTCGCTCTAAAGCGAACAGACTGCGCGTCGTTGACTGATGTTTTGACAGCTCCAAAATTAATTGTGACATTACGATGACGTTTAGGGCCCGCCTCGGATACTCCTCCGAATCCACATCATTAATAAAATGAGCAATCGTAGAAATATTATCAATGGCATTATCGATACAGAAACAATTATAAGCGCATCCATCAAAATTCTCAACTCCTTTCTGCTGTCGATGTGTCAGAAATATCGGAGCATTCAACCGAAATTCTTCCTAATTCCCAAACAATACAGTTCGGATTCTTTTCAAAAGTTGAGATATAGTAGTTTTCCAACAATCAACCTTAGGAGGAGAAACTTAAAGCTTGTTTTGAGGTATTGCTTTCAACACTTCGACAAGTACAGCGGGTAACATTAAAATTCTTATCTCTGGTCTGTCACAGAGCGAGAACGTCAAAGAACGTATTAAAATTAATAGTCGATGATACGCGAGTATCGTAAACAAAAGCGGTGATAAATGGATAAATGTTTGATAACGGATAATAAGTGCTGTTGGATGTAAATCATGATTTCGTAAGCAATGGTCAGTTTAGGCTATTGAATCAAACTTCGGCCGCATTTCCATAGTTATTGAATTTACATACCAAGCTTGAAATTTTTATGTTTACTTTATTTGTTACATGATAAGTCTACATGTCTTTGGGTTGTGTTTTTGGTTGAAAATTTGCACTTTCATCAACTGTCATTGTATTAATTTATTTTCGTTTTTCATCCTTAACATAAAAATAATTATTGTTGGAAACTGTGCCTGGAGCAGAAAAAACATTTTTTTTTTTTCAAAAAAGTACCTATTAATTGTTGAACGAATTTTCTTTATTTTTCTATTTTAATGCTTGTTCTTATTTCTTAGCATGGTGGTTTATCTAAATAATTTTTAAGATAGTATTGGCTGAAAAGAAGTGATGATTAGAAATAATATTTTCACTTTCTAAACAATTGAGCATCTCACTTCGGTGTAACAGGCAGCCTGTCTGTATGATACGATATGATTTTAATGATATATTATTGTTCGATATACACTGATACGGTAAAGGCGTGATGCGTTTTGTTACGGGTATCATTAGAAGTCGATTTGTGGTTATTGATTACGCTTGACAATCATTTGTGATAAGCTTCGATATCGATGTGGGAATAGTGTTACTCATATTAATATTCGTCACATCGCTTACTAATTCATCATTGTTGCTTTTACTTTCGCGGAGTTGACGTAAGAAATATTACCTCTTATCTGCATTAAAAATATATGTTTTACTGTAAGTGACTGATATTGAATACCTACTATCTTTTCATCGAAACATATCACTATCAGTCTCCATCAATAATTGTTACCTATTAATTGCTTCGGTAAAGAAAATTAAATATGGGATAGCATTTAATATAACATATACAGATTTTGAATGAGCTAATAAGGCTATAAGGTGAAACCTAAGACTTTTGTAAGAAGTGTGCGCTAGTAAAAGACAACAAATGTAATAATCCTAGAACAGTTCAAACCATTAAAACTTGGTTAATCTTAAGATTGATTGCAGGGGCTTTCACGTTAACATAGAAATAAAAATCTCATTTTTGAAAACATCTGAAAAAATCAAAAAGAAAAGTACAATGCAAAATGGGCAAGACGGATTTGTAGTTAGTAACCTAAATATTTACAATCCGTAATATATTGATTAACTAATGAGTTATGGCTTTGATAAGCACGTAAAAACCGGCCAGATTGAATATGACCCTACGACTTCTAGTTAAAGTCACTGACCATCCTACTAAACCGGTGGTTATTGGAAACAAAACAAAACATAACTTATACTTAAATATGCAAATTATACAAGAATTTTTATAAACAAAAGGCACATAAATCTAAAAATTACTAAAACATGACATACTCTTAACAGCTCGGTAGTACTATATATCATTTAATGCAAATTCACTACGCGACCTTATAAAAACAACAACTAACCTATTCCTAAGATGGTTATTAGCTGAATATACCTACGATCATAACTCGTGGATCAAACGGTTCAACACGTGTGGTTTCGAAATCAAATTAAAATTATATTTGATAAGATCGAGTGGCGGCTATGGAAATTTATGACTATATTACCTGCGCGGGCACAGATCGCCCGACAAAAACCGGACCGGACTCAGTAATTATTTATGGAGTCCGCAAATGATTACAGTTTACGAGCGGTTCCCTGGATACGCCTCTGCACGCTGTTAGTGCGAATTGTCGTAAAAATAGTGTCGCGTTAATGCGCCGGCTATGATTAATAATCCTTCATTAATCGACGGATTAAATGAATAAGCGCTCGACAGACGAACAATATTTACGGTTTAAATTAACAGTAGCTTCGAAGAACTATGATATTGTTATAAATCTGTATTTAATTCCAGATCCATATTCATTATCTGTAAATTGTTTTTCTTCGACTTCTAAATCTGATTTATTTTTAATCAAGAAAGGTATGGGATTAGTGTAGGGATTAATGCATGTCAGATTTTTTATTTTACTATCTAAAACAAAGGCAAAGAAAGAGAAAAGGAGGTAGAATTCACAAATGACTACATTAAATAGTCATAAGTTTGAAGATATTAATATTACATAGAAAATTTATTTACAAATAATTTTACTAAAACAGTTTCAAATTAGGTTCATTGAACACTCTTGGTTTACGAAAATTCTGATATAGTTGGTGGATGCTGATGGCTATTATTGCGAACAAATATTAGGATTAAAATCATTTATTATAGATTGGATTGTAAGTTAAAGGTTGAAATATCAAAAAATAAGCCCTGACGCTTATTTTTTGATATTTATTTTATTAAAAAACAATATTGCTTGTCACAAATAATATAATGACAGACGTAATACGGTGTGTTGATCTCCATAAACCAAATCTTGTTGAGGAATATCTCCGGTAAGAAAGCGTGAGTAAAAATATAAAAGCTCACACAAAAATGTGTTGGCCGCAAAAGATACGAAAATAAATCAAGCAGATGACAATTTAAAGTGGTTAACCCACTAACTGTGACCATTTTAGATACTTTGATCAGATCTTGTCGAAATCAAACATGCTGTAGATGAAACAAAATAAAATAGCTCTTACTTTGACAACAGTTGAGTTCAAAATCGTTAGCCAGCGTCTTCGATAGTGGGTGTTTTGTAGTATAGAATTTAGTCACCACAAAGATTTATGTTTTTATTTAAAAAATAATAAATGTAATACTCGCAACTATGCTAATTTATGCTGTTTTATCTGATCGGTCCTACGAACATTCTCAAAACTCTAATATTTTTAGACTACGAAGAACTTGTTAACTGTAGTAATGCGGTAAATTGTTTTAAATCGAGCATTTCTTAGAAATAAATTTTACAGTTTTAAATTTTTATAACAATTTTTGAGATTTTTTTCTATAAGTAGGAGTCTATAGTTGTCAACTGAATAGATATAAATCATACAGAAAATAGTAGTTATAGATTTTAATGTGGTTTTATCAAGTCTGTGAAGAGACTTCCCCTAATCGATTTAAAAGGCACCTGGCGCCGTCTCATGCCTACATACTTTACGATCTGTTAAAAGACCGAATTCGCTGTCCAAATTAACACGAAATAAAAACGAGATCGAGCGCTCACAAAAAATAAGCGAAGGTACAAGATAAAAGCTTAAAAAAGGTCCATGTCAAAACATTTGATTGTATTAATATTTATAGGCATCGCCGCAGGAAAGTCCGCTCAGAACGAGAAAAAAAATGTTTATCAGCCCGTTTAGCTTTTAAGGAAACCGCGAATCTTTTGTAAAAAGATATTTATGGCCTCCAAAACAATTGCAGTGTTACCATTATATCACATTTGACGGCAATAACTGTATCATATTATTGTTTTTGCTGTTGACACGAAATGAAGACGTTCGTATTGTGCCTACAACAATTGGTGCATTGTGTGAGATTTTGATTTCTCAATAAAATTCTTTACAAGAGGAAAACGCAGCTTTTGAAAGAGTATATTACGCAATAAAAGTATTTTTTACCGACTGCTAGTCGATTATATTGATTGTTTGCTTCAAAAACGTGGCAAATGTATTATGCAACGAATTTTTAATGATAATTTTTAACTATTAACTATTATTTTATAGATAAAAGAGAACTGAAGAGAAAGGTATTATTGAATTTTTTGTCGACTAAAATCTTTGTAACTGAATCGCATGTAGGTATGTCTAACTACATGCGATTCATAATCGTTAGGACTAATACTTAACTATAGGTATTTAATCTAAATTTCAACATCTACACCAGCCTATCCACTGCTCGATGGAAAGGTCTATTTAATGGACGCCATTGCTCTCGATCTTTGGCCACTTACCATTCTTAGCCAATCTACGAACGTCGTCATCCTATATTGTTGCTCGACATAAAATTTTACAAAGTTTACTTCAGTGAATATGCGTTGAAAGGTAAAATAACGTGAAAACAAGAAGAATCGAACTGGAACTTAATTAATTGCGATACCTATTAACGTAGGCAAGAAATAGACAATTAAAACTCGTATACACTTACAAATGTCCACAAGTCTGAGTTACAGGCCGGGATTCCTATGCTAATTCCGCCACAACTGCGCCTGCACATGTGTTGAGACACTGGAGCCCTTGTGGAGCTTAATCAGTGTCTGTGAGCCGACATGGGTTATTGAAGCGAAATTAAAATCCGAATGGAGTTATTACATCAGTTAATTGCAATTCTCTTCATTTTATTTTGTTATTTTAAATCAAATTTTTATTTTATTCACAGGTAAATTAAAAACGATTCTTTATAATGCTTAGACCCATTGATTGTAGAGAGTTTTCAGATTCTTTAGGCAGTGAAGTGTTGTACCGCTTGTACTTTTTCTGGGTTCACTATGTGCTTTAAATACAACAATTCGGAAGACCCTAACATGACAGTTTCGGTACGATTTTGTAATTATCAGCAACACAACAAACATTACATAATATCATCACGCCTCTTTCCCCGAAGGGGTAGGAAGAGGTGTTATACACCCACATTTCGCCAGATATGTTCGGTCCCCATGTAACAGGTGGCGATCCTGTTGGCATGCACCGGGCACAATGTGAGGTCAGTGATATTCACAATGAACTGTACACAAGTTCAGCAACTTAACAAAAATAATGTGAGCGGAATAAAAATAAAATCTATACACATTTATTAGTCTACTATCATCTTAAGTTGAAACTTTAGCATTGGTGACAACTGCATTTAATTACAGTTATTTGAAGGCATTTTCAATAACCATTTGTGAAAAATACAATTATAAGATCAAAATCTATAGATATTAATATGTAGTGTATACAAAAAACAAACATCATTATTTCGTTGCTATGAATTTTAACAAAAATATGATGAAGATATTATCTTTCTTCGCACGAATACTTTTTATAGTAACAAAGAATGACATAAAAAGCACATCCACAGTTAACAATATTCATAATAGCATACAAAATGAAAGGAAACACTTTAATTCAACAGCTCGCGCGGTTATTAATTAGATTTAATAGTTTAATAGCAGTAAAGGGCGCAATAATGATCACTCGCACAAAAACCTGTGACTACTCATGTCCCGACACCGTTCTATCATTATTGATAATTTTCTAAGGCGATCAAAACATAATAAACAGCAGTTTTTCCGATAAAAGACAAGAATTTCTACATAATAAACATTACATGCTTAACATTCACATCGTCAATGTTTTCATCACCTGTCGATCTTATGTCTTATATTTTTAGCTGATGTAGGCAATTTTTATTAAAATTTCGGCTGTAATTACTGAAGACATGTTATACCTTTAATATATTTTTTAATATATTGGGTCCTTACCTATGAAATTGGTGTTTTTAATCTGTCTTAGCAATTTATTTATTTATTTATTTAAAACTTTAGTACATTTGGTGTACATGGCGGACTTAATGCCAAAAGCATTTTCTACCAGTCAACCATTGGGTGGTGCAGAAAACAAATAGAAGTAGGTACACTAAGTTTTTAGAAATATAACAAAAACACATTTCAATATGAATATAATATAATATAGAATTAATATATAAGTATAAAATAAAATAATAATATAATATAATAATATAATTTAATAATATAATATAATTTGTCCGTAACTATTAAGTTTCAGAACATTCTTATAAAATAATTGCCTCTTCTAAAAATAGACCATATATTTGAGCTCGTATTATTTAATTTGATAATTTTATGTAAGTTTAATTGTGTTAAAATTAGACACAAAGACAATTATTTTTAACTGCCTCCCGAATACATCATTTGATTTGCATTAACGTAAAAACGATGAATAATTTTTATCAAGCGTGTTCACACACATATTGCTAAAGCTTGTCTAATGATACATGCCAAATATTATTATCTCTGGATTTGTCGTTGTGAAGAAAACTGATAAAATGTTAGTATGTAAAATGCAGACATCCATACAAAACACCAATTTCATAGGTAAGGACCTAATATGATGCCACACCCTTTAAGCCAGATCGGTTATTTAAAAAGGTACGTACATATAACATACATATAATCACGACTATTATCCCCTGAGGGTTAGTTAGAGACTAGGCAAAAGCACCGCAAAAACAGTCCATTGCCATCTATATCTGTGATTGCCATAGTCCGCGCTTCACCAAGCAGGGCCTGCACTCGGCGTGGTGAGCCCGTTGCCGCTATAAGCTCAAATAGGGGCCGCTTTTATAGCCGCTTAAATAGGTGATGACAGATATTACTTTAAATTGTAACTCACTTTATAATTTAACATATATATATATATATATGCCTATTTTGACGACTTCCGTGGTCGAGTGGTCTGTATGCCGGTCTCAAGGCGTCGCCATCTCGAGAGGTTTTGGGTTCGATCCCCGGTGGGGGCAAATGTTTGGGTGATGAATTTTCAGGCATTTGTTCTCCAGTCTTGGATGTTTATATATATTCAGGATATTTTTATGTACCTATTTATCAAATAAATATATTTATCCGTCATCTAGTGTCACAAGCAGCATTAGTTGCTTAAAATGGGGCTAGTTGATAGGTGAATGTTAAAAAAAAACTAACCACAGTATTTTTGATAAAAAATAATGCACTGTATATTTTATGATGCATTCATCAAAAGAAAAAAATTAAGAATACCTTATAGTTTAAGTTATAAGTATAATATTAAAATATAAATATTATTGCTTTGCTTTCAATGTTTTAAAATTAAACTAAATCTAAATGATTGCTGCAGCTAGAGATATTGCAAAAGGTAGGTACCTATATAAAAAGATAGTAAACGACCTATGAATGAAGGAGACGAACATGCAGATGGCTCAGTAGAGAGTCTTTCTCAGGAGAAGATCTTTTGAATTCGTTATTTAAAATATACATTTTTGGGAATTTTAATGCCCACAAAATCTCTTATACTAAAAGAAATCATCTTATTCATTTTATAAACTACAATCCCACATATACGTCGTTTAAATTAATTGAAGCCGTCGTCTTAAGTCTTAAGATTCAAGATTGCTATCTGCTGATGCTACTAACCGATCTCATATACAGATAACACCTGCTTATTTAATATTCACAAAGAAAATAATTTAATACTCATTACCAACATAACGAGACAAAAATTGCGTGCGAACTCTAGGGAACATTTCAAAACATTGGCTATAAATTACGTAGAAAAAACCGACATATCGCTACAAGTTATTTAAAGGTAAACCGAATGAAAAATAGTGGTCTCTCCCCTTATATTTTATAGAGGCTAAAAGTTGCCATCAATAATTGAAGTTGGATCTCCAGGGAGCAGGACTTAGGAATTCCCGGTGCGGGGTACTGTCGACGACATTTTAACAGGAGCATTTTGTTCTTATACTCGTAATATAAAATTTATAGCTTTAATGAAATAAAGTTATGTTGCAATTTCTTATTGAGTAATTAAGAGGCCTATTCAATAATAATTATGACATTTATTTCTCTTATAGTGAAAATAATAAACTGAATAAAATTTAGTTTTATTTTAATTATAATAAATTATTACATATTCACATATCCAAAGGATATGTAGTTATAGATTTTAGTGGCGGCACATGTTATTTTGATTAGGCGAACGGGCAATAATAATTACTTGATTTCTAAGTAATTTTATTACATTACTTAGTACAATACTTAGTGCATATAAAAAAAATAGTTTTACAGGATCTTTTATTGTGTTAGTCAGTTAAAATTCAAAGCTTACTCACGTAAAAATAAATAAAATCCCTACTACTATGACAGTACAAATACATAACCAATTGGGTACAATCGACCTGCAGTTCGGAGTGATTCTGCAAATTCCGAGCCGCCATTGCGAAGCCAACCAACCACGATCGCTAATCCCTATACAATACTTATTTACTTTTTGCGGGCCACCAGTCTTTTGTAATTTTATTTTTCTTAACCCTTGTGCATATTTTAGCGATGCCTTGTAACTGGTTTTGCGGCATGTAAAATGGTGTACGCCCGGGAAGAGTTGCGTGGCCTTAATTAGGAATAATTTGCATAATTATATAAATTATTCATTAAAAAAATATAATTTTAAGGTGTACGGTATTCAAATTAATAGTTTAAGTACGTTACCGCGAAAAGAAAGTCTTTTACTGAAATTTATGCCAAGAAAGAAAAACATTGCTTTTATACTAATTTGAAACCAGTACCTAGTGCCTAGTACTGAAACACTATTCACTTAATTATAATAATCTTAACCCAAATAAGAATTGTTGTAGTAGATTACCTGCGTAACGCTGTTCTAAAATATTTAACTGTCATATAAAATTTTAAGCTCTATCCTTAAGGGCATAAGGTAAATTTTAAAGATCAATGTCTTAGCAGTGATATTATGGCGGTATCAGGCGGAGTCTCGTTCAGGAATTCTTGGCTTGGTCTGTTCGTGCTGCGATTTTATCGTAATGCGGATCGCAAATTAAATATATTATTAGAAGATATAACTAACCACCTACTTAGGTATTTGATGTTTGACTCGTTATAGGTGGCTGCTTATTCCATCCCACATGGTTAAAATAAAATGTGCATAATTGAATATAAATATACTAGCTATTAATACACAAATTATTAAAGTTGGGTATTTTTCGAGATAAATAATTGGTAGTAAAAGATGAATTCACTGGTTCTAGAAATTTCTAGTTTTATACTTTAATCTTAAGAACAATCTGAGTGGAATCTTCTTATTGGTTCTGGTTTTTAATAAATAAGTAAAAAGTTATTAAGCTCTATTTTCTACCGGTTTAGTCTAGATATTATTTAATTACAAGAAGCATAGCTTTCTGAGTTTGATAAATATAATAAATTGCAAATACTCTGACATTTTTAGAGCAATTTTGATGTAAATTAACGTAAAATAACATAAATGATACTATAGTTTGGTATAATCCATGACTTAGTATATACTTAACATACAATTATAAAAATACATTTTCGTTTAGTCTTAATGTGTTTACGCTCTAAACGTCTACTTACTTCACTTGTGGTGTTTTGCAAGAACAAACCGCTTTTAATCCCCATAATAATATATAATTATAAAAAGCGTCAAAGTATAAGCAAGAACTGTACATTAAATTGGCGGTCGTTGTATGCAGCATATCTTTAGAGTAGGGGGTCCAGACTTCACTCTGCACTGGGATAGATATTATAAAAATCCAATCGATAATGACAATGATCTATTTTGTATTATACTTATAAATTATTTTATAAATCAACATGAAATCTTTCTACGAAATTACTACAGTGAATTATTTTATATAGAGTAAAGGAGCGCAGTGCTATTTACATTCACAATTTAAAAGCAAACTACTGGTCTTAAAAATTTTGTAGAATATTGGACAATTCAATTAAACTATACGCTTAGCCCGTTTGTATTCACACTCACTCAACTTAACTCGAAGACCACCCGAAAACAGATGATAAAATGATAAAGTTTTGGATACCTTAGATGTATTATGATATTGAGGGATATGGAATATGATTAACTTTCACAAGAGTTCAACGCTTCAAAAAAATATAATAATTTTTCCCTCCTAACTTAATAAGTTTTTTAAATATTTTTTTTATTAAATGATTGCTGTCGAAAACCATTTAATTGGTGCTCACAAAATCCTACTCCCATATAATTTTCTTTAAACGCAAAAGGAATTATTTGCATAATTGCTCGAACACTTATACGTCGCTCATTTAAGTAGCTAATTTTAAAAACATGTCCCGGAGATTTCGTATGATACGGAGATCCTACTTGAGCATAATATTATTTGAGTCATAATTTACCTCGGTCCACCGGCGAACGGCTTGATTTATTTATGAGCGAACGGTGACTCCGCCACTAATCTTTAGTGGAATTTAATTTGTTATTTATTTACTAATCGCCGCTGGTAACTATATGAACAGGTAGGGCTTGTGCGGACAAAGATAGATAGCGGGCGGCGAAAGGGTTGCATTTTAGTTTTAATAAACGTATCACTTAAACTCATTCTAGAATAAATGTTAACAGATGTTCTTCGCCTGAAATAGCTTGAATAATCGGTGTTTCATAATCTTAATACAGACTAGAGTACTATAAGGTAATTTTAGCAGTATTTGTTACAATGTAAAAATATGCAATTAATAACAAAATTTTACTAGATTTTTAAAAGTAACTAAACTGTCTGTATTGATCAAAATGATTTAGCACCTATTAACACTACAACAAGTTTAAAAGTATTGTATTTTGACTCGCAATAAAAAAATGTCAATAGAATTCACTTACCTACTGCAATTAAAATTACATTTTGATGATTTGTACGGATAAATGTTTTGGTTATACTTATTATGTTTACTTATACAAGAAAAATACAAATATAGTTACAAAAGTTACTAACTTACTAAATGCATCATATGACAAATCACAATCATAAATCTTATTCTTCTCTAAGTATTTTTGTCGGCAACATAATAACTTACATCTTTCAAGAATCATCCGGATTCTTAAATCAAATTAAAATGCCCTTTTGATAATATAAAATTAAATATAGAACGGTAAACTTTATTTTTTACCTGAACCAAGGAGTTCGTTATTTCATTCTGAAATCCTAATGATACTCTTTAGAATCTAGGCAGCAAAAATTTTGATACAGCTTAATTATATCTTTTAACCGATATCAGTTTAAACTGCATTCAATTAAATCCGAATAAATTAGTCTAATAGACTAGTAACTATATGTTTCGTAGATTGAATCATAAATAACTGTTAATATTGGCTTATGATGGTAGATATTTAGCTTATGCCGATGCCGGCTTCACTCGCGTGCTTTTATCTTTATCGCTTGCGAGGAAACGCGCTAAATCATAAACGGTATCTTCAAAATACGTTGCTTCTAATATAAGATTACGCCTTGATTCAGACGTGAACTGAACATTTTGGATTTCAAGTCTGAACTGTTTGCATGCTTGCTTTTTTGATGTGTATTCTAATAATGGTCTTTACGTAAAACGCAATGTATGTACTTTTATGTTAATTGGCGACTATATATTTTATACAAATTCCTAGTAATTATATAGCATACTAGCTTTTGCCCGTGACTTCGTCCGCGTAGAATAGTTCCTTTGAGGTAGTGTGATGGTATGTAGCATATAGCCTTCCTCAATAAATAGGCTATTCAACACTGAATATTTTTTTCAAATTGGAACATCAGCCTCAATCGGTGGAATTGAAAAATTACTCCTACTTTATAATTAGAAGCAATGTTCATAGTGGCGTGTATTTGTGCTTCATTTTTCTAGGAGACATAATTTACATTTTTAACGTTCAGCCACATGACACCTGTTCCCATGGGAATATCGGAATAAAAGGTAGCCTCAAATTTCGGTTAAATTGGTTCAGTAGTTTTGACGTGAAAGCCAGACAGACAGACAGAGTAACTTTCGCATTTATAATATTAGTATGGATTGCTAAATGTTTTTGTTATGTGCGTGTGCGCTCGCGTGCGTATTGGTTAAATTATTTAAAAAAGAAATGGTGGCCAGACCTTTAATAGGTATAATTGTATTTTTATTGCAGTTTTATTAGTATAACAACAACTATTATAATATTTAAAATGAAAATTGGTGATCATTATGTTTAATTATTGATTTCTAATAAATTATAGTAAGAGTAAGTAAGAAGTATGAGACTAAGTTAATTTTAAATTATGGCTCGAATACTAGGCTAATAATTCATACAAGAAAATGCGAGAAACGGATAGTTTCAATTATTCGCATTAGTTCTTTAGCGATAATGTTTTATGTTTGTTTTTTATCGATATCTTCATTGTCGTAGGTACTTTTTTTTACATGTTTTATTTTCCTGATTAAATATTTGCATTTTACTGACGATAGCAAGAACGAGTCATTTTTGAAAACACTTTAAGTCAAATCCGGTAAATCCATCAACAGAATGATGAAAAAAGTACTTTTAGTACTTTTTTTTTTTATTTCTAGCGCGATGTAATAATAAAATAGTTAATAATTACATAAACCCCATGAAGCTTCCAATTGGTTCTTGATTCAAATGGATGGTCGTCATTAAACGTTTTTTTTTAATTTTCAACAAAACTCCCAACTTTCCAAGCAGAACCAGACAAAATAGTATAAGTACTAAATATCACTCTATTGAAATCTTATAAGTCGCCGGTCACGCACTTAAGGCGGTTGCTTCCACTTGAGTTATGGCTCCCAGGCATGGAAGGGTCGCGAACTGTGGTGCTTTGCATACTGGGCTCCTGCACCCGGCCGATTGTGAACAACACATAATTCTGCAGCACGGAGTAATTAAGTATCCAGCGTTGAAACATGTGTGTTATTAGAAAATGGATACTGTTGATAGTACAGATACGACTGGTAATTGAATGTAGATGTTTGCCTCTTGTTGCGGATTGAAATAATATTTTATATGGAAAAAAGAGCTGTAGTATGCAAAATTGCAAAAATATTAAACTTGTTATGATAGGTAAACCTATGAAATAACCTAAATTAATCAACTTATACGCTGGTCCGACGGATACTATCCGTTGGACCAGCGTTTTACCGCTACAGCGTTACTATACATTGGAACATTTAGGGCGAATTTGACCAACTTGAGATTAGTAGCACGGGAATAGTAATACCAAACTGAGCTGAAACGATTGGTCGAATCTGCCCTAAGGGCGGAGCCGATTAGCTATCCTAGGTTTTCATGTTTGGCTACACGCGAGTAATATTATTTAAACGGAGTACGCAGTTTTTCGCGCACGAATGTGTCAATGTCTCGTTTGCTCAGTTTGGTATTACTATTCCCGTGTTACTAATCTCAATTTGGTCAAATTCGCCCTTAATATACTAAAATGCTTCAAATTTTAAAAAAATATTAATAAGCTAATTTGCACTTGAAAAGATTTAAGAAATAGATTAATGTGAATTTAATGAGCTCTAAGGATATGTTTGTGATTGGTCATATTACTTTGGAACTAATATGAATATATTCGTTTGCAAACTAGACATTAATAAGAAATATTGAATCGAATAGTAAACAGTGATACCACTAATTAGATAATATATTTATGTAGATGATAGACCAGAAGACAAACAAAACATGTAAACATTTTTACCTAGTATTGAGCATGTAGGGATCCTTATCAATAAAAAAAAATCATTTTGTAAGGTTTTATTCATACCTAACAGAAGTGCGTATAGTACTAGGGTATTTACTGTTATCTTGTGTACTAACAATTATACTGTATTCTTATGAACAACAAACGTTTATCTATGATAGTTATACAAGACTAAGTACTCACACTGTGTATCGAGTAAAAATTCTTCTAACAAATACATATTCTTGCTTCTATTATTTTAAACAAAAGTCCTTTTTTTTCTTTAAACTAAATTTTAAATGCAAATGTTTTGTCGGCCGGTTTAGTGATTGACACTTTGATAATAGAACAATATAGTTTGTAGAACAACTTGTAATACGTTATTTGAAGCATAAAATCAAATACAATTATGGTTTCCGCGTGAAATTATTGTTTAGATAGCTTTCGTAACATCAATGATACTAGAATAAGCGAAGTGAGTGACATAATCAATATAATTTTCAATATGTATCCATAATAGTTAAGCGTTGGATTAAATTTAAAAAAGTGAACATTATGCACACAAAAAGTACCTAATAATAAGTAATTGCAAAAATAATATTTTGTTCCGTTCCGTTCCGTGGTCACTACGGTAACTTCAAAGTATATATTAATTCAATTTATTTTGTAGTTTCAATGTTCTGACAAAACATTAGGCACGCCAATTAACGCTATTATTGTTTGTTCTCAGATGCATTCCTGAAAATTAGCGACGAAAGCAACGGGAAGAAAGCACCTGTCACAAGACTTCTCGCAGAACAACAGTCTAAAAGCCAATTAAAAACGGACGACAAGGTCGCGGAGCATTTACATGTTATCACAATGTGACCGAATCCCCGGAAGACAGAACATCTGCGTGACTCTTTAATCTGTGACAGGCTTCGAGCTCCGACCGGCTATTATTATTATCGGAAACTTTTTTTAAGATACCAAAAGGGCAGAACGTCTAGGCTATTTTCAGCGAGCTGTATTGGAACTGCAATAAGACAGAGTGGATTGATTCACAATTTTACACTCGCTCTTAAACGGGGAGATTTGGTGATTTGTGTCAAAATAAAATGGATAACATTGTTTTTATGAATGAAGAAAAAGAAGAATTTGCAGTTGAATTTGCTATAACTATCAAATTTATTAGTATAACAGTTATCCTTTAGCCCCAATTTTAGTGATTGTTTAAAAGACCATACAATATATAAACTGTTATACGTGATAAAAAAATAGCTTTCACCTGCTACCCTTATTCAATTTAAAACCGATTAACTCTTAAATACCCCAATTCATGCTCAACACCAGAAGGTTAGGATCAGTCAAAACACACGTCACCATGACGGGCCATTTCCCCATCATTAGAAGACGCGAAGAAAAAAGGCTTCGGATGTTCAGTTGTAAGCGTCCGCCAACAAAGCCATTATGCCTTATTATGGATACCATCCATCAGCTAGTCATATCGATCCGACATTAATGCATGCTAATGCTTTATAAATAGATATATAATTTGTATTGTCTCCACCTTGGAACCAATTGATGGATAGTTTATTTCTATTGCATCAAACTGTTAGTTTTCGACGAAGGCGTGGTCACGCCTGCCGATATTATGACGAGGAAACTAAACTACTTTACAATTTCACGCCACCGCCAGTAAAAAAGTGTGAATCGAGCCGTTTATAAAATTGATTGTTCTCGCGCTAAAAACCATTATCTCCGATGCCGCTACAGTTCAAATACTACACAAATTGGCTTAACGATATAAAAAGAGGAATACTCACTTTGTCCAAGATGTACACGCTTCATCCAAGGGTATATCTGCGGAGGGTTCGCCTGGGCGTTCGAAGCTTTCGTATTCTTAGAGTTATTTGAACTAGAATTGTTAGCCTCATTGCTTTCGTTGCTTGATGTACTGGACGCCGGGCTTGATATATTTTGGTTCACATTAGCCTTGTGCTCCACTGGCGACGCGATGGGAGTAGTTAGGCCTAGCTTAGTACTAGTACTGCCACTAGAATTCTGACCGACCGTCCCGAAGCCAGGGGACGTTCTTCCTGGTCCGGAGGATGTAGAAAGGTCTTGTGGAGATGCGACTCCAGTTGTGGAAGTGGAGTCTGCGAATTTACAACTGGCGCCTCCTGCTTGGCTGGGCGGAGTGGACATGAGGTTGGGTGACAGCGCGCCAGGACTGGGGTTTGAGTGTTGATGCATATGGCTGGCGGTACTGCCCAATCTCTGCGGGTGCAGTTGGGTGTAGTCTATCATAGTTTGAGGTTGCATGTGAGCTCCTGCTGCCGGGGCCGCATAAGGGTGTTGCGGGTAGTGGTGTCCCACTTGTGGTGGAGAGTAGCAGGCATTCGGGTAAGTGGAGGCGGCGGCATTTGGATTGTAGTAATCAGCGCCCGGCGTCGGCAGACCGGGATGGCCCGCCTGTTCCACCGGAGTGCCAGTGCGCCCCGGCGCTTGGTTCCCATAGCATGACGCTAGGGAGTTGACAAATTGGTAGGAGCTCATCCCGGCGTTGTAGTTTAACTCGTTCATCGGTAACAGATTCCTTTATCCTGGTTCTCAAGATCACTCGGCACTTGTCATCCTTCGGACGACCACTGAATAGTCTAGTTGGACATATTAAGTGCTACCGATGTCCGCTTCAATTGTCCTCGCGGAGAGTGGCTTGATTGATGGTCCTGTGATAAAATGAGACACATTAGTTGGTCAAGTGCGTCGCCTCGTTATTGGTGATGAATGTTGTAATACATTTGATGAAGTTGTTGAACGTTTTAATTAAACAATGAACGAAATCATGCGTAAAGAAATAATTGTCCTGCGTGAAAACTGTGCAAACTGCTATTGATTATATTATGATACCTAATGTCACAGTCAGGCATATTGACATGTTTCAATATTATTTATTTAACTAGCAGTGTCCATTATTAATTATATATATTAATTGAATAAAGTATAGAAGGTAGTTTTAGATGCAATAAAAGTTCAATAAAAGTTATACCGCTATTAAAGTGCTTGAACTATAAAGCGTTTTTATTGAAAGCACAATATAAAATTATATTTACTTTTCAAATTATGAAAATACTATGTAGCAATTTATCGCAATTATATTATGTTTGTTGTCTTCAAGTGCTCTATAATGTGGTATAAATGCTCAATTAGATCAGATTATAACTTGAACCTTTTTATATTAAATATTGAGTTGTGCAACATTGCAAATTGCGCAATTTGACGCCTTATACCGGTGGTCTATTCTAAAACAATAAATTTATTTTCGACTTCCTAACCGGTGTACAGATGTCAAGACAAGTGCGGAAAAAATCTCAAACCAACACGTGGTTAGGCCATAAAAGTGTCGGCCGAGGTTTATGGGTGTAAGCGGTAGGCCGAATGTGACTCCGACGAATTTATGAACTGTGCTCAGTGCATACATCTTTATGAGCAAATTAGCAGTCATTGTGCTCGATTTATTCGACGCATTCGCGCAAACCGTGATATATGTGTGAATTTTTGGTACGATATAAAGTTTGTCGTTTCGAATCGCGATATTTCATTGCATTTTGGAGTTGGGACACAATTTTAATTTGTGTTAAGTTTGGGTTGTGTTGCGTAACTTGAAATGATGAATCGGTACAAAATGTTGCGGTATATGGTTTTGAAATACGATTTAACTCGGATATTTTTTCGTATAATCTTAATATTTTTGTTGTTATCTATTTGATCTTGTATTTATGAAGACTTTAATTAAGCATATTATGATGCAATAAATATATATAAAATATCTGTAAACATCTATTATATTCAGTATCGTCCATTTCAAAGATTTTATGTTTTCATAAAATGCTATTTATCTAGACATAAAAATAGAACTTCTTTATAAAGCTGAAAAATTCTCGGATGGTTATGATATATAGAAGTAGGGAATGTAACAAATTAGTTAAACTATTGACAACTTTGGTTTTTAGTCGCTGTGCAGCACGCACGGCGGCTTAAATATAACAAATTAAAATGTTTAACAGCATTACAAATGTTTCTAATCTTCATTCGCAATCGCAGCAAATCAACTTTTGTTCTCATTAAAACTATACAATAAATTAGTGTCAATTAACTTTATAGTCTTCATAAGATGCCTATAAGGATTATATTACTTATATCCAAACGAGTTGATGCTCTCTTTTTGTATTATATGAGTTTATTTAATAGAATTTACATCAACAATTGAGATAGCAAAAACGAATTAAGCTATTTTTAAAATGTATAACCGATCATGACAAAATAAAAGTAAATTATCCAACTAATCAAGCAAGTACCAATATTATTCGATATATTCCTCTAAGATCCGTTTCAAACTCAGTTTCAAACCAAGTACAAGTATAAAGAAAAGAGGTTCACTAAAGAGTTATATCAAATCGAAAAAGTTTCGCGAAAATAATTGAAGATCGCACGAACATCCGCGCTCACTCCGCGTTTCGCTAATTATTTATTTACAACGATATGACTGGTCACATTGTCTCCGTTGCATCGTGACACGAAGACACATGTGTCAGTTTATTTCAGTTCAAAATTTTGTCACTCCCGTCCGGTACACATTAAATGGGCCGAACGATTTCACTTTTTGTTCTTTTCCTCTTATTTTCTTAAAGTTTATTCCCAGACATCCTTTGATGCGGGAACGGTTAGTTTTAATTTTAATTCCGTTTAGATAGGTTTTATTGTGTCGCTAAAGGAATTTAAAGACTTTGAAAAGATGTTGAATTGGGTGCTTTGGGAATTATTTGTTTCAGGTATCGCAAATGATTCTCTTGACATCTTGTGTTATACTCGTAAGAGAGCAAAAAATTATAAGAAGAAATGAAAGAAGGAATTTATACCTTTATATGAAGGAACTTAAGTAGTAATTGATTCTTAAATACGAAAAGTTAAAAGTGAAAAGCGATAAAATTGAAATAAGTAAGATTTTTAGTACATTGTTTATAAAACGTATTTTTCCAATTGCGTAGGTATAAAAAATTCAATAAGACCAACTTCTATACCTACAAATAAGCCGGATATTCAAATCTGCAATGGTTCCTAATTATTTTAATGTCCGTTAATACGAAAGCTTAAATTATAATAACTTTTAACACCGCGTGACAAGTGGACACCGTAAGTCCGCGGAGATCAAGGAGATTTATTGCGATACGCTTTGATTTCGTAGCAATGTGCCTTTTCAATTAAATGTATCAATTGGACTTAATTTTCTTTACATTGAATATCTGTTGGAATAGATCTATAGAGCTTTGAAAAAACTAAAGTAAAAATAAAAATTATGAAAAGTCTTATACTCACTCCAATTTATATTTTAGAGTGGTCAAACAGCAAACTTGTCAAAAAATCACAAACAAAAAAGTCGAAAAATCACTATCATCCCACAAAGTTTCCAAACACTTTTCACAATCTAATGACAAACAAAAAATATGAAACAATACTTTCGAACATAACTATTAAAATCCGAACGAAAATAAAATTCGAAAGCGTTCGAATTTCGAAAACTTCGGCGCGTATCGTCGCGGCGGAAAACGGCTCGTGTTTTCCCGGCGTTCGAGCGTCGAGTGCAGTGCGCGTCTGGCAGCGAGGTGAGCGGTCGAGTTGACGCGCGTCAAGCGGCGGGCGGGGCGGGGGGCGGGGCGCACCTGAGCCCGCCACGTGTTCCGCTCCCGCTTCCGCTACCTCCCATGATCACCCGATTAGCGTAATTAGGCTATGTTGCTCCACGTATCCGATTTCAATGGACCGATTGATGATTATGGATGCCGTTGTGGAATTCTGTTTTTAGTTCCGAAACGGTTATTGGGACAGCTTCCCATTTTTTCGTACCTGAAGTTTGCGTTCTTTCGATGTTTTACAAGTTGAGCTAATATTTTCGGAGGTGGATCCACATTTCGAATCGCGCTTTTTGAAGCTTTGGAAATATTACTGAAAAAAATGCACTTACACTCTGAAGTAGGTACCCTGTATTTTTTAATTTTCTTGTTTCTATATTAGTTGTGTGTATTTCGACGCAACAGTTGAACTCGTCTTTAAGCTGTTAGACAAACGACCTGCTTGAGTCTCCGAGTATAAAGATGTACATATTAATAAAGGGCCGTCTAAAGATATAAATTCTTAGGACGTATTTAGTCCTAGTCTACAATGGCGGACAAGCGCTATACATCAGGACGTGATGTGACGTCAAAACTAATATGTTAAGTATTTGTTTTGGTGTTTTAATTGTGTTGTTATATTTATTTTTTAATTTATATAAACAGTTTGTGTTACAAACGATACAATTTTATTAAGTTCGTTAAACACTTTAACGATTTTGTGTATACAAAAATTAAAAGATATTGTATTTTTAATTATATTTGAAAACAGAAGATCATTTTGTACTCTATTTAACAATGATTACAAATAGACAATACATACGGAAACAATTACAAATGTACAAAGAAGTATATAAGATTTCTGTAGTTACTTGCAAGTTTATTCGTATTACTTACCTATTACTTTTCTTTCCAGATATTTTATGGACCTAATGGCAAAGTGGGGAGGTGTATAATGCACCACTAGCTACACCTTCAGAGGTTAATGTAAAAATTGTATCCTACAACAAAAACATACCTACAGAACTCATCAACGGTATGTCAACTTTACACCAACCTTCTCACAGACAAGTCAGTACTAACCGTTGTTGAATAATTTCTAAAATACCCGATAATAATTACAAATAGAATAATAATCATTAACATATATTATCTCTAGACATAACTCAAATCATGATACACATAAAGCAATAATTCTTCAGACTGTACAATTAGTTTCAGTCGTAGACACCGGACACTCACCATACGTCATGACATGACAGCTCTAGAATAAAAATTACATATCATTCAACGTATCTAGATTATCTGTTTTAATATAATTAATAATGCTACATGTAACGGCTAAAAGTAATGGCGTATTAATTTCTCTAGCTTTATTTTTTAAACATAGGATAGGTACTACGTATTTAATATTGTCATACCATCATACATAAGTCATGCTATCATTGCTATTTTATTTAGATCATTAAGGGACTAAGGACTAAAAAACATCAGGCGAAGTTCAGTGTTAAACCTCTGGCTACCTTTTCGGGGAAATAGAGGCGTGATGATTGTGTTATTTAGTTATTATCTATTTCTTTGCCAAATATTAGATGTGACTTTAAAAACTATGATCATAGAAGTGGAGTTCCATAAAAAATGTAGAGATAATTCGGGTTTAAAAAAAAAGTAAATTCCATTGAGCCGTGTGGTAGTAAAAGTAGTAGTAGTAAGAATACTACCAACTTATCTCTTCCCTTGGGTGTCGTAGAAGGCGACTAATGAACTTAGAACTGCTCAACCATCCAATAGCTTATAGCGACAACGGGCTCACCACCTGTCACGCTGAGTGCAGTCACTGTTTGGTGAAGGGCGAACTATGGCATGGACTGCTTTTGCGGTGCTTTTGCCTAGCCTCTCACTAACCCTTAGTTAATTAATTAATTTTACGGAGGCTAAGCCAGCCATTGAGCGACAGCAAAGACATCGTCCTCAGCCTGTATATTCGTCTCACGCTGGGCACAGGCCTTCCTCATGGAGAAACGCATAGTTAAGCAATGTTCACTACAAACTATGTTTCATGTGTTTTGGACATAATTGGAAGAATCAAGAAATGCCCGCTATAAGTGCAGCTGTAGGATCCACGCACATCTCTAGTGTTTCAAATAATATAAAAGTTTTGGTATCTGGAATAGACGTAGAAGATGGAGTTACACGAAGAAATAGAAACATTAACTTTCTCATAACAAATTTGAAATTTTGAATAGACTAATTTTAGAAGCACGAGCACCATAAACAACTGTAAAGCTACTTACTGATCCTAATGTAGGTCTGAATCTCTCTTCCTGATATTAGGAATTGTATAAATTTTCTTAAGCTTTGAAAAATAATTTCGTCTTACAACAAAGTTTACAAGATTTTCCATTTACCTACTTATAATTTTTATTTTTATATTTTGAGATATCTCTGCGTTGATTCTACAGCATTCTTTAAAAAGTCTGTATTTCATGCTGAGTACGTTATGGTACTTATCTACGAGGTTGGGCGAGCAGAACCGCAAGCGCAAGCATGTGTTGCGCAATGTAACAAGCAATAGGTATCAGTAGATAGATAGATGGCTGCAGATACTGTTACATACTAATATGATAAAAGGTAATCAAATTATTTGTGCCACAGTTTTCCCACAATTATTATAAATCATTCGAGTCGAATCACAAATAACAAATTCACGTTCCCGAAACTTATGAAAGTCACAATTTCTCGATAATCAACCTCAATACCATTTTTTACTTTGTATAGAAGAAATACGATGGTGTACATAAAGCTTCAGTTTTTAATATTTCAGTACAACAACTTGCATCTTCGTAATACAATTACCTAATTTTGTTCGCATCACTTCAAGGCCAGCCAGCCCATAAGAATCAAGGAAAATATTTTGACGTTTCTCAAAAGCCGTTATCAGAAGCTTAAAGCAAGCTGTAAATCACTCGTAATGACTTACATTTGTCTTGCACTATACGAGCTTAATTATAATTACGTGCTAATTACTAGTCGCAGGCTGCCCGACTGACTGATGTCTGTACGGATTTTTTAAACACCAACTCTGTTATATCATAATGCATTACTTTTTTGGAACGATTACAAATGACACCTTACCTGAAGGCCTGTTAAGTAAGAGTAGAGTCCATATGCAAGAGTTTTCTTTCCTGCCCTGTTCCCAATCCCAATACTTTGGGGTCGGCGCAACATGGTCTTCTTCTTCCACTCTCTTATATTACTCACCAAGTCAAAACTCACTCCCATTCTCATCAAATCATCATTCACACAATCCATCCATCTTTTTTTTGTCTTCCTCTCCCCACACGCTCATCCACTTCCAAATCCATAACTTTCCTGGTGACATGATCATTCTCCATATCCAAGAGTAATTGATGCAACTGATGCATTATTTAGCTCCTCTCACATAGTGTTTTTCTTATCAACAACTCAACAAAATTGCACTATCTTTGTTGGGTTAAGCTGGAGTCCAGATGCAATGGTAGCTAGTACGGTAAGAAAAAAGCATCATTCATACATTGTTGGCCTTGCATAGAGCCTTTTAAAGCCTCATTGATGATTCAGGGTTGAAGGCAATCCATCTAATAGATGGTAGCTGGATTTCTTAGTGCGTTTAGGTATGGTGTGGCAATATTTTTTATTATTTATTCGTTTTCTATTTTTGGCATGTTGGAATTGCATGTTGGTACATAAACAGACTGCTGACCTGAGCGCCTACATAAGTAGAACAGTTACGATGCTTGTAAGGATTGCATAGTAACATCTAAACGTCAAACTGATGCAGAGTCACAGTATTTCAGTGATTATCTCGCCTTTCTTACGTTATCAATTTAAACATGGCAATGCAACCAATGCTATGCGGCAGGAAAAGGTAAAGCTGCCTTCCCATGGCCTGTGATATTGACGGTCGCATGAATTTCATTCATGAATCTCTGTTTAATGAATGAATGTCTGCAATATCACAGACAGTGGGAAGCCAGCTTTAGACAGAGGTAACATGCAGATGACCGAGTATACTACCGTTTAAACAGTAGTAGTACATGTTTATGATATATAAAAAACATATCTCGATTAAGGGGCCGATTTTTCAATCTTAGACATTTATGTATTCGTTTGAGTATTACACAATAATATAAAAATGTCACACGTAAAATAACAATAGAAAGGCAATTAGAAGACATTTTAGAAATGGTTGTTTAACGATATTCGACGAATAAGTATTATTCAAGTATTGAAAAATCAGGCCTCAGTAAATAAAAAGGACTGATTGATCTATACACACACTTCTGAGTTGGAATATCATACGTAAGTGGTTATTTTGATGTAAGTATCCACTAAGATTAGTTTTTAATTTTCATACTCCCTAAGCATTCAATAAGATTCGATATACTTTCATAATGTAGAGCGATCAAAAGCATTTTATTACTTTTTGTGGGATTGGAATGTTTGTCAAAAATGTAGGGCTCATCCACATATTTCCTTTGATGCAATAGTGTGCGTAAATCAAAATCTTTCCACACACACATAAATCAGAGGACAGTGAAATTTATTACATCTTAATAAAGAGAAGGTCACGCGACACACACATGCATGAAACGCATAATCTAACATAATTTAGCCACCTCACCTTTTGGCTTCCAAGTAATTTACGACCTAAGGGTGAATCTTTCTTCTCTTTCTTTTTACTCAAAAGCGAAAGGGACAAACATGAGCTATGTTTATTTAAAAATCGTTTATTAGTATTTGATTATGTTCGAGATCCTTGTTGTTAAGGTTTTTGGGATAAATTATTTTCGTTGTTGGAATTCGAGAAATTTTGTTATAAATTGTGTAGATTTCTGGTAAGATTTTCCTCCCATTTGTCTATAAACTTTAGAGCATTGATAAATTATTTTAGAATAATATTCATACTTAAAAGGACATTTTCTTTATTATTATATTTAATTTGTCTTCTGGTTGCAGGTCTGTCTTTTCACTAATCGTATCAATAAGAGTAATTGTAAAATAAAATTTAAGTTTTTTATTATTTAAAGTGAACTACCAAATTATTAAATCTGCCCACGAATACGTCCATCGTACCTAACCTGATATTTGGCAAAAATACTATTTACGTCTCAGTAACTATCTTAATCATTCTCTGTGCAACGAACCGGCTGCTGAAGGATTGGTCAAAAATGGTTTTGCAGTCAAAGGGAAAACTACTCTACAAAATTAAGTTAAACTTTTTTAGATATCAATCATAAAAAGACCAGTATTTTTTTATGTACATAGAGAATCCTGTTGCTAACTTTTTTCAAATTTATTCTGTTTCTTATAACATGATATGGTTGATGATATCCTAATATATGAAACAGAATGATTTTTACATGGAAAAACGCGTAAGGGCCATAACCACACATACCCAATGCGGGTTGGGTAGAAACGGTTGCAATATAGCCGCCGGGCAGAACTCTAGATCACAAGTATTTGGTCACCCATCCCAAGACTGACCATTGCGACAGTAGCTTTGTTTTCGACATCGAAAGCCAAAACTTACGAATCACTCCTTGTGGTTGCCCAAACTCTACTCAAGAGGGGTCCCACTATTACACCGAGTAGAAAAATAAATATAAATAAATATCTTCAGACATTCACACCTATCAACTAGCCCCATTATAAGCAACTAATGCTGCTTGTGTTACGGACACTAGATAACGGATATTTAATAGATAAATATTCAGAAAATATACAATACATATTTACATATCTAAGACTGGAGAACAAATGCCTGTATTCATTACACAGACATTTGCCCCCACTGGGGATCGAAACCAAAACCTCTCGAGACCAGTATACAGACCACTCGACCACGGTGGTCGTCAAGGTTTTTACTTACTTAAATTTTGAGTAATTACTCATTGAAGACATTTTTACTTAAGTCTTATTGGAGTAGACGCATTTGCACAAAAAATTGATATCTTATTGGGATTTTTTTAGAGTATTTATTGTAATTTATTTTCCGGATTACCTGTAATAGGCAAATTTCATGGATTAATAATCACAATGGATTTTTTTCTAACAATATACAATTTAATTAATTTTTATAATAACATAAGACACCTATCTGTATAGATTAGAATTATATACCGAGTTTGCTATAAAATTCACCAATAAATAAATTCTAATGTAAAAGATAGGTTGGTTGGTAGTAAATGAACTCATTAAACACAAAAACATATTTTGTCTTGATGCTCACTATGTCGATACTAAATTAAAAATGATAATAAGTATCCATAATTAATTATAAACTCGATAATAGATAAAATTTTATGATTTAATTTTCACACTATTTCATCTATTCTAATAGACTATTGTTATCAATTCTAAGTATAATTATTTATAATTCATTACAACTCCAAGAAAACTTAACGCGTTGAGTTTTTAGCATGTTAGAAGCGTGAGTCTTCATAATAGCATATAATTACATAATGCAACAATTAATTGGCAAGTGAATAAAAAATTTGCATGAAATTATAATCGCGAATGCTGCTGTCTCTACCGCACGCCGTTGCGGGGCGTTAGTAAGAGGGAGACGGCGAGTGCAGGGAAGTTTCACTGCAGTGGAAGCATGCGTAATGCAGCAGCGGTGGGCGGGGCCTGCTGCGTGAGAGCGACGGATTCTATTGGAGGGCTTGCACGAAGTGGGGCGCGTGTTTGGAAAACTCCGAAGTTTTCTTACTTGCGAACTTCAGGATTTTTTTTTGTTTTTACGCAGTAATATAAAGATTATAAAGTATATACCTGGGGCATAAGTAAAATTCAATTTAAAACCCAACCCAATTTTATTACTAAATGTAGGTAGGTAAACATAAATTGGCATATATACCTAATGAACCATACATTATTTTGATATCCATATTTCTTATAAGCAATTTAAATTTTGAATACGTATGGTTAGAACTATAGGGTCTTCAAATTATTCTGAGTCTTATTCGTACTATTTATCTCGCCCAAGCAGTTATCAAGTCTAAGAGATGTATCGGTAAGAACTTATTTAACACCACTACCGAGTGTTGATCGGGAGGTCTGGGTTTCGATTCCCTATGGGGGCAGAGGCTTTCCTGCTCGATTTGGTTGGTGGTAGGGCTTCTAAGCCCGCCTGGCAAGTTACCACCGCCTTACCTAAATCTCAACCACAAAACAGCAATGTTTATAACACTGTATTTAACAATGTTAAAAACAGTGTAATTTTTTTAAGGGATAATTAACAAGGTTAACTAAGACATATTAGGTCCTTACCTATGAAATTGGTGTTTTGTATGGAGATTTTGGGGAATTCTGCATTTTCCATACTAAATTTTTTTCAGTTCTCTTCACATCGAAAAATCCAAAGATAATAATATTTGGCATCTATCATTAAACAAGCTTTAGTAATATGTGTAATATGTATTTGGGAGGCACTTAAAAAGAGTTGTCTCCGTGTCCAATTTTAACACAATTAAACTTACAACAAATTATCAAAACAAATCAAAAGAGCTCAAAAATATAGTCTATTTTTAGACGAGGTAATTATTTTTTAGGAATACTCTGAATCTTAATAGTTACAGACAAAATACTAAGAGAGAAAAAACACCAATTTCATTGGTAAGGACCCAATATTATGTTAAGGACTGTGTTTACATGCGCAACCAGCACCATTATCCACAACAATTACCTTTAACAAAACAGCTACTTAGGTGGTACAGAAATTACTTGGTAAACTACTTAAAAACTGTATACAACCATAGTTATTTGTTATTATAAATGAAATATTAACTTACCAAATTGTATTTGTAACAGATTTCACCATAAGACCCATGGTGACTGTGACTACAACCAGAAACAATTTGAAGCAAATAGGTAAGATAGTCAGCTCCTCAGTTGGTGAGGAGTAAAGGTGAAGCCTCATCATCACTTACCATCAGGCGACATGAAGGACAAGAGCTTGTCAGTCATATTATTATTCGAAATAAAATATTTGCTTTGACCGGGTTTTAAACCAGGAACTTTCGGGTCTATTGACAAAACAACCACGGGGCAGACAGTCGTTAAATTATTATTGGATATAGGTATTGTGAATTTTAATTGTCACGCGCAAATATAATGCGGGTTTTCGAATCATCCACCTATTTCACTAACTTCCTAATAAGACTTTTTAGATAATGACTACAATGTACAGTCGGGTACAAAAATATGCATACTCATTTTAGAGGTGAAAATCTTTATTTCCTTCTTATAAGAATCATTTACCTTCAAAAGTGGTTACATATTTTTAGACTTGACTGTACTTAATTACTAAAACCAGCCTAATAATTTCTCAACCCAATAACTACACGTAAGGACTAAAAGAGTAATTTATATACAAAATTTCATATTTTGTTAGCTCGTATATAAAGTAGAATGACTGTACCACGTTGCTTTTACGTAAAATAACTTTTCATATGTAGCTTATCGCTTAAATATTATCGAAGCCATAAAGCGTTTTTGTTATTTCTCAAAACTGTATGTTTTTTTGTCCTAATCTTATCTAATGATAAGTGAAATGGCCGAAGGTGGAAGCGAGCTTCACCTGTGATCCTCAACAACTGAGGAACAAGCTTTCTTACCTCTGATTGCTGGAACACAACAATGCTTACAACATTGTTATTATCTATATTGTTATTATAATTTAGGTAAGACGGTGGTAGCTAGCCAGGCGTGCCGTACCACTTAACAAACCGAGCAGAAAAACCCCTGCCCCCGTGGGAAATCGAACCCCGGACCTCCCGATCTACACTCAGTGGTCAACTAATAGACTAGAGAGATCTATCTATTAGGTTGGGGAAAAAGTCTTTTCGCATTATAGTATGTATAAACTTGTAATAAAATCTCTTTGGCTATACTATTTGTATCTGGCTGGTTTTGGTATCATTGAAAGTTTAAATTTTAAAGAACATAATTCCAAATTCAAATTAGGAAAATGTGTGATTTTTATTTGTTTTTCGTACCGCCAAGATGAGTGAATCTAATGAAGAAATTCGATACATTTTAAAATTTTACTACAAAAAAGGTAAAAATGCAACGCAAGCCGCGAAAAAAATTTGCGATACATATGGACCTAGTGCAGTGTCTGTGAGAGTAGCACAAATTTGGTTTTAGCGTTTTCAATCCGGAAATTTTGATGTCAAAGATGCACGTCGCTCTGGTCGCCCTATTACAGATAAAATGGATGCCATTTTTGAAAAAGTGGAGCTAGATCGGCATGTCAGTAGTTACGACGTAGCTGAAAAACTGGGAATTGACCACAAAACAGTTTTGGTGCATTTGAAAAAAAACTGGGTACACAAAAAAGCTCGACATTTGGGTACCTCACGAGCTCACTGAAAGAAACCTAATGAAACGTGTACTCATTTGTGATTATTTATTACGACGTAATGAAACCGAACCATTTTTGAAGAAGCTGATAACTGGTGATGAAAAGTGGATCACGTACGACAAGAACGTGCGAAAAAGGTCGTGGTCAAAGGCCGGTCAGGCTTCACAGACTGTGGCGAAACCCGGGTTAACTCGCAACAAGGTGATGCTGTGTGTGTGGTGGGATTGGAAGGGCATTATTCATTATGAGCTGTTACCACCAGGCAGGACCATCGATTCTGAACTCTACTGCGAACAACTGATGAGATTAAAGCAAGAAGTTGAGAGAAAGCGGCCGGAATTAATCAACAGAAGGGGTGTGGTTTTTCATCATGATAACGCTAGACCTCACACATCTTTAGCCACTCAGCAAAAATTAAGAGAATTTGGCTGGGAGGTGTTAATGCATCCGCCGTATAGTCCTGACCTTGCACCTTCAGATTTCCACCTGTTTCGGTCTCTTCAGAATTCTTTAGGCAGTGTCAGGTTAACATCACGAGAGGACTGCCATAACCACTTGTCGCGGTATTTTGACCAGAAGTCCCAAAATTTCTATAGCAACCTACAAGATGGCAAAAAGTTATCGAATAAAATGGTACCTACATACTTTAGTTAAATGTAAATAAATTATATTAAAAAATATTTTGAATTTTCTTGAAAAATGCGAAGAAACTTTTTCCCCAACCTATTATTTTAGCAGCGAAATCCAACATCAGATTTCCTAAAAATCACCGTAATAACGTAGGATATGAAATGGAAAATCATTTCAATCATCGTTTATCATATTTCATCAAGTATTTTTTTTGACGCTAGGAACATAATATATATTTTTTTACTATGGTAATGGTAGTCGTGTGGCAGCGGCTCATTTAAAGAATACTACCAACCCATCTCTTCCCTTGGGTGTCGTAAAAGGCGACTAATGGACTAAGAACTGCACAACCATCCAATAGCTTATAGCGGCGCACCACCTATCACGCTGAGTACAGTCATTGCATGGACTATGGCAGGACCAACCCTTAGGAGATAATAGTAGTCATTATATGTATGTAAGTATGTAAGGCACTATGCAACTCTAAAATGTTGATTACCAAAAATGCACCCGAATGTCAGGAATTTGGATAAACTTTTAACTGACATCGCGTTAATCCGGATTTTTTGTTAATTCTTATCTGTTAAAGGTAATTAAAAAATGTTTAAGTATTTATGAGGAATAAAGGTTTTTAAGCAGTTGGTACAAGTTTCGGCATTCTCCTTTAATTTATGCAAAATGTTCAAACAGTGTAGTTCCATTGTAAACTTAAAGCAAGTACACAATTAAACTTACAAAAAATTATCAAATTAAATAATACGAGAAGAGAATCTATTTTTAGAAGAGGGAATTATTTAATAAGAATGTTCTGAAATGTTACGGACAAATTGCTAAGACAGAATAAAAACACCAATTTCATAGGTAAGGACCCAATATATATTGTTGTATATGTAATTAATGGTTATTATAATACATATTATTTTCTAATTCCACAAGACTCTATCAAACCCTGGATAGAATTTGTGGAGTTTATGGTAAATCGGTGCCAAGCTGTTATTCGAGAAAAAGGGGGTAATACTTCCTATTAGTAAAGTAAACTTTATTGTAAACCTTGCATTTTTTTTTAATTATTCATTTATTTTCGAACTGTTTCGACAGTAAGGCAAAATTATGCACCACGTGCGTGGTATCAAACAATACGTAGGTATTAAAAGAACCTTTAGTTCCGTAATGTCAAAATGTATTTTTTCTATACAAAAGAAAAAAAGGGTTTTCCAAAATTTCATATGGGCGATTTTATTGCACCAGAGTGTATAATGAAAGAGAAGCTTTAAAAAAAATGTGAGTATTTTTTATTCAGGAACTACGAGTTAGTACCCATTTTACTTTGGTGGATGTCCATTACTATTCAAAACTTCGGTAAATATGTACTGTCTTTTTGGAAAGAAGTGAATAAAGCGGATTTTAGTCAGAAAAACTAAAAAACAGAACTTATTGCAAAAGTTGCACTCAAAAGTAAATAATTAGTAATAAATTTTACTCAACCTTAACTCCAAAGTATGTCTTATTTGACAATACCGAAGTATTTAGACAGAAAATCAGAAATTAGAAAAATACGCATCGTTAAAGAAGGTACTGGTGTAATAATAATAATACTTATGATCTATTTGGTTTAAACTGTAACGATAAAGTACATACTTATTTAATATTTATTAAATACCAAAGTAATTTCATAGCATAGATTCCTATCTTGTAAATGCATATAGGTAAAAAGTATTTCAGTAATATAAATATTTATTTGTTTTTTTTTTCTTTTCTCCTTTTTATTGGAATAGAAAATTTTGCAACATTTTTAAATTTAACTATTTAAGAGCTTTAAATAAATATTACCCACACAAATAAAAATCCGATGTAAAACTAAATATATTCAAGCTGTCAGTTTCTTGTTTCAATTAGTTCAATTATTTCAGTTTCAATTACTCAATTCTTAATTGACATAAATTCTAACAGGTGTGTTCCCATTTTATACTCATCTAAATCAAAAGATATATCCAATGGAAAAAGTTTTTGTTGATTCACGCTAGAGGCGCTGACTTCGTTAAGAAATGATATTTTTTTGTAATTAGGCTTACTTTTTTAACTGGCTTTGTAGAATATTGTTGCATAATATGTAGTTTCTAATGTTTTCTTTTATTATAAGAGAAAACGGTTTTTTTATTATCCGAAAACAAGATATATATTTTTGGAAACATCAAGCGGAGAAATTAATAAAAGTTCAAGGTACAGGTAGGTAGTACAAATAAAAGTACAGGAAAGAGCGCTATATTTTAGAAATTTCGGAGTTTTTAATAGTTATATGAGTAAATGAAAGAAAATAAAAGAACTTCGTAGTAGGTCGTTAGGTTAACATGGTATTCTGACATTGCCAAAATATAGAAGTGAAACTCATTCGAGAATTTATTTAATTCATTTAAATATTAATTCTCTACGAAACAAAGTTGCGTAAAAATTAAAATTTCTTGTAGGTAAGAGTTTATTATTTTTATCTCGTAGCAAAGAGTAGCGATGGTGGCGCCACCCCATGATTCTTCTGGTTTAAGTGAAAACCTTATTTAGATAAAGTACCCAACTAGATGGCGCTGTTAATGCTTTTAAAATTTTTATTGTGTGCTTGGTAGATTTTCATATCCAATCCAGTTTATCTACTTTGATTTTTTATGGCCAAAGGAATAACTATTTTCTTTTGTGATTATTTTTTGTGATTGTTTTATAAAATGTAGACATAGCATGTCACTCGTTAATATGTACAAACAAAACAAGCTGGTAGCTTGCATTTTCCTTCTTTCAAACCTCTATTTGAGTTGTCTTTTTATAGGACTAAGTAGGTACTAATAAGTTCCGGGTTTGAAGAAAGGTTAAACTACATCCATATCTGTACTGCTCCTTATGTAAGTTATATTTTATTATTACGAGAGAGGTTGATTTCATTTAAATTCTGTAATTAGGTAGGTACACCTTTAGATGTTGTGCTCTTTACAGTAGATAGTAACAAATTATTGTAATAGTTTATTTTCCGATTACTAGAGATAAGTAATATAGTCGCAGTTGACCGGAGGAGTTTCTTTTTATGAAGCGTCATTTTCAAATATATGTACCTAAGTCAAAACTTTGTGCCATGAATAATTGTTCGTTGATAGACATTTTATTACTGCTTTAACTTTCATACGCAAATTCTTTTCTATTGTATTTATCAGAACACCACAAGCCTACTAACAAAGTTTTTATTATTTTTTAAAGTTCATGATTAATGCGTTAAGATTGTGAATCTGAGGCCCGTGTTACGGAACTAAACACAAGCGTAGATCTCTGCTTGAGCACTGTTAAAGAGGGATGGCGCTATTGATCCCACACAGCGCCATCCCTCTCTAATAAGGCCCGTATTACAGAATCAAACTCAAGCGTAGATCTCTGCTTGAGCGCAGTTAAAAAGGAATGGCGCTTTGTGGGATCAATAGGGCCGATCAGGCTGAGACTCTGCAGGAATAAAGCTACTATGACGTAGGCATCCCCAACGAAAGGATTTTGATAAATTCCATCCCTAAGGGGATAAAATAGGGGATGAAAGTTTGTACAAACTTCTTAGATTTTCGACTGAAATTAAATATTGGAGCTACTGCGATGAAGACTTAAATAGGATTTATCAAAGTAACTATTCTACGCGGATGAAGTCGCGAGAAAAAGCTAGTTTTTTATATAATTGAAGTGCTGTTGACTGCATAATACTGTACATTAGGTACCTACAAGATATAGGTTCTAATTTAACCCATTTTTATTTATTTTATTTTATTTTTATTTTTTTTTATCATCATATCAGTAAGAAGATCTGTGCTATTAGACTTCGACCTGTCCCAAAAAATTCAATTTTAATACATGTTTAATAAGAACTCCATTCCATTTTCTATTTTCTTGGTTACTACATACGTGTTATGCTATATCTATACTGCATCTATAGTTATTTTCAATAAACATACCCAATTATAAATACTTACAGCCCTTGAACAAATGCATGCTAACGTTGCTGATTCTGTGTAGATTTCTCGCTTGATGAGGTTGTTGAGGTTCTATTGGAGCTGCATAATTATTATTTTGAAAGACATGATTTTGTTAATAACAATATGTACAAAAAATTCACTTCTGTGCAGATTCCATCATCACCATTGCGGAACACAGACCATCCATCCAGATCAGAGATGCACATGAGTATTGGTGGGCCATTATACCACCCCAGGCTTATTGTAGCACTATCCACCATTCATATATACATTTAATCATATATACATTTAATCATATTTCCCCGAAAGGGTAGGAATTAGTTTACCCACTTTGCCAGTAGAATCTTTGGTCCCAAATAATAGTGGGCAAGCACATATATTTCCGTCAACGAACACAATAGAAAAAAACCATAACCACTGTATTTAAACAGAAATTAAAACAGCCAAGACAGATATGCTACAAATTACATATAGGTACTAGTAAATAGTAATAATAAGATAATAACGAACCAATTTAGAGTGGTGGGACCAATAATTTAATACATAGAACGAAAGAACTTGAGAGAATTAAAACTTTTCATGTTTTCTCGAACAAGGGCTATGGTAGTTTGTTGATATCATCCTACACAGAAATACTTTAATAGATTGATTTCCTTCCTCCCAAGTCTGTTACTCACTAACATGTCGATGAAATATCGAACCTTGAACAAACTAAACAGCAATTGTTTTTAATTTCGGCGAAATTCGAAATCCCCGGCGTCTCGAGGAAAGTAAGAGTTGAACACCATTAGTCAACCTGTCAGCCCTTGTCAAGAGAACTCGCCGGCGACCTTACGCCAATACCGCTTAACACTCGCTGACAGCGCGTGATGTTATTAAGTACATGTGTACTTAATAGCATTCCAGCTATCTTTGCGTTGGAATGCCAGCAACATGGACAGAAAGGGTGTGGGTAGAACCGTCCTAGGAGGACCAGTACTTAAGCTGAAAACAGGAAAATGAAAAGCAACATTTTTAAACATATTTTATTGGCTTTTGAAAAGCATAAGTTTTCTTGATTTTTCTGTGCATACTTCGGAGACGTAATCTGAAACAAAAGAAACTCACTTTAAAAAATTACAGACTAAAATGTTCAAGGAGGCAAATCAAAGACAAAATTTCAAATAATTTGTTTATTTGATTTGCCCATACGGCACATCTTCCTATGCGTATTTTATTAATGATAAGATAGAGCAAGTTGAACAACGCTAAGTTTTAATGAGATTTCTTATGGAAATGAAAAAGCTTAGAAACTTCTAGAGTATTTTCAGCGCGGGAACTTTTGTTTTGTTTGCCCGTCAATCGTCGAAGCCACCACCGACTTTTGTCAGGAATCTGAAGAATGGACACTTGGCTTAATTGATTCTCGACCCTGTTTTTATGCACTTTGGTGGAAGGTTATTCATTGTTGGTGCATAGTGACAGAACAAATATAAAAATATAAGAGCGATAAATTAAAAAAAGGTAGACAATGACTATTTTTATTCCCCTTGATTTTCTTTAAATTTTTTATCTTAATTATTAAAGGTCTAAAAATATTTTACAGACCATTGTAAGAAAAATATTTAATCCTCAGAATAATGGCTTTCTTTGTAAGTACTCAGAGTATGGTATGAAACGATTAGGAAATTAATTGTTTTCGTGACGTTAATATATATTTTACATAAATCAAAACGGAAGCAACAGTTCTCGTAAGTATGTAAAGATGTTGTAACGACGAAAAATATCATTAGGGTCAATAACATCAGAGAGTTCAAATGTAAATTTTACGAACTATTACTGTTTCATTGTATAAGATAATAAAATAAAAAAACTTTTAAAGACACTACGATTTCTAGCCTACTAAGATTATGAACTTGACTAGAACTTTCCCAAAACTAAAATAGATGATATTGGCTCGTGAAATAATTATTGAAAGAGCCGGGTAGCGAAGGCTGCGGTGCGTCGCTCAAACAATGCTAACTTACATTTAGCTGTCAGTCAAAAACAATTTGGAATTTGTGAGCGCGGAGGGTCGGCCGAGCGCGCCGGAAAATTGGGATTCATCTAGAGATGTGTTGTACGTGGAAATATGTAAAAACAAGAAAACTATTTAAGATTATATTTCAATTGTTTCAATTATTTGGTAAGAGTTTGTGTTAAAGGCCGATGCTTCTAATGGAAAAGTTAAATTCTGTGATTTGTTGTACTCATAATTCTATTTTAAGTTGGCGCAAAATGTTTTCTTCTACCATTCTCATCTATCAGTCACATACCTTATATTCTATTTTTGCTTCAATTTACACCATCTTCGTCGTCCAATACAACATAAACTTGATTCTTTCACAACTATTGTGATTTGTTGTCTATTACTTTTCCTTTCATGTCATTAACTTCATAATAGTAATTTCAGCGATATCGCAAAGAATAAAAAGTAAAATTAATGGACATAAAAAAAAGAATTTTACCAATTTCAGCATAGAGTGGTTACAACATCTCTACAGAATTTCCAATAGTTACAGCAACAGCCCGGCTGTTCTGCCATCCATCATTTCTCCATCCACTCGCCGGGTTGAACACATAAGTGACACTGACGCCGATTCCGCACCACCCACACTTGACCCTTCGGGCCTCGCAACCTCTCACGAAAGAATACTTTGTCTAAATAATGGCACAGGTCACCCTGAATTGGTCGGTCAATCGGCATTTCTGCTCGGGCCGCGTCGTGTTACGTTAAGGTCAGGTAAATGATGTTATGATTTGATTTGAACTGTAACTGACAATTTTATTTTGGTTTAGATGTGCACTGAGAAAAAGTCGGCTACTTACATTGTATTGGGCAAAAACGTTAAGAATTTATATGAGAATAAACTAAATTGATCCCGAAATACAAACAGCCAATTGTATACAATAAAGTTATTTTTTAACGTAGTGCCTAAATAAGTACAAATAGTCAACGACTTTTTTCTAACCAATTCGATATTTTCATAGATGAAAAAATCCATACAATGGAAAAAAAATATTACTACATTTTATTACCCGCTACGAACCCTACGACAAGACTCTTACATAATTCCTGAAACGGCCGCAAAAAGACAAGGCAAATTGTATTTCATGCCAAACAAAAACGGTGGAGGCTACATGATCGGAATCGAATTTATTTAATGAGCCACTCAACGGAAGCTTGTGTTTTCGCAAAAACTCGGCTCATAAATTGAGTCATTATGAATTTTCGCAAAGGCGTCGAATTACCCCGGCTTAATAACAGCTATTATACGGTGGCGGGCCGATAGTAATTGCTCGAGTAACCCGTCCGTACTTTCAAATAGCACGCTGATATTATTATTATTAAAATTTAAATGTTCTATTGAGTTCCCTGTAGATCAGTGGCCTTTCCACCATATTTATACAACAACAAAAATAGAAGTATATGACAAACTTAATTAATCTCACTTAATAGGAGAGGACTTTGTCAAAATGTATTCGAATTAAATGTCATGAAAATTAATAAAAACAATAGTAGTCTATAAGAAAAATAAAGTAAAAATGTGTCACATAAAAATTACCTTTCAAAGAATATTTATCAAAGTAATTAATTAAGAGGCATTAGGTTGTCAGATGTGTTTTGATTGATACATGCAAATTAAATAAAAATATTTGTTTTGATAATTTACATCTGCTTGTCCATTATTTGCGTAAAAGTTGGTAAGTACAGTACATTATGTATTGCGCCTTAAGATAAAACTATATCTTCGTAATATTTATAAAATTATCTATGAAGATATCGTTTACACTCACAGCAAATTAAAGAAATAAATCTTACATTCAATTACGTCAAAGAATAATTAAAATGTTTTATCTATAACAGACGCTTGCAGCGTACAACTAAACGATCAAAGCTGGTTATCGGTGGACATAAATTACTCCGTAATTATAAATAAGTGAGCAATCAATTCATTTAGACAGTAACTATTAACAGATAAGTGACATAATACAATGATCTTCTAGGTCAAGTGCAAGGAATTATAGATATCGATGTTTGAAGTTTCTTTGATGTTAGGTCAAAGGTGAACTTAAAAAAGACGGTAAAATTTTTCAAGACTATTTTTTATCTATCATATTAAAATTGTTACAGATGCATTTTGGTACAAACGAACTTGCCGTTTTGTAGTCCTGGCTTCAACTACTTTGACTTCACATAAGTTAAATACTTTAAAAATAAAATTTGCTACGGTTCGGTTGTGTTAGTGTTATGTTTTACACAACATTCGCCTCAAAAATTTTGACAATAACTTTGTCTGGTGAATTTAATAATTTAATACATTACATACATTAAATTTATAGATAGTATACTAATTTTATACAGTGTTGTGTATCTAAAGTTTCTATCTCTACACTCCTACACGTTCGCATTATGAGGTGTGGTCGGTGCAACAATATTTTCGTCCACGCTCTTTTCCTCCACCATCATAAATTATCAGCATTGACTGAATGCTGATCCATCCAGGCTTGTTACTAAATTGCCTTGATCTAGACCTTGTACAAACAACATACTAGCTAATATTACCAAAAGCGATTAGTTACCAAAAAAGGTGACCACGCCACGACCACGTCAGGCAGCATCAGTGTTGACACAAAAAGCGGATCAACAAAAGAATGAGCAGGACGCATTGTTCGCCTTCATTTATCAACGACGCTTCAGTGACGTCGTCGGGAGCAGATCGCCGATCAATGGCCAGGATTACTTTTAGAATCGATTAAAATTTTCGCATCCCTATTTCGGTGAGGAATTTCGACGTGACGTAAGAAGTTAATTCAAAAAAAGAACTTGTCTGTTGTGTTCTTAAAACTGTTTGAAAATCTGAATACATGAATAGAGGTTTGAATTAGGCGACTGGCACACTGAGACGCGCGACAGATAGGATCGTTATGCGTGCACGTACTTGCGGGAGCGTCATATGCATCAACGTGCGTTTTTAAACGCACCTACACGCGTAGATGCGTTTCGACGGCTGTCAGAACCGGCTGTCATTTCATACTAGCTACTCGAAAATGACGCATGACTCAATAGCCGCTTTTCTCCGCTTATAGGCGCGTGAAACGGTTGTACGCAGGTAGGTGCGCTTTGAATATGTTGTACTGTGCGTTCTTTCTATACAAAAGGAGATACTTTCATACAACGTTAGAACACGCATTAACGCACGACGGAGCGTCGTGCTTTCAGTGTGAGAATCGCCTTTACTTGTCAGAAAACCAGACAAAATAGAAACAGCTATGGTTTGCGAACACCTGTGCTCGCGGTGTCCCTCAAGGAGTTAAGGATTTAGTTTTTACACGAAGCGAGTGTGTATTCTCAGATAGAAACATATTTACAAAATGTTCTCATAGGCACAGGGTATCTTATCAGAGCAACAGGTTAGCGTGGTATGGACATGCGATGAGGAGGGATAAATGTCACATTACAAGAAGGATGCTGAGCATGGATATGGATGAACCTAGAGTGAGAGGAAGACCAAAGAAGAAGAAGGGTAAAAAATTATATGAGAATAAAAGAAGTGGATGCTAAGCTGACGAGTGACAGAGGAGAACGAAAGAAGAAGACATGTTGTGCCGACCCCACCTAGAGTGGGAAAAGGACAAGAAGTAGAGGTAATGTTATCAGAATGTAAAATTCTTCATTGATTCTAAGTGAAGTGATCCTCATACTTAAGCTGATTTTTGTTAATTGGTTGAGAATATTATAGGTAATATTCTTATAATAATTATGTAGAGACGCATAGAAATTGTAATGAAAACCTAATCATAAAATATATTGATTTTTCGACTTCCTAACCATGCATGTTTTTGGATATTTAACGCAACACGATTCAAATTTTATTCTTTTTTTATGCGCGCAACGCAAACATTGAATTGCAATATTAACTTTCAAGTTTCTCTATAGCTTTCATAAAAGACTCAAAGCTAAGTATATAAGATTACTTGCGCACCTGACGAATGACTACAATCTTCTTAAAGCCCTTTAAGTCGACCCGAACCAAAGGTAAATACATACTATCGTGGTATTCAAATATCCATTAGAAGGTTTCTTTTGATCTGACTTCAATGAGAGTTCGCGTTCGACGTAAGGATTAATTAGACCCGCCATTCAAGCGACTTATTCAATGTATGGACTTACAAACTTACACCGTGCGCTTTGAATGTAGAACGTGATCCTTAATCTTTGAGTAGCAACGGCTAATTAAGAACGTATTTGATTTTTACGGTGATGGTTAAAGTTGCAAATGATACCAAGGTGTGTCGTTAGTGTAACGCTCTTGTTTGCGACTATAAAAATAAGTTTTTTTTATTTATTACGCCTCAGTGGGTAAGGTATCTCGGGCTTGTCATATATCAATCATTTTATAGACAACTGTCCTAATTATAATAACATAAATTATAAATCCGTATTCAATGTAATTATTCTAGCATAAACAAAGAAAGATATGCTACAATTGTGTTCAAAGGCATGATGATATTAGTAACACATTAACCCTATTTTAACTTATTGTTTACTAAACTACATTTTTTTTGTATAGGACAAGGATCGGTCTTGTTTGATGCTAATCTATGCCTCTGGCTGTGGTGGGCCTCGCGGCATACCATCTCAAGAAGCGCAGGCGAGCGTCTTAGTGCGTCTGACGGTGCTATACACTGGAAATTGAATCCAGAACCTCTGGAGATGGCGACGACAACGCTTTGAAACAGGGCAAACCGGCGTACAAACAACTCAACCACGGAGGTCGTCAAAAATCGAGCTAAAAAAAGCTCTGACGACATGAAACGGTATTTTTCAGTCACAAATCGAAATAAGTTAAGTAATAAAATAAATGACGCATGAGCTATAACCAAATCGCAATTACTGTGTTCCGATTTAAAAAAAAATCAAATTAATATAGCAAGGCAGAAGTCCAGACTATATTTTTAAGAATTAAGTTTTTTTTATTCTTGATTTATCACTCATGGTCTGGGACTATTAAATTAGACCTAATTACTGACTTTATCTCTATCTACTTAATCTCAAGTATTAAAAATAACATATCTCTGTTATATATCTACTAAATTAAGTATCTATTAAAAATATCATCAAATTCGATTAAGTCCATAAAATTATATCTAAAAAAATATATTTGCCATGAAAATCATTGTTGTACTTACAAACATTTAACGATGGATCCACAGATATGTGAATTAAGTTTTACTGTAATAGGTACTTAGGCTTTATAAATATGAAATCTACATATTATATTTTTCAAGGTGTTCAATAAATGCATAATATCAAAAATAAAATATAAAATTTAATTTAGAACAATGTATGTTTTCAAGTGAAATTGAGATTCCCTACTAAATTTAACAGTCGCCGTATTATTAAACACTCACCTGATATTTCCTAGCTTAGTTCAACCAACGTTACATTATTTAACTTGATGTATATAATACATCATTATTTAATAATTTACTGTATAATTATTAATTATTTGTTTAAAGACTTAATATTTAACAAAAATAAACAAAATACAATCTAAACACAAGCAGCCATCTTGGATAAATGTCCAGTACGCATGCGCTGTTGCGCTTCACCCTTGAGCGAGGGGATGATTGTTTTTTCCTTGTCTAGCACTGCGTTTAAGCTATCATTCGTCTCTTTCTACACAGTTCTATTGTTATTCTTTATTCAAAGGCAGGAGGGTACACTTTGTAATGCTAGGGTTTGGACCAACATGAAGTTAGCAACGTTTGCAATTTGCAAAATCGAGACATGTGGCGATTTTGACTTGACCATCTGGCATATTGTGGTAAATTTTTATCTTGATTAAAATTGATTCTGTAACTTAAAGGGCCGTTGCATAGCCACTCTTAAGATAAATTCAAATAAAGACAGAATCGAATTCGTATGAAATTATGCATGAAATAATTTACGAGGAACTTACCTGGAGCACGTAAACCCGTTAACGGGCGTCCTAAGCTTTGATTTTAATGTCTAAATAATCAAACGTCTGAACATATCAATTTATTAAGAACTCATGTAAAATCACTGTAACCACATTTAATAATTCTCGTACAATCTGCTGTTATTCTGTTTGAATAGCTTGGATTCCATAAGAATGATTTAGTCTAGAAGTCCCACGTTCACATCTATCGATCTATATTATAATTTAAAGGTATGTAGAATTGTAGAAGGTTGAAATGTATTAAACTACAATATATTTTAAATTCAATAATCACTTATATGTATTTTATATAACATTTATATTTCCTTTTCACTAGAATGTTTTTTTACACTTGTGTCGCCTACCATTTGTGATGATTACCTTTAATGGGTTGACTGGCAGATATCTCTGACAGGGACCTATGTCCGCCCTTTCAAACTATTATTTTCACTACATTTTGTATGTTATTTTATATACAATAAAGAGTATAATAATAATAATACTCAAGTTATAGCATAAATCAAATCAAATCAAATCATTTTATTGCATTCATGAATGTAAATACATAGTTGGTAATAGAAGTTTTCCCGTACATCATGTTACCCATTTGGGTATAGCCTAAGTATGGACGTAAAATGGATATAAAACCTATATATAATATAATAATAATAATATCCTCGACATTCACACCTATCAACTAGCCCCATATTAAGCAACTAATGCTGCTCTTGTTACGGACACTAGATGACGGATAAATATATTTAATAGATAAATACATATAAATAACCTGAATATATAGAAATATATATAAACATCCAAGACCGGAGAACAAATGCCTGAAAATTAATCACCCAAACATTTGCCCCCACTGGGGATCGAACCCAGAACCTCTCGAGATGGCGACGCCTTGAGACCGGCATACAGACCACTCGACCACGGAGGTCGTCAACATATAATATAACTTGAGTATAATTATTATTATACTCTTATGTACGAATAATCAGTACCTAACTAACACCAATGACATACCCAAATAATTTGTATTTATATTGAATGCAATAGGTATGTACAAACACAACTTAGGCGCTTAGTGTATTCCAAACATCAAAAGAAGCTATCAGTAGTTCAACCGTTTGCGACAATACACAGGTAGCTAAACCCAAACAGGATTACTCAGCAAAATACACTGCTGCCGACCAAATCCGATATTCAGTCAAAACATGTCAAAATCTTGACTAAGTGTCAACATCAGCACGCTATACTGTCAGTCCCGAGGGAATAATACGATAATAGTGTAGCGGGGCCTTTAAAACTACGGGAAAGGGCTAAGATCTTTGTTTACCGTTGGTATTGTTACCACGGAAAACCCTTTTGCCAATTCTGTTTACTTGAAAGTATTATGACAAATTGTCCTTGGAATCTAGTTTTACGCTTCATTGGGATTAGGCGGCATTTCAAAGATATTTAGAAAACTAGAAGTTATTGGAAGTAAACTCTGTAAAACAAATTACGGGGTGTGACATTTTTCATCATTTTGCAAAAAATTTAATGTCTCATAAACAAAAAAATATATACGTTGACAAAATATAACATACACTCTTTAGCTAAATGTAAAAGTAAAATCACTTTGTTTTTAAGAGGTTTTTATAATATAATAAGTAGGTATACTGATAAATAACAGAAAAAAATAATTTTAAGTATATAGTATTTCGCGATGTAATCAATAGGTGTTTGGTTAAAATGCAAAGTTATAATAAAATAAATAAATAAATATCCTCAGACATTCACACCTATCAACTATCAATCCATTTTAAGCAACTAAATGCAGCTTGTGTTACGCATACTAGATGACGGACAAATATATTTAATAGATAAATACATATAAATATCCTGAATATATATAAATATCCAATACTGGAGAACAAAATAATGCCTGCTTTATCCTGCGTAAGGTATATGGGTAAAATAAAATCATGCAATAATCAGGAATCACAACTCCTCTTTATTCCAGCGCCCTTGATTGACTAGAGAAGTACAAATATTTTCATAAATAATCAACCTTATAAATAATACCTTCTTAATTATATTATCTCAATGTAAAACTATAGGAACTGATTTCTTAAAATTAATATTTATTTTAAGTTTCAATATAATAATCTTCAACTGGCCCAATTTCTTATCTAATTTAATAAGTAATTTTGATATATTTTTAAAATCGACCTTATTCTAAGACTCGTAAAGTAAAATATTTCTATTAACAACAACAACAAATAATTAAATAAAAAATTTAACGTAAATCGTCACATTTTCGGGATCATTCCTCCATAGGGCGGAATCAAATAGTTCTGCGGAACACTATTATTTAAATTACATTGACCTAGATTCGCCATGGGAGGTATAGGAAAATTTGAATATTGTTCTCCTAGCCCTGGCATTTGTCTAGTGTCCATATAGTCAGCCATATTGCCTAATTTCGTAATCGCTGGATCTTCAGTACCGTAGGGATCAGGTGACGAAGTCAACTTTCCGTCTTTCTTCGCCTTCATTCTTCTGTTCTGGAACCAAATTTTGATCTGCCTCTCAGTCAATCCTAATGCATGAGAAACTTCTATCCTTCGCCTTCTCGACAGGTACTTGTTAAAATGAAATTCCTTTTCCAATTCTAGCGTTTGAAAGCGGGTGTATGTCTGCCTTGTTCTCTTTGAGCCTTCTTTTTTGTCATCACCTAAAAAATAATAAAGTACGTTAGTTACCATCCAAATATATTTTGAAAAAGTTTACAGAGTTACTAAACTAGGAGAAACATACCACCAACACTCTTCATCCATGGGTAAAATCCCTGCACATCGGCTGCAGCGGCCATTTTGTTGTCAGCGTAATCCGCATTGTCCCCGCCTGCTTCGACCCTCGTCACGTCCTGACAGGGCTCCGGCTCCAACGATGACGGTGCGCCTTCCTTCGCCAGCGCCCCACCCACGGCACCTTTGCTCTTGATTGACGTCTGGCCGTCACTTCTCTCGAATTCACCATGAAATTGCGACAAATTGCATTCTTTGTCAGATGGTATCTCATTATTTTTTTCCCAGTTGCTCCCATCGTCTGCGTGGTAAATACGTTGCAGCATATCTTGCGCATACGGCTTGTCACTTTTTACGAAATAGGGCATGGTCTTTTTCATCTGTGGTTTCGTCAAAAGTGCTCTAAGATTTGGAGAATCCTCTTGCATCGGTGATGCTGGTTTCACACTCGTTGCGCTTTGTGGCGATCCATAATTCATCTCTGATACATTGCATTGATTAGGAGAGTTAATAGATCTCGCATCTTCACTCAAATTATCAGAATAAGCTGGATTGTGTAATTGATTAATTTTTTGGTCGAATCCGTAATTCTGTAACTGTTGTTGTTGAGTGTAATAATTCATTTCTCTCCATTTATTTATAACGTCTATGTTATTTATGTTATTCTGCATATAATGTTGCGGATACTGGTGCCAGTTATCTGGTTCGGATTTTATCTTCCCGTCACTGATATTGTTTGCATAAGCTCTTGCACTGTAAGCACTATTATTTGAATTAGTAAAGTCACAATTATTAGAATAAAAACTACTTTGATAATTGTAAGGGTGAGAAGGCATCACTGGGTACTGTCCATAGCCATAATGTTTCACGTCTTTAGCACTTTGATCGTTTACATCCACACAATTATTCCACATTTCACTGGGACGAGTGCCGGTTGCTATCGTCGACATTATCACATTTAAGTCACTCTAAACTACGTGTTTCACTTAATTAGGAACTGAAACTGAGCTGCGTGGGAGACGGATCCTTCTCCTAGGTTGACTGCGAAACGAATGCAGTAAGTGCATACAGGCGGCACGTCCCTTACAAATGTAATACTTTATGTGACCTAAAAAAAGTTTGGGGTACTTTCAACAATAGCGTCGCCATTGTCCCTTCGCAAAGCTGTAAAACCAGGAGCCCTGTCCCTTTCTAACAACCCCTAGCTTCACTGGTTGCAATGAGTATGACAAGGATGGAAATAGAATGCATTTATCAGAATACTTCGCAAATATCTATAAATGTTTACAATGCCAATATTCCCAATATTTTTTCCAATGTGTGCGTATGTGTACACAAATCCATATCATTGATTGGTTTGCAAGCGTGTGGGTTGTTGAGGGTGGTATAGATTGATTTTATTCTATTATTGGTTTAGTGTAAAGCCACGTATGTGTGTCACCGTGTTGCATTGAATTTATACAGGCTGTTCTTTTTTACTTTACTTTTTTATAATGCTCAGGAGTGTCAATACTGTTAACTTCATTTTGTATAGAGATTTAAAATATATTGAGTTGTGATTTTGTTATGATAAAATTAATAGGTCATTACTTGTCATGTGTCAATACCGCATTTCAACACTGGAATGTGTTTTTTTAAAACTAAATAGATAAAAATTTAATTCAAATCATTAATTGCCTTATTTTTTAGGGGTTGTAATTAACAGCTACTCTAACCGAAACCCTTAACGAAGCTACTAAAATATTGATTGAGCCACTAAACTATCAAGTCGCCCACAAGCGCTTGGGCTTTAATACTTTTTGGTGACTAACTCAGTATTTTTGAGGCTGGTTATATTATTTCTCTGTTTTTAACTTCATAACATATAAGGCTTTTACTCGACAGAGAAGCGTGAAAAAAAGAGTCACATGTAGCTAATATGTTCCAGAGTCTTGAACAGTCTCTCAATATAACAGGTTGTGTTTCGGAACACATTAAGTGTACAATTTAAATCCACCAGCACTTTCCCACCATCAGACAAAATGTTATGGTCAGGGTCTCAACCAAACATAAAATGATTCAATATTTATCAGGTGAACTTCGAACGAATAGAATAGGCTAGTTGACCCTTTTTTATTTTGCCCCAAATTATTAATTACTAATAGCCATCACCATAAAAATAAAATAAAAAATTCTGAAGCCTATAACACAATTTTTTTTATTATAAATTACGTTTTTGTTTAATGTCAAAAACGCCTTCGGTCCTGATGGTCTATGAATTATCTGTGTCGTAAAGTCACGATTATTGTAAACAATTCAATACTCATGCTTGACAAAACTGACAGACAAACATGATTGGTTGCGACTGGCGTTTGATGGATTTTGACCATGCGTAGTAATTGTTTACATGAAGCGTTACTCAACTAATTTCACGATCATGGTAGAAAGCGTTTTTGGCACATGAAAAAAAATGTAAAAATAAAACATATTTAAATAAAATTTCTACAGTAATCCCTTATTTATATTTATCGAACTTGGTATATTTCGGACCCTCATACTAAATACTATGTGAATTAAACATTAGTTTTCATTAATTTTGATATGAGTCAACTAGCCTATTCTCCTACGTCGATTCCGTATTGATACAATTTGATGATTTTTAAGGCAAGAGCGCACGGGCATTATTGGAGTTTACGTGTCTCAAACCTCTTTCCTCATAGTCTACCTCGTTGCTTTCCCTTAAACGAAAAAAACCCACCAACACAAGCTTTCTCCATTTTGATTTGATAATTTAAAATATGTAGTTTGTTTTCTTAAGCAAATAAATAATTATTTGATTACAGATTTTGCATCAGCCTGTATAAAGTTCGCTTGAACATAACTCACGCGTCGTGTAACAGTTCAATCGGGGGTCGAGACAATGGCGCAGTGTGAGACGTGCGCGTGCGCCTTCTGCTGATTTGTCACAAGAGATCCTAGCTTTATAGTCACGTGGAAATTATAAATTTTATTGAATATTCATTCAGTACTAGGTATAAATTATTTTACCTACTACTCTTACTACTATTATTTTTTTATAATTCTTGTCAAAATAAAAAAAATCTCCATTGCACATGAAAGTTACAGATTATAATTTATACATTATTGAAATTATTTTGATGTTCATAGATTACTTAATACATTTTTAAAGTACAATAACTTATAACCTACAATACATTTAAACATCACGAACGAGGACTTTTTTTGTAAAGCTCCAAAAACTTCATATTTACTAAGATTTTCATTAAATATTCAAAATTTTAGATGGTTTATTTAGAAAACCAATAATTTATATTCATAGTCATATTTCATTGTAATAAGGTTCTATATCATTTTTGTGTATGGAAAGATGAAAGAAAAGAAAATATGGATGAATTGTGTGAATGGTGATGTGATGAGGATGGGAGTGAGTGTTAACTTGACGAGTAATAGAGGAGAGTGGAAGAGGAAGACATGTTGCGCCGACCCCAAATAGAATTGGGAACAGGGCAGGAAAAAGAAGAAGATCATTTTTGTGTATAAATGAATCCAAAGCCTTTGTCTATAGTTATTTGCAGTAAAATCACAAAAAAACATAATACATGTAAATAAAAAGTAAATATCTACACTGTCAAATCACAGAGATTAAAAAGGCGAGCTTATTCTAAGTTTTGCAGTGTCATTCTACGTTGGCATTAGCCAGGCGGCCAATAGCAGCGAGCGACATATGCACAGTATGTCACAGCACACACCTACTTAAATTACACATCTGTCGGTACACGCATTCGCCTACTGCATCCTATGTTGTTATGTGATTAGGTTGTGGATTTATTGCGCTACGAACATTTAAATTATATCGGTGGCAGAGAGCGGGATAAAAAATAAAATATTGATTAATAGAAAATTGACGTACCGACAAAATAGTGAGCGTTATTATGGTAAGTGATAGAAAATAATGGAAGAAGATAAGACATGTTGCGCCGACCCCAAATCAATTGAGAACATGGTAAGGAAATAATGATACGAACCTCCGTTTTAAGGCTGCAGATATTCCACTAGGAAGACTATCTGGGGAAGTCGTAGGGAGTCACTCGATTAATATAGAGCAACACAAATAATTGTAGAGATCCTTAGGATCCTTACAATGTCCAAAAATGGATGTCTTAAGGTTGGGTGGTTATACGTCCAAATGTATAGAAATTTTTAAGTCCGGAAAATTAAAGGGTTCCCGTGGGATAGTTAAAAAACCATAGTAACCGCTGACGAACTCGCGGAAAACAGCTAGAATCATAATATTTCTCTATTTAATCAAATTATACAAACATAGCATGTTAAAATCTGTTAAAATTTATGTCAACGTAGCGTGTTTTATCCCAGGGCTTTCAGCTTAGATATACTTGAGATCTGTGTTTTATCGCACTTTAAAATATCCATTTATCAATTTAACCCATTAAGATTAATGTGACTTTATGTGACCAAATATTAATATTGACCATAAACGATGTTGGTTTTTAAAACCAATTAAATAAACATTTAATAATAGGCAGATTATGCGTAAAGCTTACGGCAACGTGATTTCAAATAAAAAACTTTTATTTCAATTTCACACCGAATTCTAAAATCAATTTATATCGAACCCTTCGTTTGAAATTACCAACACTGAAACAGCTTATGAAGCTATTTTTGTGTGCCAATGTATTTAGAGCTCTAGCCACGTTGCTCAAAATAAAATTTTTCATTAAACAATGTTTCAGAGCATCATTCATTTTCTGTCAATTCAAAAAGAACTCTAAAATAGGAATTGTAAGTCCTTAATGCTTACGTAATAGAGGTTAATTTTGTTACGCAACTTGACGTACGCTCGTCATACCGTGGCGCTGACAATGTGGCACCATTAATCTTGCGAAATCAATCGATGGCTTATTCAGAATATCGTATTTGGTTTTGCCGCTGGGCTTTTCTGTTCATATTTACTTTGGATCTTTTTCTCTAATTTATGATTCGCGTGAAAAAAATTCGACATCTGTCGATTTGGGCCTTTATGTTGGTAAAATGTGCAAAAGGCAAACTTGGTAGGTAGTTACCATCGAACAATTTTTAAAACATCATTTTATAATTTTTTCATACATAAAGGTGCGGATATATTTTTATCCTACAGATAAGAGTAATATATTTCTGAAAAGCAAAATATTTTTTTTAAGTACAGTCGAGTTCATCGATATGTATGCATCTCAAAGTCAATAATTATTCATTTTTGAAGTACTCACTTTATATTACATACATATGTTGTTGTTACTAATTAATCAATCACCGAGACAATTCTATGTGAGCATTCAATGCGTAATATTTATTGACTCAGCATTGAGAACACTATTATGTATATTGTTTAGGAGAAATAATTATGTGTAGTTATCAAATGACAATTATATGTATAGTTATAAAAGTTTATCTCTCTGTGTTGCATAAAAATTTCAAGCATAATATGAATTGGCATAATGGAATCTAAACTAAATGTACTAATGTAAAATTTCATGCATAATTATTTACGCATAATTACAAATGGCATAACCATCGATCCTGGCTGGTGAGTAAAAACATTATGCCAAAAAAAAATCCCGTTTTAAAGCGTGATATTTATGTATCCATTATGAAGTTTTTCTAACAGCGGTTCCGTTTAAATTTATAGTATACTAGCTGTTGCCCACGACTTCGTCCGCGGTTACTATGGTTTTTTTACTATCCCACGGGAACCCTTTAATGTGCTCTCAAAGTCTCAGCCCGATAGGTTAAAAATTGACAAAGTTTCATACAAACTTTCATCCTCTATTTTATTCCCTTGGGGGTAGAATTAATCAAAATTCTTTCTTGGCGGAGGTCTACGTCATAACATCTACCTGCATGCCAAATTTCAGCCCGATCCGTCCAGTGGTTTGGGCTGTGCGTTGTTAGATCACTATAATTATCTCTCAGTCACCTTTGAGTTATATATACAGGCTGTACATGATCATGGAGTATCTTTTGAAATTCTTTTGAATCAGAACAGTCAAATACAAAAAAAATTTCTGGAAATCACTCTCCGTTTAGAAATTTCTAAAAAAATTATAAGAAATATTAGCGCTTCCCCTTAAGTTCAGTTTTGGTTAGGTAGCTATCATATGGCGCGACGTTAACGAACAAACATGGCGGAACCATCAGCTGAGTTTAAGGTGAAGCATACCAAAATTCGGAATAGTTTTTGCCGTTTATTTCGTTAATTAAACATGCGATGAAAAAAATACAAATTGACCAGATATTTAAATCATTGATACTAAAGGAATAATGTAGTTTAATTCAAATTGGTGCACCTAATTAATGAAACTTTAAAGGACAATAACTCCAAAACTGAAAGTGATTTCAAAAAAAATCTTTTTACATTTGAATGTCCGCATTTTATAGTATTTGCCATTTCAAAGGATTCTCTATGATCATGTACACCCCGTATAATAGATCTAGTATACTTCGCTGGCCGCTGCGAAGTCGTCCGTGTAATACACAGTATTGTGTTTTACAAGGTAGACGAGTTGGGAATTCTGTTGCTTCCGTGATAAAGAAGAAAGTGGGCAGTGTAAATAACATATGCAACTTTATAGAAATTAACAATTTTATAATTTTACCATTTATAAGTGAGCCTTATCCTGCGTGGCCTTTGACATAACCTATTTATAATACACATATGCGTGACGGAATACGAACTAAGAATTTTCATTTTATTTATATTTTAATTATTACTAAATTACAACGTGACGATGACGGTTCAAGTCCCTGCAAAGACAAATGTTTGTGTTACAACGACAATTTTTTCATTGTTCATGATTGATTTGATAACATACACATCACATACATATATATACTATCACGCCTGTAATCTCCGATGGGGTAGGCAGATTCCAAGGAGCACTGTGTTCCATAATACCACATTAAGCCTCAGCGATCGGTTGCAACTTTAAGTAATTTAAGGTACTTTCTTCTGAATGGATATATGATTTTGTGGCATTTAAATAGATACATATTAAAGTACTCGACTGTACCTGGAAATTTCCAAAAAATATTTTACAAAGGTAACACTTAATCCAAATGCCCTTGACCGATAAGATGTTTGATAACATAACTATACAATCTGGGAACATTGTTCGCAGTTATAAGAAGTCAAGTTGCTTTTGTTTCAGTCTTTGTTCGGCATCTCAAACAGGGACTTACAGGAGGCGGCTCCTTGAACGTATACAAGTAAACACTCTTTTCTCGTTTATGGGGGTGATAAAACAATAAACCGTAGTCGAAGGGCCATTTGAGGTGCCGACGACGCGTTGTAAACCCGCGGCGCCGCCCTACCTGACTGTGAAATTTCGTTTTGACTAGCGAAAATAGGTAGCTGCATTTTGAAACACTAGTGGTAGATAAATAGTTTGTATGTTTCGTATATGAAACGGAATGTTAATTATATTCTATAATCCAGATTTAAGCTTGACATAAGATTTCAGGCCTATATGCAGGAAATTTTAAACCTACTTTAAAACTCGATATTGTAAGTTTTTGACAATAACACCATAGCTGAAATGTCAAAAAATCACTAAATCTAGTTTTAAATGTCGATCAAAAATTCCTGCAAATATTATAGTACGAGTACATAATAAATCCTTCCAAGGATTCCAAACCAAAGTTTTTTTTAATAGCTAGTAGCCCATAATATGCACATAGTCTAGTTTAAAGTTTAACAATTTAATTGTATATGTGTAAACTAGCTATGTATATTATATATTTAAGTTATTCCTTTTAATATCAGATCACACTTTGTTGGGAATCAACCTTTTTTAATAAGAAGTATTTAGTTTAATTTACCTCTACGTTACAATTTACTTTAAAGTTTATATTCTTGTCTATTGTTAGATGAAAAAATATTGTTTTTAGAGTTGTCATGGTGAGCTGTTATAATTATTTTATCTAATGTGAGGAATACAAAAATATTAATATTAACAGAACCTGCTGCCTTTTAATTCCTTACATTATCTGGCGACCGTGTAAAATAATAATGGAAAGCCTCAATGTTAATGTGGGGCGTGGACTGACGATGGAAACACGTAGATTTGCAGAAAAAACTATATTAACAAAATTACAGATCTAGTAGAATCAGTGTGACAACGAATAATAATAAAAAGGGTGGCAGATGACATGACTGTAAAAAAGAACCATAAACACTATGTGGCGACCAACCGGCCAATTTCCAACATTCCACTGATGTCATCTGCCACCCTTTTTATTATTATTCGTTGTCACACTGATTCTACTAGATCTGTAATTTTGTTAATATAGTTTTTTCTGCAAATCTACGTGTTTCCATCATCAGTCCACGCCCCACATTAACATTTGAGAGCCAAGGATCGTGCAAAGATTAATTAATCATTATCACTGTACTTTACAGCATGCGGGAACAGCAACCGTATTGTGTAACTTGAGAGAGCAGTTTTGGATTCTGAACGCTCGCAAGTGGGTTAAAAGAATTGTTCGCGAATGCCCCGTCTGCCGCAAGTTTCTATCAAAGGCTATAACAACACCGATGGCTCCGCTTCCTGAAGATCGTATAAAGAATGCTAAGGCTTTTGAAGTCACCGGAATAGATCTATGTGGACCGCTTATTCTAAAGGGAGGCAAGAAGACATGGATCGTGTTATTCACTTGCGCTTTATACAGGGGAGTACATTTAGAGCTCGTTGACTCTTTATCGACTGAAGCCTTTCTGATGGCACTTCGCCGATTTATAGCCAGAAGAGGGCGAATTAGTGTAATTTATACCGATAATGGCACAAACTTTGTGGGAGCTTCCAATCTACTCAAGGATGTGAATTGGGCTGATATAGAAGCCTTTTCTACGTGCAGGGGTTTTCAATGGAAGTTCAATGCTCCTAGCAGTCCGTGTTGGGGTGGTTTCTGGGAACGACTTATGCGTATTCTGAAGGATTTACTGCGTAGAATGCTCGGGAAATCCACATTAACCTCGGTAGAGTTACAAACTCTCCTCTGTGACTGTGAGGCAACCATGAATTCCCGACCTTTAACGTACATCGCTGATGACTCTGAATGTTTGCGCCCTCTAACACCAGCTTGTTTCATGCAGGATGTCTCCGAATCTTCGGTTCCTGATCTGGACACGCTAGACGCTGCTAGTATCAACGTGAGATTTCGGTATTTACAGAAGTTAAGAGACGATTTCAGAGCACGTTTTCGCGTTGAGTATTTAAGCTATCTTGTACAAAAGAGACAGGTATGTACCAAGTTTACTTTAAAGCCGGGTGACGTTGTTATGCTGGAGACTGACAGTAAGCGACACCTCTGGCCTATGGCCAGAATCTTAGAGACCTTTGTAGGTAAAGATGGGCATGTGCGGACTGCCAGGTTACAAACTGAGCGCGGTTCACTTTTAATAAGGCCTATACAAAAACTGTACCCTGTTGAGGTTCAAGGCCCATTCCCTTAGCTAGGCTAGTTGGATCTAGTGCACTTTTCTGGCGTGGGAGGATGTTGGGAATCAACCTTTTTTAATAAGAAGTATTTAGTTTAATTTACCTCTACGTTACAATTTACTTTAAAGTTTATATTCTTGTCTATTGTTAGATGAAAAAATATTGTTTTTAGAGTTGTCATGGTGAGCTGTTATAATTATTTTATCTAATGTGAGGAATACAAAAATATTAATATTAACAGAACCTGCTGCCTTTTAATTCCTTACACACTTCAAAGACGTAACTGTGCAAAATCGACTGTTGAGAAAAAGTCACTTTTATAATACACAATATAAGTTGTACAACTGATTGTAGATACCTGCGTAATTTGACGTGACGGTTCGACCCATAAAGGTCCATTCCATTACACTGAGGACCATAATAGGAGAGATAGCGAACGCGCCAACAAGGAGCATCGTCACCAAGACCATTGTCAGTATTATACACCGTAATAATGATATAATTTTAATAGGGTTCGACACAACAACATTTTTTAGTCAGAATATTGCTTTTAGTCTTAATCGTCGTAGGAAAACTTTCCGAGAAAATCCGCGCACCATAAATTATCATCAACTTTGTGGTGATGGACAAGGCATGTGATCTGTGAGCATGTGATCCGTATTACTATGCTTTGGAAATCCCCAGATGTGGCTAAGCAATCCCAAACTGTTCAAGGCAGGTTCAAAGCTGGATGATGGCGCCTGTCTCTTGCCCGAGCTTATTTTGCCTACTCCGTCACAGTCTTTGCCTTCTGTTATCAACTGAAGATGAACTTGTTGGTGAACTGAGTGAACTCCACGCAGCGTTATATGGTGGATGCCACAGAACACTGTGCGTAGTTAATAGCACTATTGTAGTCAGCATTTACAAGACAAGGATGAGCTTACCAACTTCGGACAGTGCATCGCAGTGATGGTGCACGGGAGTTGCAAGCGACACGGTGATATTGGGTCCTTACCTTTGAAATTGGTGTTTTTTCTCTCTCTTAGTATTTTGTATGTAACTATTAAGATCCAGAGTATTCCTAAAAAATAATTACCTCGTCTAAAAATAGACTATATTTTTGAGCTCTTTTGATTTGTTTTGATAATTTGTTGTAAGTTTAATTGTGTTAAAATTGGACACGGAGTCAACTCTTTTTAAGTGCCTCCCGAATACATCATTTTATTTGCATTCACTTAAAAACGATAAATATTTTTTATGAAGTGTGATATTACAAATATTACTAAAGCTTGTCTAATGATAGATGCCAAATATTATTATCTTTGGATTTGTCGTTGTGAAGAAAACTGAAAAATTTTTAGTATGGAAAATGCAGAATTCCCCAAAATCTCCATACAAAACACCAATTTCATAGGTAAGGACCTAATATAAACATACAAAAAACGAGCTATATGGCGTAAAAGAAATTTAGGTGCAAGCTTCTCTGGGCTTGTGATGAGATACGGATGTTATGATTTGTCATTTAGTTTAGCCCTACAGCTGATTCCAATTTCTTTTCAGTTTATTATAAACTTATTCTAAGCCAAATCCTTATTCACACAGACTATTGTTTTGTTCGTAGTCATGAATAATTGTATATACACGTGTAAGTAAAATGCTCGTGTCACTCAATATCACAAACAGCGCCTCGCGCCTCGTACAAACAAACGGGCAATTATCGTCTCCGTCTCGCCCTTTATTATGACAACTCGTTTACTGTTAACCTAGTCAGTTAGATTTACGACTTACTGGAAACAAAACGGGACTTGAAACGGACCGGTGCGGCCCAAGGCAAGCCCGTACAACCAATTTTATGCAAATAAGGTTTGTTTTTCAATACGTATAAGGTGGCGGTACTTGGTAAATAGTTTCAATTGGGAATCGAATTGTAATCACATCGAACTAAGTCTTTTTATATTTTTCAAAATGTTTATTATACCTTAAGTGATTTTCCGAGTTCTGTTATAATTGTTAGATAACTATCCCTCTATCACAGTGAAACCTACACGCACACACAAGACTCCTGGCTTCAGTATAGTTGGGTACAAATATGTCTACTTCTTGTGCTCTTCTCTCTCCATCACTCGCAAGCTCAGATCAAGTTTCTCATATTTGGTCTTACACTGATTTTAGGTCCAACTAAATCATGACAAGGTAGAAACCAACTTCTCTCCTAAACTTTGTATAATTTACGTTTTATCTCGTCATGAATTCAAAGGTAGCTTCACAGGAGGTAGAGTATTTCATTAGCGTATATCCCCTATTTTTTGCGATATATTTGCACAGCATTGTTTTGCAACCTTGACCAATATTTTACAACAAGCCTTCTAAAAATAACACAATACAATTTTAAGGTAATTACAACGCACCAAACAAGACAAAACGATTTAGCTATCGAAAACAATGTCTCGGCAACTCTCAAAGTAGGAGACAATTGTTTGTGTTTTTTAAAGGTAAAATAAGATATTTGTATTCGTTTTTGTTGTTATTGTTCTCAATAGGCCTGTTTTGTATTTTGTGTCGGCGTTTTAGACTGACAGGAAGCTCCGACACGCGTGCCAGTTTTTTGGTGTCTTTGTCGAATTTAGTAAGTATGTCAAACTCTTATGCACGTAGGTACATAGTGTAAAGACAGCTGAAGATCGTCCAAAATAACTTTAAATAATGTTTTTCAATACATGTATCAAGGTTGGAAGACGACGCGGCTATTACTTATGTGATATAGGTAGGATTTGAACCAATAATATTTTCTTGCCAATCTTACTTTTAGCAAGACCTTAAATTACACTTTTTATTTTGATAATTTAGTAAATAAGAAGAAGAATAAGAAGAAGCACTAGTATTTTTTAGTTACCGTAGTTACTAATTATTATATTTCCCAATATATAATAATGGTAAAGGTTTTATAAAAAATTCCTTTAAGCTTATTTCATCAGATGTTAATGATACAATTAACAAGTTTTGTGGTTTTGTATAAAAAAATTTAAAAAATGAAACTTACATTTCCAAACAATGAATGAACATCTACCTGCATAGCAACCATTTAGTATTTTTATACCAATACATCTAATTAATGTGATACATAACAGTACTATAATATATAAGTAATAAGCCTAAAGTTTGTGATAGAATTGCATTGAATTTAAAAATTAAGTATTCAAATAATAAGGCACAATTTAGTTTTTGACGTTTTAGCTCCCATCTTCCTCACTATAGGCTTAGTACAATTTTGCAGATTTTACAATAAAATGTTTAGGTACGTAACGTGTTACATTTTGGGTTGTATGGGCCCCATGCATGGCCTTTGATTTGGCAAACATCAGTCGGTCAGCTGTGCGGCATAATTTCTAGCTGTGGCATTGTACGGCGATACCATCGTAAGGGGCGACGCACATGGAATAATTTGGGACGTGGTTAAAAAAAATATAAAATATGATTTAAAGGACTTCATAATGTAAATAAAATAAGATTATTGTCTTTAAATTTTTGCCAAAGCTAAAACAGTTTGGACTTTCCACATATTTTATTTTTTCATTTTTTTTCAAACTAAAATCACATAACTGGCGAATGTTAATCTACCTTTATAAAAGCCCCATGCCACATTACAGCTTAAAATTCTACGATCTGTCTCATTAATTCGCAAACCAGGTACCAAAGCAGAGCAATAATTAGCAGATCGGAACTAAAACTAACAGATAGGTAGTTGTTTTAAGCCACCCGTATCTCAGCGTAAAATTTTTCTCTCATTTTTGAAGTATTTCTGATATTCATATTTATTTATTTATCATGCTTACATAAGATGGTCAAAATAACAATTGTGCACGTGACACCCTGCAAGGGCACTGCATATTATGGAACTTAAAACTATTAATAAAAAATATGAAGTAGAATGTTAAATAAATACGTATGTATATTGCAATGATAAGTTGTACTTCCACAAACAAATGTATGGCATTCAATCATTTTCACAAACAGGATTGTCATTGTAAACGCATTCACTAAGAAAATTTAACAGTCATAGCTTCACACATAATAATATCACCGATCTAATAATCTATCATTAATCCAAGCATTGTCAGTAGAAAAAATAAAGATACTAGCTCTGCTGATTCGTTAATTTCAGTTAATAAAGTGAGCGGCGAGCCTTACCGTACCCTCGCTGCACCACCATTAATCAGGACTTCGATCCTGGACTCACAATGGGGAATGTTCAGAATGCCGCGATCCATTAGAATAACAATAATTACTCTTCCACTAGCGACGTCATAAAGATTCTCAACAAAATGTTCGATTAAAAGTTCTTCTACGTGTGTATATTACGTATACTTCAGTTAAGGATTCGTATCTTGTTGTGTCTCCACTCAGATTATTACCTAGACCTGTACCTAGTCAAATTATGTTTAGCCCTAAACTATGTTCATTTATTCCACTCACCACACTTTAATTTGACGCTCTACCAGGAAAATTCTACCCTAATTATAATCTTGACGATAATTAATCACGAAAATATTTGATGTAAAATATGGGTAAAACCTAGAGGAACGACCTTTGGTGCAATTCTTTGAATTAAAATGATCAAAACAACAACAAAAATACGTACACATACTTGCTAATTAACAGTGTGGTTAATAATATTCACGCTAATTAACTTGCTAAACAGTCGATTCTTGTGAATTTGAGCAAAACTGACGAAAGAATGACCAACTACCACTATTCATTAAATTATTCTATTTTTTATTTAGCACATTGAAAACGATTCCAAAATAACTTGAGGAAATGTAAAAAAGCACGAAAGTGCTAAATCACGGGAACATGAGGAGACAGAGAGTGCGTGATTTCAGACAAAACATTGGACGGTAGGCCGTCCAAGATATACAAGTCGCTGATTTACGAGACCATATCATCCGAAAAATGTTGCCAGATGTAAAATTAAACATAGAAATGCCACATTAACATTCATTTGGTTAAGGATCCAAGATTTATTTGAAAAATAGGATTCTTCTTTGTTATTCAACTAATAATAACAATGTAGACATAGAATACCAAAATATTTTTATACAAAATATAAGCCACATACCATTGTCTTTTTCGAAATTATTAAACGAAATTATTTGATACAAGCAATACAAGCAAGGATACCTACAATTTATTAGTCTCTTCATATTTTTGTCAAGTTTTTAGTTACCGAATTTTAAAATAATTCTTAGAACGAAATTAGATACATAATTACAAACACAGTGTGTTTCATCTTATTACAATTTTTTATTTATTTAGTACTACTCTGTATTTAAGAGCTTAAACTTAAACGTAACCTACCACTACGGAATATATTTTCCATTGACGAAGAGCGATCACTAGTTTTCTATTGAAACGTTCTGTTTTTTCCGACGCCTTGCCATATCGTAGTGTTTTGAGTGTTCCGAATATGGAAGGTATAGAGTCGCCTGTCGCGTCTTGGTTTTGTAAAGTACTGTAATAAATAAGGCTCAATGTATATCACCTCGGAATGGAATGGAAGCTACTTTTATCAACGAAATTGTATATAACATAATGAACTTTATGTCAATAGTAGGTATAACATACAATTTAAACACGAGCCAAAAAAAGGGTCTTCTGGGGAATTCCTGCGAATTCCCGTGGTTACAACGTGTTATAACTATTTTCAATTAAACTACGGTCGATTTACTAAGTTCATATAGCCTGGAGTCTCACTTAATTCACCTATTTTTGTTCAAATTAAAATCAATGGGACTAACGATTGATTAAGCTACTGGATGTTTCAACTACGTACAAAAAACCTAATGAACGACTCGCCTACTGCTTAGGATATCAATACTGCGCGCGGCGGTGACTATAAAAATATAGTTGAGAGTAACTGACGAAGTTAAAGTAAAGGAAGCTCTTCGTTAGGTATAAGGACGAGAGAAGAGAGGTGGAGTTTTAGGTAGAACTGCGGCCTCAATACGCGAGCCGAGCGAACGAAGCGAGGGTGCCGCGGTAGGGGCCGGCGAAGCGCCAGATCCGAACATATTTTTTTAACATGAGGTCAAAAAATTATTTCGTTCTCTCCCCACATGTATGTTATATACATCCCACTTCTGGGCACAGGCCTTCCCCATGGCGCAACAAGAAAGGAGTATGGGACCTAACACTACCACGTTGGCCCAATGCGGGTTGGTAAGAAACGGTTGCAATAGCACCCGGGAGCAACAGCAAACGTGTAAAGTTTTGGTCCCCCATTTTGTCAGTCAGGTCAAGGCCTGATCATGGCGAAGGTAGATTTGTTTTCGATATCGAAAACCAAAGCGACACCGAGCTCTTCATTACCTTTTTATTAATTTAAAAAAATATAAAAATAAATAAATTGTTAAATAAATAAATTTTCCAAATTTATTTCAAAATATTTACTCTAATCTTTTCCACGCATGCCTTTGTTCGCAATGCTATAGGGGAACGCAAAAACCTTGACGGGCCCTATGAAAATGATATCACGACCGACATAGGAATACACTTAATGTTTCTCTATCCATGATATCTTCACTGCCGTCGAACTGACGATCAATCATGTTTTGTACGGAGACAGTTCTTTGTGGCCTCTAGGTATCGTAATTAACGAGCTTTCCTTGCGAATAATGTTGGAAAATAAAAAAGCGTATTACTATTTAGATGTCTGGCTAGAATGTCTAGCGTATCTATTAGTTTATTTTCGCAACGAAAACACATTTATTTTACTTCGTAATTGTTATACAAAATGATTATCTGGCACATTAATTATATACACGAGTATAACCAGTATTAACTTGCTTAATATTAAAAGTACTTAACCTGGGCCCCAATTCTGCTAATAACAACTATGGCAATATAATGGCAATATATAGTATTTGAATGGTCAAAATTTTGACATTTCGTAGTCTAAATATTAAGAAAATAGATTTTCAAACCACAAAATATTAAAAATTGTACCATTGAGACACTATTTCCATTACATTGCTTTAGTTAAGTTGAAGGAAATTGATTAGCAGACTACGAAATGTCAAAATATTCACAATTGAGATCTTATTGCCATCCTATTTTGTCATTTGTAAATTAGCAGACTCAGGGTCCTTAATATTTTTTCGAAAGCTTACTATGCATGATGAAATATTTTAGTAATATTATTTGTAAATTTCTAGAAATCTTACTGTTCGTTTCCGTATAGACATCGTAAAATACGTTTTTCTATGAGTTCTAGTTATTCTATTAAGCCTAATCTAATCATGAAAACACATGATTCTCATTTCTATTTTCAATTATAATTTTTCTAAGTTGCTCTGATAATTTGAACCTTATATCTCAGTTTCAATCACGGAATATATGTTCCAATAGTTACCAAACAAACTTAAGTACAGCAAGTTCACCTGTTAAAACACATTCAAGTCATCCATCAACAATCGCGAAACATAGGTATTGAGAGCGCCTCGCCCACATTGAGCCATGACTAACGACCTGCCAATCAGGCCCTAACTTAATTGGAAATCCGTGTTTGTGAACCATTCCCCGTTTTCTAAGGCTTTGTCAGTAAAAATTAAACAGCTAGAGTTGGGCTTAAGAACAGAATTAATAAAATCTACGCCCAGCCCAGAAATAGTCCTAGTTCTTGGATTATATTGAATAGAATATTTGACAAAATTCATCTATAGATACGCACGCATATAAATATATGGTAGGTATATCGATACAGCATAAGGAAATGCAGATTAATTCTATGTCAATCAGTGTATTGCTGTTGCGGCTGTTTTATCAGTCTACGCTAAAATCTTTAGATCAATCAAATTTTTCAACGAGAACCAAGGAGGTTCATTTCTTATAGTAAAGATACATACATTCATATCACGTCTATTATCCCCTAAGGGTTAGTCAGAGACTAGGTAAAAGCACCACAAAAGCAGTCCATTGCCATAGTCCGTACTTCGCCAAGTAGTGACTGCACTCAGCGTGACAGATGGTAAGCCCGTCACCACTTTAGTAAAGATGCCTACCAAAAATCCCCCTACCCCTACGATAACCGCTACGAGTTATTTTCCCGTTTTAAAAAATATTGCAAACAAGCCTGAGTGCCCGATGGAATCTGTCTATAGGCTCGCACCTATTACAATCAGGTGAAATGTGAGTGCTACCATCACTGCTTACCCTTTCGGGGATTCAGATGTGATGATAATCTCATGATATGTAAACAATGGACATTTTTCATTAAAAGTCCGTCTCATCAATACTATAATGATCTCTACGTATACAATAACTACCCATTCTTGCGACACGACAGCGATAAATTAGGAACAATGTTGTTATTGGCAGAGCTGTGACAAGTGCAAGCGTCAAGTGTGTATGCTAATTCTAGCCGCGACACGTATTGCTGTCAAACTCGCTACCACACTGTTAATGTCCTTTGTACGAGAGATTTGTATGGACATGACTTTTAAAATAAGGGCTTCTTGTTTACTAGGCGATGTTTTATTATTGATTTGTACTTCAGTCACCAAAATCTGCGAGAAGTCGAAATAAGCATGCTGTTATTAGCATAGTATAGTTTATAAACTATCTTTATATTTGTCAAGAATATCTATTATTAACACCTGTTTGTTATGCTAACATTCAATGAATGTAGATTCTGGCTCCTGTAAAAATAACCACTAGTTGTGGTAGAAAAATGTCATATAGTAATAATTGTATGGCGCCTACCGTGGTTAACAAATATGATGCGTTGTGGTATTAACTTAGAGAAAAAGTATGAATAGAAACCACGCATAGTAACATGCTATATCCATCTAACTATTCCCAAGCTTTTTAGTTGATAAAGGTTTATGGGAAGTGGGATACTACATAAAAATGATTCTTCATTAATGTAGAAGTAATGTTCGTGAAGCATTAACTCAAAGGTGGTTTAAATAATAGCTGTATTTGAATTAAGAAAAACGTGGTTAATGGTAATTGTCGGTTTGCTTTTTGTTTGAGATATGATCCAAAACAATAATATTCACTGGACTTTGTATAACTCCACCCCTTACATAATCTAAATGTGTCTAATTTGTGACTAACAGTATAATAAAAAACACAGTTACAAAAATTATACTAACTTATTATATATATACTATTTTACTACTACATACTGTATTATACTATTTAACCTTTTTCTTATCTCTACATTTCCAACATACGAACGTCTCGCCTTCCTTGTTTGGGGATATTAAAAAATTGTTCCGGCTAGCGTGTCTAATCTCTCACAGCCGGCGCTCACGCTCTACCAATAGAGACGACGATTTTAAAATTATTGAGAGAAATATGGATATAAGAAGCTTCTACATACATACATATTTGCCGCTATCACATGTTATGTTCTATTTCAGTTTATTTTACCTCATTGGTAAGTAATACGACATTTTTCATAAATCGTGCTCAAAATACGACGATAGTGATTATTCGTCAGTCGTTGTCTGGTGAGATACCTTTAAGATAAACAGCGTCACCTATATTTTGGTTATAAATGGGCAAAATGAACATTTTAATATAGTATAATCGGGCGAAGATATTCTTCTGCGGAAAAGTGGGCTATATTTTAATTAAGAGACCTCCAATAAACATTGTCAAAAATTACACAAATTTCTGTATTTAGTAAATATGTTATTTCATGTTAAAATGTTTATAATACGTCCTCAGTTAATTATTTATCTTTTCGCTGTTTTGTTTATCGTTTCTTTAACTCATAACAATGCACAATTTAAATGTATCAACAATTTAAAGAGTATTGCAATGGCTAATAAATAACCTATTTCAATAATATTAAGCTGGTAACAATCTAATACAAGAACATGCTTTACTGGTAAGTACATACTACACAAAGATGTTTTGTTTGTTATATTATTGCGGTATTATCTATGTGCACAAATATAAACCATTACAAGTACCAATCATAGTCTATTCATTTCATTAAGTAGTTCTTTTCCCAACCAGTCGCTCTCCTCTGTAATGTTGACAAATTAATATTGATTTAATAAAACATCAAATAGGTATCCTTTGTTAATTTCAAAAAGTGTTCGAAATGACAGAAATCCAATCCATATCTATTGTTTGGTTAGAGAGTAGGGCAGCTGAATTAATCTAATGAAATGAATGGTAAGTAAAAATACTTTACCTTAAAATATCTACGTTTGTTTATACACCGAGATCGAATAACAAATGATGTAATTTATCACACAAACTACTAGCGCCATCTTTAATATTTAAGTGTAATTAAATATCAGCCTGACGTCACGGGAAGCGGTTGCGGCGCCATCTGTGTGGCGTAATGAGTACTATGTTTAACCCCGTTTTGCTAGGGGTTGCAAAAGAAAATCGCGATAAGTTGAAAACGCACCCTTTGTTAGTGGCGCCACTGAGGAGATTTTGTTTGTGGCGAATTTTTAATACAGATAACGTTATTTCTTATTGTGTTTCTAATTATTATCAACTAGTGGTTTCCCGCGATTTCACCCGTGCGGTACCCGTTCCCATGGGAAATCGAGATAAAAAGTTGCCTATGTTCTTTCTCAAGCTCTACAATATATGTGTACCGAATTTTTATTAAATCAGTACAGTAGTTTTGATGGGAAAGCGAGACCAACAGACAGATAGACAGACAGAGTAACATTCGCATTTATAATATTTGTATGGATAAAAACTGAATTGGGTCTTAATATTTTCATTAGTTTCTGAAAACAAAGTTTTTTGTAAAATATAGCTTCAAATCAAAGTATATCCTATAGAGAAACAGTTTATTTGCTTATTAATATAGAAACAAAATCAGCTGCAACATCAAAAGCAACAGCAACTGATATAGAGTTGCATTTGATAACTTAGAATCCTTATTATTACCACATTTCGCCTCATATGTTCAAGTCTCCATGAAATAAGGGGCGAGCTTTCTGCAATGCACCAGTCATAGTAACTAAGTATAGTGAAATGCTCAATACCAAAAAAAATCAAGAAGATTGTAATAGGTTCACGTGAAATCAGATCATATTCTGACCAAAGATTTTTTACTGACAGGCGGCCTTCGCCAAGTCATGACTTCTTCGAGACTTGAATTTAAATGATCGTGATGTAAGAAAGTTTTTGAAGCCAAATGGTAAGCCGCGTGAAGTTTTAGAGTTTTAATACGTTGTAATGTCGGAGATTTGTGGTGGTAACGAGGTGTCATTAACGAAAGACATGATGCCGGTACACCAGAATTGTTTTAGAAAAAGTAAACGCGAACCGCTAATGATCGAATTTAGTAAAGTGATCAGTATTGTGTTTTGTTTAGGTTTCAAATTCAAAGAGTTTGGTAATGTGTCATGTTTTTTTCCATGATGTATATGTGTATAAAGGAGGCTGTGATCATATCTACATTGCATCACGAGCTATGATCATGATTTGGTCGATGACATAAGACATCCTTGAAATCTATTTTAAAATATTTATAATACAGAATAAATAACTGGTTCATGTACGATATATATTTAAAAAAATATATAAATGAACATAGTTCTTAAATAACATTTTACAGTAAATTTTTCAAACATGTGTTTTTATGCTCGTAACAGCTGAAACATAATTATACCAAAGGAGAAACATAATTATACTTTCATTCAATATCATGTATACTTCATATAGGTACTTAACAGACCGACATAAAATGGGATGCAGTTTTCATATATATTGCTAGGCTCGACTAAAATATAGATTAAATTTACAACGTCCCTGGCAATTGGTAATAGTATATGGTATAATGATTACGAAAATCACTTTATAAAACCTCATATTGATTAATTTAATAATTTAAAAGCAATGCATTTTTTTTTCAACATTTTAAAGTTTTTCCAATAAGAGGTGTTTGATGCCACTTTTGATGTCTAATCCAACCGAGCATTAAACCTATTTGTTTCAAGAGACCAAAAGTAGAATTATTTAAAATATGAATAAGGAGTTCTGAATATTTGCGTAATCACTACTATACGTAAAAATTTAGTCGTCTGCGCAAACAAGCGTTCTACTATTGTATTCACATAATGGCAAGTGGCTACAGTGAAATTACTGGCTAATAATTCAGAACAGGACACATCAATAGAAACACTCCTGTTTTAAGATAGAAAAAGGATAAGATACAGGAAATGCACCACCTCACATAGACGCCCCAGTGACCAGTCTCCTTCCAGTAATGTAGGATTAAGGCACACACGAAGGCCAAGCGAAGGCGAAGGTCAGTACCAAGGCTCCTACCAAGGTACCTCTTACATAATTTATTTAAAACCAGAAACCTGAAAGCCTGAAAGTTGCCCCGATTTCTGACAAACTGAGAGAAAAACGACTTTCTTGGTATGGACATGTAATGAGAAGGGAGAATGATCACGTCACCAGGAAAGTTATGGACTTAAAAGTGGATGGGAGTGTGGGGAGAGGAAGACCAAAGAAAAGATGGATGGATTGTGTGAATGATGATTTGATGAGGATGGGCGTGAGTGTTGACTTGACGAGTAATAGAGGAGAGTGGAAGAGGAAGGCATGTTGCGCCGACCCCAAATAGAATTGGGAACAGGGCAGGAAAAAGAAGAAGAATTTATTTAAAACCAAAAACTCTTCAATAACCCTTCCACACAACGATTCAAAATACCTCATCCCCGATACAATCCCCAACCAATCGTCATGACATCAAAATGCTAATCGACGAAGTGCGCTCGAAACTACATTATGTTCGAATGCTCAGCTGTTCAGTTTTACAGCACCAGATAACAATCCGCGCTTGGGGAACGCGCTCGCAAACTTTTAATTGGCGTGCCATTAGGACGGACGGGAAGCTCTAAACGATTTGTGGTGTACCGTGCCGCTCTCTCGAGGTTTTAATTCCTCTCGCACCTCTAAGTATACTTACGTTGGTACTTGGTAATGATACATTATAAAATTTCTGTTACTTCAATTTGAAACGGCTCTTGAAGAACCTTTTGATTGTGGTATCAGCAATATAGGTACCGCTAATCAGAAGATTCCTCAACAGTCGTTCCAAATTGAAGTATCAGAAATTTTATAATTTATCATAGGGTTATACACATCAGTGTCTATTTCTACATTTTCTGGATTTATATCACCACATGAAACATAAGTACTGTAAGGCTTACCCACTTTTGTAAATATTTGGGAAACGAAAGGCACCTGGCGGGAATATACTTGAAGTTTTAATAACCCTCTTCTTCTGCAACCTAGATCTTTAACCTTTTTATAAGAAAATCTTATTCTTGAACGAATAGAAATAGTGATTTAATTATTTTTATTATTCAAAAATGGAACTGCTTCATTTGGTTCACTGTTGAACGTTGAACCCAGTGCCCACGAATCTGGACGCTGCCAACATAATGTGTTACTTAATCCCATGAGGAGTATGGGCCGTAACACCACGCTGGCCCAATGCGGATTGGTGGGTAAAAACGGTCGCAACAGTTACCGGGGCCAACGGCTTAACGTGCCTTCCGAAGCAAGGAGGAGCTCGAGATCACAAAGTATTGGTCACCCATCCACGGCCTGACCATGGCGAAGGTAGCTTTGTTTTCGATCGAAAGCCAAAGCTTACTAACTACTACGCCACCGAGCTCTTTTAATAATAATATTACACTTTAATTCAATTCAATTTATTTATTGCATTCCATAAGTATACAAGTTGGTACATAAATGGATAAATGAATAATATGGACCCGGATTGGACATGGCAACATATAAAGAGTGTTTCAATTAAAAATAATTACAGTAAATATAGCATACTTAATTAGTACTACACTATTTTCATAAATGTTATTACAACTGGCCTTACAAAAATTAGGATTGAAGTCGTTCGTAAGCACAAATATTTCTATTTTAATATCACACCTTCCATATACCTTCCTACCTCTAGTATTGAAATTTTTTTATACCATTTTATGCTTAAAGACCGCTACGCTGTAGCTACCGCTACGGTGAGTAGACAATTTGTTTGTTTATAAAATAATATCGGTGCCTTCTTCAGAGGCTCGAAAAAAAAAAGCTTAGTGGTTAGTAAGCTTTGGCTTTCTATTAAAAAAAAAGCTACCTTTGCCATGGTCCGGCCGTGGATGGGTGACCAACATTTTCTGATCTCGAACTTTTCCGTGCTTCGGAAGGCACGTTAAACCGTTGTACCTGGTTGCTAATGCAACCGTTTCTACCCACCAATCCGCATTGGGCCAGCATAGTGGTGTTACGGCCCATACTCCTCATGTTTGTTTCCGTGACGTAGGTCTGTGCCCAGCAGTGGGACGATACGTGGGCGATGTTTGTAAAAACTGTTTTAACAAAAGGTATTAGAGATTCATAAGCTAGTGACGTATAATAAGAACGAAACAATGCTGACAGAAACTCTACCAGTTGCAACATTATTCCCGTTTCCTCGCGAAATGCGATTCTTGTAACTAATTAGAAAGAGCGCCGGGGTCTGCTAGAATTATAATGAATCATACCAGCTTGTAGAAGTCATGTAGTATTAGCAGAATCCTTGCCTTTTATTGTAGTGTGATCGCTTTTATTTATCATCCATTCTTTGGTACTTTGGTACAAGGTCTGTTGTTATTATGGAAACGGATTGTATTATGGAATTCATTTGGTCATGAACGTGACATACATACAGGACGTTGGTCATACAGGGACCTGAATAAATATGATTTTATTTTAGTATTTGGTTTGATGATACAAAATAAAGACACGCTTGATAAATATGGGGTTCTATCATTACAGGAAACTTCTCACGCCTTTCGACATGACGAGTAGAAATCATACAGTTTTGGTCACCTATCCACTGGAAGATACCTTGTTTCCAATATTGAAACTATGGCGTGACACCATTGGGCTCCCAGAAGTAAAGCAAAAGTTTATGACAAATTCTATATTACCTTTAACAGGCATGACTTAGGTACATTCTATAATTTTTGTCCTATTTTTCATGTTACGGGATGAACATCATAAACTTTCCAATTTTTTAACCATTCACACAGCCCGGTAAACCCTCCCGCATGCCGCAAAGCTAGCTAAGTGGATTTTCGGGTCGTCCCGCATTTGGCTAACGGCCGTGCACTGTAGACTCGTTAGTGACAACCCTTGCCTACTCGCTCCAGGGCTGGCTCATTTGTTTTACCTAAATTTTCCAAAAATTTCAAAAGTGGAAATTTATTGTGACCTAAAGCTTGTTTTATAATTTTTGGTAATTTATTCATGAGCATGGGCATATATTTTAAGTTTAAATAATTGAGTAATAAAGGCGATCACTTTCCGTAGACTTCTTTAGTATTTTAACAGGTATCTCAGTATTAGAACGCCAGTATGGACGAATGAATACTTAGAGACAAGACGATATAGGCACAAGAAAAAAGAAAAGGATGCTCAGCTGGGTTGGTCAGTGGCAATCCACGTAACCAACCCAACTGAGCATCCTTTTACTCAGTAGTAAAGATGACACGTCCTATTTGGACGAGGAAGACTTAAGGAGCTATAGAAGAAAGTCGTAATATTATGTGGTATGTATGTACTTATTTAGAACATGACAATTTCCCATAAAAGAACAGACAAAATCAAACAATTCATTTTAAGTAATTCAAATTTTAAGCAAATATTGAAGAGAAAACACATATAAAACTGTTGCCAACCCTACCGACATAACTCTCGGGCTCGTTAGTCTTTCGCAGGCTAATTATTATATGTGACGAAACGTTTTCAGTGTCAACCCTGCGTGATGACGAACTCACTCTTCGCCAGACTGGTTCCATTTTTAAAACAATTAATCACAGAGTCCTCTCGTTAGGTTATTGTCTTGCCAACTGAAGTTTTGGCTATGGGTATTCGACTGCAAAAAGTAGATGATCGGTAATAAATCAGTCGTTGGTGCATTTGCTAATTCATGGGTATATTTGTTTGGATGTGTTAATATTATGTTTTTAATTTACCCGTCCTTAAATATTCCGTATTCTTATTTATACCATAAGAGTATAGAATAATATATTTATTCGTTCAAAACAATTTCTCAGAATAAGATGTCAAGTATAAATAACCTTTACGAGATTGACAACCTCGCATTTCGCAGACAGTGAGTACAAAAGTTAAGAAAAAATATATAAAATAAGTTTGGTAATGTTGCAAAAATAAACTCGCAAGATCTGATAATGTCAAATTTATATATTTTATTTCAATCTCCATTATCCTGGAAAGTATTCTTGAGTCTATCTCTACAGCTTAAACAGAATTGTTCGAAGAGAATAATTTCGTGTCCCAGAGATAGCTATCTATTATTAGAAACGTGAACTTCTGGACATAGGCCTCTACAAAGATAGGTCATGTGCTCTATACATCCAGTGGTTCCCTGTAACTTTTCCCAAATCATCGGACCATTTTGTGGTGGGCTTCTCGCAGCAAACTCTGGCCACATATCAGACGATAAAGATTTAGCTCTTGTAAACGATAGTCAAATTCGTTCGCCTTTTATCTCTCATAAATCTATTCTGGACATCTAAACTGATAACAATTTTTAAAATTTTAATAAAGAATAAATAATCTGTAACCATAGTCTAAGCTGGCATGTCAAAACTTTTCTTTTTTAGTTGCATTATGAATGTCAATTTCTATGAGAAACTTGATTTTAAGTACTTTTCGCTAGGGGTGCTTATCACGTTTTCCATTGACATTCCTAACGCAAGTAAAAAGTTTGACTAACGCACAGTAATACGCTAGAAACGGACCCAATTGCATTCTGAAATACAAAAAAACTCAATCGACAAGCAGAACTAACGACATCGTACACTCGGACAATAATAATTACAATAAATGTAAAATTCCTTGGAACATTTAACCAGCTCAATTACTGGCTCGGTTACAGGAAGCGTATTAGTGTCGATGAGTCGCCATCGATTTCTAAACCGCACATCGACTGATCGCTACGATGTCGACAGCGTAACAATAATGCACTTTTCGTTAATGGTACAAGTTATAAGAACTAAGCCGATAAAAGTCGGTTAGTAAAAGAAAAGCCTCTTAAAATAGGAAAGAAAACTTTTCATAGCTAAGATAATAATAAAGATTTGGAAAAATTAAAAACTTTAAATCTTACCATTATATGGTGATCCAAAGTTTCTTATATCTCTATGTGAATAAAATTCAAAGACTACAGCGCAACTTTTTTTCTAGAAATGTTTAAATTTCTAACAACAAATGAGCTGCTTTATCTAACATAAAATATTGTATTAGCTACTTATCAATATTATAAATTATAATAGAGCTCAGTGGCGTAGTGGTTAGCACGCTTTGGCTTTCGATCGAAAACAAAGCTACCATCGCCATGGTCAGGCCGCAGATGGGTGACAAAAACTTTGATATCTCGAGCTCGCCCGTGCTTCAGAAGGCACGTTAAGCCGTTTCTACCCACCAACCCGCATTGGGCCAGCGTGGTGGTGTTACGGCCCATACTCCTGATGTGTGTCTCTATGAGGAAGGCCTGTGCCCAGCAGTGGGACGTATATAGGCTGAGGACGTATATTATTATATTATTTCTATAATGTTTGCCAAACTGATTCGATATACAAAACCGCTTATCGTATTTAATCTGTACCACACATTTTCTTACTGAAAGCGCACACCACAAAACGGTGCATTTCCATACCTCATTGAGAGCCGCCGTGGTCATTACAAATCGCCCTATCATTATATGGCATTACAGTAATGGGACCGCGTAATTAGAACAATTGCGTCGCGGCAAAGAGGCACAAAGACATCAATCAATAATGCTGCAGAATCACTACTAGAAACATAATGATATTAATGTTCAATTAACGTTTTAAGTACTACTAGCTTTAGCCCGCGACTCCGTCCGCGTTTACTATGGTTTTTTTAACTATCCCACGGGAACCTTTTAATTTTCCGGTATAAAAAGTATCTAAGATGTTGACCAGGGATATAAGGTATCACCATGCAAAATTTCCTTGAAATCGGGCCAGGCATCGGAGATTAGCCCATAAAAAAACAAACGAACAGACAGAGAAACAAAAAAATAATAAAAAAAATGTTTGGTATTTACACTCTTTTCACATCCACCTGACTTGAATTTTAAGCATTTTTTTCTATGTTCGACCTCTACAGTTTTTTATATGCATGGATATCTACCACTACAGATAAAATAATCGTTCGTCATCTTAGCTGACAAAAACCCTATCTGGTCTTAGTCTTTATGAATCTCTACACCAATCGGTATGGCGGCGGCGGCGGCGCTCCCCAAATCCACCAACTTTCTACAAGTGTTGTTTGATCGCTGGTATCTACTTATAAGGTGGAGCCTTATAGAGCCTACCGACACCAAAACAGCCATTATTAGTGCGAAAAACGTGCCTTAATTGCCAAGTCGCAATTCTGTAGGCTGACCTGTAGGTGTCACCTGCTATCTTGTCGTTTCATATCACTAAGAGAAACTCTAACCATAACCCTCTCTATTGACCTTTGGTGACCTTAAACCTTATTATGGGGTCCATTGTAAGCCACCTTTCGGATCCCTTATCATTTTATCACGCATGTATTGAAAACTGCCACCTTGAGAGATGGGCGATAATTATGTGACTACGACATCATCCGCTTAATTTATTTAAGACTATTTTTTCCATTTTATGTAGACGCCAAGTAAACGGCATATAATCGTTATCGGTAAACAAATTGCATAATGATACATCTTTATGATACTATGATTATTCTTGTAAATTATAGTTCTATCAAGCACCCGCTAACAAGATCAAAGTTAATTTGAAAAAGTTATGCCACTTGATTGATAAAAAAGAAATATAATTAGGAAAATAATTGAACGCACTCATATCATTCTACATCGGCGCGGTTCCACTTTTTGCGACCACATTAAATTGCTACATTTCAAAAACTTGTATTAAACACTGTAATGCTTATGAATTGTGATTAAAACACGCCCTTCTTAGACTTTATGAAAATGCAGACAAATTATGTTTTTAAGATGATTTCGAAACACAATTTCGCGACCGACCCATCAGACCATCATCGGGAGTTGTACTAATAACAGAAAATTGGTTCTTTTACATAAATTATTATAATGGGAATTCTCATCTCGGTTATATTTTTTTCTTGGTATTATATACGTCAAATTACGGTAAAAGTTGACGCTAATGTCTTTTAGGTAACTACCATTGGTTGGCACTAATGACCTGCGGGCCGGCCTCTTTTTCACCGTCAATCTGTTTTTGTAATTTACGTTTTTCTACGCAACTACTGGTCGACGCGTAAAAACTACGACATTAGGCTTCGCGTTTATTTTAGGGACCGCTCGAAAAAATCTTTCTTTAGCAGAATTACAGGGTTTTTTTCTGGAACAAGTTTCGCTACGCTAGACGTTGCTGGTAAATTCATTTGTACCTACTGTTCTCTTCAAAATTATCAAAAAAATAATCGTATAATTAAAACAAGAAAGTCATAAGTTTATATCAATCAATAAGATGTTTAACACCAGCAATAAAGTTTATCTACATTTATAATAAAAATCAATGATCTTCCTCGTATTTATCAAACATCTTCTAGGATTCTTCTTGGGGAATTACTTTTGTAGCTGATATTGGTTCATTATAAAATAATATTTACAGCTGTTTAAATCTATGAAATTATTCTAAATAAAAATACATTAGGAAAATAGAAATATCTATCTATCAAAATTATCATCGAGTGTGTTGGTAATAGAAGAATGATAAGTACGGCTATGGAATCGTCTAAGATGTGAAGAAGGCAAAAGAAGCAATGACAGTGTAGCGTATGGTATGAAATGTAGGGAAATTAACGTTTACCTGAAGATGTACTTGGAAGAATGCTAGAGCAGGAAAATCGTAATGGAAATTAATATCTAATCGTTGAATTTGAATATAGTTACGGTAATAACGTAAAATGTTATTAAAAAGGCAGTGCTCTTTTTATTTTTGTCTCAATTTGCTACGAGACGTCACCACCGCATTAACTTCCTACTGTTGATACTTATCTCTTGAAGAAATACACTAGAAATATAGGCTGTAATACCGCCTCCCTGACCCAATGTGGATTGGTGGTAGAAACGGTTGCAATACCGATCGAGACTATCGTCCTTCGAAGCACTGTGAAACTCTAGATCACATAGTTTTAGAGTCTTATCCAAAGTCTAGACATGATAAAATTTGTTTTAGTAAGAATCACCAAAGAGAACGACCGCCACGCCACGCCAAAAATCATTATTTAGTTATATTCTTAATTCTTGATAGGTTTTTTTACATATGACAGGCAAGCTCTTGGCCTTCATCCCACCTGATGGTAAGTGACGATATGGCCGAAGGTGGAAGCGAGCTTCACCTGTATTCAACAACTGAGGAACTGGCTATCTTACCTCTGATTGCCGGAACACAACAATGCACATCACATAACATTATCATAGCGACAGATTTAGGTAAGACGGTGGTAACTAGCCAGAAGTCCTACCACCAACCAAACCGAGGATAAAAACCCCTGGGAAATCGAGCCTCGGACCTCCCGATCTATACCCGGTGGTGTCACCACTAGACCAGAGAGGCGGTTAAAACGATAAGATTAGAACGATAAGATCCTACGGAACCTCAATCCAAAACATGAATTCCCCAACACCTACAGCTCCCATGACTGCCTCCTGAGCGTGAATGGCCATGATTGTTTCAACGTCATTTCAATTCGTCGCGCATGCGCGTCTATTAGTTACCGTCACCCGTCGTACCTCCTTTCTAATATCTATTAAGCACTTCAAAAGTAAATTGTAACATTTGTCAATGTACCACGCTACCAGTTACCTATTAACCTATTTGAGAGTATAAAAGTACTTTTTGTACCTGTTGATAAAAAAACCCATAACCATTTTTTGTATGGCTAAATGTAGTCTTAACCCAGAAACACAGTGCTCCTTGGACTCTACCTACTCCTTCGGGGATTACAGGCGTGATTGTATGTATGTATGTGAAAAAAACATCCTAGAACTTAAAATTTTACAAGGTATTAGTTTTCAATAATCAGTTTAAAGAAATAAATAAATAATTATCCTCAGACATTCACACCTATCAACTAGCCCCATTTTAAGCAAATAAGTTGTGTTACGAACACTAGATGACAGATAAATATATTTATTTAATAGATAATTACATATAAATATCCTGAATATATATAAATATATATAAACATCCAAGACTGGAGAACAAATGCCTGAATTCACCACCCAAATATTTGCCCCCACCGGGGATCCTACCCAGAACCTTACAAAATGACGACACCTGGAGACCGGTATGCAGACTAATCGACTATGTAGGTCATATCAATATCTTCTGACATTATAAACCCGCTTATTATGGTAACCAGGAGGACAATAGAAAAGATTAAAACGCTACTATAAGGACATTGGAGGCTCTGAATAACTTCTTAGGTACTCAAACAAACCTCACCTGTACGTAAGAAACCCTGCTTCTGAACAAACGAGGCGCTAATGCTCTATTCCAACCCGCACTGGGACAGCGTCATAGGAAAAAGCTCACATCTCTCCAACAAAACTCGCACAACATTTTGCGGGCGACGCAGAATCAGTCACTGTGGAGATCTTTGAGGGTGGTCTATGTCCAGCAGACATCTCTGAGATGGATGGATAGATGGATGAGTAAGGGCATTTACTTTAACCATTACAGGAGTCGTGTGGTAGCGGCTCTTTAAAAGAATACTAACAACCCATCTCTTCCCTTGGGTGTCGTAAAAGGCGACTATAGGACTTGAAACTGCACAACCACCCAATAGCTTTTATCAGCGACGGGCTCTCCACCGGTCACGCTGAGTGCAGTCACTGTTTGGTGAAGCGCGGACTATGGCAGTGGACTGCTTTTGCGGCGCCTTTGCCTAGTCTCTGACAACCCTTAGGGGATAATAGTCGTGATTATATGTATGAAAGTATGTTACAGGCACCATTCTTAAAAAGTTTTATCATATTCTGATCTATGAAAGTTGTATATCGCCTACAGTGCATGACAACAGATCAGGCAACTTCAAGGGACGAATTTAAGGAGTAACAAATAGGTACTTAAGAACATATCAGAAGAAATCTACTTTTTTTTTCTCTTTATTAAGCCTTACACCATTATGGTTAAGCCGGCTACATGATAATAACCTGAGCAGGTCTCTTGGCGAATGAACACAATATAAAACTAATAATTCTTGGACTGTTCTTACTTTTAAAATTTGAACTTAGACAATCATGAATAACAAAGAACAGGTCTTCTCTTGTACACTTAATATCACAAATGAGATCAACTCTGTCAGGTTCGTTACGGGCGCATTCCATTAAAATGTGTATCAAATCTTCTTTGGCATTTGGACAAGTGTCACAGTACGGATCATTCCTCTTTCCCATTAAAAACCGACAACAGTTCAGGCAACTTCAAGGGACGAATTGTAGGAGTAACAAATAGGTACTTAAAAACATATCAGAAGAAATCTAGTTGTTATTAGATATTCCTTCGGGAATAAACGCATGATAATATGGTATGTATACACAAAATTATTATGCATTATAATAAAGTCCGTTCGCTGGTGGTAAATTTTCTTAACACCTATACAGCCTTAATATTCTCAAGCGTTGTGATACTGTAATATGCATACTGTGCAGATTTCATTTCCCTGTAATTTGTTTCTTGCCAGGCCTGAACTTTAGCGGGCTTAAAACCTAACACCGAACACCCATTTACTCTTTAAGCCAACTCCACGCAGAGGTGCTCATATTTATGTCAATGAGTAGGTAATTACCTTTGTGCAGACTAGTCATTTTAAACGTTTTATCCGCGACGTCAATGAAATTCAATTTTATCACGTCTATAGGTATAATTTTATCATGTCTATCCCGTGTTGGTCCGGGACATAAAAAGAATGTACCAACTGCTTTTCTTGCCCAGCATGTCGTAAAAGGCGACTTAGGGCGTATTGGGCGTAGTGATTGTGTAGGCGATGAGCTAGCCACTTGTTACTACTCATTCACGATTTTTCATCTGACTAAACCCAATTTTTGTATGGCTAAATGTGGTCTTAAGGAGCACAGTGCTCCTTAGAGTTTCGTTTATTTTGGAACGGAATGTTATAAAAAACATTAATTAAAACACTCGTATTACAATCTAGTTTGATTAGAATGAAAGAAATGTAAGAGCGCTTAGCGCCAATAAACTGTCGTTGCATCTTGGTGCGTGTATTAATGTATTAATTGTATGAAAAAAAAAACATTTACATTTTAAAAAAAGACTTTCACGTAGGAGTTTGCAATATTGTTTAAAATTTATTTGAATTCCATAGATGTCTGTTTCAATCAAAGAATGCTGTTTAAATGACGGTTGGTTTGAATAACATTTTCACTTATGTAATCAAGATAGCTTTTAAATGAAAAATACCAAATATCAACAGCAATAACTCTCAGAGAAAACAAAGCGTAGGCACTTTACTTCCGTGAGCTACTGACACCGTCTTTGCGATCCCTGTACCTTGGAGCCCGACTCCTATACATCAACGCGTACCCACGCCTCTGATGAGAAGATGATGACCGTAATTTGCGACGCTCCAAGACGTCTATGTCTCGTGTTTTTTCACTGCTCAGGTATCACCCAAGTACAAAATTACAAGTAATTTATCGCTCGTACACAAGGATAACATAGCGGTATTTTGGAGTAAATATTTTTTTAAAATATCGCTCGGAGATTATTCTTTGTTTGCCATAAATTATTGGACGCGCCAAGCTTTGCTTGGGGAACCGTCTTCAACAGTTGACAAAATAAAAGTGTCTATATATGTATATAGAGTTTAGATTGAAATATTCAATTACTTAAATTGAACAAAAAATTATAATCAACTGTCTGTCATCAAATTACTGTAAGCAGAACTAAAGGAAATTCTATCCTAATAGTTCTAAACACTATTTATTTGTAAATCATAATCACCATCATCAATCATTATATTTAGGTTGAACCTTCCTTTTTTTCGTATTCCTTTTTGATTTTCTGTATGAAAAACATCAAATTTCAGAATGTAAACATTTTTGGTAAAAGAAAATGTGTTTAGGTTTATATCATCTTTGCAGTCTGAATAATTAATAGGTGTATTTTGACAGTTGTTTGTAGTGAGATTAATTGATTCCCATACCAATGTAAATGGTCCATAAAGCTCATCTGTCAAAACGTGTGTGTCTCTAGGATGTGTGAGTCTAGTATTATAATTATTCTTTGTTAAAAACATAGTATTATTTTGATGCCAAGTGCATGACTTATGTAGAAACATGTTAAGCTTTGAATATTTGGATTCCCATAAAAGACTGTTGTTTACATTTGAACCATCCCATAAAAATCTGTTGTTTACATTTAAACCATAACCATATCAATGCGGCTTCATCGCAGAACATGCCTTGATATTTTTATAATGACCATTTTATTTTACTTATTTAAAATGTCCAGTGCGGTTTCACCGACTGTTTATTTTGCCTTTATGTCGATTCCGACACGGGGATTTCGTGGTTTTATCCTATACTACATTTACCATAATGACCATTGCAAGGTAAAAAGACAAATAATCCAAAACACAACTCAAAGTAGTATCCGCTAAGGTTGAAATTCGAATAGTTTTTAAACATTAACGATATTTTAATTGAGTCGATCCTGACGTAGAATAATGATTGGATGTAACATCGATTTATTTCGAGTTCTCGTTTCTGATTGGCGGTCGCGATAAGTTTGTATCTATCAGGTAATGTTGTTATAATCGCGCTGTTTCGAATTTTCATGGTATTTTTTTTTAAATTGAGCCGTAATGGTGTAGCTTATGGCAGTTAAACACGGTAGGAATGTTTTGGGAGTTTTGTTTTATATCAATCTTAGGTAATAGCGGCTTGGTATTATTTACTCATGTGAGAATAATGTAAATGGAAAACGAAATGGAACTTGACATTTTCATTTCACATAAATTTTACCCAGATCCTTTTATTTGTTAATTATTTTTGCTTGACATACAAAGGCGCACTTAATGCCTTGAGGCATTCTCTACCAGTCAACCCGAAACCGGAGCTAAAACGACGGTACAATAAAAGTAAAAAAAAAACAACAATAATAGAATACTATGAAAAATACACTAATAATTACACTTAAAATATATAAATCATCATCGTCATCAGCCTATATACGTCCCACTGCTGGGCAGGCCTTCCCCATGGAGAAACACATGAGGAGTAAATCACTATAATATTTATTAATATAGAATATAATATATACAATATAATATATAAATTTACGACATTAATATACATGTACTACGCAAATTAAAGAAACAATTATAATTATATATAACTAAAACTCACCCACCATAAATAATTCAATAAGAATAGTTAAAATACAATATGTGCTTTCGATTATCAAGCAAATACAAAAATATTTATCGTAAATATTGATCCATGTAGACTTAATATTGGCTCTAACAATAACAAGTCTTCTAGTTAATGCAATGTCTATTAAGGTCGTGCTTCGAATCACACTCAAATGTATACAAACATAAGAACATAAGCCGAGATAAAGTTAGTTCTAATCCATGGGGAGATTGAGTCCGATACGTCCGAATAAACGAACGCATCTTGACTAAGAAGCACCCAGTCACGCCATCTATCGGTCTCATTTCATATCTGATCAGCTAGCCTATTCTCTAACCAAATTTCAATGGATATGAATTGGATTTCTGTCATTTCGAACACTTTTTTTTGACATTCGACGTGACATCAAATTAATATTGATTTGTCAATATTATGTTACAGAATAGGCCAGCAGATCGTAATTTGTAACTATGTATAATATTATTTGTAATTATTATAATAGACGTTATCCAATAATTATTTATATTTTAACAGACTTTGTTGCTGTTAACATTAAAATATATTATATACAAATCAATAAAAATACCTAATGGACTCGGATCGCTTTCGCACTCCGTCTGATCCGAATCCGTGAATTAGTCTAGAAAACTGGGACCGAATTCGGATACGGCTTACGCACTACTTCGATGTCTGATACAAATCCAAGCAGTTCAGGAGCAAGCTTTTTATTTCACGTGATTTTTCGCGGATTTTTTACGTAAATTTTACGTTCTAAGATTTCTTGTCGTTTTCTGTGTTAAAATAGTTTTTCGTTATTTTCTAAGACTCAACGACACGGTGGCTTTATATGATTAAAATTTGTTCTTGTGTCGACTTATCTTGTATGATTTTATTATAATATAATGTCCATTAATTGCACTTGTATGAGTTAAAAACTCCTTCCTAACTTTTAATTAATACAATTTTTTTAATCTAAACTTTTAAAAATTGCTTTCATCCGAACAGAATGGAGTTCAATCTTAATAAAAAAATCTAATTCTCTCTATCTCTTTATAGCCTCTGTTTATGTAGTTAAAGAAGCTGCCCAATCTAATAAGTTTTCAGAATGATACAAAAAATATGTATGTAAATAGGTACAGTAGCACTTGGACTAATACAACTAATACTATGGCTACTTAGGTCCGTCAAAAATTTTTTCAGGAATGGAGATTCTAGAAAGACGAAAAGATATCGTATGAAGGAGATCGGATGTAGTGCGTAATGTACCATAGAAATAGTTCTACGTCTACTAGTATCTTATTTTCACGGATTCGGATCGGATTCGTGAATTTTTTTATTCGTATCTAGTACCGTAGATCCTTTTAGAATGTCTAAACATACTTGAAACTTTTCCTCTTTATCGTTTAAGTAACTAACGTAAGAATTATTTTAAACTCAATAGTAACTTAATAGTTAACTATGAAATTCCCAACAAAAATGTATTATATTAAGAAATCATGTTCTTCATGTAACATTTTAAAGAAGAATTGAATTACCAAAAAACGTTTGAAAATTAATAAGAGCATTTATCTCTAAAGGCATTGAATTATTACTTAGCGACATAAATTTTCGTGTAAGCATAAAATTAGAGACGTCTCGTTGAATTTCAGACGCGGGCAAGTTACTTTTGACCTTAAATTCCTTACGTAGGCGACATCACACCGTCACTTAACTCAAACTCAAGTTAAATTACCAGCATCCGTCTACACTTGGAGCCGCGAAAATCTTAATTAACAGATAGGCACCAGTCATTTATCACTGCTATGTGATAAGGTGGGGTAGACGCCCCAGGTAACTGATGACGGGACCTATCAATGATTGATGATTATCATGGTAGCGTTTGGTTTTTAATTCGATTAATCACTGTTAAATCTTGCTTATGTAAATAGAGGTGGTGTTTATTACAACTTGTTTGGTTTATTTGTCTTGCTTCTATCTGTATTGGGTGGCAGTTTTGAGTTAATTGTAAAAGTGCTTATTTTACGATACAGCAAGATAGTTTTCAGTCAAGAATCGCTTCTTTCTAAACAAACTGTTGAGCGAATATTACGCCTTAGAGCTGTTAGATCATTTTTATCTTTTTATACTCAAATCTCTAATAAAACCGAGCTGTTTATTTGTATATTAACAGTTAACAGACACACATCAAAGATTACGCAATGAAAAATTACAACGAAAACATTATGCCAAAATTAGTCGAGTTACATTAAGGGCGTTCTATAATTAAACATCAATACCGTTACAAAAAGTAAATAAACAGGGGTATATAGGGGGGTAGGGAGGTCCCGACTATGACTAATGTGGGCCGATCCGTCAGTGTCACTCGCGGCGAGGGCGCCACTTTCGGCCAGGGCCGGCTTCATCCTTTTAGAATAACATTTTCCTTGTTCGCTTTGTACAGATACGTATCGGTATGTAAATCGTTGAATATTTCTATCGGACTATGCTTCGAATTTTATTACAAAAAACATTCTACTCTTTTATTTATTTACACCATGCTTTTACTTATAGTATTTTATGCATATTCAGCAGTAATTTTCAAAGTTTTGGTTAATCTGATGACTAAAAAAATTCTTCAATTACTGATGTACTTAATATTTGAAAAGCCAATAGAAAAACGATCAAGTAAGAAGTGGCTGCGAATACAACCTCACTAACAACTATTATTCCGATATCTATTTAACAATCTTATTAGTAACAAGCAGTGCTACGCTCTTTCCTTTTGGCTTAATAAAACCTCCAAATTCCATTGACATCTTCATACTTTTTTTAGAACAAAATAAAGATATTTATATATACCAACCCGCATTGTGCAAGCGTGGTGGTGTTAGCCTATATACGTCCCAAAGACGGATTTTTTTATGTAATTTACTTAGTTCAATAAAGACAGCTGCCCAAGCAAATCTTTTTTGGTGTGCTCGCCAATAAGTCTCATCTACTTTCTTCATGAAATGGATTAACTAATGGATCTCTCAGTAATGCTACTATCATTTACCAACGTACTAGTGAAAAAAAACTATATCTTAAACACGTCCGTCCCTGTGCTCTATCTAGTTTCTTTGATTTCGGAATCCGCGGGGTTCGCAGTCACTCTGCGACACATCACCCCATCTCTGGGGCACCAGGCACAATTAGGTGAAATAAAAAAGAAGCGGCTAATCCCACCGCGGCCCACTAAATTGCTTTTTGCGTAATTCAAAGTAGCTATAAACTTTTAAAGGCGAGTGTAAAGGATTTTGTCGAATTTCAAAAATGGAACTGAAAAATTCATGCCTAGTTTGAAATTTGAAAATCGAATTCCTATTATTCCTTTTATAATCTACGGGTTGTGGCACATATTGTTTTAATATAATTAGATAACATTTATCAAAAAAGTGTAAAAACCTATGAACTTACCAATCATCTCTTGAATCCATACCTGTGAAGTAATTCACATTGTACTCGTATAAACAATCTCTACTTTGATATTACATTGGACAAAACTGGAAAATATTAATTTTGAATATTTGTAGCATTTTGGAAACTAAACTGCCAGTTTTCTTTTGGCATGAAATCAATCATTATTTTTTAATGTCGCTTGATGTGTTTTGTTTGGTATGTTTTAGCTATATTAATAAGCAGCCTGTATACTTTAAAGGCATTGGGCACAGGACCTAATTCTAATGTATAGTTTAACTTAAAGTACATAAATACATATTGGGTCCTTACCTATGAAATTGGTGTTTTTTTTCTCTCTTAATATTTTGTCTGTAACTATTAAGATTCAGAGTATTCCTAAAAATAATTACCTCGTCTAAAAATAGACTATATTTTTGAGCTTTTTATTTGTTTTGATAATTTGTTGTATGTTTAATTGTGTTAAAATTGGACACGGAGACAACTCTTTTTGAATGCATCCCGAATACATCATTTGATTTGCATTCACTTTAAAACGATAAATAATTTTTATGAAGTGTGATATTACACATATTACTAAAGCTTGTCTAATAATAGAAGCCAAATATTATTATCTAGGGATTTGTCGTTGTGAAGAAAACTGAAAAAAATTTAGTATGGAAAATGCAGAATTCCCCAAAATCTCCATACAAAACACCAATTTCATAGGTAAGGACCTAATATTACGTCTTAATAATTTAAGTCAAAGTAATTAATAGGATAGAAGCTCCGTGTACGAGTTTATGCAATAGCGTCAAGCTAAATACTTCACATACAGAAAACCACAGGTTATCCAATGTTCCAGTAATTTATCCGATAATAAACTTTAACCGCAACGTTTACAGATCAATATTAATTGTCAAAATTTGACGTTTTGTGGCACGTTGATACGCTGTACAACTCGAGCAACACAATATCATTATTCATACCGTTTTTTCGCTTTAATTTCATCAAATTTATTTCACTAAAACAAATGGACCGTCATTAATACGGCATTTTACGGAATCCTATTATTTCACACCGCGTATTTTTGGCATTTCTGGGTTTCACATGATTACAATGTCGGGAAGTACTTTTAAGTTTGGGGTCTAATTTGAACGAAGAAAATGTTTAAATGTCAATTAATTGAAATAATAATCGAAAAATGAGGTTCTGTCATTTCTTTTTGTAGGGTGAGTAAGGCTTTCTAAATTTTGGTGTCAAGACTTGCACTTTTACTTAAAAACCGTTACAAAATTACACTAGTCACGTTACTAATAACATGAACATTTATGTTACAATTAAAACACATTTTTAAAGTAATTTTATTATAATTTTCAGTGTAACCCATTTAAAGCCACTGAAAACTTTTCATTTTATCATACTTAATGTTGTTTGTATTGAATAAGGAGCTCGCAATGAGATAAATAAGTAATTAAATTAATTAGTAACGTAGCGCAAATACGGTAAGTTTTAATTCAATAGTCATTGAAAGCAAAGTTTGTCGATCAAAAAGCGACCGAGCCGCATACTTTTTAAGTTCCATTTTTCATTGAGGTAATGTTTTCGGAAGCTTACAAAATGAGATTCTGTGGTGGCAAGCCTAAATAAACTTTTCCGTCTACGGCTTAGAGACTGATGTTGCTTACGGTCACAGGAGCAGAAGTTTTTGGAATCTGATCATAAGCTTTCAAGGGAAAATGTCACATAGTGCGGGGAAAATAAGACCCGTTTTTCCGTATTGGATTTTGAGGATATACCTCCCTCCCCGCACTTCAGTCCCTTAGACAAATGACGTAGCATTTGTCCAAATGATGGCGCGGGCGGCGGAGAGAATGAATTTAAATTATCATTCAGTGGTACCAACACACTGCAACAGTGCCCAAAATTGAGATTATGTGGGTGTCTGTGACTAAATTTTTGAATGTGAAATCTTTTAATCTAAGTATCGTAAAGCTTTTTATAGTTTATCTTCTAAAGTAATAATATTGTAGTAAAGTACGATTTATTTTGTAATCGTTCCAATTTTGTGCAATAAACTAAGAATGATGATTGATACCATAAACTTTAATTCTGTTTAAAAAAATATGATTCAAAACCAATTTTCTTATTATGTAATTTGTCAATAAAAAATTAGCAGAAGTCGCTGTAGCAGAACAAACATAAACATTCTAAACTTAAAATGGAATACAATTCGAAATTCAAAACATGCACAAAAAAGTTTACGTTTTATTTTTCTATAAAAAGACAATAACGCGAAAGTCAAAACAAACGTTCTAAATACAAAAATAGATATAAAATCTCAAGTGTCAAGCGTCTTTATTCGGAGTTCCTCAACGCTTGTTTGAATTCGTTCTTGGATTCTTTTTTCGGCGGTCTTTTTGGTAGGAAATTGAGTAATGGCCGCGTCACAGATGGCATCATGGTAGATTGATAACGGGAATGGAGAGCGGTGCTATTGTTATTGCACCACACAATTTTATATTTCTAACAAAATATATTTTCACAGGTGTTATATAGTTTATTTTTAGGCTTTGAAAATATTTTCTTTTCCATTTTATTACAACGTACATCGAATTAAAATATCAAGCTTAGTCAGTAAGCTTTTTTTACACAGTCAGGCTATTTTTCCATTACTGTCTTTTTATACTTTAGAACACAGACATAAAAAGAAAACTAGCATTTGAGCATTTTTTGTGGTTTTAAATTTTCAAGAATATAATAAGAACATCTCAAAAAAAAATAATAAGCAAATTATGAAAATTAGATAAATAAACAAAGGCTACGGACAACTAGGAGAAATAAAGCTGTTATTTGATTAAACATAATGTATCCGGGTCACGTGTTACACATCACCAAAAAGTTTTTATGCGTCAATTTTATTTTTTCTTGGCGACATAAACAAAAAGGAGTTTGTATAGTTTCCACACCATCGAGTGCCAGTAACAAATGGGCATGTACGATTCACGTTTCCCAACTCTCCGCAGGAAAACAATCCGACGTGTGGTGTTAAAAAAAACAATAGGCCCATGATGAAGACGTAGCCATTGTAAGGTACGAGCGACTCATATTTCACGGCTTTGTGCGTCTTAGCACGATTAATACTAGATATCTCCATTTGCCTATACGATTGCGTGATGAAGCTTTTTTGTTTCGGTGTTAACAACGGGCGTGGGTTGGTCTAGTGTAGGTTTGGTTTCCCTTTTCATTGTTGTATCGGTATTTGATTAGGTTTGTTATATGGATGTGGTAAAGATAGCGGAGTGGGATCAATGGTGCTAGTGGAAGGATTGCCAGTTCAGTCATCGAATAAGTACTATTAAGTTAGAAGACTATTAAAGTCTTGAACTGTTCCCGTTCATGGCTCGCCTATTACAAATTTTTATCACGGAGTTAAAGGCATGATTAATTCTTAGTCCTCAGCACTTACACGTCCCACTGATGGGTACAGGCCTTCCAAATGGGAAACACATGAGGAGTATAGGAGTATAGGAGGAGAGCCGTAACACAACCACGCTGGCCCAATGCGGGTTGGTGGGTAGAAACAGTCGCAATACCGACCGGGACCAACGGCTTAACGTGCCTTCTGAAGCACGGAGGAGATCGAGATCACAAAGTTTTGGTCACCCATCCACAGCCTGACCATGACGAAGGTAGCATTGTTTTCGATCGAAAGCCAAAACGTACTATCCGCTACGCCACCGAGCTTAATTCGAGATTAATTCTTGTTAAACAAAAATTATTTTCGTGAATTAACACTCTTATCTTTACAAGCAACTAATCTAACTATCCTAATAACTTACCACTGCTGGGCTAGAACTATTAACAGTAAAACCGCAATAAGATTCCCATAAAATCCCGTTGAATTTCTAAGTTACGTGAAAAGCTCGCAAAACTAAGTCGATTTTGAAATATCTAACAGTCAAAAGTAAGTCATATCGAAGTAAACTCGAATATACATACATATAATTACGACTATAATCCCCTAAGGAATAGTCAGAGTCTAGCCAAAAGCACCGCAAAAGCAGTCCACTGCCATAGTCCGCGCTTCACCAAGCAGTGACTGCACATGTGCTCAGCGTGACAGGTGGTGAGCCCGTCGCTGCTATAAGCTATTGGATAATTATGCAGCTCTAAGTCCATTAGTCGCCTTGAACTCGAATATACTATTTAGGAGTTATCAGATATTTTTATCACAAAATATAACTAAACTGAACCAGAAAAACAATCATTTATAAGTCTAAAAACACCGAGTAACCCCAAAGATTTCCATACTCACCTACTCCACAAAAGAGACATTATGCAAATAGAGTAAATTGAATTACTGAGTTAAATGTCGTATAAGATAAAAACGACGGCGCAATCTACAACCCAATGAGGAGCTTGTATTAACATATTCAAACCCCATTGAATATTTATATTATGTAGGATGCTTTCAGTCAAGCGGTGTCGGCTCTTTAGTCAACCTTGTATCACTAATGGACACCACTATCTTCCTTTATCTATCGAATGAAAAAATCGGATTAGTGGCCAAGATTCCCTTTCTTGGCCTGATTACGTAGTGAAAAAAAAAATGTTACCATAGAGGTTGACTAGTTCTATGTTTTTAGGATAGGAGGATTAGGAGGAGGTGGCGTTTAATGTAAAAAAGAAGTCTTGATTTGTAATATTGGGTAGTTATATAAATTAATAATTTTTTTTCTTTCGTATTAAAACGTATGTTTTCAAAGATCTTATAAAACCAACTCTTACTGTTCAAAAAACCAATAAGCAATTTCGTCTTATTAGAAAAGAGAGATGAATACCGCGTTATAATTGAAATATTATTATTAAGTGTTATGTGGCAATGTTATCATTATTCTATAGCTAATAAACAAATTAAATAAACATTTTATATGAGTATAATAATTGTAATAGATGTGACAATAAGACTTGAAATAAAGATGTTGATTGATAGCTATGGAATTGAGAATGATCAACCAGATTATATTGGTATTTATTATGTTTATGAGTGATGATAAATACCATCAATCAAGTCAACTTTTATTTCAAGAAATTGTATTACCCGAACTATATTCCAAATTAAAACAGAATATGTCAGTACATCTATTTAGTATCCAAAATAGATGTAAAAATCAAATGAAACTCACCTACAATTATGACGATAACAACCAAATGCCACTTACTGATGCATCGTAACCTTAAACAAAAATAAATTAAAAATAACAAAGTATCTTGAAAAAGCGTATTTAATATTAATAAAATGGAATAATAGTAAATTTGATTACTAAGGAAGCAAGTGCCTGCTAAGTCACTTTAAACAGAAATTACTGAGCAAAATATTTTCTCAAATGCTTTCACATTCAATACAACTTGTTAAATTAAAACTCATTCATATAAGCAAGGGACTGTCGACGCGTTACCACGCAAACTCGATGTTACGTTAATGCCTCCAGGCCAATCGCAATCAGCGAGGATGCGTAGTTATGCCATGTTTTATTTTTAAACGTCGAACTTATTCGATTTTAATTATATTTTTTTTCAGAGAAATGTATTTTAGATGTAGCAACATGAACATTTTAGAATTCCAAAATCAAAATTAAGTTCATGTTGTCATTATTATGACAAGGCATATTCAAATATCGAACTTCATTTTATAAAATGTATCGTCAACCATTTAAATTGAAACAAGAAATTTTAAAATGCAGTATTTGCATGTTACAAAATCTCAATTAAAATCAAACACCCTGCCGAGAATTAGGCAGTGCTCACATAGGCTCATGAATAAATAAACGAGTGTTTATATAATGCCCGTGCTGGATTAAAATTCAAATATTCCGACAAGTCAATCTACAGCAGGCGGGGCCGCGCGGACAGCGTGAGTATCCTGCGGGAGCGCAGTATATGCGGGGACATAAGAGAAATTTGGTTAAAATAAAAAAAAAGATTATCAAAAAAAAAAAAATTTCCAAATGTGTTCGTTGTTATTTTTTGCTGTTTTAGTAAAGTATTCATTTAGTTCAGCCCATAATGCACTAGTATTATGGATACTAGATGACAAATAAAAACAACACACAACAAACTATTACAATAATAATTATCATCTATCGCCCTTAAAACCCTTTTAACAGATTGTCTGATAAATTCCACTTTTGCATAAATGTTACGGAATCGCTTTACAATAATTATTATGGTGCGTACAATCATAAAACAATACTCTACACATTACACATAACAAAGCAATATTAAAATGTTATACATTGTCGTTATTCAGTCCTATAAGTGACTAAGTTATATAACATTGTCGAACATATAATAACATGTTAAATAGCAATTTTGTATAACGTGATGTTACATAGTTTGTACGTAGCTCGGGGTCGTTCGACAGGCCACGGGAATTGAGGGTGCGATCCCACCGCCTCGCCTGTACGTCAATATGAATACTCGTATTACTTGCCTCACTTCGTACCCGGTGCATGGCAACCTGTTTATGGGGATTTAACATATCTGGGGGTAAGTGGGTGTTAGCACCTCTGCAAAACCCTTAGGAGAAAAAGGCGTGATGATGTGTATCATTATTGGTAATAGTAAATACAGTAATGAAAATTTTATCTAAGGTAAATATGGTAGCAAAGTAAATAAGGCGAATATCAGGATTTAATTTACAAATAAAAAAGTCAAAATAAAACCATAATAATCTTTTTTATTATACGAAATTGTTGAATACATACATACATACATAAAATCACGCCTGTAATCATCGAAGGGGTAGCAGAGTCCAAGATGCAAATTTAAAAAAAATTAAATGAAAAAAAAAAATAGAATGAAAAAAAAAATCATGAATGATGATGATGAATTAAATAATATGAATATAAATTGAATTAAAAATATTTTAACTCTTTGACAGTCAAGCGAGCGCCGGCGTTCGCGAACAATGGATGTTACTATTGTGTCTCGTTTTGTGGTCGTTGAGAGGGTTAACAAAGCTCATTTAAAAATCAAGAACTTTTGCCACATAACTCAGCGAAAATAATCGGATGAACATGTCCATGGCGCAGTCAATGATGAACTTTGTTTCGTGTTAATTAAATGTGCAATAATGTTTCTTTATTTTATCTTTTCTTTCTTTATTTTTTTTCTTTATCTTAATTTCTTTATCTTAATTCTTTTGGTGTCCCGTGTTGGTCCGGGACACCAAAATAATGTACCAACTGCTTTTCTTGCCTATCATGTAGTAAAAGGCGACTAAGGGCGTATTATTGGGTCTGTGATTGTGTAGGCGATGAGCTAGCCACTTGTTACTACTCTTTCACGAATTTTTATTTGACCAAACCCAATTTTTGTATAGCTAAATGTGGTTTTAAGGAACGTAGTGCTCCTTGGACTCTGCCTACCCCTTTGGGAATTACAGGCGTGATTTTATGTATGTATAAAATAAATAAATATCCTCAGACATTCACACCTATCAATTAGTCCCATTTTAAGCAACTAAATGCTGCTTGTGTTACGGATACTAGACGACGGACAAATATATTTAATAGATAAATACACATAATTATTCAGAATATATATTATATTATACATATATAATGAACATCCAAGACTGGAGAATAAATGTCTGAAAATTCATCACCCAAACACTTGCCTCCACTGGGGATCGAACCCAGGACCTCTCTAGATGGCGGCGCCTTGAGACCGGCGTACAGACCTCTCGACCACGGTGGTCGTCTGTTTATTAACTATAAGAAGATAAAGTTTTTTTTCTTTATATAAATAAATAAAATTTAAAAAGAGGTAAATAATTTATTAAAGTTATCTCTAAAAACTTTGTGTGAAACCTTAATGTAAAAGTTAAATAGAACTCAAAAACCAAATTACAAAAAAAAAGTTACTTCTCTTCGTAGCGGCATATGTTAATATTTTGCATATTCTATGTACTATAAGCACATTCAATGCATTTGCATACGTTTCTAAACGGAGTACCCGTGACTGCGGGATTAATGCGGTGCTATCCGTCCTTTATACTACATCTTGATAGAAATCACGCTAAATTAAATTCTTGATCTCAATTTATTAAGATTAAATTAATTATTTACAGCTGTTGCTTTATATTAATGCTTTGATAGTGCAGAATAAAGTTTATTTATATTTCTTTTAACTAGTACCAATTCCATATATTTATTTGAAATTTACGATAGAATTATTTCCACAAAAACAAAACGATTTTACATACCACACTGTTTATTTTCAATCGCCTGACTTATAAAGAGTATGCAAATTGCGAGCTCGCAATTAAAAGCCGACCGCTTTATTAACAAAAATTAAAACGTCAAAATCAAACACAAAAGACGCCATATTTGGTCGGCAGGCACGTAGTGGAACACGCATCGCTAACAGAAAATAAGGGACACACAGAAAGACAGGAAGGGCCCGAGCGAACGGGACAGCAACAAAACAGGCCCTTGACGAAAAGGGAGGGCAATAGTGACGCGATGATTGAGCGCGCCACAAGAAAAATGATCACCCGTCAAGCAGCGACTGAGAGAAACTACCCCAAGCGGGTGTGAGCGAGAAGGAAGGTGCACGTGCGTGTAAGCGTGAGCAGGACCGGTAATGCCAAAATAGGGGTGACGTACGGTGATGGATTATGCTTTTCTCTCTAAAGAAGGGAGGGGCTCACAGGTCGTTATGGAAAAAGCTGAGGGAAGTGGGGCCGACATGTGTCAGAGAAGTACCGATGGTGGCCTTAATTGATTTCTGTATAAAACTATGAATTAAGTTCTCACTTTAATTACATTTTTTTGTGTGCAAACCTTTTTTAGAATGATTTGAATAAGTAGAAACCTATTTACTGTCAACAAGGAACACACCATTTATTTAATTCATCCTACATTTAAATTTAATTTTCTTGAAGTACTTTTAGGAAATAATTACTTATTCCATAAAAATATTAATTTTATTATTTACGAGTAATGAGCAAAACTTATTTTTAACGAATAAAACTGTAAAATGGGCTGTGTATTTGGTATGAAACATTATTTCTAAAACACTGATTTAAGGATTTTGATATTTAAAAAAACTATTTATAATTATCTATAATAATGCTAATTAGCTGTTAGCAACCCAAACAGAATAAAATAAATAAATAAATAATTTGCACATGCTGGTACAAAATATAAGTTTTAAAAGTATAAGCTTCATCTCAATGTAAATTTAAATGAAACTTAGTCGCGATTGTATGATTGTATTAATTACATATTATTTACTTGCTGATTTTATTGAACATACAACACCAGTGCAATTGAAATCTAGATTAATGGACACCCAACAAATACAAAATAGATATGTTGTCGCCATTAATCTCTAAGTACACGTAATGCACAGTAACCGCAGTCGGACTACCCTCATATTAAAATTTTTAGCAGAGGGCAGCCAAAATGCCACTCACAGCGGATCCTTTGTCCAGTTTGAAGAGCGTTTATTGTTTTATGCCTTTGTTGTATGAAAATTTAAATCCTTAATTATTCATAGGATTGTTTTGCGAGACAATATTTTCACAATAGGCAGGGTTGCTGGGGAGGTAATCGGTTTGATTAATAAATTGTCAAGTTGAATCCAGTGTTAGAATATAAATTGTTACCGCAGATATTTCATCCCATTATTACGGCGGGATCCCGTTCATTGTTTTACGAAACGTCATATCTCATTCTGTCACCTGATTGTTTCGGTTCACAGGTTTCAATGGAGGTGTCTTCTACTTTAAGCCGGGAATTGTATTAATTTCATCGCTTGGAAAACCGTGTTTAGATGCAGGGACCGACGATTAGGTGTTTCTGACAAGATTGACTGTGGTATTAGGCACAGATCACTGACAGCCGCTTCGCTTCTTAATAGATTGATAATATAAACAATTTAGTACGGTTACCAGTGTCGCCTCTCGCACACAAATAAGCGTATGCTCTCATTGTCACCACATATAACGCTGGTATGCGATTCGTAGTTCAATACAATAGGTCGACATAGAAAAGGAAGATCTAAGTTTAAAACTTTACATTGAAATATATGCTTTATTATTTAAAATTAAGCTTTAGTTCACTTTACCCGTCAATATTTACATAGCACGTAGATATTTTGCCGTTACGATTGACATAATTTTGTGCAGAATGTTTGCACAGTGTTGTCAGATGAATAAAAATTTGACAATTAAAATAATCAAAATTTACTTAAAACTTTTGAATAAAAAATAATATAAAAATGTAAAAACAAAAATTTATAAATAAAAACACGACATCCGTTTTAAAATCTTTATTAATTTGGTTTAGTAAAATGCACTTTTATTGCTTTTTTTGTATAATATCGTCATCAGCCTATATACGTCCCACTGCTGGGACAGGTCTTTCTCATTGTAACGTCACGCCCCCTCTCTGGAGGAAAAGGGGCAAACGGAGCAGATAAAAGAAAATGGGAAGAAGTGTAGTGTGTAGAAAATAGGAAGAACTCTAGTTACAAAATTTATACGACGGTATAAAGGTAAATATAAACTATTTATTACAAAACACGAAGAATAGCGGAGAGGAAAGAGAAAGGGAGGAAGGAAACACACTTAAAGTCCATAAATATTTACACGCGCACAAGGAGAACGGGAACGGAGTCAAAAGGGGACTGATGGTGGGAAGTACTTAGCTCACTAATTATGACGTCACGAAGAGGCGGCCGACTATATGAAGAACAACAACTCTCGCGCCGGCGTTAACTGCCTGGCAGTTATTCGCAGTGGGCGGCACAGCAGGCAGCACAGCACCACGATGCCCGACGTGGGGGTAGGCCCACAATGGAGGGTAGAGGCCTCGGAGAGACACGGGGCACGGAGAGTCACGAAGCTCGGAGAAAGACACGGAGAGAGTCACGTAGGAGCACAGCTTCGACGAGAGGTACGCGGGCCTCTTCAGTCCCGAGCCAATATCAAAGGCACGGGAACGTCCAATATTCCGATACGTACTAAAAGACGCGACTCGAAGAATGAACCACGATGTCTGGAATCATTGCCTTATATAGGAACGATCCCAGACATTTAATTTTGAAATAAAAAGAAACGCCAAACAGAAAAGTAAAATGGTGCGTATTCCCTCGGTAGCTATAAGACGGAAAGAGAAATAAAATAAAATATATTAAACCTACGACAACGCAATCTAAGTAAATATGGAAGGATGACAATTGATACGATGTCAAATAATTAAAATATTAAATATATTGAAACAATGAAATTAGAAATCGAAAATACTAAATAAAATAAGTTAAGAGAAAAGACATGAAAATACAATCGCCATAGATTAAATATATAAGCCCTACCCCGAAAACCCTTACAAAATGAGATATGAATAAGATATAGCCATAAATAGATAACCAAATAATACAATTATAAAATATTGAAATAACTAAACTAACTAACATGATGCGCTACAAACTAAAGATATATCAGCTACCGAGAAAACCCTTGCAAACTGAGAATTTTGAAAGTTATAGCCAAAAAACACCACCCATACAAATAACAAAAACCTTAAAAACTAGCTTAAAAGTAAAGAATGGAGCGGCAGGCTCCATGCTACATCATGGGGAAACACATGAGGAGTATGGGCCGTAACACCACCACGCTGGCCCAATGCGGGTTGGTGGGTATAAATGGTCACAAATGCGACCGGGACCAACGGCTTAACGTGCCTTCCGAAGCACGGAGGAGCTCGAGATCACAAAGTCTTGGTCACCCATCCACGGCCTGACCATGGCGAAGGTAGCTTTATTTTCGATTGAAGCCAAAGCGCACTGGCCACTACGCCACCGAGCTCCGTACGCCACCGAGCTCCGATATAATATGTAAGAAACATATTATTAAAAAATAAAACTAAATGGGTCTGTAATTAAAAAAAATATTGTCTCAAAAGTAATAATCATTATAATATCTGACATGGTTTAAAATATGCGTATGTTGTGTTATAGCAGTTTTTCAAGGGTAGGTATAAAATAAGCAAAATAAGTATTAGTTAATAATTAACTATTAGTTAAATTGTTAACTAATAACATTTCATAGCGCCGCTACTGGTAACATTTAAATTGTGCAGTATTAGTGATGTGAAAATGATCGATAATTATGAAAGTTTACACTGACATTTAGTAAAACATAATCACCTGTTTTGAAAAGATCATGCTCGATTTATTAGGAACTAGTTATTGCCCGCGACTTCATCTGCGTGGAATAGTCTAGTAGCAGTAGATAGCATTTATTAATTTATTTAAAAAAATATAAGACGCAGTAAGCGTGGGACAGGCCGGCCGAGCTTGTTACAATTCGAATAGTCATTCAAACTAGAATACTAACGCAACAGAATAACATCACACTAGGATAACGACGCCTATCACTTGTCAGGATCTATGCCACAAAAGTATCAGTTACGTCATTAAAAATGTAAACACGCTCCCCCTGAATGAGTGCCTTATCCCGTTTAACTAGAAAACACACTCCCTTTCTCCAAACCACCGGAGGTTCCTTGTTGCCCTACCTATCTTACTCTGATCAACCTTCAACTTGGATCACACTCGTTAATCCAAGCTGTACCTTCACACACACAGTACTGATTCACTCACCAAGCACACAATCACTATAGTCCTCATCTACGAACTCACTAAACTACCAACGCCTCACTTGCCTATAAACACTGCCACTACACAAACGGAACTAGATAATCAGTTACAGCTGAACAGAACAAGCTTGACGACGAGCAGCATGACACCACCCGACCTTACTCAACGACGTCTACCCACAGAATTATCGATTTTTTAGTGAAGCCTGGATCACCACTGATGCTCTGATACCATTTTTTAATAGTCTGAGGATGAGGTGAGCATGTGTAAAACGTTTCTCGAACATAACTGTATGCTTTTGGCGAATAATAATTAAAGGGAAAGCGCAAAACTTCTGAGCGCTGGTGGATATTGTGTTGTTGATTTTATTCCAGAATCATCTTTTTTTATAATACGCGTTACTTGCTCATGAATCTGCAAGAAAAATTTAAAATTATTTTTTTTGTTTAACTAGTAATGCAACTTCTTTTTAAATTGAACATGGTTAATGAAGTATATTTAACACCGACTGTTGAAATACAAACAATCTATACGCTGTGTTGATTAAAACTATGATTTTTGATCAGACGCCTTAGATAGTTGACAAAACAGGAAAATGCCAAAAAAATGGTGACAATCATACATAAAATTTATATTTTCTAGAGTGTGCACATCTTTGGTACGCATCATAAAGTTGTTTTTGAACTCGTCAAAGACTTCCTGCATTTTAATTATGTTATTTTTTAATCTACGATTTTGAGCTTGTATTTTTTATCTGTGATCTTTGTTGCTTGATTATATTATCTTTGTTTGAAATAATACTTGTAATTTTTCTTTTTCTTGGTGTTGATGTATTCGAAACAAGAATTTTGGTACTATAAGATGGATGCCAAACTCCCATACAGTAACATGAGGCAATGTTCTGTCTCGATCAGTAGGTGTTCCCTCTCATTCTATCACTATTTATGAATGAAGGCTATTCGTGGGATATCCTCTTCCTCTCTTTCGATCCATAGTTTCTGTCTCACCGGTCATATTTACGCCATTTTGACGCCTAGACTGAAAATTGTAAAATTTTTTTTGTAATTTAATATTTTAAATAAAAAATTATAAAACTGGCGATGACGTGCGTTGTTTTATGTTGTGTAAGTGAGTGGTATCCTGGATGTACCTTATCATTTCACAGGTGAGTCAATAATCACATATTAAATGAGAGTATTTGTTTGAGAAATTTGTGTGTATTTTTGTGGGACATCATTAGTTGTAATAGGAAGCTTTACTACGAAATGTCAAACTCATTCATTAAAGTGATAGAATGTGAAGGAACACCTACTGATCGAGACAAAACATTGCCTCATGCTATTGTATGGGAGTTTTGCATCCATCATAAAGAACAAAATTCATGATTCGAATTGACCGGGGAATATGAATCTGTTGACTGAAATGACATAGACTTCACTTAGAATTATGTGTGAAACTCGTATAACCCTTTATTATGAAGTATTAAAATATTATGATAAATTATTCTATAAGATAATGAATTGCAATGACTGCATAAAAAAATCATGAATTCGGCAAACAAAGAAATTGATTAAATCAGTAACATTTTATTTATTATTGTGAGTAGTTCCATACTAATGGCTATTACTGACTGCGCAACATATTATTATCCTAACTTGCCATTCTTCGCCTTTTTCGTGTAGTTGGACTTGTAGGTGATGTCGATCGTTTTGATTGTGATGCCTGAAAATAAGAGTTAAATAATAACTAACCAAAGTAAAAAAAACTTAGCAATATTTTTGTATGAAAATAGGCACTTCTAAAGGTTCAGAATACAATTTAACAATTTCTTTGGATGGTCAAATTTTAGGTAACTTTTTAGGTATTTTTTTTTATTTCGAATACATCATCTGAGAAATGTTCTGAACAAATCGTGCTCAATTTGGTAGGAACCCAATCCGTCCGCCCTGTCCCAGAGATCCATTTAAATTTTTTATTAATTTCCGAGGGAAAACCAAAACGTAATTAATAGTCAATGTTTCTCTATCAATTATTACCAGAATCTAGAAGACTATCGATAAAATGTTAGTACGATAAAATCATGCACTGCACTATAGGTGTTTTACATCTGCACAATTGCACAAATCAATGTACATTGCTTCCTGAAAACGATATAATTTTCATTGACCCTGTTTTTAACAATCAATGTATAATTTTATATTGACATTTGATATTTTTCAGTTTTTACTAAATAAACAGATAAATACGAACTTACCGATGGAAAGACATATTTATATTTGTTAAATTAAATGTTTTGCTTTGTTTCCTGCAGGTCAAAACAGCACAAGAAGGCATATTCACATAAATAATCCGCAAAATAACAGCTTGATGGTTCGAGAATGACTGAAAAGTGTCAAATCGTGAAACCGACGGATATGATCCTAAATCATATGAGTGGCGCGCGGAGACACGCCCACTTACGACTTCTAATTACTCTCATCTATTCTGTGGTATTAGGTATTAATAAGGATGTAAAGTGCTCCAAAAACACTGAAAAATTATTGGCGGTAATTTTGGTATATTTGCCTACGTAATTAAGTAGAATTAAAAAATATATATAATATAGGTATACACTTCCAGAATTATCATCGCTGTCACTGTCGATGTTATTAAAAACTTTACTGAGCTTAAACCGGTTTAAATTGTCAGAATACTTCTCAAGAATCGCTTCGAAGAGATGTTTTAACTAGAGATGAAATTCAATTTATGTATTACATAACACTTTCCTATTATGAAAACAAACTTCTCCAAAGAAAAATCAATTAATTTTAATGATAAAATAAAAAATATCGGAAAAGAAGTTATTGGGTCCTTACCTATGAAATTGGTGTTTTTATTCTGTCTTAGTATTTTGTCTGTAACTATTAAGATTCAGAGTATTCCTAAAAAATAATTACCTCCTCTAAAAATAGACTTTATTTTTTAGCTCTTTTGATTTGTTTTGATAATTTGTTGTAAGTTTAATTGTGTTAAAATTGGACACGGAGACAACACTTTTCAATCATATCTACATCATCTCTCTTTAATTACTCTTTTTCATCATTTTTTTTGCATTCACTTAAAAACGATAAATAATTTTTTATGAAGTGTGATATTACTAAAGCTTGTCTAATGATACATGCCAAATATAATAATCTCTGGATTTGTCGTTGTGAAGAAAACTGATAAAATGTTAGTATGTAAAATGCAGACATCCCCAAAATCTCCATACAAAACACCAATTTCATAGGTAAGGACCTAATATCGGAAAAGAAGTTATTAATAAAAATTAGCTTGAATATCAACATAACCCCGTGTTACAATCCGTTACCGCTAAAACAAATTAATTTAGAGAAGAAGAAGATGTAAAACTTCGAAACAACGATTAGGTTTTATTGCCTACCATTATATTTAATCATCGGCGATATTAATTTTTCATTTGGACAAATCGCTGAGAGCTCGCTACAAATGTCTTTTGGTTCTTGATTGATATTTTATACCTACTTGAGTAAAGAAATCCTTTTTGTAATATTGACATCTGGTATTTGAATTTGTATTTAAAACTCCGTAACTAGTACACATTAACAATACCTATGAAGATGATTCATAAGCAATAATTCTTCAAGTCTGATATCAATGATAAGCTATCGTTCGAAAACTATTTATCAAATCAAATTATGCAACAGGAATGCATTTCCAAAAAGCGAATTGGAAAGCATAATTTAGTTAGGACTTCATTATTGGTTCTGTATTAATAGTAAGTTGGGTATCTATAAAAATCCGTATGATTAAACACTAACATGTTTACATGCGTTCAAAAGAAAACCCTAATTAAAGATTAAAAGAAGCAAAACAGTTCCAAAACGATTTCCATATTCTTGTATCGTCTTTACACGGTGTTCAAAGCGTAAAATTACTGAACGTATTGTAAAATTGATTTACCACGTTATTGTTTAGTCTTACTGCACAACCATCTCATTAACGATTCAGAAGAGCAAATTGTGCTACCTAATTACAAGTGAATAAGCAAAGACAATGCCGTATTTATGTTCAGCGATTTATCAAACAAAGAGCCGATGTTTCGGACGACCAGCGCACAAAACTCACAATGAAAAAGTACCTCAAAAATCTGACTTAGAATAACTATTATTGTGAATCTTGACAAATGATGGCGCGACGAAACTATGACATAGCATCGCGCAAGGCTCTCAGTAAAACAAAAGAAACGCTTTAAAGAAATATAAAGAAACAATTCCCTTTTATGTGTGTGGTAATGAGATGAGTGATGTCCATGCGTTAATATTCATGACGAATTTCATACTTGTTGTGAAGAGACGTCCGATAAAGTATCTCCGTATGTGCATGATAGTCTTAAAAAGGAAGCTGTGCTGAGACCGATTAACGATCCAATAAACTATATTTAACTTTGACTTGTTTTGACGCCAGTTATAGCGCCGAAGGGATTGAAGATAGATCAGTTTTACCTGTTTAGGTGTTATAAGTGAAAACAGATAATTCATACCATTTTGAATCAGACGGCAGTTTATCATACGGAACTTTGTTGACACCCAAATCCATTATACATGAGCATGCGATTATTTTGATGGATTCCATGAGAGTATAACTATCAGAACTCCCCTAAAATCTCCAAATCGAACAAAGGGAACACGTAAGACTCCCTTCTCATCCGAGGCTAATGTTCACCCCACGGAGGAAGGAGATGTAAAGAAAAATGCGTATTTATAGCAAATACTCGTACTCAAACAGTCCTACATTGTGTACGAGTCAAATAAATGAGTCTCATTTTTCGTGCTGTCAAAAAAATCTGAATGGAAAAGAAAACGCGGCAGCGAAAAAACGGCAGGCTGCGAGGTTTTTATTTCGTTTTTAATGTAATACTGATTTGGGATGTTTCAGATTAATTGCGTTTTACCTGAGAGGCGCAAGGGTGACGCGTCTGAAAGAGTTCGCGCGACGCTGATCGATCGCCGAGCACAGATTGAAAGGAGAAACGTGAAAGGTAATTATTCATTTGGCGACTAGAATAGAGCACTTTTGTACCTTTATCTTGGGTTCTTTTTTCTCGAGTTTTGCGCGAAATTTGCAAGTAAATGGATGAAGTGACACGGTGATTTGTTTGGTCGGACGCGTTCGACTTCCCACGAATTCGATTCGCGATACTTGTAGCCCTAAGGAAATAATATTAATTCTTATCCTGTGCCTATTTGAGGGTCCATAAAAAGCCTCACGAAACTATTATGAACAATGTTCGTATAAAGTTATTAGCATTAAAAAAAATTTTGAATTATATTCACGGCTTTTGCATAATTATGTGTCTCAGTCTCTCAAAAACTAAGCTATGAATAATAAGCGTCATAACCTTCAAATCCTATAGAAATTACCTAACTAGTTCATAATACCGAATTCTTAAAGCCGTATGGCGTCTCGATATTTTTGCAAAGCGCCTGAGGGAGCATTGCAAAAACTCAACAATAACAGGTTTTCGAAATTGTAAAACAAAAAAGTATTTGCATGCCGATGCTACAATAGAACCCGGAAGATTGCACAAAAGCGGCACATGTGATTCTGACCTGATTTCAAATCCTCTTCACTACTACACCTACTGCGCCTTTGTCTCGACGGCTTTTATGATTTATGCCACATTTCTTGACGTTTTATGACTCACGGCTCATTTAAATACCACCAGTTATGCTTTGCACATTTCAACGGTCGCCCATAGTGATTTTTTCGAATGGACCACGCAACAGTTCTTAGCATTTGAATGAACATTTGGTTACCAGATTAGGTTTCTATGTGACGTGAGTAAGCAGTACTAGCTAGTAGAAATTTATTCTTATTATTTAAATTTACATGTCAATAAAGAGACGTCCTATATAGTGGAGGAGTTACGTAAGCGAAGGCCGATGATTGCGGGTTGGAAAAGGGCAAAAACTTTAAAGCTTCGAAATGAAGTCTTCAAGCGGGTTCGTTGTTACAAAATTACAGGCAGCTAGGCGGCGAAAACTGGCAAATTATAGTGTTGGACCGCAGACATCGGCCGCGGTTACGATAGAGATCGCCCGATTGTCCAACTATTGTGAAATAACCTTATTACGTAGCTTATACATTTTTCTTTACTATGAAAATTATTGGTTAGATGTCTTGCGTACTTATTGTATATTAGATACATAAATATAGGCGATGAGTTACGGAAAAATATGTTAAATGCATATTATTATTGCTCAACACTGATAGACAATAATTTTGCAAAGGACAAACCAAATCTGAGATTCCATTCTTTCAACTTCAGTAGGAACTAAAAAAATTAATTAAATGTAACGAATACTACAATTAAGAACCAGATAATTATAGCTCTAAAAACAGTGAGACCTAAAAATCGGAAGCAGAAAGAACCTATAAGTATACTAATAGCATATCAAACTAAATAACCGGCAAGAAGCCATCAATTGCGGTATCACCCTGTTTCCAAACTAAGTATTTTACTTGGCGATCCCAAACTATCATTTGGTCCGTAATACTGAGCCGAGTCTCGGATACCACGAGGCACGTTTAACTGAGGGGACGTGTCGGTATTTTGCGGCAAAAGCGAAACGATTATTTAAAATAATAAAGTGTATGTACTCTTTGAACATCGTAAATTGTTGCCCGCATATTGCCGTCACGCCGAATGCTGATAAAGCAAAAAGAAAAAAAAATATAAATATATTTTTGAATTTAGAACTTACATGCAGTTTCTTTGAGTTCATTAATTGATTGGGTTTAAAGCAGCCTGTAAAAAGTAACCTATATCCATGGTTTTCCATTTTCTTTTGCTTGCTGCAGCTCCTGTATTGACTTTCGCAATAAATGGCGTGTTTATTTTCATAAGTTCGATGACTCCCAATCATTGAGTGATCCCAAACATCTCAATACCCAAGTAACGAGTTGCCCATTAATTCAAGGATGTATCGCGAGATAACTTTATTCTGGTAGCCGGCTGCTTTGTATGCCGCCGTCCAAGCGTCCGTCATTACCCTCCGACAAACTCATCCCTACGTCGTGAACTTCTAAAATGGTCCTTATATCTCCAATTTTAGAGATCATCCCAGCGGCATATTTATTTCAGCACGTATAGCCCTCTCGCTTTTATCTTATTGGTCAACCATTACGCCTAAATTTAAACTCTTCATTATAATGCCACAGTGAGAAAACTCGCGATAACAGATGAGCTCGTGAATAAAATATAGGTAATGAATTTTGATAAAGGTAAGCGAAGTGCTCACAGGTTGATAAATTAAATACACTCAGTAAGAAACTAGTTCCGATAGCGACGCCGATAATGGATGTGGTGACAGAGACATAGGCGATGGCGCTAATACTAACAATGATATTTATTAACTTCGCTATGAAAAACTGGGAGAAAAATATCGTGTGTTCCAAGAATCAAGTAAATCCACTTTTTGTGAATGAAAGATATTAATTGAAACAATGTTATTGATTAAGTTACTTGTTGTGACGGTGTTGACTGTGGGGGTTTTAATTGCGAACCATCACTTATGCGACTAAACCAATCGGAAGAAGTTCATCTGATTCCTGCCGTTGCATACAAAGTTCCTAATAAAACCAAATTCAAATATTCGCATTGTTGATGTAAAAGAAAGACGTAATGAAGAAGATAAACATATCCATAATATATTGGATTTAAACGCCGCATTGCCATTACTGTTCGTAGTATAGCTTCATTACCGTTTAGAGTTGGCTCTCTCAACAACTGCAATTTGTGGAGGGCTATTTCAAGTCGGGGCTCGGACGATTAGGACACTGCTCGATAATACTGTATACCTCATTCAGTTTATGTTTAGCTTTTAGCTGATCGTTGCAGTGACCCCTCAGCCGGCCACATAGGTCGGATGTTATCGTCATAACAACGCATCAAAATGGCGCAGAGATTACAGAGGAAACAACTTTAGGGGCACGTCTTTTAGTTTACGTTTTTTAGTGATTTTACTAGGATCTTTGTAAGAAAGGTAAAACAAAATGGACATGGCAAATCTCAAGAAATATTAAACATACCATTTTATTTCGCCATTGAGGAATGCGCACAGGTTAGGACCCCTAAAAAAATTGATCAACATTTTCTTGAAAAATATTTTCATGAATAAAAATCTTCTTGTAAGAAAACAAATAAGTTGTCAAAATTTATATGTTAGTCCAGATTAGCATAGTCACAAAATATTAAAACTCAAAACTCTAATTAAAAACTACAATCGATACTTTCCGCACTAGAATCGATTACGGGCAATCGATACCGCTCCCTCGAGAGGCCGGGGGAACTTGTCTCTGCAGCAGGCGTTGACTAATCGGGCCCGTCCACGCGGAGGAAGACTGATGGCTGCGAGGCTCGGCTATGCCTGTGCGGCTGGGCCCTCCTACCTACACAAACCGACATTATTTAAGAAATCAGCTCGCTCGAGCGGCAACAAAGGGAGTTTTTGCTATAGAAATTCGTATTACGTAAGATTAATCCGGTATGTATGGTTCAAATGTGACACCCAGGCTGGGCTTCTTAATTCAAAAACATGAATTTTGACACATTTTACCATAGAATAAATGTCGAAGTTCTAGTGCCCATTGACAGAACGAGATCTGTTTTTGAAAATAGAAACACGGCAAATAAGTGTTAATTTTGAATTTCGATTTTAAACAATATCATAAATTCCAACCTGCTATTATAATTATATTTTTGAAATTAAAAGGCACAATTCGTGGTCTTCTAGCAAACTCTTCGGACATACCTGAGTATGGATGAATATTATCATGAAGATATCAGAAGTGAACTAATAGAATCGAAAAAATAGAGTATCGATCAAGTACCTGCGAGTAATAGCAGTCTATAAAAACGTAAGTGTTAAACAATTACGTAATCACAAATCAAACGGGTTTAAAAAGATGGATACAACTTCCGTATTTATTACAAAGCGTGGAAATAATTAGCCCTGATTAAGTCATTAGTTGCAATAAAAACTGAGTCTTTAACGATTGATTTATAAAGAGCTGAAGTTAATTCGTATCGATCACGAATATCAGAGGTAAAGTAATGGTGTTGTAAATGGTTGACGCTGTTAATCTATAATTTCCACTCAATAAGTGTATGTGTAACGCCCACTTTCCCCAACCGTACAAAACAACCACACGGTAGGTTCCATTTTATATCTTTGTCTCTTTTCTTACGCAGCTCCGGAGAGAGAAGAGAGTATCGAGAGATTTATCGATAAAATCGTGCAATTAACCTGGTCACGCGAAACAAACGAATTGACCGATGGCAATTTGCACAGCCGCGGTATAAAAGGAAAATAATGATTTAATGTTGTAAATGCGGTGTTATCACCTCATGAAACAATTTTGTATCATTTTAGATGCAATTGAAGGAGTTCCCTTTTTAAATTGAAGATAACCGTTTTCGTAAACACATGAAATTTAATATCGATTTGTTTAAAATGTAATGAATTATACGGAGCGCTTTTGCACACTATCTTGTGGTTGACAAGACCAGGAAAGTTCTAGTAGCGACAACTAAAAGGTATGTGGCCACGATTGCTCTATGTTTGGACACACCAAAGTACTAAAGACTTTGTTGAAAACTAAACAGGATTTAAGCTTCAATTAATATTTCCGATTTTCAGCAAAGCCAGCATTTTATTAATCGCTAATTATTCGAAATTGGTGTTTTTTTCTCTCTTAGTATTTTGTCTGTAACTATTAAGATTCAGAGTATTCCTAAAAAATAATAACCTCGTCTAAAAATAGACTATATTTTTGAGCTCTTTTGGTTTGTTTTGATTATTTGTTGTAAGTTCAATTGTGTTAAAATTCGACACGGAGACAACTCTTTTTAAGTGCCTCCCGAATACATTATTTTATTTGCATTCACTTAAAAACGATAAATATTTTTTATGAAGTGTGATATTACACATATTACTATAGCTTGTCTAATGATAGATGCCAAATATTATTATCTTTGGATTTGTCGTTGTGAAACTGAAAAAAATTTAGTATGGAAAATGCAGAATTCCCCAAAATCTGCATACAAAACACCAATTTCATAGGTAAGGACCTAATATTAAGCGCTAGTCGTGCTGAGTAATGATATTTCTCATTTTTTGCTCCAGCTGCCTTGTATTACACATAGAGTCACTCACTCATTTAATCTAACTGTCACACAAGTGGATTACTATAGACAGTGAAAAAGATCAACGTCCTTTGTTGTCGTTGAATTAAAATTTTGATTTATATGTCGTCCCAAGGCTTAGACGATTTGACCGCTTTGATTAAGAGGATAAACATAAGATGAAGTAATCAGGCGACAGAACATTTGAACTAGACCAAATCAGCTGTTTTAATTGGCTGCGAGATATTTCTCTGTCATACTTGAAACTCATCGTCCATCTGTCAAACTTGCTCAGAAGAGAAACAAAAGGGGCATACGCATACCTCGCAGACGCCAACGTTTGGTCGAGCGAGTAGAGTGATGGCGAATGCGATCGATGGTGACAAATGAGTGTCGACACACGTACCGAGGCAGTAACACGCAGTCGGCATGCGGTGCAATAACGAAGCGATACGATTGCGTGCCGTAGTACATGGCTGGGATGCCCGCATGCCGCACCGCGGGCTGGCCCCTATTATTGGACAAAATTATTCACATGTTAGTTGACGTTCGATTATTATCTCGCTTCCTGGGACAGATTTTGAATGTTGTTTCTGGTTTGTTTTGGAGTCAAGTCATTTTTACATGTCGCGTGCAGTACTAAGCAGTCTTTACTGTCTTAATTTATGACGCGCCTTTGTCTCTAATAATCCAAATTATCAGCTAATATCTTAATTGTTCGACAATTAGTTCCCTTACTAGTTACTAATTATAGAATATTAAAAAATAATAAATTTAAAAAGCAAAGCTAAGTTTACCGTGTTCGCAGTATCCTAGAGATATTTATTTACGTCACACAATTAGCTCGTACAAAATTGTTTCTCAGTATTTTTAGATGCACATCAAAGGAAACGCGACCTTCCTTTTTCCGAGACAAACTATGTATTGTACGTATCGGCGTTATTCGAATCACTCCCAGATTGATGACCCATCCGATGTATCGGATACCTATCAGTTTTATGTACCGACACTTACACCTAATGCTTTTAGAAATGCACCACATTAATTCGTAAGGCGATTTACTCGTGGCACCGGTTGTTCGACGACAAGCAAATCGTTTTTGGATTGGTTACTTAAACGATCATTCGAATGATTAATAAAACGATCAAGTTAATGTATCGAGATATAAGCGAATTCATTACGGTTATCTATTAGTGCGTTATTGGCCTTATTGCCTTTGCACCTTCCCTTCGAACTTTTAGAATAAAGGATTTCTTAGATCTTATATATAGCTGCTTCTTCATAGAGATAATTCAAGACAGTCGCTAAATAGAAAACAAAAGACATTCGAGATTCTTTTGTTCATTTCAGCACTCTTATTTGTACAGTAGTACAGACTTATTTGAAATTAGAATATATTTTGGTTTTTATCGAATCTTTTGTAAATAAAACTGTTTTCTTTGCATAAATTTACTCTGAATAAGATTTAAAGCTATCTCCAATAGAAAACAATCAAGATTTCTTTAGTTAATTTCTCTTGTTGGAGAAGTTTATTTGAAATCAGAACATGTTGTGTTTTTAAAAATTAATAAGCTTTTTTGTAAATAAAAACTCTTTTCACACTTTATCATTTTTTCTGAATAACATTTAATCCTTAACGATCAACGGTCAAAGTTTACAAGATCAAACGTTATAGTACAATAAAATACACATGCAAGTGTTGGCGTAATATTTATAGATTCTGATTAATGACCTAGTACCGGGGACTTGCTCCGTTTCGACGCGTGATGGATGGTCTATCGAGTTATTAGATAATGGTGTTTCAATAGAATTAGAAGCTTTGTTCTTCTTGCCCTTGCGTTCGGGTCAAGAGTGTGGCGTGCTTTAGAAATTTATATTCGACCGATAAAAAACAGAAAGGAAACAGGGCTCACGCAGCGTGTTAACTTCGATTCTTCGTACAGTTTTAAATAACTGCTATAATTAATTGAATTTCTGTGTCTTTTTCTATGGAACATTCCAGAATATTCTAGTCATTTAATTGATTTAGCTTGTTAACTATCGATGTAAGACATAAGTTTTGATTTAAGTTTTATTAATGAAGTTGTGTTCTTGAAACATCTTACGGGAATATTAAGAAGTGTCCGTTATAGTACATGGTTGACTATAAATAGTATATTTGTATCGTAATAATAACTGCAGCAACATCTGTTATTACAGGCGTGGTGCGTTAATGAGTGATGATATAGGCATGTGCTGTAATGTTAGGAGAAGGTATTGCTGAGATATTAAAACATAATACTACATTTGGGAATATTTACAATAAGATACATAAGATTTTGCTCTATTGTCGAAGTCGCTAGTAAATGTTCAAAGTATATCGGATTAAAAAAATTATAACTTAACGTGTCCATTAATAAATTTGTATATGCATACATACCTAGTAATGTACCGGTTAATTACAAGTTATTGTAAATTAGACAATATTAATAAATTTCATATGAACCCGAAGCCTTTAGTAGCATTGACTAGTATTATAGTATCTCTAACACTATAGAAGATGCCTAAATAACAGATGCAAGTAATAATTAAATAGTGCATTGTGAAATATACTCGAGGGCATCAAATATATACATAATGTTTGTATACTCAACTCTTAAATGTGATAGACATTGAAATTATAAACTGAAATAAATTTAACAACTTGATTTCTGTACTAGAGAAATAAATGCACATAATTATACTTTGTCAGACCTTATAGAGTTTTCGTGTATTTTTTTTTCCTTCAATGAATGCAAACTAAACAATGATCTAATAAATAACCTTCAAACCTTTACAGGCGTAACAAAAAGAACTAAATAGCAATAGCTGTGCGAAATTACGACAGGTACTTTCTTTTCACGCAAAACGAAAGTGTTTAGAGTTGTAGCCGCAAAGCATCAAAACAAATGAGCATTGACATTTTGAATTCCACAAAAATCGTTCGAATTTTGAAGTGTAACATTTGAATGCGTTCGAATACCAGTGAAAGTGAATACAATAGGTTGAATACACGTACAAGACAATAAGTGCAAGACAATACAGTGACCACCTGCCGATTAGGACACATTTGAATATTATTCGCGAAGGTTTCGATTTCACTTGGTCTCAGTTGTTTCTTGTATTTCGTGTTGTGAGTTTGGTTATGTGATACTAGTGACAGTATTAGCATTTTTTTATTAATTCTATAGTGCCAATGCCGTAGGTATAAGTTGCTAGCTCTGCGTGTGTTATCAACTGTGCTCAAATATTTATGATAAATATTAATTCAAGCTCTTAATTAATTGAAATAAAGTATAAAGAGATATGACATAAGAAAAAAACTCTTATTACATTAATCAATTACCGTACATATTGCTGATTCACTTGCGAAAATTTCAATATTTAATATCAAAATGTTTAAAAACCTCTTTGAATTCCCTAATAATAATTGTTGCAGCAGTATTATGAGCTATATTGCAATTAGAGCTATTAAAAATTATAAAAAATAATGAAGCTCCAAAAGCCCCAACTAAAAAAAATTTGAACTTTACACTAAAAAGTTGAGAACCGGTTGAGTTTACCTAGTCACTTATATCACAGACTGTATATATTAATATCAGTGAGAAAACGAAAGAGTGGAAATAAATTACCCAAGAATGTCGATACCTAATAAAATAAAAATAAAATTATCTTCGTTTCGACACAATGATATATCGTTTGGAGGAAGATGTCAACGGGGTATTTTTTTTTAAATTTGTGGCCACAGGTAAGCACATATGATATTATTTATAAGGTGTGTTGGTAATATTGTGGAATGTTGCGTCCACTACGAAGCGGAGAGACTTGTATACAGGATGTTGAAACGGGAATTTATTATGATGTGAAAATATTTTACGTTTAGTTTAAGTAAAATTAATTTTAAGGAAATGTACCTTCTTAGTATGAAAGTCAGTGTAAAATAAACTAATTATTATAAATTACTTGTAAGCCATTTAAATTATTAAATTATTGTTTTTACAATCCAACGCCTTTTTGGTAACATTATAAATTGTTATCATAATAGTTTGTAGGATTATGTCTTAAAAACATGTAGTTGCTCTTAATAAGCAAAAAAATACATACCGCACCAAATCCCGAAATTCCACTTAGCAAAAACAATTCATCCCGGCGTCGATATTATAGCAAATGAAAACGATCAACTTAATCATATAATTTCCTCATTGGAAGCAATTTACAAAAATTACCCAAACACACCCCGTAAGGCCGAGTGTATGATATCAAGGTTAGGCTTAGCGGAACACTCCACATGTGGTCAACCTTAATAAAGCGCGACAGAGATACACCTGAAGCACGTGTGCGACAGAGACGGGTGTAGGAGCTTAGCGGCCATGTTGTATTATGGATGCCTATCATATTTTGGACCTGCTCGGACCGGATTATTTCTTTTTTCTTTTGCGCCTCCATCTCTGAACCGGTCTCAGAGCGACGGCCATTTATTGTAGATTAAAGAGCCCTGCTGTCTTAATTTTAAGCCACGTTTTAATTTATGACCACGTATTAATGTGGTCTCTCCGCCATTTTTTCCATAAGATAGATACGTCATTGATTTCTTCATTTGTTCGGCAGCTTATTAATTCTCTAGTGCCGACTAATATATCTGTACTTAACTTAATGATTTGGCAATTAAATTAAACTGTTCTCTTTTAGTAGCTAATTGAAATTTACAGTGATGAATTTAACCGTCCTTTCGTCACCTTTGAATTTGGTTGTTCATTAATCATGTGTGGCTTTACATTTCCCCATTTTTCATTGACTTCTTGTAATCAGTCAACAGCCCGTTCTCACATTTATTTTAAATTTATTTACACATCGTTAACAAATAATTATCTTTGCAGACTTTAACTTGTTACAATGACATTTGGACAACACGAAATAACTATAGATACTTGAAGTATGAAAGTCAGAGACGCTCAACCTGATCGTCATCTACAGCGGCTATTAATCATAAATATTCTGTACAAAAACAAAAGCGAAACGGGCAAGTGCAAACTCCCATGTCCGAGTGAAAAAAATGACAGTACGCTCGAGCAAACCGAAAGGACGCCAGCGCAAAAAGCGCTACCGGTGAAAAAATATGATTTATCGCTTGAAAAATGTGGAAACACACGCAAAAAGGGAGAACGGTGAAAGCGTGGCGTTTCCACTAGACAAATTTATTAATCCTATCGGCTGGATGGTTTTATTTGTGTTGTATCGGCTTTCAATTTTTTCGTTGCTAAATGCGAAATAGAATAGTGTACAAAGGAAAATGGAACAGTCAATATAATATATTGTGCATACATCTAAAATTGTATTAAAAAAGCCATATTACATAAATATAATATTATACCACATACAGTGATATGGAGCTATCTTTAGTAACCTTTAGTGATGAAACTAATAGTGTTAATCGTTAATTTGAATATTGATTAACTTTAAAAAACTACCGGATCACATTTTACAAAAATAATGTTTTTTTTTAAATTAAGATTCCTTACCTGTGTATTATTCCGAAATGGTAAAAAAAATATTCTTTGAAATAAGACTACACGTAGAGTAGAGGAAGGAAAGCGGTTGATCCAGTAACTTATATAGAGGCGATTTCAAATCCTACACTGCACGGATTTGATATTCTCCTGCTACGTTAGTAAGTTATGTATATGATAATATTTTAAAGTCATAAGAGAGTACAATCTATAATCTAATCTGTACGTGTCTCTGCCACCTATGTTCAGGCAGCCTCATATTATTAACACATGCTCATTATTTGCACACGTATCTCCCCGATCAGTGTCGGCACAAAATCAACAGCAACTCGCCCGGTGGCGATCGAAGTATGTAATTACGCCTCCATTCAATAATAAATGCTACAATCTTAATAGAGTGCTAAGAATGTTGCCGATCCCTGATACAATGGTAGCCTGCAAGGGGGTTATTGTATCATCTCATTTATTTAACTTGATTGTGAATTCGCTTCCGTGTTTTGTACGTTTTGATAAAAAAAATAAAAAAAAATAAATATCCTCTACATTCACACCTATCAACTAGTCCCATTTTAAGCAACTAAATGCTGCTTGTGTTACGGATACTAGATGACGGACAAATATATTTAATAGATAAATACACATAATTATTCAGAATATGCATAATATAATACATATATAATGAACATCCAAGACTGGAGAACAAATGTCTGAAAATTCATCACCCAAATTCATCACCCATCTTGCCTACACTGGGGATCGAACCCAGGACCTCTCGAGATGGCAACGCCTTGAGACCGGCGTACAGACCACTCGACTACGGAGGTCGATTGGTGATGTGAAGGTCATTAGAAAAGCAAATAAAAATCTGCTTAGACAATACGGTTTTGTAGTGTCTGTTTCTATGTTTAGAGACACTGCTGTATGGTTCTTCAAAATAACAACGCAGTTTTCAAGTTTGAAGTTGTTGAAAGCTTTTATTGGGTAGAGTCTACACAGACTTATATACTTTCTTTCTTCTTTTATTGGATTATGTTTATTCAAAACTTGAATCTATACATATAATAAAACTTTAGAGGTCGAATGTCTGTGCATAAAACAAAAATGCTTAAAATCACGTCAGAGGGATGTAAAAGGAGGGAAAATACTAAAAAAAATTTTTTTTTGTTTCTCGTTTTGTTTGTCAGTTTGTACGAGCTAATCTCTGAAATGGCTGGACTGATTTCAATGAATTTTTGCATGGTGATACCTTAAATCCCTGGTCAATATCTTCGATACTTTTTATTCCGGAAAATTAAAGGGTTCCAGTGAGTAGTTAAAAACCCATAGTAACCACTGACGAAATTCGTGATGACATGTTGTTATGTTTGAAAGTAGTATTGGTCTCGAATAAAACTAGTACCAATTTATTCCATAATTAAAATGTTCAAATATAAATAAAAATAAGCAATAATGACGCGAAAAACATAGGGATATGGCCATGCACAATAAAAATGTAGATATCTAAATCTTCCATCCCTGGCACTCAGTCCTACTTGTCCCACTGGTCTGATCCCACAAGCCTTCCTCATGGAGAAGCACATGAGGAGAATATGGGCCGTAAACCACGCTGGCCCAATGTGGGTTGGTATCTCAACCTACACATAAACACATATCACGCCTTTTTCCCCGAATGTTTCACATTTCGCCAGATATGTTTGGTTCCCATGTAATAGGTGGCGAGCCTGTTGCCATGCACCGGGTACAATGTGAGACAAGCGACACTCACAATGAAATGTACATAAGTTTTATTCAAACTCAGTGGGGCAGGCGGTGTGATAGAACCCGCGTTTCCCGCGGCCTCTCGAAAGAGTCGCCCGTCCGTCAACTCAGCTACCGCTGCCTTCAATCATTTCTCTTCTTATATCTCAATCTAGTTTACCTAAAATATTAAATAAACTAATAAGACTAAGTAAGTGGTTCTACTCGTGCAGGATGTCACATATTCGGACGCTGCTTGTTCTTTGTTTGCATAAAATTAAGTAAAATTTATTCTGAATATCGCTTACCTAACTCTGTGCCCAGTATATGGCCACAGGTATCTGCCTTCCCCTTCTTGTGTGATGATGCTTAACATAAGTAGAGTAAGAAGGATAGCACACTAAAAAATTATCCATTTTAAAACATTAATATCACTTTGACACAGTAGAAAGAATAATTTTTAACGTTAGTTTAAGGTGGTATGTTTCAATCATTTCCTTTTATAATGTTTATTGTTAATTTTTCTTTTAATTACTTGTTATCTTTTAATTACTTATTTTATTAGAAAAAAAATAGTAAGTAAGTCAGAAGTTGACTTTTTGTGAAATTTTAGTACATCAAACATGTGCCTTAAAAATTCTATCTACGAGATTGTTAATTTGATAAAAATGTTCCTTGCTGTCTAAAGACTGATTGTTTTTTAATTAATAAATACTTTTTATAAATATTTTAATGAATTTTCTTATAATTTAAAACGGCTTTCAGAATGATTGAAAAATTCTGAATATATACTTAAATTTATATTGGGGATACTTCTGGACCCCACGCATGACGGAATCATATCCTAAACAACGCGTGTACCTACTTAAAGGCTAAATAAAAAATCTCCTAGTCACCAACCCTGCAACAATCGGACTCAAAAACGTATCCGCACAAAATTAATAGCGCACTTGATTATATCCCAACCCTACCACCGTATACCTTCGTATCCGCGGATATATATGTCCGCTGACGGATACGGGGACTCAACGGATCTTAGCCGGAAATTAAAACTAATAATTCAAAAAGTTTCCGCGCGACCGAGCCGCCGTGGTAGATTTATGTTTCAGCCAGTCTTGTGAGTGTTTCCTACTGAATCCTAGATAGTGTGGGTTTTGGCTGGAAGGTATATTGTTTTTGCTAATTAGCTGTGAAAATTGTCTCTAAAAATTAACCGCCGCCAAAGTAAAAGCTACACACTTTTACTGATGTAAAATGTTAAAAAATCCTAACAATTTTCAAAGTTTTGGTATACCACAAAAACTTGGAGACCTTGAATAAAAATATTAGTGAAACTCATTTTCAAAGTGTAATTACCTCTAAAAGTTAAATTGATTAATAACGAAAATAAAATTATCTTACTGTAAAGCCAAAAGTTTTTAGAAAAAAGATGATTTAAAAGTACTAAATAGTGTTAAATGTACTTTAAGAATAACAACTACATCTAATTCACTTAAATAAAAATAATAAATTAAAAGTTACAAAATTCGAGACTTGTCTCTAAAAATTTAATTTACAGCCCGTGATCACAAATATGAAAACCCTTTATCACGCTCTTTTATCCATGGTCGCTCGAAAATCTACTGCAAAAAAGTTAGACATAGACAGACGTTAGTGGCCCGAATCGTATTGACATTAGGCATAACGAGCGCCATACGTCGGCGGGCGCTAGCATTAATCCATGACCCGATGGCGCAGCGCGAATGCATCAGGCCTTCAGGCTTGCAATCCCACTGGCTTGTCGCTATGTTTCTTACACGAAGTTTTTAATGCATTCGAGCGTCGACATAGCTTAGTGAAGGAGAGTTTAATTGGCGTTCAATAACAGTCGTAGGTACATATAATAATAGGTAATCGCTTTACCTATGAAATTGCCGTTTTTTTCTCTCTTAGTATTTTGTCCGAAACTATTAAGTTTCAGGATATTCTTAAAAAATAATTACCTCCTCTAAAAATACACCATATTTTTGAGCTCTTTTGATTTGTTTTGATACTTTGTTGTAAGTTTAATTGTGTTAAAACTAGAAACGAAGACAACTCTTTTTATGTGCCTCTCGAATACATCATTTGATTTGCATTCACTTAAAAACAATAAATAATTTTTATGAAGAGTGATATCACACATATTGCTAAAGCTTGTCTAATAATACCCGCTAAAAATTAATATCTCTGGATTAGTCGCTGTGAAGAAATCTGAAAAAATGTTTGTATGAAAAATACAGACTTCCCAAAATCTCGATACAAAACACCAATTTCATAGGTAAAGCCTATTATACCTATTATAAGAATCTAATATTAAAATGTTAAAATTTTTTCTTTTCTAATTGTCATCAAAAACTCCGTCAAAACCGAATCTTAATAATCACAAACAATATAAGTAAATAACACGACAGAACCGCTTAAAAGAATATATCAATAACTATCAATCAATTTATTATTACGCTTAAATAAAAGGACCCGTAAATTATTTTTATTTTATTTACTTCACGTCTACTTTCTATCAAACCGCCAAATACCAATTTAAAAATATATAAGAACAAATTCTTACCTACGCCTCTCGATTGCTAATCTTGTTCGTCCGAAGATATTTCCGGCGAGGGAGTGGCCTTAGGTACGGTCCTGTTTATTATTTAGAATGTGTAGCGGCGGGAGACGCGAGTTGATGCTCGCTCCAAGTGGAAATCTTTTGGGATTACCCGCCGTCAACCGGAGCGTGCCTGTGGTACACTCGGAGGGCATAATGAAAAAAAAAAATTATATAACTTATATAATATTCATCAAGTTTCTTTATTGTAATTGATTTATTATTGTGAAATAAAGTAAATTTCTATTCAATTCCATAAAACATAATTTATTAAGGAATCATTATACTTGTAATTTGTAGAGCCTGGCGGATAAAGACTATAAGATACATTAAAGATGTTTATAGATAGGCTTAAATATATTGGGGTTGTGAAAAGGGTATACCTAGACAAGAAAATTAGTTTTGAAGCGTTAGATATGTTTATAATCTTTGTAGTTTAACATAGAGGTAAGTACAGATCAAAAATATATTTCAGTGTGAAATATTTGGTACTTGTATTTTACGTGTTTCTCCATGAGGAAGGCCTGTCCCAGCAGTGGGACGTATATAGGCTGAGGACGATTTTACGTAAAATAAATTTTGACATCACAACGTCTGTACTAATATTGCCACAAAATTGGTCACATTCTAAAATGTATATACATCTAAAATGCATGTTTTTGAACTTCACTCTACAGCGCAGACTAGACTTTATCTATAACGACGATAGCGATATGCTAAACCAGTACCGTGTTTCAATTTTTTTTGTAAAGTGATATTAAATCATTTGAACAACAAAAGACAATTATAATACAATTCAAAAGTGTACGTATTTTTTATGAATTTATAATCTTAAAGAGATTTAATTAAATTAATTAGATTTACCTACTCACAACTCTCACTATCTCGATATAGGTACCTCCACAAGTTATTTTCAGTCACCCAGTACATACCCACCATAATCATCAGAACCGTAGCGCTATGATGTACGAGAAGGCGACGCCTGGCGAAACCTAAACCGAAGTAAAGCCTCCATCACGTCAAATGAATACTAAATCACGGTCGGCTATTTGAATTTCAATATCTATCCACGCCTTAGGTTACGCGCCTCGGTATTACTTCGGGGCCTTGCTGGCAAAAGAATCGTTTTATGAAGCCTATAATTATTTAGTAATTTTTTGGCGTAGAATTGGATGCTAAAAAATAATCTTGTTAGTTTTCAAACATTTTGATCTTGCAGCATTTCTTTAATACACAGTTCAAATGTCTATGCTATTTTGCTTATAAAACACTAGATCATTCAAAAAATCTAATACATACATTATATCTACTACCATGTTGGTCCGGGACACAAAAATAATGTACCAACTGCTTTTCTTGCCTAGCATGTCGTAAAAGGCGATTAAGGGCGTATTAGGTACTGGGTCTGTGATTGTGTAGGCGATGAGCTAGCCACTTGTTACTGCTCTTTCACGATTTTTCATCTGATTAAACCCAATTTTCGTATGGCTAAATGTAGTCTTAAGGAACACAGTACTCCTTGGATCCTGTCTACCCCTACGGGGATTACAGGCGATTTTATGTATGAATGCATCTACTAAGCAAAACGGTGCGAAAATCAGAATTCAGAAGCGATTTACAAAATTCGTTCAAGAAAAAGACGACATCCTGTATTGTATGTATTCTCAAAATGTATAAGACATTTTTTTTTATTTCTGTATAATGTTCAGTCTATTCAAAAGCATATGCAACATTTATTCTGTAGAAAGCACAAAACATTCTATACCTATACGAAACAAGTATATACTCGCCGAAACTTAATTACACCTTTCGCAGCTCAACATTTGTCCATGTTCCCAAGAAGGAAAAAAGACTAAAGCACTTAATGAAACAATGCTAAACGAACTACCCCGCATCGCCAGATACATATTCCGAGCACATTTATCAGCAGCAAAAAACCGGGAGCTGAATCGGCAAATATTTTTTCTGGACGATTAACGGGAACTTTCTCGAAATACCTATAGCTTAACTAAGTTAATTTTGCTGTTGGATTACTATTTGCACGGTAATCTTGATACCTATATCTATGACCATAAGGTGTTCAAGATGAATGTTCCAGTTTCCCGATAGCAGAAATAAGTCGGCTCATCTTAGAAGGTTCACCGTGGGAACCGCCGCGTCGCATTGACCCCTCCAATGCTTAGACAAATGATTTCTAAGAGGAGTATTTTCTTCAAAATGTTTTTGCGTTTTTCGGTTTTCCGAGGAAATGGATACCGGGAGGTGGATTAAGAAATCTTTTAAAAGCGTTTGAATGACTCACATCCAAGTTCTTTAAGATCTTGTGATATATCTCTTTCAATGGAAGCTTTTTATAATGCTAATTAACTCGGAAAAAATGTTTTTTGATTAGTATTTCTAATAAATCCAATTAATCTAACTCATGAATCTAAGTCTAACTCATTAACTCATTATCATTTAACACAATGCTTTTGAATGAGAAAAAATATTTTCTTTGAATTGGTTCCATATTTGAGTTTATTAGGTGACATTTCGAAACCTATAGGTAATACTAACGCATAACAAAAAGTATTCTCTCATTTTTTTAAATTCGAACTCACCCTTCATGTACTATACATTTGTGATATTAGCTTCGACCGCCAATACCCACATTACTTATTAATATTCCTACCCTTTCCATTATAAGCAAGTGTTGTTTGTGGAGGGAGGGAGCGGGTCGGCGGCGATTTTTCTCATAAACCTAACATGACAGTTCCGTACAGTGATTGATCGGGATGCCTCTGATCTGTTGGGGCGAATTATAATGCGAAGGGTGGCGAAGGAGTGCGACCGAAGACAACTGTTTGATATATGCCATGTGCTGTGAGTTTTTGCTCAAAAAGCTATAGTGACTAATCTGTTCTTTAGATTAATATTCGTTTAATGATCACAATCACTCATCTCTTATTTACGTGCTGATGGGACCTACAACGTGAACGTCACTGTAGCTGAGTTCCTTAAACCTAAAAATAAAAATTTCAAATGAGGTGCTATCACCTCCAGTTGAAGTTAGAACACGTGAAGTAATTAACTATTCATAAACCTCGTATTTATTTTGGAGTATAATAATCTTGGTTTTTAACTTCCTGCTAACATTTACAGTAAATAGTAAACGCGATATCGTGGTTAGCATCTGCAAGGCAATCGGTCCCTGTTGTGCTCCAATATTTTTTCAAAATAAACACGCACTTTCTAAATCCGTCCCATTTTCTAATTGGGTGCGCATTAAAGAGTTTAGTCAAACAAATTGCATTTTAAGCTTCTTCCAATTTTTCCCTCGCGTTCAGATGAAAATCTTCATTCGTCGAGGGCGAACTACCCTTGAAAAAAATATAAAAAGTATTATTAAAGAAGGAGACAGTTCGGGCCGCATTTGTAACTGTCGAGGACCCTATGATGAAAAATTAGTTCAGTCCTCTTGACAAAAGCGATCTGGACTAGCTGCATACCGTGGTCTCTTTCTGTCTTATGCGTTAAAGATATGTAGAACGGGACGATGATATGCGTTACCAATGGCAAATGACACAGATAGCTTAGGGATGACCGTAGGAGCGAACAGCAAGTTTTTGACAGGGCCCATTTATTGTGTATTGAATATCAATATAATTTCCGTGAGAGTCGATTTTTGTCCCATAGTGTGTGTGTCCCTCAAGGACGAAGTTGGGGTATACAGATTACGGCCAATAGCAAATATTGTCTATGATTGATGGAAGCGCGACAGCCCTCCGATCTGTCCTTCGCTCTATTCTTTTGTTTATCTTACGCATACGCAGATACGATTGACAAATTTGAATAAGTTTGAGAGAATAATGATTTGTTTTTTTTTCTGACGCATTCTATATTTGGATTTTATAATTCAATTTTTTTTAAATAACCATTCCTTTTGTAAAGGAATTTAATTTGAATAAAGAACTGGACCCTTTTGAAATGTTTTTGAATTTGGAATGGTCATGAAAGCCCTAGCATATAAGGTACTGTGTAAAAAAAACAATTTAAGTAGATTGAAAATCTATTTTTAAATAAACGGGGTTCAAAACCTTTCCAGTATTCCGTAAAATAACGCAAGTAGAAGGGTTCAGTGGGATAATCAATTATGTATGGCTAGGTGAAGCCACCGGAGCCGTTACCGGAATGGTCTCGCCATTACCAACTAATTCCTTGTCATTTGCCTGCGGCTGCTGTGACGGTCAACCGATTGTGTACTCGCTATGTACTGAGATTCTGATGCCAGGGTTTCTAAGTTAAGTATATATTTTGTATGCGTGAAATATTCGTAATTAAAACTTTTTGTAAACGTTATACTAAAACAATAATGATTTTCGTCAAAAAATTAGTTGAAATGAAATCTTCATGCAGGTTGAAACTTTTATACATTTTAAACAATTTTTTATGCTTTTTATGCAGTTTTGTCTATCTGTAATTTCATTTAGGATGCCGTGGTTGTACATAATTACAAGAATGAATAAAACATCTATTTCTTTAATGTTTTATCTTTATGTTTGTGTTTATGAGAAGATTTTAAGGTGTAAAATTTTGTAGTTATAAATCTGACAGCGACATGATCAAATGATATCATGATATCTACATTCCGCAACAGTCCTTGGAATATATATTACAAGTATCTCACATTCGAAAAGACTATATAGTGTCACAATTCGTCACGACAAAAATCAACATCAAACCGACCGAAGAGAAAATTTCTCTTTTACACATCCCGATACACAAAAGTTGGACCCAATCTCTAGTCTCTGTAAATGCTGTATTATCGTATCGGACAACGGTCGGAAGGTATATACTGTTCTTTATGTACTGCTCGCTGTTGCTGTAAGACGATTGTGGCGATAATCGATTATGCACGGTAGGCCACGAATCAGACGCGCAGTTAGTCAGAATGGTCGCACCATTAACGAATAATCCTGGACATTACATACGGCTTCTGACCACTACTAACTCTACATTTATAATATGAAATAAATAGTTTCTTTCATTCATATTATACCTGATATATATACACTTTAGATACACAACAGTTCAGATAAGTTTTGCAAATAAATAAGCTTTATTCGTCATATTTGAGAGCATTAATATAATGCTAACAATATTTGCCTGGACATATAAAAATAAACACATATCTAATTTAAACAGTATGCATACTTAATAATGGCTTTTAATAAATAGTTCATTAATTATATAATTTCCATTAAATGTTATTAAAATTGTTAACTTCAAATAAAGGTGTAATTAACTTATAACTTAAAAACTTAAATTTTTAATCTGAAGAAATGGGTTCATATACTTTAGAACTAAACATTAACTTGTTTTTGCCTGAGTCATCCCTGAAGATACATATAATTCTGCCTATGTATGTATATTCAACAGATTTCTCTATTATAAAAAAAACAACAGAAACAAAAATAAGATAAATATCAAACGCACACATTGTGAGAATTCAGGTAATTAAAACAGGAATCGAAAATTCAAGGTTTAAAAATGTTTTGAATAAAATTATTTATCAGTGTCAACCTCCGCTTTTTTAGTAAGACGAATCTGTCACAGATTATCTCAGAGCATTACTCATTCCTTTGCTGGTGGACCAATCTGACAGCTGACTTAACCCTTTTTAACCAATGCCTGTCATAGGCGCACGATTTTTATACGTTAAATACTTCATTGCATTTTAATTTCTTTTGTAGGTAGGTAGGTATATTGCTACATTATGATTTGAAAAAGGAACTTCTTTTTCTTTTTTTGCAAACTTGTAACTAATAAATATTGATAAGATACACACAAATATAACAATGAAATCTATTACGGTAACATTCTTCTTGCTCGTGTAATGTGTACACCTTTATGATTTAAATTCCCGTAACTATCTGTAATTCAATTCAAACTCTTAATGATGGTAATAAAGCCGAACTTCTTAATTTCAAACAAACATTCGAATAAAGAAAATAAACGAGCTCAATAATAAATCATTTGTGTAGCTATCAATAAGGCGGTTGAATCTTAACATCTCAATTTCTTGTATTGGAAACAACAATAATATTTCCTGAAACAGGATATTTATTTAAAACAAGGCGTTGATAAAGTAATTTTCTTTTAACCTTAAGCATGTCTTTATGGAGTGGTCATTACTTAGCAATGGTACACAGCCCGCTCTGAGCAATGGCTACGTATTAATCAAAATGCCATACCTCTATCCTGCTCTTTTTATGCGTGCGTCTCGCTCACACTAGTCACGGATATACCGTTTTTCTTATCAAGACTGCACGTCACTAGTCTGTGTAAGAGACAATGAAAAGCAAATCCTATTACCAATGAGTAAGGAACAAAATATTACCGCATTTTTATTAATATAGTACTTTTTAAAGCTGGCTATTATACTCAGGTTCTGCAGTCTTACTCTCCTGAGACGAAATTCGGTCTTTTTTTCGACTCTCCGTCACGAAACCTTTTTTCGCTTTTTCAGAATAGTTGTAGGGAAGCATTTCTTCTATCGTCCATTTCTTACGCATTATCTCGTAATCATTAGTTCCACCATTTCCTTGATGGAGTGGATAGCTAGAGAACTCAATTAAGTATAGGTATTACATAATTTCTTTTTATTATTAAAATTCTATATTTTATCTATTACAGATTTATTACACGTCGTAGTTGGAAGGCCTGTATTCAATACCGAGCCATCACAATCAAGATGATGTTTTGCAACTAACCCAAAAAAATTATTAGTTATATGATGAGCCTGAATCTAAAAATGAAACGGGTTTATTATTATATTACAGCGATAGTCTAGGTAAAATACTTTATTCACTTGATAAATATTCTTATTCATAAACCTTATACAAACCACAATTACGTCCATAGTTCTCCATTTATAATTATAGCACCGTTGAAATATCTGGATAGAAAACTCTGTAGGATTGCATCGTGAAATGCATTTTTCTTTCCCTCCGCTTCCGTTGTACAATCGCCACACCACCAAACAGTACAAATCAAAACAAACTTTACGAAATACGGTGTATTTTGCAGCAAAATGTGTTGAAACGTCCGTGCTTTCTGTAAATAAAGCTTCGCGCGTTTCCCGTCGCCGGCTAATATAGCGTACATGACACCTGCAATACAATGTATACACTCGTGTCCTTATTGTCAGGCAAGAAGGTTCATATTTGAATGAGATGGTATACAATGCTAGTTCTCGTGACTGTATAGATGACACCTCCACACTCAGGTACATACATGGTAGAAATATACATGTGTATTGAGTTCATATCTCAATACGTTTCAATATATTACCGACTGCTTTGGTCGTGCCACGAATATTTCACCAAGAAACCTGAGTAGCTGAGTGAACTTTTTCTTTTTTTTGCTTTAGGTGTTTACCTTTTAAATCTACAGTTACAAGTCGGGCAAGGATATTATCTTATACATAATAATATAGTATGGTGTATGAGAAGCTCGGGGGCATATATTTTCGAACAAGGCGGTTGCGTTTTTGAAATTAAACCTACTTTCGTCATGGTTGGGCCTTGGATTAGTGACCAAAATTTGGTGGTATCGAGTTTCTCCTCAGTTCTTTTGTAAAAGTATCTTAAGTGTAATTTGAACATACACTGTGAACTCTGTAGGACTGGATTATTAGAATAACTATGCATTCATGGCGTCATTCCCTTACTGAGAAGTCTCCTTATTCGTTAACTTCGTAGCCAAATAAGTAAAAAAATGGTATTATTAAACGTCACTCCAGACTACCACAAACTATCGTTCAATCATTTTTCTACTTTATATCTAACTTGTTTAAGTGGAAAATCTTTTGGGGAATTTTACAGCCTTACATATGCCTTGCTGTTCACTCACATATATCCAGCGTCTTCTAAAGCAAAAGATCATTGATTACTTCACACTGTTTGTGTACCGGCGGCGCCGCCCTTGGCTGATAAGAAACACTCCTGTCAATTGTTTCGGCGTTGCGTAGGCGATGATTGGGTCTGTCGTGGGAGTCGTGAGGCGAGAGCATACGCCCTTGCACCAGAGTATAAAACACACCAAAAATATACTGGTGAAATGCTCCAGTTTTTGATATAGCGATGCAACTTGCCTGTGATAATTTGATACTTATTCCGAAATCGTTGACATTAACATAAACTTAATATTTTACTTGGAATTATATGACAATGAATATTTTATGTAATTTATTCATTTTTTTAATCATCATCGTTTTCGGCTGGTTCAAACTGTAAGCAGTATTTCTTCCAATATGTACTTGATATTTATGCAAAATATTTGTATATAGTTGGTATGTTTCAATAATATAGTGTAAGTTTTAACCTCTTAACTTTACCTTAATTGCACCATCGTTCTTTACTTAATATAGTATTATGTATAATGTGAAATCATAAGTGTAATTTCGACCTTAACAATAACTACAAAAGTAACATATACCATTCTAACTAATTACATTATTGTTCCAGAGAATTTGACACCTGAGAAGAAACAGTCGCGCCACATGTGCCGTGTCGGCTCGCGTGTTGCGCGACACAGTGTTGACTGGGTGTGTCGCCGCCGCCGCCACCACGAAGGATGCGACGCAGCTTTAGAAAAAGATAAAAAAGTTCGCAACAAAAGCAAACTGTTGTTGGTGAAAACGTGGTGAAAGCTGTCATTATAATAAAACAGATATTTTTTCTTATAAATTTGTGAAAAGACGCGATGGCGATCTGGCTAGAAATCATTCGATATGTTTTGAGGTCTAATACACTTGACGAGTCCTTGATAGTCTATTTAGTACCTAATGACATGTTGTTCTAGGTAGAGATACGGGCGGTCCGAAAATAGGATTTACCATCATTTAACCAGCTGGGCTGGCAGCATTTTATAAGCTTCGTGAAGTTTTCTCGTCACCCATCCCTCAATGTCTTAAGTCGAAAGTCTTCGACCAGTGCGTCCTTCCTGTCATGACCTACGGTGCTGAGACGTGGACACTCACGGCTCGACTAGTCCACCAGTTTAAAGTCGCTCAGCGAGCTATGAAAATGGCTATGCTCGGAGTATCTCTAAAAGACCGCATCAAGAATGATGTGATCCGACAGAGAACTAAAGTCACCGACATAGCTCACCGGATTAGCAAGCTGAAGTAGCAGTGGGCTGGTCATATTAGTGAGTGGAGACCGTTCTTGGTAAACGTAGTGTAGTACGCCCTGCGACCAGATGGGATGACGATATTCGTCGGTTGGCTGGAGTGGGCTGGATGAGAACGGCCGAAAATCGCGAGCGGTGGCGTGCATTAGAGGAGGCAATGGACAGGAGTAGGCTGAAGATGATGATTATGATGATCATTCAACCTAGAAATGTCCGCGTTTACACCTCTGTCTACTTCTTCAGAGAAAAGGCGTGATGCTATGTTATATTGTTGTTAACCTAGAAATGCTTGACATGCGTCTCCCTCAAAGACTCCGTGACGATCAGTCTACCTTCATCTTACTTAAATATTATACTCAATAATTTTTCTTCTTCCTATAAAACCTTTATTGTAAACATTACACAGATACTATATTGCAGGCCTTTGTTCTGCTAACAATATCAATTCTTATCTATATGAAATGAAATGAAATGAAATTCTTTATTTAATCATTTAGATAACAAGTAGGTACACTTAAAACACAATTTTTTTTCCTCCTGTTCAGTACCGGGAGGCCTTGTCAAGAGAAGATCAAGAAACTCTGCAAGGGGTCCATCCTCCCTTTACATGAAATTATCTATATATCTATTTAAGAAATACTGAAATTAAGTACCTACACCTGATGAACGTGTTATCGGAGTGATGTTAAATATACAAATACCTGAACACTTCGTTTACTGCAATCTTAATTATCTACAAATTAGTTGAGAAGATTATTATCTCATGTATTTGCTAATGACAGGTTTTATTGTTAAAATGTGTGTGAGCGCGAGCGTCAGCGACCGTTCCTAAAAGTAATCTTAAAACTTTAAAACTAATAACTTATGGAATGAACATAATGTTACCAACCAATTACTTGACAAAATGTCATACTGATATTTACGTTTGATCTGACATACAGAAGCGTTCAGAAAATAATTCGGGGAACATGTTGATGTGATCAGACGAACAAGGGTGTACATTTGCATAGAATGAGTCGACATTTGTTTGTCAAATACTTGAGTGACAATCAATCAGATAAGATACAGGTGGTTGTATATTTGCTATATTCAAGGTAAAACGTTTTTATTCACAATTTAATTGTTTTCTCTTTTTGCAGATGCTGCTGCTTACAAACATCGCTCCAACTGAAAAGCAAAAAAATATCTCATTATAAAATTATCTTTGAACTTTAAGAATTTAAAATTACAAATCACGGTGCAATATAATTGAACAATCAAATTTCGGTACCTATAAAAAGCATAACAATAAAACTTAATTACATTATATTCAACAAAGCGCAGCCTGTATAACAAATAGAAGGAAGGGTACGTTAATAAAACCTATAGGTGGAACGCATTAAGGCATTCGGCTTTGAGACACCATTGTTGTCATATCTGTAGATAAACCATGGTATTAATCAATGGACGACGACAATAGAACCGCTCACCTTAAGCAGAACTCCTCACCAGTGTAAGTAGACACTTTGTAAACTCAACATTTACCCCTGAGTGTTCTACATCTAGAACTACAGTCAGGGCTGAGGTAGATCAAGTTATACTAGTCTCGATACCTCAGTATATATCGAGGGTACATCTACATAATGCCAGCACCGATACTAGACGTGTAACGGTTGTTGTGACGACACCATCTACCCACGTGGTGGAGGAATTAACATAAACATTAAATAAATTATTACATTGATAAGAAAGCTCCAAGATTATACATTTTATTTTATTCATGTATGCTAATAAAATTTTTTTGGAATGTCCTCTTACTTTTTAAACTAAAGTTTTTAATCATGTCCAGAACTAAACTATTTCGTTTACAAATACTAAATCTTTACCAAGAATTTTAGACGAATTATGTTTCATCGTTATATATTTTTTTTAAGTTGTAATGTTATTAAGAAACAAAATCATTAAAGTATGCTTTCATTAAAATGATTTTGGATAAAATTAAATATGTACTTAAGTAATAATACATAGTACCTAATAGTGCATACTGGTGGAGTTATACTTGTAACATGTACAACATATAAATAGCTGTATTTTGCCAAAACAAGAGAAAAAACACCTTTTCTTATTAGACAATAATTGTATTTGTTCGAGAAAAAATAACAATCTATCAAATTGATTACTTCGAGCAGAACAAATGGAATCCAGGAAACGTATAGCAAACTACATTACTTTCTCTACAATATTTATTGAATAACCGGATCAGATCATTAATATCATTATAGAATATCGTAACGGCAATGATGTGACTCAAACAAAGGGGCAGATGTATGATTAATGGGAGCTTTCCACGGATACGTTCACGGATATGCGGATATGGGATCCGTTAATGAAATTATTCGGTGTTCTTACCTAATGGGGGCTGTGATTAAAGGCTGTCGCGAGGGTAGTATTAAATTTTAAGTCTGCGGGGTGCAGCTGATTAATTTCTGTGCGAATGTATATTGTCATATAGTGAGAATGCAACATGATAATGTAATATCTCAACCCAGGAGTTGCACGATGATTCACCTTAGAATTGGAATAGTTTAAGACTATTAAGTTATAATAACTTGTAAAAAACTATAGTACCTAGTTGTAAAGTCCGCTATTTGTATATTTCCTGTAATTGACCGTGAAGTGAATCTTAAATAAATAAATATTTTTCATTAAAAAATCGTAACTATTTCTTTTCATATGTTAATGTAATATGTTTGGGGAGCGTTTTATTATTTCCGTAGTCACCTTCGCATATGAACTTAACTATTATGTAACGTCAGGTGATATGGACACGTTTACGGAGCTTTTACTTAAAAAATATCATTATTTTAAACCGCCTATCTGGTCTACTGGTTGTCACCACTGGGTATAGATTGGGAGGTCCGGGGTTGGAGTCCCCACGGGGGCAGGGGTTTTCCTGCTTGGTTTGGTTGGTGGTAGGGCTTCTGAGCCCGTCTAGCTAGCTACCACCGTCTATTCTAAAATTTATCGCCATAATAACAATGTTATAAGCATTGATGTGTTCCGGCGAACAAAGGTAAGATAGCCAGTTCCTCAGTTGTTGAGGATTGCCAGGTGAAGCTCGTTTTCACCTTCGGCCTTATTGTCACTTACCATCAGGGGAGATGAAGGCCAAGATCTATACCTGTTACATGTAAATTAGTATTTCAAACAGAAAGAAAGAAGATTTTGTTGTTTGAGTATGAGTTAACAATACCAAAGAACAAATACAAATACGTTACATTAACAAATACAGCGCCATCTTCGCAACCATGAGATATACACATACTTAGCTACCTACATGTACAGTCATAAATCATAGATCTTGTATATGTGATTCCAAACACCGGTAAACTCAACAATGCAATAACTAGTCCATACATATTATAAACTTGTAGATAGGTATCAGATAGGCATCTCCAAGATTATCTTCATTGTATACCACACGCTGTTCCCAGCGAGCGGTATGGGAACTCCTTTAGTTTTAGATAGACGAGATATAAATTTTGGGAGATTTTTGGAACGCAGTCTTGTGTGAGTTAAAGTTAATATTTGAACTTGTTCTTAAGCGGTGGAATCAAAAATTGTTTAACCGTCATCTGTTTACGTCACCGTTTAACTTGTAACTTCAGTTGCTTAGTAAAAATAAACAAAAATTTTTTTTTAAAATTCACATTCAAAAAGTCTTGTGAACAAACATTCATTTTATTCTTATTTACGGCACCTTTGTTCATTTACACGAATATGTCTTAGTACCTATACATATATACATACATCTATTTTTCCCCGAAGAGGAAAGCAGAGGTGTGATGACCCACATAGCTTAGTATAATTAGTGTGAGTATTATATTGGTGTTACATTTTAACTTGTAATACTATAACGTCAATACTTGCGATCCTAATATTCACATTCACAAATATAACATGCAACTAAATAATAGACTGCGCGAGTTCAGAATACGCAACGAGCCCGACCGGATATTAAAAGGATGCTCTACAGCTATTATTATATACACTCGTATATATTCCACAAAATTTCCTAATGTCTAAGAAAAGACACAGTACGATTGAAAAACTTATTTTAGTCACAATATTATCTTTAACTTTCAAAAAGTCCAATCAAATAAAATGATGAAATAACCATGATGATGAAGAATACCATTTATCTTAAAAATATGTTATAAATTAATTTAATATTAGGTCCTTACCTATGAAATTGGTGTTTTGTATGGAGATTTTGGGGAATTCTGCATTTTCCATACTAAAATTTTTTCAGTTTTCTTCACAACGACAAATCCAAAGTTGATAATATTTGGCATCTATAATTAGACAAGCTTTAGCAATATGTGTAATATTACACTTCATAAAAATTATTTATCGTTTTTAAGTGAATGCAAATAAAATGATGTATTCGGGAGGCACTTAAAAAGAGTTGTCTCCGTGTCCAATTTTAACACAATTAAACTTACAAAAAAATATCAAAACAAATCAAAAGAGCTCAAAAATATAGTCTATTTTTAGACGAGGTAATTATTTTTTAGGAATACTCTGAATCTTAATAGTTACAGACAAAATACTAAGAGCCCAATTTCATAGGTAAGGACCCAAAATTTTACTTGATTTTCACTTCACTTTCACTTTAATTGGAATAAATGCTGATATTTGATTATCTAGTGCTTAATTAATTATTGTAGGTACAATAATAGCTCACTAAAATAAAATATTGATGTAATATCTATGGTGTACTCTAGATTATGTTGGTACTTTAAGAAGGCTTTATCATAACCCCTCCTGATTTGTTATGTACTAATGAAAGTATTGAATAAAGATTATAATTACTAAAATTAAATTATATAATTAAAAACATAAACTTAAACGAAAAAGGATACCTTGCGTTAACCTAAATAAAATGGATAATACAATATTTCCTCACACCAAGTACCTACTAAAAATTAAATAAAAATAAAATTTTATGAAAAATATTGTATTATCCATTTTATTTAAGTTTACGCAAGATATCCTTTTTCGTTTAAGTTTATGTTTTTAATGAAACATAAATTAATTATGAAAAATATTTTATTTTATTTTAAGAATATTAAATTGCCTATCATGCACAGTTTATTTCAGATCGCTAGCGTCTTTATCTTCCGAGATATTCTAACTTTCCTAACCGACCCTTAATTTTTGCTCGCGAGTGTATTATTTGAACTATACATGTGTTGTGTAAAAATCTCTCAGTACTGGTTGACTGCGAACCACTTCGACTCCACTGTAAAAACCTGATTTTTATTACTTTTTTTTTGTTATAGTTGACTTACAGAACACTTCACCTGATAAAAAGTGGTCATCAACTCCTGGATATGCAGCACCGGAGAAGATTCTAACCTCATAGTGAAGACTTCGCTCTTTTATTGAATTCATTGATAATAAATTACAAGGAACAGAGAATTCAGAAGTTGAAATAAGCTTCATATACAATAAGGACCCGTATCTGAGAATGCAGATTTATAGTGTTAGAAAATCCTTAACACACAGTGCAAAAACTTCTGTTCTACGACCAAAATTGACGAAGTTTTATTTAAATTGTAAAAACATTACTGATCCTCATTGTGTTGTAGATACCATAGATAAAATGATGACAATGCCACCAACATCCAGCGCCTAAGCATCGTGCCATTGAAATTGGCAATCTAAATTAGAAAGTGAAACATTTGAGGCACAGAAATGACATTAAAAAAATCGTGACTGCACACTTTGATGTCGAACGCCTATGCAAATGATGAGAACCGGCCTTCATCCACAAAGAGATTACAAGAAGCAAAAACTAACAACGGCAACGTTTTCCAACACCTACACTGTGCACAAACTCTCATAGAGAATCTAGAGTCAACTGTAAGAGAAGGGGCACAGTGAAATGTGTGTTCGACTCGGCGTTGCTATCATTTATCATCGGATGAATACCGTAAAATAACATCACATTACATTTAAAGGTAATTTGTAACTGTTAGGCTTGAGCGCGGATTATAAAAAGTAAATATAACTCTACTATTTTGTTTGTTTTACAAAAATAATGTGACTATATTTCTTTTAGATCACGTTCTACTAATTTAACAAAAATACTTCCAGAATTGGTACGTTAAACTTTATTAGAACTGTATTACAGATGAAAAAAAAACTTTTTTTTTCAGCTGTTTCGAATATATACATACATACATATAATCATGACTATTATCCCCTACGAGTTAGTCAGAGACTAGGTAAAAGCACCGCAAAAGCAGTCCACTGCCATAGTCCTCGCACTACCAAGCAGCAACTGCACGTGTGCTCAGCATGACGGGTGGTGAGCCCGTCGCCGCTATAAGCTATTGGATGGTTGTGCAGTTCTTAGTCCATTAGTCGCCTTTTACGAAACCCAAGGGAAGAGATGGGTTGTTGGTATTCTTTTAGTGAGCCGAATATATTGGAAGAAGTTTAAAACTTCTATTCGAGAACCTCTTCATGTACGACATTAAAGAAGTATTTTTAATGACATATCTACTATCCTAAATAAATTATTTATGATAGAAAAAGTGCAATCTCTAAATTTAATAATAAACAATATAACTTTAGACTAAACAGTTAATAAATTTTCCTTGAAGTAATGTGGTATGTTCCCGTCGGCTGCAGCTATTTTGGGAATAAACTTGGCTCGGAGGTAAATATAAATATTTTGACTTGGCCAGTCAAAACATTGTTTGTAACACCATAATAATGTTTAATTTAATAAACACCAGAGTAAGACTAAAATGTGTAGACGTAGACCTGTATGTAAATGATATCACAGCGTGTTTTTAAACTGCAGTGAAGTATTTTTAAACTTTTTTTATTGTATTGTTTAATTGTGATTTGTAATAAATAAATAGTATAGCATAACATTCCATGCAGTGCTCTAAATACGGTGGAGTTAGCAATGAAAGTAGTAATAAGAAAAATCATGATGATGCTTTGCTGTTGCGTCAATTGAGTTTCAATGTTTTCTTTTTCACATTAGAAAACCAATAGTATACAAAGAGACATTCTTTCCTTGATGTCACGAAAATTAACAACATATCTCTGCAGTTATTAGCATGTTGGAGATTGATACGTGCTATCACGAGATCATTAGATCCCGCACGTCATAAGCTTGATGATATTATAATGGCTAGCCCAGGGTTTTTATAGGGCTGACAATTTTATTTAAAATTTAAGAAATTTGTAAATAAATTAAATGTTTCAGCCAAGTATTTATTGAAACTAGTTCAAAGTATGTACAGAATATCTAAAAGAATTAAAGAAATCAACGTTTGATTATTTATAAAAATTATGCCTCATTGTTTAGGGCAAGTGGAACTATGTTCTTGTCACGGTAGGGGCAGATGTTTGAGAAACTGTTTATGCAAACATTTTGTGCTTTGGTCATAGAATCTTATTTTAAATATTTTTATAAATCATTGAGAAATAATTATTATTGACGTCTAGTTGTAGTAGCTGCTTAGTGCGAACTAATTAACACCAGGGAGAAATTTCTAATAATTAATTATTATAATATATGTAGTTTTAAAAAACTGTACAAATATTTGAATACCAAATATACAAGATTTCATGACAAAAATGTTAAATCATTTGAAATTGATTACCTGAATGTAGAGTCGAAATATAAGATTGTAATTATTATGGTAGAATATTGGTTACCTATTGTATTTGTGCATAGGTATTAATTCTAGTTACTTTGACTCAAATGAAACTGACTAGTGTTGCATTTTTTTAGATTATCTACAAACTGCAGTTATTGTCATTAGTTAAAACATTGTTACTGTAAATAAAATGTTGCGTGAAACATTTTTATGTGATGTTGTTGCGTGAAACATTTTTATGTGAAACATTTTTATTTGTATACAATTAAGCAGTGCAACGGAAATACTAAAGTATTTATTTATTATTTATCTCTTCTCAGAAGATGCCTGAAATGAATCATAATTAGGTTGGTAGAACTTTAATAAAATACTCCTATTTCTTAAACTCTTGTTTTCTTACACCATCGTACCTACTTAAGAAAACCATCATCTCATTAGACTTACCTTGAACCTAAACTTAAATTAATGTACTTATATTAGGTCCTTACCTATGAAATTGGTGTTTTGTATGGAGATTTTGGGGAATTCTGCATTTTCCATACTAAAATTTTTTCAGTTTTCTTCACAACGACAAATCCAAAGATCAAAGATATTTGGCATCTATCATTAAACGAGCTTTAGTAATATGTGTAATATCACACTTCATAAAAATTATTTATCGTTTTTAAGCGAATGCAAATAAAATGATGTATTCGGGAGGCACTTAAAAAGAGTTGTCTCCGTGTCCAATTTTAACACAATTAAACTTACAACAAATTATCAAAACAAATCAAAAGAGCTCAAAAATATAGTCTATTTTTAGACGTGGTAATTATTTTTTAGGAATACCCTGAATCTTAATAGTTACAGACAAAATACTAAGAGAGAAAAAAAACACCAATTTCATAGGTAAGGACCCAATATTATTACCTGAACCCAGGAAGTCTGCCGATTCCCAAATCTAGTTCGAGCGCCCTGGAGGCTCTCTCTGGACGCGGGTCCCCATAAGGGGCCTCCAGTGGTGGTTCGCCACTGCAGGCTCGAGGACCAATGTTCTCGCCTTCTTTAAAACAATGCGGTGATAGCTGAATAGCCGTCAGAGGCCTCAGTTTAGGGCAATTAAAAAAATATATCTAAACGCTAGAAAAAAATATATAAGCTAGAGAAAAATATATTTTATTAAGAATACCTGATTGGACTCCTCCATCATGAACTCATGTAGAGCTAAAGCAAATTTTTCTAGTGAAGAGAACATCTTATCACTGTTACAAGTAAGTAGCAATACAAGAAAAATTTCATATACTTAAATATTTCTAAATAGAAAAATTATCTTGATTGAAAAAAAAAGTCTCATCTTTGATAATCCATAAAGGTATGTAGATGAAGAATAAACTTACTTAATATTAAGTAGAAACCAACGGCTTAACGTGCCTTCCAAAGCACGGAGGAGCTCGAGATCAAAAAGTTTTGGTCACCCATCCACGGCCTGACCATGGCGAAGGTAGCTTTGCTTTCGATCGAAAGCCAAAGCCAAACCACTAAACCACTGAGCTCCCCATTAAACAAGTAAAAGATATCAGCTAGCAATACATTTGCAATTCCATTGGTGACACAGACGTCCATGAGGTGCGGTGATCTCTCTCCTTCAGGTGAATATGCTCGTTTACTATACTCACTTTACCATCCTATACATCTCCCACTGTTAGTCACAGATATTTTTACATGTAGAAAAGAGTATGAGCTGTTATGCAAGCAACCAAGCAACCAAGATCAACAAATCAACATGCCTTTTCGAGCTCATAATTTACATACATACATATAATCACGACTATTATCCCCTACGTGTTAGTCAGAGACTAGGCCGCACCGCAAAAGCAGTCCACTGCCATAGTCCGCGCTTCACCAAACAGTGTCTGCACATGTGCTCAGGTGGTGAGCCCATCGTCGCTATAAGCTATTGTTGTGCAGTTCTAAGTACATTAGTCGCCTTTTACGACACCCAAGGGAAGGGGTGGGTCGGTAGTATTGTTTTAATAAGCCGCTACCACACGACTCAGAATGTACCACAACAAAATCTCAGTCGAAAACGCTACGGCTCATCCACGCTCCATACTCTCGTACTCGCGTTCTCTCGTGTCGCCTCGTGGAATGTGAATGAGCCATAGCGTTTTCGATTGTGATTTGGTCGAGGTAAATATGTTCTTAGGTAGAGCGATTAGGGTCCTGCAGACCACAAATTTTAGAGACCATGGGGTCTAACCATGTTGTAATTTACTTTCTGCTAATGTCTATGCCACCAAGGTTGGCCTTTGCTCTTACTATACTTGCGTGCAAAAAAATCAACCCCGCACGCTTCGGTTCGGATCACAATAATAAAAATCAAAACTTTTTAAGAAAAATGTTGTTACAGTTTAAGCTTACAAGAGACGAGTTTTTACAATAACAGATTATGATTTTATGATTTTACATACCAAAAAAACAGTTAACTTCAGCGCTCTCAGTGGGAGTAGTGTCCAAAATTTCACCAAAATTACGTTATTAATAATGGGTTATTAGGTAAAATTTCAATATCATCAACAACATATTACGAAGAGTACAGAATGTGAAAACCAAGTTTATTAAACATTATTATCTTCAGATTACAATAGCATTAAATGTTTCCTAATCTTAATTTTTGACATACTTGTGCTCCGAATCGAAATCGGCGGGGTGGTGGGTCGATTTTTTTAAACGCAATTGTATATAAAACATATTATTTCGTTTATTCTACTTTATAGATGGCAAAAGAATAACAATGTTCAGTTCAGTACGAGTATTCAAATATTCTCGGTAACCCTGACCATAGAATAATGTAAAGTACTTGTATGTAATTTAGTCCAATATTTATATCGTGTGTACACATTTCGACAAATCGCCTTATAATGGTCCAGTAATACATCTCAGTGCATACAGCATCATTAAATATTCGCCTGTGTCAGAATGAAACTGATAATTTTGTGTTTTTAATACCAATGACAGTTTGCGGTAGGTTTTTTCTTTGTATCAAAAGATCAGAACAGATGTTTGAATGTGGGTAAGTAAGCTAAATATAGAAATCGTGTGTAATTTAGCTACAAATAGTCAAAACCTCAGAATGCTAGTCTTTGATTTATTTTAGATTTTGTTTCATGTAGACTAATAGTTATAATTACTGTTATATCTCTTGTGTAATAAAGGTAAAAAAAATTGTCTATGAATTGAATTTATTGAATACATTTAAAGAAAAAAAATATGTAGGGCATAAAGAGTCGGTGCGAATAAATTTTGTTATGTGATTACAATGAAGACTGAGTGATGAATGATTTTATCAATTGTACTTACCTATTCGTTTTCTATAGTAATTTCACTGGAAGATGAAATATCTGATAATTATAGTTTTATTTATTACCTCATAATGGGCGCTACATTATGTAATATAATAATTAAGTTTTTATTTTAGATTTTGAAACACCTTAGTTCAGTTACAAACATACATAAAATCAAGCCTATAATCCCCGTAGGGGTAGACAGAGTCCTAGGAGCACTGTGTTCCTTAAGACCACTTTTTAGCCATACGAAAATTGGGTTCCGTTCAGTTGATTGGTCAAAAATATGTCATGAATAGTATATTTTTAAACAGTATGTTTATTACCTTATCGCTTAAAACCAACGGCGTACCTATACACCTATAATGGATATTGGAAATAATACACTTTCTTCCAAGTTTGTTTGTGGTGTAAAACCTCGTGCTGATAAATAAATAGGTAGATTTATACATGTAGGATAGTAAACATTTTGTCAGCTGATTCATGTGTGAGTGATTTCTTCTCTACCTATGCCGGTGAGTTCATGTTGGTAAAAACATAAACCATTTTATAGTTTTATGGATGTGTGGACTCCTCAATGTGGTACATAGTACATAGGTAACCAGAGCTCTAAATAACGTAGATAAAGTATCATGTAATTAAATCTCTACCTTCAAATACGTCAAAGAAGGTATTAAGGTTTCTACCTAGTCAACAAATTTATTATTCCAAAGCTATCACACAATACGAACATTGTACCATTCGGTTAGAATTTAGAAGTAGGTAATAGGTATTTCTATACTTGAATACACATTTCTATACATTCGCTGCTATACGTACTTACTTCATTATACTTACGCATTCGTACTTTGTACTTCATACGTGCTTTCCGATGCCGTGACGTAAATTCCCTCTATACAGACCGTTCGATTTCAAGACGAAGTGCTAAAATAGAATTAAAAGAGACAAATGTATACAGCTTACTATATAAAGAAATGAGATGTCTATATGTCACCGAATGTCATCTTCGAGTAACGCCTGACATGTATCCTACGGCAAGAAGTTTCGCCTTCGTAAGTTAAGGTTCATTTTTGTGTAGCATTGCAGTGCGTGGATTTTGGTGGTATTTCCTAAAGAAAAATGTTTCATTTTATGTTAAAACGTAGTAGACAAAAGGAAATTTTCAATTCTTGAGTAATAGTAGGTGGAATATAATTGACACTTGATTGAAAGCTCCATGTGCGCAGGAGCTTAAAACTCAAAATTAGATGGGTCCTTAACCACTCGTACAATAGTAATAATAATACAAAATAATGAATAATATTCGAAATTGAAGTATTTATGTGTTCAGATGTTTCGGTTCCCAAAGATTATTACCTAATACCTATCCGAATAAGGAACTAAGAGTATAGGTTATAGAGGAGAGCAAGGGTTATTCAATCTGGAACAGAAACGGGTTAGCTACTGAAAACTATATAATTTTTAAAATCTGATAATCCTTACTTGACCTATTTGGTAAACAACCTTGGCACTGTTTTCAACGAAATCACTCATCTAAAAATAAAAAATAACAAATACAACATAACTATTAACTTTAAGACTAAACCCTTTTGAATTTAGTTATCAGTTGATTTTATATTGTGCTATTTCAATAAAAAGTGCCAAGATTGTTTACCAAATAGGACAAGTTAGAATGAACAGACTATAACCAAACCATGATGCAATTGAATTATTTATGTATCTATTCTTATCACTCAGACATGAAAATTTATAGGGTAATAGTATAAATAAAACATTTACTTTAGTAAACACTAACTAACATATTTGAGACAGCATCATTATAAGATATTAATATTTGATTGAATAAGATCGCGTGTATGTATAAAATAATGTATAACAAAAATACGAATACTTTTTCTCATCCAATAAAGTCATTTAAATAAGTAGCAGATTTCCTTAATCTTAAATATTTCATCATACATTTTGATTTAAAATAAATATTCAATGTTGAAACCCAGGTAGTAACTTGTTTGGTAGACTGTACACTATAATAAATGAGTTGGGCTGCGTCCGAGTGGCTGTCACGTGGGAGGGGCTGGAAGGGGCGGGGCAAGTCGGGGCAACGCCCTTAACAAAATGGCGGAAGGTAGCGCGCCAAAATTTGAATTTTGAACATGTGATACAAATTTATATTGATAATGTCGATATAAAAATTTAATGGAAATAACAGATATTCTATCATTTTCGTATTAAAGCATTTGGAAATTGGAAAATAAAAAGTCTATCTTCAAAAAATAAATTAAAGCTTGAGAAAAATACAATTAAAAATTCATAATATTTAGAAAGGGAAAATAAATGAAAACTTGACCTAATTAATTGCTAATGAGTATTAGTTGCTTATTAAGTGACTTTAATATTAGGTATAATAAGCAAAGCTGGTTTTAGAAATCAAGTGTCATATTATAGCATTTTTTTGTTTTTTTTTGTTTAGGCGAAGCACTTGATTATTACTTATAACTACCTACCTACTTTTTATAGGACATATTCTATCAAATTGAGTTTACAAAATTGAAGAAAGTACCAATAATATTAAATGTGTTTGTTAACATTTCATAACATTCATATGATATATTAATAGCCAATAACGTAATAGGTGTCATACATTAAGACATCTCTACAAAGGCCTCCGCTCACACGACCTATAAACAAATCGTTATTGCGATTTAAGGATCATTTAAAAGGTATAAAGAGATAATAAGCATCCGATAATCATCCTAACACTTAAAGCTTTAGAGTTGGAATTCACAGAACAGATGCTCGCAGCCGAGTTCCCATAAACTATAACCAGCAAGCCCTAAATGAAGACACGACGCACCCCTCTTTTTCACACATCGGGAGTTTTGCTCAGGAGGGAAAAGAACAGTGATATTTACGAGGTGTTTACATCGATACAGCGGCGTTGATTTAACCATTGCTTTAGTTTATTGCAGTCAATAAAATTGAGCGCTATAAGGCAAGGACGCAAATGAAAAATTGCCAAAGATTTATGACTCTATTTCTGATAGTAGACATGTCTCGTGGAGTTTTTTTTGGGGATTCCATTTTTTTGTGGATTTATGATAGTTTTTATAAATTTTGGAAGATTTTGTTTTAATTTTTACTCTTATAATTGGTACCTTAGTATTCTAAACCGCTTACTTTTTTATCAATAGGTAGATATTTAGAAAAATTTGGACCTCGGTATGCATAAAAAAAATTTTTGCTACTTATTTTATCTATTGGATGATGACCTTTCATTGGTTGGTAACAGACAGTATACAATAATTATTATCACATACCTACTAACTAAAATGCTAAAGCAACATGTAAAAAAATTTGAAATATATAGCCCAAAATATTTAATAACTTTTATATTGTAGATATTGTCACGATAGCTCCGTATAGTAGGTATTTTATTTGATTCGTTACATACTTAAAGGTTTTGTAGCATAAATACTGGCTGTATTCTCACTGCACACGGTACTGTATTGACCTCATATACTTTATGCATAGTTGTATAATAATATAGTGTAATATAATAAATACATCAATTACATTGCTAATACAAATTAAACGATAAAAGAAACTCATATCAATTTTTACATCTTAGTAACACAAGTCCCTACTAGATGGCGCTGATTCTTAGAGAAAAATCGATTAATTTTAAAACATTTCTTTAATTCTTCTTTCATACAAATTTCTCAGTTGAGTACCGAAAGTCAGTATATTAATATTTGTGTCAATCATAGCGACCATGAACCCAATCTGTTTAGAGTACAATGCCATTGGAGGAAGGCTATAAATTACACTTATATCATTTAGTTGAAGAGATGACTGTCCATCAAGTCTTGATCTACCTTTACATACTTAACAATCCATAACAAGGGTCAAGCTAATCTAGCCTGTAAATGGAATTGGATTGTTTGTATCCGTTAGCATGATTTGATATAAAAAGAAAAGAAAAAATACACGGCATTGATTGATTCGATTGCGAATAATCTTGACAAAGTAATTTTGTTCAGTGATGTGCTCCATATGTTTTTCTTATATGACACCTTTTCAAGAAATATCTGATTGTACATATTTTATGATATAAATAATGATCATTTTTTAGTTTTAAGCGTTGATAAAAATAAGTGGGCTAATCATTTATTTAATTTTAATCGTACAACCCAAAGTAAATTGCAGTGTCCTTTGAAACATAACAATAGTTATCTACCGCAATAATTTAACAACCTTGCATCCATATTACCAAATAACTTCCTGAGCTATTTCCAAAGCATCGGCCATTTAAAACGCCGCAAAAGCATAATTGCGTCAATTTCGAACTTGTCAAAATCGCATTAGTTCAGCGTGGGGCAGGTTAATGGCTCGCCTTCAGCAGTCATTGGGCAGGATTATTAAAAAGTCATTAGTGCTGGCCACACCTAGAAATATCGTGTTGAAGAAAAAAAAGTAATTTCGAGATTTGTTGGTGGGAGGGGGACCAATCACCCGTGGCTGACACGGAAGGCACCGCGCCCGTATCACGCGAAATCATTATTTGGTCGTTAGGTTGAGCGTATTATAATGATGCTGTCTCGAGCACACGAAAACCATTGTTTCACAAGTAAGAAATGGTTTTCGGCGCGATGAAAGTTGTGTAATTTTCGAGCCGGATTTCTGGCTGCCATTCGTTTTCTTTTACCAAGTAATAACGGTACCCAAAATACTGGGGATATATTAATTTTTCTTGTACTATACATTGTATAGGTTTGGAGCGTATAAGGCATTGTTCTGTATAACTAGTTTACATAAAATTCTTGTAATTGATTAATAAGTACAAGAGCTGTTTTTAAGCTGATACCAATTAAATACTTTCTTAATCGAGTTATTCATAATTTATTCAATACTTGCTATATTTTAAAATGGCAAAGGAAACAATGAACTTATGATATACTGGCATTGAGTTATTATAAAGGTGATATAAATAAGAAAAATTCTCTAAATACAATCATTATGCTTTATTAATTTCATGTATTTATATATTTATGACAATATCGTCTCGCCTAATCTTATTAAGTTACTAATTATAGTTATATTTCATAAATTTTGAATCGATAGGACATAAATGGTAAATAAAATTGTTCAAATTAGGTTCCCTTTTCTCTACGTAAATATTTTTTGAAAATTCGAAGACAGTTCAGTAGACTTAACGACCAAAACTTAATTACATTCTCCTGATAACCTAATTCGAAATTTTACGTAGAAAGAAGATTCCATCTGGCAAGGGACTGTTTAGAATTTTGTTCATAGAATTGCACTTGTTAATAAAAATAGTGTAGAAATAGCACAAAATAACAAGAGAGTTTCAAAAGTTCACACAAAAGAAACCTAATGCTAGAAGAAATGTACAACTTAAACAAAATATTTGAGCAATACAGGCAGTAACATACATCCCGGCCAGACAGCTCCAAGTCACTACCCAATTGAAGAAAGTAACGAAGTACAAGCAAACCTAATTAAGCGAATCAATAAATAAATATCGAACATTATCGACAATATACAATTATTACAATTTACACTTTACTTAACGAACACAGCACAAAATCAAAATGAAAAATATTTATATAAAATGAATCCGGCTCAATGAGTTCTTAGAAAAACATTCACTAATTACAATCTATTTGAAAAAATAATTTACAAATAGTTTATACATTATTATGAAAAACGTATAACGTGAATCCTGAAGAAATTTCACCAACCTCTCAATTTCACTCATCTTTTTTTATTATATTCGTAAAACTATACGTGTTACGAGTAAATATAATTCAATGTACGATATCTTTTTTACGTATATTGGTTTCGTAATCAATGATTTTATAAAAATACCATTTAATAGACGTTGTCTAGGTATGACAACGGCGCGGTTGTTTCGCCCCGTGTGTCCCAACTCCCAGTAACATTTACAACCAGCAGTTATCTCCTAGCTTTGGTATACTGTGTACTTGAACCATTCGTTCCTCTAAGACTCAAATAAACGTATTATCCTATGTTCCTCTGCACCTACCGCCCGACGGTAACCTTTGTTTCATTACTATACAATAAGCTTGGGTGATTCATCCGACCTCTCCATTCTGAGTTGAGTTGTCTTTTAATTTTTCATTCCACAGAATGGCACAACATTCATTTTCTTTATGAAATAGAATTTTTCAAAGAATATTCATTCGAGAGTCTCGTTAATGTATTATCTAAATTATAGGCATCAATCTCGTAACATTTTACAATAATAATTATAGATTTCCTATGACGTTTAATATCAGTATTAATTACGTATATGTGTCATCGAAAAATCGTATACATTGCACTTGTATAACTGGCCTTTCCAAAACTACAAATTATGTAACACAAAGTACAGTAAAACTGAGAAAAGTTTCACAAAGTAAATACTCGTAAGTCAGAATCTGAAACGCGGACAAATCGTTGTTTCTCAAAGTAATCTCAATTATATTATTCACACTAAAACAATTGTACATTACAATTTCTAAAATTATTATGTATGTATGTACAGAATAGTATTTTGATAGCTTAAGTAGAAATAAAACATCAAATATATTAAATAATAACAATATGGATACTAATTGCCTTCTTATCAATGGTTAATTATAAGAGGTCCTTATGGTTTTGTGGTTTCAAAATTATAATAAAACATAATTTTCTATGGTATATTTTTATGCAAAGTGCTAAAATTTGAAAACAATAGAAATGTACTTAATTGGAACTGAAATCAAGAAAGTAGAGCATAGAATAATATATCAAATATTAGCCTTATACTTCTCCATATAATATAATATTTTTTTAATACTTATAATTACGAAAATATATAAACTAAAGCACTTTGCACAACGTTATACAAAGGGTTACCAATTTTACAAACAAATCGTAAATTTTCAGAAATGACATTATTCATCTATGTATAATAAATCAATCACAAAATGTCGTAGCAGTTTACTATTCATTATATACTGCGTTTTTGGTAATTATTGGTATTGAGATTGTTCTATAAATTAATTTATACTTAACAACTGTAAAAATCTCTTCATCACACTATCATTACTCTTTATCGTAATCACTAGGTTACGTATTTAGTTATAATGTAATATTATCATGAAAAGTCCAACATACAATTTATACAAATTAAACTGTTCTAGTAACTGCGGTCTTCGGATCTGGTTTCAGATTCACCGTGACGTCGTAAAGTTCGAAAGCAATAACAACGTGAAAGTAAAATGGACGCGGAAAACATTTCCTTAAGGACTAAATCTGAAACGTGGGGATCCCGAGGACCGTGAGAACGGAGGCGCCTACTGCGGCGAGGTGGGCGGGCTCATGTTGTCGGGCTCGTCCCCGGAGCCCGGCTCGCCTTTGGTCTTGTTCTCCTTCTTCCACTTCATGCGCCGGTTTTGGAACCAGATCTTGATCTGCCTCTCGGTGAGGCACAGCGCGTGCGCAATCTCGATCCGTCTCCTCCGCGTCAGGTATCGGTTGAAGTGGAACTCCTTCTCCAGCTCCAAGGTCTGGTACCGCGTATACGTTTGCCGGCCCCGCTTCCTCTCTGAAATCACATAAAAAGCACGAATGAGTTCAAAAGGCAAATAGAAGCAAATAAACTTTTTAATTTCGCGAGGCAACCCTGCCAACGACCAGACGTTAAAAACTGCATAGGCATTTCTGATAAATGGTGGTTATTTGTAAACGGCGAACACTCCCAGCGGAGTTAATTGAAAATTGTTTTGAGCTTATCAATTTGTTAATTGTTTTTGCTTGTTGGGTATTTCTCTCCGCTGTCGGTAGTTACAAAGTTATGGAAAGCATAGTACAAGTCGACAGCCACATAATTATGAAACATCAATATCAATTCCCAACCTAACAAACACTAAAAAATATTTTCTCCTATTATTTATCTTAATTTATTCTAAAATGATTAAATTATAATATTCTATAGTCATCCAAATATACTCCAATCTTGTATCCTTATACAAATTGACCATTCTATTTGACACGTGCTATACAGATGATTAAAATAGCAATAACAGTTTCCTTGTCCATAAATACTTCAGTCATAAATGAGATTCTAGATTCAAACACAGAAGCAAATTGTAATGATCATCTTCCGAATATTAAACCTAATGATGAAATATACGTGCAATATTAAGAGGATATGTCATAAAACGTGTTCGTGAGTGTGTCTGTACGTTGAAGACGATCCAGAGAGCTACCGAAGCCAATTAAAATAATTTAAGACGCCTGAGGCCTTTTTCATTTTGTAATCATTATTCTTCGGCGGAGATACGAAGCCTATTATACACGGTTTAGAAGATGCTCTGAACTGTAATTTATTTGAATTAAAAAAAGACAAATCTGAAGTTGAAACTGCACGTCTCTTATTACTTGATTTAAGAGAATTAATCGATTTTCTTGTGACTTTTGGGCAAACACGGGAGCTTAATGTTGTGATCCTTAAATGGACTTTTTTACTTAAGTGCCTTCAGTACCTGCGAAATACAAAATAAAGTCTAAAACTCTTCGATAATTAACATAAAAAAGTATTGACAACTTGCATTTATCTTTCAAAATGACTGAAGAATTTGTCTTCGAAAACGATTTTTATCTTCCAATAAATAATTCGAAATCTGAAGTGACATATTCAATTTTCTTAATCTTAAAATGTTTCCCTCCAAGTATATCGAATACCTACCCACGTAAAAACAATATATAAACCATCATACGTCAGCTTATACAGCTTAAATAGAAACGGAACAGTTGAAAATGAAGTTTTGCTAGCAACAAAGCCAAACTTAGTTGATTATTTTCCACTGAAACACGCAAAACGACTTGCTGTACAAGATAAACACGCGAACTTCGAAGAAACGCTAACACGAAGCGGGGATTACATTGCGAATAGCACTGTTCTTACCATCGCTTCCTCGAAAGACAATATTCAAAAGTATGAAGTAAAAAACCTAATGACAAGTGAAATGTTTAGTAAGTACAATTTATGGTTTTGACGAATGAGTTTAATGTAGGATATGAATATTACGAACAACTATCTCTTTCACTTTTTCCTGCTACCAAATTCAAGAGTTCTCTTACAGCGAGTGTAGTCGTTGCAACGATTCAAAATTATAGGCCACTTGTTGCACGGGAAATTGATAACAGCCTCATCGCCCGGCGCTTGGTTTTGGGACGCATTCAAGAATGCAGATGGTATTGTTCTATGAATACTTGGTGATATAGACTTCAGCAAATTTTATTTTTGTCTCGCAGGCAATGGACCTTGCGGTACACATTGTAATGAGCAAAGATGAATTTTTTTCGGACTTTCGCTAAGTTCTTGCGAGACTGCGATATAGGTAAAACATAGTAGCTCACTCACTATAAATGATTTTATAGATATTGACGTAATAACAACGTTTTAAATTTTTTCTATAACACTTCTTAATTTATAAAAAAATGTAAGTTTATTTTCGTCGAAGCTAAAAAGATGGGAATGTGCTGTGAGGACACTGAAAAATTGCGAATAATTTTCTCAAAGCTTACAGTTCATCTGTCAACAACGGTACAGCACCTAAAATTTCGAAATAAACTCAGCTAGCCATCTCGTAAAATCCCTTTCGAGGCTTTATATATTACAGTGGCGTATACATTACGCTAGCGGTTTCATCGCGCACTCAGATGCATAAAACATGATCCTGCCGTCAGATTTAAACGTACGTAATAAGAGCATTAAGGAGGACATAGCTGCGAGGCGGGCGGGTCGCATCTAATGTTGGGTATTGCTATTAAATGTTTTTGGGTCAGACACAAGTGTCCAGTGACATATTTATAAAACCACCAAACTCATATTTCTGGTACAATTAGCTTCACATTAAATTTATGAACTCAATTTTGCATCTCAATCAGGAAATTCTTTATGCTCATGAACAATTTTACCTATGTAGATGATATCTTTGGATGATATCCCTTCGTTTTCAACAAGTTTTAGTAATTTTGCATCTTAATCGGTTATAAATATCGGTTGGGTTTCTATTATAACAAGTGCTTTTTAATTTTGTACAGCTCTAGCGTCCAACAGCCGCGTCTGAACTGCCCGTCTACCCTCCAAAACGAAATCGCAGCTTTAGGAGCGTCGGGCGCAGCGCTGCATGTGTCGGCGGGCCGCCATAAATCATCGCGCGGGAGGGCGGCTACAAAATCGGGCCTGGCTTACTTTCTCGGTGACGTTGTGGACACGAGCGTTATCGCCAACATTTTGTAATAAGGTTACTTTGGACACGCTTATTTTGTGTATTGATAATACCGACCTATTTGGGTAACGTTTAGTAACGGGTTAACGATTTACCATTTTCATACGTCCAATTTTACCAACCCGCATTAGGCCACGGTGGTGGTGTTACGACCCACACTCCTCATGTGTTTCTCTATGACGAAAGCCTGTGCCCAGCAGTGGTAGGTATATAGACTGAGGACAATACATCTAGTTTATTACGAAGGACAGATGCCTATCTCACCTTCCTTTCAACTGAGCTAGCTCGAACTGCAAAACTTTTTGACCCAATCAAATTATTTTAGATTATTGTAACAAACCCCAAAGCAATTTAGAGAACTGATCCGAAGTGACTCATTTATAGAAACGGCATGAAAATAAACAATAAATGTAGATGAATGTGAGTAATGCAGGATCAGTGAATCATGATTCCTATGAAAAACAACAAGAAATCTATCAATTTAACTAAAGTTTCGTAATGTGTCATGATACATTGACCATAACGTCGTGAAAATCTTATTAGCTCGAGAAATTGATTTATAACTTCGTTAGTTTAAAATTTTGTCATAAGATTGATATCAAAGACACGTGGATTTTCAACTTTAAAAGTTAAATTTTTGATCATTATCGTAATATAAAATAGAAGATTACAATGAAATTATTCTCAAGGTATAGGTATATTTAAGTCCTACAGCGACGAAATGAATGTTGTTGTAATAAACTAATAAAATAATTAATTATAATTTGGTGACCTCTTTATAGCATAATTTAATTTTGTCGAGTCTAATTATCAGTAAAATTAAGCACCACTAAGATAAAATTTATAAATTCCGACAGAGCTACTATAAATTTTTCAGTAAGGTACTTTTCAAACAACTAATTTGGATATTCAGAGTAAAAATTCTCTACATATTATCATCCATACATCAGTCTTTGATGCAATACTAACATTTGCACCGACACCGTTCACACCCGACAATCGTGGCAAGACTAATCTCCACAGACCTAAAGGTCGGACTACATTTATCTGGATAGAGTGCGTGCTAAAATATTGAGCAACCTCGGTGCTACTATCTGGGATCGCATTTGTACTGATTACCAGTGCGATAGTGCCCCATGCACACGGATCATGCGCTAAAGGTCCGGGCACTGATCTGATTTTGGTATTTGTGTAAAAAAGTGCACTCGCAGCTTTATTTTGTTTTTCTTACTCAGCAGCATACGTCTGGTTAATATTAAAAGCTTCTATTCTACAGGTGGATATGGAGAATGTAATTTTCTGGTAAAATAATTTCTCTTGGTTTTTGGGAATCCTACCCACGCAAAGAACATGTTTCTGAGAGTTTTAGTCATTATATCATAATAATTATAACCATGACGAATCAAATGATAATATTGTTGATCCAAGCTTATCTCATTACACTAAACATTATAATAATGTACGAGTAACGCAAACAGAAGTCGAAATCATTATAATTGCTGATCGTCATGCTATGAACACAAACAAGGTAATTTATGACTGCCGAGTAGTGAGATAATTGTTAGAAATACAAGTCTTGGAGATTTTATTTGTGCAGGTCCAAAGCTTTATGTAGAATCCGATGTTAATCAATATTAACGAAATTTTCAATAACAGAGTATTCCAGCCTAATATCGTTCAGACCGAAACATACGCGCGTCTAAATACCAAATTCATCAACGTATGACAAGTGAAAAGAGCTTTTAATTTAATTCGTTGCGGTATCACGCCGGAGGAACACGAAAAAAACACTGCAACAGCTTGAAGCGATATCGACAATCCATAATTCATGTCCTACAATTTCATACGTTTCAACGCGTACTTTTGGTCATATTTTTTCATGGAGCCAACGGACGAAAGTTGACCCTATTTTTTGGGGTGCATGGCTTAAAATGCTACATGGTTCTTTTTATTTAAGGTCTTATAAAATACTTCGACCACTCAGTGTATTGCAACATCGTACACGGTATCAAGCGGGTATTCATATTAATGCAATTTCTCTTAAACGCTTACACGTCGTAAATAAAATTGGTGGTTTCCGACAGTGACTCGAACTAAAGGTCGAGTCGGTAATGAGATTAATTGTTATTTAAATTTCCAAATAAGTAAAAATAGTCGACGACTCTATTTATCTTACTGGTCAATACCTATACAGCCAACAATTTTGGAGATTACCGAAAATGCTTCAATATTAAAAAATATCTATCAACATTCTTCGCAATTATTATCAAAAATGGAAATTGGAGTGTTGTAATCATTTTCTTAGAAATAACTAATTTTACAATTTAGCTATTCTCAATTTTCTGAATCTATAGCAATTTTATTAATAAATCATTTTCCATAGTAATGGCGATTCTCGAAACTACGAAGTTTCTGGAATCAGTTCGCCTATCTCCCCTGAGTGAAGCATGGAGGCTTCCCATAATAGCCAATAAATTGTATGTATATATACAAACATTGTTCGTGTTAAAGTTACACCAATTACTAATGTTTCTATACTTACATAATAACCCATACCTTTGCCTGTATACTCCATCGATGAATTAGAAAATTGGAATACCAGAAATTGTTGTATAATTTTAGTGGTTTCGACAAATTTGGCTGTAGCCTAATGGAGAAAGGTAATTTGTTGACATTGATAACATCCAAAGCTTTGTATGACAACACACGCGAACCCGTTATTATGGCTGCCGCATTCATCATTAATGTTCAACATATAATTTACACATGCGATCCATTTGTTAAAGAAAACGTTTATGTGTAACTTACACACTAATTGTTACATAGGTAAGTATATTACGTAATAGATTGTGTTTCGAAATGTTTCCAAATGACTATTGCCTGTAATCAAATGTAGGTCGAAGTTGTATAACAAGATAATATTTACGAATAAGACTCTAGAGTCATAGTACTTTGTATTGCAAACATGTCAAATAATTACCGTCAATTCAGAGTTTTAGAAGAAAATGCCCCAAAAGATTTCTAGAGCAAATACGAGTACCATAAGATTGTTATGACACTGAGTAAAACTTTTATGATAGCTCTTCAAGAAAGTACTGTATAAAAAGATCGTTAATAAATCGAGTAAGAATTAAGAATATTTGACTCTCGTTAAAAATTTACAATCGTTATACAACCAAATTAGTAGAATTTACAGTTCTACTATTCATAGAGTGAATTAACTACTACAACATTGGCAATAAGTTTTTAATCGTCAATGTTTACAAATTAGGTGCCAGGTAATTTGCCAAGTGCATATTAATTGCAGTAATAAATTAACGAAATGAGATTAAGCGCCTTCACAATAATCCGAATTCGTCAGTCGGTAATTATTTGATTGTTATCAAATAATTACACACAGTATTGATCAAACCCAGAAATAAGGGAATCCGGGGAGCGGAACTAAATGGAAAGTAAAAAAAAGAAAAAACATGGTGGGCTTTCAAGCTCTGTTATACATTAATCATCGGACTGGGCGGGCGGCGTATATAACTAGCCCTCTATACCTGTCTAATGACTTTCATATAACTACGTAGCACAGATAGTTAGAACTTCTTTCGTAGATTCTTTTTCGTAACCTGTTTTTGTCTACAAATATACCTATATTACTTCGTTCTCGTTCTGGAATATTCCCAAAAACACTCTTACTCGCAACATGACAGAATGACCTTACACATAAGGCTCTCGCTAAAATCTTTAACGAAGATTTGTTAGTTGATAGTTTGCCAAAAGCACAAAGACAACAAATCATGGTATACGTTATAACCTTATTGTAAGAGTTGTTTGTTTCAGCTTGGTAATCAAGAAACCTTTTGTATTTAATTCAATCTACCTGTACATCTGCGTGTAACGCCGTTGGTGCTTACCGACCATTCCCATGATTACACACATAGGAATTATAACATTCAAATCTGGCCAGGCCTCAAAAAAGAATTTATATCGTGAACACAACGCCATCAGTCAGTGCTATGTCGACGTTGATACCCGTCGTGTTTCGCATCCGAAATGGAATGTTATTCACCGAAAATTTCGCTTTGGTGTACGCCAAAAATTACGCGGGCCCAACCGGGATTGAACGAAATTCCGCTCGCAAAAAAGGTGTCAAATGAAATATTCAAATATATTTTAATATAATTCATGCGGCGGGCGTTTCATTTCTCTCCCTCGTAATGGAATGCTAAATTTTCGGGCGAACAAAAAATATATATTAATGCGCGTACCTAATAGCTTATACAAACTCGTTTGTTGGGTATTGTTGTTCACAATGGGTGCCATAACTCCGCGTCGCAACCACGGCCGGTGACGTCTTTGTTAGAGCGGCGAGCTTTGTTCTGCTCCCGGCTCCGCCTGTCGACGCGTCCTACGGCCTCCGCCACCGCACCTCGCCTATACATTATAGGCACACCTTGCACGAATCTGAGAAGCGCCTTTCAGACGGAACACCTCAGAACTCGGAGACATTGTTCCATCGATCTGCTCCTCCATTAAGAAAATTAAAGCAATCAATTAGAACTATCAACGTTGGTAAAATACTAAAATTGGACAGTTCCAGGCGCCACTTTCATAAACATGAAAGCCCTCGCCCTTGTATGTAGGCGACTAATTACAGTTGTTCGGACCATTACTATAATTTGCAGCAGGAAAAGTACGAATGAATATTTGAGAAGGCGATAGAATGTGAGTAATTGCGTCGGATCACGAAGTGAAAAGTTATGAAAGGTGCCGGGCGGGGTGATTTTTCAACGCCACCGACGACGGCGAAAATCTTAATGAAAAAGAAAATATTCAATCATGGCGCGCCGATGTATGTTTGCGGAGTTCTTTGTTCGCTGATTGCGTTTCGGGATAACAGTGAGTAGGCCGCGTAAAAATTCATCTGAGCATAATACCGTGGAAGGCATTAGAGCTCCAAGATGAGCTTCGCCGCGGGACAGCGAGCCCCAGGGGGCTCCCCTGCCCCCGACGCGAGAGGGGGCGGTCTCCGCTCCAGAGAATATTTGACACGGGTCTGGCAGATAGACAGGCCGGTCATGTGTGATCCCGGCCAGGAAACGGGGGGCTTTTTTCCGTTTCTCTATCGACGTGGCTACTCCCTCCGCGCAACTAGATATAAAGATACGTTTATGATTTATGTGTCCCGGATCGCACATGTGCACGCGTCATGTGATGCCACACTTTTTGTACTCTTCTAATGATATGAGGCGGTACTCATCACATTAATAAACGAATACGATATCTACAATTTACTCCTAATATCCATTACTACAAAATTTCCCCTGAATTGCGATAGTCCATCAGAAATGAACATTACATGTATAATTCGTGACTTTCGACCAATTAATGGATATTAACGTCATAATTTGATTCGTCTATATCAATTTGAAATGGTTCGTACAAAAATGGAATTTTAATTCCATATAATAAGTTCGGCTTCATCGGCTTAGCGGCGGTCAAAGTTTGATTGGCGTTCTATCCCGACGTTTAATTAATGTGGGGCAAGCTAACGTAACCTCCGGCTGGAGCGAGACCGCGAATCAAGTGCGAGGGAGATGCAAGATTTCTGAGAATGTTGCCAGTTAATTGGACACAACTTACTTTTGAAGTAAAAGTACGTAGTTCGGGGGAAATTATAGGTCTGAACTTAGACAAACTTTAGAGGGTTCAGGAAGAGTGACTCCTCGTTATACAGTGTACTTTGTGAAACAACTCCGAGATAATGGATAAGTTTATACATATCAAATATTTGAGAAAACCAGAGAACTTAGGATACTTTCACGTACTTTTAACTGTTCTACAGGAAGCCCTGTGTAGGAAACCTTTATGCTAAAATAAGTTGCACATAAGTAAGTGGTTGTTGTGCGAGTTGATTAAAACATTTTACCATATTTCACTAATTAGCTTTGGTAGTTCAACGTATCTCAAATTGTTTCAAAATGCACTCAAATCGCGCTTGCAACTACTACCTAAAAATGTACGGAATATTTCAATAGACTTTTAGAAAGATCGTTGAAGCCACTGTTGTTCATAAACTGAATGAAAATCATAATTAACTAAAAAAACCAACAACACAAAATATTTCTTTACCACTTTCAAGGTGAATTGAATATTGCTGGCAACCCAAAACCACACTCAAAACTACAATCATGTCTCCATGAAGCGTCGATGTGTTCGTGCTGAGTGAATCGTGAGTCAGCGTGCGTGTGTGCGTGACACGCTGTCAGACAAATATTAATGGTATTGGATGTTTTGGATGTGGGTGTATGTAATTATAAGATGGTAATGGTTTTTTAATAAGCTCCCAACTTTTTGTAGCTCGTCGTTTTTTTACTCCACTACATAATAGGCCTGCCCAAGGATTATATAACATTAGTTTTTTTTTAGTTTCTCTACAAATACAATTATGACAATCTGTGAAATTGTATTTTTTTGGAAAGCAATTATTATGAGTTTATTGAATATAATTTCGGCACAAAACATTAAGAATTTTTATTTTGATTATTTGCTTTTATAAATATCTTTTTTTTACTGTAAACAGTTTTATTTACAAAGTAAGTTTCACAGAAGAAACTTTTCTTGCCTTCAATCTAATTTCCAAAGTTTCCGCTAAAACACATTTCTTCAGAACTCATTACAAGCACAATAAATCTACACATCCACATAAACATACAGCTCTCATTTCGGATCGTTCCCCATAAAAGTGTACACAACAAAAAGCGACTTCAAAAATAATATTCGTTGAGCAAAAACTCCATTCGTCAACGCCACTACGCCGGCAAGCCGGAAACCGGCTACGAACAGAATTAGAAATATATTTTTATCCGTCACTACACCCTTACTCGGATAAAAAAATCTTTATGCAAATATTACCACGTGTAAATACAGGGGGAGATCGAAAATCGCTTCACTTAAGCCAGAAAAAGTTTGAATACCATGTTCTTTTTTTAAACTGCTTTTTCAATGTTTGGCATTATTTTTTTGACGTTGATTCTTGAACTTTTAATTAATATTTATGCACTTTATACCATTATTATGTATACCAGTTTAGCTCTATTCATTATCCAGTATTATTAAAAATTACTATAGAATATTTATAACTTAATAATCTAGCATAAAAGTGAATAATTGCTAGGATAGCTTAGGAAAAAAACATTAGAAATACGTAATTTTTAACGATCAATGATTACTATAACCGCATTAATCTAAAACGCGAAATCAGTACCATACCCAGTATAATGATATTTAAAAAAATACTGAAAATTCTAATATGTTATTTGTCTTAGACATTTTTGTAATAATCCTGGATCAGTTATGGTGTGATGAATCAAGGTCTATTGGTATTTGGCTCTATGCACGTTTTCTCTGACAGTTTGATGATGTTTTTGGATGCTATCAGTAATTTTGTTTCTTATATGAAAGGTGACAATACGAAGTTCATTATTAGGCAACTATCCATCGCCTATGAAGCTTATATGTTATGGGTAGCGTAACATATAATCAAAAAGTAAATAAAAAACTTTTTAACTTTATTATCAATAAAAAGTTTACCGCTAGCTATTATGATACTGTTCGCAACAAATGTAGCTTTCCTCTTAAGTAAGTAAAAGTACTTCATATTATAGCTTGCAATGCTACTGCCATAATAAATGCTACCTACCAATCAATACAAGACTGGCAACATAAGATCTTTAATATAAGCTCTTCCCTTTACTAACTAATATTTCATCTATAAGGTCTCAAATACCCCTACTTACAATACGAAGGATCTACACGCTCATTTTTATAGCCTTAAACAGAAATGACAGCTTGTGTCACATACATGTTGAAAACAAGTGAAAGACTTTACCAATTTAAATGTAATTCTCTTTCCAAATTTTCAGTAATTTTTTTCGTTCCAAGGAGGTTAATTTGATATTTGACTTAATACGAATATTTTAAAAAAGAAATTTTTGTTCCAAAGAGGTTGGTTTTTGGCAATCCAAATAATAATATAGCTCCTAGCGTTCCAATTTCAATTAATTACCTATTGCAATACCCTCCAAGTACCTAAACTGAATTCACAGATTGAAGTTTAACTTTTTAATGAGTCGGACTGCTGACGACGAATTAACGCGTAATCCTGGCCGACGTTAATTTCTCTAAGACAATAAAGTTAATTTTGCGAAACGTTCAGCCGATTCCTACTGTGTTATGATTAAGTAAGACAGTACTGTTTTATATAATTTATAATACATAAACTGGCTTATGGTAGTAAATCTTATCAAATAATCCTATAAACTGTTATTTTATATTAGGTTTATGTTGCTTTAGTAAAGATCACCCACGATAGTATTTTAATCAATATCTATGACAGATCTTGAAAAATTAATCGAGGTGCAATATAATCAAAACTATAATTAAATATGATGTCAGAAATTCGGTAGGGGATATGACACATTACCTACTACAGCCTATAGGTCCGTTTGTGTGACTAGTATCAAAAAAATATTTTTCTAAATAAATTATGAGTTCCATTACAGCTACTGATAATAATAACATGACGCTGTGAGGCTTTTTCGAAGAATTGATTTACAAAAATATATAGTCTTCGCAGCAAGGGCGCACACAGATAGGTCGGAATCGGGAAAACTTGAAAAGGAAATCCAATTCGAAAAAATAAATGAGAATCACAGAGGGAATGATCGCGGCGCAATCTAGTGATGCATGCAGCGCCTTTGTACCGGCGACACGCGATCGATCAGCGACCATTACAATAGCTAAGCTGTAGTCGAGTAATCACCACCTTTATCGGTGGTGGAAAAATCGGCCTCCGAAGCAAGGGCTGGATTTCAGGATTCAGTTTTTTTTAGTTTGCTCTGTTTCTGTTAAGGTGAAATTGAGGTTTGCTATCCACGAATGTGTGGACAGTTAGATATTGTAATATATGATTTTTGTAAAGTTAAATTTGTGCAATAATTTGACCACAAAATGGACCACAGGAAAAATTTTAAAGAAAATTAATTATTTATCACTTGCACCGAGACATTTCCCTAAGAATAACGGAACCCATACCTACTTATATACGTTTTGCACCACCTGGGTGATAACTGTGGTTTTTGTGTGACGCAAGCATTACGCACGTCAAAGAATAAGATTAAACATGACGTTTGTTCAAGCAACGTAAAATTGAGCCGCCACAAGTCCAAAGCCAGCATTTTTTAAGAACATTGTACATTTTTTAAAGTTTTTTCTCTTCACTGGATTTTGCCGCGAATACATGAATTTTATTGCGCTGAATCAAAGTTTTATTTTAAAACAAACACCTGCCAAGCAGATTATCACAAGTTTACACGTCTACATGGTCCTTCGAGCCGGATTTAAGTACTTTTGGAATAATAAAGTATTATTCAGCCATTTTATGAAAAAAGAAGAACGTGACTGTATGGAGGTGTATCAGCGCAAGGAATTACGTTAAAGTTGAAAAATATGCGGTGTTAAGGGCATAATTGAGTAAAATTAAATAACCCAGCACTCATTCAGGTAGTATTTGGTAAAATTATAACCAATTAATAAGGTTAGTTGATATTTTTCATTCATTTATATACCAAGTACATACTGTGCATTTTAAATTGTTGTTGTAATCACTAAATATAAATAACTTAATGTTTTAGATCAAATGTACTTAGTAAACAGTACAGTTTGCGTAATAGCGACATTATTTTGATCTATAATTAATTGTTTTTAGTAATTATTTGTAATAATTCCGTAATTGTCACAGGCCACCTATTGTTTAGTGCTGAATTGTTAAACAAATGTTAATGTTGATTTTATTAGTAAATTAAAACCTAAAATTTGTTGATTATTTTAGTAATATTGCTTGTACCATAACTTTTAATTTAATTTAATAAATTATTTTCGTTCTATTTTCGAAAGTGTAAGCATTATTATATATTTTTTTTGTATAAAGAGGTCTTACTGTTTGATATATTGAGTTTAGATCATTATTATATTATTGTACGTTTTTATTGTGTAAATTCCAGGTTGACAGCACCAGATCTACCAAGCTACCAAAATGAGTGAGGAGAAGGATCTGGTTAAACGTCGGAATAGTTATAAGGGCCGATTAACGGTATTTATCAATTATCTCCAAAACCTTGTTAAGCCTATTACTGCCGCTGTCGCCAGGGAATTGCAACTGCGTATAGGTAAGCTTGAAACTTTATATGAAAAATATGATGAAGTGCAATTGCAACTTGAATGCTTAGTAGATAATATGCAGACACAGCTTTCGGAGCGGGCTGATTTTGAATCGCTTTATTACGGGGCTTTATCTGACGCTCAAGGCTTGTTAAATGATTTTAATTGTTTATTGAATAAACCTCAAAATAGTGATAGGAATTCACACGCTAGTAAATATAAACTTGTTAAATTGCCTACTATACAGTTGCCTAAGTTTAGTGGGTCATACGACAATTGGCTCGAGTTTCATGACACCTTTACCAGCCTCATTCACTCTAATGAAGAAATAGATGAAATAAATAAATTCCACTACTTGAGGGCTTCTCTGGAGGGAGCCGCTGCTGTGGTGATCCAATCTATGGAATTTTCGGCTTTGAATTATGCGGTCGCTTGGAAGCTTTTATGCGAGAGATTTGATAACAAGCGATTGCTTGTTCAGAATCATGTGTCCGCATTATTCAACCTCGAACTGATCGCAAAAGAATCTTCTGTTATTTTAAAACGGCTAATTGACACAGTTAATAAAAATCTTCGTGCTCTCGAGTCCTTAGGTGAACCGGTAAAAGAATGGGGTACACTTTTAATTTATATTGTAACACAAAAGTTAGACCAGAAAACCTACCGCGAATGGGAGGAGTTCAAAGGTCACCTAAATAAAGATAGTTCGATTACATTTGATATTTTTTTACAGTTTTTACGTAATCGTTCAGATCTTATTGAAACGTTAGAAATGTCACGGAGTAATAATTCTAATTCATATAGTAAATCACTTCCGAAACTTAAGTCCTTTGTCACACAAAATACTGTAAATTCAAGTACAGATAATTCTATAAAGTCTTGTCACAAATGTAAAGGTGATCATTATTTAAATAATTGCCCACAGTTTCTTTCTTTGACTAATGAAGCTCGACTTAAATTATTACCAACTTTAAAGGTTTGTTATAATTGTTTTAGAACAGGCCATTTCGCAAACACTTGTAAAAAACCAGGTTGTAAGATATGCAAGCGTCGTCATAATACTTTAATACACGTAGTGGTGCCTAAGCCTGCGACAAATTCTGTAACTAGCGAACTTGAAGGCGCTACGTCAAGCTCAACAGCACTGCATGCTTCTTCGTTGACCAACGACAATATAGCTTTGTCTACAAGCGATGCTGCTGCTTCTTGTACCGTAAAGGCCAACGACGTGTTGTTGTCTACCGCACTAGTAAAACTGTGTGATAGCAACAATCACGAGCATATTGTTCGTGCAGTGTTGGATAGTGGCAGTACGTCGTGTATTATGACATCAAATGTGTGTAATAAATTAAAGTTATGTACAAATAAAATAGATAGATCGATCCTGGGTATCAATAACGTCACTGCGCACGTAGGTAAAACATGTCGTGTCACAATGAAGTCATTGAATGGCAGTTTTAGCACTGAGATTCATTGCTGTGTTTTACCATCAATTACAAATAAGATACCAGGTCGTGATGTAAATATTTCAGATCTAAGAATTCCTTCTAATATTTGTTTAGCTGATCCTATATTTTATAAGTCCTCTGAAGTAGATCTTCTAATTGGGGCTGATATCTTTTGGGACCTAGTGGAGGCCCAAAGAATAAAATTAGGTAATTCTCTCCCTGTATTGTGTGAGACGAAATTGGGCTGGATTATTTCAGGTCCTTTACCCTGTAAACAGAATATGTTGCTTTCTAATGATATTAGATGTCACCTAACGTCAAGCAGCTTTAATTCTAGTGATGACGATAAGGTTGACATTCATGCCGATTTAACGCGGTTCTGGCAGTTAGAGGAAGTTAATTCTAAGTCTCCTCATTATTCACCAGACGAAAAGCTCTGTGAGGAACATTTTATAAATAATACATTCCGTCTTGATGATGGTCGGTTCTGCGTTCGAATACCCCTTAAGCATAACCCTAATATACTAGGGGATTCTTATCAGCGGGCTAAACAATGTTTGTTGTCACTAGAACGCAGGTTGCTTAACAAACCCGAACTTAGTAATATGTACCATGAATTTCTGACGGAGTACAAATTACTCGGTCATATGTCAGAAAAAGCAACAGAATCGGAACATCCTTATTACATGCCCCATCATGGAGTCTTACGTGAGCATAGTACAACCACTAAGCTTAGAGTTGTCTTCAACGCGAGCTCTCCTTCATCATCAGGTGTATCATGTAATGATATCCAGTTAGTTGGTCCAACTGTTCAGGATGACCTTCTATCTATACTTCTCCGTTTTAGGCAACATAAGTACGTCGTATCAGCCGACGTAGAAAAGATGTATAGACAGATAGTAGTACATCCATCTGACAGGCATCTTCAACAGATACTCTGGCGTGATGACGTATCTGAACCTGTCAAAAGGTACCAGATGAACACTGTCACTTACGGGACCGCAAGTGCACCATTTCTTGCGACCAGATGCCTTAAGCAGATAGGCTTGGATTGTCCCAATCAGACTGTTGCAGAAGTGATACAGCACGACTTTTACGTTGACGATATGTTGACTGGTGGTGACGATTTAAAGATGGTGGAAAAAATATGTGAAGGTGTTTCTAGTGAACTTGCATCAGCGGGTATGACATTACGAAAATGGATATCAAATGATCCTTCACTGATGCCTGTTTCAGGTGTTCCATCTAAAAATTTGAATATTGGATCTGAGGATCCAAGTAAATTGTTGGGTCTCGGCTGGCAATCAAACACAGATAATTTATGTTTTCCAATAAATTTATTGCCGCTAAACATTAAGTCAAAACGTGATTTACTGTCTGCAATTTCAAGGATTTTTGATCCCCTTGGTCTACTCGGTCCCTGTGTTATAGTCATGAAAATGCTGTTGCAAAAATTATGGCTTCAGAAATTATCATGGGACGAACCTCTTCATCCAAATATTATCAAGAATTGGAATCAAATCACTACAAATTTACATTTATTAAATGATATTTATATTCCTCGTCCTGTTATTTGTCATGATAACCAAACACTGCAACTACACATTTTCACGGATGCGTCTGAAAACGCATATGGTGCTTGCGTTTACATCCGTAGTGTTGATGGTAGTGGAAATGTTATGGTTCGTCTGCTTATGGCTAAAAGTCGGGTAACACCAATCAAACCGATTACAATTCCTAGACTGGAATTGTGTGGTGCTCTCATTGGTGCCCGTATGTATGAGAAGGTTTCACAGTCGCTTAGAGTAAGGTTTACCGACGTTTATTTTTGGACGGACTCTACCATCGTCTTGGGATGGTTGCGAATGCTGCCTTCTAAGCTTCAGCCCTTTGTGCGGAACCGCATAGCTGAAATTTTAGAGAAGACGGGCAACCATACATGGAGACATGTCCCAACAGATAAGAACCCTGCAGATCTGATCTCTCGTGGAGTGGATGTTAGTTCTCTGCAAACTTTGAATTTATGGTGGTCTGGTCCGCAATTTCTAATGCACGATCTGTGTGATTGGCCTTCTCAACCAAAAAGTGTTGTGGCATTACCTGAGACTAGACCGAACGTAACATTACATGTAGTTGAAAGTGAAGGCTCTGGTGACTTTTTAATTAAATTTGAACGATTTTCAAATTACCTAAGACTAGTCCGTACCGTGGCTTACGTTTTGCGTTTTATTCGGTCATGTAAAGGTCACCGTATTGCTAACAGATTTTTAGAAGAGCAGGAGCTTCAAAACGCTTTGATAGTTATAGTTAGGCAGAGTCAAAAGGAATCATTTCCTGATTATACTTTACTTTTAGAAAAACAGGCTTTACCTAAAAAGAGTAATTTGCTCAAATTTAATCCATTCTTAGATGACGACAAAGTAATGCGTGTTGGCGGTCGTCTTGAAAACTTTGAATTTCGTTACAGTAAAAAACACCCTATTTTAATACAGTCCACTCATTTATTTACAAAATTAATATTTAACTACGAGCATATACGACTAATGCACGCCGGTCCTCAGCTTCTTTTGGCATCTATACGTGAGGCTTACTGGCCAATTGGTGGTCGTAACTTAGCGAAAGTTTGTTATCACAAATGTGTAAAATGTACCCGCATGAAAGGTAAAATTGTAAATCCTATAATGGGAAATCTGCCACAGCAGCGACTTACATCAGATGGGTACCCGTTTCAATCCGTCGGTGTTGACTACGCAGGTCCAGTTATGTGCGCTAGTCGTCAGGGTCGTGGATGTAAGTTGGTAAAGGCCTACATAGCAATTTTTATTTGTTTTTCGACTAAGGCGGTGCATTTAGAGCTAGTAGGTGATTTAACAAGCAATAGTTACTTGCTCGCGTTGCGTCGTTTTATTTCCCGCAGAGGAAAACCTGTAAATATTTATTCCGATAACGGAACTGCCTTTGTTGGCGCCTACAACGATTTGTCTAAATTCCTAAAGAGCAGTTGCAATTCTTTGAGCGAGAGTATGGCAAATGATGGCATTACTTTTCACTTCATACCCGCGTATTCTCCTCATTTTGGTGGGCTCTGGGAGGCAGGTGTAAAGTCGACCAAGTATCATTTACAAAGAGTGCTGGGAAATTGTAACTTAACATTCGAGGAACTTAACACCACGCTTGTACAAATAGAGGCGATTTTAAATTCCCGGCCGCTTACACCGCTGTCTACAGATCCAGCCGACTGCAACCCACTTACTCCAGGTCATTTTATTATTGGACGTCCTCTTACGTCTTTACCTGAGAAGGATCTTCGGGACATACCTACTGGAAGCTTAACCAGATTTCGCCGAATTCAACAGCTACAGCAACATTTTTGGGCTCGTTGGAACAAAGAATATGTTGCGGAGCTGCAAGTAAGGACTAAATGGCACTCGAGCAAAGGCGTTTTAAAGATTGGTGCTTTGGTAATAATCAAAGAAGAAAACCTTCCTCCATTAAAGTGGAAATTAGGAAGGATCGTCGCAGTACATCCTGGAGCTGACGGCATCGCTAGAGTAGCAGATATTAAAACACCTACGGGCCTGATTCGGAGGGCATTTAACAAAATATGCCCGTTGCCTGTGACGTGTGGTTGAAAGTTTGACTTTCAACGCCCGGGGGGATGTTCAAGCAACGTAAAATTGAGCCGCCACAAGTCCAAAGCCAGCATTTTTTAAGAACATTGTACATTTTTTAAAGTTTTTTCTCTTCACTGGATTTTGCCGCGAATACATGAATTTTATTGCGCTGAATCAAAGTTTTATTTTAAAACAAACACCTGCCAAGCAGATTATCACAAGTTTACACGTCTACAACGTTCAAATACAGATTTTGTGTAAATTGTAATGCATTTGGTATTAAATTTAATATTACAAAAAAATATGAAACTTAAATTTCACTGAACACGTCAAATCAAGGCAAACGAAATAATTTCCCAGCATTAACAGTACACATTCAACGTTGAAAGGTCCTTTTCAGTAATCAGCGGCAGGCATGAACAAATACACCTATTCAATCATCGGGCCTACACAAAGGCCTGGCCCTGATAAACGAACAATGAAATGTAACAAGTCGTCTATCCGGCATTGTGTGGGGGAGGGAGATACCATTATATTTCCATTTCCACCTCAGTTCCCTACTTATCGAGCCTACCGAATAGGTAAGTCTATCTTTCTATGCCGTTAGTCAGCCATATTTATCACGGCACGGGAAATTAATTTACAAAAGACATTTATATTTTGATCTTCGTTTTAATGCTTATATCGTTGTGTAGTTCCCGCCTTATGGTTTTCCCGAGGGACTTCCCCGATTTTACCCCTTATTATGGGAGACTTGGAGTCAACATGGGGCCCGATAAAGAGTGTTTTGTTTTTTGTTCTGTTTTATACGATTTTCTATCTGTAGAATCAATCTGATTGTACTCAATGTAACTAATCTCCTTACTTATGTCGATATATCCTTAGATTCTATTCGAATTTAATTTATATGGAAGTGCAACTGGGTTTTACTTGTTTGTCTAAACGTCATTCAATAATATTAGATTTTTTCAAAATGTTCTACTAGTTTATAATAAGTATAGTTTTTATTTAAGTATTTTTGTCGTAAAGTAAATATTTCGGATTAACGTTTTGCATAATTTTATAATCTCATTATAGTGCTCCGGCAATACGTTTTAGTGTTGCAGCATATACCTACTGAGAATTTTTTTCCAACTTAATCGTCAATCGCTATAAAGAACTCGTAAAAGCTGTTTATGTAAATCTTTCGTTACATTGAAGTTTCCTTCAAACTTCACTATCATACGTATATAATGTACCCAGATATATAAACATTAAAGTTTCAATATAAACAGTTCGGCGAGTAGGTGTAGAATTCAGCCTAATGATTAATGATTCATCTGCTCCTAACAGCCCGTTCTATTTTCAAACAAAACATGAGCCCGCACGCCATTGGTCGGTTTTTTCAATATGGCAGCCGAATTTTGAAGATAATTAATGAAGCAGAGGTTTCAAGTAGATAACATGAGAGATTTAAGTGCGAGTATTAGCTACCGCTGTCTTGAGAGGATTTTTCATTTGCTAAATACGTGTTTAGCAGATGCTTACAGAACCCTAGTCACTTTCAACTCTCAAGTGGTCCTACTTTAATGTAAACTCTTTGAAGTGGACTCATTGTGTTTGATGCTAAATGGGCCTCTTTTATACATGTATGGGAGAAATTTCTTGTTATTTGTTGACTTCATAATTACTAGACGTTCTAGTGATGGGCCAGGTCAAAAGTAACCGAAATCGCCGAGCATGTATGAGGTCATGTGACGGGGTGAAGTCAGGGATAAAAAGGAAAGACGCTGGGTCGTCACTTAGGTATTGTAGGTATATTGTATGTTAAGGAATTAAGGCACAAAATAGTGCCTTAAAGGGACTTATAGACTTTGTTATTTATCAGGAACTGATCTTATAGGTTGCTGTAACTTTTAGCTTAAGCTTATTAAATTGATCATCACTTTATAAATATATTACAATTATTGTTAGCAGTGAGTTAACCGCTCTACGCGCTGACTCTGGTAAGAATGAACTTCGAGAACAAAACAAATAAAAAGAGACAGATAGCAAATTTAAAAACGGAAACCAAGAGAAAAATGGCCAGAGAAGAGCGCAATGACAGCAACGAGTCGCTAATATAGCTATGGCGCCTCGTTACAAACTATGCAGGGATCGTAGCAAGTGGAAGGATGTAATCTCTGCCTACCCCTGTGGGGAAAAGGCTTGACTTTTGTATGTATGTATGTTTATAATTATTTCAATATCTCTGTTACATCGTCATCGCAGCAGAGAGAAACCCAATGCGGCTGGTAATAACGATTGCATTAATGAGCAAAACCAGCGGCTAAAAGTGCCAATATTAGCACAAAGGATGTCAAGGTAGCCAATTTTTGATCACTCAAAGTCCGACCGCGCTCCTCATATTAAATTTATATGCCAATTACCTATCACTTAGTATATGCGGGAAATATTTCAGTAAAACAATAGCATTGTTTATAATTAATATCTGTCTTAAACTCTCTATTGAAAAAACTTATGGCATTTTTGATGGAAGCAATTTGATAGTTAACGTAAGTATGTCCACGTGAACTCAACAGTTCTTAGAACAAAGTCTAAGTTATATATTACTATATACTCCTTTAATCGAATACCGATCCACACTACAACTCTTTAACTATCAAAGATCCAAATTAATTAACTAGCCGCCCTAGAAACTGGGAGGTCTAACTCAAATTTGGCACGTCTTATCTAGCATCGGGTCTTGGCAGATAAGGGTTATGACATGGGTTCATCGAGTCGCCAGAACTTGGCTGATTGGCTGGCCAGTCGGCGGTGGGTACCGACAGCAGGACAAATTGGACACAAAAACTATTTTCTACTAGCTGCTGCCCGCGACTTCGTCCGCGGTTACTGGTTTTTTTCTATCCCACGGGAACACTTTAATATTCCGGAATAAAAAGTATATAAGATGTTGAGGATATAAGGTATCACCATGCAAAATTTCATTCAAATCGGTCCATCCATTTCGGAGATTAGCCCTACAAACAGAAAACAGACAGAGAAAGAAAAAAAATTTTTTTTTTGGTATTTTCCTCTTTTAACATTTTTTATATGTACAGACATTAGACCTCCACATTTTTATTATATGTATAGATGTTTTGTAGGTAATGTACCATATGTCGCTATACATTATTGGTTTCAACTCTACAAAAAAGTACTCTTAAAGAAATGGAAGTATCTATTCTCTTCAATATTTTTGGTCAATCCGTAAGTTATATTCATAAGTAAGTCATTGGGAAATCTTTAGGAAACAGAAAGTCAAAATTGATCTTTTATAAATACGTGACTGCAAATGCACCTAGAAGTGAAAACTCAGTTTTTATGCTTTATGTTATAATTTGAACTGATTTTTATCCCTTTTATTACGAATATCTTATATGTCGTCTAAATTTAACTACTATTTTATTGCTATTATAGTGCCTGCTGACGATACCGAGCCACTTGTCAGAGGAGTTTCCGTTATCTGTGGCAGCAGTTAATGAATAACGCCCGCTCGTCTCAGCATTTGAGTATTCAATTTTGGTTTTAAATTATATTGGTATATTACCTATACATATATTAAAAACTACGTTTGTATACATTGGCTGTAGACATAAAACTATATTTGATTTCGCCGCTTAAAAAAATATTAGAAAACCTAAACTAAAAAAACAGTTTAGTATTGTCTTTATGTATGTTTGCATGGAATTGAATCCAGTTATCACCAAAATATTGATAGAGAAATAAGTAATAATGTTGGCTCTATTGATACAAAGCTACGAACAAAGGGTAAATCATAACAATGTGTCTATTGTGATAAGTTAATGTGTAGGTAAATAAGTAGATACTGGATGAATTATATATAAAAAAACTGGTTTTGGACCAAATACGATTTAAATCGTTACGAGTACTAACTGAATCTCTGCTACTTGCAACCGCGTAGCCCTTATATATTTCGCAAAACTTTTTACTTGTAATTATTAACTTTGTTGTTCCTTATCACACGACCAAAACGTCCCTTCAAACAACTACAGCCCCGCAGTAGCACCGCCAAACTAAATCTCTGATGGAATTCCAAAGCGAAATTTGAATGATCTCAATTACAATGGAATCCTTAAATCAGGCAGCTCGCCCATAAATTAGATCTCAGACAAATTCAAAAACAGTAAGAGACGGTAGCGCAAGTTGAGCGCGCTTTGTTCGCGCGAGGCGTCAGCAAAACAGAAGGTGAGCTTTTGTGTCGGCAGTTGTAAATTTTATGAAAAGTGAAATTCCTTTTGAATGCCTCTTCGACCCATAAATAATCCCCGAACAGAAGGAACGCTATTGTTTCTGGCACTTATTGTTTCATCAATGAGCACGTGGGGCGAAAGTGTTTTTGCGGTACCCTTTTTGCTACCTGTACCCACGACATTGTGCAAAATTACCTCTACGACACTAAGGATTCACTTTCGCATAGCTTTTGATTTATGGCCTGACGTCACTTATGCAAAGAAATTCCAAATATCACAATAGGCTTCCCACCTTGATATGTCTACCTAATATCGATAAAGGAGATCCCTGCCTACCCCTACCTAACAACCTAACATAAAAGTAAAAAAAACATTGTAAACTTACCGAATTGACTTCTCATCCAGGGGTAGAGTGGACTTGGCAGCGACGCGTTTGTGTTGGGCGGCGGCTGCTGCGGAGGGGGCTGTTGTGCGTGCATGGTCTGCTGGTGCATGGGCGGCATCTGCGTCTGGTGCTGCATGTCGTCCACGGGGTACATGAGGTGCTGCTGGTGAGGCACACCGTGAGGCACCATGTGCTGCTGGTGCACGTGGTGCGGCATCTGCTGCGCCTGCTCCAGCGGCGGGCTGCCCGGCACGCCGCCCGCCACGCCCCCCGCCGCCGCGGCTGCCTGCAGCTTACACGACGTGTACACCGCCGGCGCTGGAGGCTGGTGCCCATTGGGTCCATAACCATCCCCTTTCGGACCCATATGACCCATCTGTGATGGACTGTCAGGCCGGTATCCGTTCTGCTCCATCTGCTGGTAGTACCCCAGACGGTCGTAAGGCGGAAACCTCGGGTAGGGCATCCCCGGCGCAGGCTGCGCGGGGTAGTGATGCTGCGCCGGCCGCAGCTGCTGGTCGCAGTCCAGCTCGTGGCCCTGCTGCGGCACCGCACCGTAGTGCGCGTGCGCTTGCTGGTGGTCATGACCGCCGTTCCTCATATCTGGCATGTACGCGTTTGAGAAATATGTCATGCTGTCGCAATTGTTAGCGCTCATCGCGGGCCCGCAGCCCGCGCGGCTCGCGTCCGTATCTTCCGTCGCAAAATTTCGGCCTCTGAGGCCGACACTATCACTGTTCAGTTCACCACAACACGGACACTTCGGATTCCATTCACTACACAGCGGCGTCCGAACTCGCTGGTCGGTCACTCGGTGACGACGGACGGTGTCTTCTCATCGGTTCCTCGGCAAATCTGAAATGAAGAGGTTGTTGCTCTTAGTCGATCTATAATTAAATTATTTTGCAAATGATCGAGATACCTCGATCGATCGAATGTTTGTTTTGGACGAGTCCCGGATTGTTGCGCAACAGTCATGATACCCTCCGCCGTCCTGACTATTGACTGTGCCTCGTGTCGGGACACACACGAAGCCATATAGTTCATATTTTCTGAGTAAAACGCCTATTAGCGACAACCTGTCTGCGATAGGGCCCCGTTCACTGCAGATAACTAAGCGGCACATTCTTAAGTGCGAGCATGGAGTGCGTCTTTGTCTGACTGAGGAAAGCAGGTCCTCGAATATGAGACGGAGATATTAAATAATGTCACGTTTTGCCCGACATGTGGCTGACCCGCCGCCATGCCCCTGACGTTTCCCAGCAGTTGATGGAGCATGAGTGACAACCGCGCTGCTGCCCGACGACATAACTTTGCGCGGTCGTTAATTTGTGTGTGGAAAGACAAGTGGCACAGAAGACGCGGTGTTATCGCCGGATCTCGCATTACAAGTTTTAAAGTATGGAATTTATAGCGTAGTAAAAATGACAGTACTAGAATTTTCCAAGTAAACCGTGAAAAGATAAGTACAAAAATGTGAAACATTTGAACATCACGAGTTCTCGACTTAATTCTGTGCGTCTATTTCTTTCGTTGACGAATTTCATGTGAGCGACGTTACAAAGTTATATCGGGAGGTTTGGACATGGTCTATTAACTTCATATTTAGAGTAAAAAATCCGTACGGCTGTACTGGGTACATGGCCCGCCCCTTCGCCAGTTATTTAAAGGCAGACTCAAGGTTCATTAGCGGCCGTTAATGATGGCGGCGGCCGGAGACAATATGCTTACAGATGCTACTGTTTGTCCTCCGATGACGCCGCTGTGGGAAAATACTCCGACTTGGTTATCTAATCTTTTACTGTCACAGGCGGCTTAACTAACATTTTGTAGAACCGCTTTTTATGTTCAGATGATATCAGAACTATCGTAGCTTTCAAAAAAGGAGATTCAACAAACAACAATGCGTTTCGTATGTGTATAGAGATTTTTGTATGCTTGCGTATAACTGTCTTCCATTAAGTGCTTACCTAATGAAAAGTGAGACGGGAATTGTATATTTCGTCAATAATTTTTATTTATTTTAATAATGAGAGGTATCCTTTCAAAAAATAATCCAATATCGAAAGTCAAGCGATGTTCATAAGTCGATTCGCAAATTTTTCACAACTCATAAAACCAGTATTAAGTGTAAAATATTACGGTCTTATTTGAATAAGAGTAAAGGTGATAATTGAACGGCTTCTTTAATTAATGGCGCAACCCATACTTGGATACAATTGAAAGGCATACTAGGAAAATTTGCATGTTGAGGGATGGACAATTTAAATTTACGATACGCCTCCCCTCTGAGCACTGGAACGACCCTCGCATTTTTTTAATTTTCAATTTCCATTTGAATTCTCTAACTATGGCAGTAGGTGTGTATGCAGAAGGATCATAATTTATTGCATGTTATATTCATTTTTTACAACCATAAATATTTAAGCAGCCTCTTTATCTACTAACAAGAATAACTCTATTTCAAGCTAGAATTTATTTCGTGAAATCTGAAACAAACCCCTTGATATTTTAATAGCACCGTATTAATTTCAAACTAATTTAATTTACTCGAATCTGGCTAAAGTCCAAATAAGACGGATAACTTGAACATCTTTTCCTTGAAAACTTTCAGACTTGTGTAACTTTAAGTTCTTGTTCCCTTCAGAAGTTGTTTGAAGAACTATTTTTACAAATGACGAACCTGGTTCGAGCTCTTAAATCATAGTTACAGTTTTAATCTGTGCCTCTAACAAGCTAATGTTCTAGTCCACAATTACGATAGAGATAAAATCTCCACCGGACCCCGGTTCAAGGAACGAGTCTTTAAACTGACCGACGTTGAAATTAACAGTCTCACGTGCTTTTGATAATTTGATAACGGAGTATACACGTTTGATTTATGACCCGAGGGAACTCGATGACTCATGGCCAGTTCTCATGCCCTTTACATGCAGTTTCTCAGTAAGGTCTTTTGTAATTAGTCGCTCGACATCCCTATCATGACCATCGCGATGAACGGCGTACAACATTAGTAACATTATGACACTTTTCAACATACGTAAATTAGATTTTTATTTCAGTACTTCGTCGCGGTACCTATGGTTTTTAACTATCTCACTGAAACTCTGTAATTTTCTGGAATGAAAATGTAAGATGTTGACCAGGTATCACGATGCAAAATTTAATTGGAATTGGTCCAGCTATTTAAGAGATTAGCCCGTACAAACAGACAAATAGACAAAGAAACAAAAAAAAATTGGGAATTGCCCTCTTCCTACATCCCCCTGACTTGATTTTAAGCATTTTTTTATACAGACATTTGACCTCTACAGTTTTATTATATATATAAATATAGATCATCACAAAGCGTTTAAACAAAAATAGCCTGAACAAAACGAGACGTTCAAATATACTAAGCACCAAATTAAAAATAATATTAATATAATTTCGCAGTCGACAGTCGGTAGTTGTTAATCAAAGGATGATCAAAGAATTTATTTTGGGAAAATTCTCAACGGGTGTATTAATCATTTCCACTATTTGTCAATTAGAGAGCTATTGTGGGCACAAAGTAGTTTAGATTTATTCACGCTGTATAAGTTTAATGTACGGAGGAAAAGTGATCTAGTTTATATTTTTTTCATCATAATTCATACATATTTCGTCTACCTCTTAATAATTTTTCATAGTCCACATAAATATCTTGAGAAACTATTATTTAAGACAATAGCCCTCATATTTCAATTTAATAAACTCATCTTTATTAAAACAATGACAGGTACAATGCTGTGAGCATTTTTTCGAATTATCGTGTGAATGCTTTATTATATTGGGTCCTTACCTATGGAATTGGTGTTTTTTTTCTCTCTTAGTATTTTGTCTGTAACTATTAAGATTCAGAGTATTCCTAAAAAATAATTACCTCGTCTAAAAATAGACTATATTTTTAAACTCTTTTGATTTGTTTTGATAATTTGTTGTAAGTTTAATTGTGTTAAAATTGGACACGGAGACAACTCTTTTTAAGTGCCTCCCGAGTACATCATTTTATTTGCATTCACTTAAAAACGATAAATAATTTGTATGAAGTGTGATATAACACAAATTCCTAAAGCTTATCTAATGATAGATGCCAAATATTATTATCTTTGGATTTGTCGTTGAGAAGAAAACTGAAAAAAATTTAGTATGGAAAATGCAGAATTCCCCAAAATCTCCATACAAAACACCAATTTCATAGGTAAGGACCTAATACTATTACATCAAAAAGATGTAAGCGGTTGTTTACGCGGACAATACGAAATATTTAAAATTACTTAGCTTTGATATATTTTAAAGCAGTAGGTTTGCATGTACCTAGTATTTAATTCTGTAAATAATCCTTTCTCAGCTTAAACACCCTTATTTATAAACACTATTTTAGTTTTAAGCAATTGTTTAACCATAGTAAGACTGTTTCTTAAAACATAAATGACGTTCTATGAATAAGGGGTTTAATTTGTTATTACAACGAAAAAATTAACCCAAGGAGCAGAACATACTGTATTATAGTTATTGAATAAAGGTAATCTTAATATCCAGACTGTTATTGTTATATTAATTCCCTAGACCCAAAACATTGCCACATTTGTTCATATGTGTTCCCACAAAGGCTCGGAGTCTTCGGTGCATCAATTATGGAGAAGAAACCATTAATTTGGAGTCAGTTCCTCTGATCTCGCTGTCCAACTGTCGGTTCTTCTTAATATTAATTGGCTTAATTAGTCTGACACCTGGTGGGCTAATTTGGATTCGTAATAGAGCTCATGAGTTTTTATGTAATTTTATAGTTTTATATGCATTTTTTATAAGTTGTCAAACTTTTTCCGTACAATGTTATATGAAGAAGTTTGGTCGTGAATTGAGTATTTGTTTTAAAAAAACGTTATAGTTAATGTTATACGGCCGCCCTGATGGTTAGTAGTCACCGTAGCTTAGACGCTGCTAGTACTAACGCATTACCTATAAAATCTAAGAGATGGCGTTGCTGGCAGCATAGATGACGAGCTTCCCTTGCTCGCTCAATGAACTCAGACGCAGATACCACCTTACTAGCAAGTTCTTATTTTTGGTTACGTAATTTGTTATGAATATCTCGCACTATGCCCGGTGCATGCCAACAGGTTCGCCCTCTGTTACGCAAGGACTTAACATACCGGGCCAAATGTAGGTGATAACACCTCCGCCCACTCTGCCATAAGGGATAAAGGACTTTACACACGACAGCGATAATTTTTATCAATATCCTCCGACGAACTCCGTGGTCGAGTGGTCTGTATGCCGTCGCAAGGCGTCGCCATCTCGAGAGGTTCTGGGTTCGATCCCCGGTGGTGGCAAATGTTTAGGTGAAGAATTCAGGCATTTGTTTGTCTTGGATGTTTGTATATATTTATATATATTCAGGATATTTATATGTATTTATCTATTAAATATCTATTTATCCGTCATCTAGTGTCGTCACAAGCAGCATTAGTTGTTTCAAATGGGGCTAGTCGATAGGTGTGAATGTCTGCAGATATTTATTTATTTATACATTACATCTTGAGATGTATAGCTTTAAATTCTCTTAAGCATTACACACAATAGTATGTCTTATATTCCTGCTTCGTGAAGTCTGCTTTACTACCAACATGGCACCCTTAAGATAAGAAAGTATAAAAATATAGATTACATCTCTAGTGTGTGGTTTCTTGTCATTTCTAAAGAAAATATAAGAATGTGTCTTGCTAATTTTTCCTGACATTATACTCGTAGCGGCCTTCTGTGATGTTCATAAAGTCGTGATGATTTATGCACATATCTAATTATTACTGAAAGTTATTTTATAGGTGGATATATCACACACTCAGTCATTAACGAATACCCCTATAAACACGTGTAATTACGCCTCTATCGAAAAACGTAGGCTGTTTGCGTCATCAAAAGCTCTGAAACGAGTCCCCAGAGCAAATCCGGCGTACACCCTGAGTGAAATGCTATGTTCCGCTAATTACGAAGCCAACTTCCAAATTTAATCATACAACTTCTGTGATTCGCGCCCACAGCTTCATAATTTTTCATGAGCCCAAATCTCATGGTGACGCGTGAAATAAACCGTGTCGCGATGCTTATTAAAACTCAAATTGAAAATTATGTGGAATTTTGAGAATGATGGTGAAACTACTTACAGATGGATCAGTAAAAAATCACACCTACACATGGCTTAATGCATAACAAGAAGATTTGGTAAGTATTTTTATACAAATAAGGCCAATTTGTTTAAAAAAAGATTAACCTGCTGGTAAACATGTGCGATGTTATACAGGTCACCTATCTGTATTATGTTTACCTATTTATAAAGCTTAGAATACGGATACGCACACATCTTTTTATTATATAAATCTTGTTAGGAAAATCTGAAGTTTGCTGATGGAAGTATCTACTATGTAATTGTAATAGATGCAAAACAATTACAATATTCTCCTAAATAAAGAATGGAATCTGCCTGTCACTCCTACAGGAATCCTACATTTCATGTGGAAGTAAATACACCCTTACACGTATGTAAATAAAGCCTATATATCTAAGCATTACAATGCAAGCACCAACCATTGCAACACAGGAATCTGTTAATCAAAGCGAACGCAATCAATTACGGACGAGCAATCAAAATGGCTTACATTCCTGGCAGAGGTCGTCGAAGGATTCTGGACCTTCGTTTTGTGATCTTTGAAATGAATTTGCGTTGGCAATATTGGCAAACAAAAACTGATACGAAAGAATTTTTAATCACAATCACTTTTGAGCCACCAATGATGAATGCGCGGTTCTCTTTGAATTAAAAAATGCTATTTACGTAATTATTATGTTCTGATCCTATGAAGATACAGGACATCATAAGATCTCGTTACAGCAGATAGAGCACCTAACTAACATCTCTAAGAAGTGTATATACTTCTGATAGTTACCAACTTTTGTATGTTGTTTATATATATTAATATATAAACAACCTTTAAGTTTACGGAATAAAAAGTATCCAAGATGTTGACCAGGAATATAAGGCAAAAATATGGACTTGGTTTTATGCATTTTTTTTCTATGTACAGACGTTCAACCTCTACAGTTTTATTATATGTATAGATAGTATCGGCTACTAAAAAAATAAGGAAATCTGTGGCGTAGTGCTGTTAGGGAGTACGCCATCAAACTAGTTTATATCAAAAATAGATCTCTAATTGATATAACTACTTAAATTATAATTAACTGCTTTAATCCTTAGCTTAAAGAACCCTACAGCATCTTATTTTCAACTGTCAGTTCACGGATTCGATTCAAAAAGTCACGTCCCATCTCGTAATGACTCGCCGCAATAAAAAGTGAAATAGGTACAGTCAACTCCAAAAATATGTAATCAGTTTTGACAGTAAATGACTTTTATTAAAATTGAATAAAGATTGTCACCATATTTTTGTACTCGACTGCACATAGAGATTCCGTAATCCGTTTCCGAAAGTTGACAGTAGGGGGGCTAGAAGACCGATTGGAGGAAGCGAACTTCCTCGTCTGTTTGGTACCTACTGGTACCTACCTCGTATTGAACACAAAGTAAATCTCCATGTGCACAACTTTGTGTTCTCGAGGTCTTCGTACTTCAAAAGACACGTTAATCTTGGATAGGTTGCTTTACAAACTCTACCTACCTATCAGTTAATGTTCTAAGACATTACACAGGAAGAATTGTACCCAGCAGTGGGATATTCAAGGTAATGTATTCGAATATTAAATGGAAAAATTACAATTTTATACACAATTTTCATTCTTATTTATTTTTAATATTAGATGTCATTTTTGGTTCAAAGTCAATGCAATACTAAATAGAAGTGATGAATTAATTACAGACAGGTGCAGCTTAGGATGCAAAGATATGCAATTGTTTTCTGATAGCAACATTGTAACGCTGATATTTGCCGTTAGGCACTGCCAGCGCAAATTATAGCCGTTTAATTAACATTGCTATCATAGCGACTAATTGTTATATCGCGCAGAGCTGATTTATAGCGAGATACAAACGCCGACACCTTTGTAATTGCCCCACGTGATTCAAACATTACATGCATACGTTCGAACAATAGGAGCGGGGGTGAAATATGACAATATACGAAAGCTTAAGATTACAAAACTAATTTTGCTTTTACTAAATAAATTTTCACAAACCGCACACATACATTCATAGAATACTTCAAAGTTGAAACCGCGCCATCTGTCAAGGAAAGTTTGAACTTTTAATTTTGAGTACAACGCCATCTACATTATTATAAGTAAACTATATAGACAGCCTAAGCATGCCTTGTAAGCATGCCGTACTGGTTGCTACGCAGTCCAATCGGAATATTCTGTGGCTTTGCTTTCTTGTTGGAATAAATAAAAATTGGAAATCCTTGCAGATGAATAATAGTCTTACAAGATTGTAAAACAAATTTAAATTTAAAATTTATTTTCGTACAATATTTAAAGCGTCGAAAGTTATATCACTGTTGAATTGGAAATTATTAAACAACCTAACAAGCTGCAATCTTCTGGTGAAATTGTGATTGTACTATCTACCTTATTTTAAACAAACGAGGTCCTCATACATAGTTATATTTTAAGCTATTCCTACCTATATTAATACACTGTAACTGTATGAAAGTTAACAACGCATGTTGACCTGAGATCCCTATTTCCTACGAATTAAAAGCTATTTCCGAAGTTCAGCTGTATACAAAGACGTGCGGTTTCCAGTAGGTACTTAATTTATAGTGTGTCTTTCGTCGGTCGTCGGTCGTCGATCGATTGGCATAGTGTTCTGTGATTATCAAATAAGTAACAGTATTTTCACTAAAATGGAAAATAAAACTTATCTCTTCCTTTCAATTTTCAACTATTAATGATCTGAGTTATACCTTTTCCTTATTAAAGGCTTATTTATCTAAAAAAGAAAATTATTTTAGTGTTATTTTGATTTATTTGAAATTGCACAACAAGCGTAGATTTGTGTAAAATTTTACTAAAATTATTTCGGAATACATTATAAATCACTCAAAAGGCTTTATAATATTGAGGCAAATATTTGATTTAAGGATTGAAAATAAAATTTCCTCTTGCTCCGAATATTATAGAAATGCTATCAGATACAATTTGACCGGAAGCGCGACATGTCAGCTGGGTTAATTTACGCGGCAACATGGCGGTATCTGAGAGCTTCCGGTTGCAGCGATGAAAGTCGTACATCAAAGTTCGGTCGCAACACTTCGCTCTCAATAAAGCTCCTTTATAAAGCTAAAGATTGGTTCTAGGCTTACTCTTGTATAGGGATGATAATATAACGACGACGCGACGTGCTGGGAAAATGGAAGAGCGATACTAATAATGCCTCATAGTTTATACCATATTTAAATTTAATTATTTGATACAGAGTGTGTTGGAGGCTTTAATAGGCCAGTTAATTAATACAGGCTGGTTTAATCGTGCTCTTGTTACGACGCATGTCAGTTTTGTATGCAGAAAGTGTTTAAATTTGTTTGCGTGATTGTCAATAAAAATGTCTTCTAAAGGCCTCTTGCAGGAAATTTTAGACCTAGTTTAAATCTCGATATTGTCAATTGAAATTGTGAAATTGTCAAAAACTGACAAAGTCGAGATTTAAACTAGGTTTAAAATTTCCTGCGAGAGGACCTAAATCTAGTTTTAAATCTCGATTTAAATTTTCTGCAATAGGGCCTAAGACATTGTTTTGGGTTATCCACGGATTATTCAATCAGCGACTGGAGATTTCCATATTTTTAATCATTATTTTTTTTTTAAGCAAGTCATTCAATCATAGGCTCTAGTTAAGTGGAACAACATAGGTGATTGGACAATTTTAAATAAGTCCTTATAATTTACTTTTGTTACACTGTCTATAAATAAATTATTTTATACTGTCTTGTCGAGAATTTCTGTCTGTCCGTCTGTCGACATCGACTCGAGAGGCTGTGGGTTCGATTCTAAGTGGAGCCAAATATTGACTTAAAAGAAATATTTAGTGTTTTTCTAAAGTTCTATTAGTTATAATAAGTAATTGTTAAAACAATTACATAGTTAAGTACAGAGAGTTTCTTTACATTTAAGTAACTAAGTATAGAAAAGTATTCTTTTCTACCAATTTTTTAAAATGAAAAAACATACATAGGAAGATAAAACAAAATGTGTTTGGAATTTAAGTTTTATATGCTCGTCTTTTCTTTGAGATGTGTGGTCTACAATCCAAAATATGTTATATCGTCATATTTGCTTGACAAACAATCGAACGCTCGCTAAAAAGAAATTGCTAATTGGTAATAAGTATGTACATGTACACCGGTACATACATTTCGGTCTACTATTGGCTAGCATGCAAACTTACAAGTCAAATACCTATGTATTTTCGAATAGTTTTGATGATAAACTTAATTTAATTATACCAACTTCAAAATCTAATTTTACTAAATACGTTCACGAACTATTAATTTAGACGATGTCAAATTTGATAAGGGTTAAATCGCGGTAAAGCCTGTGATTATGGAATTCAAGGTTTAGTGTTTATATCGATGTAAAATAATAAATCATAATTTATTGTATGAATATCATCAAGTTTACTTATTTCACAAAAGAATTGTATTTGCGATATTTCTTTAAAATAATATTTTTGTATATCGAAATAAATGTCTATTAAATTGTTTTACATTAATTTATTAAAATAATTTATCATTATTTCAAATAAAAAGTTTGTGTGTAATCAAAGAACTGATGAAAAATATAAACACAAAAACTGTAAAAAAGCACCATCTGTTAAAAAGTTGATGAACTAAATTACTCATCAAAACTTTTTAAAGTTGCCACTAGTGACCTCTGTTGCTGAGGGGCTAAACTAAAATGACTTCATGACTTGCTCTTGACGGACGGTGCTACCTGTTGCTAGATGGCACAGGCGCACAGCTGCAAGTAACAAGATTTGTGTTTTGTTTAATTTTATTTTTATTATGTTGTTTTTTGATATTTAACAACAAAAAAAAATGAAAGAATAACCTTAAATAAATGTAATTATTAAATATAAAAGATTTTTAACAATTAGAAAAGGTTTAAATTTTATTTGAATTATTTATAAATTACAATAATAAAAAGAAAGAATTTTTAAATGCATACAATTACTAAATAGGTATATTATACAGATGTGTACACAATAATCCAATAAGACTATATTGGAACACCTGTGACCACTAGTGTGACCTTCACTTTATTGTTAATTTGAAATGTTTAAGCATTTTGTAATGAAACCCAAACATTATGTAACTGGCTTGCGTGATAGTAATTTCTTAAGAAATCTAAATGTTTGTTGAAAGTAGACTATTTACACGACAGAAAATAAACGAATATGATTTAAACAGAGTTCTTTTAATTTCTAATATAGAATTTTGATAGGAAGGTAGGTAATAAAAATTAATGTATCTTTGGTACTTAATAATTAAATTTTTTACCCACATTAAAAAAAAAAATATCCCATAAAATGGATTTTTTGGTCATTTTCAATTATGTAAGTTCCTAAACTACTCCATTTAAATAAAATACAACTATTTGTTTATTAGTATAATAGTGTAAATTGTATATAGTATTTTATTTAGAAACAGTAATAAACACAAGTGCAAAAAGGTAAATAGTTTCAATAGCTTCCAATTGGAAAATCGTTCTCATAAAAGAGTTGCTAAAATAATAGTATAATAGTGTAAATTGTATATAGTATTTTATTTAGAAACAGTAATAAACACAAGTGCAAAAAGGTAAATAGTTTCAATAGCTTCCAATTGGAAAATCGTTCTCATAAAAGAGTTGCTAAAATATTTCTACATTGGATCTTATTAGAAAACTGAGTGTTATGGAGACGGCTTCATTTTCGTTTTTCTTTTCTCCCATCATCATCATCACAACCTATGCTCTCCATTTTCGCCGTTCTCATCCAGCCCACTCTTTTTCTTTTTCACACTCACATCAAATATTTATAATATTTTATTCACTAATAATTCATCATTTATTCAAAGAAGTCAAAGTCATCATTCTTACTTATCCAAAAGTGCTTAAAAAGCTATTAAATTTAGTTTTTTATGGTATTTTCTACTGATTTACAATGTTACATTTGTAGGTTGTGTGAGACTTGACCTTAGTGAGTTTCTTTAGTACTTATGCTTACTGGAATTGAGTAATTAATATATTTTCATATAACAAATTTCCAACCAAATCATTAAAATAAGAAAAAATTCAAATCGCACATTCGAACACTAGGGATGGGACGAGTCAAGATTTTTTGCGCGATTTTTTCGACGTTATTATTATGGGAAAAAATGCGGAGTCAGTGAAGCGGAGTGGGGTGGGCATGACGAGGGTTCCCCTGATTGCGGGGGGCGGGGCGGTGACGTCACGCGCTCATAATAGGCCGTGCATGATGGCCGCCGTATATCAAGCTAGTTCCCTGCACTTGGCTGCGATAGAATATTGTTTTAGACTTGGAAACCTGTTGTTCGTAGAAAATCTTTTACTGGTTCGAGATTAACTAATATTATTCTTGATTTTTTAAACATAATTTCATTTACGATTTATTTCATCTAATTCAAATATTAACATTGCTGGTTGTGACTCTCTTCTACCCATTCTTTTCTCCTTTCTTGTCTGTTCATAAAATTGATTTGGTAATTTAAAAAAATCAACTGATTTTACTGCCTACGGTATTTGTCTACAACAATTGGTTAAGTTTAACTTTTATAAGCTTTAGTAACTTTTATTTTTCATGTTGGTAAATATTAATGAATTTTTTTACGTATGCATATTGTAGGTGTAATGTGGGTGTTTAACACCTCTGCCTACCCCTTCGGGGAAAGAGGGAAAGAGGCGTCACATGTATGTAATTATATTGATCGGCTTATAAATAAAGGACGCTTGAAAGTCGTACAAAATTCAAATCAATCGGAAGCTCTATAAACTTCAGGCGATTAGAATACAAGCGACAATATCCATCAGTACAGGCATCACGTACTGTACCTTTACTATTATAATCATCAAATGGCGTTCCAAATATGAATTGAAGAGGTAAAAAAAGAATTTGCATACAAAACAATGTTGGCATGCGTGCGGAGGGGCGGGGCGCGTCGCGTGCGGCGCTGCAGTTACGGCGGGAACACCTAGCGCGCGAGCAACGCCTATCGTAGGCTGGGAAATGGAGAAAATATGACGGACTCGGCTAGCGGAGGTGCGAACGAGGTTTTTGTATCGACGGCGCATTGTAAGTCATACTTTCAGTCATTATAATTAGGTAAAGATGAACTGGATTGTCAATTTGAGGACCTCGGTGGCGTAATGGTCAGTGCGCTTTGGCTTCGATAGAAAACAAAGCTACCTTCGCCATGGTCAGGCCGTGGATTGGTGACCAAGACTTTGTGATCTCGAGCTCCTCCGTGCTTCGGAAGGCACGTTAAGCCATTGGTCCCGGTCGCATTTGTGACCGTTTCTACCCACCAACCCGCATTGGGCCTGAGTGGTGGTGTTACGGCTCATACTCCTCATGTGTTTCTCCATGAGGAAGGCCTGTCCCAGCAGTGGGACGTATATAGGGTGATGACGACGAACTTGATTGTACTATAGTATTAGGTAATCTTTATTGTAAACCAATCACCATTACCAGCAGGCGGTTTAAAATTCAAAGTAAGTAAGCATAGGAAAGTTCATCAAAAATATTCACCTACAAAAATCAATCACTCATTGTGTTGAATTAATTGCGAATATCGCTTGCCTCACATTGTGCCAGGTGCATGGCACCGGGCTCGCCACCTGTTACATGGGAACTGCCTACTGCCTACTGCCTACCCCTTCGGGAAAAAGGCGTGATGTAAAAATTAACCATAACAAATAACGAGTACATCAGCTGTTTTCCAAAAACTTTAAGTATTGGTCTATGTCTGAAGCTGTGGTCTGAAGTAAGCTCTTACTAAAATATAACTGTAGGTACAAACATATTTTAAAGCTTTATGCGATCATATTTAATCACCGGTTTAAATTAAATGCTAATTGATGTTGAATTTATAGAAACCACAACTTTTTGTTAATCATCATTGGCGTTCTACCTTCACCGTCGTCTTCATGCAGAACTAGATTTTTCTTCAACTGCAATTACTTTAATATATTAAAACATTTATCATATGGAATAACAATATAATAATATTACAATCCATATTTAAATATTTAATACATGACTACACACGTAGTACATTAACTACTACAGAATATTTTTTCACTTACTTTCAAACCGATCGCCCGTTTGATGCAAAGTGGTTATCGCTTCATGAATATACCTAAAGAAGTTCTCCGAAATCATTAAGATAGACTAATCTAATGCTAGATAAAGCAAAATATTGTTAATGTTTAGTGTTTCATTATTTATTCCTACATGCATATAACGACGTATTTTCCCAGTGGGGTAGGCGAAGAGGGGGGGGGGGCTCTCCGCTTGCTACGATCCTGGCACACATCTTCCGCTTCCTCTACTCCCTTTACTAACTTCATACTAATAATCCACACTCATATTATAAATGCGAAAGTTACTCTGTCTATCTGTCTCACTTTCACGTCAAAATTACTGAGCCAATTTAACCGAAATTTGGTACACTGGTAGTCTACGCCTGAGAAAGGACATAGGCTTCCTTTTTTCCCGATATTCCCATGGGAACGGGTGCCATACGGGTAACTGTAAAAAAAATTTAATAACGCCTCACAGAAAAATGAAAGACAAATGTACGCCACTATGAATTTTACTTCTTATTATAGAGTAGGAGTAAATTTTAAATTCCACCAATTGAGGCTTCTGTTCCAATTTGAAAAACCTTTCATTGTTGAATCGCCTGTTTATTGATAAAGGCTATATGCTACATACCATTACACTATCTCAAAGTAGCTATTCTACGCGGACGAAGTCGCGGGCAAAAGCTAGTATATAATAGGTAATCCCATACTAACTTCCCTCTTGCTTGAAGTGATTTGACCAAGCTTTTTTATAATTTTTTAATTTAACTTTCCCCAAAACAGAGTTTCTGTTAGCTTATTGTTTTATGTAGGTAAGTAAATAAATTCAATCATATTCTGGTGAATAAATATGTACAATATCTTAAGTATCTGTAACCTTCGAAATGTAAAACTTCTTTTATTTTGTGAAAGAGTAGAAATTTAGCTCTTAGAACATTTTTAAAACCATTTTTATAGCATTTTATTTCTTTCACAATAAGTCGATAATAAAATTTTTATATCAGAAATTATTTTACAAAAATCTAAATCTTAAGGGTATGTAGAGTTTATTAAAATTTGATAGTAAAACGTTACTAATAATGTCATAATATTAAGAAACCTGTAAAATTACTATCTTCAAATGAGCTTGGTAACAGTTAATTGCTTATAAGGTAATAGTTTTATTAAGTGAGGTCGATAGTAGGTGTAATTGTAGGCAAATTGTAAATAAAATAACAATGCTGTGCGGCTGTAGCAACATGTTTATCCAGCTGCGCACGAGTAAGCCGTTGTGATGAAGTTTGAAGGTGATGCTCTCATAATTGGTTATTTCTGTGCAATCAACTTGTTAATTATAATTCAGCATTTTATTCGTATAATTTTCTGATTATCTGTATTGTTACAAAATCCCTGTTTGTAATATATTAGGTCCTTACCTATGAAATTGGTGTTTTGTATGGAGATTTTGAGGAATTTTGCATTTTCCATACTAAAATTTTTTCAGTTTTCTTCACAACGACAAATCCAAAGATAATAATATTTGGCATCTGTCATTAGACAAGCTTTAGTAATATGTGTAATATCACACTTCATAAAAATTATTTATCGTTTTTAAGTGAATGCAAATAAAATGATGTATTCGGGAGGCACTTAAAAAGAGTTGTATCCGTGTCCAATTTAAACACAGTTAAACTTACAACAAATTATCAAAACAAATCAAAAAAGCTCAAAAATATAGTCTATTTTTAGACGAGGTAATCTTTTTTTAGGAATACTCTGAATCTTAATAGTTACAGACAAAATACTAAGAGAGAAAAAAAACACCAATTTCATAGGTAAGGACCCAATATTACAAACTACTCGTATGGGAAATTAACTATTGAATTGATTAAGTACTAGAATAGCTGATAAGAAAATCTTCATAAATTTTCACTTTAATTATATAGCTTCATTACCTTAAACGAAAACAAGAATGTTTTTACCGCCTCTCTGGTCTAGTGATTGACACCAATGAGTGTTTATTGGGAGGTCCGGGGTTCGATTCTGTCCGGTTTGGTTGGCTAGCTAGCAACGTTTTACCTAAATCTGTAGCAATAATAATAATGTTAGACAGCAATGTTGTGTTCCGGCATTTAGAGGTCAGTCTAAATGCCGGAGTACAACATTACTTTCAGTCAGTTCCTCAGTTGTTGAGGATTACAGGTGAAGCGCGCTTTCACCTTCAGCCTTATCGTCACTTACCATCAGGTGAGATGAAGGCCAAGAGCTTGCCTGTCATGTTTAAAAAAATTAAAAAGATACAAGGCAAATCCTTATTAGAAAAATAGCATTGATATCTCTACATTACAATAATTAACCATAAAAGGTGATTGAGGAGGAGCTGAGTAGAATTGTAATAGTTCATCACCATTATCCACCTAAGTCTGCCATTGCTGGACAAAGGCCTAATGCACACTATAGCTCCAATGATAAATATTATTATTTAGGTACAAATAAACATATTTTTTAAAGAGAAAGAATCATCACGATCAAAAACAGATGTTAAGTCGATACTTAACCTAACACAAGAAAAGGAGAACTCAACGCAGGAGTTAAATGATAAAAAGAAATTTGGTTCTGAGTTAATTAATGATAATAAAAGAGTAGAAGAGAAGTCCAATTAGGCTAACCACCAACTTAAGTGGGACAGGGGTAGGAAGAATAATATGTAGAAAAATAACTTTTACATCTCTCATGTTCGGTAAGTAGGTCCTTAATACCCCCAGATGCGGGTTGTAAGTGATCAATTACCGCCCTAGGTTAATAATGTAGCTAGAAACGTCCTAAGGTTAATAATGTAGCTAGAAACGCCCTAGGGCGGTAAGTAATTAAAAAAAAACTCTTTCAATAAGTTCGCGTACATCTAACCATCTTACTGGCACTAGACATCATGCATTCAGCCCAATGACAAAAGAGGTCGCTTCGCTATTTTCATCAATTTTGAATATCGAACGGCGAAGTTAAATTTGGTTCTTGAAAATAAATTTATTTATTCTTGTAATGCCTTTTTTTCCACTTACCTCACAATCGAGATGTAAAGCAGAGTAGTTAGCTCGGGTGTAAGCATCAATTGCACCCTCGAACTATAATCGCCCTCCGCAGCGAGGGCGATTATAGTTCGTGCGCCTAAATATCTCGGGCTGCAATTGATCCCTTACAGCCCTAGGCTACTAATCTACTATTTTGTACATTCGACTTTTTTCGAATATGATAAAAAGCATACTTATTAGATAACTAGCAAAAGACTAGACGATAATTAAACTTAAACTATACATTCAAGCCCTCAAGGTATATCTACAGACCTTTATAATCCCAATGAAACTTTTATTAAGACGTTAGTAATTAAAGTATCGCATTGGCTTGAAATAATCTTTAACAATTAATTTGCATGTTTTGATATAAAATTTATTGTTGCCGAACTATTTTATTATAGAGAGTCTAAATATTAATCATAGCATAGACTAAAACAAGGCCATAGACACGGATTGATGATCATTCAGATAATAATAAATAATCGAATCGAAAAGTTTTGTTGTGGTTCCGTACTTCCTGATTTACGGATTTATAAATCATACGAAAATTAAGCAGTTTATGTATGAATCAGATAGAAGAAGATTTACTTTTATTTATATTATCTCTGATTATCTCTTTGTAAAAATTCTAAGCAGTTTCTAAGTGAAATTCATGAGCTTTAAATTCTGATACATATTCGCATATAGTAATTTTTCACAAGTAAAACACGACTTGAAGTTCCTTAACTTAAGATAAAAAAATATATATATATGATTTGATAAGTAAAATGGTTGTGAGAGTAACAAACAATAACTAGATACTTAGTATCATACACCTATCTCAACTGAAAATAGTTTTTTGTTCAGAGAAAAATATATCGGTGTAACAATTTTCAGTAAATAATTTTTGTATTTAATGCAAATTTAGCTGTTCAGCTTTCGCCTTCAGGCTTAGGTACCTTAAGCTGTTGTATTACTTTCAAGTTTCGATCTTCAGTTCTCAGTTTCATACTTAAGTATGAACATCTCCCAAAATTAGTAAAGGAACCCTAATAATTTAAAAGCAAGGCCGAAATAACATCGGAGAGCATCGATCGCTGCCGGCTGGCGGCCATGTATGAGCTCGTCATTAATTACTATACACTGTGCTAGATAAGTAATTAACAATGTTACTTAAACCGTTGCAATACAACATAAAATAAGTTGCGTGACCTACCTACTTAGTAAAAATTTAGTTTTGATATATACGACTCTACTCTGGAAAATCTAAAGCAAAATATTTTTCGAGACATAAAGAATCTTAATTTTTCAAAATATTATTAATGATTATTATTTCTATTAACCATTAAAGTTTACATGTGTTTTAAATAAATGAAACATATTTTTTTGGCTCTCGAAATTTAATTTTGCATTTAATGACTTCCCATTAAAATGATGTAACTGAGAGCTAAACATATATTTCATGGGCTCATTTACTGTGATTTTGGCTGTTAAATTTGTCATAATAATATTTTGAATAATTTCTTTTAAAAATGCCAAACAACCGTTGGATGTTGTTCACACATTAATTACAACTTCTGTGTATGTCTTTCTACAATATAAAATTTGTTGCAATTCCATTAACATGGAATTACCCTTCATAATTATATAAATTTACAACCTCAATTTTGTGATGACATGACTAAAAAGACCCCTAATTTGTTCACGAATAGGTCCATAAACGCCTTTGATTTTAATACTAAAAGGTAACTCTAAAACTTGTTCCAATTTTCAATTTCCTGTCCTTGCATTCTCGGCGAAGGCCGTTGAGTCTTACAAAGTTCCATTCAAAAGAAAAAAGTTTGTATCTAATGACGCCAATCGACTCACGGGCCTGATGATTAATAATCAAATCGCCCTCCCGATAACTCCACTTTGCCCGCAAACGATCGGGTTTTACTCCCTATAATACACATCAATTTCAAGACTCCGCATGTCAAACCGGCAATTGTGATTATCCTTATTTACCGTTAATTTATCAATGTTGAGCGAACGTTTTTCGCAATTTTCGTAAATTTTTTACATATCCTTTATTTGAGGTTTTGAACGCTCGGCCATAAAAATTACACCGTTTAATTCGTCAATTAAAAATAAAGCAACGCTGTAAATGCAAGCAGGCTTATCTTCGTTAAATATCTTCGTTAGCGTTTTGTTATGTTAATAAAAAGATGATAATTTTGAAAAGCTTGGTGAATATTTTTTTTGCAACATTTGCATAACTGGCTACGATAGCGTAGCTATTTTGACAAGATAATATTAGCGGAAGCTATGAAATGAAAAATTAATACAATATTAAAAGTTGAAGACTCTTTACCGCTACTAAAATATCCATTAACGTCACCCATTTCTTTATCATATTAAGGTGATTGTGATAATATACTAAGCTTGATTGGAAAATTGTAAAATAATTTGTTAAGTATGGTATAAGATTCGTCCTCAGCCTATATACGGCCCACTGCTGGGCATAGGCCTTCCTCATGGAAACAAACACAAATGAGCAGTACGGGCCGTAATACCACCACGATGACCCACGGGTGGTGGTATAAGATACTGATTGAGCATCTAGAAAGTTTAACGCAAGCGTTAATAGTTTTCTTGTAACTCATGTGAATCATTATACTTATCATCATCAACGTATGTTTGTCCACTGCTGGACTACTTATCACTCAATGACGACCTCCGTGGTCGAGTGATCTGAACGCCAGTCTCAAGGCGTCACCGTCTTGAGAGAATCTGGGTTCGAGCTCCGGTGGGAGCAAACGTTTGTGTGATGAATACAGTCATTTGTTCTCCAGCCTTAAATTTATATGTTTTTATCTATTAAATATATTTATCCGTCATCTAGTATCCGTAACACAAGTAGCATTAGTTGCTTAAAATGGGACTAGTTGATTGGTGTGAATGTTGAAGTGATATTTATTATATAGATATTTATTAATGTTTAACTCTCTCACTACCAGTAACAGTAAAACATCAACCTATAAAGAATATTCTATATCTACACACTATAATGAATAGACATATAGCATACGGACCAAAATATTAATTAAAACATTAAATGAAACTCTAGTTTCAATGGTGGTTCTCGATGACACGAACAAATGATATTAAATTAAACGCACGCCGAGGTGGGCGTTCCGTTCCTATACCGTTTAGTTTGATAGCGAAATGTTACATCAGATATTTATAATTATGCATTTGTTACATAAACTGATACAGTTGCTGATATTAGCTCGCATGTTTAAATTTTAATAGATCTTTGGTATATTTTGCATTGAGTAATGTTTTTATAAACTATCACTTTTAATTATTTGACACAGATTATGTACCACAAAATAGTCAATATTAATTATTCATCATAAATTTTACCATCAGGTTTTAGTGCTGGGCCCCGATTCTTCTAATATACAACTATGGCAATGGTATTTCAATGGTCAAAATTATGATATTTCGTAGTCAGAATCTAAATAAAATTGATTTACAGACCATGAAATGTCAAAAATTGTACCATTGAGCCACTATTTCCAATATATTGCTTTAGTTAAGCTAAAGAAAATTGGTTATCGGACTACGAAATGTCAAAATTTTGATAATTGAGATGCTATTGTCATACTATTATTATATTATACATTTGTATATTAGCAGAATCGGGGACCTGGACACATGTCATTCTTTAAGAAAGAAATACATGAATATGGGCTGTAAAACTTCACCAAACAAATCCAACACAGATTGGAATTTTTGAGGAAGGTTGCAGACGAGATTTAGTTTTTTGGAAGCGATATTTTAAAAATGCTTGGTTGCATTTTCTAGAATTAATAATAGATATTTTATTTCAATCAAGAATTTTTTCTGCTGATCATTAACTGCAATACATTGTGAAATTACACTTTTGACGCTACCGTCATTGAGCGATTACTTTGTCGACAACGCACAAAAATGTCGTAAGCATGAACTCTTGACCCGAACTAAATCCCAAGCAATCCGTTCCAAAAATAAAAACTTTCATCGTCCGAAATGCTCACAAAGGCAGCCATGCCTAATCAGAGCCAAAGTCGCCGCCACAACATAGAGGAAAGTCGTGCATTCACGGCGTATTATCACATCAAAATCTCCACATTAAAATCTTATATGCTATTCACTTTATTAAGGCAGTTTAAAAAAGCAGTTCACCTGATGGTCAGTAGATAGCGGTGAAAGGGACCGTTAGAATAATAGCCTAGTGCAACGTATGGCCAATTCGGAACAATTTATGTTGTGCCTTTTGACATATCCATTTTTTATTGCCCTCGTAATATCTACACGTAATTGGGTAATTGTTGAGCTCTATAAACAATAGATATTCGTTTTTGATTTATATAATCCATTTATATGTTAATGTATCCATATGTTATTTATAACTACCAGTGGGAAATTGCTTTGCACATTTTTATACAATTTCGTATCAATTTGTTTTTATATAAGAAAGTTAATGAGACGAAGACAAATGACACCGGAATCTATTCATTAATGTCTCAATTTATGTCTAATCATGTAGGTTTTAGCCGACATATTATTAAATTTTGACTAGTATTTATTAATGTTTCTGGAAAGGATTAATAAGAACTATATTTTAACCAAACTAATTAATAAGAACTATATTTCAAACAAAACACACGCAAATATTGACGGCCATTTTGTTCTTCATTTCTATATTAGTCAAAACAAATTAATATCTTTAGAAAGATTTATCTTTTACATTAAAATTTTTGTTTAACTGCATAAAAGTAATTAATATACTCGTAGAGGCGATTAGCAGAGGTTTACACCTACATATAGCCTGAAGTGTTTAGATTCATGTAAGCTTGTTGCAATGCACGGAGAACAATGTAAGCTAGCGATATTGAGAATAAGCTATAAGGATATATATATTACCAAGGTTCAGCTGTACAGGTGGGAGCTATAGTGACCTCTTACGAACAAAGAGATTTAGGGCTCATTTTTGTCATTAAAGGCATGGATCTATTAGCAAACATTTGTAGGTTGTCTCTTCAACAATATGTGTTCGAAATGATATCTGAGCAAGCAAGGCGAAGGTGGCTAGTATAAAAAAGTAGGAATAGCCTTATCCTACATTTTTATGCTTTACCTTAGTTACGTTCGCATATTAGACTTATCTACTGGTACCTAACGGTCTGGTAATCTGTTACAGTTTTTTAAAACAGCGATGTTTTTTTTATTGACTCATCGCTTCCTTCTTTGACTGTTCGTAACTTAATATTATCATATCGTATCCAACAGCTTGTTCACTGTTTACTGTCAAATCCCCAAAATTCACGTCCACACTAAAGCATGTGAAAAACATGGTTTCCCGTACGGTAATGAGGTAATTATTGTTTTTAACAATAGCGCCAAATTAGCGTAATGACGTCACACTAATTGAATTGTATTTTTGACTAAAATAGCCTACCATTGAATGATATTAGTTTTAGCTAGGAGCTTCATCTAAATATTTACGCAACTCCTTATCAAAAATTCTAATTACTAACAAACAATACTTTGCTACCTATACCACTTTTACAAAATGCACAATTTATAAATGTCAACTATGGACGGCTTATCATCATCAATAATTATGAAGTAAATACTTTCTATAGCACTTGATAGGTATTACACAAAGAAAAAAATATTGAAATTATTAGGTACTAGCGGTTGCCCGCGACTTCGACCGCGGTTACTGATTTTTTAACTATAACAACAGGAATCCTTTAATTTTCCGGAATAAAAATTATCTAATATGTTGACCAGGAATATAAGGTATCACCATGCAAAATTTAATTGAAATCAGTCCAGCCATTTCGGAGATCAGCCCGTACAAACAGAGAACATCCCCTGAGTTGATTTTAAGCATTTTTGTTCTATGTACATACATTCGACCTCTACAGTTTTATTATATTTATAGATGATGATACATCGGATGAAAATGTTTTTGTACACATTTTTCTTATCAGCATTTTACAAAAATGGGTCCATAATGGGTCCAAATAATAATAATAATGTTTATTTGCTAGAATACGGGTACAGAGACACATTCTACCGCATATTATCAGTATGCAAATATTTATTTCAATAAAATCAGATTAAATGTCAATATTATACAGAAGGTACTAGAAATTCATGGTACTACATTAGGAAATAATCAAAAAATAATAATATTATCGTTACGTCAATGTAACTTACATGGTACAAACAAAAATGTCAAAATATATTCAAATTAAGTGTCATAAAAAATCAGCAAAATGAAGTATTGAGTAAAAACAGAGCAGTCTTATTTTTAAATTGAAAAATATTTATTGAAATTCTAAATATACTCTTTCTAAATAAAGAGAAAAATGTAAGCTTATAAATATTATGAGCAATAACGAAAGCGTCTGTGAATCAGTAACGAAAACCATATACAAGTACTAATAATAGCACCTATTCATCAGTGTCCTAAATCGTGAGATCATGAGAATTTCCTTATACGCAGGTACATTATAATAAACAATAAGCATATTAATAAAGCAAAGGATTTTGATAAATTGTTATCAATAAAGACGTTAATTAGTTATGTAAATTTAACTTATCATGAGCTTAATCATGTACCTAGGTACGCCTTTTTAGGAAGTTAGGAAATAGTTTTGATAAATCTCTTTAATTAACAAATAAGACTGCTATAAGTCTATTCGGAAGACAAAATATTCAATTTTATATTAACACTAACATAACATAACATAACATATCATATCATCACGCCTTTTTCCCCGAAGGGTTAGGCAGAGGTGTTAAACACCCACATTTCACCAGATAAGTTCTTTTACCTACTGGTAAAAAAGTAAAATTATCCTTAAGACTCTTAAGGCGGTACGATCTTCAACAAATAGATTACCAGACATCTCTATTTCATCGACTCAAGGGAGAATTTTGATTAATGATAGAAAAAAACAAATGACATACACCTTCCCGTACCTGCTATTCGGCGACTCCCACAAAAAGGCCGAAATGGCTATGTAAAGAGAACAATAAAACTCATGCTTATTTGTGTTAATGTCTCAATTAATCATAAAGACATGTTATGTTAAACTTTTTTAATATTGGGTCCTTACCTATGAAATTGGTGTTTTTTCTCTCTCTTAGTATTTTGTCTGTAACTATTAAGATTCAGAGTATTCCTAAAAAATAATTACCTCGTCTGAAAATAGACTATATTTTTGAGCTCTTTTGATTTGTTTCGATAATTTGTTGTAAGTTTAATTGTGTTAAAATTGGACACGGAGACAACTCTTTTTAAGTGCCTCCCGAATACATCATTTTATTTGCATTCACTTAAAAACGATAAATAATTTTTATGAAGTGTGATATTACACATATTACTAAAGCTTGTCTAATGATAGATGCCAAATATTATTATCTTTGGATTTGTCGTTGTGAAGAAAACTGAAAAATTTTTTGTATGGAAAATGCAGAATTCCCCAAAATCTCCATACAAAACACCAATTTTATAGGTAGGGACCTAATATTAAGTATTGATCGTGGTGATCAAGTTTTTTATAAGATTAATTTTTGGGTTGAATGGAAAATGTCATTTCGTTCTCAAGACAGTTTACTGATATGAACCGAACGTGATTTTTTGCAAGCTGGCAATTTTTGCGCTAAGTAATTTTATATGATTTTGATTATCTAACAGATTGATATATTTACCATAAAAAATATACTTGATACTGGTAAACAAAAATTTCGATATAACTATTCAAGTCATGTGCTACGAGAAGTTATCTACACAATGTTATCAAGACAAAACGGCTTCTCAATTTTATAGTAATTTGTATTGTTCAAATAACAAATTGTGGCACAGGTCAGTGAGACTTTTTATCTTTCTTTGATTTACTGGAATGCACTTAAATACGGCTACCTACTATCAAAACTATGTAAACAAGTTTGCATACATAAATTTAAATTCTTGTTTTTAAATTTTCTCGCCATCAATATGAAGCAACGTATAAAATAATATGTCTTATAAAAACTAGATGTCCTTGACTGAGTCAGTCTTTAGGAAAATAAGATTTTGGATTTTAGTTGGTAGTCGTATTTGTAACATATTAATAAATAATATACTGGTGCATATAATATTTATGCTTTAAAATTAGTACGAATGAAACTTCAATCTTTAAATGAAAAATAGTAAACCAACCTGAATATAATGTTGTAATCAAATACGTGAGACTATTTGGTTTAAAATTTACTGAACTATAAATTGTTTCCCTTTTCATTAATGATAATTGTTAATTTAATATGAGATAATTACGATTATTTCATTGATTTTTAACTCAAACATATACGGTTTCATAATAAGATAATTCCAATAACCGTGAAACTGTATGGTGAAATAAATCTAATTGCAAACTTACCTATAAATATCCAAGAAAACTCCTTGGTTATCGTCCATAAACAATTCCATACGAAACGAATTCAGATCACTTTTGTATAAAATTTACGGTAGTTAATCACTTAGTAAATGCACTCTTTTAGTAGAAAAATATTATCGTAGTCTATATTACAAATATTACATAAAAGTTCTTATAAATCCAGTATTATTAAAAAAATATATCACCTCATTTTAAACGTAATTTATTGTATCGTTACCAGCTCGCTCATACAAGTATATTTATTTATATTACCTAGAACGTGGCGCATGTTTTCGTTCCGTCTTATTGGTACCACAAAACCGCATAATTTTTTTTAATAATATCAATGCACCCCAGATAGTCCGTAAGCGTACCGAAACTAATTGCAAACATCGTAGTCTTATGTCACAAATCAATTGGAAAATTTAAAACTGGAATCACTATTGAATTTTTCATGTTCAAGTTCGCGCGAAAACACGATGTCACTGTCACTGAAACGCACACGTCACTGGAGCGGGTATATAACATGTCAAACGGTTTACGAAAATTACATCGGTCGCGGTATAATAAACGTCTGAACCCGCATTGAGCTAGCTGTCAAATCTACGAGCCGTCATAGTCTGGTGCGATGAGTGGGTGCGTACACATGCACGCGTACATACACAGTGGCGGACACCACCACACTGACAGACTCCAGCGGAGCGCGGCGCACACACGCGCGGCCATGATTCATACACCCATACACGCTGCGTATGTGTTGACCGGGTGGGAGTGCGAACATGCAGCGTGCTTTTAACGCGGCTACGCGAAGTGATGCCCGGCCGCGAAACGGACTTTGTTGTATGTGGGTTTTACAAAATGGCCGGTTATGCCCGAGCGTGCATGCGTCTATTGCCGATCACACGGGAGATTAGACGAATGCACACGGTGCTGCGGATGGGCGGGAAGCCGGGATCTCACGATGACCTATTCTACGTTGATCACTTAATACTTAAGATACTATGTACCGGCTTTATTTATCAATACATTTCTGTAGACACAAGCTTGTGAATGATCATTTAGTCAAATGTTTCGAAATTTAAAAGTATTTATAAAAGTATTATAAAAGGCTACAAATTTCATTCTTAAATTCAATGTAACATAGAACAAACCGTGTTTCATTAAAATGCGGGCGATAACACAACGATGCTAAGAGCGATAGTAATTAGAACAACATTTTTTTTATACTGAATAGATTCCAAACTCGTAACTAAAGGTTGCTAAATATTTCACCAACCTTTTTTGTTCCAATATAGCTTTGACTTATGAAGTTCAAGGGGATTACAAAAAAAAATCGAGCAACTTTCCGATTCATCCTTAGTCCACACGTATTCACAATATCCGATTTAACAAGGCAAAACGAGATAGAAGGCTTCCCTGATTTTCAGCTGTCGCTTATCCACACACATGCACTGGTGGACGGGGGCCCGCGCGAAATTGAAATACGACTTTATGTAAATCGCGATTGAACTGTTAATCGCGTGGCGGGCACGTGACACAACACTGTACACGCCGAGACGATCTACGATTCGAATTTCGAACTCATTTCCGCAGACTTCGTATATGGCGGGAGCTAACTTACCTGAAACAAAAAAAAATACTGGTTAAAAATGTTAAAAGCGTATTTTGCTACAAAAACAACTATGTAATGTGTATAAAGTTTGTCATCAAATTATTCACAGTTATTATTTTTAGAAATGCAACGTAAGAAATTTTGGCGTCAAGTGCTTATGTGAAGTTTATAATATTTAAAAACTTTGAAAGTTAGGAAAGCATTTATTTGGAACTTAAACAGGACAAACTTTATAATCAGCTGATTTCGATCGCAGCTCCCGTGTCGTCGCACAGGCTTATTATACAACTAGGGGTGTTAAAATAAATAAAGTAAATTTTATAATGAAAATCGTTATATTAATTTTAAAAGCAGATATAAATTCGTAACTTTTTGCCCGTCACTGGATTGGACAAGAGGCTATTCATCACAAACTTATCGGAGAAAAAAATACATAATTATATTTTCAAAAAGTCGTTGGCTCCTGTATCTGTGACCTATTGGTCACGTTATCAGTTCGTTGATATAGAGACAGGGTCAGGAAATATCCTACGTATTGATAAGTGGGTCAGTGCAACTGAATGAACATTGTCTATTCTGGTTCAAGTTCATATCAATCTTGGAACTACGCAAATGAGGTATGGGTCACCTCTACTGGCAAAAACAAGCAAAACCTAAGGACCATTCCTTCCTGTGTAATATTTTTGTGTCCATGTCTACATTTGTAGCTAATAAATAGAAATCATAAACAAACACATAAATCAATTATAATTCACTTGACGTTTAATCTGTATTAACAACAAAGTTATTAATTGTATTTAGGTAATCGAAATATGAACTCTATAAAGATAGCGAATGCAATAAATTATTAAAAAGTTTAAACAAATCACACGGGAGTATCAGCTTGCAATAATTACACTGATAGAGTAAAAAACAGTTTATAAAGAAATGTCGAATAGAATAATTAATAAAAAATTTATTTATTGCATCCGCTATCACAAGTCGTAGCCACTTAATAATTTAAAAATAAAATATTTAGATAAACTCCGCAAAAGTCAACAAAAAAAGGTGAATGATTTGAGTAATGCAATCTCCGTTGTTTTCCAGGGGACGCTATCAATTATTTCAAACCACATTTTTCAATCCAATTACTTTGTACATATTTATTCGAAATTCAATTCAAATTCAAAATATTTATTGGATAAATACGAGTACAATTTGGTGTTACATTCATACTTTTAAGTTCTTACATATTCTACCTTTATATGCTTGTATAATACATTTTATTCAGTAAAACTGTTATTGACATGGTATATTCAGTTTCGTGCAATTGATTGACTCTACAATGGCATCGCCGCGGAGACATCTCATGACGTCTTGTCACAATTGAGACATTTGTATATCACACACATCTATAATAACAAGCATATACATCCACAACAATACACCTAAATCTCACCCGTAACATCTTCGTTAGCTTTCAGAATGGTTTCATTGTAAAACAAATTAATAAAAGCAGGTTAAACCACAACATAATTACACCACCACTCGACGGACATAATGAAGTCTTCAAACATTTTCCACGAGTCAAATGATGTATATACCGTGAAATTTTAGAAAAATACGAGCCGACAACTTTGAAACGCCCTCAGAGAATTATTACATTAATATATTTACCAAACACGCTCCTATTATTACGTTTTCATGTACTCTTTTGCGCATAAATTAAAAAGTTGTCAGTTTTTCTTTTGTCCCAACCCTTATTTGGTATTCATATTTGATATTTTGATAATACAAAGGGACCGAGCATTGAAAACATGAAACTCCACGTCCGTAACTTACACAAGGAAAACCTGTTTCACCAACTGAGTATGCTAAAGATACAAATTGTGAAAGAGGCAATCGTTCATGCGATATTTCTTATCTCGCGGTGCATCTACGGACTATTCTGAACCCTTCAGCGAGGGAATAAGCTTTTTATTCTAATGGAGTCCCACCTATCACTTCAATTATGGTCATATTGAATGAAATATGAGTTAAGTGAGGGATATCAGAGGGCAACGCGGGGTTGTTATGAAATGTGAACTTTGAAATATGTACTGCAACAGATCACCCTTTTTAATTTGTACCAAGCTATGGCCGTAGCGAAACGGGGTCTCTGATTTTGTAACGCACTTGGTTTTTTAACGATCGAAAATTTCGCTTGTATACGACTATATTTTATTGGTTAATTTGGTTCAAAATTTTCGTGTTTCTTATTGCTTCCGCAACGAATTTCGTGCGACCCAAAAGTCGAATGATTGAACCTATCGGGTATTCGCCGGCAGCGGCAGACTCCAATTTAGTTTTTCGGATTAGATACGGCGAACATAATAACATAATTGCTCTAATAACAGACCGAGCAGCGGTGCTCGCCGTGCCTTACAATTCACTTTCCAAATTGGTTTATTTTTTTACCTCTGCTCTGTCTAAAACTATTATGATTTATTATCAAATTTTCGTGCAGGCAAATTACGGCTTCGTTTTACGTGACTATGCCTGTAAGCTGTTTCTGTCTAACTTACGGCCGAATTTGGCATCAGATAAGGATGCAAATATCACCATTGTTTCTTAAGCCTCCGGCGCTATATAGCTGAGAATGGCTTGGATGATTTACAGTTTTTTTTCTAATTAAGTTGTATAATAATTAGACGGATTAATAAGTTTACGCGGATGTATATTTTTTACTTTTCTTCCTTCGTTATTACGGGTTAAATTTAAAATTAGCGCTACTCCGGAAGGGGCAACTTAAAAAAACGAAATAAATATTATTCACATATAAAGCCACTCAATATGGTAATAATTTTTTTTCAATGAAAACTGCAAAATTGTTGGATGTAGACTATTAAATTAGACAACGTCAAATAAAAATATTTTTAAATCGTATCAACCTTAGGAGAAAAATTATAATTCCATGTAAATAAGGTTGTTATTTCCTTGCACAAAACTCACGAAGAAACCTACTGACTTAGTTTGAAGTTCGGGTTTTAAGTAAAACAAACAAGTAGCGGGTAACTTTGAAATAGTGCAACCGACAAATGTTCAAGACAGTCAGTTGAATTAAACATGAGATCTGTCAGAGTGTATTTACATGTAAAAACATAACCGCCACGAATGAGGACACCGTACCCGGAGTGACCGTTGCATAGATGATGGAGTACACGCATACAAATATATCAGCACGCATACATCCCCAAAGAGGTAGGTGGAGGTGATAACACCCACTATTAACCTGATGATTATTAGATGCTAATTTGCCGAAATCGGTCCAGCCATATCGGAGATTAGCCCGTACAAACAGACAGACAGAGAAACAAAAAAATTTAAAAAATATTGTTTTTGGTATTTTCCCTCTTTTTCAACGACTTAAAAAAAGAAGGTTATCAATTTGACGAAAACTTTTTGTTTTTTTACATCACTTGGACTTGGTTTTAAGCATTTTTTTTTCTATGTACAGACATTCAACTTCTACGATTAATATATAAAAATCTTATACTTTCAAGTTGTTAATTATTTAGTTACTACTTAAGAGGACTTCGAATTCGAAAATATCAAATATTTTCTAAGGTATCCAGAAAATCGGAATATGAATACTCCTCTCATAGTGCATTTGCTTTATGGATTAAGTGTTATGTTTAATCAATAGAAACATTTATTATTCCTTCGTAGAATCCGCGTCTGATTCCTGGCGAGGTGAAGCGGAAGACCCTGACCCTTAGGGCTGCGACGACTCCTGAGGCCTATGTTATTAAATTAAATTATTTCGATACGTTTGGACCGCTTGTAGAAAAGCTATCTAAGCTTCTTTTTAACCGACTTAAATATAACTAGGAGGTATGTTCCCCGAACTCGAAGACATCTTGACCAATTAAAAAAAAAATCAAAAGACAATCTGTCAATAATTTTTCGGATTTTCCTCTATACAATGCTTTATAGAGAGGTCGTTATACGAGCACATTATATAGCCGTCAAGAAGTTTAATCCTATAGAATTGATTTATTTTATTAACTCATCGTGTTATCAATAAGCACAAACTACGAGTACCTACCACAAAATATTAAAAAATCTCAATATTTTTTTCACATTATATCTCACTTGTAAAAATCGAAAATGTTTTGAAGAACTAAACATAAAACTCAGAAAATGTTTAAGTAAGAAATCAAATTATTTTTTCACAAAATAAATTGATGGTGAAACCAGCTGAGGTTATACTGAAATGCTTCCCTGTGTGCTCTACATTCTGCTAGTCTACAATGAACTTTTTTAAATATTAGGTCCATACCTATGAAATTGGTGTTTTGTATGGAGATTTTGGGGAATTCTGCATTTTCCATACTAAAATTTTTTCAGTTTCCTTCACAACGACAATTCGAAAGATAATAATATTTGGCATCTATCATAAGACAAGCTATAGTAATATGTGTAATATCACAGTTCATAAAAATTATTTATCGTTTTTAAGTGAATGCAAATAAAATGATGTATCCGGGAGGCACTTAAAAAGAGTTGTCTCCGTGTCCAATTTTAACACAATTAAACTTACAACAAATTATCAAAACAAATCAAAAGAGCTCAAAAAAAAGTCTATTTTTAGACGAGGTAATTATTTTTTAGGAAAACACTGAATCTTAATAGTTACAGACAAAATACTAAGAGAGAAAAAAAACACCAATTTTATAGGTAAGGACCCAATATTTTCGTAATTATAAAATTAAAAGAAAATACCTAAATGATATTCATTACAGCATTATTGATATCTACTGTCTCAAACGAAGAATGTGATTGTAGCCAAAAGAAAAATCTAGTCTGGATTTGCCACTGAAAAAAATAAAGCAGCAGAATTTCGCGATTCTTTCAGACACAGATTTGGGTCTGATGTTCACACAGGAATAAATAATATATACCTACACACTACTTACATATTTAGTTGTATATAATAATAAAAATGTATATGAAATCAACAATGAAATTAGTATGGAAAAGTCAGAAACTAAGAAAGATTCATAAAATTCATGAAAGAGTGATAGCTGTGTAGTTAATACAGCATTATAACAATGCAAAAAAACACCGGTTCAAATTTCAATGTCTGTACTGAGTTTGAATAAAACTTTATTGCACAAATGTTAGGAAAAAGCATGAGTAGGCCGATATTTATCACGTTTTTATCACGCGTAATTGTCAAATTCCTTAGTACTTAGACAATTTAAAGTGATAAAAACCCGATATATATTATAATGCGGTATTCATGCTAGGAGAGCTGGTGCAATTAACTCATCCTTATTACATATGGACTTTATGTATCATCCTTATTACATATGGACTTTATAAAACAGACGAACATAGAACCTCCCCTTTTAGTCGGTTAAAATTGTTAATACTTGTTCCTATTCCCTCGAAGACATGGCCGTGATATAATATTCAAAAAAATTCAAAATTCAATATCGTTTATTCAATTTAGATGCGTCTTTGCACACGCTTATGAACGTCAAAAGCATTTTACAAATTTTCGTGAAAGCGATAAACTACGCCATCCGTTCACAAAACTACCAGGAGGCCTTGTTCTGAGAAGACCGGGCAAGAAACTCAGCAAGTTTCTATCCTCCCTTTACATATATACCGTTATATTTTGTTGTTATGTTACAAACGACGATATTGTCTTTGTTTGAAATATTTCAAGCCTTCATACTAAACCTCTCGTTTCGTGTGCTCAGAGGAATACAGATTACAAACTAAAAACAAATGACAGTCTTAAAACGACCTTTTTACCTTTTAAAGAGCCCTTTTGATGAATGGATATCCTATTATGCAAGAAACCGGTGACTTGGCTACGAATAATACACTAAGTAGCAACGTGATTTGAAACAATAACTACGAGAAACACCCATCTATATTCTGCTACTTTCTTTAGCAACTAGGGCAACGAAGGGCTGAGAAAATTTCGAAAAATAACAGTAACTGTTACTGCCAGTACGATTTCTGTTAGTTATTTAGGTACTATCTAGCCGCCCCGTCTTTGCACGGGTGCTATTACAAGTAGCGGCATATAACTTTGGTGCTAACCGTTTGCTAATTGGCGCTCAGCGTCTCCTCTCATCCGTAATCGGAGGCGCGGATTGGCTCTCCAATCGCATTCCGTCTTCTTCATTAGTGCCACGTCAAAACCCCATGCGCAGCTATTGGCAGCTATCACTTCCACGTAATGGTCAACAAAAAAGTTATATGCCGCTGCTTATACAAAATATACATATATTCCTTTTCAAACACGCTATATATTAATAAAACTACATCAAAACACTATGTGTATCCTGTCCTTAATCATTCAATATATTAATGCAAATATTTACCCGTTTTCACAAACAAAAAAGAATCCTACTGTTATGCTAAAAAGTCTAATAATACAATAGGCTTAGTTATGTTTCGTATTGTTTGATTTTTTCAAATCTATTCTATCATATTCATATAGGGGACAGAAATTAAGGGATATGTAAATTATGAGCATTAATTACGCTTACGCAATCGTAGCTTACAATTCACTGTGGTTGTGTAATTACATTTTAAAAATTAAATTTCGTTGAAACTTAACTCAAATTGATTGTATACAGATACGTATTAAAATGAAATAAAAGCAACGTTAATATATCAGAAACTATTAATGCGACAAAAACAATCATACCTGTTGTATAATACGCGTATTCCTAAGCCAAGTTTAAAACACGCCGAGGCGTAAATAAATAAAGTGCCGTTGGCAGCCCTACGTCGGACACAGCCGTCCGAACACGTTTCAGCCAATGAGTTATGGCGCGGCCCGATGTGACTTTTCAATTTGAAATCATCAACCTGGAATTAATTTCATTTTTGAACCCCATTATTTCTGTTATCTACACGCGGATCGCGCAATATGCGAGCTCCAAATTATTGCCGCATCGGCAAAAATATTTTGCGGTGACGATTCCCGATTAAAATGATTATTGGTGATTTAATTCTGTGACCGTTTTTGTTTCGATTACGGGGATTATTTACTGCAAGTTTGCATCGACGACCATTTAATAAGTCAATATCGATAACTCGCATTTTAGCGCTGCAGCTACAGAAGAGTTTACATCAAAATTCGCCAGAATTTTGATGTAAACTCAATGCTCTACTGTTTGATTTTTGAATTTGTTTCTTATCAATATGTTCTAATTACTCTGGTAATGATCCCTATAAATATATCGCGGTAACGATTAAACCTATTAAATATATCTGTCATTCGTCTAAAAAAACTTCCGGACCCGGTATTCATGTGTCGGACACAAATCTGTCAGTATGGAATACCCACGGCAAGACGGTCCTCTTGGCACTATTCATAGGCGTTACACGAACTTAGGTGGTCGTGTAGACGAAAAACTCCCAGAAATAGACGTCGCACCAATAAATTTCATTCAAAATAACACACTGAAGTGAATATTTTTATTTTTTCAGACATAGACGCGAGTTTTTATTGTGACGGTTGAGGGTGTTTGAAACATTTTTTTATTGCTGAAAGACGTTGTCGGGTCGTCGAACTGGGATTCTTCTCATAATTTACTGATGTTCAATTTTAAAATTCGAATAGAATCGCGAATGAGTCAACACTACGCATTACACGTGTTGTAGTTTTCTGTTAGAAAAACAAAATGCTTTTAGTGCTTTTTCAACAACAAAAATAGCAATTAAGAGCTTTAAATAAACAACAATTCAACCAAGAAAGGGGACCCGGCCTGGGCTTTTGAAATACAGAAGTATCCTAGCTTGAGCACAAGTCAATCCAAACACTAAATTCCCTACACTTTGGTATACGAAATTATAAACTTTATTAAGAAACGATAATTTTCATTTCGAAAGAACAAAGAACCCGCACATTAAAATGAAAAAGTACGTATACAAAGGAACTGCAAGTTCTTAGAAAAGCATTTTTCATCAGAAGACCCCAAGAAATCCATCTGCGAGGATATTAAAAATCCATTCATCACAGTAACGCAAAAAATTCAGATTCACACTCGAACACGGGGGCGAAATCTGGAGAGACGAGGAGCTATTTCCACCCCCTCCAGCTGACGAGGGGGAACCCCCTTTTGACAGGAAATGATTGTCTAATATTAGCTTTGTTATAAGCTTCCTCTTTTGGGACTCGAGCGTGCCTTTTTGCAATGTTCTACTCTGTTTTGGATGCATGGAGTTTTAATCGTGTAGGTTCAAACACTGATTAAACTGTCGTATCGACGATTTTGAAGTATTTAAAAACGATTTCTGACTGTTTGTATACATTTTTTACAGTATAAAATTAGTTTTATTTACGGTCAACATTAAATTTACACTGTGAGGGTCAGATTACCGCCCCGATACATTCGATTATTTGCACCTTATGATTACTTCACATTGTCTGATCGTTTGTCGGGTAGCAAAAACAGAACGAAATAAATGTAGCCGTCATGTCGAAAGTATAGTAAGGACAGCAACAAGACATCAGCATCCAAGACGTCTCAATACTCGTCGGGCCTTACGTACAGTCGGCAAAAAACGCGGCTGCCGCTCTCACGGCACGACTCTATTACGGGCTCGCCGCGAATAAATAAAACATGATGGGCCCTTCTCACGTACGTATAAATATAAAACACCCAGATCCAGATTCTGACGGAACTTTCTCCAGATACACAAATTGTGTTTAACAAAACCGATCGTTAACGTTTGCACTTTCGATGCGTATCTACGAATCTGATGAGTGGGTGGAAAACATTTTCATTTGTCAAGATTTAATCTGATTTTTCGAAAGTAACACGACAAAAATAAGAGCTTGTATAAATTACATTTCACAATAAACATCGTGTCGTATAGATCAAATGGAATACAGACTATGTGAATTACGAAGCAAATTACATATCTGGTAAATGGACTCTTTGTTAATGTCTTTGAAATCAATCTTGTCAACATTAATAAAGCTTGCATGAGTGTATGAAGTCAAGAGAGTACGAAGGCTGAAAATTTAAGACATAACGTTCAAAGTTGAAATAAAAAAAACATACTGGATCAAATAGGAAAGTTCTCAACATATTACAGTAAAACAACTAGTAAAGAGAAAAAGCCTACAATAAAGTTATAGGTACCTCTCGAAGAAAATTAATCCCGCCAGGAATATAAATAAAAATAATAATAGAAGTAAATATAAACTCCAGTAATATAAATAAAAATTAGGGAAGTAAATATAAACGTTGTGCATCTATATACGTCAAAATTGATGGGAAACACATTTTCAATAACCACAAAGATCAAGAGATAGAGTTTATTCGCACCGCAAACGCTGTGTGTGGTTGACACAGCGAGCCATTAGACCGCGCAGGCGCATCGCAATAAAAAGCAAGCGCGCGGACACCGGCGGTACATTAACGCGCTCATCATAGTTGGCAAACCGCGGACCCCGCCTCCTGGCACCACTTAATGGTAGTGATGTAAAAAAACAACAAACCATCGATACATCGATACCTTTTTCTACGAGGAGAAATCCATTTACAGGCCGTACCTACCGCTGGCTAGACTATAGGTGTAGGTAATACCGGCACTACCCACTAAAACTCCCAGATATACCCCTTCCGTGCGACCTGAGGTCTGCCGAGGCAATTCTCGGAGCCAATCTATCGATACACTAGCATTTACAACGATCACTCGACAAAGAATGCCAAGGTCCCGATAATGAGCAGTGATGGATGGGTGTCAATACTAATAAATCAAATTTTGTACAGCGATGTTTATATTGTGATCGCATGAAAATGTTATCGCTTTGGTAAAATGGTAAGTTGAAAGTGATTGTTTGATTATTCTGAGGCATTGTGTACAAATAAAATTGGTGCCTTCCTAAAAGCTTCTAAATTTAAATCCATTGTTTTTGCGTCAGTTTACCTTTATGTTTATGTTGATATTGAATGTAAAGGCCTTAAAGTTGTTTAAGACATCACTGAAAAAGCGGTTACAATAGTTTTATAATTTCATCGAAAGATCAATCAAAACGTGCATCACTAATCAATACCAGCGAATGATGCTTTTTATCATCGCCATGGAATCTTCGAGCTTTTTTTTTAATTTCGGCTACAAGACAGATGGCAACCACGGCGGAGAATTCTTATCACAATAGTCGGCTCCAATCCTCTCTTGATCCTTGGCACAGTGATGGGTGGGAGTGTATTGCTAGCCAGACCACTTGGCAAACACTTTCGTTAGTACAGACTGGCATAATAATCTGTGAGTTCAGACGAAACAATGTTGATTGATTAATTCTAGTAGTTATTGTCAAATTACGATACTAAAACCTTGGACGTCTATTGTTACACATTATTTATAACACCTGCATTACAGTATCATATGAGTATACCCATTAAATATCTAGCAAAGGATCTGTTATGACACGCTTGTACAAAGTGGTGGCATATTGTGTCACAGTAGGATATATGTATGGCGACGAATATTTATTTATTTATAACATTGAGGGGCTGTAAATTAGCAGTGAATTTACGACGCAACGGAGAAGTGATCGCGGGCAGTTTATTTTCGGCGCGAGCGCATGATAAACCGGCGCGGTGGGGAAATTGGACCCGAACTGAGATTTGTGAGTGGGGGAAATAGTGATAAATAAATAAAATTTCTGTAAGTACTTTAAAAGAGTCCTATTTTAATGAATAATAGTCAAGTATTCAGATTGAGGTTATTTGTCCTGCACGGTTCATTATCATATTGTCTTCCTGATCGAACGTTGCCACCTGAACAGACTGGTGCATTGCCAACTGCCACTCTTCTATTCTTAGCTACTGTTACTATGTAACTTAGTCCATTTGCTTTTGTCGCGTCAAGCCAAATATTCAAATGCCTTAAGAATGGTCCGAAATTATATATGGGAAAGTTAAAATATACTTATAAAAAATGGCTAATGAAGAGTACACCATTTTGACTGTGCGTTATAATAGTCGAAATAATCTCAAAGAAATCTGGTCTTATATCCGTTTATATTCTGGTTTCTCAGTGAGTGTAATCAAATCACAGTCTAATACTTTAAGATTCACTACAATTTCACTATTGCAGACTCATTACAGTCTAAAAACTAAGTTATTTTTCAATTCGGGCATCGCCCCGGTTCTAAGTCACGAAAACCACATTTGCTTCTATATCGTATTATACGAATACGTGACCCCAATCCTTTTCGTCTGATAGATCTCGGCTCGATTATTTTCTACTCCGAAATGTTATACCTACCTACTAATTTCGTCGATAAGTAGGTACTATGAAAAAAAGTTTGCATTCAATGTCTATTAAAATTTGTTAGATATGATGATTTTCTAATGCTTATAGATAGAGTCGAGGAAGTTCGCGGTCGAGAAGTTTTAAGAAAGCCATATTTTTAAAAAAGTTACAAAGATCATATTATTAATTGCTTATTTACAAGTAATATTTACAATTCATAAATTATAAGATTTAACAAGAGGCTTGGAGAGTGTTATAAAGTAACAAAATTATCCCGAAGACGCAAATATAATGTAGCTCCTACTCCTAAAATTAAAACAGTTTATGCTAAGAGACAATTAATGGCAAGGTCTGCTAACTTATATAATAACATAAACAAAATTTTGAACATATATCCCAAAAACTACCATACCTGCAAAATAAATCTTACATCTTTGTTAAAAACTTGGAATTATGACGAAATTGAAGCATTTTTAAAGTAGAGCGTTGATATGGATGGCATGGAGCACTTATGGATGATCTCCAAAGTATTATAATTTAAAAAACATAAATAAAATAAGATAATATATTCACACACACGCACACACCTCACAGATAACATTCTCACACGTAGCTTTATATACATAATCGTTTTTGAAATATTTCTTGTATCTTATCAGTGTATGTTTTGATTTCTATATTATTGTAATGGAGTGCGGGGATATCTAACACAAGTATTTACTTTACTTAAAAGAAATCCCCAATCATAACACAGAAGATGTAAAAAGCAGATACTGAATAAAGAATTTGATTTGATTTGATTTGATTTGATATAATACTGATGCACCTCGAAAAATAAAAAAAACGCAAAATTACACTCGTTACTCAAGACAATTAACTTATGCATCAAGGAAAATGAATACAATCTAGAAAATGAGAAAAAGAAAACAAATATTTTGATTTAATTTGAGAGAGATGGAAAACATTTTTTAATGTATCCAAAATCTATGTCATGGTTCCTAAGAACAGATTTCGCTATCTCTCATAGTTTCTCCCCACTGAACCATTTGGATTGATTGATTGATATAATAATTATACCTATCATTTAAAAACGTGTCATGTCAAGAACAGCTACTGCAGCGTAAATGGAATCAATTTATGGATTTCCATCATTATGAAATTAATTATTGCTCCATTAGGTATGCAGAAATTATCATGTCACAAAAAATATACATCAGAATAGTCTATTGTTTAATTCAACCTTAACAAATGAGTGAATCCATCATGAAACGTCTTCGTAGTGTTAACCTGAAGTTTTTACTTACTAAATTATTCTGGTAACGATGACAAATAGTGAAAAAAAGAGTGAATTTGTGGGTAAAAGTGCAAATTATTTGTAATGATGGATGATTATGATATACGAGTACTTGTGGCGGCGGTTAGCTACTCGATGGACCCTACACCTGCTTGCAAATGTACGAGGCATTTTAACATTTAAATAGCTCTATAGAAAAATTATTATCCTACTTGTCGTTGTCTTGTCTTTCCCAGTAATATTTTAGTAGATTCTCATCGGAACTAAAGGGTAAATTGTTGTGAACAAGGTTGATTAAGCGCAGAAATGTACGAGTACAAAACGCATTTGGGTTTATTAAATATGCTTTAAGTCACCAATTCTTGTTAAATGCTTACTAAAATAATTGCAACTTTTTACAACTAATATTAAATTTGAATTGTTTCTACGTAGTATACATAATAATATACTGATTAGATCTCACATAAATTTCTTTTCTACCCAGAAGTAGTTATTACTAAAAACCTCCAACTAATAATTCAAACTTCCTCTGTTATTAAGCCACCGAAATAAGCACTTATTACAGCTAACTAAGTGGATGGTTTAAAACAATTGAATCAAGTTTAATATTTGCCGTAATTGTTGGGACCTACTTCATGAGGCCAAAACAGATTTTCTATCGGCTCTGGAGCGTAGCAAAGCCTTTGTGTAAACACAAAAGAATATTCTAGCAAATTCTGGAGCGAAGCGCGAACGCCGGTGACACGATATCGTCGGGCCACGTTCGTAGCGCATAAATCACCAGGTCGCTTGTTTTACCAATAAAATTGATTCTTTCGCGACTCCAGAACTTAAACATTTGCCGTTAAATATTTGAAGGTGGAATTGAATTTGCAGCCACAGAATACGTTGTCTTTGGTAAATATCTACAGATAATAAAATGTTACAAAATTTTCAAAAAGTGCTTTGCCTTTGCTTTGCCCGATTTGGGATAATTTTACCAAAAAAGTTCTAATTTAGTTTTAATGGTATTTTAATTTTTTATCTCACAGAAAAATACAAATCATGACTTACGCCCATTATTTGACGATCGCTCCAATTTACTACAATTCAATATTTTTTTCGTAGTAAACACCAACAATACCGTTACAGTTTCCAGATACATAATATAAATGATATTTATGTGATTTTTATTTTGAATTAAAAACCGCCATATATCATCAACGGCTCATCGAATGAAATCGTAAAGATTGATGGCTGAAAAAAAAATATTTTGGATTTACGAATTATACGGCGACAACATAAATCAGTGTATTCAATAGATCGATATTATCGCTCGATTTAATGCCCGTTTATCGAACACAGGCGCGTGCCATTCGATTCATAAAAGTAAAACATCAGCCCCATACGAATAATGATGAATCGAGATTTTATATCGATTACGGAATATGTACTCGATTAATAGAATATTAAAGTCATGTTATAATATATGTACGCACCGCCAGCATCATATTTGCATTCATTATAATATTATTGTCCGATTATCGGTTTCACGGCTGTTTTGATGTTTTTAATTTACGATAAATGTTGTTGTTTATTGAATTTTTATGTTGCGGAGAAAACCAAATTAGGCAGATAAAAAGCCATGCATAATGTTTTTTTTTTCATTAGGAAAAAACGTTAAAAATATTTTACATATTTATTGTAGCCTTATCAACAAATTATGGAACATTTATCTAAGCGATAGATTACATTAATTTCAATTATAATATTAATAATATAGTTAATTTATTGCTTTAGCGACTCTATAATTACAAATAGTCAGTTTCCTAATTTTAGTCACTTAAGCAGCTTATTTGTTTTTTGAAAGACCAATGTGTCCTGCAATGGGCTGAATATAGACTCGAAAGATGAAACTGAAAAAATTAAAATGAACATATAAAACAGTAGCCTAGTAGCCAAAAGTTTCAACGGTAGTTGCCCAAAACATACTCTTTCAATTGTTACATTATTTCACTCGCACAAATTAATAAATTAACGAACATGTTTCCTCTAACGCTCTCGTGGTACGCTACGTATTTATACGTCCATGGGCTTTATTATTTATTATACGGAAAACAGAGCAAACTAACCAAAAGTGTCCGCGGTACGGAACCAGCGGGACGCAACAAAACAGAATGGAATAAAGAAAAATAGAACGACGTGTGTTTTCGCAGTAAAACCATAGAGACGGGTTTTTGTAAATGTTCAGCACAATATTAATTTTAATAAAACCTTATTTCCTCTGTCACCTTTTTGATGACGAAATTTTAAAAATAGAATGTTATTAGTTTCAACTCCAAAGCTTTCAGTGCTAGAACGACATCCGAAAAGGAAAACGTGACAGGAAAAACAGGACAAAAAGAGTGAGTGTGCACTCGCCTCGGCGGCGTACTTCGACTCCTGGGGACGCTGGACAAACGTCTATTAAAACCCCGAAACTACTTATTTTCTTTTACTTCGTATCACTTGAGTATGTATGTCCACTATACTAAAGTGAAAAAAAAATCAAAGAAGAAGGTTCGTTTGAAATTCCCTTTTAAAATATTATTTTTAAAAAAGTTTATAAGTACACTAATGTAAAGCGCTACCTTTGTTTCTCAACAGTAAATAGAAAATAGAGAAAGAAATACAGAAATGCTGCTGAGAAAAATGACACAAAACGAGACACAATAGATATATTTATGTTTTGCGAACACCAGTGTTCGCAGTGCTAGCCAAAGGGTTAAAATACTAAGATTCCAATTCAAAATGTATTAAGTTTTTTTAATAGAATACAATGGCTATAAAAATACCGCATACATATTTATGGAGACATCAAAATTAATTAACTCGTCATATCATATACTTTAATTGGCAATTACGCAGATTGTCTTTACGACATTCATTCATCGTTCCTGAACCAAGAGTTACGTAGCATTAATTGATATATATGTTAAATATGGTAATAACTTATATTTGAGTATCGAAAATAAAAGCTTATCATGAAGACATCACAATGAAGTCAATTAAACGAGCTCTTTGACTTTAATTATTATTAAGCTTCCCCTATTTTATTTCCAACTTTATTTTTGGGTAGCTTTAAATTAGAAATAATCAATTTTTTTTTATTTAGTCGCTGACTAATAAGTCATCTACGTCGTCTGTGTAGGTGATGAAAATAATTAATACGTAAAGCATTTGTTGTTAAAAATTCGCGTAGCAGGATAAATAAATGTTTCGAAATGTTTAACGGTTCGAACATAGCTTCGGCTGACTGTCACTGCTCATAATGTCCAGGCTACCCGAAGCGCATATGAGACTGTCTCACTTGTTTTTCCCTGCATTTTCCATTTCCACTAAAGCGAAAGCGACTTTCCACGGCGACTTTTTACAACAGAAAAGCTGCGCGGAATTGTGGCAAAATAATAAAAAACAATGAACGAAGAGAAATGGAAATAAAAATTTGCTTTGTCATAAATCATGAAATGCTTCCGGCTGGTTGCGGTATTACAAAGAAAGTTGTATCAACGTTACAAAGCTTTAGAGATACAAGTGAGACAGCTAATTATTTAGCAACTTACTCTCTCGATCGGTTTTCTCATAATCCGATTTCGGACTTTGAGAGTTTGTTTGAAGGCATGAGGAAAATGTTTGCGAAAAATTCGACGGCTAAAGAAAAAGCTACACAAATCTGGAACTATGGGTATTGTGAGTAAATGGTGGAGCTTAACGCATCGCTCGACACAAATCCCAAGCGGAAAGATTCCATTAAGAAAATCAAAAAAGGTCTCTGTTCACGGGCCGCGACTATTTTCATTTAGCAAAAACAACCCATAAATTGTCATCTTAACGAGATTTCTGTTTTTGCAGCATTCGCGCCCTCGAGTGTTGGTGACTAGCAGTTCGCTGTTCCTGTTTCGCGGCAAATATTTTGTCAGCAGCATTTATGAATTGGAAATATTTCAAGTAGACACTCGACGATTTGTATTCAATGTCCGAGTTATTTCGCATGAAACCGTTGACACATTTTCGCTGTTATTTAGTATTATCATATTTAAATGCTTTTAATCAATTATACTACCGAGTTTGATTTCATGTGTGATACTCAATTTACGTGCGAATAATCGATTAAGCTTATAGAAAACAATGGTTACAGCTTGCAGTAGAACAATACTACTACATCGAACTGTAAATCCTAATAAAACTTTCATATCTATTCCGTTATACGTGTAGTTGGGTAGTATGCGTAGACGCATGTGGTTTGGCACGCCGCGCAGCACACACGTCAAGACATCAAACTCGCGCGCCATTGCATGCAAGCGTGGTTATTTATTACCGACCTAACTATGTTTATGGCTCTTTATACCTTTCAGTTTATAGTTAAAAAGTTTATGAATACGACACTGACCCTTTTACTGCTTTCATTTCCTTTTTAAGCCAGTAATTGCATAAGAATAACAAATAGATATTTTACTTTTTACGCGCCACTCTGATAGGTCGTAATTTTGTTGTGTTGCTAATCAGTAGCCCTTGTTTTTTTTTAAACTAAAGGGAATTGAGAATTTTTTGCATGTTTATGACTGGCAAAGTAAGTTAAAATAGAGTTAAGTCCCATTAAGTCAGTTGTTTTATTACCACCTTTCTTTGTATAACTTGCATAAAACTTCTATGAAAATGTAAATATTTTTTTAAAATTTTTTTTCTTTTTACCATACTTACAACTTTGAATCCAAATTGTAACTCCTTTAATAGCTATTTTCATATTGTTAACTATTATTTTTATATCCTTTAACGTCCGTTTTGCATAATATCATAATGTCAAAATGTATTATTTGATTAACAAATAAATACATTTCAAATTACAAATACTTGCACATACTTAATATTACGGTAAATTATTTATGAAAAAAAAAACCGTGAATATTTTTTATTTTAGTAAAACAGAAATTTTATCTTTAATCCCTAATCAATTAATCTCATAATGAGCTTCTAAATTACATCCACCAATGGAACAAGCCCGCACTAAGTTCAAACGGAATAAACTCCGAATATCATAATTAAAGTGCCGTTTCAGCCGTCACGTGATACCGTTGCCCAAATTATCCGGGCCTCGTGTCATCTTGTCCCAATCCAATATGGCGCCATAAATCCTGCCCCGGGGGGCGGTGGTGGGGGTACGTCACTCAAACTTTCTCTGTGCCCCGTCTTACGCTCTCGGGGGTGGGTACCGACAGAGCGGCAATGCATTTTTCATTTTATGTAGTCGCGATAGTCTTTTGGTTCACGCGTTCGAAATTAGAACTAATAATTGTTTTGTTTTTATACTTAAAATATTGGGTCCTTACCTATGAAATTGGTGTTTTTCTCTCTCTTAGTATTTTGTCTGTAACTATTAAGATTTAGAGTATTCCTAAAAAATAATTATCTCGTCTAAAAATAGACTATATTTTTGAGCTCTTTTGATTTTTTTTTGATAATTTGTTGTAAGTTTAATTGTGTTAAAATTAGACACAAAGACGAAACGATAAATAAACGATTAATAATTTTTATCAAGCGTGTTCACACACATATTGCTAAAGCTCGGCTAATGATAGATGCCAAATATTATTATCATTGGATTTGTCGTTGTGAAGAAAACTGATAAAATGTTAGTATGTAAAATGCAGATATCCCCAAAATTTCCATACAAAACACCAATTTCATAGGTAAGGACCTAATATTTGAATTTGAAAATGGAAAGGGGGAAATGGAAAAGGGCGTCAAAAGGTTTTTTAAGGGTCGGCAACGCGCTGGTGATGCCCTCGGTGTTGCAGGCGTCCATAGGCTACGGTGACCACTGCCCATGTGTGTGTTTTTTTGCCACCCTGGTGGTATAAAGAGAAATTTTACAGCTTATGTTTTAAATTATGCGATTGGTATTTTATTTGAAGAAGGTGATCACGAACACGTTTAAATTTTACAAAATATTTTTCCCACGACCTCGGGCTCATACCTACTACATTTCTAAGAAGTGCTATATTACACCTCCCTGCAGCATTAAGCGTTCTTGTAAGATATTAGATTTTACCGTTGCTCGCTCTAATGTGGACGATTCGAAGAAGAAGAAGTCTCTTAAAGTTTTACACCAATTTGGAAGTACGGAATGATTTTTTTTATCATAACTTTATATTAGCTAGGCTTCTCGTAGACTTCATATGTTTATCATTAAACTAATTTTCTTATATTGCGTAGTGGTAACCGTAATAAAACAGCAAAATATAAGGTATTCTCCTCTAAGTTGCCCGCTAAGTATGACATTCCTATATAATTTATAGTATAAAACATGCTACTCGGTGTCATATGCATCTCGACGGTAACCACATATCATCAGATAAGTCCACTCGTTTGCTACCCTTAGAACCAGTCTAAAAGATTACAGATAGTGATTAACATTATAGACTAGCTGTTGCCCACGACTTCGTCCGCGGATACTATGGTTTTTTAACTATCCCACAGGAACCCCTTAATTTTCTGGAATAAAAAGTATCTAAGATGTTGACCAGGGATATAAGGTATCACCATGCAAAATTTCATTGAAATAGGTCCAGCTATTTCGGAGATTATAGACCGTACAAACAGACAGAGAATCATAAAATAAAAATATTTTTTTTTTTTGCATTATCCCTCTTTTTACATCCCCCTTACTTGCTTTTAAGATTTTTTTCTTCTTTGTATAGATATTCGACATCTACAGTTTTATTATGTATAGATATAGAAATAGATTAGACATAGCCCGGTGGTGTAAATGTTGCATAAACATTTAGCATTTACAAAATATATCTAGATCTTTATAGTCAAGACATTTGTTGTGTCCAATAAAAATAGTTTAAATAATACATTCAATGCTAACCATATTAAATATTAAATACGAAATGAAAAACGAGGCTCATTTTGACAGTTAAAGTTTACGACGAAAATCACGTGAAAAACAATATAAATGTATCTTTCGGTATTATGTACAAGGAGATGTCGTCAATGTGGTTTTGGATTACAAACTTAATACAAACATACAATCACGTAATCCCATAAGGATAGGCAGAGTCCAAGGAGCACTGTGTTCCTTCAGACCACATTTAGCCATACAAAAATTTGGGTTTAGTCAGATGAAAAATTGTGAAAGAGTAGTAACACGTGGCTAGTTCATCGCCTACACAATCACAGACCCAGTACCCAATACGCCCTTAGTCGCCTTTTACGACATGCTATATAAGAAAAGCACTTGGTACATTCTTTTAACAAACTTAATAATAATAGTTATTTAACATTTCAACATAACACATTTTTTATAAATGACTAACTTTTAAAACCCAACTACTTATATCGTCACGGAAAAATAAATATTTTATTAATTTTGTTTATTCTATCTGACTTTGTTGTTGTCGCTACATTCCAGAATGCTCGCTTCAAGGGATACTCAGATGGAGTTCGAGCGGTGGGATGAGTAATCTCTTTTGTTTTTCTAAGAGCGTTGGACCTACACGATTATCAGCTGGTTTTCCGAGAGCGTCTACTGCAGACTCTTTAATTGGAATACATAGACGGGGTGGCTTACATTTTGGTGGTTACAAATCTTTTTATGTGTAATACAATCATGTGGTCGACTAGCCAGGAGCTCGGTGGCGTAGTGGTTAGTACGCTTTGGTTTTCGATTGACAACAAAGCTACCTTCGCTATGGTGAGGCCGTGTGGGTGACCAAAACTTTGTGAGTTCCGAGTTCCGTCTCCGAGTTAAGCCGTTGGTCCCGGTCGCTATTGCAGCGGTTTTTACCCACCAACGGGTGTTACTTCCCTCCTCATGTGTTTCTCCATGAGGAAGACCTATACCCAGCAGTGGGACGTATATAGGCTGAGAACGAATCGACTAGTTAGGACAGCTACTCACGCAAGAGATTGTGAAATCAACCCCCGTATAAACTTTTCAGAGTAAATGACCTTTATTACATGGGAATAAAGACACGTGTTTACATGTTCATTCTGGTGACTGTACACGAGCATGAGGTTGCCTTACACTTTGCCCAATCCATGGCAACTCGCTCGCTTTGTCACTCGTGGACTTAAATATAGCAGACGAATTTCTTCAGAAACTAAGGCGTGATGACAGTATTGTTACATTACTCATGGAGCTAAAATTTATTCTAGGGGTTAGTATAAGTTTTCATTGTAAAAAAGTCAACATTTTAGTTGCTTTAGGCATGTTAATTTTTATGGGAAACGTAAAGAAATACCCTAAAGGAAAGTAGTTGAAATCGCGTTTCCCATAGAAATTGACATTCTTAATGCAACTAAAGAAGTTAAGTTTTCTAAAATGAAAACTTACACTAGAGGTATTGTGGAAAGTCTACCTAAAACATTATTGGCTCTATTTCACTACATTCTGAATTCAAAGCTCTCTACATGTTTGTGGCTCTATGTCCACATTCATTATTATAGTCCTTGCTTTATAACTATTAAATTTTATAGAACTGTAGAGCATGTATTACCGATGTCCTAATAATAATTACTAGATTAGATTGCTTATGAATTTTAAATAAGCAATATTGTGAATATTAATTAAATAATATTAATTAATTTTATAATTTCCAATGCAAATTATGCAAATATTTGTCTTGCGAAACAGAAATCAGTGCTATGATAAATAATAGACTATTAACATTCAAATATTTAATGATTTTATATAAATAAATTAGACATGTAATATGGGCAATTACTTAATATTACTGTACCGTAAAAATGGCACAACTAAAATGAAAAATATATGAATAAATTTGATAAACTAATATTTTCAAAATGGTGTTGATACTTTTATCAGCAAAACTTTTATTTCTTACCTCAAAATTATATTAGTTGGGTACTTGTAAAATATCTTTAAATTATTTCTTATCAATGATTATAACTATTAGGTACTGGTTATAAAGTAAATGGAATATTATACTTAATTTTTACTTCGTACCCAATGTTTTATTCGAATATTTATTTTCAACCCCCATACTAGACAAATCAAATTTGAGCCCGGGTAATCTTGTTAAAAATCGCGTGTGTACGGCTACATATTGCTTTTCAATAAGATGACCATCCGTCTTGCCTCACTAGGGGGCGACTATATTAGAAAACCTCTTGTCAGGTACTTGCAGGCACTATATGGGTGCCTACGTCTTGAAAGTATTAAGACCGATAGGATGGACTAATATTTGAAAATGAGTAATATTTGAAATTGAAGGACATTTTTATTAAACAAACCTATTTAGTCTTAGCTTTTGCGGCGACTTTGTTTGCGTAAGAATTACCTTGAAATAACAATGATAAAATGAAAATAGACTTTTATATTCTTCTAGCAAAACTGCAAAAAATTCCATTCAGTAGTTTATGCTTGTTAAAATTCTTACATAAGTATGAGAATTTATGAGCTGCTTATTATTATATACCGCCGTTTTATATCTATATTTTGTAAAAAATGAATTGAATTATAGTTTTAGCAAAATTAATAACAAATAAGCAATATTTTAATACGCAATTACATCTCATAATTAGTGTTTTTGTGCTTACGAGTAAAAAATTATGTGTAAATAAATTATCAAAGCGTTTTCTAATTGAGACATTCAAAACTGAACCTTGTGCATATACGCTAAGCAACAATAATGCTTCATTATAACGATTTTCATTACAACTTCATCTTCGAAACTCGGAGTCTTAAAAAGAACTTAAATGCTAAGATCATAAAGGTTGGTCTACACGCACATAGAAGTTGGTTCACCATACGCTTTTACGAGCGTAACGGAAAGTACGGAACCATGCGGTCGATCGTTTGGGTTCGGGCAGAATTAATTATGCAAACAAAAGCCCGCGTTATTGTTTCCTTTGAACTTGGAACTGTTTGGACATTTTGCGTAATTTTTAACAAAATAGTCACATGATTCTTTGGTGTCCCTTTTCAATTGTTTTATTGCTCTATGTGAACTGCCACATTGTTCGAGGCATTTTTCTTTATTTGGACGTTGACGTTTTGATCACTGAAATAATTTTATAACAATTTTTATAAGATCGATGTAGTTAACTACATAGAAATTAGACGTAAAATGATTTGTTAATATTTATTAGTGTCTATGTCCAAGTTTCAACCTTGTCGGTCTATCTTTATGTCATTTATACGATGTAGAATCGTGTCGGTACAATAATTTTAATGAGCACGCGACTATTTGCTAAGCTTACTAATGAGTATCTTTAACATTTCCTGAAACCCTTTTATTAGAACAAATACGAGACTTGGGTGTTTAAGATTTATTACCAAAGGTCATAAATACAATATTACTGAAAGAAATATATTTTACATTTTTTTTTACATTCAAAACCTCAAATAAATTTTCTAAGACAAATGCAATTGACGGATTGTTAGTACATTGTGGGTTTGCAATTGTAAAAAATATATTTGTATTTAACCGAGAAATAACCAAATGTGGTCAACTAGCATGTCACCTAATTCCCCATTACGGACACAGCTATTGTTTCCGCAGTAATTTATGTCGGCAGTAAAAATATGATTAGCGCTCCGGCTTATTGAGACGTCACACAGCGGGACTTTTACGAGCTCATTTGGGCAATTCGGACCCACTTCCTCGAACCATGAACGACCATCGAACCAAGACCTTCTTTTGAACCACACGACTTCTCCACGAGAGGTCAAATTAAATTTGTCGTGAATCTCGGACAAGAACTGTTTGTGCCGATTGTAAAAGAGCAATGAGTGAGTTGTAAACTTTATTGACGTCATAAACGCGCGTGTGAATCTTCGATGTGAGAGCGCCTTAACGAGGCCCAATTGACGCAACCGCACGTCTAATTAAATGAAAATGTCGTCCAAAATAAGCGATACCTAAAACTGTACCGAGACACAAGAGGTGGTGGCGTTATAGAAAAAAAGACCTAATATCTCAAATGTCAAAATGTGACATTGAGTGATTTGTAGCTAAGCTCCGCCTGTCCTGCGTTTCAAACATCACCGCTCGGGGCAGACAGCTGAGCTCTAAGCTTTTGAAAGCGCAACGGAGTGCATACGACTATCCCGCTCGCACTTACTAGCTCGCGCACCTCCGTCTCAAACGGCGGATAAGACTATCCTATTCTATAAACGGTTCGTACCTATCGCTATAGTTACCTGAGTGCTTTTGTGTAAAAGTTCAACGCTTTTTCTTCATGCATTTTTGGTTTATAAAAAGATTTGTGAAACTTGCACAAGAGAATTCGCACTTCTGTACAACGTCTTTTATTGTAAGAATGTCTCACGGCCAGTTTTGTAATATTTTATAGAAATACCATTTCCTCTGTTATCATTGTATATTATTATGAATACTCACTAATGTATTTTGTATCTTGGTATAAATTCTTGAACGTACCTGTAACAAAAAATACAATACAGTGTTTAATAAAAATTCATTGCATAAATTGTTTATGGTATGATATCAATTAAGCATGTGCAACAGTAGCTCATAAGCCAATGTTAAGCGATAAGATAAGCCTAAAAAAATAATTTATTCGAGTCGTCTAATTGATTATTCGGCATCTGGAATTTATAATCGAGTGTCTATGCTTTTACAATTACAAATGTCTATTAATTTTACTAGCAGTTCATTCCCACATTTAGTACTGTTTATCGATTTGTGGCCTTAATCGGAGCAAAACTCCCAAGAGCCAATTAGTAATAATCGATTATCGCGATGTTATATTGATAAATCGACTATTATAGTTAACTGATCTTGTAAATTAAATTTTTAATTACAACTTCATGTTATATTACTGTTCTCTTGTATTAAGTGATTAAAAATAACGGTTGTTTTAAAATAAAGTACTATTTATTTTTAAATGTCTCCGACATTTGTAGACATCACAAAAAGTTCAAAAGTTGTATGGAGAAAATACAGTCATCACTCTTAATACTGTCACGAAATTCGCTGCCAATTATTGAGTGGTCTATTTATTTTTTACCAAAAGCCAATTAGAAGCAGACAGACAGTGGCTAAGCTTTGTTCTAACTCATCGTCTTGGGACTCCGCTATATAGATATAAATAGCCTCACTTTAAGTGGTAAAGCATGCCGACGATGTCCCTTCTTCCGTCCCTCTGATAACATCGCATTAGGGAACAGAAAGAACCGTCTGCTACTGGTTTGTGTTATTATAAAGTAGTTATTAGATATAAGTCCTTGGAAGATATATTGAAAAAGAAGTATATAGGTCTTTAAAGTTATACAGTTTAATTTATTGTATAGGTACTTCATATTTGATTTTATTAGTAGAAGCTGTGTATTACTAAATTGCACCTATTACTCAATAGAAATATCAGTAATCGGTAAAGAGAAACATTAATATTGAGCCAGTTTCGAAAAACCGCAAATGTATGTTGAAAATCCGATCGAAATCAGTGGCTATTAAGAGAAATTGAAAGCAATGCAAGGGGTCTGCTTCTCAAACAGGCCGGGTTGTTGGATTGACTAATGTAATGGCTGAACAAACAGTACAATGATAAAGAAGTGCCGGCGTGGGGCTCGGTGTGTGGCTAGAAATTATTAAGTGACCCGCTTGTAATAGCGGGTTCTCTTGAAGTTAGTTGGAATAAGAATTCAACAACACGATTTCAAGGCAACACGTTGTGGATAGTTGATGTCGTCATTTTATCATTTTTAATATTTTTGTGCTGTTATAAAAAATGAATCCAGATGCTTACATTAATTAATTTTTATTTTTATTTCTATCAATAATTTGTTACTGTTTATTTAATTAATATCTACATATCGGAGACGTTTCATAATCTGATGCGAATAATTATTACCTTGCTCTAAATTACAAAAAAAAATTGGTCTTGATGTTTTTCGTAAAATTTTGCTTGTAATTCCTGGCATCAAAAATTAGTCAGTGTCTTTGCCTAATTCAGTGTAATTACAATGGAAATGTGATGCTATCGCAGCTGATAGCCATCAACGTAAGACCAACAAGCTCGTCGTAATTCTAAAGTGGTTTCGCAACAATTTGCTGAGGCGATTTTTTGCGTCAATTAGCATTGAATTCGAAATTCTTAGCGGGAGGGCTCACGAGGTTATTTCAGGTATTTGGTATGACTGTAATTTAAAAATGTTATAAGTTTTCTATTATATGGGCAAGGAGGGTCTAGGTCTAGGAATGTGGTATTTTACTTTATAAAATATTCATTTAAAACCTTGAGAATATTTGATAAGAGTTGAATTACAAAATTACCTACTTAAATCAATAGATACTATTGAAAATATTCGCACGTAATAAGAATTATGGTTTCGATTTTATTGTTTCTTTTTTAATTTACGAACTCCATCAAGATTGTAAAATATAAATAATGCAAAATGGTAATACGAGTTTGTAATAATATTTTTTGTTTTGGCGCATTACTTTCAACACAGTTACTAATAGTATAAGTTGAAACACTTCTAAGTTCGCGACTAAAGCTAAGTTTATACAGATATGTCAAGGCTTTACAGTGACGACATCGGAAGTGGCGTGGGCGGGAAATGAGATGCGAGTGTGTGCCACGCCTAACTTCGCTATGAGATTATGTTTGTTGGTCCGTGGAACACATACTTTCATAAAAATGTACTATATGATTTATACAATAAAGGAGAATGAAACGCTCCCATACAAACTTGGGCCCAGTATGTAAAGAAATGAAAATGGTGCCGAAGGAAAGGTTCAAACTCATAGAACTCTCACAGAAAATTTTATCAAAATCTGTCATCAAAAAGCTGAGATATTCTAGGTTTTGTAAAAGTGAGGTTATGTTCTTTATCTTCTTTATCTTCCGAGATATTCTAACTTTCTTAACCGACCCTTAATTTTTGCTCGCGAGTGTAAATATTATCATTACCTCTTTGCAAATAAGAACAATCTATTATGCATTTATGTAAACTTGTTTCATAAAAAGAAGAGTTTATTATAATAATTACTGAAAAAGTGTCAGAATTGCTTCATCGTTTAAGGGTCGTCGGCCTAGTATATTGCAGTGACTTATTGCTAATCCACAATTAACACAGTGATCCATGGTTTCAACAATATCCAATCCACAAGCCGGCGTTATAATCCAAATAAACAAGTCCAACGTGCAAGCGATCTTTAGTGTCCAATGTAAAGGCAAGGGTCGTACAGGGTAAGCAGGTTCGGAGTCCGTAAAAAACACAGCAGTGGTCGTCGAAAATAGAAAATAAAAGTAAGAGCACTCAAAACGCATAGGGAAACACGAGAAGAGTGAGAGTGAAGCGCAGTTGACGTTCCTGTCAAATGTGATGTGACATCTGACAGACTAAAAAATATTGGTTTCAATCGATTATGTATCGATTAGTACGAGTGTTTCTGGTTATTATTTTGTTTATTTGAAGAAAATAAATAATAATTTTATCATTTTACGATTTCATAACATATTTTAATTGCATTTTCAACATTTTTTCTGTAATTGAATGAATGTTACAGTGTTTATTGTTAATCAATTATTTTATCGATTACAAAACTAAAATATTCTTTTGATTATATTTACGTTTCCTGACGATGAAGCTTTGCAATTTTTTGGTATTTTCCATAAAAAAATATAACCTATTTTTGGACCAAGTTTCAACTCATTACATTCTGGGCCCAACATTTTCCATCTCCTTTGCTAACAGAATAGATGAATTGAGTAATTCTTGTTATCGTCTTGTATACGGCAACACTAAAAATGTGTCAGAGAAACCGTGAAACGCTGTAATTAATCTGAAAAACCTGGATAAACTTTCATACAGAGAATTATAAGAGGATGCTGATATCTTAGAATTCTCTAACATAACTAAACATCATTTTTTAAAATAAAAAACATACATATTATATAAATTAATGTTACAGGAAACATTCAAATTACTTCTTGTCGCGCACCTAGGAGGTCCGACTGTGTATCATTAATAACCGTAACTAATGATTTAACATAGTTTTTGTACAAACAAATTCTTGTTATATTAATATTCAATCTTAAATTTATCACTTTGAAAGGTAATTTTTCTTTGTGACGGATATTTTCATTTCGGTCGCTAAGTTACCATTTTACAAAGCAAAAGAAGATCGATTTTTTTCTTTAATAAAGAAACTTCTCCTCTACTACTTTTTTTAACAAATCCCGTTATACCTAAGCAAGTAGGTAGGTACAGTCACGTGCAAAAATATGTATACACTTTTGACTCTTATTAGTAGCGAATAAAGACTATCACCTGTCAAACGTGTATATATAGTCGTATTTACGTACGTGACTGTACAAGGTTTTTGCTTTTAACTTTGTGGTGAAGTGTCGACCAGTTAAGATTACCTCGTTAGCCAGATGTTTTAAATCTAAATTATATCATATTTATGCTTAAATACAGTTTCGAGACACACATACACAGGTGCGATAGGTAGGTACCTATACCAAATGGGGAAGGAAGGTTAATGAGAAAAATTAATGAATGATTAGTGTCAATTAAGCGGTTTAAATATTTTTTGCATATGCTTAACATCAATGTTTCGAAAATGTCGATATTCAATATGAGGGTATACCGCTTGCTCATACAAGCTGTTGCCCAAGCTAAATACGTAGTTGTTCTGACTCTTATTGCAACCGCTCAAAGTTCAAAATGGAAGTTCACAACGTCTGCTAAACTTTCTTTACCGATAAAGTTATTGAGTTCTAAAGGGTAATCATATAAATTGCTTGTACATAAAAAAGGTCAATATTAACAGTATTTATTAAGGTGGTCTTTGGCGATCGCTTGTTTCGATAATCAGTACAACGCCTACTTCCTACCCGTAACACATGTTGTATGTCTTTGAGCCGCCGACAAAAATAAAGCAGGTGGAATATCATTTTATTTCCAAATTTATATAAAAATAATACAAACATTTTGCCACTTAAATAGGTAAGTATATATTGTAATTATATTGATGGAGGCATTGAATAACCGAGTCCCTTATGAAAACCCTCTATTTAGACATGACATACACGTCTCATACATAGCTATTTTAAAGGGATTCAGCTAAATGGGTTATCACCTTCATTTATCCTTTCGGATGATATGTCATTGTTATGTAAAAATATTCGTAATAATTATTATTAAATAAATTACCATTTGACTCAAAATTAATAGTATGTTGGTTATAAAAAGAAATATTTTCAAAATCATGTCCGAAATTCTCATCGCATTATATGTGAAAACCAAAATGAAAGTTATACGGGTGTACTTCGCCAACAACTGGTTGGATTTCTGTGAAAACTTAATATAACAAAGTCGACTTTCTCAAAATTTTCTTTAGACCAAGCTTGCTGTATATTATATTATACCTTAACATTTTATCATAAGAGTGAATTTTACTTGACGCATCGTAGTTCAGCTGTGTCATGGTTTTCGTGACATACTCTTCAACATTAATTACGTCGACACTAAATTAATCGGTAAATTTTACAGACATCTTCATTCTTAACTTCATGACTGTCATATTCAATCGAATATAATGAACAATCAACTGAAACTTTTTAAAAGTAATGAAATCATCATGTTTGTTGTGCATGGCACGAAGCTGTGAAGTATTTCAATTGGTACAAGCAATCATTTGACTCAATTAATCTAAGTCTTCTAATATCACAGGCCTTAGAGTAGCATGAAAACTTCGTAAACGCTGTTTTATTAACCCTGCTATGGTCGCGCGGATTACATATGTAAGGCCAGGGTGTTAAAATACAAAATATTTATTTCGCAGACGCTTCAAATTTGTTAGCTCAGACTCCATATACTTTATGCTCAATAGTCCCCGACCCTGCTCGATTGCGCTCGCGTATTGGCGTCGGGTAGTTTTTTCGGGAGAAAGGGTTGAACCGCGCGGTCTACATATGTGATATAAATATAAACTATAGTTTTCATTAGTAAAGAAAATGGCGTAAAAATGTTTTCATCTAAAATATAACCTGAAATTAAAACGGACTGCATATGTAATCCACTGTAGGGTTAAATATTATTTAGAGTTTTTAAATATACTGCAAGGTTTTTTGTATATAAATACATAAACTTTCACGACCTCCGAGCGAGGTCGAGAGGTCTGTACGCTAGTCTCAAGGGGTCGCCATCTCGAAAGATTCTGAGTTCTATCCCCGATGCGGGCAAATTTTTGTGTGATGAATACAGGCATTTGTCCTCCAGTCTTGGATGTTTATATATGGACTGATTATATTCTCAATATTTACATGTATTTTTCTTTTAACTATATTTATCTGTCATCTAGTATCCGTAACACAAGCAGCATTGGTTGCTTAAAATGGGGCTAGTTCACAGGTGTGAATGTCTAAAGATATTATTAAATTCATAAATAAGAAGAGGTATGCTGGGATTGTAAACTCACATTTTGTCTGATATGCTTAGATCCCTGTGTAATTAGGAATGAGTCTGCGATGTACTGGGTTTAGTGTGCATGTACTCTATACAAGGTTATTTAAATTTAAATCATTGATACATTCAATTTCAGAAATATGTAACCACTTTGACAGTAAATGACTCTTAATACTAAGAAACAAAGATTGTTACCTCTAAAATGTGTATACATATGGTTCTACTCGACTGTACGACGACGGCTTAAGGCTGCCTCTAAGGAGTAGAACAGTTTTTTCCCTTTCGGGTCTCGCTGTCGTAAAAGCAATACATATCTTGCGCAGTTTTGTTATTCTTCAAGATGACTTGCTATTTACACACAGAATTTCATACATAAAAAAACATACTAAAATTACTCCAAAAAAAACGTAACAAATTCGCCAGTATTTTCTCAAGGAATTCGCCAATAAACAAACGTTTCACCACCAAATACGCTGTCCCCGATTCTAATAGGAATTCTAAGCACACTCCTATCGAAGGGTCCTACTCGGTAAGCGTTAAACCCACTAATACATTTTCAGCTCGTGCCGACATCGGCCAAAAATCAGACTGGCCGCGTCGTCTTGCATAACAAACAGGGTGCGAAACAAAATTCTGTGCGATTCTGTAATCTGAGTGCTGGTGTAGGTGTTTGTGAATAGAAAGTAAATATCTGGTAATGTAATGTAATGGGTATGTTATATTTGGGGTCTTGGTTGATACTAAATGTCTTAAGGTTTCAGGGACTCACTGATAGCAAAAAAATTCAAAAAAACGGTATGTTATCGAAAGAAATGAATAGAAATGTAAGGTTACGCAAGCTATTGCACAGATGATTTTTAATTAAAATATAAGCTATATTTAGTAATTGATTTTAGATTCAACGCATTCAAAAGCGGGACCAACATCCATTAATAATTACCTATTAAAAAAGTCCCATACTGCTACGACGTGGCTACGACAGTTAAAGATACAATTTTTAAAAAAAATCAGAACATGTACACTAATTTTTTATACATAAATAAACAAAAGACAATCAACTTTACGACATCGACACAGGGCAACAAATAAAATCGACCACAAACATCTGAATCACCCATCGATAGTAAGAACCGGTGGGATTCCCTTGGCACTGAGCTGAACCATTAAATTCCCGTTTATGAACCACTTAGGTACGGCAGCTTCGAACGTTTATGCACTCGTAATACCAACCTTAATTGGTATATTGAGATAAAACCTTGTAATTGTCAGTTTATAGTTTGTTTCTGTTAATTTTCACACTCCATTTTGAGAATCACCTCATTAAATCCCTTGTGATTGAGTCGGGCGCTACATAATTTTTAACAGGAACCTTGTTAGACAATTCTTTTTTATTTATGAATATATAATTTAATAATTTTTAAGAACTTACTGGTAAATAAATATTAATCTTAATAACAACCGTTGCAAGGTTGGTCCTATTGATCACGGTTCGGTACTAGAATTGTACTGTATATTATGCAAATCACTTGCCGCACACTACATAGAATGTACCCAAACCCAACGTAACAAGAGACCTAAACGCATCAAGCAATCCACTTATGCCTACCCCTTCGGGAATGAAGATGATACTTTATTTGTACGTTACAATAAAATTTTAATCTGATTCATTAACGGCAACTGCGTATAAGATAAAGACATCAACTTCAACATAGAGCATTCGTTTTTTTTATGTCGTATTATCGATGCTATTTATTTTTATTTATCCATTTACTGTCCATTATTTACTTCGTTTTACTAAACAGTTGAATGGTATTAAATATTAACTACGTACTCTTATTTAAATAGCTATTATATCACAAGAGTCCGCTCGGTACTCGGTTGATTCCGACGCGTGAGTACTTTAATTACTCGTTTCGAGTATGATTTATGTCATGTCCCAGACATAAATGGCAGCAGAGGACGCTTCTGTTTTTTCTGGCGTTCGCAGCCTGAAATTTTGGTACTAAGCTGGCATTAAGTAGGTATATTGAAAATATCTAAAAAAAATCTTTAAAGTGAAACGAAAATCGGCCTTAAAAATTTATTTAATTGACTTATATTATGAGCAATGTATAACTCACTTGTTTTTACCTAAGATGATATCAGACTGTATGAGTTCTTACACAGCCTCCGACTTGATTCTTTTTGTTGTTATCAATGCTTGAAAAAAATATCCACTATTTTTATTTGATAGACACTTAACATTTTGTATCGAAAGAAGGGAATCGATGTGTACAATCACTCACGATTTCAGTTCACATATAGCCCGTGAGATACGTATTTCGTAAAAGCGTGCGAAATTGACCAATTCGAAAGTGTTTCGAAATATGGAAGTCGTTAAGTTGGAGTTTAGTTACGGTCAGAGGAAATTGGACTAGAAAATAAAATATCAAACGGGGTCATGGCTCTGTCGTTCTCAGACTATGAAGCTACAGTTGCTCAACTTGTATGTTGATAAACAAGCATCTGTATACATAATCACGTCGGCGACAATATTGTGAGAACGCTCATTTTATTTGCATAAAACTACAACCTGTTCTTTTATTGCTGGCTATGATTGAGCTTTTTTCGCCAAGCTTAGCCTACTTCATTGAATATACATCTTGCCAAACAAATTTAAATTAAGAACTTGATGATTCTAAATCCAAAACAAATGACAATCGTTTGAAGTGATCAGTGAAACTAATTCAAAACGACTTGTAGGTTTATTTTCCAAATTCAAATCCAAAGCTCCACCACGCTTTCACCGACCACCCTGTAACTTTGTCTCGAAACGCATTGCCTTGCTTACGAAAACGAGAACAAAACAAAATGTTCTTGCGCAAAACTATTCACTCACTATTGTTGCATGATTTTGGGATCTCTTGTAATATCGTGTACCGTTAGACCCACGCGTCTCGAGATAAAAAACTAGACTAGTTTCTTTGTGATTTCGGACAAAAGGCCGTAATATGATTTACTGGATTTTCTGTCCTTTTTGACACAAAATAACAGACATTTTTACAGCACCGCAGATCTTTTGTTTGTTGCATCCGATGCGCTCATAAAAATTTCGTTGCCGATCTATTCATTATATTATTTTAAAAGTTTCTTGGTATTCTAAATTTTTTAATTATGTATTCTTTACAGTTGTCTTAATTTACACACAAGAATGCTTAATAATTACTAATTTAAATACTCATGTCTTAATTCAAACGCCTCATGTCAAGTTATTGTTCATTTTGTATACAAGCTAATTCTTTATTTGTCTATTTTTCCGGCGTGAAGTTCCCATGGGCTTTGGACGCCGCTAATGTTACTTCAAGCTGCAAATTAGGTGATGTGTATGTGAGAATTCAAATTTGTATGCATTTTCCTAGTTCTAGACGCACCGTTGAGCCGTCCGCTTTATTGTTGATATAACGCTATCTCGCTTTATTTACTGCCTTTGAATAAGAAAATACAGCTTCCGCCTCATATGGAAACGAGTCACTTAATTCGGGTGCTTACAAAACGATTTATTATCGAGGCATTAGTCGAAACGTAAACGCGAAAAGGAATAAGTGATTAATCAAAGTTTCAACTCGGATTGGTAGCATTCATTGAATTCTGTTCTGTTAAGTTTCGGTGTTGTATTCAAAACAATTGCGTTCGATTTACGATCGGCATTTGTTCGGGCTAAATTTAAATTGTTAGCGAGACAAACAATTTGAGTATTGCTCGGAGGGCCTGTCTCGCGCTCGCCTCTGCCACCTATCGTGATTTAGGAGTTTGCCACCACACTTAAATCATAGCCGTGTCGTGTTCGAGACAGTACGCGTACACTTTTTGCATTCGCGAAGCAGTCTACCCCGATACAGGAATCACTTAACACTTCGCCTTCCGAGTGTTTTGTTTGTTTTGGTTGCCGCTTTTCAGTGAAACTACCTTACACCAACGGTTATGGTTAGAATTTATTCAATATATACTCGTATAATAGGGATTAAATCTGGAGGGTTCCTGTATTAACAAAATTACTTACCTTGAATTGAATCGGTAATCTTATGTAAAGTGGTATGAATAGTCGTTCTCGATACGGCTTAAACTACAATCACATTGAATTCATACAAAACAGACCCTGTATTTATTCGTATGTAATTAAACTAGACGCTACGGTGCCGCTATATTACATTATTTTGTACTTTAAAAAATACTAATTAGTTTCTAAGTGGAAAAAATTTACAGGCTTTGAAACGAAAAAGAAAACGGTAAACTTCACTGCACGTCAATGTAATGGTCCAAGTATGAGGAGGATTTGTCGAACTTGTTCAGTTTCGTGGTTATAGCGTGCGTCGCGCCCGCGTGGCGTGTCGTGTCGCGCGTGGCATCGCGGCGTGTCGTCGCGACTGTGCGGGCGGCGCCTCGGCCGCGCGCGGCGCACTGCCGCGCCGCCGCCGCCGCGACGCCTCCCCTGCACCCCGCGACGGAAACTTTGACCAACTTGCTCCTTTAATCTTTTATGTATTGCCAGTTTTATATACAGGATATTCGTTAAATGTGACGTCCTAAAATCGCAAAAAATATTGAATTGTTCTTTGGGGGCTATGTCCAACAGCAGACGTCATACGGCTGATGATGGTTCGTTGGTAACTGTAATAATAACTTCAACAACCCACTGAATATATACTTTTAAGTATTGCCAGTTTTATATACAGGATATTCGTTAAATGTGACGTCCTTAAATCGCAAAAAATATTGAATTGTTCTTTGGGGGCTATGTCCAGCAGTAGACGTCATACGGCTGATGATGGTTCGTTGGTAACTGTAATAATAACTTCAACAACCTATTGAATATAACCAGTTCGCAAAGTAAATAAGTGAAATGAATGAAACTTTTTATTGAATATCTTGTCTGGAATCTAGCGGTGTTTCGTAGCATAATCTATTAGGTAGAGCTTACTTTTTTATTCAACACAATTGACAAATAGTCAAACTGCCCGTATGACCACAATAGTCGCCTTAAATTTGATGCCAATAAGACAACAATTATGTCTGAAACTCCTACACGAACCTCGGTGTATGTTTTCAAGTTTTGACATAAGAACAGGTGGACTCACAGTACTAAAGTTAAAGTTCTTTCCAGTACAAATAAAATAAATAAATTTATGTTAATCCAGCACATTTAATGCACCAAGTTACACGGCTAAGTAACTCGACAATATACCCCTACACTTCATTACATAAAAATCCTTATTCACCCATAAATATTGCTTTAAATTCACCCATATTTTTTATGGGGCATTAAAATTTCTTTCAATAATATAAAAAGCTAGCGAAATTTCCTCGCGAATATCCTCTTTGTTGGGTATTAATACAAGCGCCAATACACCCAGGGGATGCCGAAAGCTTTTTGATTAAAAATTCTTTCGGAACTGTTCAGGACAGAAACTCGCCTCTAAGTGGTTGCTTTGAACGGTTACGCAGCGTGTCCGGGTAGGGGATGAATTGGGACCTCTCTTAAAAGAATGCGAAACCATTTAAAATTTTCAGGCACTTAATTGAAATAAAATTCTTAAAAAAATATTTAAATTAGCATTTTACATTTTAAAAATAGAATCTTGTTGCTTCCTTATTCAGACAGTGTTTTGTTATATAAAAGGAAAGTCTCGTTGGTTTTCCAAATTTAAAACTAACCTAGTTGTCACTTCCACTGAAACGGCAAATGTCACGATATGGTGATTTCAAATTCCTAGCATGGTGTAGACTGTTTACAAGCTCGCTAGAATCTTGATAAGATAATGAATTCGTAGTAGGAGGCCGAGTCGGCGTAAATTTAGTTTTAGACCAGAAAACTAGCGTAAACGTTGGAAATGCGTATAGCGGCCGATTGCCCCCACGACTAAGTGCTAGGCGGATTAGGACGTGCCCAATGTGTAGTCCAGACCTACAATTTAAAAAAAAAACATATTGAAAAACATCAAATGCAACTGAGATTTTTTATTGCGTGTGTGGAGGAAGCTTTATCGAATACATTTTATTCCCATAAAATACATATGATTTTATTAGTGGGTATATATTCATGCCTGTATCCTCGTGGGATAGGCAGAGATTACAGCCCTTTACTTGCTTCACTAACTTTTACAACTAACAATAAATTACAAAATATATATTTCCTTGTCTTTAGAGCGTCACAGATCACTTGAAAAATGTAAAAATGTAATATTACACTATTATGAATCGAAAGATTAACATTCAGTTATAATTCCCAAGGTGTACTATGAATACGGGGAGTCCCGCCGCCTACGGCTCACAAAGGCTCCCTAATCGCCCCCCGCCCCCCGGAAAAGCGTGACGACCCACAAATATAATTTTAGGTAAAACTTTCCCCTATTGTTATGGATGTCTACTGATTTTCGGGTGCATTGAGCGGGGGGGTTGTTGTGTTTTGTTTGATGTGTGAATTTATGGAGTATTTTGAGTATTTGATGGTGTTTAAACATTTGAATAATCATTGTTTTGGTATTCAGACGATTTCCTTTTATTATGAATATGAGTATTATGTCTTGTTGCAACATCAATGTAAAAATCTTTAGATTTTAATCTTTGTTTCGGTATAGGAGTTTGGTATAGCTTAATTTATAGTTGAATGCCATAGTTGGCTACAAAAGTCCCCATTAAATTCCTAAGATGGGTCAAGAAAATTATTATATTTACACCTTAAGACTTTGACTCTACATAATTTACAACAAGACTATGAATTTCGTGTCTAACCTTTTGAATTTGGAAGCGACGTAAAAGCTCCAAATTCAAATCAAAAGGAACGCAAAACGCTAAAAGTCATTTACGAGCACTAACGGCCAAATATGATAGTGGGGAATAGACAGCGGACGCGGCTGCGTCACCGGTCCACACAATCGCGGCACTTTTTAATTTATTTCGTCCACAAAAAGCTTTCTGCCTTTTTATTTTCATTTCAACGGAGACTTGCGCTGTAGCGGGATCTCTATTTTTATTTATTCCACTCCAGCTTTTTTCTCTTTTTCAATTTCGCTTCGATCGACGGCGCGGTAGACGGATCTCATTTTAAATTGAATCCGTCCGCATTTTTCCTTTTCTATGTAACAATTCTAATTGGTGCTATTTGCATGTGACCCCCTATTGTTCGGTTTATTAGGAGCGTTGGAACAGGTGAGCGATGGTGATCGATACGGTCGCGTGATACCGCCGTCTTTGAATAAAAAAGCTTTTTGCAAATTAGAAATTTTCTTTTCCGTGTGGTGAGGTCAGCATGTACTCAAAGTTTCTTCGTTGTTTTGTTCTATAAAGTAACTATATTGCTAGAATTTTTCAAGAAAAAATTTAATATTAAGCATTGACATGTAAAATATTGAATTGATTGTACCTACATTCATCTTTAAAATAATAAGGATTTAGTGGAATCAAGAGAAGTAAGTACACATTACTATAAAATAATAACATAAAAAAGTTTTATTATAAAACATATAATTTTTAAAAGAGTTATCCGAAACTGTACGTTTCATACCACAACGATTACGTAAATCTATTAAACCTTCAATTAAAATTGCAAATGGCGGGCGTCCGAATTCGAATTTCGAATAGACTGTCACGTGTCTGGTGTTGTCGGATCACATGCGGGAGACCATCAAGTATGTGGGCATGTCAGGTATGTGTAACCGCAGAGGATTAATTTCAAATGAGTATAGGCTATAATATTAGTACAAATAAGAACTAATTTTCAATGTAAAGTTTTCAGATAATCAATCAACTTTAATATTAAAAGGCGTAAAATGTATAAGTATTTTACAACACGATATTAAAGAATAAACGTGACTGTTGTAAACTATATTAGATGGAACCGCCTTAATGGATTTATAATGTCTTTATCTTTTATGAGACAAATCAGTAACGACCCTTTTCGTAAAGATAAATTAGCTTTAGTTTTTCAAAAAATTTATTGTACATAAATGACGTTCAATTTTATATTCACTTGCGAAAATACATCGATACATAGAAAACTCGATACGGCACTAATAAATATGTATCGGAGCAGGTGCGTTGCCATGTTCAACTGGGTGATAGGAACGATTTTTTATCGATACATCAGACTTATCGATTACAGACCTAATAATGATAGGCATACCTAATAATAATTATATCATCAAGTCATAAAATATTAACAGTATGTACCACTACATTAACATTTAATTCGTGGTTTTTATTTCATTTTATATTTTAATAAAATAAGATAAAATATGACTTTTAAATTATACGAAATATCAACATAATCAGTAGAACAATAATAATTATAATCGTTATTACTATTTCATTACATTTCGTCCACAAAAACAATGCGTGGCATCAACTCATGCATATTACGTACGAGCAGGTGCGCCGGACATTAACTAGGTGCCGCTTACGATTTTGATATCGATACATCGAGCGATAACACGATGCTGCGATGTTTATCGATAAGTAATTTTGAATTTAGAATGTATTGAAAGTTATTGCTGTTCATTTAATAAATAGGTGAATGTGAACTAATTTTAAACTTAGAACGCTTTGAATGTTATTGCTGTACATATTTGAAAAAAGATGAATTTGGGTGAATTTTGAATTTAGAGTGTTTTGAAAATTATTGCTTCTATAAATTAAAAATAGACGTATGCCAATGTAAACGATACAAACGAAGTTCATTATCGTTTTTTCTGAGGTGATTAATTAAAATGTATCGCGAGTTTTACTGTGACTAATTAGATCAGAGAGCATTTAAGTGATAAGTGTGGACGGATTGAGGCGGCCGCAATAAAGGCGTCCATTACGAGTTATCAGTATAATTGCAGGTGTTAAACAAGTTGATTGTTGTAATCTTGTAATTGGCTGTGACTTGTCAGTATCTTCGCTGCGGATTTATGGTCTCGCGTGCGAGCTGTGCGAAAACTGATAGTGTCGTTTGTAATTTGTATGTTACATCTGAGGTTTTGCGCTGTATGGAAAAAAGCATACAAGTCAGTCTTTGAAAGAATTTTTTTTTTATTTACATTTTTCGTTACATCGTTACTGTGAATTTGGTTTTGCTTTTGGAATAAGGATAACAATGAAAAAAAATCCTAGAATAGTGATTTGAACCTTTTGCAATCCTTGAAGGACGAATAAAACTACAAATACATAAAGTTACACCTTTTTCCTATAGGGGTAGGCCACTCATTCCTTCCACTAGAAAAAAACTACGTCAACTAAAAATGTTTAATTCAAAACTAAAGCCACTTGCGAGGAATTGTTTCTTTTTCATATTTTTCTAAAAATACCTAGTGTTACAATTGTTTTATTCATGTGCGGTACGAGATATTTACGTAGAATGACAAATCAAGTCATATGTAAGATGATATGGCATTTTTCAGAATAACAGTAAATTGTAGGCACTTTTCCATTCACCCGGACATTTGATAGCCCTGACCGTATTCGAGACTAGGTGAACTCCGTGCGTTCCGAATCCCGCTCGTAATATAGATTTGCATTAATTATTATTTAAATTGAATTATACACGCGCGAATTCTCGCTACTGTTTGTATGGGAGAATTCAAGGAGAAACGGTTTCTATTTATTTGCGTCAAGTAAAAAGTAAAGTGTTTTTTTTGGTTTTGAAAACCGACTTTTTTTTTTTTATACTACCAGGGCGGCAAACAAGCATACGGCCCACACAGATGGGCAGTGGTCACCGTAGCCTATGGACGCCTGCAACACCGAGGGCATCACCAGCACGTTGCCGACCCTTAAAAAACCTTTTCACGCCCTTATTGTAAGTACTTATTTACCATTTGGTAATTAATGTTATTTTTAGTAATATTCTTAGATTATTAAAGGTACACTCTCTGAACGTAATAAATAAATAACATTCACTCAAAGTCATGCAAGAAAATAATTTTGAAATTGGAATAGCGAACACGATAGTTTATACATTTTTAGAATTGGAACCATAAATTCAAATAATTATTAAATTTGATGCTGATAAATGCCTACCAGTAAATAAAACCTGAAACTATGATATTTCATTTTTAAATTTAAATCTACGCTTCGTTTCCCAGGACAAGATCTAAAATAAAAAGGAAGTATGGTAACTTTTCTTTGGAAGAAAGTTACATGCAAGGAGACGTGTTATGCGACTTATTTCTGATTTTTCGTTTGAGATCGCTTAAATAGACTGCGATTTATGGACGGACGGAGTGCTATTTCCGTCGGTCGAGTTCGAGGCGAGATTTATTTGAATTTGAATCAGGACCCAGGACAGAAGTCGAAGGAAAATTTTAATTGGATTATTAACTCATTGTTAAGTGTGACTCAGCATTATAGAAATGAGAATAGATACCATAAATCATGATTAACTTTGTTGTTCGGAGGAAATTTGCTGCGAATTTTCACGATTGTGTAACTGTGAAAATGCGTTAGCTTATCTTTGACGTTAATTAATCTGTGACGAAAATAAAGTTAAGGCCTATTTGTGTTGTAACGAATGGCTTGCGGAGATATATTGATATATATTTTTTTATTTTCAAGTAAAAGTTTAATAAATTATCCGTGCATGCCAGGTTAATTGTGACATGATTAGAATTTATTACGTAGTTGGCATTAGGTCAAATTTTCTGTAACATCGGTGTAAATTTGATAGAAAAACATCACTTGTAAAAACATTGCATCACAGAGTCATTATCAAATGTCACTTTTCTGTTACATTGGTACATAATGGTGTAAAGATATCAAATAAGAGATCAAATGTCTCGTATTAGTGTTAAGCATAGTTTATCAGCCGCATCTGATCCCTTTGACAATGCAACGGCATCGTTTAAAACAAAATAAATTTGGTCCACACATAAAGCTTTCGACACCGACATGCCCAGAATCCGACTCAACTCGCGTAAATCACCAAGTTTGGTAAAAAAACTGCCGAAATAAAGAGCTCACGTGAAAGTTCAAAAATATCAGCCGTGAATATAATTACGAGAATGAACACCCGCTGGTTTCCTGGCTTCTATTACCACTACCAAGATTTTAAGAACGTTACTCGATTGCAAATATAAATACATACATACATAAAATTACGACTATTGTCCCCTAAGGGTTAGTCAGGTCTAGGCAAAAGCACCGCAAAAGTAATTACCATAAATATGAACAAAGATAGACAAAATAATTTTGGAGTCAGTCTATCAAAATATCATAATAGGAGGAAACGAAAATGGTATACAATGCCATACAAGGACTTTACCACTAAAAAAGAGTTCTTCCAGACAACTTTTGAGCAGAGATTGAATATAGAAATAAAATATAGCCAAACTAATAATTCGAACTCAAGCGAATCTTTTATATCTATTAAATCTATCTCTAATGTATTATTTCATAGCAATTTTAAAGTTGTACTTCAACAGTCTTAATTAAGTATTTTTTTAAAATTTCCCAACTTCATTATTAAATATTTGAATTAAATACTATTATTAAATTTATATTGCTTTCATAATTTATTTATAATTTTTTTTTCCTAAATTTTAAATTTTATTAAATTTAAATTGTACAAATGCTTTAATACCGATCCAATAGTAGTAGATAAGAAAAGGACTCTTTACATAGTTATAAATAAAAGATATTTCTGAAGTCCTACCCGCGCTGAGACTCCTGTCTGTGAATTGCAAATACCAACTGTCTCTGAAGGGGATCTAAGTGTAAGTCCCGAAACACCGGAGGCGACGAAACTTTTTTCATGTCGTGAATTTTTCTACATAATTCATTAAATGCATACTTTTTGTCATCAATCATGTTTTATGAACTTCCTAGCACTTTATTTATCGAATTGAAATTAAAGGACAACTAAATTCGAATTTCGAAAATTCATGGATCTATCATTTTCAGTGCTCAGCCGTGAAGCTTGACTGGTTATTAGGGCGTTCGAATTTCAAAAATTGTTTTGTTTTAGAACAGAGTAAATATTTGTTATATTTACTAGAGACTCCTTTTTCAATATTTTTTGTATTGGGTGTCCCTAGAATTTTTAGTTCCATGTATTTGACTTTTACAGAGTGTTCACTCGCTTATGATCTATTATAATTGTGACAATGTAAGCGAAAACCAAACAACATTAGTAACAAACAAAAGTGAACTATTCAGTTCACAGCTCAAGCGAATGAAAAATGTATTCTATCGCAATCAGAATAAAGTATTCAATCGAACACGACACCAGAATTCCAAACAACTAATTCCGACATAGAAATCGGGCTGCGTCTAAACAATAGTGTTTATAGCTATGATGATTATCAGCGCTGGTATAGCAATTAAAATGTTAATTAATATAAGTAGGAAGCACAAACGGAGCCAGGTTGTAAACCGTAGGCGCGACCGACGAAAACAACCATAAAACTCTTTTATAGGGCACAGAGTAGCTGGGATTGTATAGAAGCTACTTTTAAAATACTCACGGAATTCTTTTTTTTTTTACTTTAAGCGACGTATCTATTTTATGGCGAAGCTAACAATCCCAAAATAAAGAATATAATGACGTTTATAATTTGCCAAAATTTAAGAGACACTTAATATTTTTATGAGTAAAATTAAGTAAATTTTGAACTTTTGATTTTTGACTGGTAGAAAATGCTTTTGGCATTAAGTCCGCCATGTACACCAAATGTACTAAAGTTTTAAATAAATTTTATTACTATATAAACTTCCCTTCATACATTTTTTACTTAATACTATACTCGAACACTTGAATACGTATTATGTCACAGGTTGGCATCGTACCTTTACAGTTATCCCTATAGGTGCTACAAGCAGATGTAATTCTAACTGTATCATAATGTGATGGATTCTTGGCAAGGGCCATAACTACTTACCATCGGGTGGGCTGCTTGTTTACAACTGAAAAAAGATCTGACAAATTGAGAACCGTCTCCTTTTTTGAAGGCGGTTAAAACATAACCAATAGTAAGTACTCCATAAAGAGTGTCCACCGCTCAGCTTTTGTTGGATGTATGCAGCGCAAACTTGACTATCGTAGTAGTCTTAAGGGAAAGCCTTGGTCAAGCAATGGACGTCTCCAGGCTAAAGTTAATGGTGATATTAAATAAACAACTACTTGTGAGATAGTAATAAAATCCTTCCCTTAAGGTCAATGTACACAGCTTTAAGAAAAAAATTGCATGCATTGCAAACATATGAAAAAGCTTTATCTTGCACGTATGATGAATACTGGATGACGAGTACATTTAAAATACATGAAAATTATGTATGCAATCGTTTTAATATTTAAATATATTGAACAAGCGTACGAAAACTGACTGTTCACGTATGTACACAAATTTTGCTCTTTTAATGTGTTTCTTTTTGGGTCATAGAGATATATATAAATACCTAGCATAAGAACAGATAAGTGAGTACGTGTTCGCATTTGAATTATAGTCGTAAACTTGTAAATATTTAGTACTTATTCCTTGCTGTAGTTCCACCTATTGTTATTCGAGTCACACCTCTGTGTTATTCTACTCTATGCACTTATGAAAGCTAAGGTGTTTCACAAATGAACTTGTGGTATAATACGCTTCTATAATAAAAAAAAACAACACAACCGGTGCACTCGCAATGTTATTAGAATATTAAAATTATTTTCACTAGCCTTTCACTTTGTTAAATTTGAAAATAAAAATACTGTTAAGTTCCGCAGCAGTTGTAAAAAGTATAATATACGTTTGATTTTTGTATAAATAGTCTTTTACTTAAGGCATGAAAATATTTTTTTAATGACATGAGGTTCTATGAAGGCTCCTAAGCTGTATAAATTTTCTTTTGTCACATCAGCTTCTTAGGTGAAGTGGAGTCGAATATTCAAGAAAAAAGATTCTTCAGTAAGTTTTTCTTAAAAACAAAACAAGAAGAAGAGACTACAAGCTTGCTTAAGTATCAAGGGAATCCACTCTTTCAAGAAAATAAGATTTTTTTAAGAAAATATTACAAACTTGAAATTCATTATATAGGTTATAGAATTTTTCAAGTTGACGAAAAAAATATTTATTACAAATTTTTATTCAATGTATATTAGTAAGTTTCACAGGATATCAAACTTATAGAAACTAACGATTATAATATAATTTTTTTTATCTGCTTCGGTATAAAAACAGCAAAACTGTTCCGCTAAGCTCTCTTCCATCATTATTTTGTTTTATTCCGTATTAGTAAATTCTTCTCATCTTGGATTCGAAAACAAAAGAAGCATAACAATCCCCAGAGGATGAAGGAACAAACAAAATTCTCTGCAAGTTTTAAACGTGTTTAAATCCGTACTATTTTAAAGCGCTAAAAGCTCCAGCGGTTTTATTCGAAGGAAAAAACCTTTGCGAGTTCGGAAAAGCGATAGACTTTAGGTTCCTTGAGACTAAAGTTAAATATCCATTTAAATCTTCGAGGCTGCGAGTCCCTTGGGAAAACAGCGCTGCAGCACCAACCTAACGCTGAACAACTTCATAGTCAAATTGATTATAGTTGATTCGATAATTTATGGATGAATGTTGCGAATTAGTAGCATTTGTTAATTGATTGATTTGGCTTTAACTTCATTGAATTATTTGAAATAAAAAATTGCAAAAACAATTAGTCGAGCATATTTTTCTTATCTTTCTTAAACCAAAACATATTTATTAGTCTAGTATGGTTTCAAATACTTCTAGAAGTCTATTGATCATATTATAATGTCCTTTATAATGTGCAAGTGATCTTTTCATACCACATTTACCGAAGACACATTTCTGTATATCTGATAAAACGAATAAGTTTTCAATGTAACTCGTAACGTAATTTCCCAAGAGCTTTACGTTTAACAAGACGTGAAAATAATAAGAATTGAAAGAGACCAAATTATATAATGATATGCTTATCTAAGAATATTATTTTTAAATTTCATGCTTGCGTTATACAAGAGTATGTATCAAAATTATATTTCTTTAGTAAAGAACACAAATACAAGACAGCAGAGAAACGTATTATCCCTTGATATTTATATCAATACGTATTGACTTTGCATACTCGTCGTAAATCATATTGCTGTCAACTTCAAACTTTCTTTTCTATTTCTTAATACTCTTTTTAATTAATAGCAATAAAGCGCAGTCGCCGCTGGCGAAAAGAAAGCGCATCAAGCGACAGAGCGATACTCACCTACCTAGCAGTACATAGCTTCGTCGACGACGGCACTAAATCAATACGAGGCATCACGCCCCCCACCCCACCCTAGAGCCGGTCGCCGAAAGCCACCACCCTTGAAAAGCTCGTGAGCTGAGCTCGTACTTCTGTTCGGCTTTTGTGGAGGTGTAGCTCGCCCGGTACCCCTTGGGATTTGTCTGATCGCTTCAATTGACAGTTCGAAATTTGAAATTGGTATTGCAGTTTTTTAGTGCAAGGAGGTTTGATGTTTTAGGATAAATACTGTATTCTGTTATCTGTTTTTAAAACTTTTACTTTTTGACCGCTCTAACTGATAGTTCGAAATTCAAGAAGGTTTGCTGTTCTGGTATAAAAATTACTACCAATAGGTATTCCATTTTTATATTTTCTAAGCCTAAATTTCTCAATATTTTTGTTCTCTGATAGCATCAATTGACGGTTTGAACTTTACATAAAAAAAGTATGAGTGCTAAATGTACTAAGCCTGAGTTCTATTAAGTCTTAACGAAAAATTGTTAACAATAACATATAATACAAAATGCAGCACTTATCTAGGTTATGTATAATGAAGCTTCAATAAATAATAAAAAGAAAGCTAGTCCTGACCAATATTTATAAAACTAAATCAATTTTAGTCAAAGCACTAAGTCATTTCGATCCTTCTATAATTATCCGTAATGTTTCTACTAAGCGAGTTTATAAATCAAACATGCGACGCTATTGTTCGATTCGTGTTAGATTGATAAGGTTATTCCCAAGCGTGAACGAGACAGATATTCATTCAGAGCTTTCTATTCATAAGTGATTGTATACGTAAAAAAACTAGATACTTTTGTCTTGTCTTACATTAGATATTCTATGTTGTGAGCGTAGAATTCAAATCTGGATTACTGACATTCGAATTTCAAAAATATTTATAGCATGGTTTATTTAAAAATTTTAGGTATACTACATTTTCACAGGGAAGCCCATCAAAAAGTTTTTGCGAGCTTTTACAGTTAGAAAACGATTTTCATTATATTTACATAACGTTTTAACCCTCTCTAGCTACTTTTGTCTGAAAACATTCAATCCATTAACTCGCCGGATCGTTTGTAAGTACTCCTCTCAATATTTTAAGGGAAAGTTTAGTCACTATACGTGTAAGGAATAAAGTTGTTTTTGCAAATGTTCTTTTGATTTATCGCTGTCCTACCTCTGAGTGGAATTCTGATGTTTGTGATGCTTTTGACAGTTACCTGAAACAAAATGGAATATTTAGTACTATAATATAATTTTGATATGTATTTTCGTTTAATACTTATATGCATATTAATTATATCGTGCATCGGGTAGAAGTTGATATAATTGCAACATTGTGTACAAGTTTAGATTTTTTTATTGATATTAAAAATGTTTTACCGATGGAAAATGGAGCCTATGTTGCCCCTTTTAAGTAGGTAGTTATATTTATTTTTACAATGGAATGTTCAGTACATGTAATATTGTTTATTGAATTTAGTATCACAATAGGGTTGCTGGCAGTACGGGATACAATACCCTAAAAATAAAATAACCAAATAGACAAAAACTATTCCAAATTCAAATTTTAATAGGCACGTTTGGAATCCGAGTGGCAATAATGAAATAAGCGCAGGACAAATATAATAAATCTTGCCGCGAGACGCGAGGGCGGCGCGGCGACTTCCTCTTTCGATATTTGAATTTAATTTAACGTTTCGCATTGTCAATTCGAATTAAAATTTGAATTCGGAACACGCTTTATCTGGTATTTTGGTATTAGAATTAGGCTTACGATATTTTAGCTTAATGAAGCAAAGGGATAATGGAATTTGCAACCACTGACTTTAAAATATAGCATATTTTGTTTTTAAATAAAATCAACGCAAAATTATTATTTTTTCCATATCGAAAGTTGCCACCTTTATGCACTTTTAATGGTATTCTTTAATTTCTTAATAATAGATACCTACCGAAAGGTTTAATAGGCATTAAGTATTTTTGTTGTAGCTGCGGTGGCGGTCTCCGGGTGGCGATCGTGTTTCGCGTGTTTACATCCAGGATTATCAGCAGGGTTAGCTCACGGCTTGGGCGTTAGGGCGCGGGCACAATAGGCGGTATAACATCTATACAATACCATCTATGTTCGTCCCGTTTAGATGTTGTATAGATTTCGAAATGTTTAAAAATTCACATATCTCTGAAAAAGCTTGCTTTCAGTCTTTACCCTAATAAATTAATTTAATAAATTTAATTCAATAATTTAATATACCAATCCACCAGCGTATTCTTACATGTTCAAAAGTAACGTGAGTTATTTTCATGTCCTAAGAAATCATAAAAAAATCAAATAATTATTTGTACGTTTCTGTGCACAATAATAAATAGGATGATCTGGATATTAAGATGTAGTTTTAGTACCAAATTTCGTATTTAATACCTAACATTTCTATTGTGTAAAGTAAAAAAAAAATATTTTTTTTTAATCTGGAAATGTCTCAAGTAAGAAAATATACTTAATACTTATATTAAACACATCTTACACTCACCCTCAATTTAATAATCTTGAGCTATATCGTGGATATTATATAATTATTAAATGTGGTGGTGTTCATTCCCCTTTAAGGATAGAGTCGTGATGATATTATTATGATATTCATTATTATTATTTTAATAATATCACAATGAGTGTGCCCACAACCTAACTTGCCGCGACGATGATCAGATTCCCCACATATCTATGCATCTCTATACAGAGGCAAAGTTTTCAGTTCTCGCGTATCTATACCGAGTCGTGACTTACACTAGCCGGCCATGTTATAATTACGTTAGATAACCGTTCAGATTGCGGGTCCTAATAGGAAAAAGTTACTTTATAAGTCAAGTCAAGCTCCGAGGTCAAATGTCCAGGAGGTAATCTTCTAATTTATCACGGTGCTTCTAGACATTTTACATTAACTTATCATCACGACGGGTACACAGAAAGGTAGGCTGAATTAACATTTCATCTCATATGTTTAGGTCCTAAATTCCAAATGTAACTGAGGGTAGACCTATACTATGCTCTAGGCACATGGTATATTGAGTGATATTCGTGACAAACTGTCAACCAATTGTCAACTCAAACTACACTGGACAGCAAATAAACCGGGCCACCTGCTACCTTCGAACTTTGATTTTCTTAAAAAGTATAAAACTGATAAATATCAAAGTTATACTTACAAAAAGTGCACTTTATGATGACTAAAATGATATGACACTCATTAGGATCAATTAATTCTTTAAGTGTTTTAAAAAAAAATACAATGAAGAGTAGTTTTTAAACTAGCAAATCGTTGGTGAATTTTTTAAAGACAATAACTTAAGAAATCGTAAAAAATCTCCGACTACCCATTATATAAAAAAGAACGCCAATCGCGAACTCAAGTCGAACAGTGCTTTTGCGGTGCTTTTGTTTAGTCTCTAACTAACCCTTTGAATGATTATATGTATGTTTCTTAATACCTACTTGCATGTAATGTGCCGTTTTTTCAACTTGTTGACTAGTCAAAGTGATTTGACAGTTTGAAATGTTAGATAATTTTAAATATTTAATGCTAAATGATATTTCAAACTTAAACATTTCACTTTGAATGTGTGTGTTTGATTTTAGAATTTTAATAATATTAGCTTAACTAAATATTACAGAATAACTAACGCAAAATTACATATAAAACTGTCAAATCACTTTGACTTATTGAAATATGGACTATAGTCTACGATATCCCCCATAAAAAAATAATAATACAAGGCCTAAAATACTTTAAAAAATAAATTAATTCCGAACATGGTATTCGAGGACGAAAGAGTTTCGTGCCACGGGAAACACGCGGCACAGCAACGAAATCGGAGAGCGATCGTGCGGCAAAAAGCGTCCCGTATCCCATGCGTACAAAAAACGGCCAAAAAGCACGGTCCTAACGGCAAGAGGGAGGGGAGCGAGGGGTGTGGACCGCTAATAATAACAGCACGTCACCCCATCACTATGGCCGCACCTACTTGCCGACATTTTGGATTTGGAACCCCTAGCGATTTTTGACAGTGAATGGAATTGATACTCGTGTAGTTTTGACCTTAATAGTTTCAAAATTTTAGTACTAATCTTCAAGTAAAATGTTATATTTTTTTCTTGACTTTGGTGGTATTAATAGGACTGGTACGAGTATAGTATTTTATTTATTGGGTCCTTACCTATGAAATTGGTGTTTTTATTCTGTCTTAGCAATTTGTCCGTAACTATTAAGTTTCAGAACATTCTTATAAAATAATTGCCTCTTCTAAAAATAGACCATATATTTGAGCTCGTATTATTTAATTTGATATATTTTTGTAAGTTTAATTGTGCTAAAATTAGACACAAAGACAATTATTTTGAACTGCCTCCCGAATACATCATTTGATTTGCATTTACATAAAATCGATGAATATTTTTTATCAAGCGTGTTCACACACATATTGCTAAAGCTTGTCTAATAATGATACATGCCAAATATTATTATCTCTGGATTTGTCGTTGTGAAGAAAACTGATAAAATGTTAGTATGTAAAATGCAGACATCCCCAATATCTCCATACAAAACACCAATTTCATAGGTAAGGACCAAATATTTATCTGGATGTATACCTATTAACTCTTCGCATCGACCACTAGTGCTTTATTGTTTTTTATTTGACTTATTAAAAATAGCTTTTAGTTTCTTATTTGTTAACATTTGATTTTTATCCCCGTTTTTAATTTATATATATTTAACAGTTTCATAAAGCCTAGAATGTAAACTAATTGGCATACGACTCGATATTTTTGAAAAATAGAAGAAAATTCGAATAAAAACTTTTTGAATTAAATTCCATAAATAATTACGCATTTCTAAGGAACATTTAATACAAACAACTGGTCGAATAAAAAACATATAAAAACTTTTTTCTTGTAAAATGTTTTTTTTTGCAAAATTACCGGCGTAGTGTCAATTAGCAACCATAACTCAACTCATTACTTCCTTAGTTCGTCATCCTCAAACAGATGGGCACATCAGTCGTAGTTTGTAGACAACAGTGTTGATTGTTTATTTACAACCTATCAACTTTTATGGCCTTTGTGGCATTTACAGAGCGATCATTATCATGGAATTTGAAAAGAAATATGGTTCACGGACTATTGGATACTGTAAGCATAGTTGGTTAGCCACTAGCGAATATAACCGGCTTGTTTAAAGAATTATTTCCTGGGTTATTTTCTCATGAAAGAGAGGATTTATCTGTTTCCGAATGTACTTACAAATTAAATAGTAAAGTGAACTTTTCGTTGAAGTAAATTGAATAATGCAAATTTATTTTTCCGATTTCTAATAATTAACTAAGAAAAATTTTTGTTTGTACGTGTAGATTTTTTTTTATAGATGGGTCAGACAAATGACCCCATCCCACCGGGTGTTTAACAAGAATGAGGTCCAGATCCGAGGGTTGCTGATGCCAAAGAAGTAGGTATATCGCATCAGCTACCCCCACCTAGTCGTCCTACATAGTGCTTTTTCACCCCTCAGTTATTCAAAGGTAAGTAAGAATAAACGTTGTTATTTTTTTAAATTCGGGTGTGAGCAGATGCTAGAATTCCATAATGAAAGACTGTAATATCTGAGGGCAGTAGGAATGTCTTATTTGTTCCGAAATTATTTAACCTTCAAATAAGATTTTGATATAAAAAATCTTAATTCTTTTTCAAATTAATAGCATTATTTTTAACATTTAAATCTATATAAAATTATAAAACATGCAAATGTATTCGTGAATAAGAGTCCGATTTCCATCATCCTATTAATCATTTGAACAAAACGATATTATCAACTAAATCTCTAACTCAAAAATAACAGTTCGCAATTTTTTAATCTAATATATATCGAGGCGTTGAGAATTCTAAATTCAAATGTGACATTAACGCGTTCACGGTGCTCGTTGCCCTTAAGGTGCAAAAGGCCTTGAAACATTGTTTATAAACAAATAATGTTATGCAAGGAGGTCGTAAAAGCTGAATGGGTGTAAAGAATGACGTTTTACTGCGGCATTATGTGGAGGAGAGATAAAGCGTTTGTTTTCGGTCGTAAATAGTCCGCAACAGGTACGGAGTCGCAATCACGCGTGCGACTTTCACTTTCGTTTATCTTTGTGCATTGATCTTTGCTCCTGTTTGGACCTGTTTTGTTTTTTTGGATAAAAATATCCGTGAAACTGCGTAGGTGGCAAGTACTTTCGTTAAGAAATCTAACAATGCTGGAGTGCATTGGACAACAAAAATAACAGAATTGAAAGTAAGCTTTGTTCAAAGTAGTTTTCAAATAAACTTAGACTTATGGCGGCACTTCACTTGGCGTATCGTGTTTGCCTATTTGCTATATTTGTCCGAAAACGCAAATATCTAACAAACATTTCCGTCCACTTGTCGGTTCTTGATCACACATCAAAGGATCGTTTGAGTTTTTCGTTCGTTTGAGCCCGAAAACAGTCCATTTGTGGATGGGTTATTTGGAATGATTTTATTATTTGGGCAAAGTTGGGCAAACAACGAAAAAAGTGAAAAGTGTGAAAAGTGTCGTAGAAACCTTCGTAAATAAGATCAAGAGGAACGATAAACACAAAAAACAATTTGCGACATTCGAGTTTTAACTTCATTACAAATAATGTCAAAGTTTTTAATTAACACTGGCCGTGTAATTAAGTTCTTTAGGTGCAGCAAAATGTATGTATATTTTTTACCTTCGTTTGAAGATCATTTTTTAAATTTCGAACGTTACAAAAAAAGGCGATGGCTGGCCGCGCACACGTTCACTCACATCGAAAAAAGAAAAATAACTCCTAGGACTTAATTGAAGAGGTCCCATTATGAATATTCGGCGGTCGTGCCCACGAATCGATACGTAATTACATAGTGAAAATAACCCCACATAAATTTGATATCAGAGGGGCGCGGCCAGAGGCCCGTGGCTCTATTGTGCTGCGTTGCTCTACCATGGCGTTAGGTGATGTCAGTCACACTGGTACTGAAGACGACGCACTAAAACACACAGTTCTTATACAGCAGAAAGAGTCCTAAGGTCCGCCAAAAGCCGATTTTGACCAAAAAGTATTTCTTGAAAATTGTAAGTCACGGTTACAAATCACGTAGAAATTTAACCAGAATAGCATATTGGGAATTTCAATACTAATGCCTCATTTTTCACGATGTAAAAAACCTCAATTAAAAATACATCAATATTAAAATTAAATAAAGATCGTTTTATAAACAAAAACCTTTATATTTTTCCAGCTAATCGTTTCGTTCGCTTCCGTAAACGTTATAAAATTGTTTCTATCTAATTTCTGTTCGTCGCATGCCAGTCGGCAGTTTCCGAACGATTTAGATTAAACCAGTGCCAAGTTCCACGAATTATTATAAAAATTGGCCGTGAAATTTCGCCTTCGACGCGGTGCCCACGTTATACCTTCGTTTCTAAAAGTTCGTTAACGTTTTTAAATTTTTTCAACATTTATTTCGTTCGTCAATGTAAAATACTTTGGTATTTACAATGGCTATACTTTGTTTCCTATCGGGTAAATGCCTAACTCGAAATTTTCTTTTTACTCTTCCTCGCACGTTTCTATACGTAAAAACAGAATAATTCTTTGCAATTACTCGTTTGCAATCGATAATAACGAAAGACAGCGATACTAATTATCAACTTATCTTACCCGCATATCAAAGGGTCAAACCACTTAGGCGCGATATTGTTCAATATACGGCGGACAAAAACAAAAGTAGCCTCAAGTATAATCCATGGGGGTATTTAACTAACATCTGCTTATAGGAATCCGACATGTCGCATCTGTTGCTCCAGCGTCGGTATTCTTTTTTAGAAATTTCAAATGCGCGCGAGTCTCTTCAGTGGCAGATGTTCTTATTCCCTATGATACAACATCAAGCCACATTCAACCTTATCTACACCGCGATAGAATAGATTTTGAAAAAAGTTCCATCGAAAAACTTTAATTTTTTACTTTTTTATTCGTCCTCGAAGAGTTTGATTATGACATTCGAATTTTAAATTTGCCGGCATTTTCGGCTGTGCGGTAGCCATTACCATAGATAACGGTAAACGGGGTCATTACTACGACCCTTCCTTAATTTTGAGGTATATTTATAGTAATGCGCTACATTCATCAAGCGAATGGGGAGCTGTTTTTTTAAATGTTTCGACATTTGTTTTATTGCTACCAATTACTTAATAAGTTTACTGTGGAAATCAATATGGTAGCTTGGTGTATAAGAAAGAATTATTTGAACTCCGCCCTATCGAAGTAACAATGGCTGGAGAACAATTTAGAAATAGAGCAGGGAACCCCCTGGAGCTTTGCTAAGCTGCTTTCCCATAAATTCAGATCGACCACTTATGTGCAGAAAACCCCAAAAAAAATCCGGGACTTGTAGAAAAGCAACTTTATAACCTTATATTAAGGTTCATATTGAAATAATTTTGTTGTTAATTCGATCTATTAAATTATACGACAACAGAACAAGGAGAAATGAATATTATTAATATTTGATGAAAGCGTAAATATTAAATGAAGTTTTAATCGAGTAAATTCAATATAAAGCTTCTATGACAGTGACCAAAAAATGTTACCACTTTTGATAATGGTTCAATTTGATTTTGATAAAATCTAGAATCGCAGAGGTTGCTATAGGTTCGTTTCTCGATGAATTACAAATATAACCTATCACCTCGCCTCTTTCCCAGAAGGGGTAAGCAAAGGTGTTAACCACCCACATTTCGACAGATAAATAAATAAATAAATAAATCATTTATTTTTCTCCACAATATTGTTACAATATAGTATAACTTAAGTTACTTAAGCCAAAAGTAATAGTATGGTAAACAGTTTAAATATTGAGGGAGATAGATTTAGATTTATTTATTTCATTTTGACATAATTACATGATAAGTAATTTTAAAATGCAATTAGGAAAAAATATGTTAGATATGTCAGATGCTGATGCAGATACCTGTAGATGCAGTTATTATTTGGGAACGGTCTTTTAACTACAGCCTTTCCTCACCCCGACCTTTGCAGATCTATTGTGATTGTAGCTCCGTTTATAATTTCCCCCATTTTGCCCTAAATCCTGCATAAATTTGAGGAGTTGTGGAACTCGTAGATGTGTTTGCGGCAGGATTCATGCGAACACAAAGAATGGGGAAAAAGACAAAAATTTAGAAATCTATATTTTCTAGTTTTTATAGACTTAGAATAGATTACATATTGTAGTGGGGAATAATAGAAAAATCGTAATGAATAATCAGTTGTCCCATACATACTAGTGCAATGATAATAATAACATGTGCGATTAAAAGAGGACTTTAATTATACAGTTAGAAAGTCGCAAATAATTTTTATTTCAAAGCCTTAAACACCCGTTGCATTGTTTTGGTATTGTAAATTCTAAATCAATCGTATACATTAACAGGCGTGGCGAGTATGTCTACCAAAGAATTATTTCTTTGACCCTCAAATTCAGTAATTTAACTTTCCCCCTCTGGATAGCATTTCATTTACCTCTTCAACCGATACGCAGCGTGGGATGAACTAATCTGGCACAGGAAATTGGTAAGAGTAGTGTCGCATTTTTTAATAATATATTTATTTAAGTATTTTTTTCATGAACTTATAATTTCTGTGTATTTTTTTAGATTTGAAAATAAGGTTAAATATTTAACATTTTTAAAAACAAATTTGTCTCTAGACATTTACTCCTAAGAAATACTTTTATGTTGATCTATCTGTCTATATTAGGAACAAATTAGATATAATCTCAATTTGAAACTACAATTTTTGTTCAAATACTGCGATATTAAATTTGACTAAGATGGGTTTACAGTTTAGTATTCCTATGTATGTTTTTTTAAGGTTGTTTTAAAACGTTCTTAAATCAATAAGCTTAGAACAGCTTAAGAAAACTTCTATCATTGTATTTTATTAAAAAATATACAAGAAAAGTATTTCTCTTCTTTATCCTGTTTACGTAAAATGTTTTCTTTGGTCTTCTACTACATGAATCTATGTGGTGGTATCACCTGGTTAGAAAAACAAAAATAGGGAATAAATCAAGAGAATAACATAATTATGCAAGCTCGACGATTACTGGATACGCGCCTTATAGTTATTATTAAAGTACATGTTGCATAAATGTATGTGTGATATATTTACTGCGATATATTTATGTCGGAGTGACTCCAATCACTCCCCTGTGCCGATAATTCCCTCCATTGATTCGTAACGCCTCCCGCGCCACGCTACAATGCTCGCGAGTGAGCCCCGACATTTGCCATTGTGTTGTTGTCTATGCTCCGTTTTCCGCTATGCTCTGTTATTTATGTCACCATTCTTATATGCTAACATATGTCTAAATTAAAAAAATCGATAAAAATAAATTGGTTACACTTGATAGTTATATGAGAGAAGCCTCTCACTAAAACTAAGGAGGAAAATTAAAATAATAACTGTCATGAAGAATTAATGGTTTTCTAGTCCTTATAAACCCTGCTTTTCTTTCTCAGATAAGCAAAATATATATTATATATTTTTTTAGATTAAACGTTATAAGCTATACAATATTCATTAGAACTACTTGATTACAAATAGAAATTATATAGATTGTGACATAATTAAGGGCACCCCTTGTAAGCTCATCAAACTATACTAACAAACGTTTTCTTCTTCCAACTGTCCTACTCTGTAACGTAATGTTGACAAATCAATATTGATTTCATGCAACGTCAAATGTCAATTTCCTTTGATAATTTCAAAAAGTATTCCACATGACAGAAATCTAATTCATATCCATTGCAATTTGGTTAGAGAGTAGGCCAGAGAATTGCCCTTATCTCACATTAACTGGAATTAGGACAACAATACAGTGTCTCCTTCTTCTTTCTCTACTTTCGTTATATCCCATTAACTTCCTTCTATAATAAAAATATGTCATACTTCACGTGCTGCCAAACTCATATTCGTCATTTTTCTAGCTAGTTACCTGGCATTCAACACATCATCCTTCAAATCTTATCAACGGGTTTACTTTGAAACTTCCTTCCATACAATAGGTACTTAATTTTTAAATCCTAATGTGAAATGAGAGAAATTAAAACAACGCGTGAAAGAGTCATATCATTTTATGAGAGTTGTCTTTGTGCTAGTAATGCACAAGAAACATTAATTAAAAAACCATACCAACACAACCTCCAACCGACATCCAAAAAAAAATTGAAAGAAAACATCATCTAAGTTTGGAAGCAAATGAATATAAATAATAGCCGTAATAGCCCTGGCGACCGCTGACCACTCAGAGCACAGTCGTTAGTGCATCGCGTAATGCACGCTGTCGAAAATAAACAATTATTTCCCGGACAGGGGAGCCGCGAGCACGCTTGCGAACAGCAGGGTCCTTTGGGCTCAGGAGCAAATTGTTGCAAAGACATTTTCCTTAATTCAAATTTAGAAGAGTTTTAAAATAATATAAGTCTATATTCAAACTGAATCAAACACTGAAGAGCAATCAACCAAAAAGTTGTCAAGTTATTGTGGTGGAACTTTTCATTCGGACCGGCATGATACATAATCAATTGTATAGCAGAATATTTATTTAAATAAATATTTTACACATTAGAACAAGAAAAAGTATTGCAGTCCATTATTAACAAGAAAAGGCTAAATGTTGATTACATTTCCTTATAATTATGATTATTTTATTTCCTTAGAGATGACGTCATGTTCTGTACTCATAATCGAGTTTGCTCGCAACAAAATTACGACTGTGAGTATCCACATGCAAATAATTCGGACAACATAAATGGAAATAATAAAGATGTAATATAATTATACTCTACATACATACCTATAATAATCTACATGAAAATATTGGGCTATATTATCATCTGAGTCATACTGAAAAATATAATAAAGCCGAAACTACAGTTTATAGATCATTATTACCGACGACAAAGTTTTGATATCAATTACAGGGTATCGCCTTTTCTAAGCTATTGGGTTCAAGTCTGTCTGTGTAATAAATACGAACTTTTTGTACTTCAATCATCGCTGTGCACAATAAGTGTGTCTATAAGGAGCTCGGTGGCGTAGTAGTCAGTGCGCTTTGGCTTCGATCGAAAACAAAGCTACCTTCGCCATGGTCAGGCCGTGGATGGGTGCTCAAGATATTGCGACCTCGAGCTCCTCCGTGCTTCGGAAGGCACGTTAAGCCGTTGGTCCCGGTTGCATTTGTGACCGACCAACCCGCATTTGGCCAGCGTGGTGGTGTTACGGCCCATACTCCTCATGTGTTTCTCCACGAGGAAGGCCTGTCCCAGCAGTGGGACGTATATAAGCTGATGACGTAGTGTGTCTATTATTTACCCAAGTTGCGGACAAGTTTCAACTCTGGCAGTGGCATAATTGTCAAAAAGAAAATTAATATAACGTTTTCTTCCAGAGCGCAGTTACCACCTTCTACCTCGAGCCTGAATCGCAACGGCAGCACCAAACGAATCTGATCACTGACCCATGAAGCAAACAGAAAGGAAATTTTCTTCGGGCAAGGAAAATACGACAATATAAATAACTCCATCGGCCCCACTCCTACGTCACCCTATGACAAAAGAGTTATCGGTGCGTTGAAAACAAAAATGGCGAACTGATTTACGGCACCCGTATTAGAGCCATGTGATTTGGCTGGAAAAAATACTCCTGGAGGTGAATTAGGCCTGTCTGGATGTTTTGGGAAGCTAAATGAAGGGACATTGATTAGGGTCAGTTAATTTAGGAATTGGTGGTGTGACGAAAACAAGGACTATGGGTAGAGAAGATATCGTGACGTGCGAAAGTAATCCAAATTACCTACTTGTATGTATGTATGCAGCAAGATATAGAGTTAGGGAAAATTAGAGTGATTATACTCATGTTAATTTATTGCCATTTGAATCATTGTTGTGGAAAGATAACATACTCTCTTCAACCCGAATGCTAAAATAATGTGATCACAAAAAAGTCGTAAATTTATATTAAACTAGCTTTTGCCCGCGTCTTCGTCCGCGTAGAATTACAATAAATTAATTAAACTTTGAGATAGTGTGATGGTATGCAGCCTATAGCCTTCCTCAATATATAGGCTATTCAACACTGAAAGGTTTTTTTCAAATTGGAACAGTAGCCTCAATTGGTGGAATTGAAAATATACTCCTACTCTATTATTAGAAGAAAAGTTCATAGTGGCGTAAATTTGTCCTAAATTTTTCTGGGAGACGTTATTTAAATTATTTAACATTCCCCTGCATGGCACCCGTTCCCATAGAAATATAAGGATAAAAGGTAGCCTATGTCCTTTCTCAGGCTCTAGACTGTCTGGGTACCAAATTTCGGTTAAATTGGTTCAGTATTTTTGACGTGAAAGCGAGACAGACAGACAGAGTTACTTTCGCATTAATAATATTAGTATGGATTGAAACCTACGTAAACTCAAAAGCTGTAATACCAAGCCTTGTCAAAAGAAGAAACAAACAAATACTGGATTAAAGTTATTGTTGTAAGTTTGAAAATAAAATGTATTAGGTCTGTTCTGATACACCTAAGCTCAAGTTCCCATCACATTTGATTGACATTTATTAATACGGTTTTTTAAAATTACAATCATAAAACGTGGTCACCGTTTTAAAGTTACATCCTTGTTTCAAAGTAACAATCTTATTCTCCCATATAACTTCCATAGAAAGTTTAACCTGACGTAACAATAGGTGTAAACTGGTGATAAAGATGGTATCCTAGCTAGGATCAGCAGTGGCCATGTCAATACTATTATTTTACTTCGTTCTGGTATTATTGTTAACTAGGTTCTATTGATAGAGAAAGAATTTATCAGATCCTTTAATGTTTTATTTAACAGGTAATCACATTTATCGTGGTTATAGTGCGAATGTACCTACTGAATGTTTTAGATATACTTACACAAGGAATCACTTAGAGAAAAATAAAATCAAATAGTGACACAGATTTTGAGCTCATATTGAATAAAGAAATATGATTTAAATTTTATTTTAATGAATATATTTGGGGAAGTCTAAAAAGTTGCCCCGATTGCTGATAAACTGAGAGAAAATCGACTTTCTTGGTATGGACATGCAATGAGGAGAGAGAATGATCACGTCACTAGGAAAGTTACGGATTTGAAAGTGGATGGGCGTGTGGGAAGAGGAAGACCAAAGAAAAGATGAATGGATTGTGTGAACGATGATAGTATGAGGATGAGAGTAAGTGTTGACTTGGCGAGTGATAGAAGAGAGTGGGAGAAGAAGACATGTTGCGCCGACCACAAATAGAATTGGGAACAGGGCAGGACAAAGAAGAAGAATTTTGATTTTAGGCGAATTCTGGATCTAAGCAATATATCTGTATAAGAATTAGGTATTTGTTCTGAATCAATACTAAATGTCAACTGAATCTGTCCCTACCGTACTGAAAACCGACATAAAAGTTTCTACTAAAAACACAAAAATGACTAGATCATAAATTCAGTTCGACGAAAGCGAAGATTAGGAGGTAGCAAGTGAAGCCAAAACTCGATATTGGGTGAATAATCGTCGCCACTACCGGCGCGGTAGCGTCCGGATGTGCCAGATTTATACCCGGGTGGAGCCCGGAATACCCGGGTAGTTCCCGGAGCTTGGCCGGCATGTACCGTTTATAGTCCGTGCTCTCTTCATAAAGCACCCGATATGTCCTCTCGCCTTGAGGGCTGCGATTTATGGCGAGGAAATGTCATCGAGCTCCGTATTTCGGAATAAATCATACATGTTTGCTTAGTGCACGAGACGTCTATATCGATGCATGGACCCAAAGGGGCAACTGCAACCTCAATATTCATTAAAGAATGTATTTCACTCAAACGTCAACAGCGAATCACAATTAATTTGAAATTTCCAAAACTTCTATACCATTTTCGAAGTTTAGAAGCATGAGTACTGTCAGCATCAAAAGTTGATGACCATTTGAGTACCTTTTCGAATTAAATGACATGATGTGTCCAGGAAAATGTCGTACGTGTGAAATGTACAGTACATAAATGATAAGCTACTTCTGATCCTGAATGTACTATACTACAAAGATTAAACACAAATAATGCGTATCACCACATGACATACATAGAAACGGGTGGAATGTCAATTGGGGCTTAGCATACTTTTCCAAGCATAGAGGAACATAATATATCAAAGCATTTACATACATATAATCACGACTATTATCCCCTAAGGGTTAGTCATTGTCTAGGCAAAAGCACCGCAAAAGCAGTCCAGTGCCATAGTCTGCGCTTCACCAAGCAGTGACTGTACATGTGTTTTGCGTGACAGGTGGTGAGCCCACCGCCGTTATAAGCTATATAAACAAAGCATTTTATCTTTATACGTATTTTGTAAGATGGTGGTCAATTCCATCAATAATCAATCATCAATAATCATAGCATAGTATTATGTATTTATTTTTATTTATTTATATTATTTGTATTTATATTTTATTGAGTTTATATATTGTTTAATTATATATATCATTTTATTTGTTTAGTAATGTATGTTTGCATAGATTTCTGTTTTGCCTTGTGCACTGGTGTCGCTTCTCTTACATCCTGAGATCTCACACACCTGTAACGGGTTGACTGGAAGATATCCCTACTAGAGATAAGTCCTCCCTTGTATACTTCTGCTTTTTACATTGTTTCTTTTTGTTTATGTGCAATAAAGAGTTATTATAATCCAGCACATTAATAAAATTCCTAGAACTTTTAGCGAACAGTTTGAGCTGCATAAAATAAATAAAGTTGACACTCAAATTATGCTTGCAAAAACTTTTTATCGGTCGCTCGATCACTAATAAGCTGTCACTTAATATCACTCGATTGATACTCGTTCCGCCGGAGTCAGAACGAGTCAATGGAAAAAATAAATATTATGAATACTTTCCTATAAGCAGTAATAATAAGGGCTAATATGGTACGTTGCGCCTCCGATAATGCACATTGATTTTTTAATAATTATTATAAGTTGCCAGTGGTACTAATGTTTAGGTATCACAGGTATTTACATTTACACTTACAGACGCATACCTACGCCTATATTGAGAATGAGTGACTCAAACCGGCAATATAATATTGAAAAGGTCAAAGATTAAACGTATCCGAAAAAAATTACCTTAACACATTTAACACACGTTCGCCATTTTTCAGAAATCGTTTTACAAATTTCACACAAAAAGCATAAGTTTTTTCAATAACTGTATATACCTAGATGAACAAATAGGCATTGCAAAGAAATAAATGAATGCTCAATTATTGTAAACCTATAAGAAATTCACCTTTCTTTTTGTGTTCTATATCCTGCAATAAAGAATTATCTATCAAATAAACCCGTACCAGATAGTAATACGTTTCATAATATTTGTTCAAGCCGAGTTCTTAGGAAAATAATTTTAAGTCCAATGCTCTTCCATATCGAATCGGGTCAGCTTCATTAGATAGAGCGGGCTCAGTGCGCATTACGCTATCTTCGCTCGCTTCGCTGGTCAACTATGAGCACGCAACATCACACTACTATACGTGGTTTATATACTGCCGACAGGAGTAAGGTAATAACTTCTAGATTGGAAGCCTTTGATGATTAAAAGATTATTTGAAAATAGTTGGTTCGTAATTGTTTTGTGTCCATCAGAAAAAAATCAACAACTACAAAGCCAAAGAAAACGTCAGAAGGTGAAAATTTTAAGTAGTGGTTTACAACTTCAAGTTACGGAGAATTCTAAAAAATACATTAATTTTGCTTTTACTAAGTTTATAGGAATAATACAAGAACACACAAACCTTATTGATTACTTTACTACCTCCGTGATCGAGTGGTCTGTACGCCGGTCTCCACCTCGAAAGGTTCTGGGTTCGATCCCCAACAACAAGCAGCATTAGTTGCTTAAAATGGGGCTATTTATAAGAAGAGAATAAAACACTTTCACTATCCAACACTTTTGACACACAATTATCACTATAAAACTACAATTGCCCTTCATTCGCTACCCTCATAAAATAACTCTTTTTGATATTAATTTTAATTACCAGTCCAACACTCAATGATATAATGAACACACTGAGACGACGTACAGTCATCGCTAGAACACGGAAGACTGCCAATCGACACCAGGTAGAACTAAAAAAAATGAAAACAATATATCGACGTCCGGACAAAAGTTTCAGAGAATTGGGTCAATTTTAACTGACTTATTTATGGCACTCATTGTTACGGACAATATGAATGTTATGCAATTGATATTGTAAAAATAGTTCAGTAGCAGGTATGTTTACGTTGTTTTAATTAGTGTGAAGTTCAGCTTTCACTTACATTGTAATAGTATAAAGGAATCGCAACCTGTTTCTTCATTGATAGGCAAGTTATTCCGAAGACAATTGTTTTTTTTTTGGTACATTTTTGACAAATATTTTGCGTGTACTTTGTAATGTTTAATATTTATACTACTAATTGGTTTGTATTTTTAAATAATTATGACTTTTATTTAAATGTAGTTCCTTAATTATGAAAATCGTTTGTTACACATGGCAACAGATTCCCCCTCTATTACATAGGGCCTAAATATGACATAATATGCTGTCATGATACCTGATAACTTTTTATTCAATTTATAATAATATTTTTTATGTAAATTAGAAAATAAGATTAGGCTCGTCAATACTATCCAGTTTGCGTAGTTACAAATAAAATATTAGTTACCTGTACCGAATAGAGCTATTAAAAATAAAATGCCACCCTTCCTCACATTTTGCAACGTTCAGTAGCGCCATCTCTAATAATCCTTGAAAATCACTAAGGGGTGTGTTCACCATAGAACCGCCCCTTTCAGTTTCTAAAAAAACCTTTTCATCCCCGAAAGCACCCTCAAAGCAACCCCAACACGAACCATTTAGCACTGCAATCGTGGCGCCATCTCTTGGATGGCGCAGGAACTTTTGCCAAAGCTCACAGTTCCCGAAAATTCCGCTGTGGCGCTACTGGCGCCGAGCTTTTGAATGAAACTTGAAAGCTCTGCAAGAATGAGTTTTCGATAGCGCCAAATAGAGTTGTTTTTCACGTATTCACTAGTATGAAGTATGCAAATGTTCATGCCATTACATGGTAATTTATTTGAAACGAATAACCACTTTGCGGTGTATAGTGTGTTTTATTTGTACAGGGACCGGAGTGACCTTATACTTGTCAATTTATAGTTCAAAGTTAAATGTTTTTATGTAACTTTATGTTATAGCTCAGTGACCTTATTTCGCATAGGACTTTCACCTGCTTCTTTGGCTTTCGAAAGTTGGCTAGTTACGGTCAAAGTTGTTTCTCCCACCCACACGGCTATAGAAAATTTATTACAAGCCTGCAGCTTTAAAATGCCAAAAAAAATTTAAATTATGTAGATGATATTTTACATAATAATATACAAATAAAATTAAGAGTTTTTCATGATGGTTAAGGCTAGATTACACTCTTCTGATGGGTACGACAATTTCGCTTCATTGAAAGTAGTTATTTAATGTCCCGACGCGACGGGCCTTGATGAAAAAAAAAGACATTTAATCTATCCCGTCAAGAACGTATTCAGTTTGGTCTATTGGCCTAGTTCATCTGCACACGTTTCTCTTTATATTTACCTTATATACCGACTTGCCTCGGACACTACATTCGGTCATTCTCACAACATGCTTAAATCATTCAAGCATTCTGTTCTCGATTTTCCTGACTTCGTCGACATTCTCATCTTTTCTATAGTTTACTATTACCTTAATATTTTATGTATGAAACCATGATGTATGATATTTATATATGTAGATAGATATATAAATAACTAGTTAGTAGGAAGATGAAGTTCAGGTAGAGTTTTTTACCTATAACGACATTTTGATCATTAATTACTTTCAAAAAGAGTATTTAATGTAATGTGTGATAGTAATGTAATGTGATACTAAATATCCTAACAAAGACATTCTCTCTAAGAACAGCCCTTCCCAAAAATGAAATTAAAAAATAAATCACTCAATAACATCTCTATCTTCACGCACGTTGAGCACTATCTAGATGGTAATACACGAATTGAAAATTAATGCCCAAGCCTCGATTGAGATCCCTTCTCGTTATCGGGCAGTCAGTAAGACGTGAACATAGCGTATTTATGAGTTAAACAATATATTTGTAAGTGCAGTGATTTATGCAGACAGGGCCGCACGAGAGCGGCCATGTTAAAAAAGGGCCAGGACGATGAAGCGATTTTGCTCTGTAATTTTTAATAGCGGCTGTCACCTTTTTTTATTTTTGTTTATAATTTTCGATGCTACGAGTACTTTCTTAAATTTTACAAAGAAAAATAATTTCGTTTGTATTGTAATTTTTATTCAAAATTCCAATAATATTATAAATTGAAAAAAGTAACGGAGAACAATTAATAATTTTAAGAGAGAGAGACTTATCTTTTTATATTTTTCTTTGCATGCCCCAATAAAAATTTATTTGACATCATAAAATTACAATTAAAATCTTAAAATTGATCGTCTTGTGCGGTGAGTTATTGAGAACTATTAAAATGACAAGTAAAAAATAATCCAAGTCTATTGTAAACTATACATAATGATGCTTACTGGTCGTCGGTACGTGACAACGCGACAAACTCTCGGAGATCACACAGAGCGACCGATCTCACATTTTTGTGTCGCACAAGGCAACGACTTCGTTTTTCTCATCCATCTTTAGGATTCCACGCGACTAATTACCTATCGGCTGACATTTAGGTCATTGCATTACGAAGAAATAGAAACGGCATTTCACGTATTGATGTATCGGTCACAATGTTGCTTTTAATTGATGTTTACTGAATTATATTAAATAAGAAAATACTTAATATTATTAAAATATATATAAATAAAACTTCCTATAATATATTGCTTAATAACTTGAATATTTTAGACGAATGTAACAAGTTTAGTTAACCCATAAATTTCGTAGCATCATAAACAAAAACCAATCATAGATAATAGAGGCTCGCCGTAAATCACATCTAGTTTTGGCGTTGATAGCCACAATTACAAACAATGGATCTTGCTTTTTGCTTCTAAACAAAGGCTAAAGAAAATCAACAATAGTGGTGTGAATGTTACGTTGTGTTACAATAATGGTATCGATTATAATTTGCGTGCGATCCGGTCTGCGATACGGGCAGAGGCGACACGTAAGCGACAGGCGGTCGCAATCGGCGTCGCGATCGGCGCTTGCGCAGCTCACCGCACAATGCTATCGTGGCGCTGCCATCGCGGACATGCCCCCTCGCGCCATTACGACTGAGGCACTCGACGGGTGCTCACCTATTTATGGGAGCGTGGATTAACTATTTGTGGAATGTTAATTAAATAAATAGCAAGCCTCTTTAATTACCTCTTGGGTAATTAACTGTAGCTTAAAGTTTATTTATAGCTAATGATAACTAATAGTCACCTCAAAATCCGCTTATTTCTTAACAGTTATTTAACCTTTCATAAAGAACGAAGCAGTATTTTTCAAAGCCACAGAAAATGATTTTTCGCAAGCTAAGCAATAAAAGCAGTATCAAAGTCGATAAAATGGCGTATTTAATATATAAAGTATAAAGTAAATATCTAAAGATATATCAAAAAAGTTTCGTATCTTTTCCTTTCCACCTTTATTTTATTATCTGTATAGGTATTGCACAGGTGCAAAATCTTATATGAATAAATCATTAAAGAAAAGACTTTCATTGTTTAATTATTTGTGCTTAATAGCGTTGGCAATCTTTCTCAGGCGGCTACGATCGCCTATAAAAAACTTGTGATATCTATGAGAATTGTATTCGCAACACTTAAAAAATTGTAAAATAACAAAAAGTTGTGTAAAATGAAGCCTACATTCAGACCACTAGTAACACGTCGATAAAACTATACATTCCTTAATTTTTTTCTTGTGCGTTGCGACAGAGAAGTAAAATTTCAAATGTTACTTTTCGTTATATCATCAAAAACCTCTCCACTCGACTTATAAACATCGACTTGTAATTTTTTTTCTACCTCTAGATTTAATCTTTTCCTTTACGCGTGCTCGAATAGTTGCTAGAAGGCTCTAAGTTATTCCACACATCTATTATTGATATCAAAGTATGTAAAAACATGAGATGGCGAAGTGGAATCTCATTCCCATGGTTCATTATCTACTTAAGATTCGTAATTCAAGTGCTTTAAGGTGAAGTTCACCGTTTTGCCGCTTACAGTGCAAAACATAAGCGATAGCGACTATTCATAATGATTTTTCAAAAAAAAAATTTTTATTTGCTTACTCTGATATGGTGTCATGTGTGTTTATTCAAATTAAGTTTTATTTTTTATTTATATGTATGTATTTTATTTATACATATAAATAAACAATAGTCCACAATAGTTGGAATTATGCATATTCTTCATAAAAAAGAAAAAACAAGGTCTAAACATTTCTAATCCTTAATGGTTACCTATATTCTTTTTCCAGTATTTTCTACAATTTCTATTTGCGTAATGTTATTCACATAGTTTTACATACGAGTATTTTAATATGTGTAATTTATGATATGAAATAATAAAATTTAATATCAAATCACTACAATGCCTGAGATAATATGGTAAGTATTAGATCCTTACCTATGAAATTGTCGTTTTGTATGGAGATTTTGGGGAATTCTGCATTTTCCATACTAAAATTTTTTCAGTTTTCTTCACAACGACAAATCCAAATATTTGGCATCTATCATTAGACAAGCTTTAGTAATATGTGTAATATCACACTTCATAAAAATTATTTATCATTTTTAAGTGAATGCAAATAAAATGATGTATTCGGGAGGCACTTAAAAAGAGTTGTCTCCGTGTCCAATTTTAACACAATTAAACTTACAACAAATTATCAAAACAAATCAAAACAGCTCAAAAATATAGTCTATTTTTAGAAAAGGGAATTATTTTTTAGGAATACTCTGAATCTTAATAGTTACGGACAAATTGCTAAGACAGAATAAAAACACCAATTTCATAGGTAAGGACCCAATATTTGCTATATCTTAATATGTATGAATCATAAAGGCGGCCTTGTCCCATTGTAGATTAAGAAGTACGAATGAAAAAAAATATTAATAATGAAGTAATTACATTCAAAAGGTCCGTTAATTAATAAGGGAAATGCTGTAAATAGTTTTCCCACAAAAACGGAGACGCTGTCACCGGCTAAGGCATTATCCTGAGTACAGCGGCAAGCGAAACTGTCTCTAGGCCCAAGAAGGCAGCGATTAATAAACGCGGTCGTGTCAATAAAAGTCAGCGTTCGACCATACACATGTCCCTCCCTCGCCAGCAGGTGTACAGCATAGGATGTCTGGGTAGGGTTGATAATGTGTTTTTGATGTTATGTTTTCCATTTTTTTGGAATAAATATTCAAGGTACCCAAAACTGTAGCTTTATTAATATTTATTACCTTGGAAATAATTTACAACATTAAGGTATAGGCTAGAAGTCTTTTTTTATTTTTTTAAAATAGATCGTACAGCACAAATACATCTTATTTTTAAGGTATAAATCTGCTGATGTTAAAAAAATCATATTATTATGTAGCGTTGTTTCAATTTTTTTAAATATTACGCAATAATATCTGAATAGATAACATAGTTAAATTTTAAATTCCACGCATACGAAATTGCGGGCAAAACCTAACCTTTCTTGCAAATACAAAAGTGATTCCAAAAGTATTAAGTCAAGAATTTCCTACGGAACATATCTCGAATACCGTACCCGTTGGCTTAACCCGCAGTTTTCACAGCGGGAATTTGACAAAAAGTTGGAAACCACCGCGGTAGCCCTGACACGAACATGAAGTACTATGTAAATTTCCCGGCCTGTAGACGGATCCTGTCAACATTTTCATACCGATATTGCTATAAGTGAAGTTACTTACCTCCTTGGAGTGTCGATAAATTCGGCCAACTATATATTTTCGTATTTGGTGTTCTATTTTTAAGATCTGAATATTCAAACTTATTTATTTGTTCCAAATTCAAAATACTTCTGTTTTTTAAATGATTGACGATTCTGATCCTTTTTTAAATTGAGTTTGACGACTGTAGAAATTAAGGGATACGTTGAAACTAAAAATTCTCAGGAGTATTTAGGAAAAAATTAATAAGCAAATTTAAAATGAGCACGAATGTAATAAATAAATATAATAAGCAAATATTTCACAGTGAACTGCGAATGAAAACTACGTAAAACAGGTGTAAGATTTTTGTTATAATGAATGTAATAAGAATACTGACCATGGATGATTAAAAATAAGAAGATGATTCTTTGTTCGGCAGTTTTCATTAAACACATTTTAACCACAAGCCACAAAATTATGATCGTAAGCGTAGTAACTTTAATTTGTTATTTGAAAACACAGTTCCACTCCTGTACTAGCGAAAGCTGTTCGCGTTATAAATTGCACCTCGTTTGTTTTTAAACAAGCCGTTTTCTGATAATATCCAGCATAGAACAGTGGCTACGGTAATTGTACTAACGCCAGTCAGACGTATCCGGCTAACGCAGCAACGTCAATATGTCAGACAAGCACGCGGTTAGGTGTTTAACGATGCAATAATTTGCATAGGGGGCCAACAGAGACGCGATCTATTCTCACGTCTGTCACAAGTTTCCTTTAAAGGTGTCACTCCGAAACTTGATATTAAAACCTACTTGACTTTTTCCTGTTTTGAAATTCGAATGCACTAACTTTTTACTAGCCAGTACTTTGCGATTTATTTAAAAGTCCGGAAATTGTTTCTTTTTAATATTTTCTGTATTTGATATTGTAAAATATTTACATTTCACTGGCCAGTCACCTGTATTTTGAAATTCGAACACATGAGACTGACTTCGTACTTGCCACTAGTTCTTAAGGTCTCAAATTCCGTTCAAAACAGTGTATTTTTAAGCTTTTATCGAATTAAGTACACTCAATTAGAAAAGTGATGAATGTCGTCAAGGGTGATAAATAATATCCACCTTTTCAATCAACTCTAAAAATTGTCATTATTTGATCCGTTTATGGGTTTGGACATTTGTTAGTAAATTTAATTACTTTATCTTGAGCTAATAATGGATATTATTGCTAATATTTATTCATTTCAACCATAAACACATTGAACGACTTATTAAAACTACAACATAATGTTTCCATCGACATCTTGAGACTAAAGGACGTTTATTGCCATTATGGGTCTAATTAGAACCCCAACAAGCCAAGATCCCTATAAAACAAACAATTGTCGTCTTACCATTAACTGCTGCTTCATACGCTGTTAAACAAATAACGGTTACCTGAAAAAGAAAGGTATTGCTTTATTATTCACTAATACGTGTTATGGAAAGTAAAAAATAAAACATGTGGTAATTGAAAAACGTACGGAATCAATTAAGGAGGTGTGCACACAGTGTAAAATCGGGGCTCATTCAGTGCCCGGCTTACGGAGCCGGCGCGCAATCTGACATTTATGAGTGCCATAAAAACGCTCAAGTAGTGACTTTTACTACTTGTTTAGTGAACATAAATGTCTTTGCCTTACCCGCGCTCAACGTCGTCCGTATTTAAAAGCGCACAGTTTCGTGCACAGTTTTGCTCCTTTTGCCCCTTTTTATTTACTGTTACTGTGCTGTTATGCAACTGTATAATGCCTTGGTTACTTTTCAGCGACAATTTATTGTTGTCGTCTTTTGTCTTTATTTTAGTGCTGTGAGAACATGTTTGTTCGCGTTTTGTTTTACGAATATTTTTGAATTGTACAAAGTGACAAATTGCATTTATTGCTGTGTTTTATACTTTTTCACTTTTGTTATCGGCGATACGTTATCCTATTCTTGTAATAATTTATTGCACACTAATTTGAAAATACTGTTATTGCCATCGCTTTAATAATTTTACAGAATAAAATTCATAAATCTTAAACGCGATATTGTTGAATAGCTATCACATTTATTTGAAATAGAGTGGTCATCGCTACATAACATATATAATACTAAATTAGACAAGCCGTACATTAACACTTCTTTTATGATATTACATTCATGATATTAGATAGTTACTCACTATTAGGCAAACAAAGGAGTTTAGTCTTCAACATCTTTAACAAGTAACAACAAAACATGGAGAAATCAACAAGCGGCATGTTTTGCCAAATTCAAGGCGTGTGTGGCGGTCTCATCAACCCAATTTGCTATTGATAAAGTATTCAGCTGTCGTCCGACTGGTAGGTATTCGCGGGCCACCCACAGCCATACACTTGCCTACATACCACCAGGCTCACAGTCCAAAGAATAATAATGTTGCACCTATATCAGTGAAGGCCACACGGACAATAGAAACATTTGATTGCTTTTTGTCCTTTCTAGTCAGTGACGTCCTCGGGTGAGAATCCTAGCGGCTAAAAATAGCGAGTTGCGTAAAACGCGAGCTTAGTATGGTGATGAAATGAGAACCAGAGTTCTAACGCATGACAAAGATAAATAACATTTGTTTTGTGCTTGAATTATAAGGTATGTTACTGAAGATGAATATAAATAAATAAATATAAATATCTGCATTATTCACACCTATCAACTGGCCCATACTAGGCAACTAATGCCTGTGTTATGGATACCAGATGATGGACAAATATATCTTATAGATAAATACATATAAATATTCAGAATATAATATACATATATAAACATCCAAGACTGGAGAACAAATGCCCAGATCGAACCCAGAACCTCTCGAGATGGCGATGGCTTGAAACCGGCGTACAGACCACTCGACCACGGAGGTTGTCGAATATACATCATAACAAACATCGGCAGTATCTCCGAAGGGGAATGCTGCACCTGTATACACCGGGCTCTGTGTTAGGCAACAGGGTATCCAGCCTGACTCGTATTGACAGAGAGACAAATCTAATGAAACATGCAAAATATAACATAAAATTTTCCTGAAGATTTAGCTTATACTAGCTTTCAAGACTAAAAGCGTGACGTTTCGAGCAGCTTGATGTTCGACGTTTGAAAACGTGTGAAACGTGTTCATTTGAAAAGATGATTAAGTGTTAAAATGATGAAAACGCTTGTTCATGTATTATTAAAAAAAACAAACTTCAATATTATTATATAAATACTGCCTTGTAAATTGACAGGTATTACCATATAAATTAACGCAAAGATAATAAACACATTAATATTATAGTCTATCTGTTTAATAGTTTGAAAGCCTATAAAATGCATATTAAAAGTTTACATCTGTCATATAAAAATAATTTACTGCTTATTTAGAATTATTGCTTATTTATTATCAATGAAATTCGCATTCGAGTAGAATTTCTAGCTATCTCACTGCCATTATAATCCATCAAGTAGCCACGTGCATTCATTTTATGGTCCTTATGTTTATTTACATTATTTATGATGTGAGCTATAGCATCAGTTATTTTACAGGTGCCTATACCTATTACCAACTATTTGAGTCAGTTGTCGATACATTCCTAGGAGTAATTAATTTTATTACCAGTTGACACTGACAGTAATTTGTCAAATGGGAATTCTTCAGGTGCTAGAATAGGAGTAACTGTTATTTTAACATATATCATGTCATAACTAAAGCCACCTTTTTCCGACACTCCGTGATTACAAGAACTACAGTTATCTCGCTTGCTATTCTCACAATGCGCGCTTATTTCCCGCTCCAAAAGAAAGTCCTTCTACATACCTCTATAATGTATGCGTCCGTCAAACGATACGTTGTTTTCTCTGCAAATTAGACAATTAGGAGTCTGCCTGTGATGCTATATCTATTCAATTAAAGCTGAGTCCGCACCGGTCACCTACCGCGATGATTTTTTAATCATATGTATGCAACGTGCGAATCGCGTAGCCATTTCGCATATCAATGGGTTGGACAAATTGATGAAAAAAGTTGGCAGCGCGTGTCGAACAGTAGACATGCGATGTGACGAGTTGTTTTGAAATTAATTATTGATTTGACGAAGGGATAATTGCTGACGCTTTATTCATGTAATCAGCTTCATCAAAGATTCACTACGTTCTTTGTACAAATTAAATGGTGTATTTGTAATTGCTACATTACAATGTAGTACGTAAATTTTATTGCTAACGTGTATTTTATTTAGTCAAATTACTATTTTAATAAATAAACTTTAAGGAGAAGATAGCGATTAGCCTTCTGCTTCTATATGATTAAAGGGTCTTCTCTCATTATGAGGGTTGGACGTTCAATAAACGATCTTGCTAATATGTGTTAAATATTATACTCGGAGACTAACACATTTTGTTTTTTTTTAATATAATAATAACATAATTTAAACAAGCTAACTTAATCCTTATTATTACCACGTGAGTGTGACATAAAAAAATGTTCAGCATCTTTACGAATGATTAATACACCGATATGCCTCGACCATAATAAACACAGTGTCTGATTTAAGGTGTTTTATACATGGGGCGTGCCGAACGCGCGGCGAAGCGTGAACCTGCGTCGATTGACGCTGATCTATAGTTGAGCGGAGTACACACTGACGATTTATTACGGCTGTAATCTATTTCGCTCGAGGCTGTTTTGGGATAGTCGCTTTTAAGGGATATAGTAAAATTATGCTGCAACTATACCTGAGTAGTCGTCCTCAGCCTATATATACGTCCCACTGCTGGGACAGGCCTTCCTCATGGAGAAACACATGTGGAGTATGGGCCGTTACACCACCACGCTGGCCTAATGCGGGCTGGTGGGTAGAAACGGTCACAAATGTGACCGGGACCAACGGCTCAACGTGCCTTCCGAATGACGGAGGAGCTCGAGATCACAAAGCCTCGGTCACCCATCCACGGCCTGACCATGGCGTAGGTAGCTTTATTTTCATCGAAGCCAAAGTGCACTGACCCTACGCCACCGAACTTCTCACCTGAGTAGTAGTATGTGTAAAATGTTAAATGGAATGTAATGTACCAAAATTAAAACTATAAAATATTTACGTCAATATAGCTTATTTGTCAGATAAAATTGAGGTTGAGTCCCAGCTTGAGAGAAAATGTAGTTATGGAGACTCCTTTAGTTTTGAAGCGCAACCATTTCATAAAAAAGTTTCAAAAGCGACGGTGGAATTATTACACATTTGTGTAGTCTGACATGTATGAATGATGTATTGACTGTTATCTTTTTCAAAAACAATTATTATTGCACTGTTATCGGAGTTTATAATCGATTGTCGACACATAGGAATACATTTTTATTATACAACCATTTTTTTTTAAAACTAGACCGATCCAACAACTATTTGCTCTAACAAAAACCTTGAGCGTTTGTTAGCAAAAAACGCCTCGGGGAGAACGCCTCCAAGTCTACGCATAGCCGTATCTGGCCTGTAATTAGTTAGATAACATTATCAGCAGCGCCAGACGCTGACTGGACTATTTATCAAGGCGGCCCAATAGACGTGGCTAATTGTACCGACAGATTAGCAATTCATGTGTTTCATTTGCACAAAAGCTGAACAGATTCGAGTTTATGACGGCGCAACGATCTCTGTAGTACTAGAAATTAAGAACATAACATATTATATTTTAGTAGATAGAGGTGTTACCACCCACCCGCCAGATATATATGTTATATGTTAAGTTTCCATGTAACAAGGAGTGAGCTGTTGCTCCGGGCATAGTGTGAGGCAAGCAATATTCACAATCAACTGTTCTTACATAAGTTATATTCGAACTCTAAAACATATTCTATTTACATTCATGTTATAATGTTCGAATTATGAACTCAGACTCGAACTCATAATGACATACTTTTTAACGCAGATGATAAAAATGAAAACTTTAACATAATGACCATTATGCAACAGGTTGGACTCATTATGCAACACTTCTTTTTTCTTGAAAACGCACAAAACTATGACTCAATGTTTTCCAGACAGCCAACAATAAATGAAATTAATTAAATTTTTTGTTTTATTTCTTTGAATATTGAGTGTAGATAAAGTAGTGTATGTAACTGCACATAACTCGGTATTAAAAAACTCGCGTGATACTATTAAAAAACTCGTCAAGTCTCCTTTTATAAACCACGCTCGTGTTTTAATAACCTATTATGTGACAGTAAACTACTATTACTATTCGCAAAAGAGACGCAAACACAACGCAAAAAAAGAAATGAAAGGCATAAAAAAGTATGAATTTTATTTCTGAAATTAGAATTAAAATTCAAGTGTTCGAATTTCGTATTTTTTGATATTTTCTATAAAATCTTTACAGTGTGTGTCCGGCCTGCACCGAATCTGCGGTCTGCACTCGCGTTGCGATCAGACAATTTGGACCAATTCCGACGCACTGGTTTAAATGTTAATCGCCAAGTGTCGAAATTATTAATTACACAAACGTCACACGGACGTTACGCATGCAGATTGGTACGCTAACGAACGATCTAATATTCATGGCGGATTTAGATTTCGCGTTGTACCCGCTTATAGTTTGCGGTAGTTTCGTGTGCGATCCAATTTATATTTATTACTTAAATTGAATAAAACCTTGAATACTAAATAAGTTGGTGGTAATTAAAAGTAAAGTTGAATCAATTAATATCGTAATTTATTGTAGGCGTAATTTAGGTATTCCTACCCATTACGGGTAGGGATACCTAAATTACGCATAATTAAGTACCTTAAATGTCATAAATATGTTATGATATTTGTGTAATCATAAAAAAAATACGCGAGGACAACTGTTCAAGTGTGGTTGAAATAATAATATCATATTTACCTAGGTACGTATGGGATATTTAACTGATTCTTTTATTGCCCTATGAAATTGAAATAGTTGTTATTTGAAGTAGATAACATTATGAGAAATGGTAGACTTCTTTGGTTTACATTGTTTTGCTATAATATTAATTTCGTTATTCAAAGCATATATTCAGCGTTATATTGCTAGACCATCATAATCATTTTCATCATGGAGACGCCCACAATGGACAAAGGCTTTCCTGTGATTCAGCATTCACTGGATACCATACAGTGACTATTTACGACTGTCGCCCTATCATTGATCCACATTGTTTTGGTCGATATGTACTCATCATAATCTCACTATAGGAGAAATAATTTGATATTAGATACTTCATCTATATTGATTACTCACAACGAAAACCTAGTATTAAATAATAGTAAATTAAACAAATTACACAATTACGTATCGCATGAAAGCACCAATATGACCACGTGCTTAAAGCTAATTTAAATTTTACACACGTAATGCTTCTGACGTTTTAATGGACATAATATCAAATTCAAGCCGAGTTATTTATTACTTGTACACTGTCACTGATACTGCGATTGATAAATAAATTACTTTAACTCTTACTTTAATAGCTTTAAAGGCTATTTTCCCACTAAAAGATGGTTTGATAAGAACGCTAAATAGGACAAAACATTAGGTACAAATTGTTGTCGATCACAGATAGCTTAATTTGATTTTGTTTATGAATTAAGCTGAACTATTTAAATGAGATTGTTTGCTTGTTTGAGTTAGAAAGATTTGTGCAATAATAAGATAAGTTAGAGTAAGAGACTATCAATATCAGCAATCTGTTTCAAATTTGAACATGTATAATAGACTTAAAAGGTGTCTATGATATATAGTACGTCTCAATCCAAGTTGCCAAAAAGGTAAACAAAATAAAGGTAGGTAATGTTTCATCTCTAAAATGTTTTGTGATGACTGTAAGTAATTGAAATCAATTGAAACGGCCAACAATTGTAACAGTTAATTATATTTACGTGCCAATGTCCATGTAAAAAGTGTGATTATTGAATAACAAAATTCGGTAAGTAGGTTTTTTTGTTTACCTTTTTGGCAGCTTGGATTGAGACGTACTATAGGTATGCTTGCCTTATATTATTAAATTGCATCACTTGTCACGACAAAAATACGAGTTCATTAAGCCGATAAATACCTAACTACTTTCATTATCCATTCTTTTTTTTCTTAATGCCTTCAATTTTGTTCCCCCAGCATTTGTTGCTGATCGCTCTGAGAAAACGGCGTCATAGTGGTTTTAAAAATTCGGTTTCTATATCCAAAATGAAGCAACCTTCGCCATGAGAAGGAACGGTTTACTCAACTCAACTCTGGATTAGTGACCAAACGTTATGATTTATTCGCGCTAAAAGCTTTAGAATCGTCGCAATGTAACCAACAAAAGATTTACACACAATCTATGTGTTCAGAATACTCTTTAGATGTTTTTGAAATGCTGTGCCGCCATACGAAATGCTTGAAGCGTATGAAAACCTAGGAAAAGCTATTTAGACTTCCCGGAAGCATATCGATGTCACAGTTGGCCCTACATTAAAATTCACTCAACTGATCAGAAGTTATCACGTATCGAATAAGAATAGAGTCATAATATTTTATGATCCCTTGTCCTCCTTACCAGTCGACGCTTCGGTGTTCGAATTTTAAACGAATACCGATTGCGATTATCGATGCCGGCATTAGGTGTCGATGTTACGCACTCGATTTAGAATTGGAATGTAAATAAAACAACTAGTGATGCCTTTGGAGTAGCCTAGACATAGTCTGTGTCTGATTGTTATTTTATTCAGAATGATAGAGTTGGCTGTAATATAGATGATATTTGAATGCTAACTATACGCTGTCGTAAGCTAGTAATAAAGTTCCAATTTATGAAGCTGCTTATATTATAGATAAAGCTCGTTAAATAATAAAATAGAAAAAACTTAAAATACTTTTTTGGACTTTGTTTAAGCTAACCACTTGAATCTAAGATTAAAAAAAAATAGCATACCATATCATCACACCTCTACCATGAAGGAAGAGAGAAAAAACTTTAAAAAAACCTGAAACTCTACTCTTCTTTCAATAGAGCAATTCTTTACTGAATCTATTTAAAATGTATGTTCGTTTACCTATTAATATTTTAGTCAAAAACATGTCTTGACCATCATAGAACTCACAACGTTAAGAATGTAAATTTCTATGAGAAACGTGATTTCAGCTACTTTCCGCTAGGGGCGCTTTTCACGTTCCCCATAGAAATTGTAATTCTTAACGCAACTAAAAATGTTATGTTTTTTAATATGATTACTTACACTGGGGATACAGATGTGGCTATTTAGTGAGAAAACCACAATACGATAGAGAACAAGCTTCTAACAAGCGACTAACTTTTTATGTCATTAAAGACATTTGAATAGTGACAAACTCTTTCGGTACGAGTATATTTGCTGACATTGACGAATAATCTATACATGTAATAAAACTGTAGAGGTCGAATGACTGTACATAGAAAAAAAATGCTTAAAACCAAGTCAGGGAGAAGTAAAGAGAGGGAAAATACCATAAAGTATATAAAAAAAAAATGTTTCTCCTTGTTTGTGCGGGCTAATCTCCGAAATGACTGGACCAATTTTAATGAAATGTTGTATGTTGATACCTTATATCCCTGGTCAATATCTTAGATACATTTATTCCGGAAAATTGAAGTGGGATATTTAAAAAACCATAGTAACCGCGGACGAAGACGCGGACAACAGCTAGTGAAAGATAAATGGTGAAATATCGTTAGTTAACATTTCTCGATTGTATCTTTTTTCAAAAGTGCGTAAATGAAACTTGTGTAGCAGTTTTGAAACACACTGCGAAGGCCGCGATTGTGGCTTAATTAAAAGTTATCGGGTGGTCAGAATGCGGCCCGCTTATAGCTCAGACCAGCATAGCGCTTGCGTGTTATAGCCAATGCTTATTTGCTGTATTGTTTACTGGTACTGGAGGCAGAAAAGTTGCAACAACTAACCAACTAACGTATTTTAATGTTGAAAAAAACCTTTTTTTATGCTTACCATAAATGAATCGAAAGCACTCAAAAATGAACCGAAAACAGTTGAACCCGATAATATACATTATAATTTATAATAATATTAATATTCAAAATATATATAAATGTTACTGACGATATGGTTGATTTTCATGAATTACAACCTCTACTTTTTAAATATTTTTGTAAAACGGCAAAAGAATTAAGTCAGACCCGTCAGTTTATGATACCAAACCAATTATAACAATGTTTTAAATGTCCTTATCACGATGTCACAGCGCAACTTCTGTAATTTTTGGGAAATTTTATGCACTTGTGAAGTAATTCCATTAATTTGCCTTGATATCGAAATTATTATATTATTTGAAAACATATATTTATGCGTACTAAGCTTTCATTTATTTCAAAATGAAGTTGTAAACGCTACCATGGATTAGAACGTCGTTGGGAGCTGGCAGGCAGCTTGCATATGTTCAAGTGATTTTTCACGGGTACGGAACCCGTGTTCAAAGGGCACGCAGCGGTGTCGCAATCACGATCCTCGATCACGACTACTCCTCTAGTATTTATTTAGCATTATCTTACCATCCCCTACTTTAATTTAGAACCGTATCTACAAACACTTAAAACCCAAATTGCTGTAAATCCGCATGTTACTATTTCAGTCCATGCCTTTACGCTCGCGACTATGAAAAATAGACTTTACGATGGAGTGAATAAAGGTTGAATTATATGCAAATATAATATTGTCTGATAGCAAAATGTCTCTAGACCGTGTCGCTACTAGCCTTAAATGCATTAAGTTTGTTCTAAAGATAATAATCGTTGCGAATGCTTTGTTTCAAAGATAGAGTTGTTGCCGCTGATTTATTTTTGGTCAAGTTTTGTTGGACTTAATAATGGCTGGAACAATGCAAATTATTATTTATCTATACTTGGTAATGGTTAACAATTCTCCGGGGTATAATTTGTTTAAACTTATAATAAGAGCAATTTTTCTGTGGTTTAAACATTTTATACGAAAAGCTGGCTTTGTACCACAAATTTTCTTGTAAGGTTAGATCTAACATAAAGTTTTCAATTCGATAATTACTATGATGGAATGTGAATTTACGAAGTAAATAATATGTATACAAGCAGTTGGGTTATTTGGATAACTTTTATTTTCTCCTTGATTACGTTGCTTACATATTTATAGCTCATATAAATTACTTAGCATAGAACTTTCTGGAATGCGCAAAGAATTGGACTCTACCATAACAAAAAAAATAAATCAAAACTATCAGTGTTCGTTTTACCTGTTAATGGAAAATTAATTTCCAAAAAACGCTTAGTTTTCCTCGTGTTATGGAAAAACCCCGAATAAACTTCCACTATTTCCCTTGAATGAAAAAAAAATCTGAAACACTCACCTAACCTGGTTTATTAAAATAATTTCGGAAGAGTGCGTGAGTTTTCTGAAAACTGTCTCTTGACACGCAACGTGTAGCCGTGCTAAGATAACTGTGCTGTTGAGTTGAAAAAAATAATTTACCTTGACCTTTATTGCTACCAAAATAAGAGCTTTTTGGTCTTGTGTTTGGGTTTTTTAGCAGCAAAACATTCTTTGCACATAGTAGCAGCATTTCGGGAACTAATCAGTAGCTGTGCCTGTCCCTCTGACTTATTGCAGCGGTACATTCATAAACATAGATTAGGATTTCTTATGCTTAGCGAGCACGAAAAAACTAATTAAATTTAAATATGAACTTGGTAACGACCTTTATTTATCATACTTTAGACATTTTCTTCACATTCCTCTAAAATATTTATTGCCTATTAGACAATATACATATTACAATTTCTTCTAAAGACTTCATTGTATGTTTTCATTATTGTTGTCTGTAGAAAAAATTATCTTTAAATCAATTTTTTTTTTTATTTTTTTTTTACATCATATAACATATCTTCACGCCTCTATCCCAGAAGGGGCAGCCAAAGGTGTTAAACACCACATTTATTTTTATAAAATATTTTAGGGAAGAAATAAATAAAAAAACGTTCTTCTTTAGAGTATCCAAATTGATCTACTCTATCAAAACCCACTTTGTGACATAATCACATCTGTGGTCTATTTTAACACTGTTTATAAAACTATAAGACGACACTACTGTATTATCAGATAAGTCCTCCATTTTGGCATCGATTTATAGAACAACATTGTCACCGACACACCCTTACATCTTGCGGAGATATTTCTCAGAGGGGGCCGGGGGTTGGACATAGACAAATGACGCGGAGCGCCCCCAGGATGAATTATTGGCGCCAATCGGGAACGCGCGCGAGCCGCCATTTTAATTTTTAGGGGTTGGTTACCCCTGTCAGTTCGATAGTGTTGACGGTTAGAGTAATGGCGTGTTTTTCGTGCATTAAAATAAATTAATTTTGGATTGAAGTATGTATTTATGTGTGCGGAAGCTACGATATTAAGCTTGAAAATTACTATTTTATTATAGTTTCTTATTCCTATGTTTTTTGTTACTATATTACATACTTTGAATGTTATAAATTTGTAAAAAAAACTATGTAAATACAATAAATAAAAAAGTCTTAATAAAATGTAAGGATATTATTTATAATTGATTAATTATTATCAGTAAATTAAGAATGAGAAAATAATTAATTACATCGACCACATGTTGGCCCATAATAGTCGTTGAGTATTCTCGTTATCTTATTCGCTACCGTTCGACATAGTATAAACGTTTGAATAACCGCCCATTAAAATCAACTTTAATGCCCCATAAAAACTAATACGCTCATAATCGTTTGTTCAACGAATTGAACCATAAACGAACATCGTTTTTGTGTAAATCACGCCCTCTAACGCCTTAATACAGCACTACGGGACGGTTGTGTCACTATCATCTCAATCTCTTTGGGATGACAAACGACCAGTTTTATTGCGGTCCGCAGCTTGTTTATTTACTGCTTTATAATAGAATGTCAATAAACAACTCTGATAACTGCGTCGCGTAATAAAATAATAAATAAAACACGGCGTTTATTCCCTGTGAGTGTGAGCGCCGCTGCGGGGAAATGCGGAACTATTCACTCGGCAGCGCCATCTATTGGCGTGTAGATGAACTGTTATAGAATTAAGGCAGCGCGGGCTAATAATTTAAAGGTGGGATTACATACCAATAGTTTAGAAAAAAAATTAAATTTAAATTACTTACATTCGTGTTAATAAAATTTTATTGAAAATGCAGACGAAAAAGTAAAACAAACACATTTAAGTATCTAACAAGTCTATACCATTTATCACGCGACGTCTCATCAATAATTCATTGATAATAACATAGAGGGATTGGCGTAATTAGCGCAATTACAGCCCACCCAATATTTTCCGCCCCGTCTAGTGTAAGGTAGTAATTGAATTATTTATCGACTAAGTTAGGAAACGGAGATAACGCATTCTGCATTATAGCGAGTTCGTAGAGCGAGTAGGTACCATGTAATTAAAGGAACGTTAATAAGGACAATAAGCGGGCTAACTCGCGATCATTGCTTTGATAAAAATATTAATTCAATATAAATTGTAGGTGTATTAATTTCTTCCGTGCAATTCTACCAATTATAACCGTAGTAAAAAATATCTTATTGCAATCTTAGCATCTCTATACATGCCTTCTTACAGAGGTGAATCTAATTTTAAAGAGGAACCGTAGGTACAAACAATTTCGTTCCGGGTCTGCTTTTTCATTCTCAGCCTACAATATTCATTCATTATTTTCATAAAGTCTAAATTCAAATAATTGGTATAGACTAATAGTGATATATATACTCGCAAACATTTATACAAGTCAAATATTGGGATAGATTGCCTGATCAGATAGTGTGAATATTGTACGCCGTCACTAGATTAGACAAGGGAATTGCTGGTATGTGTGTAATTCGAATTCTATACGTAATTATGAGGGCGTTTATCATCCTGGGCTGATGGTTTATACGTTTTATGTACTTATGGAGATCATTATACAAGCCATTATCCGTTGCTTGTGTAATTTTATAAGCGACGTTAGTAGTTTTCGGTCTCACTTTTTTGTAAAGACGCTGAAATATTTGAAAGGCCAGTATGTTCATGATTGTCAGATATTTATTTTTTCGAGTTCAGTTCCATTCTTAAATTTATCTGTTGGATATACGAAGCTAATGAATCTTAATCCATAAACATCTTTTCATTATTAAATGCAATCGGATACATAAGAGTTTCAATTCTATTCATCAGAAATATGGTACATTTTGTGAGAGTAATTACACATCCATTAATCAACGGAGTCCTCCGGCAGTTTATTACTCTAGGCCTGAACCCTCCAAGCACTCCCTTTTAGACCGCTTATGTTAAACTTTGGAGTAAACACTTGATTAGCTACAATGTATTTTGTTTTAAACATTAGTATGCCTATAATGTTCCTTTAGATTACACTAAGAGAAGAAGGGTATGAGATCACATTTAAGTTTACAAATTTCATTTAAGGGAATGATTGTATTAAAGATTTGATCTTCAAAATAAGTTGTCCTTTAAGTTATTTCATAATTTACTTGTTGATTGCCTTTACCCTTGTTCGCTTAGTTAAGGTGACTTCGGTGCACACTAGAGTGATAAATGACAAGTCAGCTTGAGTGAAAAGATCCATAGGATCCTTCCTACTTCAAGAATCTCTATAGAACAGTCCTGCACCAAAGTTCTCAAAGAATTAAAGCAACATCCACGAAAAGATACTAGCTACCTAGTTTAATATTACCGGATGCTAGTTCAATTATAAATTAGGGTGCATCTAAGCAGAGGGTAATATGAGTTGCACAGAAGGTTATAACGGCATTTTAAAGAGGCGTCGCCTACGTAAGCGCGACTGAGGCATAAATAATTTCGCCGAGAACAAATGACGTAGCTGATTAATGATTTACGTACACAATTCTGTTGTCCACGGCATGTTGTGGACTACATAGATATATTACAATGCCCATTCAAGTGTAAACAGATTTACAATGAGTTTGTAATTTATAAAGTACTATTATAATTTTAATGAGTCAGGTTCATCGTGGTTGCCATTGTCAATTTAATAAAACTTCACAATTAAAAAGCGCAAACTTCGTTAACTGTACAAGATTGTTACGGTATCAGTGAAACTTTTATCTTTCCACGTTTGGCGCTTTTGCATTTTTTATGATTATAGTTATTATTTTTATATGAATCCTAACATCATGTTTATTGATCTGTATATCATCTCTAACGAAATATATTACCAAATCAATTAATCGCATTATAGTGTAAATGACTAATCACCATTTATCTTTATCTATCATAATGTCTACTACTGGAGAAGAGATATAATATATTATGTGCTTATTTATGCAATACTAGTGTGTTCTTAATTATACATCACACATCTATACGCGAAGGATGCTAGGGCAGCACCAAAGGATGGATTACTGTATACATGGTTACTGGGAAAGTCATACTGAAAAATTTTCAGGATGTTATTTTTCAAATCATTCTGATAGATTTGCTCCTATGGTGGTATGGTATGGTGTCCTAAACCTAACCGTTAAGGAAATAATGAGTTTCAAAGGGTTTTTTTCTTGTCCTATATAATTGACCTAGAAGATAAACCCTACATTTTCAGAGTTGTAAGTATTCATAATTATAAAGAACTAGTGACAGAAAAAGCTCTTAATCTTGTGTCCCAAATATTCTTGTCAACGGTTAGAACAATAAACAACATGTTGCCTACAAATGTTACTAATATTCAGTTACCTATATATCTTGTTGCACCAGTAGCTAGTCAGGTGGCCCTAAAGGTCCACTCGGAAGGGTCGAAGCCAGCGTGGCGTTTTGTATGATTTACAGCGCCCTTATTGATACTGTACCGTTTTAATTTTGAATCTGTGGGTGTGTATAATATAGCGTATGTTAAATAAAGCTTAAGTTCAGTTTTTTATATGATGGTTTTTTCCGCACGTTCAATATTAATGTTAAAAAGTTATGTGGTTATTTATAGACTTTTCGTTTATCATCATCACATTTACAAATAATAGCTAGGTATCTACAACAATAGCTCGGCTGCTTGGTTTGTAGAGTCTTTATTAAACTCTGAAAATGGTCAGTTTTATTGTGCAATTGAACATATTCATGATGATGATTTATAGCTCACGAATTGGGCAGTCAAATGTGACTGTAGGATCTATAAATAATGAAATGTCATTCGCTTTTAATTATATCAACCCGTTGCCTGCCGACCGTCATACCCACAATCGCTTTTCATTTGTAAACAGCGTATGGACTTTCTAAGCGTCCGTTCTTTAGAAGATTTAGTTGCGGTATAAAATTGGCTCCCATTTAGCATCGGCACCGATATCACAATACCGACTGCCAGCCGATTTAAATTTATTTCGGACGTCGGTAACTTCCAATTTAAACCTCTTAATCCGCTATGATGTATGTCGGTATTCGGCGGGATTAAAAGTTCCACGGAAAATAACCGGGAAAACCTTTTCCGGGGTCGGATGGACCCGGCCTGGTGCGGGATTAGGCGGCCGGGATTGGATATACATAAATCTCGGACAAGGCTTTGGGGCGACGCAATTAAGCCTCTCGCACTGATATGTCATTTTGACGAGCTCCCGGCTTTACTAATCGCGGCACGCGGGGGTTGAAATAAATAATTTCAGTATTAAAATTCAGCAGCGTCGCTGGCGAGCGCACAATGGTCGCTCTGCCGTGCATGGCGTCATAAATAATTCAATTTCATAGTAATAAAATACGCGTGACCAGCGCTACGGCGTGAAAACTTTTCAGCAATTACGGGTTGAATATAACAAAAAGCGTCGGTCGATCCGACACGGGGTCGGTGAGACCGCTCGACACCCGTAATTCATGCATCAGCTTGCGGGGAAGGGTTGGCCGCCAATGCAGCCCTGATGACTTATAGTTTGTATTAATACGCTTCGAACACAGAAATCCAATTTAAAATGGATTTCATTAATTTACGATTTCATTAGACACGCAGCTCTCTGCAGGGAAATATGTCTTTTTCTATTTAAATAAGGGTCACATTTGCTTGATAGACTGCCATTTAAATAAAGACACAATTAGTATGAAGAAGGATACATTCAATATCTAAAGCTGTGATTGGTTTGCAATAGTAAGTAGAAATGCTAGAATTAATAATTCATTTTCATGAAATCAATTTTTATGTGAACACATAAAGTTCACTTGAGAATTCTGTCTAACAATCACGTAACGATAATTAATTAACTACATGTTTGTGAAAAAAATATTTTATATCGAGAGTTCTTAGTCTCACGACACAGAACAATTCTTTGCAGAAAATCAACGGCTTCGCAAAAACCAGTGAATAATTGCACCTGATGTGTTGCCACTCAAGTCGGTAATAAAATGACTGATTTATTACGGAATAATCAAATCAATTAGACACGCCTACTTGCCGGAGAGACTGGCAACACCAATGAGTTCCACTAGATGTTGGCGATTAGCAATCAACAGAGAAGTAAATTCTTATAAAACAACTACGCAGCTCTGTATAAAAATATGATTTCTTTAATGAAAACACAAATTTTATTATTAATATTAGTATTTAACTCTACTCTACTCCTAATTGTCAGATTTAGAATAAGTATTCATTAAATACTCTTTATTAAAAATAATATTGTATAAAAGTAATGAAAAATATTTTTATTTTATAAGCTGTAAATACTACAATTAAGATTAAAAATATAACTAGTCAATGAAAACTTAAGAATTCTAATTACAGATTTCGGCTGTAAAACAATAAAAATTACACATCCAATTTTACAATCAAACATAATAGTAAAATAAGATACTAACAAAAGAATCTATTCCATACTTAGCTACCCGGATGTGACGAGCAAGCAGCCATTAAAATTAGGGTTGGGCCACAAGCTAGGGCCGGCCCGCCGCGCCCCGGGCCTCGAAAAAAAACACAAACACAATGAATAACTGCCGGGTACAGATACAGATGAGATGAGAGATTTCTCAATGTCCGAATGTTGTTCTTGTTACTTGTAACTCAATATTAAACTCAGGCTTTCTTTTATTGCCTTTGATATTATATTAATACTGCTACGATATTTTGTAATGTATGGACTCCGAATGATTTTGTGTATGCTTTCGACAAGTTTTAAATTAATGTTTTTTAACAGCGTTGTATTATCAAAACATGACTAAATATATTTTAAGTAATGTTTAGATATATTGTAGAGATTCTTAAAAACCTTTAGATTCAATGCAAAAAATTGCTCCTAAAAATCAAATGCGAAAAAATTTCACATTTTACATTTTAATCCGTGACCTAAGCAAATGACATCGCAGTCGTTGCGATCCTTTTTTAATCAAAACACAATTGACTGGAATTATTTATGGGCGAGCAGAGCTGACCGACGTCAACTCGACTGCACTCTTCACCAATTACAAAGGTCCGATTCCGATTACATCGGCCAGTGGAAAAAGCTGGCTGTTTCGAAAACATCTACTTAATAACGGGCACGAAATTAAAAAGCAATTTGGTAACCGTTACTAATTTAGAGCGAAGCGAGCTCTCAATTTAAGAGGGAGGGGAGGCAGGGTGGGGCCCTAATCTAAAAGCTGTCAGTTCGGAGGCAGATGTGTTCGCCGCTCACTGTGAGAACCCATCCTTATATATTTAGCAGAACTGTACATAGAAAAAAAATTTTGTTTTCTATATTCTTTTAAGATAGGTAAATTAATCAGTATTTAATATTAAGTTCAGTCAGTGGTTCTATAAATCTTTGTAGCTATGGATTATATGTAATTTAGTTTTGTAAATATGTATTAAGTTATCTGGAGTTTAGGTACGGGTATAATTATGATCACCTAATCCATTAACTCTAATAAACATATATTTGAAGCAGGAAAACATCTCAATCTTATTAAAATTTATATGGCAGTTATGATTAAATTCGAATTCATTTTTATTTTTAATTATCTCGAATTTCACCCAATTACCACTTAATAAGCCGTGACGTTTTGATTTACGGGACGTAGCAGCAAACCTCATTAGTACGCTGGGCTAGAGCAAAATATATATATAATTTAAAAAAAAATCTATAACTCACTGCCCACATTCGGGACAGATTAAAATCTTTTTACAAGTTGTCCGATTTCCGTGCGCCTACGCTCTTCTAAATTTGAAATGCGACGAAGAAAATATGACCACGTATTTGTATCTTATAAATTGTAGAAAAAATATGTTGCGTAATTAGCATAACATTGTTCGATGTTTGGTTTTTCCATATCTGGCGACAGTAATAGACGTGTCTTCTTTATGACATTATGTATTTTTCTGTGTTCTAACGTCTAGTCATAACTCTTAACATTTTATTACAAGTTGCAACCATAAAGTTGTCAAACTCCTTCTCGGTCCTAAGCAACGACTTTTAATATTAAATTAGATAAAAAGTGCGTGTTTAGATGAATATTGCATATGCTTATAGTAAAAACCGGTATTTGTTTGGAGTTGATTTCAAATCTAATATCTATTTACCTTAAACAGTTTCTTCCGTAGCTCTTTAATAAACATGTGATAAGAATTGCATAAATAGCAAGATAAATATAGCAAGATAAATATATATAATTATATTATTATATTTTTCATATTTTAAGTCAGAACGACAACAAAATCAATCTTCGCGGCTTCAAGGTGTAGTCATCTCTGAGCTCCCGGAAACTATTCCCGGTAAGACAAATTTGTTGTGTGATTTATACATTTTCTTTAGTCAAAGGTGCTTCAAAAGTAAAATATTTTTTCATGAGATTAATATACAACTAAAAACATGTGATGCCTTTAGAAGTGCACTAAACTTCTGGGGTAAGCGCAACAGCTCTAACTCGGATGGAGGGTCCGCGAGCGAATTACGGTTTTTCTTTCGTATTATTAAAATAAATACACAAGTCGACAATAAATGTAATATACGTTATTGAAAACATGTTGTTTTGTTATTATTATATCAAAAGCTGATTACTCTCCGTGAAGCACTTACGCCGTACTAAAGGTTAAATTTTTTTAGAGGTATCTTTGGATTTGTTTCTAATCAATATGATTTAAAGAGTGAATCATTAAATATCTTGCATTTGAATTGCATAATTATAGCTTTAATAATTATAACAATACAGTAAAGGAACCAATTGACGCAAATATAGCGCTTAAAAGCTCGGAGCACTCTTAGGGAAGTTAAAGACGCTAACACGCTGTGATAGCAGTTTTATCAGTACGAATTTTCATACACAGGAAGAAAATCTTCCTGATTATTGGAGAAGCATTAGTGAATAGTTCAAAAACTAATTAAACTAAAAAAAATTTTGTTAAACCATTGCCGCAACTGCTTGCATGAAACCACTCCTTAAAAATAATTATTGTAATAATTATTTTTGTAATACTTAGATAATTCGTGCAAAATTATAATCTCAACAGTAATTAATTAATTCAGCCCAAAGAAATAATAATACATAAATAATATTATTATATGAATCGGTTTTTATAAATATAAGTAAGCTAATACGCCTAACCGCAACTAAACAAAAAAAAAGAATTGTATTAAAATAAATAAACTAAATTGATTTAATTTACCATGAATTGTTACTAAATCTATGAAGATGTAGGATTGTACGTTAATCGATTCGATTCGTAACAATTTACGATCTTTGATCGATTCTCATCGAGTAGTCCGTGTTTTATTTAATTAACGGTGGTTCTTAATTAAAGAATAAAAATAAACATGGATATATTTTAAACTGTTTTAGGGTCCCTCAGTATTGGATAATTTAAATTTTTCATAGAGAATTTCTTCGATTTTTAGTCAAAGAAAATGAAATGTAGTTTTCTATTATTTGTGAATTGATCTAAGTACATTTAATTAATAGGAAAATTATAAGAACAAATTTTAGTTTTCCAGCATTAATAAATGTATTTTATAGTTATTTTTAAGTAGCATTAAGAACTTGCAAGGAAAAGGCCAACAATTTAATTCTTTGTAATTAGATAAGTCCTGATGTAACTTTCGTCGCATTTCCGTTACATTTCTAACATTCAAATTTATTACATGCCAATTAGTGAGGCACATTATTATTGCTTGCTTTCATGTTAAAATTTATAGTTAAGCAATTAACTGAGCTTTTTCTCGATTAATTACATAATTTTAAATTACAAATCTGATTTTAGTAAAATATAACATCAAGTGGATATATCATTTTTCATTTGATTTGTAAGTTTCATACATACATAGTTTTTTCCTTATCTACTAGATAATGTATCCCTTTTTTTGGCAGACAAGTATGTAAATCAGTTCGGTATACCTGCTTACGCGATTTGCTACTGGAATATAACTCTTAACGCCTTGGAATAAGGTTGATTTGAATAAATCTTAATACTGTGGGAGCTGTCTTATCTGACTTATCAATATTCGTATTAGAGTGAGTGAGTAAGGAAGATTTAAAAAACTAATTTGTGGACCGGTTCGCCACACCCGGCATAGCAAGCACAGAACAGACTAGCAATGTAGCCATAGGCTAAAATCATAGATATTTTAAAAATTATATCATTCACCAAGCGACAGGTATGAGTAAAAAGAAATCAGTCAGCTTAGATTCTAATAATAATAATAATAATCATTTATTTCGGACCATAATAATCCATATATATGTTAGTAAGAATGTCCTTAAGAATATGTTAGTAATAATTTCAATTTTCTATTTTCTATATGTAAGTAACAAATTTTTCATCTAATTTTTCATTCTGGTTTTCGAAGGTTTATTGGAATCAGTAGAACTTGTCTCATGCGTCCACGGTCGAAGAAAATGAATCCTCATTGTTTTCATAAATTATTATAAGGGATTTGTCCAGAGCTCTGAGGCATAGTGATTAGCACCCTTTGGCTTTCTATATCGACAACAAAGACCTTGGATGGGTGACCAAAACTTTGTGATCTCGTGCTCCTCCGTGCTTTGGAGGACACTTTCCCACATTGAGCCAGCGCGGAGGCGTTAAGACCCATACTCCTCATATGTTTCCACGTGGAAGGCCCGTGCCCAGCATTGGGACGTATATAAGACGTGGACGACGATTTGTCCAGAATGTATATAACATATTTATTTGATGTAACATGAACTTTACTCTGAGATTTATTATGCAAACGATTATTCACATATATAACATGTAGTGTGTCCCGTGATGGTCCGGGACACAAAAATAATGTTCCAACTGCTTTTCTTGCCTAGCATGTCGTAAAAGGCGACTAAGGGCGTATTGGGTACTGGTTCTGTGATTGTGTAGGCGATGAGCTAGCCACTAGTTACTACTCTTTCACGATTTTCCATCTGACCAAACCCAATTTTTGTATGGCTAAATGTGGTCTTAAGGAACACAGTGCTCCTTTGACTCTGCCTACTCCTTCGTGAGTTACAGGCGTGATTGAATGTATAACATGTAGTTTAACATATTCTGAAGCAATAAATAAATATCTTTAGACATTCACAGCTATCAACTAGCCCCATTTTAAGCAACTAATGCTGCTTGTGTTACGGACACTAGATGACGGATAAATATATTTAATAGATAAATACACGTAAATATCCTGAATATATATAAACATCCAAGACTGGAGAACAAATGCCTAAAAATTCATCACCCAAACATTTGCCCCCACCGGGGATCGAACCCAGAACCTCTCGAGATGGCGACGCCTTGACACTAGCGCACAGACCACTCGGCCACGGAGGTCGTCAATGTCATAAATTTGTTTCAGTCTGTGTCAATTTTATGTTTCATATACTCGTAGTAAGAACAATCTTTAATGGAGTCACATTTGTTTTACAATACACATAATTATATATTTTTTCTTATCCAACTTTTTACTAAATGTTTAAAATAAACGACAACGCTATGTCATTCGAAGGCTTTTTGTGCGTTTTTTAATCGCAAAACAAATGACGACCCACGACCGCGACATCACAAAGCTTGACGTAAAGTCCCAAAGAAAGTTTCATTACCCCGGGTGTCCACTTTTTACGCCGTTGCTCAAAATCCTTGCCCGGGCGACGTTTCAATAGAGGCCAAAAAATAAACAATGGAAATAAAAACTGGCAAGGCCGGACGGAGCCAAATGAAAGAACTTTGTAAAAAAACGTTTGACACATTTTTAGAAACATCAGGCACGCAATGTTCGTTGGCGCGACGCGATCGTAAATTTCACCGTAGCGTCAGAATGAAAAAGGGGACATCATTGTTGAAAATTTTAAGCGCTCGCCGTGATTTCGGTTTGTAATCACATTACTTGGACTAAGCTCATTGATTGGAGCTACTGTTTGATTTCAGGGCATTCAACTTTGCTGGACATTCTTATCTATTATTATTACAATAATTACACTTTTGAAGGAAACTTACTTCTTTTTGATAGACAATATAGCCACTATCCACCACAGAAAGTCAATAATAACAGAACACGCACGAAATTATCTGTTAGGAATTTATGTGGATTTTTAAGCGTAGAATATATTTCTGAAATTTCATTTCTTTTCTTTTTCTTCTATCATAGAAACGCTTACAATGCTTTCCCTTCAAAGCCTCGCAACATTTCCTCGATCCCAAGATTTGCTGATTCCAACAATCAGAATCTGGTTATATCTGGTTATAGCTCGCTCCCCTATATATTTCCGTTGCGGATAACAGATAGAAGTGAGCTTCTATGCCACGATAAGAATTTCATTTCCTCGCGACTGAAAGCCCGCTATCTAAGGAAGTGGCAGACAAAAATACCTAAGTGATAAACCGTCGGATTCTGCGCAGGTGCCTCGAATATTGTTGCGTGGTCAGGAAACGCTCAGGAATGCCTTTCGTTGTTCCCTTAAAACATTTCAAAGCTCCCTTGATTATAAAATTTATTCTGAGAATTAACGAAGAATTTGAAGCAGAGTCACGTATTCATGAGAAAAATTATGTGTAACAAATTGATTTCATTTTGTAATGTAAAATGTAGTAACTTTCAAGTTCCTCAAGTTCAAAATAATTTAAATTATTATGGTTATTGAATAATAAATTTTCATGCGTAAAAGAAATGTCGTTTAGGAAGTTATTGCGGAGCAAAGTTACTTTGTGAACTATCAGTTGCAATTAAGAATTGAAATTGAACCATATATTGCTAGTTAAATACGGTTTATATTCACTTGATAAAATTATAAATCTCAAAATATCGAACCTGCATTGAAAATGTTATATAGCGAACAAAAAGACAAAATTGACTTCGAAGAATAACAAAGCGATTCAGACGCTTTGATTTTATGAATTCCCAAAGCTAGGTCAGAACTTTTGTCTCCGACTCGGCAAAAAAGGATCAAATCGACCTTTAACATGATACAGACCGTATTGAACTTTGACTTGTTTATCTTAAAGTTGGTTCTTGAATACTGATTTGATCTCATATGATTCGGTTTTGCATTTAGGCTCGGCGATCCGGATGACATCCTTTATCGCGATACATTCCAAGTCGGCCTTTAAGAGTTTGAGATGAGCCGCAAAAGTTGAACTTCTTTGAGCAATGTCTAGCGTACTTCGAACTTTGTGTTGCAGCGCTTATAGTTCAAAAATTATAACATTTTTAAATATTATATTGAACAAAATTGGTTAATATCGTCCTGTAATATTTTAATTATCATAGAATATTTAGATATATGTGTAATTTAAACAATAACGCCTAATAAAATAATTAATATTCTAATTTACAACTCTTCTATGTCCAAGCTATCACTGTCACACTAAATAACAAAAAGTTGAATAATTCGATATCCGCCAAATTAGGTATAATAAAATTGTCATAAAACTATTGAATACTCACTATCAATAAAAATCCTTTTAAATTCTGCAATAAAACCACTTAGACGAATGGATGATGACACTGATACACTGTAAACAATTTCCAATAACACCATAAATACACAAAACGGAGCAATAAAATTTTCAAAGTTTCTTGTAAGATCACTGTCAATTAATTAGCGAGAAATTAATCGGGGACGTCGGTTATTAAGTTCACATTAAATTATAATGAACGATAAAGTTCCGACCGCATCCACCTGAGCGATACGTATGGTCTATACAAATCCTTATTTACAACTGACACTGTTGTTCATACTATACAGATCGTGGTTCGAGCTAACCTAGCGAAGAACGCATCTGTCCAACCTTACATAAAAACCTATGCAACAATAAACTGACGCATCAAAAACGATAGAATTTTTTTTTAACACAACATCACGACCCCGATATTAAAGCTCGACTGTAAAAAAAGTCATGAGGTAGGGGAAAAATTTCGTAAGCCATTACCCGACTCTACGAAAGTTTTGACACGAGCACTTTGCGCTTGGGCACAGTCTATTTTAGTGGGGAACGAGACGGCGATAGTCGGCTGGCCGCTAATCGCGCACGCGCGACGGAGACGGATAGACGAGTGTGTGTCGCATTTGAATACGGTTTAGGGGACCGTAGCCGCGGGACGCCGAGTAGGTGGCGGTGATAAACCATTCGCAGCGAGCGCGCTCCCAAATCGAACACGTTGAGTAATAATATTTAAAAAGCAAGATTTGTTACCTGTCCACCGCCGGCAGATAATGCCTGGCGTTTTTTTGGAGAAAAATACAATTAACTAGCTCGCCTCGTAAATCATTTTGGTGTTCAGCTCTCGGGCTCAGGTTGTACAATTATATCTCGCTGGAAAAAAGAAAGGTGACGGTAATAGAAAATTGTAGCGGCGTTTTGGTGGTGCGACTGAATGGAGCAGATAATTACAGTATTAGCCACAGGTTGGTAAAAACGACGCGCCGCATAAAAAGCTCGCTTCAAGAATAGAACGTGCACAATTATGTTTTTATGAAACACATCGGCACGTTTTACGGGTACAACTTAAATTATTGTGAGATAAGAGTCTGCTATGAGTTATGAATTAAAATCGAGTTCATTGTTTTAAAGAGTATTATAATGAATATTTTGCGAAGATTACAGGCATGTGCCGTAAATCTAAAAGCTTTTAAACTTTACAACGCAATAAGAGGTGAGCACTCAATCGAGGTAATTTTAAAATTGCGACCTGCCCCAAGCCTCAATTACGGCGCGGTACGAAGGCACCTCGTGCTGGGATCGCACCAATCGAAAATTGCCCGACGAGACGTCTCGGAAATTGTCGGACGAGCGTTTTCAGAATTGCGGACCCAGCCGACAAATCGGGACTCGACAACGCAAATTACGGGCCGCTACAAGTCGAGCCGATTCGAAAATTGCGCGGAGAGGTTCCGCGATCGGGAGGTCGTGCGCGCCCTAATGAAGACGTTAAGCTAAATCGTGGTGCCTCTTATAGAATGGCTAGGATGTTTATATTGATTTTTACGAGAATATAATTTTATTAAACTTGTTCTTCGTGTTACGATTTGATCTGCTAAGAAACAACGTGTAGAAACTGTAATAAATCTCGCTACGTAAAAAGCGGTGTCACCATAATCAAGACCAGCAATTTAATTTAAGCGACATAAACACGAGACTATCTGGCACTGGCATCGATATTAAGGGTGTGTTAAATGACAAACTGCGGTCCGGAGAGAAGTGCTTTAAAACGGTGTAATTTTTACTGTTTATCTTGGGATCAGAATGGAGATTGTGCATTAAAAATACCGCCCGATGAGTGCTTAAAATGCCTCGACTGTGGCACGCGAATCCAGCACATCTCCATATTTAAATAAGGGCATGTATAAGACAGTGATTCGATGCATCGTTTCGCATTAAGTTGCATTGATTAAGGAGTCGAGAATTAAGATGCGCTCTAAATCTTGTTTGATTCTTATTTCAATAATTACCGTTTTATCGTTCTGTCAACTTCAATTTATAAATAATTTACTGCCGCATAATTTGAACTTTAAACTGAAATTAAAGTAAGGCAAGACTTATTTTTTCAAGAATTACCTACATACGTCATATTTGTCACATACGTTTTGCTACAATTATTTTTGCATTTAAAAATCGAATTCCAAAATATAATTCGTTAGTTAATTCAAGGTTTAAGCAAACGTTATTAAAACAAAACACGAGCGGCGCGAATCTTCCATGTAAATAATATTGAACGTGTAACAAAGCAATTACAATATCTCCACAGATCGATAAATGAAGAGAAGCGACTCCATTATGCGCATACGCAGGCATAAATAAAGTATTAAAGCTTTATAATCGATTGAGCACACCTCTTGATGAAGATATTACAACAAACCCGGTTCTGGTTATTTCTGGAACGAATGCATATATATCGAAGCTTAGATATACAGCAACAGTGTATTTTATTTTATTCGCTGCGAAACAACAGAGGCCTGGTCTATAATTTTGTTTATCAGAATAAAAGAAACAGTGGTGCTAATAGTAATAAAATTGCTCGTCAAATATAGTTTATAGAAACGTTTCAAATATGTAGATGATATGACAAGGAAAGGAGTAAATTATGTGAGCTACTGATGGAACAAGAAAACATGTTGCGCCGATTTCAAGTAGAAGAGTGAAGAAGAAGATGAGTGAAGGTGCTAAAACTTTCAGACGCTTTTCAACCTATGACTAAGGTTATAGAGATAGAGATAAATTTCGAATGAAAATTTTTCTTTTTGTGATAGTCGGATAAGCTAGAGACTGTGCTACGGCAATAAAATCTTTCAATAAGTCACATTTACAAATGATAGCTATTTAATCTAATGGACTCGAAAAAGAAAAACGTGGCCAAACCCCCAAACGAAATAGGCGCAGAAATAAATTACTAACAAAATAATTCCAGACCGTTTTAAAACGTTTTCACACGAAATAACTGAAAAGAATATTAGATAACAGCTCCATAACTCATAAAACAACGACATATCGATACTTCCCAAACTGCTATTAATTCCCCCAGCTAATATTTTAAGGGCTTACCAGACCCCGTCGGTAATCTAAACGACCTTTTTTAAAACTAATAAAAGAGCTCGTTAAAAATAGCCACTGAAAAATCTTAAGTGTTCAACACTGGCTTTATCTAGTAAACAAGAGCTCTTCTACACGCCTAATGAAAGATATCCATCAAGCTACAGCTATATCTAGCTAAATTTATTTTTTACTATATTCAGAGTTTACTAGTTCCCTATTTTTTATGGTTTAGAGTCTCGTATTATGTCTTCTCAATGATCGTCAGTCTATTCGGATTTTTATGTTCCATTACAATTTTATGCATTCTTTTATTGTTTTGGCACGAGCGTGCTTTACGAGTGATTCAGGATGACCTACAGTTATTGGTGTGTTTTTATTAACGAGAAACTTCTAAATCAGAATGTTTTCCTCCGATTTTTATAGGCTCGGATTGTTTTTCATCATAATGTTGTCATCATCTTTCCTACGAAAACAATTCAATCTATCAAGGAAGAAATTGTAGGGGCGTAGAGTCCAGTTCATGTTTTCAATGCTTCATTGAGATGTAAGCAGCAAACCCCGCGGTGTTGCAATGGCTTTATAATTTCACAGTGATTACAAAGAGAAGCCGGCGGCTGCAATTTCGACTTGTACCGATCGCCCTGTACATAAATTATCAGTTATTGATGAAGACATTAAGCTTGCAGACCGTACAACAATTAAATACTTTTTGGTAGCGGTCAAGCTGATGCAAGAAAACTCAAAAACCCCGTTCTGGCGCCCGCGCCGCGTCCGGTCCTCACTATACCAATATTAATTAACCCACATTTTCAAGATGCGCATGAAAATCAAACAGAACAGCTATTCATCATACGAATAAGAAACAAGTCATATTGAATTGTCGACAGAAATAAAAAACGTGTTGTTTGTTAAAGGTCTTGTAACGAATCTGTCGAAAGATCGAAATTTAATTGGATTATTTTGTCAGGAAGAAATGTTCTTTAATTATAAACAGAATTCATGATTCGCTACAGGTTCTTCGCCGAAATAATTAGGAAGATAACTTTATTGGGATAATTAATTAGGTGGATAAGTATGATAGAGTGCGGAGGAAATTAATCGAACGTAACTAATCAGGTTTAAGTTTGGCAAATACATAACTAGGAAAATCGTCTTAAGCACATCGCGTCTGTACTGCAATAAGGACTAATATCGCTTCAACTGAAGGTTTTCATTCAATTGTTTCGCGTCAACTTTTGCACTTCACTGAATATTAAATTAATAAGAAGTACTTCGAAAAAACAAGGACTGTGACCTGAAACATTTCACCGAAACTCGATATTAATGCGGAGAGAAGTGATCGACTTTTGTACCATTAGGGTCAGTTTTTTGATCCGTGGTCAGGTTGACCAGTAGGTTAAAATATGAACCAATGACGAAAACGTATAATGTCATCATGTGACAGATTGTCTAATAGTCGAATTTTCAAATGTAACATAGACCACAACACGGTGCTGAGATTAGTGACATGGCGGCTGGCGTCACAGTTGATGTATATTGCTTTGAAATTCATCGCAAATTTAACAATTTGTAACGCTGAAGTCACACATTTTGGCGTTTCCATTGATGCTATTGGTCTAGAATGTAACTATTGATTACGGATCAAAAAACTCACCCATACCAACCGTTCAGAATTCCCACAGCGCGACACATCTATTTCCGCGACTTTTGACACAACGGCAGCGATGCAATTAGACTGTTATTCTCCATCGTATTCTTTAAATAATCGAACAATCGCATTGAAAGACATTAAATGATATATGGCGCTCGCGCCTCGCTTTAAATAAAACATCGCCGTAAGCTTTCAGCTCGGCGTCTACGAATGAAAGTCACGATTGTAATTTTAAAACGTCGATACGGATGTTTGACGATTTTATTATTTGCAAGTGTTATTTATTGTGGTTACATAAGGATGCTTTTCCTGTGACGGCAATCGATATCTCAAGAGTCAGTGGGAAGTATCGTGCGCTAGCTTTACGAATGCATCTGTCATTTGTTCTGGTATCAATAGGGCGTTCTCATTCATATGCTAGAGTGTCGACGCGAAGCAATGCCGACATCAGTCGCGATGTCTGTTTCTTATCCCATAAAAAAATTGAACCCTTTTAAGATCTTCATCGAGTATTTATTGAGATTACGCCTTCTGGTAATGAATGATTCAATTACGTTAATTAGTAATATTTCACTATTGATAGGAAGACTGGTTAGTTAAAAATATAAGCATTCGTATAATCTATTTTTAAATTGAAACTTAAGATCACCTTTGGAAAATAATATATATGAAAATATTTATAGATGTTACGGAGAAGCCAAATTTTCAGAATGTTCTTTTATAATTTTGAAAATTGTAACGGAATTTCACATTTCCCCAAAAGTCGTAATTTTAGCACGCATTTAATACGATAAGTAAAAGTTTATGTGATTAATGAAGAAGTAACATTTAAATTATTAAGTCATCCTAAAACTCTTTGGTCCGCGAAATGACAATTGTCTGTAAAACGTTTTACAGACAATTGTCATTGCTTACTGCCCTCATGCCAGCTATTGTGACCCAGGTCTATTATTTTATTGAGTTCCAAACTGCCGCTTTATTACCCAATACAACTTCACTTTGAACTAGCTACTTGTTTATGAATGGTCTTTATCGGACCTTAATTAATTTTGTATACGTTAAAAGTTTAGACGCAGAGTATATAGCAATCATATTTTGAGAAAATAGTTAATAATATTAATATAAAACAATAACTAATAAAAAGTAATTTTTGTGTTAGTTTGGGCTAAGCTAACAGAAAGCATTTCATGGTGTCATGAGCTATCTATCTATCTATAGACTATGGTAATTACCTGCCAACAAACAGGCTGTATACCATGCTATTCATATGAAAATAAAGACGTGTGGCACTCGGGGACTGCCGCGGTAAAGCTATTGCATAGCATTTTGTATCAACTTATGCAATTATAATTTTATTTATTTATTTTATTCATGCAGTATTTCTTTTTCTTTGATATTAATTCAAGTTACACTTTTTGAGCGTGGTGACCGATAAGAAAACAAATTTTTCTATTATTAAATAAATAAAATAATAAATGCACTTTGTTCATTCATATTAACGCACACAACGCCGTGTCGAAGACTGCCGAACTGAAACGACGTTAGACGATGCACGGCCTTCAAGCCACACCTCCTTGCGCATCGGAGTGGGGAGCGTGAGGTTTTTTCGTTACGGAATTTCTGGATTCGGTCCCCGCGCTCAAGGCCCGCGATAGAAGCTATGCAATAGCTTAAAAATAATTAATACTATAATTAATGAATTGAATAGAAATAGCCAGAAAACTTGAGATTTATTAATATTTTTATAATTATTTAAAAGTAAATCAATATCTTCAGACATTCACACCTATCAACTAGCTCAATTTTAAGCAACTTATGCTGCTTGAGTTACGGATACAAGATGACGGATAAATATATGTTTAATAGATAAATATATATAAATTTTCAGAATATATACAAAGCATAGTATAAAACATCCAAGACTGAAGAACAAATGCTTGCATTCATCACACATACATTTGCCCCATCAGAGTTCGAACCCAGAACTTCTCAAGATGGCTTCGCCTTGAGACCGGACAGACGACTCCACCACGAAGGTCAACCATTAAATTTTATGTAACATTTAATTTACTACTGAATTATTTAGTTTAGAAAATAATGAGAAATATTGATAACACGTAGGTCCATAATTTTTATTACCACGTTATATGTAATTCATTACCTGCCTGTCCAACCCCGTTTCTAATGACGTAGGTACTATTTTTGGATTAGCACACCTTATTAGCAGTAATTAATTAAATTAACTAATTAAACAACTATGCTAAGGAAAATTACATTATGAACTATTACAATAGTTAGTCTTGGTGACAGAGGAAAACAAAAACTTTGCACCCAAATAGAGTTAAGAAAAAAAATCTTTTTAAAATTATTTAACAAACTCTTCCCATAGAATAAATAATCTCAGTGCTATTTCGTCCACTTGTCCCAAATTCTTGGAAATCGTTAGTGGTTCATCGACATCAGAAGCATCCTGCGTGTTACTTTCTAAGCGAATAGTTTTGTCGCGAACTGATGCTTTTTGTCGCTCGACCGGTTCCAAAACAATTTCGGATTGACTAAACATTCGATGCCCGAGAATTTCTATTTATAACGACTCCATATTTAAAACTTCCTCGTAGAGATTATAAGATAATAGTTATTACCAGTTAACACTGTTTGTATTTTATATTGATTCGGATTAGTTTTATCTCACGTTTATATGCAATAAAATCTTATTTATTGTATGTAGATGATGTTTTAAATTTTACCTTAGCACACAGACTGACAATTTGATATAGTGGACAAATATCTTTAATATTTTATGATCAATAAAATTGTAGATTAATTCAAAATTTTATTGATATTGTGAAAAGTGTAAATATGAATATTGATATTTATCTGTTCGCTGACTAAAAGGGTCTACTGACCCCTTAATTAGGTCCTAAAATCGGCGGCTACTCTACACACTAAAATCGTTACGATTTTGAATAAAACATATACAGTTCATTGTGAATATCGCTTGCCTCACATTGTGCCCGGTGCACGCTCGCCACCTCTTACATGGGGACCTAACCTGTCTCTGCCTACCCCTTCGGGGAAAGAGGCGTAATAATATGTACGTTATTTATAATGTGTATATTCAAGTGTATTGACCCCATTTAGATAATAGTTACTTTACCAAGCAAGCGTCAATGACTTTTGATTTTTCAAAATCAAAATCAAAATCATTTATTTGTTAAACATAGGTGGTTGTATACAGATGCCAAATATTTTTAATTTGTTTCACTATGTTTGGCCATTTAATAGCGTACAAATTATTTAATTTTTTAATAATAAATATGTACATAAAAAGTGTCAAGGGTATTAATAACTTAGGTCTAAAGTACTATCATAACAAATATACACGGAAATATAAAAAAAAATATAAAAATTACAATTTGTCATTTAAAAATTCGGTCAATGTGTAGTAAGCTTTGTTAATTAAGAAAAATTTTAATTTCAACACTAACATTTACATTGCCTTATCACTATTGTACTACGTGTATTTCAGGAGTGTTGACTAAAATATGTAGTATCTAACACAATTTTTATAGCTATAGCGTACATATATATTTTTGTAACGACAAATGTGTGTATATTTTCCGCTTGACTTTACAATAAATTGGTGACGCACTGCGGTGATTGGTAATGTATTTATGTGGAAATTAAAATAAATGTTGATCTTTATGTTATTATTATTTCCTTGGTAAAACGGTAGCTTTATTCTAATTTGGTTTAATTCTACTTGTAAATTGTAAGCTATGACATGAAAAGTCTAAAAGTGTATTAAGTTTTTTTCACAAGAAAGTATTTAAAGATAAGTGGTATCATTGCATTTATCAAACACTATGTATCAAGGAATCGCATGTATGGGGAAACTCGGGATCGTTGGAATTGCGGACATGTCGAAACTCAACATAATATGTCTATCACAACATGAAAAAAAATTGCAGTAGCAACTATTTTTGTGTAATATCATGGAGAATGTGGCAAGCCGAATTTTTCAACAAAATTGTTGACATTTATACTACTAGGTTTTTATAACGCCTCATAAGATGTAGATGTTTTTGATTGGTTGGTAAACATGAGCTTATACAGGGAGTGGCCTGTAATAAGAGCATTAAATTAAAACAGATACTCCTTATACCACCAGAAATGAATTCCAACTGGTTTTATTTAATGGAAATGAAGAATTTATTTATTATTTTTTTCTAACAAAATAAATCAAGACCGCAATGTACTGCAGACATTTTTAGTAAGAGTACATGACATAGACATTACCCCTAATGAGTAAAACGCTAAAAACTTACTTTTAATGTTTTATTAAGCAGTTCCATTAAGAGTAAAGTCTAGAAATACCAACAAAATGATTCGATTCATCACACAAACATCCGCCCAGTATTCCAACCCGGGACCTCAGGTTCAACGACACTTTACCGGCATACAAGCCACGTAGAACATCAAGGTTCTTAAATAATTAACAAAAACTCCACCGGCCCGCGCTTTTCTCGTCTACATACTTAGCCCATACTTCCCCTGAGCAAATTCCCCACATTGAACATTCCTCGTATGCGGGCGATGTCAGCTGACGCCTGCCGGTGAATAACAATCGCCGGGTGATGAGACAACCCGGTACTGCGCTACTGAGAAATCGGAGTAAAATTAAGTGTACAAGTACCTACATACTGGGTTATGCTCTTGCACACTGTTTGTTTCACGTGGACTGCATAAATATTAAAAAATAAGCAGCGGATGAAATAAATGTAAGGTGCACCTATTATTTTCAATTTAAATCAAGAGTTCAGTGACATTCAGTAGCGAGTTCGTGTTATGGTCATGGTTGAAACCAAGATGGGTGACCAAATCTTTTTAATTTTACTTCCAGTACACCAGGAGTCACACTACATCCATATTTTTGTGTTGGGCCAAGGTGAATGACAAAGTATCGTTCTCAGCCTATATGCGTCCCAATGCTGGGCAAGGGCCCATCATTGGGACGCATATACGCAACACATAAGGAGTTTAGACCATAACACCACCACGCTGACCCAATGCGGGTTGCAATAGCAACCGGGACCAACGGCTTAACGTGCCGAAGCACGGAGGAGTTCGAGATCGCAAAATTTTGGTCACCCTTTTACGTCCTGACCATGGCGAAGGTAGCTTTGTTTTCGATATCGAAAGCCAAAGCGTTCTAACCACGCAATGCCACCTAAATACTAACCACTACGCCACCGAAATATGACAAAATAAACGAATGATAAAGTATGTTGTCTGATAATGACAATGCCCGCTTATTCTACTAAGCGTCGGTTTTAAAAAATACAAAGTAAGAAGATATAATAGATACTTTTTCCAATTCTCACTTATTCTATCTCACTATCTCACTAGTAGAAGTATATAATCGTAGCATAAAAATACTAACACCTAATATGTTAGCACTTATTGTTCTTGTTTTGAAACATAACTCATTATTTAATTTAAATTTTCCTTAATTCTCGTTATGATAATTTCCCTCGTCAATGCGTCAGCGCAGCATAAGCTAATGTATGATACGCAAACGAGATATCATTCGTAATCGTAATGACTGGAACCATACGCTTCTTTCTTGCGCGAGATCGGATGATCATATTGGCGCCGGTAGCTTTTAAAAAATAATCGCATCTTCACTACTCTTTGATTAAATTTAATTTTAACTAGTAGTTATTGCTTTATTTCTGATTTAGGAACTCGATATGTACTTTTTATGTTTAGACGATACTCGTACACCGCATCACAATTGTTATTTAACCAATACTTCAAAATCAAGAGCTTCCTTATTAAATTACAGCCAACTTTTGTATATTCTATTTGACGACCTCCATGATCGAGTGGTCAGTACGCCGATCTCAAGGCGCCCATCTCGAGAGGTTCTGGGCATCGATCTCCTGTGGGGACAGATTGTGTGATGAATACAGGCATTTGTTAACCAGACTGGAAGTTGTCATCTAGGTTATTTATTATTATTCTTCCTAAAGATATGAAATATTTTTATTACTTGAATTATAATAAAATTTTTGGTTGCCTTCAATTGAGGTAATTGGAAGTAATCACAACGAACTATCTGCTGTATATCAAAGGTAATATACATATTTATTCACTACGTCATGAAAAGCCTATAATCATATAGGCTTCTTCGTACCAATGCGGTAGGTAACTTGAGAGCATCACGTCCTCAAATTACTCAATCCGCACAATACACAATTTGCCCAATAATAAGCCTTAAACGTCGACAAACCCGTATTTTTCATTCGTAGCAGGTAATTTTAATGCATATTTAATGGGCGACTCTTGGCTTCAAATTCACTAAGATAAGGTGTGGCCATAATGCATGCAGTTTGCTCCCGCGTTATTTATTGTGTGATTTTTGGCAACACCGCGTTAGGCTGCTTGGCGCAGCTAGATGCGCAATCTTCATAATGCATGCATTTTTCTGGACTATCGCGTAAGCTCTTTTTTGATGTTTTGACATGCCGCCTCTGTGGCCAAACCGCCCTTGGGGAAATAGCTTAAACTGTTACAATTTGGTAAGAATTTGAAACAAAAATTTTGTCTCTGCCTATAGGACCTCCATACCATAGTGACCTATTCAGTCAGCCAGCCTGGCTGGCTAGTAAGCCAATGTTTTCCTGTCGCCCAAGACATCCTTGCATTTAGACTCATCTACTGTTTATAAGGTGGCCATTTTATACTGTATTTTATATTGATTTTATATTGAGAGCCGGAAGCGGAAAAAATAAGGTAAGATAGGAACGATTGCTGTTATTTTTTGTGACGTTAATTCAAAAAAATCCATTAACTTAAAGTAAATTTTTAATTCCACTGAATAATTAAATTACACACTTTGCATGGACACTTGGCATTAGCTATACTCGCTGGTCAAACATAAAAGATAACGATCGGTACTTAGAGAAACAAAATAGGCTTTTACACTGAACCACTTAAGAGCGACAATTACCTACATTAATTGTACGTGCGAAATTATAAAAAAAATAACACTGACTAACGTTATTTACAACGTTAATAATTAAAAATAACTACGCGATAGCTAACGGTTAAAACTTACAAAAACTTTCACCACGTAGACACGTACCTGTGGACAGAAAAGTTCTTAATTAATTTGTGTGTGTAAATTTTTATAAATCATTCGGAGTATGAAATGTAGTCATGAATTATTCAGCATCCCTTCTGGTAGCCGCTTAATTGAGTATATAGCGGGCTTTTAGAAGCGTGTGAACTTTTTTCTATGTCCCATACACTTGTCCTTGTGTATGATTTTTGGAAGAATACCAAATTGGACTTATTTGAATTTTGAGAGGGTACTCAACCAGGTTTTTCTGATTTTGTGATAATATTACTAAGTCAAAAATATAGTTTGTAAAAGTTGTTATGGTAATCAAATATGCCCGATATTTCTTATCTATTTAATTTAAAGATTGATAAAAGTGATAGCAGTGATAATCATTTGTATTAAAATTAAGATTTAAAAAGTATTCTCATTGAGTTTTCCTAAATATGAGAAAATAATTATTTTCTTTTATAAATTATATTACTGGTTTCTGGCCCTTTAATTTTCCGGAATAAAAAGTATCTAAGATGTTGACCAGGGATATAAGGTAATCACCATGCAAAACTTCATTGAAATCGGTCCAGCCATTTAGGAGATGAGCCCGCACAAACAGACGAACAGACATTGAAACAAAAATAATATTTTTTTTGGTATCTTCGCTCTTTTTAGATCCCGCTGACTTGATTTTAAGCATTTTTTTTCTACGTAGAGACATTCGACCTCTACAATTTTATTATAAAATATGTAAAGATAAGAATACCGAAGAGAATGAAGAATTTACTGTGGTGAATGAGCATTTGAGCATGTCCTCATGCTTGGCTAGGATAACACGGCCAGGGTTGATATTATGATCAGGCGAGTGGTAAAAGAGTGGAAAGAAAAGGCATGAAAGATATTGGGTGCTATATGTTGACCTCAAATAAAATTGCGAACAATGCAGAGAATATGATAGTTCATAAATATTATATGCCAAATATTATCCTTCCCACAAACACATTCAAAGTGCAGGCATAACAAACAGGTGTTTACATAAAATTTATTGCAAATTTTCGGAACTGAGCTCGATGAATAAATCATAATAATAAAGAGGTGACATTTATTGTATTTACGTGTTATGATTTAATGGTTTAAGTCCGAAATACCGATGGCTAAGCAACGCCCACTCGCGGACCTCATCATAAATCATGATGCGACATCTCAAAAATGCCAACTTTAAAACATGTCTGCCTGCCAGTACACGGTAAGACAAGAAAAACAAACAAAAAAGTATAAATTACTTTTGTATACCTCCTTTCTACCCCGTACCGAACAAGTCATAAATCACAGAAAGATAAGCATAAAAAGATTGTATGAGTTGGGTACGCAGTAGAGGAGAAGTTTTCGTATTTCGTTATCTGACGTCAAGCGGGACCTACAAAAAGTTTGCCGCCTACACCTTTCTCCGAAATAGTGGGAACCGGTACGGTAGCTATGTATGTTGCGTATGTGGACGTTAGAAGTTAGAACCGAATAGAATTTGTGAATTTACTTATCTGCAGATGGACTGTATATTATCGCAGTATTATGCTTCTACCCATTTAAATATTTACGAATTATAAATAACTGGTCTGGTGGTCTTAAGGAACACAGTGCTCCTTGGACTCTGCCTACCTCTTCGGGGATTACAGGCGTAATTGTATGCATGTATAAATAACTTTTTACACGAAAACAAATCTACCTTCGCCATGGTCAGGCCTTGGATGGGTGACCAAAACCTTATGATCTCGAACTTCTCCGTGCTTCGGAAGGCACGTTAAGCCGTTGGCCCTGGTTGCTATTGCAACAAATTGCATTGGGCTAGCGTGGTGGTGTTACGGCCCATACTCCTCATCGTAAAAGTTGTTGGTCCCGATTTCTGTTGTACACCAAAGCATGTTCCCAGCAGAAGGACGTAATAATAGGTTAACTCTGAGCTAGTCAATAGGGGTGATTGTAAAAACTTCGTTCTCAACCTATAAATGTGCTGTGCACTGCTGGGCACAGGCCTTCCTCATGGAAGGACACATGGCCCAATACGGGTTGGTGAGGTATTCCTCAAAGCGCTTCCATTTTGAAGCGCACCGAATTAAGCGCACAAAAATTGTTCCTCGAAGTGCAACAACGAGTAAGTCTAACTTTTGAATAGTGATGGTGACACTAACTGAAACTATCGATAATCAACGATCTAAAAAAAAATTGTAAGATTTGATAATTAATCAGTCATCATTTTGTAACTCCACACATCCATCTCAACATTCAGATTTGGCAGAGATTTTGCAAGAAGGCGTATCATATGTAATATTTCCAAAAAAGTAACAGGTTGTCATAACTATATAGGAACTATTTTATTTAATACCTTTTAAACTATTTATTTACACCCTAGAATGTTAATAAATTTTTAAAAGATAATAATAATAATAATATCTTCAAACATTCACACCTATCAACTAGCCCCATTCTAAGCAACTAATGCTGCTTGTGTTACGGACACTAGATGACAGATAAATATATTTAATAAATAAATACGTACAAATATCCTGAATTTATATAAATATATATAAACATCCAAGACTGGAGAACAAATGCCTGAAAATTCATCACCCAAACATTTGTCCCCACCGGGGATCGAACCCAGAACATCTCGAGATGGCGACGCCTTGAAACCGACATGCAGACAACTCGACAACGGAGGTCGTCAGATGGTGCGGACAATACCTCGTGTTGGTAGGTAAGTGTAAGTTAGTAGGTAGCTATTAAGTTTAATGGATACTTTAGTACCTACTTTTTAAATAAGTCAAATTATCTGTATCTACTCAGAACCTGTATGCCAAATGTTATAGTCATTCACATAAGCTCCAGTATCTTAATGTTACAGGTCTAGTAACTGTTAATTTTTAATTACTTTTTTAGTAAAATTAAATTACCGTTAAGTGATAAAAAATATTTATTCTGCAATTATGGTTATTTAAGTATTGCCCGACGCATATTTTTATTGCTAACTTGAAAATAGTTTCCATTTGTATTAATCTCATTAACGTCATTATCAGCCTCGATGGCCACAGTTGGGCATAGTCTTACCCTAGGATCTTCATAATGATCGGTGCTATCTGCGGTACCAGTCTATAATAATATTATTAAGAATGAATGCTTCTGTTAAATATAGGAAGGGACATGAGAAAGGATTTTGTCGATATCGATGCATTATTATGCACGGTGTAAGAAGTATGATCCATAAGCTGGATTAAAATGGCTCTTTAAGGGTCCATATATGTTATTTGAAAATCTTAGTATCACTATCGCAAAAGAAAACATCAAATTTTCAAATTAATCTATTTCTAATTTTCTCAGTCGCGGATAGATAATCTATGCTAACTGTGGTACTTTGACATGGCAGCTTACAAAGACTGCAAACACTTTTGGCTTTTTGGCTTTATATAAAATTTCACGGGTTATTTTATAGCCTGTACAATAAAAAGGCCGAAGCACTTTCCTCGCCTAAAAACCCCGGGTGACCAGGTATAACAAATTGCCTAACAGTAACCACATGAGGCGCCATTTGTCAAGCGCAGCGCCTACCGAGCAATTAGATTTGTTAGGTTGTACCCTTGGAGTTTCATCACACCCCTCCACAACAGATGCTTGGACTAATAACCTCTCGAAGTTTAGCCCCCACCCACCCCAACCCAACTAAGATAGATTGCGCCACCATTCTTGCAATTTTCCTGTCGTATCTTCCCTCGTAAATTCCTAGTGATATATTGGTTTGGATCTCGCGATGCGACCAGGAGCATACTCGAAATATGATAACAGTTATTTATTATTGTTCTTATTGGTTTTCTATGGGGAGGTATGTAATGATTGTGGTTGATAAGAGGTACCTACATAATACAATTTTCATCATAGAACATGAGTATCGTATCAGTCCATTGACCTTGTTATTCCATTGCTAAGGTTATAGTGATTTAAAGCTGATAGTGTATTAATTCAATACTCGATACTTTTTTGCAGAAGGATGTCAGAAACTGCATCAGTTTGAAAGTAACTTCTTTTGAAATTATCACAATCAAATACGAGTATAATCAATACTGTCAACTGATACCCAACAACAGTAAATAAAAATAATATCTTTGATAATATGAAAATGATAATCAATTGCGTTACTGTCCTAAATGTTTATAGTTTTCTATAGGCTGTCCCCATTTCAATGTTTACCCAACGAGTCACAGTTAGGTTGACATAAAATTAAAAGCGACAAACTTGGTAGAAAGTCGGCGGCATATTTCCATATTCTAATAGCAATAAATCGTTATTGTCATCAGATGGCATAAATGCCATGGGGTCGAGAAATATACGAAAAATGGGGGTCTTGCCGATGATAATGCTTCAAAGCAACCGGCAGTTTAATAACATTGATCTTTGGATAAGTAATAATTTTTTTTTAAGAATTTTATCCATTTAGATATTATAACCATGTAGGACAGGGGATTATATTTTTGATTTTTTTTTTTTTTTTTTTTACATACGACAGGTAAGCCCTTGACCTTCATCTCACCTGATGGTAAGTGAGGATAAGGCCGAAGGTGGAAGCGAGCTTCACCAGTAATCCTCAACAACTGAGAAACTGGCTATCTTACCTCTGATTGCCGGAACACAACAATGCTTAAAACATTGTTATTATGGCGACAAATTTAGGTAAGATGGTGGTAGCTAGCCAGGCGGGCTTAGAAGCCCTTCCACCAACCAAACCGAGCAGAAAAACTTCTGCCCCCATGGGGAATCGAACCCGGACCTCCCGAACACCCGGTGGTGTGAACCACTAGACCAGAGAGGCGGTTTAATATTTGTAATATTTGATGAGGAAAACAAGTAACATTATGAAATATGTAGATACGTAACTAGACTATTTACTAAGATACAAAAGACGAACATTTTGAAGCTAAGAATTAACAAGTATACCAAAGGTTAATTAATGACATCTCTTTAAATATTATTATCATATACCAGAAATATCATCACCCCGGTAGATCTGGAGGCGTCGGTGCCCACATTGATTAATATCTTTAGGTCTCTAAGTCGATCTCATTCAATAGGTACCGTAACTTGTAAATGTATTAGGCTCTAGTAACATGAATCTTCGTCAACAAATGATTGTAAAGTCTAAGTAAGTAGTTAAAAAATCTACAGATAAAAATCCGATTCTTGCCTACACTTTTCCAGTCCAGAATTTTCATCAAAGCAAAGCTCTCCAATTGTCATTGAGTGTTAGCCGAACGCATAAACAATTGGTAGGAAGCGTTTCCCTCGCAGACGGCGGAAGCTCGCTGAGTGTCGGCTCCGGAACTGTTATTGCCGGGACGACTGCTGCTTCCGGCTAAGGAGACTTTCTGTCTACTCCTGGTGACATGAAAAGGGATCCTATTCTTATGTACTTGTAGGATAGTGGGTAGTTTTAATATTGATTGGGTTACGTCATGAAGGCAAAAGAATCCCTAGACAAGATGAATTTCGAAAATTCAAAGAATAGGATTTTGCAACGACATTTATATTTATAGTATTTGAAAGTTTAAGTCAATAACTTATGTCAATTCACATACTGGCTTTAATTCCTTTACTTTTAAAAATTCAAGTATTTGGAAGTATTTACAACGAAAGAGTTTTAATTAATATGAAAAATGAAGAAGTCCTTTTTAATTTAAACGCACCATTTAAAATTTTGTAAAAAAATAAGTCAGAAAACAGATTGTTGTAATATGCATCAACATTTATTTACAAAATATAATAATAAAATTATTATTTTTTTGTAACATTGTTTTGATAAAACTATTCGTCTTCTGCGTTATGATTTATGAATCCAAAGAGACATAACTCTTTAATATTAAGCCCGCCGTAAGTGCAACAAACAACTCATTTGTTGAAGCTATATTTTCACCACATATATTATTTACACCCCACTCCAATTCACTAACACTCATAACCTTAAGAATGCGAAGTACGTGAAACGATTTTTAATACTACCACACCCCATAATGGGTCTCTTTTCACCCCAGACTGTGGTGACATTTGAAACCCACCGCTCTATGAAAAAACAAAGAGAACATTATGCAAATGGCATTATGTTCGCATTTTTGTACGTTTCGCCAACTTTATGATGCGAATAGAAGGGTTAAGACAACTGTTATATTGAATAGAACTTTCGATTCAGTTGTGTCTTTTGTTTTTTATGTTGCCAAGGGTGTTAGCCCCTCGCTCGCGGGTACCTATAGTGAAAAGTTTTTGATTATTTAAATATGGTTTTTGGTTATATACTTACAAATAAATAAGGCTTCCTTCAATAATTACTTTTCCGCTACGAACTCCGTATAGAAACTTGATGGCGTTTCATTTGATACCTATACTCAAAACACGCAGCTTTTGCGATAGTTAGTCCTTGAATAGGAGACCAAAATTATGAGCTTGATTTCACACATGCTTCAGGAAGCACGTAAATTGTGTACAGTCACAAGCATGAACACTTTTCAGAGTGGCTTCAATTCAAGGGAATTAACTAGTTTTTTGTACAAAAGTGTGTACATTTTCATGCTCGTGACTGTACTCCTCGATCTTGAAATTTGATCAAAGCTTACTATTTTCTACCAGTATTATTCTTAAATATTGAGAAAAAAGAAATCATCAAAGAAAATAGGTTTTTCTTCAAAAAATATAAGGCAGTAAACAATAAAGTATCTCTGAAGCCAATAAAATACGATCCATTTTAGAGGCAAATGGCAGGTCACCTACAATATTTATGATGGTAACCGCTGAGGTAGGGCCTCGGTAAGTGTTTGATGGCTGACCCCCCTCGAGTAATCTTTCCATAGACTAAACGGATCATAGACGTAGACGTTGAATTATTCATAAATCTTGTCTCGGTCGAGTTGAAATTGTATTATTATTTTATTTGCTGATCTTTGTTGGTGAATTTATTGGATAAATCAGATTTTATGTTGTGATTTTTCAATAAATAAATAAATTAAGCACACTTATTTATTTTACATATGACAGGCAGGATCTTGGCCTTCATCTCACCTGATGGTAAGTAACGATAAGGCCGAAGGTGGAAGCGAGCTTCACCTATATACCTCAACAACTAAGAAACTGGCTATTTTATCTCTAATTGTCCCAACACAACAATACTTTAACATTGGTATTTGTACGACAGATTAAGGTAACCAAACTGAGCACAAGCATCGATACCATGTTTCCATCCACGCCGTTGAAATTATAATTGTTTTTTTTTAAGATACTTCAATGTAAACTGTAAGAAAGCTTTCTAAGTCGCCACCAACCTATATACGTCTCCAGCCGTACGCGTTCCTTCATGAAGAAACATCATTATGAGTATGGGTCGTAATGACACAGACAGCTCTAGGTTGCACTTAGGGGCAAGCAGTTGAAAAAGGACACTGAGTGAAAATTTTAATGTGAAGCCCGAAGAAGCTCTAGATCATGGCGAAAGTGGCTTAAAAATATTTTAGAAAAAATGTGAAATATTTTAAAAGGTGCGGATAACATAGCTTTACGTCTCGGCCAGCAAATTTCACCTGGACTCCAAATATTCAAACTTACATTTCGAATTCAAAATTTGAGTTCAAAAATTCTACAGTGAAAGTTGGTTCCTACATACCAAAATATTTAAGTGATCTGGATACAATTGCTCACAGTTTCCTTGATGTAGGTACAGCTATATTTAGCATTTGTATATTATCCATTGACAGTTAGCGAAGTAAGACCAGCTGCCCTACTCTATGACGTAATGTTGACAAATCAATATTGATTTATTGCAACGTAAAATTTTAGGTCATTATTTAATTTAAAAAAAATTTTCGAAATTAAAGAAATCCAATTCATATCAATTGAAATTTGGGTACAGATTAGGGCAGCTGGACAACAGCAATGTGTACTTGACAAAGCGAATTCGACGTAGGTATATCAAAGTCGTTAGATAAAAGACTGTAATCTAGATCCATGGTGTATTTTAAGCTATGAACAACACAAACGTACCTACATTGAGTGCAAGATTTCATCAAAGATTTGTTGAGACATGATAAGTGGGTTCCTCAATTTGCTAGACTGACATTAGTCGTATGACGACATCTGTCTGCCTGTCGATCAATTTACCCAGTTAAAGTTCACTGAACTAGGCTGGGTAGTTCGATTAATTTGTATGATTTAGAAAAAAAAATCTTCTGTATTAAGTTTTTTCGACTCTAAGCTAAAGAATCTTACCTTGTCTGCATCCGTGTTTTTATCAATTAGTTCTTTGTTACATAGAAACCTAAACATATGATGCAAAAAATGGGTGTAAACAGTTTCGGGGATACTTAAATAAAATATGGAACGGTTTCGATGTCATTCAACAAATCATGAAGCACTAAAATAGATTATATTTTTTTGTACGTAAAGAAAAACCACAAAATTTACCCATAGCAACAGAAGCAGTACAGATAAATTCAGTTAGTTTTCCTCAAATCAACATAAAAAATATTAGACTCGAATTTTAACTTGCAAATTTGGTCAAGTGGATGCTTTAAAAAATAAGAAATACATAATTACTCGTAATGATTGAATAGTTAATTCGGCTTTACACCACCGTTCGCACGTACGCCAAGAGACGACGTAAACATTGACGTATAGAAAACAAATTTACATTTTCGCCACTAGTGCTATAAAAATCTACATAATATATTAATAGTATGATTCGCTGTACGCACCAGAGCGAACGGAGCGAGTATTAAGTTTAACTACTGAATATAACTGCTGGTTTAAGGTTCTTGAACTTTCTTCTTTTAGTCTTTCGTCTTCCTATCTCTTCTAACAAACTTTAAGTGTGGTTCAGTGTTAGATCGTCACAAGCATAGAACTTTCGATAAGCCAAATTTGACGTCCAAGATTGACAATTGTCGAAAAACTCTAAAGAGTGAAAAGGACGGATGATTTCGTCGATCGAATATGACGACTGTCGAAATTCTATGCTCGCACTACAGCATATACTTCTTTTCAAACCTCATAGAATATAATAATAGGTCGAACAAAAGACTGTTATAAAGACATAGTCACTGATAGGACAAGACAGACAAGAAGCAGTCTTGTTTTTACATTCTTTAAAATCGCCAAATAATTTGCAATTTTTTATCTCATCGAGAAATTCGCGTTGGGTGTTTGTACCTATGTATTGTAAAGGAATAATTTTAAATATTTTTAACAAGTAATTTTTTGGTTAACTCCACAGATTCACTTCAAACATTGACCATAAACAACTCAACTACTACAAAACTCAGAGCATAGACTAATCTATTCCTCTCCAATCTAGATAGGACACTTTAAAATGCGGCGCATACTTTTGTGCCATTATGCCTGTCCACGACCTCATTCCGTACTTTACCTTCAATTAAACCTTCTGTACGATGACAGAACATGATCTAAGATTCGCCCACAATATGCCGATCGTTTACTTTATGTTTGCCGACAACCAGGCCATGTAACGTACAGATAAAACCATTCACGATGGCGCTTAAATCATTCGGTTTTAGACTCTATCTTAAGGTGTTAAGGGCTTAGCCACTTGCCGTAAAATACAACAACCATACCAACTTTATTGAATGTCATAAGAAAACTTGATTGAATTATAGATATAGTACTGATTGACGGGGAAAGGTTTGATAGCTCTATTATTTGTAGTTGATCTCACGATTGAAATGTAAATGTCTCATGCATATAGAATGATGTTTTATTTTATTAATTGTATTATTTTATCAGACATTCTATTGCTACTTTTGACTAAATCTTTTCTTTATGGGAAAATGCTATAGTTTGTAATATGTCAAATGAAAATTAAATTTTAGAGTAGGATAGAATAGGTACGGTTCAATAACAAAAAATGGCGGCTTGCATGTTCATGTTGTTGAATTTTTCTAAAATTAAAACAGACGAAACACAATAAACAGGCGGCAACTTTCTGTACACATATAAAATACATTTTCAACGCCAATTTAATTTAATTCTAATTCACGAAACGTAAACAAATTATACGCAAAACAAAAAGCCGGACCAGCATAAATCCAAACGCGTGCCGCGTGCGAGCACAATTCGCGCAATATTTTTGCATGACGTGTCAACGCGGTCGTGTCGGATTCTAAAATCAAAATTATCATGCATTTTAGCTAAACCAAAACGCATTTAGTTGACAGAATGACGTATAACCTTGGCGCAGACGCATTTTCGCGGGCTTTAGAAAGTGATATAGTCGTCATACGTTTATGTATGCTGTTGTAAATTCGTACAGCTAGTCTGATTAAATCTTTTGACGTGTTGAAATAAAACTCTAAGTTTTTATATTTTAAGGCCTATAATCTTGTATCAATTAATTAATATAAGCTGGTAAATAATATAAAGTAGGATAGATGACTTTAAAGAAAATAATATACGAAGTATCTAAATGAGCAAAATAATACATTGCTAACACATACTAAGGCTTCATTATGTTATTTATTTATAAAAAATAAAAAATATTTTTATCCATGATTGTTATGTAAATTATCAAATGAAACAAAAACGGCTTGATTTAATTATAGAAAATGGCAATCAAATCACACTCATCTAAAAAACAGTTATCAAATCACTTATAGATTATATTTGCTAAGGAACGTCCACAACCCTTTCTTGTTTTTCATCCGAATATACAGTTGCTGTATTCTTCACTCCGAAGTCAATCCGTTTCTCTATTTGCGGTTTTGAGTCGTTTTGTGCCATATTCCGAACAGTTGAGCCAGTCTTTGCCAAGAGCTCATCCGGCACGTGACACACACCCAGCCATTCTCAATTCAACATGGCGGTGTTCAAATTCAGTGTATACCTATTTACTAAGAACATAGCTTAGAACGTTTGTTGACATAACAAAATATGTTTGGGCAATGACGATTTTCACAGAAATGCGACTTCTTTTGAAACTTTAATTTGTCATGCAGTAATTATTATTAGGTCCTTACCTATGAAATTGGTGTTTTGTATGGAGATTTTGGGGAATTCTGCATTTTCCATACAAAATTTTTTTCAATTTTCATCACAACGACAAATCCAAAGATAATAATATTTGGCATCTATCATTAGACAAGCTTTAGTAATATGTGTAATACACTTCATAAAAATTATTTATCGTGTTTAAGTGAATGCAAATAAAATGATGTATTCGGGAGGCACTTAAAAAGAGTTGTCTCCGTGTCCAATTTTAACACAATTAAACTGACAACAAATTATCAAAACAAATCAAAAGAGCTCAAAAATATAGTCTATTTTTAGACGAGGTAATTATTTTTTAGGAATACTCTGAATCTTAATAGTTACAGACAAAATACAAAGAGAGAAAAAAAACACCAATTTCATAGGTAAGGACCAAATAATATTATACTCTTTATTGCCAAAAAAAAATTGTTACATAAAAATAAAAACAATGGGTTGGATTATCTCTTATTGTCCTTCAGACAACCCATAAGGTACAGTAAATTAAATTAATAGAGTTATTTGAATGAATATTACATTATCTTGAACTGAAGAGTTAGTTGTCAAAGATGCACACATAAAAATGCCATACAAAAATATACCTATACTATATATTATAAACTCGCGAGCAACTAAATCGGCTCAACCAAAAACATAATTACCTATTTCGCCCAATGGACGTGAAGTGACTATTATTTTTTATATCAAAAATCTTTATAAACGAGCTTTCGAAACATATAAACATATACACCAAAATTTTTGCGCGTGTTGAAATTTTAAATAAATTAGTTTGCTCGTAAGTATGTTTCTGCCTTAATAACACAATTGCAACAAAACATATTCACCTAATACTAAACGACCAAGACCATTGTCCTTTTTCTCGTTCGCGATCTGAATATACCTAACAAGTCATGTAAGCTTTATAAAGCCTGTAGTGTGCGCCTGCGTTTGCGGCGGCCAGCAACATGGGATTGTTTTAAACTTTGATTAATCCTTGCCGCGCGATGAGTATTACCTTGTTTCGCCTGATGAATATGTTGCACTTGATGTAGTGGCTTTGCGGACCGTTTTCATTTCGAGTTTGCTTAGAAATATTAATTGAATGTGTTGATGGCGGTTGATGTTGGACTTAGAGTAATGAACTGGTTATTCTCGACGCAACTATTCGGTTCTCTACTCAACTACTAACCTAGCTAATTATTTATTTATAATACTAAAGTTTCAGACAACACGAATATTGTTTAAAATAAATGTTGGTCATAACCATAAGACTTTCGTGCTAATGAGGTTGAAATTACTGTCCCTTTGAAAATTTTGGAAAAACAATAAAAAATTTACATACCAAAAAAAATTAAAAGCTTAAAGGTAATTCATATTTTGTTATCAACATAATTATATAATACTTTAAAGAAACGCAATGAATTACATTAATTAGAGGCGTGGCTATAATTAATATTCATTAAAGTCACCTTTTAGTCAACAGTGACTGCATATCGCAGTTAATAAATTAAATGGACAGCCTAACTCTGCATAACTGATAAAGATGCACCGGGAAATATGCAAGACACAGCCAAACAAAACTACACCTTACCACTTAGGCAACAAGTCACAATATCTTTATGGTCTTTGTATATGCTGACCAAATTATATCTATATGCAGTCTGGCTATTTTCTTGAAGAAATGTAAGCTTTAGGTAGTTAAGATAAGATAGTACGATCATGTCAGGACTGATATTTTCTTTGTTGGGATTTTATCATAGACACAACCTTTTAATTAGTTTTTTTCCGAATTATTGAATATCCGCTGGCTGGTTGAAAAAAATCTGACAATTACCTCTCTCTCTTCCTATGTTTCCGGGTTCAAATTCAAATATTTGTGTAATTTGTACTGACATTTGATGGTTAATTTAAGTGTATTTCATATAATTATGCATAATATAAGCGAAAGACGCGATTTATAGATTCATATAATGAATGTATATTCTGAATATTAATTTTATGTATTTATCTAATATATTTATTTAATAGTTTATTGTACACAACAATTAAACAGAAACAACACATAAATAAAATAGAAAGTACAAAGGGTGTGGCTTATTCCTAAAGAAATCTCTACCAGCCCACCTGCGATAAGAGACAGTATGGCATAAAACATAATTGTCGCGTGTACACTATAAATACATTAAATACATTAAATACTATATATACTAATATATTAAATATATATTTATCCGTCATCGAGTATCCGTAACACAAGCCGCATTTAGCTGCTTAAAATTGGACTAGTTGATAGGTGTGAATATCTCAGGATATTTATTTATTTTATTTATATAATGGATCAGAATAATAACGCTAAAATACCTCACCCAATTATTCCACAAAACAATTCAAAATAAAATTAACCCTCCCAATTTAAGTAGTAACTTGCACAAAGCCCACATTGCAACCGAAGTAGCGCTTTTAATCTTCCAGTGCAACATTAACCTCGCCGTCCAGTGCATTGAAACCTTTGTGGATGAAATGCAAATGTATCATAATACTAGTGTTGTTACATAAATCACCGCTCGGATGCCCGCCGGTGATAATCTAGCGAACGATAAACTGTTTATCGCTATATTTGTTTATAAACTTATTTATTACGTTTAATACAGTTAGTTCTCTTGCTTCTTTGTTGGATGCAGTTGGTACATTCTTTTTGTGTCCCGGATCAACACGGGACCAAAATAAATAAGAAATAAATATTACATAGATTTTTTTAATTTATTTTAGTTTGTGGTTTGAGTATAGCAAACGAAGTTTTGCATCAAATTCAAAGTAGAGGTCTAACCCTATTATCTCTGTCTTATTATTTACATATAGGTCAACAGCCTATATGAATCCCACTGCTGGGCACTGGCCTTCCTTAAGGAGAACTAGATAATTATTTATGCGGGTTGGAGGGTAGAAACGGTCACAAGAGCGGCCGGGACCGAGGGCTCAACGTGCCTTCCGAAGCACGGAGGAGCTCGAGATCACAGAGTTTCGGAGAAAATAAAAAAAAATAAACCACTACGTCACCGAACTCCTCATGTAGGTATGATTTTAGTAATGATTCCCAACCAACAAATTTCGGAAGAACCTGACGTTTTTTATATCATGTCATGTGAAACCTTCCATAGAGATTCCATATGCACCCTTCTCTTCAGCCCACATTAGTCCACTGCTGGACATAGGCCTCCCCCAATTTGCGCCATTTTACCCTATCCCCGGCCTGCTGCATCCAGCATCTGCCTGCAGCGCTTCGCAGATCATCACTCCATCTCGCCGGAGGGCGTCCCACACTACGCTTGCCGAGTCGCGGTCTCCACTCAAGAACACGTCTACCCCAACGGTTGTCGGTTCTCCGACAGATATGGCCCGCAACTGCCACTTCAGCTTGCTGATTCTGTGCGCTATGTCGGTCACCCTGGTTCTCTGTCGGATAACATCGTTGCGGATTTTATCCTTCAGAGATACTCCGAGCATTGCACGCTCCATAGCTCGCTCCATAGCTCGAAATTATGCACCCTTGACCCAAATGAAATAAAAACAATCTGAACTGGAACATCTTATCTTTCCTAGACAGTGCCTAGTTGATGGAGCTACTTAGGGCCTAAATAGAACTTACAGGAGGCTGGTCACAATAGATCGCATTCGGTCGCAGTGACGCGAAGCCCCGACTACCACAAATAATAATAATGCCATAAGCAAAAACAATAAGCCTATATACCTACCGATGCTATAGCGATAAATTTGGCTGTAAGCATCCGAAGCCAATTTGAAAATAGAAAGGGTTAAGTTATTATTCGACCACAGACGTATTAAAAAGGGTATCGCTTTATGAAAATTAAATACGGGGCCTGTTTGACCCTCGGCCACATGTGCTCGGTATGCAAATGATGTGTAGCTTACACTAATAACAATGCTTCCTTGATGAGCTCTATAGTTTCAGATAATATTACAATTATATCCATTATATACATACAAAGATTGAGTATTTATTATATTAGTTACACCGCTAGACCATAGACGGGGGACGAAATTCTGTTATCTCGAATTTCTGTGAGCCTTGAAAAGGATTTTGTTACATTTTGACCCTTCATCGTTAATCAATAGCTTAGACTGTGTAATGAAAAAAAAGAAAGCCGTGGTTATTAATCTCTTTTCCTTTTAACTTCATCAAATGAACCTAATATTAGGTCCTTACCTATGAAATTGGTGTTTTGTATGGAGATTTTGGGGAATTCTGCATTTTCCATACTAAAATTTTTTCAGTTTTCTTCACAACGACAAATTCAAAGATAATAATATTTGGCATCTATCATTAGACAAGCTTTAGTAATATGTGTAATATCACACTTCATAAAAATTATTTATCGTTTTTAAGTGAATGCAAATAAAATGATGTATTCGGGAGGCACTTAAAAAGAGTTGTCTCCGTGTCCAATTTTAACACAATCAAACATAAACCAAATTATCAAAACAAATCAAAAGAGCTCAAAAATATAGTCTATTTTTAGACGAGGTAATTGTATTTTAGGAATACTCTGAATCTTAATAGTTACAGACAAAATACTAAGAGAGAAAAAAACACCAATTTCATAGGTAAGGACCCAATATTATAGTAAAGATGATGCAGGGTTCCTTTTTTATCTTTTTCAAATTATACGCGGGTCCTAATTCCGAAAAATGGTATTGCAACATTGCAAATTCTGGTTTTGATCAGTAAGATGTATCACCAGTACGAGCTTCGCATTCGCCTTACCTTTAAACTTTTGCGTTAGTTGTTTGTTATAAATTTCCGAATACCTAGTTAGCGACATAAGCTTGTTTTATTTACTTTTCTTTAGATAACGCAGTAATTTTGCCGGTGTTAAATTGAAAGTACCACCAGATGTAAGAGGAAATCTCAAAAGCGTCTTGTTCTACGAAATTAGAGTACTTCTGACAAAATCTGTGTCCGCTAGTCAGTTGAGAACAGTTTCTAAGAACAGTGCGAGTCCGTATCAAGTTTAATAGTTCTTATGAAAAATGAGTTCAAAACGACCGTGTGGAGATAACACTGAAATTGTAGCTCGCTTAGCATGAGAAGAGATTCGTTTGATAAACTTATCGTGTTTGTATAACGTCTGTTTAATTTAAAGCAATTCCTTGTATCTGGTGTGTCTATTTACTTATTATGCCTTTGGCACAATAGAGGAATGAAGACAAACCATTTTCCGAAATGAAGATTTTTGACGACCACGGAGGTCGAGGGATCTCGAGAGGTTTTGGGTTCCATCCCGGTGGGGTCAACGTTTGTGTTATGAATGCAGGCATTTGTTCTCCAGTTTTGGATGTTTCTATAGTATTGTATATAATCTGAATATTTATATTACTCCGTCATCTAGTATCCGTAACACAAGCAGCTTGCTTAAAATGGGGCTAGTTGATAGGTGTGAATGTATGAAGATTAAGATGCAATAAGCGATATTTGGATGGGTAGTTAATCAAAGGAACCCAAGTCTTTGTTATTCTGCCTCTTCTGTGCTTCGAAATAAAAACCCTGTTGGCTCTGTAGTATTGCAACTTTTTATTTATTTAAATTTTCTTATGCTTTTTATAATCTATGCTTCGATAACTTCATAATTATAGATGTGCACTGTTAAATTAAACACATAAGTAAAATACCTCTTCTATTGATTATATCTCATAGAATTTACGTGTTACCGAGAGCAGGTACCGTAACAATGGTTACTAACATAATTTCTACCATAACGAGTTCATTCTAACCAACAACTAGTCGCCGATACATTTAACATTGTAGTCAGACCAGTTAAAAGAAGTCTCGGATCATTATTTTAAATAGTTTGTTATAAATACACTTTCTTTAATAGAAGTTCCTTGCTTTTGATACTAGGTTAGTACCGTTGGTAAGGCTATAAAGTGACTTTAAGGTGAAAAAATACATTAACAATCGATTTTATTGGCAAAGATGCATATGAAATGTGTATTCGTTTCCCATATAATTGTAGTGTCATATGCTTTTTAGTATAAATCAGGTATTTATTTACGTCCGACATATTTGGCAAATCAATAGACTTCCCTGATGTGTGGCTACGCCCATGAGATGCCGATGTTGGGGTTGTCGCAACACGTTTCCACTCTCTCCTGAATTCCTGATACTGGTGAAACATAATTTTTTCTCCTCATTTTTCGCATTATCTATCAATCTTTCTATGTCTTTTATTTTCTATACACACTAGTCCGATTTCAGTTCCATAACTTTCCTGATCACAAGGTCACTCACTTTTCTCATTAAATGTCCATATCTGGAAAATCGGCGTACTTTCTTAAAAAGTAACACTACAAAATAATTCATCTTTTTATTAATGATAATAATAACTCAGTTTCTTAACGTCAATCAAAATTAGCAGCAAAACAAACAGGTGTGAACTAGCTGAACGTCACGCGTCAATCGGTGTCTTTGAGCGATCACTATAAATCAACACACACGACATACCAGCGACTTGCATACTTGGTGCTGCGCCAGCGCACACATTGTTGGAGGAATCCACGTGTGATTCGGCACAGACGCTTAGGAATAAAACATTAGTCATTTTATAATCTAAACTAAATACTTAAAATGAAGTCTTTATTGCTAAGGTCTAACTTAAATACAGGGTACATTTTTACGTGTGAAAGTTGTAATTGTAAAAAACTTAAGTTTTTTAGTTGCGTTAATAAGCTAAATTTTTATGGGAATCGTGATTTCTGATACTTTCCGCTAGGGGCGCTTTTCACGTCTCCTATAGAAATTGAGCTTCTTAAACTACTAAAAAAGTGAAGTTATTTGCAATGATAGTGTAAGCTATATTAGGGGTCCTGATTATATTGACGCATAGAATTGAATGAAATTTAATTGTGAAGCGCTTTTATGCCAATGTTGGGTTATTTCCCACTACTGTCGAATTTGTACAACAGACTTTCAGCTTGGAATTGATGAATTGGTGAACAATAAGACATATATATTGGGTAGCAGATTCTCATGACGAGATTACAAAAAAAAAATTTGTTTCATAATAACATAATACGAGATCGATCGGTATGAAGAATTGCCATGGACGCCCTCAGCCCATATAGACGGGATATATTAATTCAAGTCTGAAAGTCTAATACATAATCGTTGTAAAATTTTAATGCAAATACATTGTATGATATTCAATTATTTGATAATGATAAACATTTGCACACCTGACCAGAGCGGGTAGAATACAATAATAAGGGTAGTCAAAACGTGTATACCTAAGTGTTTATTGTTTATAATTATTACTGACTTTATTGATAACCTAATGTTTTTTTTATATAGAAATAAGATTATATAGAAATGTTATGTTTAAGTTTGTAAAGCAGCGGTAGCCGAGTTGGGACGACACGGTAATCGCGGGTTCGATCCCACCGTGGCTACCACTGAGTTTGAATAAAACTTATGTACACATTTTGCCCGGTGCATGGCAATAGGCGCGCCGCCTGATAAATGGGGACTTAACATATCTAGCGAATGTGAGTGTTAACACCTCTTCCGTTACCCCCTTTGGGGGAACAGGCTTGACGATATGTTATGTTAAGTTTGTAAAATATTTTTATTACAAGATTTGTTACACGCAACATTTCGCATTTCCTTTTCGCTGTCTAACAATAAAACTGATCTTTTAATGTAGGTTCTCCAAACTGAAACTGATGAATTGAAATGTAAACCACTTGCCCAATGTCGTATGTAAAATGTACTTGAGAATAAGACGCGCTATCGCCCAGACAGTAGACCTAGCGCTAACGAACAAAACAAAATGGAGCTGGTCCATAAACCCGCGTACACACGGCCCTACACATAAATATCACGCACTCGCTACGCTCAAATTTCGCCACCGTCTGCTTTATATTGATATATTGTATTGTTTATGGCGCGGCCGAATCAAAACGTGATATATTGTACAACGCGTGCCGTTCGCGAACAACTTTCATATTTGGAAGGGTTGCGGAGGTTGTGGTGGCTAGATGAGATCTAACTAGATGGGAGATTCATTCCTTTCGTTGCTTTTTCTTGCACAGTTTACAGTCATGTAAGTAAGATTGTTGAATATACAAAAGAAACGTAGAGTGGTGCCATAAACAGTGTATTTATAAATGGTTAGCATGTTTATATATTAATTATAAATAGATTATACACTGCAGAAAATTTCTATAGAAAGTGGCTGTTTATAGCTAATAATATTAAATTAATTTAAAACTAATTTTAGAACTTCATAAATCAACGCGAAATTGTATTTTTATTGAACCATTGTCTTCAAAGAATGACATTGCTTTTTATTTTCAAAACTTTTATAGGCGTATTTTTATTTTTTAATTATTCGAGTACGTTGGATTTCAACCTAGCATTCTAGCCTGATGGAAAGCTACAAGGATACGACGTAGCTTAAATTGAGCTTACAAACTTAAATCCAACTTAAATAAATAAAAAATTACATGAAGTGAAGCATAAAACTTAGTAGAAATGCTAGAATAATCATTCGAACCGCCTCTTCTAGAGATGCCTATGTCATTGTTTAGATACATAGATGTAGGTTTGAGCCGAGGGAATAGTTGGGATGAGGAGGGATAAATTATTGCTTTCTACAACTATGTGTCTGCGCCATGTGTTATGTACACACTGTTTTAACTGGAGAGTTACGCCTGTGACTCAAGGAATACCTAAGTATGTACTTAGCTTTAGAATGGAATTTTAAAAGTTCCTTTGCCCTTAAGCGTACAGTTATATTAAGTTGTTAGTCATTGAGATTGGTTGAGGTCTCAAAAATAATACTAAACTGTGGTCCAAAACTGTCTAATGGCCAGGGCCATGGCCCTAATGACCAGATGGGTAGCTTGTTATTTGACAACTATAGTGAATATAAAGAAATATAACCACTTGATCAAATTTTATTTACTTGGGTAAATATAAGACCAAATATAAATAAATAAATATCTTCTGATATTCGCACCTGTATGTATTTCAAGCAACTAATGCTGCTTGTATTACGAACACTAGATGACGGATAAATATATTTAATAGATAAATACATATAAATATTCTGAATAGATATAAATATATTTAAGCATCCAAGACTGGAGAACAAATGCCTGAATTCATCACCCAAACATTTGCCCCCACCGGGGATCGAATCCAGAACCTCTCGCGATGGCGACGCCTTGAAGTTCGGCATACAGACCGCTCGACCACGGAGGTCGTCGTCAATAAAGTATTAGCGGACATTAATAATAAGTAATTATTTCATATTGCATGAATCTAAATTCCCTAAATAAAATACTCCCATTTCTCCAAATGCGGCTATAAATCTATTTCGTTCATCGAAAACCTACACATAACTCTATTAGTTAATGTGTACGTTCATAACTAAAGTGTGTACGTTCATAACTCTGTTCAAGCTTTGTTAAATAATTAACTATAATTTACGACTTATTAGTATGATTATAACTTTACAATGTTACACATTGAAAAATTGTATCTAATCTAAGAGGCCGTTGTCTAGAATTTGGTATTAAATAAAAATATAGCGGTTTTAGGCCTGTGCCCAGCAGTAGGACGAATATGGGCTGAGGACAGACATAGCAGTTTTAGAGCCATACAAGCCAAATAGGATTTTATATTTTTTGTCTTTCTGAATAAAAAGTACTTTCTTGCGTCGCCTGTCACAAAAATATTAGAAAATAGAATTATGAAGTTCTCATCGATATAGGTTACTAGAGGCCAAATTTACTCCGGCAGTGGCAGCAGTGGAAGCGATAGCCGAGTTGGGACGGACGGGGCACTACTCGTTCGAGAGGCCGCGGGAATTGCGGGTTCGATCCCACCGCCTGTACCACTGAGTTTGAATAAAACTTATGTACTGTTCATTGTGAATATCGCTTGCCTCGCATTGTGCCCGGTGCATGGCAACAGGCTCGCCACCGGTTACATAGGGACTTAACATATCTGGCGAAATGTGGCTGTTAACACCTCTGCCTAACCCTTTGCTACTTGACTTTTACGCAATAAATTATTAAATATTATATTAAAAAATACTACATATTATTACAGATTATTATCTACAACGAAAGAATACACAGGCATCAACTAAATAAAAAACCTCTTAAATTAAAATAACAACAGCGCACATAACAAAGAAACATCGTTACTCGGACATAAGGCCAGAGAGAATTCTTAATAACTTAAAATTCTGTTTCTTCATAAATTCCGAAGTTAATTAGTAACATTTTTCGTATAATGCGAATGCCGTGTCGGGAGGGCCTCTGGGATGCTGCCGCGAAGTTTTAATGCGAGTGAGTGCTCTGAGTCTAACGGGGCTTTGACGAGGCATCGAGGTAGATATGGTTGGGAGAGATGTTGCTAAAATGTACCGGGATTAGCAAAACAAAACAAAAAAACAAGTGCACGTCGATCTATTGAAATTAGACTACCCATTGGCATTAAAAGCGCTTTACAAAAGCTTTATATATTGGGTCCTTACCTATGAAATTGGTGTTTTTTTTCTTTCTTAGTATTTTGTCTGTAACTATTAAGATTCAAAGTATTCCTAAAAAATAATTACCTCGTCTAAAAATAGACTATATTTTTGAGCTCTTTTCATTTGTTTTGATAATTTGTTGTAAGTTTAATTGTGTTAAAATTGGACACGGAGACAACTCTTTTTAAGTGCCTCCCGAATACATCATTTTATTTGCATTCACTTAAAAACGATAAATTGTTTTTCTGAAGTGTGATATTACACATATTACTAAATTTTGTCTAATGATACATGCCATCTTTGGATTTGTCGTTGTGAAGAACACTGAAAAATTTTAGTATGGAAAATGCAGAATTCCTCAAAATCTCCATACAAAACACCAATTTCATAGGTAAGGACCCAATATATTTGTCTAAAATTTAAATTCATTAACTATATACTTTTAGCGTATTGGGTACTGGGTCTGTGATTGTGTAGGCGATGAGCTAGCCACTTGTTACTACTCTCTCACGATTATTCATCTGACCAAACCCAACTATGTATGGCTAAATGTGGTCTACTTAGTGCTACTTGGACTCTGCCTACCCCTTCGGGGATTACAGGCGTGATTGTATGTATGTATGTACTTTTTTACATGAATTTGGTGAGGGTGGTTTCATAGGCACGCTAGCAACCAGTGCCGTCCCCTTGCGCGCGCTTAAAATTACACGGACCTAACTAACATCGTTTCACAGCTCCACACACGCTTATAATACGTCAAAATGTATCAAATGTCCATGAAAATGAAACGAACATGTGTGGCCAGCAAACGTCCCTTAAGTTATGATGATATTTTATGAATTTGATGACAGAAGAACTGTGACAGTACCCAATACGCCCTCAGTCGCCTTTTACGACATGCTAGACAAGAAAAGCAGTTGATACATTCTTTTTGTGTCACGGACCAACACGGCACCTTTAGATAGAAACATATTATCACGCCTATATCCCCGAGGAGCATTTATCTTACATGACACCGCCCTGTACAAAACTTTTGTCAGTTCTTCAAGATCGAACTTGTATATCCAAAAAATTACTTGCAGATAGTAGAATTGAACCTAGACAAACCTTAATTACAGGTAATACAAGATGTTTGTAATTAATGTGGTTTAACAAACCAACAAGCCATTATAGTTAGTCAATAGAACCATCGGTCATTGATTTTGTCAGCTGCTAATTGCAATGCAATTGAAATAGTAACGGATTATTGTTTAAGTCATTAGTTACGGTTCATTAAACTGTAATAGAGTTGGACTCTATCATAATGTCTAGGAGTAGGCGCTACATATATCATATAATTTATATCGTGTTACGTTATACCTACTATTAATATGCTTGATGTATAAATTTTATGAATATGGGATGAGGAACGTGTTAAAAACACAATTGTGCAATTCGTAAGTGTAATTATAATCAATTTGGCATTCGTCCAACCTTCACTCACAAAACACATATTACAGAGAATAATGGACTAAGCATGTCGTTTAGAGAAAGATAACTATTACTACTATCTATACATATAATAAAACTGTAGAGGTCGAATATCTGTGCATAAAAAAATGCTTAAAAGTCAGGGGAAAATGCGTAAATTTTTTGTTTGTCTGTTCATCTGTTTGTACAGGCTAAACTCTGAAATGGCTCCGAAATGGACCGACTTCAATGAAATTTTGCATAGTGATACCTTATATCCCTGGTCAACATCTTAGATACTTTTTATTACGGAAAATTAAAGGGTTCCCGGGGGATAGTTAAAAAACCATAGTAACCGCTGACGAAGTCGCGGGCAACAGCTAGTTGAAAATAAAATAAACAAACTAAGCATGGAAAAATATAACTTATAAAAAAGAAAGATTACAAACATTACAAGTGCTCTAGGGACTACGCAACAGCTTCTATCCCCAAACAACCGATTTATTAAACAGCTTATTCACTCCGCGCCATGTCAATTCTCGTAATGAAAAATATCAGCGTGAACAAAAAATGTCTAATTTAGCATCAGAATCCGAAAAGGGGCATATATAAAACAACAACAAAAATAATGTAATAGAAAATGTGCGTTGACATCGGGACGATATATCAGCGGGGTGTTGATTCAGTGGCGAATAAACGTCTACGCCACAGGAGGCGACGCGACAAAAATAATTTCATACAAATACAAATATTTTCCGATCCATTTGAGGCTACACCGTTAGAGGAGGTGTTCAGAGCTTAATTGAGTAAAAGATGGCTGTAAAAAGACGACACTATTCACCGACTCGAGAGACGTAATGTCGTTCATCATTTTTCCTGAATTTCTGTAAAAATTTAGCAGAAAGTATTATTAACTAAAGAGTAAGTAACAAAAAGTTCGTTAGTATGTTTTTACGATGACAATAGTTACTACTGCTTGATGAGCTCCGTGTCTGAGTGGTTTGTATGCCGGTAATAAGATGTACCCGTCAATTAGGAAACATATAACAATGTATGTACTAAGTCGTAGCTGTTAGAATTCGTCCTACCAAAAATATAATAATGACATAACAACACTAGAAACCACATAATATATATCTTTCTTTACCCTTAACCTTAACAAACAATACTAGTATCTGTTCTTTATTGTACAAAACCAAGGGCGTAACATAGAACAGACTGATATATTACTAAAGCGAAAATCCGAATTCTCATTTTTTCAATTAGGGAAACTCACTCAGCAGTCGTCCAGTTATTCAAATGTAACCCCTATTGCTCAAGCTTAAGGTGGTAGTGCCGACGCTTTAGTTTACAAAATATTAGGTATAATTAAATTGCGAATCTCATTCTTGAGTCGAGCTATTTATTTAGCATCAAGTGACAAGCTGTACTCGTTTACAGAGAGGTATTTGTACCGCCCCCATATTTCTCAAGGGGTCAGATGGGGGCAAAACCTAAATGACTCTCAATACGCCCCTGTCCCGAACACTCGCCATGGGGAGGGAATGATAGTGTCAAAAAAAGATAAAAATAATATAAATTGCTCTTTTTCTTGAATTCCCCTTGTATTTAACTTTTATATGTCTGTTTATCGGTACCTACTTAGACGACATGGTATATTTATGGGTACCTAAATAAAATATCGTGGAGTCGATAAAATACCTATAAATTGTCAACGAGTAATAGTGAATATACAGTCGTGATAATTACAGCAATAGGTATTAGATCTCTCGATATATCTTCTATAAAGAAGAACGATTTTGTGAGAAAAGGAGTCACTCTAATCCTGCATCAGAATAGCTTTTTCACACTGGTTTTCCTCAAACATAGATTTACAGAAAACTATGAGAAGTAGCGTGGACGAGTCACACTAAAATTCTAATGTTCATCTGGACTTTCATCGATGAGAGTGGAGTGAATTAGCTGACCAATGTTAATATAACATAGACATAAACTTTATGTCTGCAAAGGGTAGGGCAGGCAAAAGTGTTGACACTCACATTCACATATATCTGTGATTTACCCTGATATACTAAGACCCTATGATAAAAATTAAAAAAAACTTACCGATAACTCAAAACTCTGCTGAACAGTGCGTAATTTAAATCACCCCACATTTTTTTTCGCCTTGAAACGAACAAAACAGATTACGCTAGCAAATATAGGTGAAGACGACATTTAAGTACATTAAAATCACATTAGTAAGATCTCCCTGTGGGGCCACGAAATTATCGCCGACGTCGGAAAAAAATAAATTAATAAACACAGTAGACATTTCATATCTCGTTTGGGCGATAGCGGAGAGGAAAAAAATTAAATTGTGTAGAAATCGCGATAAAGATGATGAAGTTGATTTTTTTGGATTCTTAGGGTAATTATTGCCTCACTAGCCTGTAAAGTACCATTGTTGAGCACAGGTTTTCATACATCGCGAACACTTTAGGAAGAGAGCACAAGATCCATTGGTTGTAACTCCACCGCGTTAGTACAAAACAACAGTTTACATCAATGCACGTGCCTTGCGGAGCACATAAGCCAGTAGAGCAAGTACTCGAGAAAACAATGTTTAAGTAACACGTCTAAGCCATGGCAAAAGTGGTTTTAAGTTCGAATCAAAAGCATTAGAACTGCCACCGTACTGAGCTCCGAAAACTGTACGGTGTTCTATGTGAGTACCACTAGAAGAATTATTATTAGTACACACATACATATAATTACGACAGAGACTAGGCAAAAGCACCGCAAAAACAGTCCATTGCCATAGTCCGCGCTTCACCAAGCAGTGACCGCAATCAGCGTGACAGGTGGTGAGCCGTCGCCGCTATAAGCTATTGGATGGTTGTGCAATTCTAAGTCCATTAGTCGCCTTTTACGACACCCAAGGGAATAGATGGATTTGTAGTATTCTTTTAATGAGCTGCTACCACACGGCTCAATATTATTAGTATTTATACAAAAATTAAAGTTATATCTTGAAGAACAATTCAATCGTATACTTTGGATCTCAAAACTTTGTAGGGTAGGGTACTAAACTGAAAAAAAAATTGACATGAAATAAATCATTCCGTTTTGAGATGCCGTCATCACATACATACATACAATCACGCCTGCAATCCCCTAAGGGGTAGGCAGAGTCCAAGAAGCACTGTGTTTCTTAAGAACACATTTAGCCATACAAAAATTGGGTTTGGTCAGATGAAAAATTGTGAAAGAGTAGTAACAAGTGGCTAGCTCATCGCCTACACAATCACAGACCCAGTACACAATACGCCCTTAGTTGCCTTTTACGACATGCTAGGCAAGAAAAGCAGTTGGTACATTCTTTTTGTGTCCCGGACCAACACGGGACCATCATCATCATCACAATGACTAATAATAAAAAAAGTTTGTAACGAAACATGACCTATGTACATGTGCTCTAAAACATCACTTGTATAATCGCATCACCGTTACACCGACCGCAGGGTGCAGACGGCCCAGCAATTTGCCCCGGCAAGGCACGTTTAATATTAGAAGGCCTGATTTATGTCCCGGTCCGTAATGAAGTGTCTCTACACTACAAACGTGTGTGCACACCACTAATTCACTACTGACGATTAATAGGATCGCTACGATGATGCGACTGTGTAGCCACAGCTTTATATTTATACCAAAAGTAGCCTTATTAGTCTTGTTATAGAATTTAAAATTAAGAGACATTTAAATCCGATGCGACACGCTATGCAGAGGTGTCGGTAGTGTGCAATGCAATTTGTTCGTGATAAATATGTCGGGAGGAATCTGTGGGTATTGACAGGGTTAAATACTGGATGGGTGTAGGTGCTCCGCAGATAAATGACAAAAGCTGAAAGCCTAACACTTTTTGCGGTATGTCCATACGTGTTTTTTATTGTCGGTGACTAATAAAGATTAATAAAATTCTAACATCTTCCATAATTTCTTATCGTCTTCATCATCGGCGTATATTAGACCACTGCAATGTCTTTACACCGTCATTTATTTATTCTTAAAAAGAGTGTGTTAGCGGTACAGTCATTACGCGAAGCCCCAAACATAACATTCACACATTGACTTGCTATATAAGTTAGTACGCGATTTATAAATCGTGCTTTTAATGAATCTTAACGTCGACACATCACAAAACGAAATACGTCCATTAATGCAATCATAAATTAAGACCGCGAAAGCATTTCTTATTTCACGATCCTGAAAGTTCATTTTGTTACATTTAAACGTTATAAGAACCTCTACATCAAAGAGAGACAATATCGTATATAATTCCCAATTTATGTTCAACCAAGGATGTCGACATATCAAGATAGGATCCGAATAAGCACTGAATTAATCTCCACAGAGAAACACGAGTGATCACATAAATTCAATTAGTTTAAGATCACGTTCAATCAATTCATTCGGCGGACAGTAATGTATCGCGTTCATTTTGTAGTGCAAAACAAACTGTTATTTTCAAAGATTGGAAACTTAGAATTCGAATGCTTTTAAAATCTCTGAGATGTTTTGTTAAAGCGGTAAAGGATAAAAATACACTGTACTCGTAATTCCAGTGTGAGAAACTTTAGAAATTTACTAAAAGATTTGTTTTTTTTTTTCTAAACATAGATCGAAGAACACTATACAATATGTAGATATAAAACACAAGCAATGAAAGCGAGTTCATCCAAAAGTTTCTCAGAAATGGATAAAACCAAAAACACTTTAATGCCAACTTTCTCAGAACGTCCCAAAAACATTAGAAAACATGTGGCAGCAAAAATACCTGGCCACTAATTAAGACCACAAAATTGCAAGCATGTTAATCCATCTGGAAATATATTTCTCATTCCCCAACAGATTCGATACAAAGGCCGCTAGCCGTTGGAGAAGCAATAAATTAGAAGGAAAGCGAGCCAGGATTTCCCTCGGGTTTATTCTCACTCAAGAGCGCTACTCCTAATCCAGAAAGCCTTATTATGCTTCCCTTAATACACCGCTCAAGACTACTTGAAAATTTCCTCGAGAAGTAAACGGTTTAGTTGGGGTTTAGTTTTAGTTTTTTATTTAATTTGGACCCGAATAAAGTTGGTCTTCATCGGTTTTAACGATAGAATTGTTTAAACAGACCACAATTGAACAATGTTGCTATAACCCTTGTTTGACACCTTCAAGTTTTCATATTAATTTAATTGTTTTTGTTTCCTTTGTTGTAATATTAGGAGCAGTAATGATGTTTGTATTATTTAATTTTGGTAAATAATACATAACAAGCCATACATCATTCTGACCATTGAAAGGAAGGTTTTAAGTTCCTTTTTACGGAAGTAATACAAGCGATCCGCGAGTATCTGTACTTTAGTAATTTTTATAGACAGCGAACGATGTTCACAGTGATAAGATAATGAGCAGCTACCGATAATAATAAGACATAATTAAGTTTTTGTATCTCTACGCATAATTTATCCATAGTTGTATCTGAAGTATCAGTGGCAATGAATTAACGTTCAGGTTCATTATTATTGTTATCAAACACCATCAGTACTTGATACTTGAAGACGCTACCAATTCCTTCAATTTGAATGTTCTATGAGCAAACCGACTGAAGTTAGCCGCCGCATTCCGTAGTTATCGACGGCGCGGGCGCGGGTACACGAGAGCGAGACGGAAAATAATACGGAAGCGAAGTGCAATAGAGATGCAAGCGCACGCAACGACCGTTCGTTTTTTAAATAATTGAGCCGGGCATGACGATAGGCACTGAACAATTCCAAACATTTTATCGAGCCGCCAGCCCTAACGCGAACAGTGGCTGTTTAATTTGTACCTCGTGAGTCATGTGCGAATGAAAATTCGTACAATTGCTCAGGGAATTGGTTGTGATACAGCGCTTTGTTAATTTTCTCATAGTTTTGTTTGTTGTTCTTTAAACAACACCTAGTAATTAGGAAATATATTTCCATCCTTACTGCATGTTTTGGTTTTACAATATATTTTGATGATGCGATTTATCATGAAGTTGGAATTTCTTCCACGAATAAAAAAAATATCGATAAATCTGACAGAAAAATTTCACATACCTAATCAAAATAAACCGACTGATTTGACAGATATTTCTAAACAGGGAAAAAGATACAGTCTATCAATAAGTATCGATATCAAATTAATGTACCCGCCCACGAAATATTCATTTACGTACTTTACAATTACTTACTAGGTCCATACAGCTTATATATTTGCGAAAGAGATATGATTTGCGTAATTCTCTCGTATATTACCAGTGGTCATAATGAATTACCATTAAACCTAACAACGAGGCAATATTTTGACAATGACATACACGTTCTTAACATAAACATGCTCAGTCAGAACATAGAACTAGATCAAATATCCTTCTCATGTATAATAAAATAATAAATCCATTTAATTGGCGCTAGAGCACAAGAAAGCTCAGGAACAAGCGACAATGATTTCTGCATTTGATATAAATCAGCGAATTCTATTTTCAATAGCACGCAAAGGAGTCGCACCTAATTTGAGAGGCCTATAATTATTACGCTTGCGCCTATTGGTCAGACGCGAAGGAAGTTTCTCCTTACTAGTCTCTTTTTGTTTCTGTCTGTTGCCGATAGATGGCAGTTTTGAGAGAGCACGCGGAAGTTAAGCTATAAATCATACGCAATTAAAAATTAATTAATTATGTTTTGGTTGAAACTTGATTCAGCGCTATGATTTGTTATTATTACATAATATTTCTAATGTTGAATATTTTGAAATCCAATACAAAGGAACATCGGTTCATTTATTTCAAAGAAAAGTTTGTAGAACTAAAAAACCCTTTTAAGCCATTTCATTCCTATGATAATACTTCAAAGCTAGAAAAGATTACAATGCGGCAAGTAAACAAAATAAACAATTTAAATAACTGTGTTCTGCCTTCATTTGAGTCGATAGCTCTAACAAAAGGCGTTGATAAAGATTTTAATAATTATCCAAAATTAAAATAAATGTTCTTGAAATTTAGTATGCATATTAAGCGTTATCATAAAGTCAAACTCAAAGCATTTATTCAATTTCGGTATTTACATACTCTTATGAATGTCAAATTATGCCAACTGTTAACTAGCTACCAGGAGGCCTTGTTATGAGAAGAACGGGCAAGAAACTCAGCAAGTTGTTTCCTACCTTTACATTTAAATATTTTTTGAAAATAACTGAAATGAAGTATGATGTGAATATTTGACTTATTTCCTTTATTTAAGTGCACCACGATAAAATCAATATCCTTTAACTGCAGAAGCATTTTACTGTAAAGAAATAGACAGATAAATTAATAACCAGTATTTAACTGTAGTCGAGAATACCTGAATTCTTAGTTTTGGACGATACGCTAGTAATGTATACAAAAATGCCTATCAGCAGCATAATGTTTAGCATAAAAAAACAAGACCAATTGGTTTGGGAATCCTCGTAAAGACCTTTGTTCAGCATTGTAAAGCTCACGACTGATATGATAACGATGATCAACTTACTTCAAAAGCAAGATAGTTTACTGTTTAGAACTAGTTAGAGCCATATAATTAGTTCCCATTTAGCTCTGATTTCGGTTGCTTCAATGCGAAGTATATTTACTCACACAATTCTCGAAATTAATTTACTGTGCTCAACTCGCTAGAAGCAAGTCTATCTTTAAAGCGAACCGCGACTGTGGCGACATCTTTTATCGGGGTAGCACTTCTGTTTTGTTTGTTTTCGAATAGCCGGCCATATTGCGCCCGTGAATTATTACACAGGGAGATTTGTTTCCATAGTTCTGCGGCCGCGATGCATCAGCTCGCCGGATGTTAGTTTATGTTGACACGGCTTTGTTCGCGATTTGCTCACTGTCAAACCGATGGAGCTCTGACAGGCTGTTTGTCTGTTTGATACCAGCGTTAGATGTTACTGCTGTGTATATCTTATTTTTTATTTTTGCTGCATCGTCGTCAATAATTTGTTAAAAAACTCAATTACAGACTCACTATATTACAGACGCTAGATCATACTAGATCTCACTGTGACGGGTTCGTCAGTTCGCTAAGTAGCTTGTGTATTTGTAAATAGTTTAATTACAGAAACAGACCATCCTCCTAGACAAGATCGTTTCGGATAATTGCTATCGTAAAAGAATACGAAAATATAAGGAAGTTGATATTAACGCTCTATTAGCTTTTGAAATGGTCAGCTGTTCAGTGACAAAAGACGAAGTAACAAATCTCTTCAACTCAGTAAACCAAAACGTCCGAAGAAAATATTGCTGAAACAATCTCACAGAAAACGAAGTTATATGAATTGAATAGAACTTATTGGTAAGTCTTTCATTCCCTTGAGATCGCAGCATCTTTTACTGTTCGGCAGAAACGTTCACTAGATGATCCTAAACGGCTTCAACACAGGCTCTCTATAGAGCTGCTAAAACCTTAGAACAAAACGAATTAAAAGCAGATAACACATGTCTCCGGATTATTTTATTTATTGCTGACTTTGTTGTCGTTTCCTGTTCGTAAATTAATTTAGTGGGTCAGTTAATAAATTTACTGCTGCAGGAAGAGCCTAATGCACTCGTATTTATGGCGCCCACTGAAATATTGAATCCTGTAGCAGGCTTGGAATCTAATGGATAGTGAAATTATGTTTGCCAAAATTACCCCTTTTAGATTTATGTATTTCACGGACTACTAAACACGTCTCATTATGATTTTTGTTACACCTGTTTCATTCGATGCTTTAAATACATACATACATAAATTTATTCGGTGGTAAAATTGCAATTTTATAGCCAAATAAATTTATATCACAGCTGGATCCGTAAATCATTGTGTTTAGACAATTCTTGTTTCTACACAATTACAACAAGGAATCGTGACTTTATTACACGAATTAGAAAAAAAAAGCTTATTATGCAACAATCACGACGAATACCCGAACAGAATTTTGAAGAGGTTTTGACAACTCCAAATGTATTTGTCGGGGTCGGCACGACTGCGTAATGTTTTACGGTATGGGGCGAGACAATAATGGCTTGCTCATAACATTACTCGTCCTCGAGCCCCTGTACTAAGAAACTCCACCGACGCTCCGAATTTTGGATATTTATCGAGGGCTGTACTGAAACCGAGCGACACTTTCGGATGAAAGGATCTCTCGGTACAAGGTTTTCAAGAGCAGTCTTTTGCAGAGAACGTGCTGTTTATTTGCTTTTGAAAGAGTACTAAAATTACAGCAAATTAATTTCTATTTACAACTCCGCGCTTGCTTTCTCTAAGTCCCATAACCAGTTAAACTTGCTTTGAATTTACGATGTGGGATTAGCTAATATTATTTTTGAATACGAAATATAGGAAATATATGGCTTGTTTTTTGGAAAAATATAAATTTAATACCGTGGGAAGTTTTAGTCTGAAAGCAATAAAATAGTAAACATGTGATAAGATATTTTTATTAAGGAAATTTAATTTTCAATGCGGCTCAAATTATCAATTCGAGTCACGGATATCTCTTAAGTTTATTTGTTTAGGCCTACACAAATCAAGATTGCCGCTATATGGGTAATGTCATTCATTCAGTGGGCTGCCTCGAATTTACATAGAATGAGATGCTCTTGCGCCTAATTAGACTACGCTCGTGATGCATAAACCATATTTGACATCATTCCTTTTATTTTTAATGACGCTTAGGTGGCAAGAAAGTACACTATGCTTGCGACATCAGAGAAATTACATCGAGAAATACCTAAAAGCCACTTAGAGAAATGCGAGTTTTGTTAAAACAGTTGCAATTGCAATTTATATTCTACTTCGAAAACTATGTGAAAACCAGTATTTTCTCCCACGTAAGACCTTTATTATGCTCATATAAATTTTTATCATTGGTTCTTTCATTTTATTATGAAGATTCATGGCTATTGTTACGGATGCAACTCTGTTGGAGTAGTTTAAAATTTTTAAAAAGCGTTTAAAAACCTAAAATTGTAATAAAATTAAAGTCACATCTATTAAAGTCTATCTAATTATGATCTCTTTCTTACTCTTAATAACTCTACTAACCAGAAGAGTTATGGAAAAAAATAAAAAAAACGAATTCAGGACCTATTAAAATTTTCCATTAATCAAAAAAAAAAGAATTTACAACATACACGTATTGACTGTTTTACCAACATAAGGTATGTTATGTCATCCTTAGCTTCTATGAGAGATAGTCGTTTACCGCTGCCTACCCGCATCGAGCTCGGTGTAATGACCTGTTAAATTCATGAGTTTCTTAATCACGTACGATGATAAATTTAGCGAGTGTGGTAAATTGGTTGATTGCTGGGGACTTTGAACAGAACTCGATACCCTCGGAGATATATTTGACACACAAAAAACTTATTTATTCAACACAGATGGAAAATAAGCAAATTGTAAGTTGTAGTCGCTTAGAATATATGTTATACTTGTACGAATCTGCTTGTTACATATATCACATCACAGTAACACAGTCACTATAGTAAGTTTCGTCCCCAGCTTATATACGTCCCACTGTTGGGCACAGGCCTTCCTCATGGAAACAAACACATGAAGAGTATTTTATAGGGCATAACACCACCACGTTAACCTAATGCAGGTAAAATTAAATTAAATTTTGGTCACCCATCCAAGGCATGACCATTGCGAAAGTAGCTTTGTTTTCGATATCCAAAACCAAAGCGTAGTACCCACTACGTCACCAAGCTCCTCCTATTTTTATCCCTAGGAGTTCTCGTATAACGTATTAACTTTATCATTTCTATTGTAGTCAGCCTAAGACCGTTGACTAAAAGTCACAGAATTGCGTAAATTGTGCAATAGAAATAATTTCGAAGAGAACTCTTAAGTTTACGTACGCAGAATATCAAGAAAGTTGCCGATTGACGAGTGAGAGGAGCTACATGCGCCGGCGCCGGTGTGTCGCCGCGTTAGAATTAACCACACAAACTATTATGTGCTTTTCCACAAAAGATACACTGTACCTATAATAGTATAAGATAAACTTGAATTCGCTTAATTGCATTTGCAACACTAATTTTCTATTCGTTGTCGTAAGTCGAGACAGAAGCTATATGGGCAAACTTAAGGCAGGTGAAATAATTGGTATTTTAAAAAAAGAGAGATGCAATAAACAAACACGGGTCAACGATAACAATATATAGCGAGCCGAATAGATACTCGCCTAAGGGCGAATATTTCTGTGCTCGCCCTTAGGCGAGTATCGTCCAATTCGCTTTTAACTCGATCCTTCTAATTTCCGGGATGCCCAGTTCACTGGTCGCTGTAGCAAATGATAAAGTTTATTAATAGGACTTCTCAATATTTAAAAAAATGGCTTGAAAGAGCACTCTGCCAGCTGACGTCTGCTTCCTTTCTTCTCATTTCATGAATTACACATCAGTCGCTCTATTTACTTGCATCATTGTCTTCATGCAGTCAGTTAATTCGTCGGGTAAGGATTCTTTTGACCCAGCCCTTCTTAAGAATGTCCACGATTTAGTTGCTTTTGCTTCTCAAGATACTCAAACCATCTAAGCAACTCTTTCTCAATTTATGTGACCTCATCTCTTTCTCTTTCTTTCTTATTTTTTTCTTTATAATCTTCGTAAAACATCGTAAAGGCTGCCATATAAGGTTCAGTGTCTACTAACACTTGAAACCTTTCTACTGACTTTTAATTGCGGATTTACTCTAGACTTGTCTCGCCGTTTTTTAATTTGTGCCCGGCTCCCTTTAAGCCATCAATCAAGTATGTAAGCTTCGGTTGATTCATCGCAGCCAGTCCAAGTAATACTCGGGAGAGTATTATTCGAAAATGTCAAAATAAAACAATGTACACTCAGTAAATGGTGATAGGAATGCTTTGTAATATTTAACATTATTTGAAATACCTAACATTATAAATAAGAAAAATCATGCTGCTTTTTTTTTATTGCTGTCGCTTTTCGTAGATAGTATTATGATCTAAATTCCATTACTTTTCCATTTTGACATATTCTAGCTACCTTTTTTTTAATTTATTTATTTAAATTAATTACAATTTACAAATTAGCTTGTGTAGCTAATTTACAGTGGACATAAACCAATTATGGTTTAACCTCTGATGTGCAGTTTGGATAGAAGTAGTTTTTAGAAAATATTTGAATGCAGTGTAACTTTCTTTTAAAAATTAATTCAAGTGGCCCTTCAGCAAAATGTCGTAATAACAATATTCAAGGTGATTTCCCTTTATGTCGCATAGCATTAGGATGCTGTATATTCTATTTTCAATGATAAACTTAAAAAAAAACTATTTGAGATTTTTATCCAAGCCTTAATTTAAAGGAACCAATTTCTTTCCCTGCATTATGCATTCTAGAGTTTCGTCTTGGTACAATATGCCGCATTGGATATGACATTATTCTTATCAACGTTTGCGGTCTAGATTACCAGTATATTGCTTTTATAAAAGGATAATTGCCTACCGCGATACCTAGATAGATAACTGGTTTAGGATACTAGTATACGGTATATCATTGAACAATATTATAAGTAGACACGTATATTATAAATGCATTTTAGGAATGAGCTTTTTTAAAACTTCCATATGAAGTTGTGATTAAGTTTAATTTAAAATTAGTACTGTTAGGGCGTCTTCCATGGTATTTTCAATCTAGTTTAAAACTCAATTTTGTAACTTATTGACATTTTTAATGTCGGCAAAATGTCAAAAAAATTACTAAATGCAGTTTAAATCTAGATTTAATTTTTCAGCAAGTAAGCCTTAAGATTTCCAATTTCATATATGATTTTTTTTTATAAACCGAGGATACTCGTAGCATAACTGCAAGTAATGTTGCAGAACATTCTGATATCTTGTGGAGCCCTGACTGTAATATTGTCGTCGACTAGTCATCGTAATAGTATTTAAATTTTTTTTTCTATATCAATTTTCGTATAATTTTAATTATTCAATAATATTATATTGCAACTTTTTTATCTTGAAAGGATGTGTGGTGGTGAATTTACTGCTCACTGTACATCTGAGCCACAGCTTCACAAAATAAACTGTTGAGAAAACAGTATTTATGAGTAGTAGATTGTTACAAATTGTTAAATTTATCACTATAATTCTAAAAACGAGTAGCTTGGCCATTTTTTTCTATAAAACTTGTGATAAAAGTACAACTATCCGTAATTACAACTAGTTTTTGAGTAAGAAATGTGAAATAAGTAAATGTGGTAATTACTATCGTCGGTGTGCTTGTTTGTCAATGATGAATTAAAAATGTGCCATATTTAGATAATGTCATGTAAAAAGAAAATCATCAACATAAATCAACCTAACAATAAATCTAAGATCTTGATACAAAGTTTGCCTGCTTTGACCATAAAGGTTTGTGCAATTACGTGATTAAATGTTTACGGGTAAGCTTATCGCAATCTATCCTTGATTTCGTTATTACTGTCAAAGGTAATTTCAATATAGCCATTTTGAACATTATGATGTAAACTGAAACTATAGATTGTAATAAACTTGAGTCTAGGATGAAATTGTTTAGTCGTCCATTTAGTACCTACTTATAGATATTTATTGAGTTATAGCAACAAAATATTTTATTAAATATTGTTCCTTCAAAACATATTCTTAATAATATGTAGAGTCAATGAAAAAAGTTACTTATATAAAAACTGTAAATGAAGGAAAACATTTAAAAAAAAAATTGTGGGCATAGAAAACAATTTAAAACTCCTAACAGTAATTTATTATAATTGTACATATTTGAAATAGTATTGAAATAAGTATAACATGACATGAAAACCATAATTTAAAAAAACTCTAGACGACAAATTTAATAGACATTCAGTATACTTTATTTTACTGATTCCACAAAAGAAATGCAAGTATTTCTTTTTTGTCCAACTTGTCATAATAAAGTCGAGTTGATAACAACGTCTCTGTGCCGCAGAATTAAACGAACCCTCCCTGTCAATGCAACGCGAAATGACTGAGAAGAACAAGAAATTTATTCGATTCCGACACCTGTATAAATTTTGTCGGTACAGTCGAATATAATATTCGATGCGTTCTCTACACTCACGGTTGCACCTTGCTTGAGCAAAAACTTGAAACAATTAACACCGCATAAACAAACGTCGCAACTACCTATTGGTGTTCAATAAAAATGTAACGCTAATTCGTCCGAACAGAGTTTAAATTAGATTGTGTTATTAGTGTTGACAAGACGAAGGCAGCGTGTGGCATTCCAAAGCTGGTTTCTTCACTCTGATGCATTTTCATGGAATCGTCGGAGTTTTTCCGACACCTTACAATTGCATGATTCGAATTCTAGAGAGCTATATCGTAGACATTTGAAAGGCAGATAATATCGGGTTCGCATCTGTCTCAAGAGAGATACTTTACTCGAAAATTAATATTCAATTTGTCACTTTTTATCTGATGAATAAATATCATAGAGGAAATAAAAGAAACAGAAAAAGGAATAGATTAAAATAATTATGCTTCAATAATCTTGGCAACTTCATGAAGATACTAAGTGGACAATTTGAAATGGAAAGAATTCTCATTGGAGGAGGATGCAGGCCGCAAATGGTATAAGTAAATGCATAAATAAGAGGTGGTTTCGTGTCTCGAGCTAACGAGAAGAAAGTTCTAGAGAATTCAAGAGTTGGGAATACTTCAGGGAGAAGTTTCGTCGGAACGGTCGCGGTTAACTTTGGGCTGGTTTTCAATTTAAGCAGTATCGGCTCCGTTTAGTGACAAAATTGTTTAAAGCTTCACACTTAGCTTTTGTTACATTTACTTGGATTTAAGATTTTTAGTACCTAATTTGAAGCCAATATTCAGCATACAGAAAGTTTACTCTAATAGGCTCTTTGCAATTAATAGACTGTTAATTATGCTCTTAAAATGTTCTTAAATGTCATTTTATCATATTGAGACAAGTTCGACAAGGCAAGCAATGGCAGAAAAATCTTAACTGACAATCCAAGAATTCAAATTGCATTAACTTAATAAGTTAATAACTAATTATACATAATTAATGTCTCTATTTGTTATTATACCTACCGTTGAAAAACTCATATTTTGATAAAGACATTGGTATTAATTCAATTTCCTATTTAGCAATTCATATAGGCACATATTATACTAATGTCTATAGATTCTAGACTATCTAGAAGGTTAATAAATAAGGTTCCCATGTCACCAAATGTTTCATTTGCTATTAAAGCTGTTTTCCAAATTTGAATTTTAAAATTTGCGTCGTTCTCAAATTCTTAGAAAAAAACAAGCATACTATTAGTCAAAAAAATATGGCCAGTTACAAATTCGCGCAGAATTGAAAAAAAAAGATCAAACGTTTGACAAACATAAGGAGGAAATATCAGTACCTAATCGATTTCTATAATTTTTGGGCAATTCAGGTAAGTAATAAATTCGAAATTTAAAATGTTACGGCACCCAAGCTCACCTACAAAGCGGTTTAGAGGTTACTAGGCCCGCTCGAGACCGGTTTGTCACATGGCTGAGGCCACGTGCGAACCCACCTTTGGCTTATATATTCTTATATTAGGATGGCGTACGTATACTTATGGATTATCTCGATGAATTTCTTTGTGCTATGTGGAAGAGATTATAAATATGTATAATAAACTACGAAATATTTTTGGAATTACTACTAGTTGACTTTTATGCATTTTAACAAAATTCAAATTGAAATAAGTAGTCACGAAAGATCAAAGTTGTCTTGATTATAAAAATTTTAACTAAAAATTATTTAACCACAAAATAAAAAATCAACAACAAGGGTACAACACTGACACATCAAAAGTTTTGATCAAAAATAGATCACCTACATTGAAACGGTTAATGAGAAACAATTTTTTTCTTTTATCATCTACAGGTTCACAACCAGTGGATCCTGAATCACAAGCTTTGATATACTCGTAAATATCAACAAAGAAATATAAATAATATTCCACAGTTTGCGCAATGAAAGAGGCATATTCCGGACATGGTCGCATTGTCAGTTAAATCTTTATTGCTATGGAAAATCCAGAGACTTTAGTGCTTTTTAAATCGACCGATTGTGTTTAAAACGATCGATTCGACGTTCATAATTGAATGGAAAGAACATTTACATTCATTGCGTATCTCTCGGAAATTTATACGAATGACTTAGTTTGAATCGTGTAGGCTTATTGTCTCTAGTACCGCGCACTGTGATAGATTCGATTGGAGGCGCATTGCCGTTTATCTTACAGAAAGGTAAGTAAATGTTTAATATCCCAATTAAAAGAGTTATTTAATTTCGTGACTATAAAACATGTGACTAAATTGGTATTCGGATATTCTTTTTATGTCCATGTTTCTGAAAAAGGATCATTTTGAAGATATTCAAGACAAGTGAATTAATTGAGTCATGTTGGTTTGAGCTCATTTGAGTCTTCTTGCTCGCCATCAGTGAACAGGGATCAAGTAAACTCAAGTTATACTAAAAAAAATGAAGAAATACAGTTTATTCGTTTAATATAACGCTAATAAACTTTATGATGGAAATTTCGAAGCTATGCAATGATGACTTAATTAATTTAATTATTATGATGAATAAATTGATATTTGCTAGCGTATAGACGTATGTATGTCCGAAACACTTTCGAAATAGATTACATGAGAAATAATTATTACTAACCTTTGTCTGAGACTTCCTTCTCGAGTAATTTTGAACCATAACTAAGTAGTAAAATAAAGGCAATATTTTAAGTCAGACTTATATAATACATCTGTGAGTACTGCATTTAATTTTGTGCAGTACCTACCTAGGTTAAAATTTTCTACAGAAACATACAGAGATAAACTCGACAAACACACACGGATAAAAGCTATTGCTTCGCCTTCTGTTGCAATAATATAAACCTTATATCCAATAAGTATAAGTAGTAGTTTAAAAAAATCTTATAATGAACGGTTTCATTTCACTTTGATAATTTGAAATTGAATTCTATAATTTTGCAGCTAACAATATATATTTATATGGTTTGCATAATTGTATTTTTTACATAAAAATGGTATTAGGTATTAATACTTACTTTTCCAGAAAAAAGGCTAGTTTAAATTTTAGTTTGAAAAACTTAACTAACTATTCTATCTAATAATTAGGATAAAATTCCCAAACGGGATTGGGTCCAGCCCAAATTAACCGGTCAAAGTATATTTTGATCCAACTCTGAACCAGAAGTTCAAAAACAAGTCCTGGGGTAAGTAGGCACGCACGGAACACCCCAGTCCCAACCTCCCCCCTCAAAGTTCTCGCATTATTCAAGCCAACGCGACTCTTGAGTAATTTTGAAATATTACAATTTTCGAGCCGCCCCACCGCACTCGCTTCGACGGACGAACAAACTTTCTTGCAGTATATAAATATATGGGTTCCATTCGGGCCAAGAGATTTTTCTTAAAAGCATTTAAATTCTAAAGTTTGTAATGGCGAATAATTGTCAATAATTAGTCGAGTAATTTTGAACGAGTTCGAATTTAAATAAGCTTCATGGTGACTTCTAAGCTAAAACCAAATAATATAGCCATGGAATAAATTAATGTCAATTTCAATTTTAGAAATCAAATAATAAAGAAGGTTGAGATCTAATAAACTAACGTAAACATTAATCTTGAGAGACATGACGCCATACTTCTCTTAACACTACCTTTATGAAACTTTTCTGTTCGTTCTGCCAACGAATTGATCATTCGAGCTTAAATGCACCCCAAAGGATATAAATATAGCGATCTATCTCCATTTTTCCATTTCTAATGTATTGGTTACAAATAACAAATTGTTTGTCTTTCTTGAAAATGTGAATGCGTAAGGATTGCGATTACATTTAAATTTGTTTAGAGAACATAGCTGAAATGTTGAATAATTTAAATGTAACTAACGGAAATAGAGCAGAGGTTAGTAACAACAAGTCAGCACAATCGTAGGTAGATGTTATAGAACAAAAAATGTGGAACAAATCTCAAGATGGGCTTACAATAGTCAACACTGACAGAACAGTAGCAGTTGAAACAATCCCACAAGAGTTAGTTTTTGTTCCTAGAAATAATAAAAGTCAAAACAACACGACATGTGCTTGGAACATTAAAATAACAGAATTAAAAACTGAAACAGTTACTTTGTTAAGAATCGAGTTTGAGTCTCTACGGCTAACAAAAAACGGCCTATTGTCGCCTATTGTGATGCTAAGAAGCCAAAAGATGCAAATGCAAAATTCGCAGTTATGTTTACGAAAATTCTTTTGAGTCCCGTTAAGTCATAAAAATCATCCACTAAAATATGCAACAACAGAAACTTGCAACAATGAACGTTGCACAAATTGACAATGGGAATGTAGACAAAAGCTAGCTTCTAACAATTCACCTGTTAAATAAGCAGGTAACCAATTATTATGCTAATAATGCTTTTGACAATGAATTCATGCGCGATACTAATGTTTTGGAGTATTGTGGCTAGGAGACTCAAATACTTATAACACCTTGAGGTAATTTATTGGTCTATTTGTGAGGTTCACAACAAAAGTTCGTTTCTGTGTTCTTTATCGAGCATCGCTTATCGGCTGACATGAATATTTACTGCCTATACGCATCCATCGGTACAAAAAGAACGCGTTGCAAAAACCAATATTCTTTCCGAAAAAATACTACCCAAAAATATTTCGGTGGTTGATATTTAATTAAACAATCAATATTAACAATTTGTAATCGGAACGAGTTATTGACCAGATGCGGTGAAGTTTATGACGGCTAATAGAGTTTATAGTTTTTTTATTGACATTAATGTTCTCTTGACTCCGACGTTTACGACCACCTCATTCATTATCGAACTGTTTAGGTCGTAACATCTGTAAATCATAGACAAAATTATGTAGAGCGTTGTCTACTTCTCAGTTTAAACAACTTTGCACTTATACTTCATAAAATAATTTATTGATTATTGTCGTCATGCAACCGTCATAACATTCTCGAGTTATTTACTTACAACAATCATAAGTCAAACCTAATTGAATTCTTCAAATGAAACAGCAATAAAACGAAGAAAATAATTTAAATTGCAATCGTGGTGTTATTATTCACTACTATCTCGTGTCAATTAATTAATGTACCTACTGATAAAACTCACACAGACATGAGAATTCTGCGAGGTGTACAGGAAACTAAATTGACTGTTCCGATGACACTAATGTCACTTCCAGTACGAACAATGAAGTAGAGGCGGCTACTAACGATCCGCTGTGTGTAAACACCGCTCGCGCAGGAATAAATTTATGGTCTATACGATAATTATGCGGATTTGAAGCTAGAGTGAGGTGCTTTACCGTCAGGCTTGCAGTCCTTCACCGCTTGTGGGTATTAAACGATTTTACATTTTGTTACTGAATGGTTAAGATCAAATCCCCGTGATTGCGTGTTGAGAGCGAAACAATCGGCTATTTGCTTATTCCGCAGCGCAGTGAAGCTCACCACGTTTGAAGTGAGTGCAATTTGTCTCCTCGACGTATTTCAAGTAGATATGATCATGTGCGACCGATGCTTGCATTAATTTCTCACAATTACGCGACGGTTTCGACTTTTACTGAGAGGTGAGCAGTTCACCTGTTATTCGAGGACGCGACGTTTTTATCGAAATTAAAAGTTCAATAGCGTTTTATTGGCATATACGTGACCAGAATTACAGAAGGTGGTAATGTGACGTATGATATTGTAATAGTTACAAGGTTAAAGCCTTTACTTTGCTGCATAGTAATACTCGTGGTACCTACAAATTATTATTAGTAGAGCATATAGAACACATACACTGTCTGTCGTACACTGCGAGAGCTTGTTTTTGAACCAATTGTAAAGAGCTAGATATTGAACTAAAGCATATAAGAAGTCTATAACTTAGTGATAGATTTCCAAGAACAGAAACCGGAAAAAATAGTTCACGCTGGGAATATTTTTGTGGTACCTCTAAATGGCGCTGGAGAAGGTCTACTTGTTTAAGTAAATACGCGATAAATAAACATGAACTTTAATCAAATTCGATAAAGGCAGATGCTTGGCGACCGTTTATGGTAATAACGAGTGTGCCGCCGGTAGCATTGGCACTTGTATCCTTGACAACAAAAAACCAAGCGTTTGTGGAATCACTCATTAACTCATTAAGATGATAATTTATGATCGCGGGGAAGACAATTTCATGGTTGCTATACACAAGAATTTATTTTTCAAGTTTTTTGGAGAACACGAGAAGTATTTGCACGTCACTTTAGAACCCCTAGTTGATAACAAAAAGGGGATGTTGAGAGCTTCCCGCGTCTGTTCAGTTATAAATTCAATTTGTGTGAAAGCCCGACTAGCAATGAGGCGAACTCTTAGGTTTTGCTGATTAAATTTGCATACTAATGACAGGAAGAAAATGCAGTGAATCCATCAATCAATCATCTGATAATGAGTTTTATAATCCAAGCTTTATGGTTTTTACTTAAGCTTGAGGATAGAAGTCATTTGTTTAAACGTAATCTATCAGAGTATAACGGAGGTGTTAGTGATCAACTTTAATAGTAATTTTTATTTAATAAATCAACTTTAATAGTCTCAATCTGTGTCGTTGTTTGCATAGCTTTTTAAGTAATGAATTTACTAGACGCAGAAAGTATTTCAACTCATTTATTTTAAGCATTAACACAGCTCTCGCATAAAGCAAACAGTCCAGAACATTTTATGTAAGGATTAACTTGTTCTAAAGGAACATAATCTGTCAAGAACCTTGAATGGCGCAGAACTGAGTCATTTTTGCCAACGACGTAAACTGAATGTTACAAAAAGCAACCGGCAGCTTCACATAATACCGAGATTGAGATCTAACAAACAGGGTGATGTGAAATAAGACAAATATGGCTGACTTCATGAGCGGAATACGAAATAGAGTTGCGCTTACGCTACGGACTGGTTAATCTGACGACACTCCTTGAAATATTTCGCCTATTTTTTGATGGTCTAGAAATGAATCTTTGTGAGAAAAGCATGGTTTCTAATAAATTTATTGAAATTAAACAGATATATTATTATTTGTTAATTATTTATTTATTACTCATTTGTTACTACTCTTTCACGATTTTTCATCTGACCAAACCCAATTTTTGTATGGCTAAATGTGGTCTTAAGGAACACAGTGGTCCTTGGACTCCGCCAACCCCTTCGGGGATTACAGGCGTGATTGTATATATGTATTTATTTATTTATTTAATTTTATATAGCAACCTTTACAGCTTATAAAAAATAAATAAATCAATTTCACATCATAATCTTGAACTTAAATGCTTACAAAGCTAATTAAAAAGTTTGTCATATAATTACTTAAGTCTTAAAATTAAGACACAAAAATAGAAATAGTCATTAAAAATACTTCTGACATAACTAATTAATGTAGTTCAGGGGTTAAGATAAGACAAGAAGAAAGGTGTAGAATAGATATTGCATAATGTGAAACAAATTTTTCATTACAAGCAATTTGCGATAAACAGCTGCAGCACATAAAGATTTTCAAAATCAATACACTCAAAATGTAGGTGGTGTTAGAGAATAAGCAGGTTGAAATTAAACTAACATTTACCTCATTATCTGCTAAATGCATTATCGACTTAAGTTTTATTTAGTCTGTTTGTATAGAGACTGATAGCGGCCAGATATAAATCTGACAATGTCTAAATACCGAAGCTGTTATAAGTGATAGCTCAATTAGTCTGCATTGCAGAACGCGTTGGCTTGCACCAACCTTTAGAAACATGATCAAACAGTTATATTTCACTAATACTTTTACTGTAAATAAATTTATTCATTAAAGTTCAGTTTTATTCTATTTTAGTTCTTCATTTTCCATTATCAGGTGTGTTAATTGATTTCGCCGTACTCACTACAATGTTATAGCTATTTTCCTTTGCACCTTTCTGTCGTTTGTACTGAAGATTTAACGAGAATGTTAATGGGCCCGCCTCCTTCGGTTATAATTATGACACGTATTCAATTAGACTGTCGTCTAAAAAGTCATTCATTGATAATAGCTGTTCTTATGACAATGACAATGATACTATAAATTTTAGTTCTTATACTTACTTTGAAATTCTTTTACTATTATTTGTAAGCGAAATAAGAGTTTGTATATGATAGTAAGTCTGTTTTACGTGTTAAAGTAATTTATGATTAAATGCAAATTTTTATTAAATAAAAACTTTTATCACGCCTTTTTTGAGACGGGGGTTAGAAGTGGAGATTTTTGTGTATACTGAGGTTAGGTACAGTCAAGTTCAAAAATATGTATACACATTTTAAAGGTGACAATTTTTATTTCCTTCTAATAAGAGTCATTTACTGTCAAAAGCGGTTACATATTTTTGGAGTTGACTATACATCGTTTTCATGTGATTAATGGAATTCAATGGAGTCAGCAATACAGACATAGGTAATAGATTTTTCTGGTACCGCACACATAGTATTTTAATAGTAGATTAGTAGCCAAGGGCTGTAAGGCATCAATTGCAGCCCGAGATATTTAGGCGCACGAGCGCAGCGAGGGCGCTTATAGTTCGAGGGTGCAATTGATGCTTACACCCGAGCTAACTACTCTGCTTTACATCTCGATTGTGAGGTAAGTGGAAAAAAAGGCATTACAAGAATAAATAAATTTATTTTCAAGAACTAAATTTAGCTTCGCCGTTCGATATTCAAAATTGATGAAAATAGCGAAGCGACCTCTTTTGTCATTGGGCTGAATGCATGATGTCTAGTGCCAGTAAGATGGTTAGATGTACGCGAACTTTTTGAAAGAGTTTTTTTTTTTAATTACTTACCGCCCTAGGGCGTTTCTAGCTACATTATTAACCTAGGGCGGTAATTGATCACTTACAACCCGCATCTGGGGGTATTAAGGACCTACTTACCGAACATGAGAGATGTAATAGTATTTTATTAATAACCCTGAAGGCCAATGTAATTCTTTGTAAAATTATGCCATATTCAGCTATAAAATATATGAATAAGCCATAATTTTAATGAAAATCTTATTTTCATTCTCTAAATTTCATATTGACAATTTTACCCCTGAATTCGCACGAAAGTACTTCAAGTTCCAAAGCAATATATTTTAAGGGCTTTAATATATTATAGTACTTGTTGTCTGTACTTAGAAGCTTATCTCTTTACACCTCAATTAGTAAAGTACAGACTTATTATTTTGTGAAGTCAGAAAATCACCATAATAATTATTAAATGTTTATTATAATACTACTTGTTGTTTATTGGTAATGGATTATTAATATCACATAAAAATTAATTTTAATTTTAATTATTTCATTTTAAAAACGACATAATTGTTTTGTCTCCAAAGCATTGGCGAATAAACAGAAAATCATTATGTTTGAATAGTGTTTATCATTAATTTATATGTAATTATTATTAATATAATAGTATAAAATGGCACCATAACCTCACAACGGCTACAAGAAGAGACACTTTATAGATCCATACATTGTACACGAATGCCGGCGTTCACTTGACCCTCAAGGGGTTAATCACTTATAAGTATGTAAAGAATAAAATATCAAAACATGCAAGCACTTAGTCGAAACAATATGGAGAATAATATAGTACAAGGTAGGTAGATTTAAAAAAAGTTATATTACACATTGTAATTGGGTAGGTATCAAGAGTATAATTTGAAAGCAATTATTAATTTCATCTTCAAGTTTAATTACCAAAAAATGCTAATTTACCTTAATTTCCTATCTACTTCAACTTACACACACATACAAAATTTAAATCATTAACATGATGAGTAATATGAAACTTAATTAATGTGAATGTATGTGTAAAGATTCTCCATAAGATTTAATTTCAAAGAAACTGATAAAAATTCCATTTTTTTTCTTTTAATTTTTATTAAGGTTTCCTCGATATAGGGTACTCGTCGTAGATATACCTGTAATCCTCTTAAACGAAGAAAAATGTTAATTACTCATGAAAAAAATATTTTTGCCTCTAAAAACGCAACCATGGAGTATTTTTTACTGACTTTATAGTTTTATTTCACTTTTTATTTTTCTATTGGACTTCGTATGAAATCACGGAAATTCATATGAAATTACGGCTACAAACAGCACATTAAACCTTAAAAAAATGATAATGGTACTCAAATATAATTTCTTGGAAAATCTCTTGACATGACTCAAACTTCATAACATGACTAATAACAAAAACCATTAAAAATAAGCACTCTGTAGCGCATTTTAAAGAGGTGTAAACAAATCGGCCAAAGGATTCTCACCTTTCCTGAACACAAAATAAGAAATTTTTTCGACCTTATAATAAATAAAAAACATGCAAATCTACAAGCTTTACACCGTCTCCTGTCTATTTAAAAGCAGTAAAGTTTTTATGACAAATTTTATGTGAGTAGGCCTCAGCCGAGAATGTATTATATGGGCGACTCTATCAATGTTTACACCGCGCGCTCGCACGCGTAGCGGGATTTCTATCATGTTTTTACTAGTTTTAAAACGTTAACTAGCATTGTTATAGTGTGAATTACACAAAAGACATGTGCCAAAATGTAATTAACATAGTACTTTTTTAGTTTAATGTGTGTTTTTTGAGATATTTATGTTGCAAAACTCATACGCATCTCACGTGACTTTGTTTGGGCCGTTCTACAGAGGCCGTATTCAGACCTCTTGAAACCGTTCAAACCCGCGAAAAAGTTTCACCAACTCCGGTCCTCGCTCGGGAGTCATAAATCGGTAATAAACTCACCTTAAGCCGGGCCGCTTGCCGCTGGCGAACGGGCTCGCGCCATCCCGAGTTCACAAGTCACAGTACACGTCCAGTCACGTGTCAGCGTTTTAGATGGGGCATGAGCGTAATACGTAATGGCGCACGTGGTGACTGCAGGTGGGACGTTTTGTTTATGCGCGGTTACGCAACGCGTTGTCGCGGAGGCGCGCGTCAGTTGAATGTGCCGGCCGATGCTTTACGACGCGCACCCCCCGCCAACGACGCCGAACCGCGGCGCCGCACTAAATCTGCGACCAGAAAGGACGCCACCCCCGATAATCCCCGCACTTGATGTCCGCGACGTTAATCGCCGGATTAATTGGCCGGTGATCGCGATGGTCGCGTCAGCGGTCGCCCGAAGCACGGCGATCCGGCAAGTGCGCCGTCGTAAAGTTTCTTCGTGTATCGTTCGATGCACCAGACGTTGATACCCGAATGGACGGCGTAACTGTTGCTCTACTTGGATTTTTATATTTGCAATAAAGCGATTTGGAAATAAGTTTTTTTTTTTTGCAAATAAATTTTGATTCCAAGTTTGAAAAGATCGCACAGATGCATGCAGTTGATTCTCTTATCTAATTAATTCATAATTCAACATATTTTTTTTATTATTTTTTAATACTAAATACGAGTAGTAATATCAGCCTACTATTACTAGGTGCTCGTACAATTTTTTATACGATAAAGGTGGCACACAAGCAGGGCAGTACTCATACGCTTAATCTGTAAAAATCTATAGTAAGATAATGTTAAAACCGCAATATTAGCTAAGCGATAGCAAATGTACTTACCCTTGTAGAGTCATGAAAGTTTACAGTTGGAGCTACATTTAAAACGTTAAAACGTTAAAAAAAACGCCCTTTATAACACACATAAAATACGATAATTGTTCTATTTCATACTATGTCAACTGCAGAAAACATTTTCATACTATACCGGTTGAAGTTCGTCAATTCTATAGTCAATGTCGGAAATACTATTATTTATGTATGTAAGTTTGGAAAATCGTCTAGTGGCGCTTGCTGACGCTAACTGAAGTAGTCATTCGGGTGCGCTACCGTACATAGTTTTATTATCATCGTAATCATACCTACTTACGACTGCAAATTATTGTTACAGTATATAAAGGGCTGATATGATGATGATGGGGCTATTACATAACTTAAGATAGGAATTTATTCCCAACAAAAAATTACTTACAAATATCCTTTTTGGTCCTTTTATTTTTCACAAACAGAATTACTAAAACTTATCTAAAACATAAAGATTAGGATGAATTTTCATTTCAAAATCACACTACATCTTAATATAATAAGCTAATTGATGGTAATGATGTTTTATTATCTACTGCTATACCTATTGTGTATCTAAAAATCATTAACATATTTTATCAAGACTATCATTCTAGGATATTTTTTTTGTGTAAATTACAAACAAGCAGCAAGCTTACCTGACCAATAATTGACAGAACTTCTGCAACGCAATAATTCACCGAATTCTTACCTATACAGTGTTCAAGGATTGCCCTTAGGTAAACGTTCACTTTCAAAAAGCGAACAATCCGGAGCCATTTCGGCACATAGCCAATCAGAGTCGAGATGGCACCTCCGCCATATTGCTTCCCCCACCAATCACCACACGCTGGAGCGGGTTGGCGGGCTCAGTCTCATTTGGAACCGTCATGTTGACAGGCGTTTTATCTTACACTCGTTTATTGTGCGTATGTGTTTTTTTTATTATAATTAATGAATAACTCTAAAAGATTTTGTAGCTCACATATTTATTGTGATTTTAGTCATTAGTATTTATATTATAAATGACGTTACCAACATTAACATTTTTGTAGTTAGAAGAAGCTTAAATAAAAAAAGTGCAGAAAACGCCATCATATTATTTTGATAGAAATTATGGGCCTCAGATTATATATACTTTGTCAAAATTATAACAGAGATTTATTTTATTTTACCTAAACGGTATAGCAACATCAAATTAAGGATTAGTGAGATAGCATAATTATTTTAAAAAATTATGTATCTCTCAGAAACTGTACATCATGCTTGAAAACCATCTATTACTTTTACTAAAGTGAAATAAATACCTACCTTTATTTCACTTTGTTTGTGTTTTTTAATTTACAAGATCTAGCTAAAATATGTGTTCACAGTGTAGTGTATTGCAAAAAATCCATAACTCGAAATAGATAACTCTTTTTGCTCCGCCCGGATGTCCAAATCATAAATTATGTATAGTTTTAAAATAATTAGATTAGTTATTACTGCTCATTGTAAATAGGTAACAGTTATTTGCTCGGACTGCAGAGTTTTTATTTATCGGTATAATTTACAGGGTGGTAATGGATTTTCTATAATATCCGGTAATGGCAATAGACGGCATTATAACATAGGTGGGACTAACGACATTACTGGCAAAATGTGGGTGTGTAATCGACTTCTGCCTACCCCTTCGGGGACATAGGCTTGAGAATATGTATGTGAATAAGTTGGGTACACTATTTATTACCCAACGTTATTAAAAACTTGCACAGTCACAGAGTATTTGAAAAAACAAGGAATGGATGATTTTTGGCGATGCTAACTAGAAATATAATATATATATTCCAATCGCTACTTACAACAATTATAATATGTGAAAAAGTAAAAAGAAACAAATATTATATAAAATTAAAAAATAATAGACCAAGTACCTACCTATCAAAAGTATTTGTCGGCCAGCTCTTCGTCCGCAGACCAATCCGCAGCAATGGTTTATGGTACTTACAAGTTTTTTATAAAAAAAAATTGCAACAGGTGTTGGTATTTTATGTTGCAATTGCCTTATAGTTTATGTGAACTCTTGGAATATGCTGTGAAAAATTGTAATATTTTAAATTATTGTAAAAGTATTCCAAGCTTTACTAGACACTTAAATAGTAAAATATACATATTATACAAAAATACAATATACTTATGTTGTTTATCGATTATAATTACGTTATCTGATAATTATCAAACACATACACCATTCATAAAATTTTATGTAGGTAAATTTTCAAAATTATAGCCCTTTCCCTTGATAATGTAGGTTAATAATTTAGTTGTGGATGACGAATGCAATATTGCGTTTTCTATTTATTTTTGAGGTGCTTGTGTGATATACTCTCCTAGGATGTTGAAAAATCTTCAACAGTATCGTAATTTGATTAGTGTTCTCGTTTCAATCGATAGGTACAAATCTAATACAGATTTATATTAACTAAATATTCAAAATGGTAGAAATTTCGGATTTCGATCTGTACCTTCGAAACCAATTAAAACACGACACTGTTGAAGATTTAACAACAGCCTTAGAGAGTTTTTTAACACAGACAGACGGTAAGGTGACTTGATGAAAAAAAATTTGAATGTCATTATTAATTTATCCAAAATCGAAGTCATGATTCCTGAGAACAAATTTTGCTATCTTTAACATTTTCTGGTTTCTCACTTACTGACCCATTTGGATTGATCAGCCTTTAGTTGTTAGAATACTATTGTAAACTTGGGTAGGAATATAATATTTAAATAGGTCAATAGATCAATGACCCCAAATTAGACTGTGTAACTGTGTGATTTGTATGAAGCAAAAAAACTTAAATAATCATTATATTCTTTATTTAAATCACAACCATACTACAGCTTACGACCATACGACCAAATACGACCATGTTGTTCAAACATTTAAAACACTAAATCTACAACTAACACGTCTAACACATACTATACCTCTATACTAGAGCCATGCTTACAAGTACAACTTGACATATTTTAATGTAACTTTAGTTAATTAATTATTAAATATTTTACATATCTTATGGAATCTTGGTGTTTACACCTCTGCTAACTCCTTCGGGGAAAGAGACGTGATGATATGTTGTTGAAACTTTAACAAACACCGGCTTCAACTAACATCTCTAGATGGTGTACCAGTCGCATATAGAGCTATGTAGAGGTACTATATCATAAGAAAGAAAAACATGATCATGAACAAGATCTGTGGAAAATATAAAGAAACATGGTGCTATTTAATTTTAAGCTAGGTACATACATATTTTTATTATGCATATCATGTTTTATCATCATGTTTCATCATCATCAACAGCCCACTCCTGTGCACTGCTGGAGATGGGCCTATCTAATGCACGCAACCGCTTTCGATTTGCGGCCGTTTATGTATGCCGTTTAATTATTACATTTATATCATGTTTTATGCTAATAAATATTTATGAATAATTATTTATGTCACAGTCCATATATTACTTTATTTACTTTCCTGTCAATAACATGTAATCACATCTCATTTATAATTTCAATATAAAACATTAATATTAAATTTTATTGAAGTAGAGTAACCTTCTGTACAGTGCACCATCACATTTCGTTCGCCACATTCCACAGCGCGTTTGAAGCATGCCTCGAACAGCTGATTTCCCCAGTATACTCCTATCTCCTTTGTCGTGCAGCGAAACGGGCAATAAAACAGAGAAAACTATACTTTATGCGCTCCCGCTTGTATTGCGCGGACGGCGTGCGTAACCTACATGCGGCCATTTCGAGATTTACGATCTGGGAAATATGTGTTAGAGAGAGATAAAAACATTAAACTCTCGGTCGACGGCAACTCGAACGGCGGTGGTACACCGAGGACAAGGCGAGTGTAGTATATGCAAATTGTTCCCATAAAAGATATCTCCTTCCCATACAAGGTTATAAAAGAACTACGCCACAGTTACCTTTATTTTATACTATGCTGGCCTTAATGAAGCCATGCTTTCAATATCAGAGCTGTACGTAGCGGTTTTAAATAAAGTATCTAAGAATTTAGCATATACGTGATACACAAATCGCATACTAGCTCATCGGCGCTCGCCTGTGTGCGTAAATTAAACTATCCGCATGGGACCGATGAGTGTTATAGCTTTCCCTTTTGTTTGGCTAAGTTATGGGTACGTTAGAGCGAGAGGTCGTAAATCGCCGCGTGCCGCGTGAAGTGACATGTTTATGGGCGGCGCGTCGGGAGTGGGCGCGCGGCAGTTGCGAGCATGGCGTCACACTGACAACATAACGTTATTTGAGCGATAATTTTTTGTTTACAAATTATAATTTTTTTATAAAAAAAAATCACAAGTACTATTACAGTTTCTATTTGATTTCAAAGTTTCGTAGTAGTAAAATGATTTACATTTGCATACCAAAAATATTTTAAAAAATAAAATGCGATAAAATTACCCTAAAATCAAAAGTTCATCCTTTAATTAAAATGCGTAATTTATGTTTACTCACACATTGGTTTAAATAAACATTCTTTTTTTAATTTTTTTATATTATACAAAAAATCTTGCGACCCTATAAACTATGAAACAATGAAACTCAGAATCTAAATTTATGAAACAAAATAAATTAAGTACTTATGTTATTTACTTTAATATTCTTACTATAATAATTAACCATAAAACTGAAATAATTATTTTGAAATTAAAAAATATATAATCATCATGATTAGCCTATGTTTGTCCACAGCTGGACATAGGCTTCTCCTAATGCACGCCACCGCTCTCAATTCTAAGCCGTTCAGATCCAACTGGATCCACACCAACCAGCTTAAGAATATCGTCTTCCCATCTTGTCACACGGCGTAAAAAAAATTACAATATTGTGTTTTATTTATAAGGTAGAGCTAACACGATAACTTTAAAGTTAAATAGTAAAATGTCTGACCGGATCATTCTACAGGTGGCGCAGGTAAAGTCGCCCTAATGAGAACAGCATATAAATTAACTTCAAGTTGCTACTAATACTATGAATATCCTAATTAATACCTTATGCGGTTGAGATAGACTCTAAAATGTACATTCATATTGAACGTAGAAAAGTGGAAAGGGTGAGAAGGCTCTCTGTAATTGTAGTCAGAAATCTGATCGTATTCATTTGTGAATTATTCATTGCGGGCTTACAAAGCTCGATCTTATAGTGGCTTATAGTAAAGCACCAATGAATGCAATCTTAGTAAATTAATGCAACTTGAACATCAGCTGCAGTGTGGGTAAAAAAAAAGAAATTTTGGGGGTGCGTTGCTAACTTCACAGACTATTTCTGGTTTTGAATTGTTATAAATTGGAGTAAAAATAAGCGAGTACATTTATTTATGTAGGCAGGTTTAGCTTCTTTTCTCTATATTCATAATACTCGTAGAAGCGGCTATCGAAAAACTCACTTAGAAAAACTTTGTTCTTGTTCGTAGATTGGTAAGATTTTTTTTTACTTTGAGCATTTACCTACCAACTGGGTTATGGGTAAACCCATATTGAGTTGACATTCCTGAAATACCTAACTTTAAGTATTTATTTCGTAATAATTTTACACAATTGGACTCAAACAGTTACAGATTCGATGGCAGATACTGAAAGTTATATAATAAGTATGCATTATGAAAGAAAAGTGCAACAGGACCACATATTGGGAAAGCTAAATGTGGCGATTGATAGAGTTATTGACAGCCATGTTTAAATGGCAGATTGAGCTTTTGTCTCCATGACGAGAAAAGTCCTCTAGTATCTAGTACAATGGGATCAGAACCGCTTATGGAATAAGAACCCCTACCGGGCCCTACCGGGCCCTAGCCCTGAAAAAATTAAAAAATATTGGGTTTCAATTAAACTTACAAAAAATTATCAAATTAAATAATACGAGCTCAAATATATGGTCTATTTTTAGAAGAGGCAATTATTTTATAAGAATGTTCTGAAACTTAATAGTCACGGAAAAATTGCTAAGACAGAATAAAAACACCAATTTCATAGGAAAGGCTCATAAAATTTTGTGGCTCATTCATTTCTCAACATTTTGTTTTAGTAATGCAAAGTAATATTTTGTTAATTATATTTAAAAAATATAACGTTATATCGGGGGCACTACTTGTTCGGGAGCCCGTGGGACTCGTGGGTTCGATTCCACCCGCCTGTACCACTGAGCTTAAATAAAACTTATGTACAATAATAATTATTTGTGAATATCGCTTGCCTCACATTGTCCTCGGTGCAAGGCAAGTCTCACTACCTGTGACATTGGGACTTAACATATGTGGCTACATGTGTGTGTAAACACCTTTTTTACCTACCCCTTCGGGGAAAGAGGCATAATGAAGCTCTGGCTTCCATCGTATATAGACTCATTGCTTACCATCAGGTGGTGTTGATTAATATGCTGAGCTTTTAAAAAGCTATAAATAACAAAGACGGAAGCAAACCCGTTGGCGATGCCTCTACTACACCTTAGTAAGGCGAGTGAAACCGTCCTTAGAACAAGGATGCATACCAAAAACGAGTATGAACGATAAAATGGACGTGCTCGTACGTCCATTAATATGCAGATCGCCGGGACATGGCTTCGGGTGTAATCGGCGATTCCACTGCAAGTCACGCTGCGCCTGCGCAGGTTTCACTGAGCGGGGTCCAAGTCGATAGTGATTCGAATAGGTATCGACTATTATTGATTGGTATTGTTTTTTTGTAGTTTCGAGTAGTAGCAATCTAGAAATTCATTACCTCTCTCTCTTTTTTATGCGCGAAGGAGTAAGATGCAATGATGAGTTTTCTTCAAGGGCTGAACACATCGGCTATCACTCAATTGTTACTGAGCTTTTAAAGAGTACCTACATAGTTCAATACGCTTTTTATGAATATTTTTAGATAGTAATGGAAACGTAATTTTTAGATAGTAATGGAAATAAAACGTATCGAAATTCAATACTTAAAGTAGCTATAATTTTTACAAAGTCTAATTGTTTTTCTAGTTTAATACTTAATCAAGTCACCATATATTGCTGGTATAATCAAAAATAGGATTATTCCACTGTTAAAGTGTCATGAATAGAGTCCTATCTAAAACTATAAGAATTAACTTCACAATTCATAATGGCGTATAGTTAAATAAAAAAATAAATTTCTTCAGACATTCACACTTATCAACTAAGCCCATTTTAAGCAACTGGTGCCTGTATTCGTCACACAAACATATGCCTCGGCCGGTGCCTTGAGACCGGCGTACAGACCACGCGACCATGGAGGTCGTCATACTTATTGTTCTAAGTTTGATAATACAATAATTAATAAATATCCGTATGAAGCGAGTAGCTTACTAAACATAAAAAACGACTTCGTACAAAATTGTAAATTTCATGAATTAAATTAAATGCACTCACTTAATTCCAATTTTCAAAAATATGGGAACCCGGTAGCGGGTTATTAACTCAAATTATTTTGTAACACACGATTCAATTTTCCCTTAGAGCCTCTTAATTACCAAAAATACCGACATATCTTATATCCATTCAACTTAACTATCAGATAATAATGTCATAATAGTAACGATAAATATATCAAACTGATTTAAATAGAGAAATAATAGCTAATGATTGACGATTTATTATTTCCGTGTGCGTCGTAGGCACGCTTGCCCTTTCGTTTCTACCTCCCTATAAAAATATATTCAGTTATATTCAAATAAGGCGAAACATTTGAAGCTAGCGTAGTTATTTATGATATCACGCTCTATGTATTTTGTCGGAAAAAGTTTTGAATTTACAATAAATTTTTGGTTTAGTCGAAATAGTTTTTGGAAATAGCTACTTACCGTAGCGTTACTAGCGTTGAACCAAGCGCAAAGATAAAGCTTATTTTGTTAATTATGTCGGGAAATTTATAGTTGCTCTTTTCTGATAAGTATTAAGCATAGGTTATGTAATCGACTGCGTAGTTTATGTATTATTTTAGTGTTTTACTAAATAAAAAAACAGTTCATTTTTTCAGTATCTAATTGACAATGACAAGTAAAAATATACACATAAGGAATAAAAAACAGAAATATATAAAATACAACGAGATCGTATGTAACAGATACATATTTATACTACCTACAGATTTGAGAATATTATGTCTTAACGTGTGCGTGATAGATACTATTGGTTCAGCATAAAAAAAATCACCGTGGCACTCAAATAATACAGGTCAAATTTATAAATCAGTCAGTCGAGTCAGAGTGTATTTTATTTTAATTATTTGTTATAGAATTTTCGTCACCCACAGTATTAGTTTTATATATACCTCGCGTGGTTTGGATATCGCACTTTAAATCTCTCTCTCTCTCTCTCTCTCTTTCTGTGTGTGTGTGTGTGTGTGTGTGTGTGTGTGTGTGTGTGTGTGTGTGTGTGTGTGTGTGTGTGTGTGTGTGTGTGTGTGTGTGTGTCTTAGTAAAATAAAAATCAATAAGCTAAGCAAATAGTTACAGATATTTCTAAAATAGTAAACAGGCATTAATAAATAATAATTTTAATATTATTAATGTTAATTATTTTAATTATTAAGCCTTATATAAAACAAACTGACTAACAGGGGGATGGCTGTGGCACCAGCGTCATGCAACATTGGTCGCTGCGTGTCCATTAACGACGTACAAAGCGGCAGCGAATTTCCTTACAACATGGAAAATCTTTTCTCCTCCTCACAATAGGCGGAGTACAACATTAGAAACATAAATATTATTAATAACTGTGGCCGCCGCGCGCCGGCTCAAGTTTCATTCGCTCACAAAAGAAAAACTCCGTATCATATAACCTATGCATTGCTATCTATCTTTTTCCACAAAAGCCGGACATTATTGTTCGGTCCAAACACTCCTAAATCTTCGGAAAAGTAATATATTTTCGTTTTGCCCAGTGTGGTACAGAGACGGCAGTCAGTTTGCTAGTTTTCTGTATCTACTAATGTTTTATACATCGGTCGGCGTATTTGGGAAGTTGCGCGCTACTCGCATTCGCTTGCCATTCGAAAAGCGCACAAAATTTTTGCGGAGTTAGATCGTACTTTGTGAAAGCTATGTAGTTTCATTTACGACTATTTCACGGAAACGTAACAATTGATGCGATCCTGCAATCGCGATAGGGTCGTAAAGTCGCATCAGCACCCCTGGTGTGAAGGGAAAATTGTACTAAAATAGACCATTGTAAGGTTGGGTTTACACGAGCGGTTTACATGCACTAAATCTCAATAGGTCCCGGCGGTAAGAGACCAATGTCGGTGTGTCCGGTAGACAAACTTGCAAATGTGGTTGACTGAACATTATTAAGATTGGTGATTCATATTGCGGGCAGTGCTTCATTGTTTCGTATAACACTTCATACAATTTGATGTCAACCTCCTCGGGGAAGATTTATGGGTATGCAGAATTAGAGATGGCAGGCTTTCTGACTGCTGTAATTGCTTTCACTTGTACATTGACCTGATTTGTCATTAGTTGCTGGGCTTCTGTGTTGTGATTTATTAAGAGTTTTGTTGTATGAAACTTTTATAGATAAGTATTTCGGATTTACTTTTTGCTTGCTTATTTTAAACACACTTATTTTGATGCTTTGATTGAAACTGAGAAGTTATTGTTTTCTATCATAGTAATAGTTTAAATGAATCGACATTATCGTGGAAGAGGTGGTGAATAATTACTGCTCTTCCCGGCTATAAAAATCAAATTAGCCAACAAAAAACAAAGTCCATTCCCCTTCTTATGTTACCCAAAACTTCTTAGTATTATGTAATGGACTCGCGTAATTTGAGAACGAGGCCCGTAAAGCAGCGTCAAAATATGTAAAGATTTTTATCTTTCCCGTAAAATGGCCTGGGAAAAAACATAAAGAAGGTGGTGTCACCTGATCCCGACAGGCAAGATTTACGTCGCTCGTGTGACCGCAGCCTAAGGTCGGAGTTATGACGCTTGGGTATAATTTACCTACATGTGACAAGAAATATAAGTAGGTTAACTAATGAATACGGTTGACTCAAGCTTATCGTTTTATTTTAATCCTTTTTTGTCCGTTGATCCAGCGCGTTGATTAATTACTTGATTTATGCGTTGAGGTTAAGGCGGGGTTAAAATGCACGCTTCGAGGTAAATGAGTCGAGAAGTAAGCGCATAAATTATTTATTAACTGTCATGTTGAATTTCGACATCTTTTACGTATGCACTTATTCGAGTGCAATAAGATTAAGTGCTCTTTCAAAATGTAATATTTATTAATATTTGATCTGTTTGCAATATTAGGAAGGTAAGAAACTTATAATTTCTCACTTGTGTAGGTAGTTACAACAATTTATCTGTATCTGCGTCATAGTTTCATTATTTATTAGTTCATATTTACTGGTTTTCTGTTTTGATAAATTTATAAACATACATAACATATCAGAGGTTGAGGTTGAGGAGAATTGAATTGAATTGAATTGAATATGTTAAGTCTCCATGTAACAGGTGGCGAGCCCGTTGCCATGCATCGGACACGATGTGACGCAAGCGATATAAATTTATATCTAGTAATAGGTCTTTATCTATGAAATTGGTGTTTATGGAGTTTTTAGGGAAGTCTGTATTTACCATACTAACATTTTTTCAGATTTCTTCACAACGACAAATTCAGAGATAATATTTTTTGCCATGTATCATTAGACAAGCTTTATGTGTGATATCGCTCTTCAATAACTTTATTTATCGTTTTTAAGTGAATGCAAATCAAATAATGTATTCGGGAGGCACTTAAAAAGAGTTGTCTTCGTTTCTAATTTTAACACAATTAAACTTACAACAAATTATCAAAACAAATCAAAAGAGCTCAAAAATATGGTCTATTTTTAGACGAGGTAATTATTTTTTAGGAATACTCTGAACCTTAATAGTTATAATAATAATAATAATAATAATATCCTTAGACATTCACACCTATCAACTAGCGCCATTTTAAGCAACTAATGCTGCTTATGTTACGGACACTAGATGACGGATAAATATATTTAATAGATAAATACATATAAATAACCAGAATATATAGAAATATATATAAACATCCAAGACTGGAGAGCAAATGCCTGAAAATTCATCACCCAAACATTTGCCCCCACTGGGGATCGAACCCAGAACCTCTCGAGATGGCGACGCCTTGAGACCGGCATACAGACCACTCGACCACGGAGGTCGTCAAATAAATAGTTACAGACAAAATACTAAGTTAATCAAAAATATGATGTTTTTTTAGAAGAATATTCTGAAACTTAATATTTAAATACAAAATACTGAGATATATATATATATATATATATATATATATATATATATATATATATATATATATATATATATTAAAAAAAATGTCATTTCGTAAGCTAGTTGAAACAAAAAGTGTGCAAATAGTCAAAAAAAAATCCTTTTTTGAAAAAAAATCCTAATCATATTATTTAGACATAACCTAACAAAAGAAATATCCTAATTAAAAACAAACATTATTCTTAAAATGCATTTAAAAAGGTTTTCTGTGTAAAACACGTTGTGTAAAGTTTCCCTTTCGCCTACGTAGTAAAAAGAAATCTCGAGATTGTTTGCCCCAGAAACTCTAATTTAATGTCTTTTTAAATAACAATTTGGCGCACTCCAAACAATCACAACCAAGAATCAAATTAAAATAATAGCCATGACTAAAATCTGCTCATTACAACATTTACAACAGAAAGACATTAGTAAAGGGCGGGAAAAGAAATGCCTGGGCCTAGAAACGTAACCCGAAATGCCAGCAATTTCGTAACAATGCTACATTTTATCTCGACGCTTTGATTTTGGAATATAAACTTTAGGGACGTTAAGATAAAAGTTAATTTTTATTGTATTGGTTTTGCATATACGGCGTTAAGTGTGGCAACCCTGGGAGCTCAAGTAAAGTGGAAAGAGTCCCCGAGAAAATTGGCACAAGTGGTTTTAGCTGGGCGCGGCGCGGGCGGCGCGGATGAACTAAAGCGTAAACAAAACGCAGACGCGAATGTCGCTAGTATTGTAGATACTTTTTAAAACAAAAAGTTAAGTAGGTACACAAATGAAAGGTGATGGTCGTCAATTTTCGTTTAAACCTTGCATGAAATATTAATTTGTGACAATAAAATCGATTCCTTTGTTTCTTTTTTTATAATTATAATTAACATAACCTGTTATGTTCTTTATTCAAATACAAATTTAATGCGCATTTTAGTAACGAACATTAAAGAAACGATTGGTTTATTGTATTCAGTTTTATAACGAATAATTTAAGGCTTACATTGAACTGTGCCTTCACATACTGTAGTAGGCATTCATCGTCATGCATAACGCAAAGGTGTAAGCAGAGCTAACAACACCTATATTTGATAATAATCACTTTTTAACAGGAGAACATCATTACTGCAGTCACGCAGAAAATAAAAAATCTGTAAGTAGTAGGTATTAGTGAAACAATAATCAATTTGCTAGTAATAAAAATTATCTACTTTCTCACTCACGGCATTCGATCTTCATTAAGAAGTGTATAATATTTGTACAAAAATAATGTTTTTATAAATAATGAATCACTTAAAATGTCGACTCTGCGCTTATTTAATCTCTGCCCGGGCGTAGGGGTGGCCGTCGAATGTTCGCCCCGAGATAGGACGCGCGACAAGATGTATTGCTGCTTACGAAAAATTTTCAACAGTCGCTATCGGATCGGTCTCGAACGGAAAATAAGAGGGGACACGACAAATAAATGAGCGCTGTAAATATCCCTATGACAATAATACAGGTCAGCGATAGATTACATCCAGGAGATAGCGGGCATTATTAATGTAAGAAAAACACAGGAAAAAAGTCGATTGATAGCTTTAACAGATAAAATAATGGAAACGATTGACGAAGTTTTCGCGGGCTTAGAAAGTTCGGCTCTACGATGAGATTTAGACGTCATTATAACTGTGTTAGGAGCATTAGGCCTTTTTATTGTCCGTAGCGAACATTCGTCACTGTTTCAGGAGATTCATCATGTATATGAGACTTGACCCTTTTATAAATCATGTAGGATATTGCTTCTTAGAGGTGATTTCTAAAACTGTCAGTGAATTTATTTCACTATCTAAAAAACAAAGCTATTCTTCTTAAACTGAAAAAGATATGCTTCATAACTATAATACATTTGATATCTTAATATATAGTATGTTAAGTATATATAGTATTTAATGTATTTAATGTATTTATAGTGTACACGCGACAATTATGTTTCATGCCATACTGTCTCCTATCGCAGGTGGGCTGGTAGAGATTTCTTTAGGAATAAGCCACACCCTTTGTACTTTCTATTTTATTTATGTGTTGTTTCTGTTTAATTGTTGTGTACAATAAACTACTAAATAAAAAAAAATAAATAAATAAAGCACAAAATGTATGTGTCAAACTACAAAATATGTAGTGTAGAAATATAAAAAAACATGGAGAACCATTCACCAAATTAAAATGCTCTACCTCATTAATTATTTTATCAGCTAAGTAGAACTTGCGTGATTGGATATAAGTCAAAAGAGCCCATTCGTTACACAAGATAACAGAAACTAATTCAATTAAAAATCCAAATCACACATTCCCGGGGAAACCGTGGTGGATTTTTCTTTGGAAATTTATGTTCGCGGGCTGCGCTCAGTGGTGGGAGGGGGAGGGGGGGCCCCGAGACTTCATTTCGCCCGCGTCGTTTATCTTGAGAAACATAATTCAGGAGAGAAGTCTCTGTCAACTTATTCCCATTCTTTCCTAAGCGTAAAATGGGTGTATGTTTTACTTTTTATATCGCAGGACATTACCTTTCCTATTTCTTGCTCGAAAGTTATTTATGTGGGACGTGACCCGTGTGCGGAATTAGTGAACGGTTTTAATTAAGAGTCGCCCCATTTTTCTAGCGATGACAACCCTGACGTCGCAAAGACAAACGCCGCGATAAATTTTGAAGTGAACACGCATGGAGTACATTTGGGTAAACAGTGTGCAGTGCGTATAAAGTGGTTATGGCAATACGAATTTAGGATATATCAATTATAGCTTTTAAACCCTTAATTTTGAATATAATTAATTAATGTAAAAAATATTCATGATCCAATGCAACGTGCGTTAAGTGTTCATCCATATAGTTATGGGGCAGGAGGTTCTTTTTTATCATTAACCTTAGATTTATTATGTCATAAAATAATTTTAAGATATAGTATAAGCATCATGCTCATCATCAGCTTATATACGTCACACTTAATATGAGGAGAAGGTCACTATACCCATCTTGACCGAGTTTTAAATCAAAACATATTTTTAGTGTTCCATAGTCAACTAGGAACCCTTAGAGTTTCGCCAAGTCCGACCGTCTGTATGTCTGTCGGATAATCTCAGTGACCGTTAGCACAAGAAACCTGAAATTTGGGAGCAATAAAAAACTGGTACCTACCGAGGTAAAATAAAAAATGAAAAATATAGCCATAAGATTAAAAAAAATTAAAAAAAAACTCAAAAGAATAACTTTATAAAGAGTTTCTTGGAAAAATATTTTCAACTTATTGATTTAAACAGTTTTTGAAAAAAATTACAAAATAATTTTTGAACTAAGTTTCAAATTTAAGCGTATATCCAACGTTTTTTGTATCTTAAATTGCACATTTAAGTATATGGAAAGAATCTTCTTTCATATAAAAAAGGATTATTAAAATCGGTTTACGCAAACCAAAATTACCACTGAAAATCCAACATACATAAACCGTCTAGTTTATATCGAGAGATGGCGATGCACTTAGGGCTATTTTAACTCATAAATTGAGACTCTTAACACGACGGACAGGAAACTGCGGAACCCTACACTGAGCATGGTCCGACACGCTCTTGGCCGGTTTTTTTATAAATATAAGTCACGGATCCAATACTAAACCCAGCGACATTACGAAATCCTTAAATATCCCTGTACCACCAATACGTCATTTGACGCAATAACGGTCAAACAATAAATATCGTTTTGCGCAGACAACACGCGCAAAGTAATATATGAAGTTAAGAATAAATAGGCAATTTAGTTCGGGGCGCACGTTCGACCGAATATTGCCGAATATGGCCGACTGCGACCGACAACGCGGAATTTCCATATCGTATCGGAGGGTGCGTTGATGGGGTAAAAATTAAGGTGATCTGTTGCGCTCGCGGATTTATTTGGAAGCCATCTTGAAATTATTATTGCTTACCATCTTAAATTGAACATTTTTGAACGCTTTTGTCCAATAAGTAGTTAATCCTTAGTACGTAATATCGAGCAACCATAAAGCGCACTTTAGTGAAGAGACACTAAACACCGTATGTTGCAGGGAACTAATATGAAAAGACAAATAGAATTATTTATAATCAATTAAGCTGGAACTATCTCTATTATTTTTAATAGATTGCAAAAGAATAGTCAAAATAATCAGGTATCGGAAAAGTCGTCTCTAAACACCTTTTACAATACAATTGGCATCCTAATAAGTCTTTTTTATTAATTAAAGATCTACGTCTGAGATATCTTAACAAGGAAAAATTGGGTGGAACTCGTATATCGTCTTATATTTTTTTAAGTCACAATAGTGGTAAAGAACAAGCCCCGCCTGATGTTAGTGATGGATGGACAGATGGTAGCGGTCCCCATAGTCTACAGACGTAGTTACTCATTATCTGCCCTAAAAACCAAGAAAAAGTAGTTTATATGTAATTTTGTTTGCTTCTATATGTGTAATGGGCAGCGGTGGCTGAGTTGGGACGGACGGGGCACTACTCGTTCGAGGGGCCGTGGGAAACGCAGGTTCGATCCCACCGCCTGTACCACTTATGTGAATTCATTGTGAATATCGCTTGCCTCACAATGTGCCCGGTGCATGGCAACATCTGCCACCTGTTACATAGGGACCTAACATGTCCAGCGAAATGTAGGTGTTTAACACTCTCTGTCACACACTCTGCCTACCCCTTCGGGGAAAGAAGCGTGATGATATGTAATGTTATGCCTATATGTGTCTATAAGGGTACAAAAAATTAGGAAATGACCTCACAACGCTCTTAACCAACGCTTTTTCATTGATCACCATTTTAAATTAAGTTATTCATATCTATCGTCTCTATATAATCAATTTGTATAATTGGACGAATGCTATCAACAAAAAAAATATATATGTAAAAATAAAACCACATAATCAGTCCAACTTGTTATTCTAAGTCAAGTTATCAGATCGACACGACTTTAACACTAATACGTTTTAATAAATCGCCATGTCATTTAAAATTACCTAAACGAAGATAATGATCTCGTCTTGTTCAGTGTATAAAAATAACACTTTTTAGGTAAAGATAATCATTCAATGATTTGTGTGACATGTGTGGCTATTTTTCTTTATAAAATCTTGTTTGATATAAATTTCGTTTTTATATTTTACAATTCTATTTATAAACTGAACAATACCATTTGGTTTATACAATTTGGTTTGTAAATTTTGAATTTAGAACATTATATGTACCTACCCTAAATCCTATTTTAATTTCTTCAACCACACGTAGGTACTTAGTACGAGAAATAAATTTCAACTTCAGTGGGACAGTATAAATCCGCGAAAGTACAATCGTATGGAAAAAAGATCCACGGAGCCGTTATAAATTTCGCGGGAAGACCCGATAGAAATGAGAGAATTCAACATTAAATCTTCCTAACAGGCCGATAGGTGGCGCTTTGACTAAGCAGAATGGAAGAAGGAAAAACACATTTTAATAAGACGTAGGTACTTACTACGCCCCTTGTAGAATAGTTCTATTCTTTGAAATCTTTACTACTACAGAGCCTTGTAAAAAATAAGAGTTTTTAAATACTTGAATTTCGAACTGGATTTTGTTTTTGCTTAATTGCATGGTCTGGCTGGTTCGAACGGTTTTAAAATAATAGACACGGTTTGAACAAGATAATAAAATTAAAAGTAAGCAAGTTTTTCAAATTTAGAATAAAATTGCTTTTTAAAATGGCGACCATTTGATTTACTCATTCTTGAAAGTTTTATGACATTACTCATTAAGCTTCAAAAAACATAATAAATATCAACAGTGTAACAAAAATGACAAATATTTGACATTTGAGAGTAAGTTTAGTTGACCAATTAGATGTATTCAATGCTACAACGTTGGAGGTAAAATATTACTCATTTATACTCTGTAATAAGCCCTAATAGCGGCTACCGACAATAATTATAGAATAATCTTGTTATAGTCCGCTTATTATTGTAATTATCACCAATAACTCAACATTAATGATGAAAGAACTATCTATAAATGTTAATAGGGTACTATTGAAGTCATATAAGGATTCGCAAACAATTTGCCATGTAAAAAGGGACTAATATGACTGTATTTATATGACTAATGATATGTCTTGCGATCATTGATCATAATAAAGTCATGTGAAGTAAACACTATTTCACTGTTAACGTGGGTGTTTCATTTAAATTTGAGATCTTTATTTTTTGTCACATGTCCGTTTCCCATAAAGAGTAATATAAATAGGTGATCAATGTGAAAGTACAATATTTTATGAAATCTATAAAATTTAATAAGTATAAATAAAAGGCGTAAGTGAATCATAATCACCCCCATCATCACCTTCATAATTTATTTTTAAATAAAGTGTGAAAAGGGCCATAATGGCGTAGGTTTCGTTAATGCCGTTTTATCTATGGTAAATTATATTAACCATAGAGTTTCAAAGACAATACAAACGTTGGTCTCATCTCAGAACAGTGGGCGAGGATCCCAAGCCGGTAAGCTCGTGGGGTGAGAGCGCGAAACGAAATGTGGCTTTAAAAATTTGGAACACAATCCGGCTATTTGTCTTTCCAACGTCTCTTATAAATCAAGGAATAAAGCAGCCAACAATGCTTTATGGCCGAAAAAAAGAACCTACATAAGACGGGAAAATAGCATACAGACCTTCGTACATACATTATAGATGTTAGTATCGTGTACTGAGCCTGAAACTTAATAACTAATGGAAGTACGGCAATTACAACAGTTTAATTATTTTTGAAGACGTATGAAGTAGAGAATTGATTTAGACATTTTGTTTCAACGACTATGCAATGTCTCACTGATATATTAAAACATAAATGTTCAGAAAAATACAGAATAAATGTAGCGTAAACACATTAATGCAAATTATTATTAATTTTACGACAAAAAAGCATTTCGGCGGCCATTTTAATATCGTACGTCATTATTTAACACGCGTCAGAGAAGTCCGCACTACGCGCGCGCTCGCAGAATTATGGCCGTGTAACCCACTATATCATGGGGAATTTACGAGAACCTGAATATGATAGATTTTCAATCCACCCGCCATTATATACGACGAAAAACGCCGTCAAAATAGAGAAATAAATAAACCCTTGACAACCAATTAATAACTCGTAAACTGTCACTGTTGAGATTAAAAAGAGCACCCAAAAAGACCCAGAAAAAGGCGATCACAATGCCGGAATGAGGAGAAAAACGCTTGTAAAAAGGCTCGATATCATCCATAAATTTGGACGGATTCAAAACAAATCGCCCTTATTCATTACACGTATGACTTATAGCTTTGAGGATGAAATTTATAATGCACTTATTTAGGAGTACAAAGGACAGCTATCGGTTGCTTTCAACCGACTTCCCAATTCGATGTCGACAAAGAGATTGTCCCTCTCGCTTCATTAGTCACGTTTAGTTCGGAAACAAATGAGCGGATTGAACTTTAGGAAAAAAATTAAACGTCCCATTAGTAGTAACAAAAGTAGGTGTGTGTTATTTCGTCACTAATTGAGCGTGAAAAACATAAATAATACTCAACGTAAATAGCGTATGGGTGTTCACATTTATCAAAAGTAAACATATTTCATATGAGATTTGAGAATAAATCAAAATTATTTAAGCTACCAAATTATTATTTAATTTTGTTATCGGAGTGCGATGCTTAAACGAATTTCACGATCGTAGAGTTATTATTAAGGTACTAGATAGTTACTCGTGTAAGTATAGAAAAAAAATATTCTGGTGTATTTAAAATCTTCCCGAAATATATCAGAGCTTTTCGCAAGCACATATTATATCCAAAGAGCACGCGAGCACAAGATACACCCATAAATATCAGGCAACCCCCATCCATCCATACGTCATCATGACCCATTACACATACGAATCCACCCTTAAAAAGAAAACTCCACATACGGAGCAACCCTAAGTACATGCAAATCGAATCAAACCACGCATTCGAGCATTTTATTATCCGATACCCACATAACGATACCTTCATCAAGTCGCGAAAATCGTTACGGCGTCGAACGGACGGAATAAATGGCTTTCAGATGTGTGATCCGAGATCTGTACAGTCTACAGCTCGTCAGGCTTCCATTAACTGTCAAATATTCTCAACCTTTTCTCCACTTTAAATCTAATATATTAAGGTTTAAAATCAATTAAGAAATTTAAACACTTTTGTGTATTCTGAAGTGTTGTACAAAATAGGGGAAAAAGTGGAACGAAATGATAAATTTCCTACTCGAAGTGAAAAAGTAAGGTTTTATTTACGACATGACAGTTTATTGTGGCCTTACCGATATCTTGTATCAGATCTTGTTGGGCCTATATTTGTAATGCTTATGTTTTGACGGTCCACTTCGACAGACATATTTGGGAGCGGCCCTTATAAATGCGCTGTATGGAGGTGTAAAGAAACGTGTAAAGCAGGCAAAGCTTTTTTGAATGAGCGACCTGATTAAAAAAGGCATTGAATAGAATTATACGTTATACAACACAAAGGGCAGCCGTGTCGCTAAAAGTATTCTCTATCAAGCGACCTACTAGACGATACTCGTACAATGCAAGATGCAATGCGGAAAAATTGTGGGGCAATTTAAATGTACTACAGCCATGGATTTTAAGAGAAAATTTTATTTTATTTTATTTGCGGGGAAAGACGCGCTAGGTAAATCTGGCGTCTTTATTTTGTGGCTCTGTCAATCAGATCGCAATAGTATATAAAAAACAATATTAGAAGGAGATGACATTGTTTTCGTAAAGTACGTCATAATTTTCTTCTTACATGCCCATCAAAAATTTTGATAATTTGAAAAAACAATATGACCGAAAACCAATTTGGCATTATTAAAATTCGAAATATGATTTCGATTAGTGTTGTAGTTCACAGTTCCATGGGAATCGATAAACAATAATTTGGTAAGAAAAAATTACATTATGTTTCGGAACATACTAAAAATAACGTTTTTTTCACAAAATGGTTTCTTAGGAACTGTTATCAAACAAAAAGTGTTGGTACTTATGTAGTTACAGGTATATTGAGTGTAAATTATAAAATTAATAATCAATGTTATCGGTATCCCTTTTGACATCACTACCACTCAGAATGTATGCAGATTTTGTAGATCAAAATACGTTGGTTTTATACATTTTGACAATATGAAAAATGCACGGGATTAGGATTTTTCTTGTTGGAATAGATTTTTCAAGGTTTTACAGCATTTTCAACCTTAAATGGGAGATGTTTCATCGGTGATTTTTAAAGTAGAATAAAGTGAAAAAAAAAACAAAATTTTTGACGAATGAATTTTATCAACGAATTTTGTCATGGTGATTTCCGTGAATTTGTTAGTCATTAGCACTCCATAGGGGGGGCTACCTTCATGATTACAGCATAAGATCAAAATGAAATATCAAGTTATTGGATACTTATCTTACAAAATTTTAAAATGTATTCTACAAATAAATAAAAAATCTTACCCTCCCTCTGATAATGCCTCTATGATTTTATGCTGAACACAGAATCGTACATAGCTTCTAGCAATGAGGTTAGTATAATCTAACCAATAACATTCTTTTGACGATCGGCGAGAACATAAAGTCAAATGCAGCAAGATGTAACAAATAAATCATCGAACGTTTATTCGATATCGATCCCACATTACCAGTTAGTGACCAGAAATATAAATTATATGCTGCACTGTGTTTTCTAACGTGCCAGTCAGTGAGGAGAATGGTGTATTAAGATTACAAAAGAAATTGCATTAATTTGAATAAATTCTCTATGACTTCCTTGAGAAGAGAAATTTATTGTGAAAACTTACATAAATATCCATGTATGATGACGAACATGTTGCGCACCTTCAACTGAATAGCTGAGACAACTCAATGTTTTAATTGATTTGTTAAAGCTTTTCGGAGAACCTTGGCTGGCCTGTATAAGAACGGCTGTATAAATACATGAATAACATATTTATATCTGTTTATCAATTGGTACTTTGATATCGGAAAAAAATTCCCTCTTTTACAAAAAATCATTTGCTTTAAGAGGTCATAAAACCGTTCTTCGTTCAATTACCATAGGCACAATAAATTGACTAGCGCGCCATCTTTTGTCAAAGCAAATTAAAAGTTTCTTCCTGAGTCCAATATCGATGAGTTATGGCGATGTGATTCATAGCCGAGTTTTATTGGCTTGTATTGGGAACGACCTGTTTTGTTTCGTATGATGTGTCCACGCTAAGTGAAGTGTTATAAATATATTACCAGAAGTTCTATGTCTCTACACATATTAACGTGAAATTACTAGGTAATGTGACCTTAAGCTTAATGGTTCAGGTCGGCAACAAACACTGTGGTCCCTGTAGAAGTTCCTATTACATGTATCCTGGGTGAAAGTAACCCTTTTAACAAGCACTTTGCTTGTCATCAATACCTATAGAAAGAAAAAACTTCTTAATTGTTGATTAAAAAAGCTTTGTGTTTGCGTGACAACACCAAAAGCTGATGAGATCTAATTGCCTTTTTAAAATTATTTCATAGATAAAAGGTGTAGGACCGGGCTTGGCAGGTTTAAAATTAGCATAAACATAACATATAGGTATAACATATCACGCCTTTTCCCCGAAGGGATAGACAGAGGAGTTAAGTGGTGATTCTGTTACAATGCACCGGGCACATTGTGAGGCAAGCGATATTCACAATGAACTGTACAAAGTTTTATTCAAACTCAGTGGTACAGACGGTGGGATCGTACCCGCGATTCCCGCGGCCTCTCGAACGAAGAGTGCCCCGTCCGTCAAACCCGGCTAGTTCAGCAAGTTTATACCATTAAAGATACTAAAGTTACATATCGAACTTTTTGATTTCGTGATGGTTCAGATGTGAGATAAAGCGGTCGGTATTAAGACGTCTCTCACTATCCAGCCTCCATGGACGCGACCAAACTTACCCAAGGACATGCCACAAAGCTCTCAATCAGGAACTTAAATTAGGTGGCGCATAATTCTCCAATCTACTCCACTCTTACACAAATCACCCGGCTCTTTTAGAAGTAATTGAAAATACATTACGCAACCAAATTAAATTGGGAGAGTGGTACAAGTTGGGAAAGGAGGGCAGGTGGCGCCGCGTCACCCCGCGGAATGTTTCGGCATAAAATATCGTTTCAATTATTTACGTGAAAGATTTATGGCACTTAGAAAAGTGCGCCGCGAAAAAACTGCGAGAGACGTGTGCACGGAAAGTGTTTTTCTTGGGAAAACTTATAATGGGTATGAGTGTGGAAGTTTTTTTGAATCTCTTTTCTATGGTAATTTGTTTTGAGTTCGCTTATAAGGTTATTATGTAAGCTTCATTGGGTAGCGTAGGCATTAGTATAGGCCTTTACGTCCTGTTAGTGGTGTAATATCTTTTTATATATATTTTTGCATATATTTCTTTTTTTTCTTGTGCACTGGTGTCGCTTCTCTCACAACACGAGATCTCTCGCATCTGTGACGGGTTGACTGGAAGACATCCTTTTTAGAAATAAGTCATCCCTTGCATACTTTTGGTTTTTGTTGTTCTGTATGTTTGTTTATCTGTGCAATAAAGATATTAAGATCAATAAAATTTTGCGTGCTATTTAATCGTGTTAACCGATATGGCTGGGAAATAAGCTTGTAGGTGCGATCAAATACGCGTATTGTTTTTGTAATTAGTGAATTGAATTATTTCTAGTCGATAAAGAATATTTTTACTGCCCGTGCAATAAATTCATTCAAGGCTTTTATAACCATTTACTCATATTTAAAACAAAGAGGCTGAATAAACAAAAGAATGTGATTAAAACTGCGAACTGGCCAGTGGAGCTCTATGCGAACTTGAAAATACTAGTCCATTCTATTACAATTTTCAATTCGAATTTCGAACATCATGCTTTGCGTTCCAATTTTAATTGCAATCAGTGGGAGTAATTAAAAAGTTTGTCATGCACTCTCCACGCACGGTCAAGGTTGTACCGAGTTTGTGAACGCCCGTAGTCGAGCTCACAAACAACGTTAATAGGTACGTGCGACATCGCGACTCGCATAAAGTGCTCGACGCGTGTTTATTTTTCATTTACGAACATCGCTCGGCAAACAGCGGAGGTGGCTATTATGCGCACGGCGATCTATTGCAATCTGCTACTACTAATTCTCACATTAAATTGGGAAAATAAATTTTGAGCTTCGCTGCTTAATGGTATTATAGCTCGTATACACTAAATTACGTTATTTAGACGTAATAATAAATACTTTCAGATTATCACATGGATCTAGTATGAGATGTAAAGTAAAGGAGCAACGGTTGTGTTATATATTGGGTCCTTACCTATTAAATTGGTGTTTTTCTTCTCTTTTAGTATTTTGTTCGTAACTATTAAGTTTCAGAGTATTCTTAAAAAATAATTACCTCCTCTAAAAATAGACCATATTTTCGAACTCTTTTGATTTGTTTTGATAATTCGTTGTAAGTTTTATTGTGTTAAAATTGGACACGGAGACAACTCCTTTTCAGTGCCTTCCGAATACATAATTTGATTTGCATTCACATAAAAAAGATTAATAATTTTTAAGAAGTGTGATATCACACATATAGCTAAAGCTTGTCTAATGATACATGCCAAATATTATTATCTTTGGATTTGTCGTTGTGAAGAAAACTGAAAAAATGTTAGTATGGAAAATGCAGAGTTCCCCAAAATCTCCATACTAAACGCCAATTTCATATGTAAGGACCTAATATTATAAAAGATGACATAACAGCTTATCTGACAGGTTGTAGTAAAGAAATTTTTTTTCAAAGAATACTATTGCTATATTTTCGCAAAATGTAGAGCGCCACTCGAGTCGATTCAAATATAAGACACTAACAGTTCAAGAGGTCCTTGGTTCAATCCCCGCCTATGTGGGCACATACAGTCACGTGTTAAGATATGTACACACTATCGATAGTTAATGACTCTTATTACAAGCGAATAAAGACTATCACCTGTCAAATGCGTGTACAAATTGCATGAGACTGTACAACCGAGTTTAAAGTAAGTTGAAGAATTCATTCTGATTATCACTAGTTTTGTATTGTGTCCTGTGCATGGCAATAGACTTGCTTTGTGTCACAAAAGGATTTGAAAATATTTTTAAATTTTATTAGAAAACTACCACCTACCTACCTACCTACCTACTTTTTCTAACAATATTCCCATTGAACCTTTAACAAGTGCCTGATTTCTGTACAAACCGTTATCACGCCACATAATCCCAGGGCAGAGAGGCCGCGTGATAATCTTCAGTAAAAATTAAATTGAATCCGCTCTAACCAGATGGGTTCCACATTGTTCCTGAACCCTCCAGTGATCCTATACCTATACTTTCTTGCTTATATCGTGCGCTTTTCTAAGGCAATTACGTGGATGACCTTTTCTTTTTCGTACAAAGTCGATTGTTTAAATTATTCTTTTATCCCCGAAGGGGTAGGCGGAAATGTAAACACCCACTTATCGCCGTTATAATGATTTAGTTTCTAAAATATCCGGAATTGCAGTGTATTTGTGACGAATTTGTTCAAAAACAACAGTGCTGTAGACAACGGCCTTTTATCAAACCAATAATATCGAATCCTCGTTTTTATCCTCTTCGGGATCATAAATGCTATTTCAGCGTTTTTTTATTAATTTCCTTTTCGTTTACGTAATGCTCTGTTAACGATATAAAAAAGGCATTATTACATATTATTGAACAAAGTCAATATAAACGGCCGAATAATTACGATAAGCATCATGACTGAATAATGCGCCAAAGTAGAAAGCCTCAAAAAGCAGCCACCAACCGCTTTCATAATTTGTTAATGATATATAAACTCATAAATTGAAGAGGCGCTCGCGAATTTGTTTACAGCAGATCCACATTTAAGATATCGCGGGCTTTGCCGGTAATCTCCTAACAAGTTTCAAGCAAAATTTTTAATTTTTAAATTCACGCGCTTGTTGAAAGCAAATGAAGGAAAAGTTAGTGCGGATTTCCTGGCTTTTTTTGTGGCACGTGGTGACAAACCTTACGGAATCAACTACGTTTTTATCACGAACTTTGGGATTCGTTAAAATTTTATTAATGCGTTTTTAATTGCAATGCAGTTTTATTTGGGAAAACTTGTCGGTGTAAGCGGGAATATTTAATAGAGTGCATTTTAATTAATAAAAAAATCTTGTCTTTCTGAAATATGAGTAGTTTTTGTAGAGGTAAACAATTGTTTCATTTGTTTCATAGATCTTACCAATCGCAATGAATTTTTAACTACATAAAATAATCAGTACGAAATAGTATTTGAAATAGAAATCAATAAGTATAAATTTGTTCGCAAATATTTTTACAGTGACCCAAGAAGTGACAAAATATATAAGAAGAGTGTGAGCTTATGAAATGTTAATTTATACCGATTCGTAACTAGGTTCTCGTATTTTACAATTTAGCGACTGCATGAAAATAATTCTTTGTTGTATAAAAAAATAAATAGTCCAAAATAAATATTTTGTTAGTATGTACCGACAATAATTAAAATATTTTTATCCATCCACCCCTACGTACATCAGAGGGTAGAATGATCGTTTGTCATGTCTTTTCTAAAGAAATGATGTTCGAATCTGTTATTACAAAGGTTAGAATAAAGTAACATTCATCGTTTAATCCGGGCGCTTAGCACCCAATGCTCCGGGTTCCGGCATTCAGCTCATCCACATTTCAAATTAGGGATTCCTTAAAGACGAATAGCGGAAGCCTAGCGTACCCTCCCTTGAGCATTATGCCACGGCACGTTCCCGCATGTTTCCACGTTCTACCCCCAACCCTATATATCCACAAAACTTTACATATATTTGTCCTGTAAATCCTTTTAATATATTGCTCTATTTTTGCCTGCCAACTCTATATCTAAGACGGAATTTTATGTTAATGTGTTCTTGTGAGGTAGAATTAAGTTTGCTTTGTGGCGAGGAGCCGAATTAACTGTGATCTTGTGATGAATGCGCGCGGGTGTAGTTTGTCTCTGTCGCGAAACTCGCGTTGTCTTGAATAAAATAAGAATGTTTGCTCAATGTTTTGTGTAAGCTTGATGCGGTATTATTTTAGGTCTGTGTATTTTGGTTGCTATATTTAAGATTTGAGCATGAAAAATGACATTTAAACATATTTTTGCTTTAGAGGAAGCAAGTAATAAAGACCTGAAGGTATATAAGAGAGGACCCAAGGTGCAATGTTAGCTGGAGTTACAGTCGCCTCTGAAAAGAAGTAGAAATCGGTTTCGAAAGAAGGTCTTTAACAAAAACATAAATATTTCATCATCCCCCGCCGTTCGAGCTAAGCTAAATAATAACTCGATTTATATGTGACTAGTGCTTTTGCGGACTAGACGAAGTCCCGAAATTAAATATTATGCCAATAAAAAGGATAATAATGGCACCCCAGTATCCGGCCGTCGATAATTCAGGCAATAAATACACCTTCGACATTTTCAAGTTAGAAGGTATATTTCATAATAACCGTAGGCGAGACGGGAAGCTGCCTTCCGCCCTTCGTATCGATACAGCAATAAAGGGAATCCCTTTAAACGTATACTTGGCCCTTCGACTTATAAATATCAATTTATCCACGATGTCAAATGCGATCCTGGACATTTTCACATTACGAATCGCCGTGATCCGTTTTACGGGCGCGCGTTTTATCTTCATTTTTCGCGAATTTTTATGTAAACCAGACTCGAGGTGTAAGATAAATGGCCTAAGTCTTTAATCGATTCCGTGCCGATTTTTGGTATCGATACATTTAAAAGGTAATTTACAACAATAGAGCCAATAAGTAAATGTAAAGTTCTTATTCTGAGTTACTACAGTAATTCATTTAACTAGAGGCAGCGATGGCCGTGTTGGAAAACGACACTTCATGTGCAAGTACGTGGTTCAATCCTCGCCTGAACTATTTAGTTTTATTACAACTTAAGTACACTTTGTCATAGACGTCTCGCTCTCAGCCAATATACGTCCCACTGGGCATAGGCCTTCCTCATGGAGAGGTCCCAACGCCTGGTGCATGACAACAAGTCATCACCGTTACAAAGGGAATTAATCATATCTGGCCAATTATGGGTGTTTACACCTCTACCTGCTCCTTGATGATATAGCCGTAAAGATAAATTATATAGCTATGTCTAAAATTTGTATGTGCATACTTGTGACTACCTATGTGTTGTAAATTAATTACCAAAGCAATTTTCTTAGTGTAAGTAGATGTTTTGTCTTTGAATTAGTTCATTTATTTATGCGACCGCCCGTCTCTGGGATAAGATCGGCCCAATGTTTTGTGTGTAAATCAGGGCGAGTGACGCATGCGCCGTGACTACGATTAGCTAAACACTCTACCTACTTATTGTGTGGAGCTTATAAGGGTTAGTGCGCATCGGCGAGCCATCGAAGACAAAGTCGAGGCATGAGGAGTAAAAGAACAATATTACCTTATACAACCAAAGAAGAGTCAGAGTATTATCAAATAAATATAATATAATAAAATAAAAAATACCCTCCAACTGATGCTCGGTTAAAAAAACAATATAGAGTGGTGGGTAGACTCGGTTACATGCCTTACGAAGGATAGACCAAAGTCTTAATAACTCGTCCAATTCCATCTTTTATCACATGAGTAAGCGAAGTATAAGTGTATGAAAAAATAAAATAAATAATAATAATTGAAGATATTATATATATAAACATCCACGGACGGATAAATAAATATATAAAAAAGGCTAACTGTTGAGATTCTTGCGGCACTTCTTCTCAACAGGCCATTCACGTCGAAGTGCTAGTAGGAAAAAAAATATTGACGTGCAAAAGTATTTCATGTAAATCTAATTGCAGAATAAATAATTTCATTTCATTTCATTTCATTTCATTTCCAAGACTGGAGAACAAATGCCTGAAAATTCATCACCCAAACATTTGCCCCCACCGGGGATCGAACCGAGAACGCGCGATGAATAGAATGATAATTAAAATTTTGTGTCCGACCGATATGGTCGCAAATAAAATTTTTGATGTGGGCTTACTGGCCGGGGCCATACCGGACTGGTACCATAAAGGTCGAACCCAAAATTTTAAGAATTTATTTTCCAAAAATATATTTCTTTTTAAGAGCAGGATCTTTGACCTAGACCTTGCCCGGCGAGTGACAGGCAGTAGCGGCCTTATTAAGACAATGTTGTTTCTGATTTACCTACGTATTTTTTTGATATATAGTGTTAATAATCTTCAAGTTATCATGAAAAATATATATAAGATGCCACTGAGTCCGTCCGTAATCAGCTTTAGAGGTCGGCCTTTACCTGTGACAGCGTATTTGGATAAGGAGTTGCGAATAAAGCATGTGTACAGACCCTTATGTAATTTATGACTAGTAAATGTTCAGATTAATGAGCTTAGAGGTTGAAGCTCACTAACTTGAATACAAGGTGTTTGAACATTCTTATATTATTATATCTAGTTTTGGTCAACTATTTAGAGTGACATGACCAAAGATATAGAAATATATCATCATCAGCCCAATCCTGTCGATGTATATACTATACATAATTATGTTAAGATATATTACTTTCAATTTGGAAACGAAAATGCTCGAAACTCAATGACAGCGAGTTCTTCACCTCACAATAAAAAAAATCTATTTCAATAAAATTATTAAATGTAAAAGCTTACTTTCTTGAAAATAATTAATTAATTGAAACTGGATTGTTGCGAAATTTACAAAAAGAAAGGAAAGAATAATCTCACACACTGTTTTAATTTTATTTTTTTTTAATTATCAATCATAATGAGGAGCTCGGTGACATAGTAGCCAGTGCGCTTTGGCATTGGGCCAGCGTGGTGGTGTTACGGCCCATACTCCACATGTGTTTCTCCGTGAGGAAGGCCTGTCCCAGCAGTGGGACGTTTAAATAGGCTGAGGACGAATCATAATGTATTTTAATAACTAACTCAAGAACAAAGCAATAAAATTAAATGTTCTTTGTCCTCAAAAGCCAAGAAAAAATTCCTAACGACTAAAATAGTTCCATAGTTCAAAATGGGTGAGCATTAATAAATAGTGATCGGCTGCAAGTTTCAGGACGGGTCAGAGGTGTCGGGGGCGGGCGGCAATTATCGGAGACATCACTGGCGTAATTTACTAGATGTGGCTTTCAGTACCAGATGATAAAAAAAGAAAATTAAAAAGTAGCCAATCAACCAGAATTTATTATTCGGTCAGTATCAACTAAACGTTATGTTTTTGTAGGTTTTTATAGGTTAGAGGGGCTAAATTAAAATACGGAATTATGACGACAAAAAGTATATTCTCAATACTTTCACTAGGAAGCGTATACGACTGACTCTAGCAAAGCAGAATCGCTAATAATTTGGAAGTAATTTGAATTGGGTGAAGCGTGAGAATGAACGAATGATTGGCAATCGAATGAACATATGATTGAGGATAATCTATTGAATTACTTTATTATTCTTTCATCATTTAACACTGTTCAATTACAATAAAAACGCTATTTATATTAAATGATTAATTTTTGCAAACCAAAACAAACGTTAAATCCAACAGTTTTCGATAAAAACATTGCTTTTTATGATGGTGGAGCCTTGGATGCGTGCTAATGTGACCTTAAATTTCTGCGTGCCTTCTAAAGTGATTACATTACTTTTCAGCACTAGCATCACTGGAGAGTAGACGTCATAAGCCAACTGTGATTTTAATTTGATTTATTTTCGCTTTAACGGGGATCAGTCATTCATTGCCTCCGTCCGTAGATAGTCAAAATTATCCAAGAAACTTTATTAGTAATGAACATTGAAACTTCTGACAATAAAGTCAAAACAACTTGGAGAATCATAAGCCAAGAGTCTGGCAAAATTAAAAGTAATGATCGGTAATTTAGAATCAATATTAAAAATGAAATAATCGATTCAGACGATTGAGTGGCCAACGCTTTTGTCACTTACCTCTCTGACATACCAGATAAAATAACCAAAGAACTTAATTCAAGTACTCAATACGCTCTAGCACTTCTGTAGTCAAGTGTTTATGAATGTGATGTTTTGTTAAATTTTCATAACGTTAATACTGTTACGGAGCTCGGTGGCGTAGCGGTTAGTACGCTTTGTCTTTTGATCGAAAACAAAGCTACCTTCGCCTTTGTCAGGCCGTGGATGGGTGACCAAAACTTTGTGATCTCGAGCTCCCCCGTGCTTCGGAAGGCACGTTAAGCCGTTTCTACCCACCAACCCGCATTGGGCCAGCGTGGTGGTGTTATGGCCCATACTCCTCATGTGTTTCTCCATGAGAAAGGCCTGTGACCAGCAGTGGGACGTTTATAGGCTGAGGAAGAAGAAGGAAGGAAGAATACTGTAACTGTTATAAAGGCATTCAAATCCTTGAATGTGAAAAAAACAGGGCATTTGTTTGAAATATCCGTTACTGTTTTAAACTATAATTTAAAATATCATTTAATGTGGTCGCCCCACACTTAGATATTATCTTTAATAAATGTTTAGATATGGGCGTTTTTTCTTTAAAAAATGTAGTAAAATCATACCTTGACCTAAAACCGGAGATAAAAGCGACCTTACGAACTTTCGACCTATTTCAATATTGCCAGCATTTAGTAAAGTATTTGAAAAAATGATGCTAAATCAGTTAAAGTCCTATTTCGATTTTTGTAAATTATTACACGATAAACAATTTGGATTTAGGAAAAGCAGGAATACTACAGATGCAGGATTTGCGGTTATCAAACACATATTTGACGCGTGGGTAAAACGGCAGGATCCTTTGGGTATTTTCTGCGACCTATCCAAGGCGTTCGATTGTTTTTACCACAAGATATTATAGGGTAAATTAAAAAATTGTGAATGAACAAGTAGAACTGTTTAATCTATTTCCTTATTTTCTAATGTTTTGCCGCGTCATAACTTGTTACATAAATGATTAAATAAAGCATTTCATTTCATTAGCAACCTTTTTAACTAGCAACCCACATTAGTGGTATTACGGCCTCTTATTTATATTTTTGTGTCTTCAAGAAGACTTTAAGTTTTTACTGAGACCACATTCAGAATTCAGTGATAGTTGTCATAATGGGACAATAGCTTTTGTTTACAGTAATTGGCTAGTTTATTGCGATTTAGGTACTTATAATATTCTTTATTCAAAGAATGACAGCAAGGCTGGTCGACAAGCAAGAAACCACTCCGCTTCACAGTCCACTTAAAATATAACCCACAAGCCGCTTCTAGTCCGACTCTAAACCCGGGTGCACCGTCACCCGCACACAGTAGATAAAGTAAAGGCCCGGGGCGCGTCGCCCGGCCTGATTTATGTCCCAGCCCTTATCCAAGATTACGATGACCGCCATCCACTTGCTTAGCTTAATAGTCGTATACATGATACACGTATAATTAAGCTATGAGAGTTATGTGCAACTTTCGCTGAGTGCCGTTTGAAAATTGTTTTGTAATGGCTTAAGGATGATTGCGTTTACAGTCCAGTCTGAGCTAGCAGCTGCGTTGCAAAGGAAAAATAAACTCAAATAAAAAAAGTTTTACATAAAGACCGTTCTCACTAATTTTGGTACGGGAGTACCTAAATAAATAATTATTCTATAGTATATCAATGAATAATGGACTGCTTTTTCTATCAGAGGAGCTAAGTAGCCTATGGCATGATTCGGAGTTTTGATAAAAAGTATTGAATGTTAACCAGGAAGACCGGAAAACGATATATGAATGATGTTAAAATTAGGAAGAGAATAAGTGGTGATAAACCAGAAGATAATGGAAGAGGAAGATGTAACACAAATCATAAATAGAAAGGCAAAGAGAAAAAAAGGAACGGATGAGTGAGATGTGATGATCTGAACAAATATAGTGGGTTCATCCCACTATAAGCTCATCATAGATACGGCTGGTAGAAGACCTAATATCTAGAAAGGTAAATGTTCCATGAGCCAGAGTAACAAGAAAATAAAAGGAATATTAACAAAAATAATCAAATAACCAATTTAAAAGCCTTTTACGGCAAAGGTTCCATATTCCACTGCATTCTAATTTCCTGCTCCTTGTACTTCAATAATTTGAGCACACAATAACAAAATTATATATATATGTACAAATATATGAAAAATGGTCAAAGCGTAAATTAAATTTAACATTCCAAACCGGAGCCAAGTTGTAACCAAAACGAGGCGCTTTCCCAACTTTCCTCACAAAATAAGAGTTATGTGTTTGAATTTGATTATAAAGATCCTCCGGATTTATGTACGGCGCGTTTCAAAGGGTGTGTATTTATTAAAATGCTAATTTTCACGCTCTCCTACGGCTTTAGATACTGCTATCTGGCCGCCACACGCTTTGTATACCGCCTGTAGATTTATACCATACGCTGTGGCCTTACTATTTAATCTCGAATACTTTAAGTCTTAAGAAGTGAGTGAGAAAATATAGATTTTTTTTATCAAAGAGCAAAATTTTAAGTCAATCACTATCCTAGTAAAAAAGAAACCACCATTTTTGTGCTAATGTCTGGGATTCTCATATTTCTCTGTAATGCATGTTTTCGGTGTATTTAAAATAAAATGTATGTGTTAGATTAGGATAATTACTGAAAGTCAACATTACTTACTAAAATGAGACTCGATTTCTTAAAGCAATTTTATATTACAGTATCAAGTTATATTGCCGAATCAAGTATTTTCAACTTTAATTCAAGATGTCTACTAACACTTTATATCTATGATATTTCAAATGCAATTACGTTATAATTCTTTAACAATTTATGAAAAAAAATCCTTAGTTTTAATGTCACTCGACCGATCAAAATTCCTCAATATTACGACAACCATTAGTACGGGCCAATGATACATAGTCCAATGGGTTAGGTATCCGCACGGAAGGCAAATTCAATCATGGTAGATTACAGCCCCTTAATATTTTAATGCTTGACCACCGCCTGACCAATCGATATCACCCCTCAACATAGTTATATACAATGTAATGTACCTCTGTGCTAATTGGGGTCGCTTAATATGGCTTACCGACATAAGTGCGTAATTTATTTGCTTCTCGCTCCAAGTAATACTAGGTGCCGGGGTAATTAAAAGGTGTTGTATTTTTCCCGTGTCAAGTTTGTAACTAATGCGCCCAGAATAGAATTGAGCATAGGTATATTTGTGCATTTTCTACCATCCAGATGCGTTCCAGAAGCTTCTGGTTTGGTTTTATAACTAGTTTCTTAAGGTATTGAATTAAGTGATGGATCTCTTTTTACACTACAATAGACAAGTCATCGTGAGAAATTATGATTAATAGGTCACCTGTTAGTATTTACATTTATAATTGAATTCTTACTGAATCTTAATAATCTGCAAAAAGATGCGTACAATGCCGGGTGTAATGACCATAACCGTAAATTAAAGTTTTAAATACTCACTTATAGTCACAATATAAAACCAAAACCCGCCTAAAATAACAGTGTATAACTTCTCTAAATAACAGTGTATAACTAATGTAACAGCATTTTACATTTATTTATTGTTTTTTTTATTTTTATTTTTGCATAATATATTAAAAATTAAATCTATTATATGTATTTGTATATATTTCTATTGTATGTACTACATAGCAGTTGGCATCCTCTGTCAGACCTAACGGGTGCCTATTGAAAATCAGCGTCAGATCATTTTGTTCTCGCGTAATGCTGAATTGGGTGTCCCATTACATGCGGATGTGGGGCTTTTTTTTAATGTTCACTATGTTTAAGTACTTTTGTTCAACCTTAGTTTTGCAATTTGATGGAAATAAATATATTTTCTTTCTTCTTTCTTTCTAAAAATCTGGTCCGTACAAATCTGCGCAGTCAAAGAATAGTTTTCTGTAGATCAAGAAAGCTTTTCTGTCCTTAACATCAAACAGGATTTGCCACCTACTTCAGCCATCTCAAATGACGCAATTATCCCTAGTCAGAGAAGAGTTATAATTAAAATAACACCTACAGACCAGGCACAACTAAATCGATTTAAAACCAAATGCGTCTTAATAGAAACGTAATTACTGATATAGCTAACTAAAATCTACGTATCAAATTCGAATTCACACCGCATCGACCGCACACAATCAGAGCAAGCGATCTCTACGCCTTAACACTGACATTAACAATACAATTAAAAAGTCGATCAATGTCCTGCCACGTTACTAAAACACCCAAATCTTTAAATTCAACCTTATCAAAGAATACTTAAGGAGGTGCAGACGGTGGACTTTAAATAGGGAAGGCAACTGTCCCCGAGGCTACGCACGCGAAAGGCAGCATCTCAATAAGGTTTACAAAACAAAAACCAAACTTAAACTTCGTTTAACATGCAAATTTGAGAGTCGCCACGACAGTATAAGCGTTGATACTTAATTACTCTCTTAATCGTTCAATCTCCGGGTCCAGTGAGCCTGTCGCGTGTACGGTAGCCGGACTCCGGATTCCTGTCCTATCAGTACACGGTTTCGTGATACATGATGCTATGAGGTAAACATTTGTAGAATTTAATAAATTTTACTTATTGGAAAGTTTTATTGTTGAAGTAGATTTTTTTCAGATGATTAATATTGGCAATGAACTGCTTTTGCGGTGCTTCTGCCTAGTCTCTGACTAAGCCTTAGGGGATAGTAGTCGTGATTATATTCCTTTATGTACCTATTTATGATTAATAGATATGTATAACCCCGTAAAATATTATTACATTATTAGTGGAAGGGAGACGCCGCTTTGCATTGTGCATATTGCCCAGGAACCACCTCAGGTTCGTGGTGGTTTTACGAACAGATTTTGGCAATATTTTTGTATAATAAACGATATTCCTTCATTATTATTTTCCTCATATGCTTGCAAATCTAAGCTAAATATAATAAAGCTACCTTTATTATGGCTTGCTATTTTTTACACTCTATAAAAACTGACATTCCACAGAATGTACAGGGATATAATATGTATTGCCAGTTTGCCGTGATTTTTACATGATAATACCATGTCATTTTGATGTGTAATTAAAACGTCACTTCTACATAAACTACTCTTTGGTTCACGAGTGGAACAAAAGTGCCTCCAGATAAACAATAACAGCGAACATGACAAATGTAGCGAAATGGATTTATTGGTTATTTTTGTAGTTTTATTGTGTTGTACCTGCTGTGATGAATGGGCGAGTCGCGACGAAAACAATTATTGCTTATTAAAGTTGTTTGTTTATGTTCTGCTATAGGTGCTGGCATTATGTGGCTGAGAAGAATATGGCTGTTAATATATTAAAAAGAATTATGATGCAATTGTTGCGAAATAAAAATTATATTATTATTTAAGAAATTGTTAGAAAATAAATTGTCGAGCTCGCTTTTCGATTATAATTTGATACATAAAAACATCAGAAGTTTTTTTAACTAAACTGTTATGTCCATCAATACTTAAACACCAACGTTTAGGGTATGTATACATTTTAAATAAGTAAAGCTATGGTCGAGTTGTAATCGTGAAGGTTTTACTCGCTATATCCCCATAACTCGTTATTTATGTTCGATTCAACAGAATACATGCCCAAAATTATAAATGAACCGCAAATAACTTCGTTTTGTTAAATTATGGGAGTACAACTTCGTGTTCTACGGCGGAGTTTTCTCAATAATAATTATCCTGTTCGGGCATCGAAGAGTCGCCTTCCCTACATCCCTACCTATCCGCCGCTGAACTGAAAATAATCAAAACTTTTCTCATAAAAATCCAAAACAAAAATGCATTATTCATTCTCGGCACACGCGAGCCAACATAAGTAGGACTCCCCTCATCTTATGTGAAAGAAAAATAATACGAAAACAATATAACATTTAAGAATTTCGCGGGTCTTTGTTTGTTGGATAAGTGTACACTTGAACGGACGTCGCGAGCGAAGTATGAAACTGTCTGAAAATATATAAATATTGTGTTTCGGACGCGTAGGTCTTGTATACGGACTGCGGGCATGACAAATGGCGGAGTTGCTATGACAAACATTTTCTTATATATAATGGGTTTCTTGGTACAACCGACAGCAGGATTAGGGTAGTACTTGGATTGTTTTCGAAGTATTAGTACCAGCCGCAGGAATGTGGTGTGATTGGAAGAGGTATAGTGCTATCGGAACTTTGAGTTCTCGCCTGCGTAAACACCTCCACCTTATTGAATATCGCAGCTAAACAACAATACTTTATGAACCCTCAACAAAGGCTCTATCTTGATATTTACAGGGTAGGTAATGCGTGCTGCGTAGTGAACAAGCAACCCCCTTTCATGGGCGGTTAACTAACGTGGCGCCTCCCAGTAGGTACGTGGTCGCCACTTGAGACTCAAAAGAACATTTGGACAAATATTAATATTGGGTCCTTACCTATGAAATTGGAGTTTTTTTTTCTCTTAGTATTTTGTCTGTAACTATTAAGATTCAGAGTATTCCTAAAAAATAATTACCTCGTCTAAAAATAGACTATATTTTTGAGCTCTTTTGATTTGTTTTGATAATTTTGTTGTAAGTTTAATTGTGTTAAAATTGGACACGGAGACAACTCTTTTTAAGTGCCTCCCGAATACATCATTTTATTTGCATTCACTTAAAAACGATAATTAATGTTTATGAAGTGTGATATTACACATATTACTAAAGCTTGTCTAATGATAGATGCCAAATATTATCTTTGAATTTGTCGTTGTGAAGAAAACTGAAAAAAATTTAGTATGGAAAATGCAGAATTCCCCAAAATCTCCATACAAAACACCAATTTCATAAGTAAGGACCTAATATTAATATTATTCATAGTGAAAAACCATTTTTTTCTTTTTCTCCTGTCGTTTTGATGGCCTTACTAAGGAACATGTTTTTAAATAGCATGGAATACATGTTGCTTTTTAATTTATGTAAAACTATTTGGTTATTCATTATTAAGTCTTAGTAGGCATCTTCAAGATAAGCGTAGCAGACAATATGTTACCCCGTCCCGCCGTCGCATTGGCGCACTTGGCGCAGATTTATACCGAATTTCGAACTCTATCAAAGAAAAAGTTATAGTTGCCAACCTCCCAGACTCTGACAAACCCGGTGCGTTAGGGAGAGTTCACACTTGCACAGTATAGTACAGTATATTATTTAATAAACTACTTCATTTAGTTCGTGTAATTCTTTTCGTCATTTTCTACCATAATTATTTACTAAACCAGACTTAGTCAATTACCGCTTTACTTATAAACTAAGAATAACTTTAAGCTTAGTTTAACCAAAAATACGGCTAAGCAATATAATGCCTTACGACATTGGGCTTTAGGTGTAGTATTGCTAAGCAGCATTTTTAGTTAAACTAGGCATAAAGTTATTCTAAGTTTATAAGAATGGCGGTTAGTGTTCATATCATAAGTCAATATTAAATTGTACCTGCAGTTGGTAATACTCCTATATTTTGCAGATTTTCATTTTGAAAAATCCTTTAAACAGGTTATTAGAAAAAAATATTGACATTTCAAAATGGCGTTCTTGTTATGAAAAAAATTATATTCTCATGATTCCTTTTTCTTATATTATGTAAAACTGTAGTCCGTTTTTAAATTAGTCAAAGTGGTTGTACAGTCCGCGTCAAAAGTAGCTCATCACTTAAGTACTGTGTCACAATTTCCATGTGCGACATATTCCTAGACACATTTTGTCTATTACTTCGAACATTTAATTAGTCAAAGTACTCATTTATCTTAAGTCATCAACTTTTGATGCTGACTGTACTGTTTGAAATGTCATTTCACGTCAGTGATTTTGAATAAACTTTCCAATGAAAAATGATAATAACTACGTATTTTCCCTTTAGGAGATCTTACGAACCAAGTGTTACAAAGAAATATAACTAAAGATATCGAGAAGAATCATAGCGTTACCTGTCGTCTCGTAGCCAGTGTGTCTTCCCCTTAACTCTAGCCTCCTCCTGGCATGCGGCGGGCTGTTTAATACACTGTCAATTCCATAGTTGCCATTTGTCGATTTAAGTGCCTTCTGTACTCTTATGCATAATACACTAACTCTCAATAAATTGAGATATAAGAATTCCGCTGAATATATAAATTGTAGATACTTTCTTGGCCACACAACGCTATTTCACATTGGGCTTATTGATAGCAAACTCGCGATTTCTTAGCGTTTTTAATAAAGTGTAGGAAGAAATATTATTATATGGCAACATTTCTCGGGAAAACGTCACTGAGAGTTTAAATGGCCTTGTGGCCAGCATAAAGATAGTGTTGAACAGGGTGTTGGATTGGGGTCTCCGCAACCTCAGTTCAACCCGTCCAAGACACAGGTCTTTGCGTTTACTGCAAAGAAAACGCCGCTTGTCGAATAGCCCAGCTTAAAGAACACTTCCCTTGGTGTCTCAGCCGATCTCAGTATCCTTGGGGTCAGTGTATCGAGTAACGTGCAGTTTCACGGTTATTTAGAGGAGAAGACCAAATTGGCTTCTAAAAAACTTGGTGTGCTCAATAGATCGAGAAGGTATTTCACATCGGCCCATTGCTTACAACTCTACAAGGCACAAGTCCGGCCGCATATGGAATACTGCTCTCATCTTTGGGTAGGGGCACCCCAGTACCGGGTTATTTCGCTGGATCCAGCGAAGAGTAGCTCGAATTGCTGATATATCACATCTCTCCGATCGGCTCGACAGCTTGGTCCTGCGTAGAGATGTAGCTTCACTCTGCATTCTTTATCGCTTTTACCATGGAGAGTGTTCTGAAGAGCTGTTTGACCTGATCCCAGCTGCAGCCTTTTTTTTTTACATATGACACGAAAGATCTTGGCCTTCATCTCACCTGATGGTAAGTGACAATAAGGCCGACGGTGGAAGAGAGCTTCACCTGTAATCCTCAACAACTGAGGAACTGGCTAGCCTTCCGCAATCGACCATCGCATCAAGCCTTCTCTCCCCACCACCTGGATGTCTGGCTATCCACAACTGTACGCTTTTCGCGTCACTTCTTTCCGCGTACAACTAAGCTGCGGAACTCCTTGTCGCCTGCAGTTTTCCCGGTGCCACACATATAACCACGACTATTATCCCCTAAGTTAGTCAAAGACTAGGCAAAAGCACCGCAAAAGCAGTCCATTGTCATAGTCCGCGCTTCACCAGCAGTGACTGCACTCAGCGTGACAGGTGGTGAGCCCGTCGCCGCTTTAAGCTTTTGGATGTTGTGCAGTTTTGAGTCCATTAGTCGCCTATTACGACACATCTTGTACGCAATATTATTATTCAAGGAAAATATCAACCTACTCGCAAAATCTATCTTTGGTGTTCTCATAAAAAGCGTACAAAAACGTTAATTAGACCGAGTAATAATTGTCGCAGTAACATAATATATTCTGGTTATTCTGAAACAAAAACTGAAATCTTGCTAAAATACCTTAAATTACTTTCGGAACGGTCGTTATCGATAAATTTAAAAAATTCGGCGCCGCAGCTAATGCCTATAATGTATTGCCAATTTAGTGAATGGTGCAAACAAGATACCTCATTTAAAAAAGCAATTAAAAGTAAATATAATAAGGCTTTTTATTCTTTGTAATTACGCACTTGAAATATTTTCAAAAGATAATGAAAATTTTAAATTCCACTTACGAAATTTTTAGCGGTTTAATTAAACATTTTTCATATGGAATACTGCTCTCATCTTTGGGCAGGGGCACCCCAGTACCAGAGCAGCTCGAATTGCTGATATATCACATCCATCCGATCTGCTCGACAGCTTGGTCCTGCGTAGAGATGTAGCTTCACTCTGCATTCTTTATCGCTTTTACCATGGAGAGTGTTCTGAAGAGCTATTTGATCTGATTTGTTTAAATTAAAAAAATTTCATGCCACATAGGTACATATAGTGACTGTAGCTATCATAGATAATACATACAATCACGCCTGTAATTCCCGAAGGGGTAGGCAGAGTCCAAGGGGCACTGTATTCCTTAAGACCACATTTAGCCATGCAAAAATTGGGTTTGGTCAGATGAAAAATCGTGAAAGAGTAGTAACAAGTGGCTAGATCATCGCCTACACGATCACAGACCCAGTACCCCATACGCCCTTGGTCGCCTTCTACGACATGCTAGGCAAGATAAGCAGTTGGTACATGCTTTTTCTATCCTGGAACAACACGGGATGTAATATAATATAGAATATAATATAGACATTACTTATAACAATAAAATTCACGTTATGAATGAAAAAATAAATATATAAGTAACCTAAACTTTGGAGTAAATTTGTGTTTTCTTAAAATGAGCCATAATAAAATTAATTGAACTATCTCTCGCATATTACACCAAAACAGAAGTAACGTCTCATAAATATTAACAGTATTTCATCTTTTTGATGATAGCTCTATTAAAATTGGATAAGTAGCGTACATTTCAATTCAAAAGTCATACAAAGACCCTCTAAAATCAAAATGGCTAGTGCTGCATCTTTGTTGAATTCAATGAATAATGAATGTTTGTACGTCAGTTTTTAATCGGAGCGGGACTGAGTAAACATGTTTACGCTCCGTATTCTGGCTATATTTCTATTTTCTTGTCGAGGTATTTTCACTGCGTTCTAGCTTAGCCAGCGTAGATTTGTAAGTTTTCCTGGATGTGGCTTTATTGATTGATGGTTAAAGAAATACGTCTTCGAAGAATAAAAGAAACATAAAAAATAACAATTAAAATTTAGAATTGTTTGACTTCAAAATTCAAATATTATTGTATTTATTTACGTGTACGAATCTGCATAGTATTTGAACCTCTTTTCTGATAATGGTATTTTATTATTAAATCAACTTCAGAAATACTTCGGTTCGAAATTCAAGTCTAAATTAAATTTAAGTTCTAAATTTAAGTCTTTGTTGTTTTTTTTTCGTCTTTTCTTCTTTTTTGGTAAAATTCGCCCTATAAAGGGACGGCAAAGGGAACTCAGCCCATGCATCCATGTCTGCCATAATAATATTTCTTCAGTAGTTTACATTGAAATGCTAGTGCATTTGAATGTATTGCGGATTGCCACGATAAATCGCATCGTTTTCCACACCACTTTGACAGACTTTATACTTGACTTTATTTCATTGATCCTCCACATAGTTCGTCAACATAGACACTTATAACAGAAAACTACACTGATTTTACGCCACAATATCCACTCCGAAACAATATCACAATCACTGAAATAAAAATCACATCCGCTATATTTAAATGACACCAAAACCTCCCTCGCCTTTCATCTTATACCGTGACAGCTTTACCACGGATTATTATGCAAGTATTTTACTATGGCGTCCAGCAAACTTGCTACCTATGTGTTCCCTACGAATGCTTGTAGGAAAATCCCTATCGTTTCATAATTTATTGAGAAAACTTTTTCGCCAGAATAATTATAGTCTATGATCTTGAGATATAGACTAACGAGAGTCGCTGCAAAAGGCTGTCTCTTTCAGTCTATACCCTGTATCCGCGGTGGCTACCGCGCTATGTATTTCAGTCGTTTCTCTCTCGGAATATATTCGTTTTTGGTCGGTCTTTTCATGAGCTCGGCTGAATGTGGGCTGCTCTATTCATTCTGGTGCTCCGCCGTCGGATCTTTATGGGGACTTAACGCGGATTATATTTGCTCCAACTGAATTCGGATAAATAACAGTATGGAAAATACGTTTTGTTTTTACCGTACGCTGTTATATTTGTATGTATATAAAACTGTTTTTACTCCATTGTTTTGTTAAGCCGCTGTCGTGATGCTGCTGTGTGAATATTTAATATATTTTTGCGGAAGACCTATTAATGAAGTATTATGTATGAAATGGGGACAGTTCCACACTCCACAATATGGTCATTACGTGTTGCTGTGCCAGCTAACTAGGGTTACTTAAATGTAAAAGTTATTTAAACAATAATCACCAATAATTTGATTTTATTCGCAATGCTAACTATAATTAAGGTTATTATTATGTTATTATTTAGTTATTATTATATTAGGATTATGATTATGAATTAATAATTAAGGTTATTTTGTAAGGAAGTCACGCTTTCAATCTTGCGGGGAGAGACGCCCTCCATCTTTGTGATGAGGATCTGTCATAATGATCGCAACATCATAATATATAATTTTATGAATATCTTTCAATAATATTGTTAAAAAAAATTCCCAATGACAAATTTTGTCATCCACGATGGCCAGTTAAAATTAGATACCCACTCAGGTGTGACGTTGAAATTTTCCTTCAATTGCTAACTATATGAGCAGGATTTATTACGAAACATATTGAAAGTGGAGAGTTCGGTGTAACATTCCGCAAACAATCAAATAGTGATGTGTTCAAGTAGCTACATTAAATGTTCCAGTGCCGGCTAGCGGGGTTACTTTACGGCAGTTTAATGTCGTCGCCTCAGGCTCCCAGTGGTTCAGACAACGCCACAATATGTTTATTTATCGGCTTAGGGCGAAGATCAGCTATATTTCTCGGGACCTTTACTGTTTTAGACTTTCAATTGATTTTTTATTTATTATATTATTTACTAGCTGTTGCTCGCGACTACGTTCGGAGTTACTATGGTTTTCTTAATACCCTACGAGAACTATTTAATTTTCTGGAATAAAAAGTATTATTTATTTAACAATTTATTGTACACAAAATACAGAACAGGAGAACATTAAAAGACAAAAGTACAAAAGGTAGGGCTTATTTCTAATAGAAATGTTTAACAACCCACCTGCTATAGGAGAAATGCTGACAAAAAAAAGCTGAGTCGCGTGTACAAAATAAATATATACCTAAATATAAATAAAATACATAATAATAACACATACTATGATGTAAATACACACATATATACATAAACTACATAGACAACATAAAATACAATAAATGAACCGGATGTGGGATGATGATAAAGTATCAAGATCTAAGAAGAAGTAAGTAGTAGTAGTAGAAGAAGAAGTAGTAGTAAGTATCTAAGATCTTGACCAGGGATATAATGTATCACCATGCAAAATTTCATTGAAATCGGTGCAGCCATTTCGGAGATCAGCCCGTACAAAAAGACAAAGAAACAAAAAATTAAAAAAACATTATTTGGTATTTTTCCTCCTTTTACATCCCCCTGGCTTGGTTATAAGATTTTTTTTCTATGTACAGGTATTCGACCTCTTCAGTTGTATTATATGTTCCTAACACTTTTAGGTACTATACTGAACGCTATTGGAGCTGATCTTGATTTACATAAAGAACCTTTAACGGAAGGTATCATTTTACATACGCCCTATAGAAAAGCTCGTTATCATCATTTTGTTCGCTTTCTTCAAAATTCAATTCAAAAATCTTCTTATTCTCTGTCTTTTGAGATTTTTTTTGAAAACTATTTTACTCCAACTCATTACATGCTTTTTATGGTCATTCACAAATAGTATTCAAATGTTTACCTTTTTCTGATGCTAAAAGGATTTGCTAACTTTTATATTAGGTCCTTACCTATGAAATTGGTGTTTTGTATAGAGATTTTGGGGAATTCTGCATCTTCCATACTAAATTTTTTTCAGTTTTCTTCACAACGACAAATTCAAAGATAATAATATTTGGCATCTATCATTAGACAAGCTTTAGTAATATGTGTAATATCACACTTCATAAAAATTATTTATCGTTTTTAAGTGAATGCAAATAAAATGATGTAGGGATGTATTCGGGAGGCACTTAAAAAGAGTTGTCTCCGTGTCCAATTTTAACACAATTAAACTTACAACAAATTATCAAAATAAATCAAAAGAGCTCAAAAATATAGTCTATTTTTAGACGAGGTAATTATTTTTTAGGAATACTCTGAATCTTAATAGTTACAGACAAAATACTAAGAGAGAAAAAAAACACCAATTTCATAGGGAAGGCCCCAAAATGACGAGTATATCGCCGTTTTTGCGAAAAATTTCTCCTTTGTCTACAATCTCGCCTATGGAAAGCAATGATGAAACACACAAAACCATATTGCAACGAATATACACGGGAATCAAGTAAACCTACTAAATTACTTCCCTTCAATGTTAGAAAAGAAATCTAGAGCATTCTAAACAAAATGGCGATCGTTAGCGCCCATTTAGTATGCAAGCCTTATTTTTGTTTCGTCATTTATTACAAATAGCTAGGGACTTTATTAAGATTCTCAGTGTATGGAAATTTATTGTGCACCGACTCTTGGTACAGATTAAGTGGCGCACAATAAAATGTTTCCCTGGATTTGGTTTTCACTCGACATTCTTCTGTTTCTAGAATACAAATAGCTATGGCGCTGTCAGCGTCTGAATTGGGAAACGCAGTGCTCAATAATATTATTATTTCCTTTTTAGGTATTATGTTATAAATTATTTTATAATTCAATAAAGAGATTTATTAAGAAAATTATACGTGCTAATTAATACGACCGATCAAGAGTACTTATTACGTCTTCATCAAAAAATTTAACCCTGTGGTAATGGCGTCTACTCTATGTAGTTATTTCTATTATGATTGTAATAAACAATATTTGTTTTATTATTCAACAGATAATCTCCGAAATGAAACGTTTAAAATTAACAATGGCGTGCTCTAAATAAATAATAAATTTTGTGGCTAATAAATGGCGTACCGTTGTCCCTCCGTACAATTACGGTCCTATTTAAAACTCAAATGCGATGTAATAGGATCACTTTTGCAACAACACGAGCATTTCTTGTGAATAATCTAGCTTTCAAAAAAAACTAGAAAAAGATAAGAATGTTGTTTATTATCGTTTACCTGCCCCTTAACATTTTTTTTAATTTTGTGGCCTTACAACATTATCCTCTTGCATTCTGTTCTATCACTCGTCTTATCAACACATTTCCTTCCAAGCCATGTCCTCTTTTCACACAATCTCCCTCTAGAACCCACCACTCTCATGTTCATGAATGTTAACTCCTTGGCGGGCACCGCGATCTAATAGGTTTGCAATATGTGTTTCTATTGTGTCTCGTTTTGTGCTCTTTGACTAGTTAAATAAAAAAATATTATATTTACCATTATGATGATTAATATTACGCAGAAAATAATAACAAGTAAAATTTTTCCGCTCGTACTATTTTGATTAAAATTCAGCGTAAGTAACGAATGTATCTTTTGGGATCATCTTAATGAACTGCGAAGAATTTGTGAAATTAGCTTAAGCTAATTAAATTCTTCTGTTTACCTATGCAAAGTTCGTAAATTTGTAAGTTTCAAGTGCATAATTTCTGTATACATCATCTCTGAAACGGGACATGCAAATTGTGAGCGTGAAAAATAAAAGATGATAACGTTTTTATACACTTCCGTCGGGCGAGGGGTGCTAGCCTTCGTGGGAGGGCTAATAACACTAGACGATCCGACCTTATTTCTTCTGTTAAGTTTCAATATTAAGGATTAACAACATATCAACACGCCACTTTCCCTGAAGGGGCAGGCTGTTGACACCCATTAAATGAACTACTGTGAAATATTCAATTATCATTAACTATTGTTATGAGACTTGTTGGTAAACAGCAATTTCTTACCAGGATCTTGTACGACTTAATAGTGGCCAAAAGATACATTAAGAAATGTTATCAGAGATTTTAGAGTTCTCATGTACAGATTTTGATCAGAAACCTTTGCAGTGAGCTCAAAAATCCTTTAATTTCTCCTAATTATCTTATGCTATTTCGTAAGCTTAAAAAGTATGTTACTTACTTTTTAAGCTTTTTAAGTTACGTTAAAGTAACAACTCAACCATTCCTGACACTACAATCAAATTTTTTTACTAACGAGAATCGTGTCGTCAACCTGTCGTCACGTCTAAATGAGCTTAAAAATTATAATTTCAACGAGTACAGCGAAGAAGCGCTGAAAGGGTAGCAGAGGGTTGTGACAAACAGCGCGTTAAATATGTACGGAGTGTGCTGCGTGACGTCGGGCCCGAGACGGTTGGTAATTAGCTGACAGAACACTGCTTGAATAGCATATCATAATGTCACGTAGGCTACTGTATCTCATAGGGTCAATGACCAATGAAGTAAATACGCCAAAAAAATTTTATTTTATAAAATTTTCCTTTTATTGAAATGGTATTTTATTTTTAATTAATTTGCACACTTTTTGATAAGGTAGGTTAGGTAATATGATATCTTGCATTTTTTTATTTCTACATTCGATAGACATCGGCTTTTAATGTAAAATATTTTTTATATTTTATATTGACGTTAATAAATCACCGTAAATATGCCTTTGCAGAAAACAAATTTGTGTTCATTTTAAAATCTTGTTTTTTTCGGACAAGCGAGCAATCTTCCACTGAGCAGTGAAGAGCCATAACTCATAATCACCACAAATTAGTAAAAAATATCATTAACTTCGCCTCAAATATCTCCAACATTTTCCCGGGCATATTTCTTAATTACCCGCTTAAAGCAGCCTACAAATTACGCTTTGATACCGGCCTAATGAGAATAATAGTCGAACGATTCGCCTAGCCGTTAAAAAAATTGGACATTCGCAGTAAGCCGACAAGACGTATGACTGCGAACGTGTCTCTGGAGGTAATTAGTGGAGAATACTAATTTACATTTGTATTCAAAATTCGAGCCCTCTCGCCATTCCTCGTCTGTTTATTCTCATCTCGTTTTTTTTCTGTAAAACGTACCGCATTGCTGTGTTTTTCGCGTAAAAAATTACACGGCTCCCCTAACAAATGTTTTGGGGACACTGTTTGGTAAACAACTTAGAGTGTAATAAATAGAATTTTTAAATCTGTAGCATGCGTACTGTTTGGTCTGAAATAATGAATTTAAAAGGATCCGTGTGAGCTGGTGCGAAATAATGTCGTTGCTTTGAAATATGGCACTATTATCATGGTTGTGTTTAAGCACTGCTCAAATTATTTGATATTCTTTCGTTATGAGTCCTCGAATACCGCTATATTTCATATTCTACCGCAAAGAAGTACCTTGCGGTGATTGCAGGTGATTGCTACAACTTACAGGGCAAAACGACAGAAATATTACTGGGTACTGTGGTTTCACATCATCTTTTCATCCTAGAGGTGACCATCGCTCGACATAGGCTTCCACACAATCGGTTTTCGCTGCTCGCATTCAGAGACATTCGGACAATACTGGCAGCGACATCAGCGAAGAGATGCAAAAAGGGAGACAATCTGCAAATTTTACAACTAAGAAGAATCTAAATTAGGAATGAAAAATCTAGAAAATCCATCGTCAATCGTTAGAGTCATTATACTTGCATACCTGTATGCGACAAAGGGAACAAATTACACACCATTTACACATAAATGTACGTGACAATACTTAACTATGAGATCCAATACACTACAAAAGGACTTTATTATACTCCCTTAGAATAATAAGAAACCGACAATTCCAATGAATGATTAAAAGTTAAGGATTCAAAATTTTGATTACATCGCTTGTTGACCTTGAGTTAATATAGAAATTGGGAATGAAAAGTAATCAATGTGGTAAAATTTTTCGATAATTTCCTCGCTCGAGCTAAAGGTGTGTGCAAAAAGACCAATGTTCAACCTAGATTACAACAACAGACAATTCAAAAGCATAATATAATTACACACAATTAGGTCTAGTACACACACTCGTGGCAATGTTGCGATACCCGCACGCTGCAAGTGGGTGAATGTTTGTGTAGAATTTAAATTTCCCTGGGTTAGTTAACAATTCCACGCATTTACTTATTTTCGTCTTCATTCGCTTCGTGACTAGCTTCTGCCGTCTGTGTTTTTCCATCGTTTGTAATGTGCTTGTGGAAATGTTGAGGTTCCTTACATTTTGATTTTATACCTACATCGTTTAAAACACTACATATTTTCTAGGATATATTTAACTAGATTTTATATTTTTCTTATTGTAAGAACTAATCTCTGCGTAATCCTGTGGGAAAAAGACGTGGCCATGAATGTAATATTTTTACTCGTATTGGCATTATTTGTTTGATTATTTAATTTTGTTTATAGAGCTTAATAATCATGTAAATCAGTGACCTATTGTACGCTGCTGAACGAGGATCTCCATAATAATGCATTACAGAAAGGAAAGCAGATGGATAGGTTATTACAAAGTATGGACCATCATCTATTATCAGCATTATAAAATATTAACTTACTATATTGCAAGTTACTAGTAGAGGGTAGCACCAACTATTCGCATGATAAAATATGTTGAGGTTTCCATGTAAAAAATTGAGGCTCTTGCTAGCATATAGCACTGAATGTATAGCAAGCAAGGTTTAGTTTAGTATTATTCAAATAAGTGCCTTATACAGTAATTGCTATATCATGACGACCTCCGTGTCCAAGTGGTCTGTACGCCGGTCTCAAGGCGTCGCCATCTCGAGAGGTCCTGGATTCGATCCCCAGTGGAGGCAAGTGTTTGGGTGATGAATTTTCAGACATTTGTTCTCCAGTCTTGGATGTTCGTTATATATGTATTATATTATGTATATTGTCAATAATTATATGTATTTATCTATTAAATACGTTTGTCCGTCATCTAGTATCCGTAACACAAGCAGCATTTAGTTGCTAAAAATGGGACAAGTTGATAGGTGTAGATGTCTGAGGATATTTATTATTTATTTGTTATAGGTTTACAAAGAATGGTTTCATTTTAACATTTTTCAAACCTAACAGGATATAATCAAATCAATGAATATATTAAGTAAATCCGCGATTAAAAGCGACTACACAATAGAAGTCAGACAATACAACACCAACACCAAAAGTGTGATCATGAATGCGTACGAACTTCAAATTAAGGACCATAGCAAAACATTATTAGCCGAACACAAACGGTAATGAAAACATGTTGTTTTTAAAGCAGCTTATTAAACAGGACATGAATAACGATCCCACGCATTACACACACAATAATAAATGTTCGAAAATAATACGGAACCAGTCATTAATGAAAGCACGTAAAATCCATTTGGCGTTTTCATTTCAATTTTATTTAATTAAGGCTTATGTGATGTTGGCTCGTATTAACGCGGCGAACATTATTGACTAGTTTTGGTGTCATATTCCTGTATATCTATATCTAGTTCGTACAAGCTCATATTGCCTTTTTTTGGTATCCGATATCTACGCCATATACGACAATAACATAGCATATCGACGGTGGAAAGGTAAAATCACTAAACCGCTGCTTTGGGTGAAAATGAGTTATAATATATACACCAAACGAAAGGTCTAATTTTTCTCTATCGTTCTGTCGTGTTTTATATCAATCAGAGCACTTTTTTAAAACTTTAAAACCTAAAGCAACTTAAAATAAGCTATTTTTCAATAAAATTACGGTAAGTTATGAAATACTGTAAAATATTGTTTGTGGCATCATAAGCGATTTTCGATTTCGTAATTTTATGACCTATTTGGCGCTTTAGCGAAAAGTGATTGACATGGTTTGTAGTAGTGAAGTAGATAAGCGATATAGTGCTAATAAAAATGTTTTAGAAAGCCATAAGTAAATTTTGCATTAATGAAACCATCGCCGAACAATATTTTGACGCAAACAAAAGGGTAAATTTTCAAAGGATTTTTCCTTTTACCGACATAAAAGCCGAATATTTTTCTTCTCTAGTCATTCTATAACAAACACTTGCTAAGACCTTTAATAACAAATCAATATCATGATGCCCCTCTTTCTTATGGTTAACAGTAAGTGAACCTTAAAAGTCGATTAATCCAAGTGCAGCAGACCAGACGAGAAGCCTAGTACTAGGTTTACCTGTAGTTCTCTCCGATATCAGTCTAGCTCCAATCAAGGCGGTTCTGAAACAACTAATGGATGGAAAACCCTCAGAAGAGGACGGAATTACAACAGAGCTTCTGAAAACTGCACGCAAGCTGGTACTTATAAGGACTGGTTTTTAAATGACTTTCAGGGTTTTTTAAGGCAAATCATTTATCAGCGAGTTACGCAGGATTACATTTATAATATGTACCCACGGAAGCGATTCTTCCTCACCGAAAGGTCGATTTACTTTCGCTAAAACGCGACCTATCTCAAAAACTAGACGAGTTCTAGATTCCAGAGTATTATAGGAAATTCTATTTGTAATATGTTGCTTTAATTTCAAAAGTATACTGTATAATAGAAAAAAACAATTTTTTTTTTCTTAAAAAAAGCTTACTAAATTGGTGCTTTAGCGATTTTGCTTTTTCACCGTAGATATGAGTTATAAAGCTCTAGGCCTTAACGTTTGTTTTGTTTGAAATTTTGGGAAGGCTCACAAAGTTTTCTAATACGTTTTTCATTTATTTTGATTGCATAGTTTGATGTCCAAAATCATCACTTAGGACTGTATAGAGAAGATTACTGCATGCTGAAGAAACAATAGACATCAGAGGAAGATCAAAGAAACGACAGTGAAAAAAGATGAAACAATAACTAATAACTATATTTCAAATATTGACTAATTACCACGACAGTGATCCACAAAGAAAACTAAGGATATCCTTTGTATGGAAAAACCCGGCACACATTTGCTCTAAAGATAGTCCAAAAAATTAAACAGAACAGTCAACAACAAAAATATAAAATAAACTTTTTTGATTCCAGCTTACGCAAACAGCAATAATTACTATTCTACTGACAATCTATTTCCTTTTCGTAGTTTAATCATATAGACTGTGGTCATACAAAAATTAGCTCTTTGAGAGGTGTGCATGCCGCGACAATTCTAAGAGCAAGCGGACATGATTCGACTCAATTTCCTTAACTGTATAAATATTTATATTATGTAATTACAATACGGAGTATTATCACGAATTTCAACCTTATTCTGCTAACAGAAGAATAGTCATAAAGAGCCTTTAATCTGCCTTGAATTATTTGCTTCATATCTGGATAGATAATGAGACGAAATCTGTGCGTTAGCGCCTCTATTACTTATCTGTTCAGGTATTGGTACAGCCGTTAAATTTAGTTTGAATCATAAACTAATATTAATATAATGTTTATGATAATTAACATGACACAAATGGTACGGTAAAGTAAGCGACTTTTCACCTTGAAATCTAAGCCCAATTAAGTTACATAACTACCGATCTAGGAGGCCACAATCGAATGATCCGATGACGTCACCAGGCGCCATATGCCAGAACAAACACGAGTCATTGGCAGTCTGATCGTATGATGTCGACGTGACCGATCAGCCATCGATACCAATCGGATATCTAAATCTACGCCTGCCTACCGCAGACTACTATTTTTTACCACAGTCGCGTATTAGACATGTTTATTCACAAGATATCTATAAATTTGATTCGATTTATTCATTCTACATGAACAATTACATGAAAGATCCTGTAGATATTTAAATCACGATTAAATCATGTGAATTGTAAATCATTTCACATCAATTGTCTATCAAATTCAAAGAAACATTTCAAATGAAAATGTTTGACATGACAAAGAAATTTATACAAAAACAACATTGTCCTGTCAAACAACATGGATTTACTTACGTGAAAACGTTGGATACGCCAGATTTTTTCGTCACAATATCGATAAGCTTTATATTTTCGGCGGTAATCGTTTTGCGAACTGCACGTCTATCTGATAAGGATGTAAGGATTTCTTAGTACGTGCCTTCAATAATGCGTATGACACACCGCCGTTGGCATCCAAAGGTACACAAACAAAAACCTAGTTGTTATTCTAAAGGCAACGCTTGGAAGAGCGATGATTGACAGGACATTAGGCAGTCTGTATTCACAATTACTAACGCCGATTGCCGATGTCATGTCCATCTTGTTTTTGGAATAATCACACCGCTGTGCTGCGTATAATTAGTACGTAAACGGAGAACCGAACACGACGGTGTATTTCCAAATCGGCATTGATTTGGCGATCTTCAAGTTTGTTGGTTCTATTTATGTTACCCCATTAAAACACATCTTTATATCTCTATCTTTATCTTTATTTACTTAAACACCTTCTTCTTCCTGCTCTTGTGAGTGTCTCACATTTTATATTGGCCTTTTTCTTGACAGCTTAGCATCCACTTCCTTTCGTTTCATATCTACACAGTCACTACACAGCTTCTTTGAACTTGCCTTTATTGTAAGTTCATCCACATCAATGCTTAGCATTCTTCTTAATTTATCTTCATCACTCTTTATTACATGTCTGCTCTAAGTCGATCCGTCGCTCCTAATGTTTATGTTGCTTCCACTCACTGGCACTACTTCCAAACTTCTTCTGAGATACTCTTATCCCTCTCCCTCCTTACTCTTCCTCCTGCCTATTCTAGTGATAGCATATCCACCTTAACATTCGCATGTCCACTGCGATTTTTATTTCTCCCACTCTTTCGTTGCTCAACATTCAGAGCCTATATAGGTAATGGATATGCGTAATTCTGAAAATAATGTAATTTGTATATAACCGATGAACTCCGTAGTTCCGTTCTAAGGTTCCAGGTTTGCCGAAGCAAATTTTCACACAAGCTCTATAAGAAGGATTAAGAATTTGAAGACGAAGATTTTTAGAAGAAAGAAGATATGTTTTCTGAAGATTTGCAGAAGATGGAAATGAAACGACAGTCTAATCATTTTCATTTCCTATTTGCAAACATAGTTTGCGATGTCGATACTAACGAAAGATTTTTAATTTCACACAAACTGTGAAATATAAGTGTAAGTTAATATATCAAGTCGGTACATGTTCTGCAACAGCATTGATTTAATACCTGTTTTGACCATTATTTTTTGTGATCACCTTCCTTTTTTATTTCGTAAAAAGTACCTTTGTGAAGGTTAAAAATGCTTTGGATAACATGAAGAATTTCTCTGCATCACCTCAGGATAGCGGGTGGTAAGGTCGGACAATATCTGTGAATAATCAAGCTTTGGTTTCACAACTTTATAAGGAGAACAGAGTTTTAGTCGCTGACTCTTAACACAGTAGCTTAAGCTCCAGAATAGGTTGGTAAATGTTTACCCAACTGCAAATCCAGGGTGGCATGTTTCTATAGTGAAGTGGAACAGTAATTTATCGTCGTCTTTGCAAGATAATTGCGTAAATCATGCATTTATGACAGGCCAGTACAGACAACCTTGTCTACCCGCAATATTCATAGTTGTGCGCTGGTTCAGTCATTACAAATAACGTAAACAAATGATTTTCGGCCATTGTTGCTTAGAGGTATTGTCCCTTTTTCTTTTGTTTGTGTCCACTTTTAATTGTAACGCACCTTTCGCGCTTTGCAGTTATTACACTGTGATACTTTTGCGGCGAAGGTAAAAAATTAGCTCTTCAATACCCGTTTTTTATGTTCATGTTCAACTACGATATTTGAATTGCTTACTGATACTAACTAAAATATGGATTTGCCTCATTGTTACCTTGGATGGGCGGCCAAATATTGAAAATCTTGTAGTAGTAAAATACACCAAATTTCACGTGTCATAAAATAGTGGTTCGTACGCTTTGACTTTCGATTTTTACGACAAAGCGGGTTAGTCATCGACTCGACAAGAAAAACTGGGCACACGTTTAATGTAGACTTTTTGATGGGTGATTATAATTTCGTGATCTCGAGTTTCTCAGTTCTTAGGAAGGTTGGTCCCTCCGCTTTTACATCCGTTTCCATCCACGCCACCAATCCGCTTTGGTCCAGCTCAGCGTGGTGATGTCACATCCATATTATACTTCTCAACTGTTTTTATGCCCGCCAAAGGGTCTATAAAGTCTAGTGACTACAGATCCGCTGCGGGACTAAGGGGACTATCTATAAGTTTGTTATAAATTCACACGAGAGTCACAATACTCTCGTGTTTTAGATCGATCATAATTTTGACTTCTATGATAACTTGACCATGGACTTGGAAATATTTTGTATCAAACTTGATCGCTTTCATCTGGAATTGCATCCTCAGCCATCAATAGCTTTCGAAGGACATTAACAGTGACATTTCATCCTGTTTGTCTAATGAAATATATTGCGGTGGTGGTTGCAGTAATGAAATTCAGTAGGAAATTCATATAAATCTTGCCGACAATTGAAACGGATACTTCAGTAAGAACTAGTCGAAATAATACGTAGGCGTCACAATAATTTAATAAATCATTTGGGACCTATTCATCTTTTTCATTTTCAGTAATAGATCGAAAAGCTTGGTTAGTACTTATAGACTTTCGATATCAAAAACAAAGCTACCTTTGCCATGATCAGGTCTTGGAAGGGTGACCAAATCATTGTGATCTTGAACTCCTTCGTGCTTCGGAATTCAGGTCGAGCCGTTGGTCTCGATTGCCATTGCAACCGTTTCTACCCAACACTTTTCGATGGGCCAGCCATCCGCAGTTGGCCAGCGCGGTGGTGTTACGGCCCAATACTCCTCATGTGTTTCTGCAAGAGGAATCTCTGTGACTCTGCTTTGAGACAAAAGGCGAGGGCGAGTTCACCGTACCAAGGTTGGCTAGTCTCCTTCAAGTGCTAATCAAGATTGTTTTAGGGTAATGCAGGCATTTCTGGTATGTGCTACACCCACCTACCGTCTTGCCAGCGGTGGGTGCAGTCCGTGAATGGATTTCCTCCTCGTGAACAAAAAAAGGGACTCATCACTTATAGGAGTAGGTTTAGCTATTATTGTACAGTTTTCGAAAAATGTGTGAATAAATAAAATCTTTAGCAAAGAATATAAGAGTGATTGGTACAACTAGTAAATTAAACGGTTGTTTCACATCAGTTACTTTATATTGTAGCCTCTTAAGGCGCTAAAGAGTCATGCTCCTTAATAATTTTATTCAAACATAAACAATTTCCATTTCCCATCATGCTACCTAATAATCTAGTAACAAATATAAAGCACAGCGGAGTTGAAGACTTAATTAGCGATCGCTATGGGGCTCCGCGCACGCGCAGGTTTATCTTATCTGCGCGCACGACTCGCCGTCCGCGCGTGAACTACCCACCAGATTTATGAACGCCGCTCATGGTTTTATGAGTGCCGCTGATTTTATGAGCGGTAAATATTGTTTTGTAATACCTTTTCATTGGTGAAAAGTATTTGAATGTTATATAGAAAACATATCTGGAAAAATCAAAATTGTGTAATTTACAACTGATATTAACTTTCAGATTCACATTTATAACAAGCCCAAATTATGTAGCTTATGCCATACAAGTTACGAACACTAAATGACGGGTCGGACACCACATAGAAACGCCAATTCATCAAACTAATGTAAACTTTTTATAAAAAATTTTACAAGTTATTCATCACCAAGAAATGAGTCCATAGTCCATACGACAAAGCAGTCTTAATCCTTGTTGGCTGGTAATTTTTACTCCTCTTTTGAAGGAACATTGAATATAAAATAATCTAACCTATCAGATCGTTCATACCTACTCATAAATATTGTATCATATCACATGCAAAATTACTGAAAAATGCAGCACTCTGTGACTTAGATATATAATTGTCATACGTTTCAGAAATCTATAATTTGTAAGTTTTCTTTATGGACACGTTTACAATATCTTGTCATGCATTATACTTTCCTAGTCATGAGGAGCAGGGGCTGTAATACTACCAAGCAGGCCCAATGCGGGCTGGTAGAAATTATCACAATAGCGACCGGGACCAACGGATTAACATGCCTTCCGAAGCACGGAAGAGCGCGATATCGCAAAGTTTTCATCACCCATCCACGACCTGACCATGGAGAAGGTATCTTTGTTTTCGTTCGAAAGCCAAAGCCAAAGCGTCAGCGAGCTCCCTAATTATACTTTACTCTAAGGTAAAATATTGTATTTCTGATCTCCAGGTCTCATAACCAGCTTACCTACACCTACCTACTTCGTTGTGGTCGGGCAGCAGGCAGGAGAAACCCAGGAGGAGTAGTGATACCTTTCACTACAGCGCTAACCCAATGTGGTCTGATGAACTTGTTTGTGATGCATCAAGTCTCCATTAATTAGAATGAGGAAGTTATAGTAGCTATGAGTAAAGAATAACGAATCGTCGCCCATCCTCAGCCCATGTACGTCCCACTGCTGGGCTTTCCTCATGGAGAAACATATGAGGAGTAGGGACCGTAAAACCACCATGCTGGCCCAATGCGGGTTACAATAGCTACCGACCGAGACCGACGGCTTAACGTACCTTCCGAAGCACAGAGGAGTTCGAGATCATAATGTTGTGGTCACCTATCCAAGAGGAGACAATGGCGACGGTAGATTTGTTTTCGATATCGATAGCCAAAGCGTGCTAACCACTACGCCACGGAGCTCCTTGATTAACGAATGTTCAAAGGCTTTTGCACACGAAACGCATTTGCATGCTACCATCTATGAAGTTCTTCAGCCGACAGTCGAAAGATTTCGGCTCCTATCATTTCTAGAACCCAACTAGTAGTTCTCTGAATAACTAATTAATCTTTTTCTGAGTATATCTATACAGATTACAACTAAATCATACAATTTACCACGCTTTAAAATCAATGCGCAAGCCGCTTGCGTGCGCGCAACCATATTTCCAATGTGGACATATTGAGTTATCTTAATTAGCGGGAGGTGAACCACCACAGGCGATCCAGTTTAGATATAATAATGCGTATATAAAGCTGGCTATATACACATACTGTATATTAATTACACTGTTATACATAACAGTTTGTTTCCCGTGGCTCGGTCGGCGGGGAGTTTGCTTTATACTTTCTATGCCATGTAGGGATTCTCAAGTAATTTGTTCTTAAAATTAGTCTGTTAAACCTAGGGTTGTCTACCACTCTCAGAAAATAATTTATATTACACTTTTTGATTCTCTTATGATAATCTCTAACCAATCTAAAGACTAGTGATATAGTTGTACCATGTACCAAAATCTCATGGAAAAATAGGAAATAAAAATTTGTACTGGGGAAATAGGACAACACGATCTTGATACTATTAAATTTTAACATTTTTTAGTAGTATTTCTATGAATGACATAAGGTACGAGGCTTACACGATTACAAATTTAAGCATTGACTACTGTTTACATTAAATTATGAAAAATAAAAGGGGAAGATTGAAATGGATATTATTGCATTGCTGGAAATGTTGGTGTCTATAAAATTATAAAAAATAAATATATTCTGACATTTACGTAGCCCAGCTTATTGTCAGTAATTGTGTTATGAAGAAACAACAGATAAATAAATATACATAGTAGTTACTCGTATATACATACTTTTATTCGTGTTTAATATTTACATAATTTCTAAAATATACAAAACAGAAGAACAAATAACTGTATTCATCACACAATCATTTATCCCCACTGAGAATCAAACCCAGAACCTCTCTAGATAGCGACACGGAGGTTATAATAGTAAAATTCGCAACATGAGTAGCCTCTACACGGTCAGAGAATGAGACAGCAATATGATGAAACAGATTTTCAGACAGATTTTCAGACAAGAGAAATAAACTAAAAAAAAATATTAATCTTTTATTCCATTCAGGTTGAATTAAATTTGCAAATCTCTAGCACGAACACAAAACTTAAGAATATACAAGTTCGGAACTAGGGAATGATTCAAAAAACTGCATTTCTTGCTTCTTATCAGTTGAAGAGGACGATTCAATAATTCAGTTATAATTAAGAAGCGTTCTTCAATCATATAAATGTTAATATCATGCACAATAAAATCGTATTCAATTTTCTTTACTTTAGAGTTGTGCTCGCAACGTCTGTAAAGAAGTTTATTTATAGGTTTGGCAACATTTGATTACATTAATACAAAAAAACTAAAAGCTTGACATGCTGTCACGCAAGATATACTTTGATAATAGTCAGTGATATAAAATAATAAAGTAAAATAGTATCAAAACTTTCGACCCGCCTTACCGAATTTAAATTTGATTTTGCGATTGCGTTTGTTCTACGCTTTCTTTTTCGATAATATTTCAATACACATTTAATAAATTTTAATTTTAAATTTTTTACAACAAAAAATATTACAGGGAAAATCAAAATGTAAACAACGTTTGACAAGTCATTTGATAGATGAGCAAAGACAATAATTTGGTGTAGTTATGTCAAAATAATAATTGCATGTTTTTTCAAATGCTATGAGATTCTGGTAAACCTATAATCACACGTATTTAAGGGTTCGACTACCAGCAAAAAGATATGCCTATTTTAGTACCTAGTCATTCTAAGGTTTATGTAAGATATTCGCTGTTGTGGCATTAGACACTTCTAGTGATGTCAAAATTACAAGGTACTTAAATATTCATATCTTTTTGCTGGTGCCTGTACTTACCTACCTAGCATAGACAACCTAGTAACAAGGTGTAAGCTGTTCCCAAAGGTGTAAACAGAGGGGTTAACACATCGAATTCCAGAACCTTCCAATGATTTGTGTTATTATATGAGCGTAAAGTAGCCTTATCTAACAATAATAATCACAAAACTACATTAAATCTTACTTCATTAGAATCTTAACGTAATAACTTAAACGAGAAAATTAAAAAAAAACATATATCATCTTTAACATAACTAACCGTTTAGACGCATAGTTCCACCCATTCCGTTACAACGGGGATTTCTAACATTATTTATAACTTAAGAAAACTAAGCTCCATTTTTTATGAAACGCCTAAATTCGGTCCGTCTGGGCGTGCCGTAAATCTTGGTGTATTCGGCGGCTTACCTTACGAGTAATGACTGCAGTCCACCTGGTGAGGGACTGCCATTATTTAGCTATTTGCTCATGCGTTAACTCCTTGCTCAAGTGGTGTGCCATGTTTACGTCTATCTGTATGGGAAGGTCTTTTATTGTATTTGCATTTTCCAAATCACAGTGATTTCACTCCATGTTCAAGTGCGTCTACAAAGCCAAATGCTTATATCTTTATAGGAAGGAAAAACTTGCAAACTGAGGATCATCACCATTTAAAGACTTTTTCTTTAGATGTATTAAGTAAGAAGGATATATTGGATCTGTAGTTACACTGACTGGTACAATTGTTTTCATATATATGGTGGGTTACTGATAAAATTTACTTAATTACTGTCTGTTTTTTGAAATATGTCGTCCAAAATGACATTTAGATCTACTTACAGGAAAATAAGATCGAGATAAAATCTAGATTTTTTTTAATATATTTTTTAACCTTAGAAATTCTTAGACATTTTTCTATGGTTAAAATTTTTTGCAAGACGCCATTAATATGCTTTTAATTAAAATTCCTTTTCTCCAAAACATCAAATGATATTTTGACAATAAAAATATGAAGAAAAATATTGTGCTACGCTTAAATTGAAAATAAACCCTATTAAATGCCAAATAAATGCGACACCTATAAGTCAATAAAATGTTTGGTGACGCCGACCCCGCGTACCACCGTTACCGGCAGTAACTAGCAAGATAATCCGAGTAACAAAATCCGGTCAAAAATTAAGCCGGGCTTGGCTGTTATACAGGAATTAAGGCTCCCATGAAAGGCTTATAATTAACGGTCTAATTAGGAACGCGAGACGCGGTTTATTAGTACCCGGGTTTCGTGACGCGATGTAGTATCGGATTTTGGTACTAGTTTAATTAGATATTTAATACATTGTCCTTTTAACTCGAAGGCGAGGAATGCTACTCGGAAGTCTTACTTGTCGTTTGTTGACAACATGAATAATATCATGGCAAATAAAAAATAATAACGTGAATACGGAAACTAAATGTTTTCGAGCTCCTCAAAGCTACCTTCGCCGTGGTTAGGCCGTGGATGGCTGACCAAAACATTGTGTTTTCGAATTCCTCCGTGGTCCGGTGTCGCTATTGCGACTGTTTCTACCCACCAACCCACAGCCAGCGTGGTGGTGTTACGGCCTATACTCCTCGTGTGTTTCTCTAGGTGGAAGGCCTGTGCCCAGGACGTATAAAGGCTGAGGACAGGACGTCTCCTTCCTCTTTTTTATATATTAGGTACAAAAACATGTAGGCTTACACATTTTAGAAGTGACAATCTTTATTTCCTTCTAATAAGAGTCATTTATTGTCAAAACTGGTTACATATTTTTGGAGTCGCCTGTACACAAACTGCTCACATATTACAAGGCAACGAAGGCCATAGATGTGTGTTATTTTGTTATGTTATCATAGGCATACATTTTAATGGAAAATATGGATTTTGATGCCTGTGGCCATGAAGAGAGAGCCGACAGCTTAATGTCACTTAAGATATATAAAAAAGTTTCTATATATCTTGAATAATATTAGGTCCTTACCTATGAAATTGGTGTTTTGTATGGAGATTTTGGTGAATTCTGCATTTTCCATACTAAATTTTTTTCAGTTTTCTTTACAACGACAAATCCAAAGATATTTGGCATCTATCATTAGACAAGCTTTAGTAATATGTGTAATATCACACTTCATAAAAATAATTTATCGTTTTTAAGTGAATGCAAATAAAATGGTGTATTCGGGAGGCACTTAAAAAGAGTTGTCTCCATGTCCAATTTAAACACAATTAAACTTACAACAAATTATCAAAACAAATCAAAGAGCTCAAAAATATAGTCAATTTTAGACGAGGTAATTATTTAGGAATACTCTGAATCTTAATAGTAACAGACAAAATACTAAGAGAGAGAAAATACACTAATTTCATAGGCAAGGACCCAATACTTAATGAAACGTTCACCAGAAAACAGTAATACCTACAAAACTCTTTGGTATTTTTTAAAGGCACATAAAATCCAAAATCGGGCCGCAAGAGAATCGAACCTCACATCCCGCGCGGCCTCGCATGCAAACTTCCTGTTTGGCACGCCAACATGGCTACTTTCCTCAATACCGACGGAGATATATCACTTTATATAATACGTTTTAAGTGTGTACCTATATACTAAGTTGTCGTGAGTGAGTGCCAACATTTAGATCGGTAGTAATAAGTCTTCTATAGAATAACCAATGAGAATAGTCGATGATTTTATTTTGCTTTCATAGGTTTCATAGGAGACGCATAGTTCGTCTCAATCCAAGTTGCCAAAAAGGTAAACAAAAAAGCCGACTTACCGAATTGGTTATTCAATTATCACTCTTTTTATATGGACATTCTCAGACATTCACACCTATCGACTAGTCCCATTTTAAGCAACTAAATGCTGCTTGTGTTACGGATACTAGATGACGGACAAATATATTTAATAGATAAAATACATATAATTATTTAGGATATACATTATATACATATATGTTCATACATGTTCATATAGACTGGAGAACAAATGTGTGAAAATTCATCACCCAAACACTTTGCCTCCACTGGGGATCGAACCCAGGGCCTCTCGAGATGGCGACGCCTTGAGACCGGCGTACAGACCACTCGACCGCGGAGGTCGTCATTGGCACGTAAATATAATTAACGGTAACAATTGTTGGCCGTTTCAATTGATTTCAATTACTTACAGTCATCACAAAACATTTTAGAGATGAAACATTACCTACCTATATTTTGTTTACCTTTTTGGCAACTTGGATTGAGACGTACTATAATTGTGGCCTATTTTTTACATAGAGTAACATAAGTGATTATGTTATGTTATTCTTTGTGTTTGTACCTAATAATAACGGAAATATAACAGCAATCTATATGTTAATTACCTTCACAAAGTTTGGCAAAGAAATGAATGTCTGTTATAATTGGCATTACTATTGCTATCAATATTAGGAATCTCTTAGTAGAGCCTAGGAATTTGAAGCAAGAGTATGCGTGTACGCATTTTGCACTGAGATTAGCAAGCAAGATGTATTTGTCAAACTTGATTTATTATTATAAATATTAATGTTGCTGGTAGCTGAATTTTATTAGCATATTTGCCTTCATCGAAGACAAATTGAAAGTCCTGTTTAATGATATTGCAGTCTAATAAATGTATTTATTTACTTCATATTAAAACATCGCTTAAGTACAAATAGGATTAAATCCATTTATATTATGAATAAAGAGAATTATCATGGCTACGGCTGCTTTCCCGTTTTAGATTTAGAGAAAATATGGTGCCTTCTTTGAAAGTTAAATGAGCTGAACTATTTTTTTAATTCTTAATTATAATTGATACTAAAGTCTGACTTTACACCCACTGTTAGTACCTAGGCACCATCATTTAGTGCTCCTATTGCCTCTGGGCAGTTTCTACATTAGCATTCAAGATTTTATATTGTTAACACATTACTTGCATTTGTTAAATGTTTCAAAAGTTTTTAAATTTATATGTGTACCTACCTACTAAACTATCTTCATAATCTTTATCTTAAAATAAAAGATGGAGATGAATTACGTAAACCATGGTTCAATGGCTTAAATTTTTGATTTAGTAGAATGTTCTTGGAGATTTTTTATAGTCATCTTAATGTAAAAGTTAAGGATACTAAATAAAATAACTAAATACAGTAACAGAATTTTATTTGATGCAAATCCATTTCGCACTATAGCCGACATTGTACAAAAGAATTAAAATATTCGCTTTCGATCATATGATACGTAAACAGGTCTAGTATTACACAATTCTCCACACAATTACAATCATGAAACACAAACATTAAATCATTTCTACACTAGTCCCTCGAGTTTTAAGTATTTCCATCATTTATTACTATTTATTAATAATTACTTTATGTAACATTACTATAAATTGGGCCTACCTAGTATTGACGTATGACAAATGCTTCGGTACACAAAAAGTTACGAATTTAACTCCTGAGCACGTATCCAGTTAAATCAATTATTTTTGTTTAATTCCAAATTTATCGTTTCAATACAGTTTTCTTGACAACATTGTTATATACGTTGAAGCTAGATACATAAATAGTGTATAAGGTATATTTACAATATATAACAAAACTTCTGCCGAGAATATTTTGACGAAGACACTTTCAGACGAAACTGATGATAAATTAGGCAACGTAGTAAAGGAACTTCAAGAGGTAATAATTAATGAGTTGGCGACGCCTCCCACTAAGAGTTTATTAAAAAATTATTTTGGCACTTTGAAGACAAAAGGAAAACTTGAAAGAGCCTCGTCGAAACACCTCCCCTAAATTACAGAAGATAAAATTACGTATATGTTTATAGGAATCCAAAAATATTAACGCTACTGTATCTTAAAATAAATTACATTATACTTAATTTTATATAGCTATTCGTATACTGGGCACAACTAGTTTGATTTTGTCATTTTCATGTGACTATAGATAAACTATTTTACTAAGAATAAGTTAAGCTATCGACTAATAAATGGAATATTTCTTCGTACTAAAGCTTTTGCATTTACGTATTTGGGATCTCCGGTGTGACGTATAATTTCCGATAACTTATAATAATATACAAAAAGTATACAATCTGCGTTAAATTAAACGTATGAGGTTTGATTTAGAAAGTAAGGAGTGCTGTTTAATTTCTTTTAACATTAATTTGTACAATTTAAATTACGCGATATTCTTATGACGCCATAATTTCTTAATTCATGCGTCACACCAGAATATTAAAGTATTGTAAGTTTCCTACTGGTATGTCTACCGTGTAAGTTACGAACGTATACCGACGTTGTACATCAGATTTCTGTTACAAATACATAATATACACTAGATTTAATATTTACATTACAAGTACGTAACACACTCAGTGTAACAGACAGGCTGACGGAATAAAAGAACGTAAATACTTAGAATGTTTACACAACTAAGTATTTCTGGCTTTATTCAGATTGTATGTTATTGGAAGCTGTTAGTGAATGTATAAAATAAAACGGTAAACATTTTCTTAAGAGCTTTTGCAGCTAGTTTCATTTACGACCAATCTAGTTCAAATTAATTGTTTATTTTGAGTTTAAGTAACCGCTTTGGAACAATGAATGTGTTACATAATAACATTAATTTAAAATTCAAATTAGTGCAACCCCACTATCGCGGCTCAGACTATAATAGAATAAATAATATAAAGATACAATACGGCAGTTTTACATTGGATATTAAGCATCACAGAGCACGCTAAATAAAATGTGCATTAAATAAAGTTGGTTGGGAAGTATAAAGAGCTGTAAAGCCCGCCGTCGAAGCGACTCCGCGTTTTGGCAGATAAAGTGTGATTTCGAGTGAGCGATAGTGGGGGCGATTCGCACGATAAATAAAAACACAATTCCATTTGAAGCTCGGAGCTGCGCGGCGTGTCCCGTGTACCTCAGCAGGCGCTCAAGATTTATACACGGAGATGCGGAACAATATATCACGGCCGAACGCGGGAACCCGACCTATTCCTAGCAGAACAGCCACTGTGCCGATGCTACACGATAGCAGATCCCCAGATAGCCCACTACTAACGCCATTCGATAATACTCCCTTCTAGAACTATCTTCATTTCATAATCTTCGTGTCAACTTCTAATAGATACGCCCGTTCGATACTCCCCAGTAATATATTCATTCACAAGTTAAGGTGAGCGATAAATAAGCGGACACCGAACCGCGATTTTTCATCCGAGCCTCATATAATTTATAGTCGACGATGATATCGCGACTGGTTCTTTTATTTGTGAAATAGTGATACGCGGAGTGTGCTCGGTAAGCGTTACTAACGGGAAATTTTGATGATAAATCACCGGCAGTCGATTGCCTAAACGTTCGTGTGGGATGCCGGAAAAATTTATTTGTTAGTCGAATTGATATCTTGATCCAGTGACGTGGTACAGGCCTGTGACGAGGAAGAACCGGGCCGCGGCCCGCTTGTGGAGAAGCGCGCTAAGTCATTGTGTGCCTTCCTACCTACCAAAGCATCGACAACGCTAACACGTGGCGACCATCTGGAACAAAAGAAAAAGCGAAATTAATCAAAATGCCAATTATAAAAAATAATAAGTAGCGTGCTAGACGCGGGTCGGTACAAGCGGTGTGATTACAGATACTGCGAACAGCCGCCAATCAGAAAGGGTTTTCAAGCTTTCATTACACATTTGCCTCACTTATGGTGACTATTGAGCACACAATAATGCCTTCATCTGAAAATACGTCTCCATAAACAAGAGCGGACTTAAAATGCAAATAATTTCGCACGATCCCCATGGGCATGTTAAAACAAACTCAGCATTCTAACAGCTTTCCATTATTTATCGCTTACGCTCACGGAAAGGCGATTTTTTTCAGTTAAAGTTAATTTCTAGCGTAATGCGTATTTGATAAAAGGCTGTATCTCTGGCAGGCAGGCCCCGACGAGCCCGGTCTGAAATTAAGATGTAACATGATGCGAGAACGAGCAAAAGCTGCTAGATTTATTGCTATACCACTTTGCATATGCTGATTTACAAAGACGAAGGACACAGTGCTGAGCGGTTGCGTGTGAGACAGCGATAAATTAAGTGTGCCAAGCGTCACTTTATTCGAATTTGAATTTTACATTGCCTACCTATCAACAAAAATCAAATAAACATGGTCTGATGAATATATATGATGAGCTATAGCCATAACATGTTTCATGGGTAAAAAAAACTTGATTGCTTTTGACATTGCGCAAGACAAAGCTAAACAGTTATAAAATTAATAAAGAAAGGAGTACCTACTTCAATAGATCGATGAATTCTATTACAGATTTACTAGCACTCATTTTTAGTCCGTAACTATGCGGTATTATATTGTATTATCTTTAATTTACAAGAAAATGAATAACACTTTTTCCATACAAAATAAGATACAGTCAAATATAATATCATGAAACCTAGGCTCGTTATCGAATTTCAGGGAGAAAGCTCCGTCACTGACTGTTTCTTTTTTAAATTCTGCAAATACCACCTTAGAAAAGAAGATTAAGCCACGAAAAGAAATGTAATTTTTTTATTCGATATAACAGTTTGATACCGGCAATACTTATAATATGAAGTAACAAATAGCTCTTAAAGACGTCATGTTAGATAAATAGAGACAAGATAAGTTACACAAGATAAGGACGACCTCCGTGGTCGAGTGGTCTGTACGCCGGTCTCAAGGCGTCGCCATCTCGAGAGGTCCTGGGTTCGATCCCCAGTGGAGGCAAGTGTTTGGGTGATGAATTTTCAGACATTTGTTGTCTAGTCTTGGGTGTACATTATATATGTATTATATTATGTATATTCTCAATAATTATATGTATTTATCTATTAAATATATTTGTCCGTCATCTAGTATCCGTAAAACAAGCAGCATTTAGTTGCTTAAAATGGGACCAGTTGATAGGTGTGAATGTCTGAGGATATTTATTTATTATTATTTATTTATTTACCTATAAAGTATTTTTTTATATTTATTGAAAATGAAATAAACATTATCTTCATTGTACTGTCATATAGTTATCGGAATTGTAGTAATCGGTTCACAACTGATTTTTTTTCTGAATTACCAAGAAGGAATTACTTAAGAAAACACATTGTTAGGTTGCATCCACTCTAGCCATTATTATTCTGCTGATACAAGCCATTCGCGAGCGCGAGCGGGACGCCTAGCGACTGTCTGGCGATCCGGACTCAGCAGAAAGAAACATAACAAAATCGTTCGTGCGCACTTCGCCTTAGAATAATATCTTAGTCTGCGCGCGACTTAAAATAAGTATTTAGCATGAATATTTATACGATTTCCGTAAACGAGTTTTGATTTGTGGCCCGTTCGCATTGTGTACGTTTTGTAATCGCCATGCTCGAAACGCAAACACGAAATTAATATTTTCAATGCACTTCTCTTTATTCATTTTATAAAACTTTAAGTTATTGCTTTCGAGCTTTTTTTTTTGAGAAAAGAATGTACTATTTTAACAACGTGAAGGTTTTGGTAAATCTTTTGCTATATTTTGGTCACGACTTCGGACGTTTAGAATTTAGAAACAATAGGAAAATGGCCATTATTTATAAAGTTACATGTCTATTTAATACCATGCTCTAGTTTAATGGGATATAGTGATGCACGAAGAAAAATACTGGCATGCAACAATTAAAAAAAGATACTTATGTTGCTGTTAAGAGCTCCATATCTTTGTCATGACACAAACATTTTCGTATAGAATAATGTAAAGAATGTTTTAATTGCCAAATTAGTAATTTGACGTGGATATAAAAAAACAATACAGAAATATTGCTTACAAGTATTATTTCTTCTACCACCCACTAGAAGCTAAACACGATACATGGACGAAGTGAAAACTCTTTTAAGAGGGAAAAAGGTCCACGTACGACGGTGGGGGGTGAAGGAAAGTAATAAAGAAGTGGGACGCCAACCGAATAATTGATACGATTATGTGTTACTACTACAAAAGAGATAAGGGCTCTAGACATACTGGCACAAACTGGCCATATGACAAAAAAATAAAAAGGTATAGAGCCTCAAAACTCGGATTTGGAATAAAACCTCTTTTTATATTTTATAAGATTTAGTTTTAATTTTAATTGCACGCAAGTAAAATATATCAATTTTTAATAAACAATTTACTCGCTTTTACTCGTATTAATTCTAATTCCAAAACCACCTGAACTATATGCCAAGGGTTTCCTACGTTATTTCGAAAGCCTTTTCGCCGATTTTCGTTTCATCGAAAACTATTGATAGAACACTTATTTGACCGATGCATCATTTCAACGAAACTTTAATTTACCGATGTAGGTAACAATTCACCGAAGACCATTTCTCCGACCGAATCGGTGAAACAGATTTTGAAATAACGTAGGAAACCTCAAAATTCTTATCGGATGACAAGATACTCGAAGCTAATGTTGAGACATCGGGGACGCATGAACGTAGTGAGAAAAAAGAATCCTTATGAATAAGAAAGGAGTATAAGGAATTTATTGTGAAATTTTTACTTCTTTGCATACAAATTATGTTAAAAAAATATTTTTTTTATACCTAATATAAAAAAAGTTTAAAAAATATGAACCAAGTTTTATTTCAAATAATGAAAACTATTTTAGCGTGTGACCAGCGCATTGTAAGTCGTCAACCTCTCACCAAAATATCCTTCTATTTCAGTGACCAGTGTGAACACTAGAACAATGGTGGAAGGGCCACCGCTCCGTCAAGAGCTAGCAGCAGTAAATCTTCGCAGGACGCGCAATTCTCTGAATTACAGCATGCGCCAAGCACCGAACCGACGAAATTAGCTCCGGAGATAAATTGAAGGCGGCCGCTAAATAAATTATTTGGGAAAACCGAGAAAAAACGGGCGTCTTCCCTTGATAAGGGTTGGACCGCGCGAATAATGAATATCGACCGAGTTGCGCAACTTTGTAATTATTGTGGCGGTTGAGCGGCACAGTGTACACGCGGCCTAAATAGATGTTCAATTGTTTATTTCAATAATGACATTACATTCGAATAAATAATGAAGAAAACCAATTTAAGTAAAGGACATGTAAGTTTCTTCGTTTGTTTAAAGTTTATGAAAGATTATAATGAACACCAATGACAATAACAAAATTAAACAGATCAACGCCTTGGGATAATTGTGATGATCTTAATTAGAGTAAAAAGAGCCACGATAATAGCTTTGATTATGTTCTTCTGGCTGTATAAGGACGCAAGAACAACTATAAAAATTAAATACAGTTTTCACTGATGCAAAATCCAGAGATGGAACTTAAATTATAAGCTATTTTAAATGTGTATATAAGCTATAAGTCAAAAGACAGAAATACTATTTTTTTGCCATTCGAAACAGTTTCCAAAACACTAGTTTCGAAGGGAACTTGGCTAATTACATACACATTGAATCAACAATAGAATAAAGTACAATATCTTAAAATAAGACATCAGTTAAGAAAGTAAGTAGCGAAGTAAGTTTGTGTAGTTTATTACACATTAAACACATGAGATTGTGGTTTTTTATCTTAATTAACACGTCAATGTTGCCGTCCCATTCAAATCTGAGTTAATTGTTTAAGCTGGGCAGTTAAATTATCACTTAACACTCGTTAGCGGAATTCTCACGCTATAATAACGGTTTAAGTTTAAGTAGATAAGATGTCATTAATAAGTGTGTGACTAGAAATTTTTAAGGAAGTTTTATGTGTTATTTTATTATTAAAAAAAAATAGTACAATATATTGCTTCAAGCAACCTCAGATTGATAATAATTGATAAGGTAAGATAATAACATTGCTTTAAAAAAATCGTCTTTTGAATTAAGTATTTGTTTACGATTGAAGCTAGGTACTTGAATGAATATTTCTTTTTCATTAAATGGTAACTGATCGCCCCTTCCTTAGGCATCATATAAATTTTATTTGGTTAATTTTATTAGCCTGAGTTTTCCTTCCAGAAAATACTGAGGTACCTATGTACTTAATAATAAATTAATGTAATTTGTTCAGATATTTTTTTCTAATACTCTGTAATATTCGAAAATCTCAAATTAACTTAATTCAAAATCTAACCCTTCACTACTCTATGGGGTAACATTAAAATCTAATCCACAAATAAGAACACAATTGCATTTTTATTTTTAATGGCGACCGCGCGGAACATCGCATTAAAATGATTACGATTACTGGCATCAAATATTCAAGTGATTTTTCTTGCTTACCGCGCGTAAAGGGTTGTAACACCCTTTCTTTCAACAGGATTAATCTTAGTTGTGTATTCGGGATCCAGCGCAATAAGAAAGATGCATAGGTGGGCTTAGAAGGGGCTGGAATGGCAAATTGTCTCAGATTCCCACCCTCACAATCGGGATAAGGATTTTATTACATTCGTTAACGCATATTAGATTAATGTGTAAACGTTATATTTATATGTAAATTTGGATACTGTCGCCATGGGATTTATCGTTGAGCGTTTGTTTCAACTAGAGAAACATAAAAAGATTTAATTGCAAATAAGTTTTTTAACGTTTGTTGCAATTTATTACTTTGTTTTAACCAAAAAGAATATTGTAAAACTCATGAAAATAAAAAAATACACAGAATTAGATAGGCGGCTAGAATAAATCGCCGCTTTTAAAAGATTTTAAGTAGGCGTTATTTAAAATAAATTCCTTTAATTTTAAAAATAGAACGTTCCGAACAAAACACGAGCTGAGGTCCCGGCCATATATCGCCTCTTTGAAATTTGGGATCCATATTTAAAAAGTCTTGGCGGGGGTCGGCCCACCCCACCTGCGTGGAGTGGCCATCAATCCATCCCCTCGCGGTCCGTCCGACCCGTACACCGCCCGTTTTGTCTATTGTTTGCGGATCGCTACGTTTGAGGGTTAATATAGTACCGTGTTCCACAAAACATAATACCATAGGAATGTGAATCTTTTTTTAATTGTGCACCGACTATGACAATGTAAATAACAAAACAATGAGACGGATTTTTTAAATTTTAATTAGAATAAAATTACTGGACGGTTTCGAAGTTCTTTTTTTTTCTATTCGTGTATACCAAGTAGGTACGACTAGGTAATGTAATTGGTTATGGTTGGAATAATAAAATCAATTCAAAATAAAAACTGATATTATAAAAATCCAAACAAAAGTCTGCGTATCTGTTAGGCATAAGATAGGTTAGCAATTCGTCTTCTTTAAAATTTATTGCATAATATTCTAATACAATTTCGCGCGCAAGCCATATTAATATTAAAGGGTAGATACACAAGAGATTTTTTCCCTTGCCACCCCTCCCCCCTCCACGGCCATATATCAGGATTTTGGACGGGCGAAGCTAAAATTTTGGACGGTTTAAGCCGGGCGTAAATTTCGCGAAACATGACACGATGGAAAAAATCCGACCAAAAAGTTACTTCAAACATTTGCTCGTGTTAGGGATAGAAATGAAATGAAATTTATTTTAATAATGTTTTTTTTTTTCGTTTTTACCAATACAAATGTTCTTGAACTTTGTAATGTTTAGAAGTGACCTACATAGAATTTAGATTAATTACATAAAAGAAATATTGTTATATTGACGATTTCTGTACTCCGGTCTCAAAGAGCTCGAGAGGTTCTGGGTTCGATTCCCGGTGGGGGCAAATGTTTGTGTGATGAATACAGGCATTTCTTCAGTCTTGGATGTTTATTGTATATTTTCTTAATATTTATATGTATTAATATATTTATTTGTCTTCTAGTATCCGTAGCACAAGTAGCAAAGTTGCTCAAAATGGGGCTAGTTGATAGGTGTGAATGTCTGTGGATATTTATTTATTCAACTTCGCTGATTGTAATAACATAATTATATGATTTATTTGCTTTTATGGCGCTTTCTGTCATCTATTTCACAAAAAGCAAGCATATGTCGGCATGTTGAACTTTCACACTCAACAGATTATTTTTATTTTTGGGTTGGCTAACGCATGCGGCGTGCGCAGACTGATCACCTTTTTTTCTTGTTAACTGTTTCTGACAATTTGTTATGTGCTGCCATTAAGGTAAGCATTTGAGGGTTCAATCTATTTTGGGCACTACTCACATCATTATACGTGCTCTATTAGTAGTTACGACGTTCAATAATGTCTCTCGTTATTTGATTTAAAACCTCGTGAGACTGGCAACAAATAATGTAACAAAAAAATTAAAATGCGCTTTTGAACTGTAAAAAATAGACTTAATAACTTTTAGACATGAAACCAGAAGCTATCAAAATGCAGATAGGTGGAATAAATTAAAAAGCAGACGACAGAAAAAAGTTGAGAAAAAATAATTTCGCTGCCAAATATTGGAACGAGAAAAACTATTTAATCCGAAAACTTTTGTAGGTTGGTACGGCGTGATAAATCAGCGAGTCGTCGCCGGCTTCGATGCCAAGGAAATAAGATGAGGTCGAGTTGGCAACGCCGCCGGACGGTGCTGCCTCGTATGCATGATCAGTCATTGTTGCAACACTCGACAATTTGCCGAGATATTGTCACAGACACGATTTCCATTCGAGATCGCTTAAGGAATTCTGAATGAATACACCTGCATAAATTGAGCTTACCACGCAATTATTCCTAGGTAATTTTCTCACAATAAAAGCTAGAATAGAAGTGCTTGTTATTTACTAAATAAACAGTTTTTCTACTTTTTAAGGAGATTCATAAATTTAAAATGTTAACACAATGTAAAGTCATCCTAACTTGTCATAATTGGTAAATAATCTTGGCACTACTTTTTATTGAATTTATTACGTTTAATAGAGTGTCTGCAATAACTGAAATGTTGACTTTATTATTATATTAATTTTAAATGAGTGATTTCGTTAAAATGTAGTGCTAAGATTGTTAACCAAATAGGACAAGTTAGGATGAACAAACTTTAGATAACAAATTTCACATTATAATTTTAAATATATATTTAAAATAAAAAAAATCATGGCCCGAGTGAAAATAATAGTACATAGTTAGGTAATAGGTATTTTTTAAGAATGTCGAATGGAATGACATTGATTTCCACGTCCGCATCTTTAATTTTCATCATGATCCGTTATTTTATTATTTAACGTGAGAAACGTGAGCACCAATAGTATGGTTCGCATAAAACTGTTGTGTTTTAGTTCGAGGAGAGTCGCAGTTTGCACAGTGGTCGATCGCAGGCACCTCGTAAATCCGAATATGATTTGTTTTCACCTCATGTCGTGCGGCCTCCAACCGACTTTGTAGGCAATGCGCACTCTACACAGCTGGTAAATCAACACGTCTTTCTATTTATTCTATACTTAATATTGGGTCCTTACCTATGAAATTGGTGTTTTTCTTCTCTCTTAGTATTTTGTTCGTAAATATTAAGTTTCAGAGTATTCTTAAAAAATAATTACCTCCTCTAAAAATAGATCTTTTGATTTGTTTTGATAATTCGTTGTAAGTTTTATTGTGTTAAAATTTGACACGGAGACAACTCTTTTTCAGTGCCTTCCGAATACATAATTTGATTTGCATTCACATAAAAAAGATAAATAATTTTTAAGAAGTGTGATATCACACATATAGCTAAAGCTTTTCTTATGATACATGCCAAATATTATTATCTTTGGATTTGTCGTTGTGAAGAAAACTTAAAAAACTTTAGTATGGAAAATGCAGAGTTCCCCAAAATTTCCATACAAAACGCCAATTTCATATGTCAGGACCTAATATTATGGAAAATGTATTTTAAATTGTAAAGAAAAATACTTTGTTTTATTTTTTTGTTACATTAATTACAGGGATAGGATTATACATTTTTCCGTTTGTTAAATATATAAATTGTATTTAGCAATAAAAGTATTAGAAGTAATACGAAGCGCTTGAGAATAACTGCAATATTTTGGTGTTGAATTTTTACGCAAGAAATATTATATACACTAGTCACCTTCAGTATAGCTCAACCTTATATATAACCTTCGTCCAGCAAATTACATACTTCATCCCAACAAATAGTGAGCACGAAAACAATTTCCCAAAGATTACCGGGACTCCCTGGACGGTATATTACGTTGGATCACGTGATCTGACCATAAACCATTTTTCACTATCATTATTTAGTGTGGCTCTCTTCACACTTTTTATTTCTCCCCATTTCTATGGAAAAATAGGAGCTTTGAACATTGATCAAAGTCAGAGATGCTCGTTACCGAAATCACGTTTATCATATATCACATTAGTCTAAGGCTTTAGTTAGGTTTTCTTCGGTGTGTTGAAACGTTATAACCACCTTCTTGTATTCAAGGGACTTAGTATTGTAAAACACGTAGTGTAGGTCTAATTTTCCTTGAGGAACCTTGGATATTAGACGAAAATCTTAAGGAAAGTAGTATAGAGAAGTCGCGAACCACACACGACGAATTACGAGCGTACCAGGGACGCGGTCTTGAGTTATGTGACCGCGATATATAATATTTATGAATTATGTTTCAGACTTTAGAAAAAGTGGTTTAAATTCTGGATGCGAAAGTTTAAAGAGATGAAAATTCGAAAAACAGTACGAAGTAATTATGCAAGTGAGCTGTAAATTTATATTTTGTTGACATTGACATGTATCATAATTTTAGGTAGAGTAACCCTTACGCTATCTAAACATGTTTAAATTTGTATGGAATCATACGACTATTTTAATATCATTACTTAACCCAATCATTTGAATAAACTGTAGGATTTTTATTAAAAGTAGGTGTGCTTATGAAATGAATTTACATTCAGCTCCAAAGAATGAAGGTAAAGTTTATTCATTTAAAATCTTAGTAAACACACAAATAAGATTACAATTTGTTTCAAAACGGTCGCAACACAATACCTAGTAACCCTAGCATATAAATATTTCTGTAACTCATTTGTATTTCTCAATTTAATCCATGTAGTTTTACAGTGGTAGTATTAATAATGATGTCGGCGCATTCTAGCCCAATTTGTCACTATGGCAATATTTTTAGCAATTCTTGCCACATTCTTGCCACATTGTTTCAAACAATTTAATAAAAACTGCATTAGTCTTTCGATATTCGATAGTTCATAAACCTATAGGAAATAATTACCTATAGAAAATGCTAGTTTTCTTATTCAGAAAATTAATGAAAGTTTAATTTTCAAACGTTATGAACTTATGTTAGTTTTTATGTGACTTGCATTGGTATTTGCGAACAATTTTGGAGAACAATTTTTAATCGCATTAAAATATTTTCATAATAGATAATCATAGAAATTTGTAAAAAGTATTCATACTATTTACTATTATTTTGTTCAGAAACAGTTATTTTGTTCTAAATTCGAAACTAATTGTTTTAAATAAAATTCCTCTAAATAACATAACAAATTCCTTGCAGTATACTTCTTCCTGAAGTAAGCTATGTTAGTTGTCATCACTAGCCGAGGTTTGTCAACAACAAACAAACAGAAATAGGTTTTGTTGACACGTTTACCGCGACGCCGGCACCGCCGGTATGTTTTAAAATTATAAAGCACCTTGTAGAAATGTTAGTGTATGAGAGCTCCATAAATAAATTGTGGATCCAATGATTTTAAACTTGGTTACATAGCATAGCATTTATTGATCACCTAACGAAATGGTTATGACAAACACATTCATAGCTACATTCTCTTACGAACATCTTACAAATCTACACTGATATTTTTTCGTAAACTTTGACTTTCGATATTGAAAACAAAGCTACCTTCGCCATAGCCAGGCCGTGGATGGGTGACCAAATTTTGTGATCTCGAACTCCGTGCTTCGGAATTCACGTGAAGCCAATCCCTATTACTATCACTATAATTTGCAACCGTTTCTACCCACCAATCCGCATTGGACCAGCGTGGTGGTGTTACGGCCCATACTCCTCAAGTGTTTCTCCATGAGGAAGGCCTGTGCCCAACAGTGGGACGTATATAGGTTGAGGGCGATGCCTTAGCATGCACTGTTTAGCGTAGTAGGTATATGATATTGAAATCTCTTCTCATTCTGGATACTTAATTCATATTTTTCATGAATTTTTAGTCACACGCCCGTCAGTAATTTGAAAGGAAAAGGAAAAAGTCGAAACAATTATACAAGGTTACTATCATACGTAACAAGGTCTAATTTGGTTTGATTAAGGTTAGCTATACCACTGGCAAGATTAAATTAACAATGTGGTCAGGATAATAAAAAAAATACATTAAGTAAAAAAGGTTTCCTCTCAAGAGATGGATCGCTTGGATGAATGTAAAAAAGACTGCCGCACTCCAGTCCGAACGAGTAACTAGTTTCTGTGGATATTTGTCTAAGCAGACACAGTTGGGAAGGGGACATATAACTGTGTAGGCCGACCGAGCACCGAAGACTTTACTGTGATAAGTTTCAACAGATAAAAAACGTTTTACTAAGCATAGTCGTCGAGGGCCGCTGGTTCCAATTTCAAAAACTCGAATAAGAAAATTATTTTTATGTTCATTCGTCTTTTTTAATTTCACATAAAAAAGGTACATCACGCCTCTGTCTGATAGTGGTCTGATATGTCTAAGTCCGGACACCCCGGGCACAGTGTGATGCAAGCAATAGTCATAACAGGCTGTGTAAGACTCACTTGCAGGAAATTAATTTTTTGACATGTCAGCCATACAAGAATTGTCAATTACTAAATCTAGTTTTAAAGCTCGATTTAAATATCCTGCAAGACGCCCTAAATCACTCAGAATAAAATAACAAGCCAATTTCAGACAGTCTATTAAATTATTAGGTCCTTACCTATGAAATTGGTGTTTTGTATGGAGATTTTGGGGAATTCTGCATTTTCCATACTAAAATATTTTCAGTTTTCTTCACAACGACAAATACAAAGATAATAATATTTGGCATCTATCATTAGACAAGCTTTAGTAATATGTGTAATATCACACTTCATAAATAATATTTATCGTTTTTAAGTGAATGCAAATAAAATGATGTATTCGGGAGGCACTTAAAAAGAGTTGTCTCCGTGTTCAATTTTAACACAATTAAACTTACAACAAATTATCAAAACAAATCAAAAGAGCTCAAAAATATAGTCCATTTTTAGGCGATGTAATTATTTTTTAGGAATACTCTGAATCTTAATAGTTACAGACAAAATACTAAGAGAGAAAAAAAACACCAATTTCATAGGTAAGGACCCAATATTTGCATCCAAATACCTCGATATTTAGCGACTACTGCTTTTTAATTCGTTTCTTGCTATAAATGTAAGTTATTTTAAAACAGATCCTTGAATGTCGCGCTGGTGGCGCCGCCCTACCGAGGGTTTGTCGGAGTTACGCGCGTAAGAGCGCAACAAGAATAATACAAAATGTTTTTCATTTTCTTTATGTGACCCCCGGCAGTCGTAAAGGCATTAAGCGTGACCAAAGTTTTGTTTGATACGAAAGATATAAGTATGAGCGCATTGTTCTGGCGGTAGTGCACCTCCAAAATGTTATGGCCTAAGTTTGATATAAGTATTTATCTACGGCAAGCTTACAAGCTGAGCGGTTAAGGTCTAAAAAAATGTAAAATAAATACCTATTTTATTATTATTAGGTCCTTACCTATGAAATTGGTGTTTATATGAATTTGAGGAGGATTTGCCATTGATAATGCAACCTTAACTCGATTCTACACATTCCACTTTATTTTACCATTTATTATTTTAATAATAACAATAATTCATTTATTATTTCTCCATCAAACAGGGGATTTTGGGGATGTTTGCATTTTACATACTAACTTTTTATCAGTTTTCTTCGCAACGACAAATCCAGAGATAATAATATATGCCATGTATCGTTAGACAAGCTTTAGCAATATGTGTGTAAAACGTACGCTTGATAAAAATTATTCATCGTTTTTATGTTAATGCAAATCAAATGATGTATTCGGGAGGCAGTTAAAAATAATTGTCTTTGTGTCTAATTTTAACACAATTAAACTTACAAAAATTATCAAATTAAATAAGCTCAAATATATGGTCTATTTTTAGAAGAGGCAATTATTTTATAAGGATGTTCTGAAACTTAATAGTTACGGACAAATTGCTAAGACAGAATAAAAACACCAATTTCATAGGTAAGGACCCAATATTTGTGGTAGTCGGGGCTGCTTGGCATCACTGCGACCTATTAAGATCTATTGTGACCAGCCTCCTATGTAAGTTCTAGATTCAGTAGCACAAGAAGTGCATTGGTGTTTCACGCTCTTGTTCGCAGAATCTGCAAGTGTCAGTTTCCTTTAGCTTCATGTTATAAAGGTGTCTGTTTTACTCGCAGTGACCAGTCAAACTCCTAATCATTACGCTCAGGTTCCTCCTGTTGAGCTTTAATAGCTCGTCAGTGCGTTTGCATGTGCCAAACACCACCAGGAAGGCCCATTTCGAATTAGTGAGTAAGACAGAAAAAATAGTCACCCATCCAAATTTCAAATACAGCGAAATTCCATTGTTTTCGATATTAAACCCAGAGCTTACAAACATTTGCGAAAACTCGCTCCTCAAGATTCATGTAGTAAGTTACCTATTCAATGATTCCATAAGAACTCAATAAGAGCAATAAGGAAAAACAGCACAACACAACTAAATACGAAAATGATATCAGACGAAGACGATGAAAGGAATCTCATTACTCTCATACAACGCCAGCTATTCGATATATTACGACGCATTCATTCCTGTGATATTTATTTCCAAGTAAATACGAGCAAAGCGATCTTCTATAGAAACAAATCGCGTAGAATGGTTTCCCCTGATTGTGGGAGAATAGTAACATGTGTAAGGGTGTTTGTCACGATTCGTGATTCTAGGAGGGTAGCTACTGGCTCGTACTGAAAGTACTTCATTAAACCGTTATTGTAACTTTTTCAGATGTTTTTTTTAAACACCCCAAGAGGATAACAAATAAAATAGGCTACTAGGAGTGGTTAGTACGCTTTGGCTTTCGATTGAAAACAAAGCTACCTTCACCATGGTCAGGCCGTGGTCCTCCGTGCTTTGGAAGGTACCTAATTTAAGCCGTTGGTCCCGGTCGCTATTGCGACTGTCTCCACCCACCAACCCTCATTGTCACTAACCCTTATTGTCACCAACCCGCATTGGGCCAGCGTGGTGGTGTTACGGCCCATACTCCTCATGTGTTTCTCCGCGAGGAAGGCCTGTGCCCAGCAGTGGGACGTATACAGGCTAAGGAAAATAAGTACTAAAATATATACTTCATTACTAACATAAATATAGATATATACTAGTAATCATTTTGTGTGGACGGACCTAGAGTTAGAGGAAGACCAAAGAAGCGATGGATTGAATGCGTGAAGAATTATATGAGGACAAAAGAAGTGGATGCTGAGCTGACAAGTGACAGGGGAGAATGGAAGAAGAAGACATGTTGTGCCGACCCCACCTAGAGTGGGAAAAGGGCAAGAAGTAGAAGAAGACTAGAAATCATTTTGAATAAAGCTAGTAAAGTAGGTCGCTGAAGCAATCCTGATCATTTCCATATAAACAATGCTATGAAAATGTTTATTTTTAATTCAACTTTGAGAAAAAAGAGCAGATGGTACGCGGTGATGACATTAAAAAAGTTTTTTTTTCTTTTACTTAAGTTAATCATTGTTTCGAGTACCCAAACCACTATAATAACAAGTCTGTGACAAAATGGCACGTTTCAAAATTCCCACGGGATCCGTGCAAGTGGCAGACTGGGGGTTTTTTACCACATTTAGATCTGGTCTAAAAACCACATGTCGTCAAGGTCACCGACCTTAGATACAGGGGTCATAAATCTGTCAGCGCATGAGATTCTCATATACTATATCTACTAACAAGTATAATTTATATATCACGCCACCTAATTAGTAAGGCGTTGAGTAGGCGTGACTAAAAATAATTGTTTTAATGATATATGGCGCTTCGTAGTGAATAATGTGTAATGATGTCAAATTATAATTTGTGTAAGCAAAAACAATAATATTGAATGAATTTTTAGATTTATTGTTATAACTAACGTTTCTTTTATGTTGGGTCCTTACCTATGAAATTGGTGTTTTTATTCTGTCTTAGCAATTTGTCCGTAACTATTAAGTTTCAGAACATTCTTATACAATAATTTCCTCTTCTAAAAATAGACTATATATTTGAGCTCGTATTATTTAATTTGATATTTTTTTGTAAATTTAATTGTGTTAAAATTAGACACAAAGACAATTATTTTTAACTGCCTCCCGAATACATCATTTGATTTGCATTAACATAAAAACGATGAATAATTTTTATTAAGCGTGTTCATACACATATTGTTAAAGCTTGTCTAATGATACATGCCAAATATTATTATCTCTGGATTTGTCGTTGTGAAGAAAACTGATAAAAAGTTAGTATGTAATTTGCAGACATCCCCAAAATCTCCATACAAAACACCAATTTCATAGGTAAGGACCTAATATTAAGGTTACTTCAAATTTTTTTAATATTCTTCATTCATCGGTGAAGAATATGAAAAAACTATGAAGATTCCAGTGAGAAATCTTGTCTAGAGAAGAATTTTATAACCATCACAGCAGCTCTCGGCTGTTTTATTAAGACATTCTTCATTAGTTTTATAGTCCATACGAAGTCCATAGTAGTTTCATACGAATTAAATTATGAATCAATTTTATACATCAGCAGATTATTTTGTATTGTTTTGGCTTTCGTAGCTCTAATATTGGGTCCTTACCTATGAAATTGGTGTTTTTATTCTGTCTTAGTATTTTGTCTGTAACTATGAAGATTCAGAGTATTCCAAAAAAATTATTACCTCGTCTAAAAATAGACTATATTTTTGAGCTCTTTTGATTTGTTTTGATAATTTGTTGTAAGTTTAATTGTGTTAAATTGGACATGGAGACAACTCTTTTTAAGTGCCTCCCGAATACATCATTTTATTTGCATTGAAGGGTGATATTACACATATTACTAAAGCTTGTCTAATGATACATGCCAAATATTATTATCTCTGGATTTGTCGTTGTGAAGAAAACTGATAAAATGTTAGTATGTAAAATGCAGAATTCCCCAAAATCTCCATACAAAACACCAATTTCATAGGTAAGGACCTAATATTAGGAAGCAGGAATAGCACAAAATTCCGACAAAAGTTTTAGATGAGTTAAATAATAATGAAGTAAAATCTCGAAACAATTTTTTTACACCAAAAAAGCTACGAAGTTTATATTTGAAAAATCAAAAGAAAATTACTTATTAAGCCTATCGATTTAAACGGCGAAATTCCCGTCAATCGGCCAGGGAGGCGCCTGCGTTTAATGGACTAACTTGGGCAAGAATTCCCTTTGGGCGTAATTAATTGGATACAAAGAGTTTGTGTAATTTTAATGTAAAGTTAAATAATTTTCCTGCTTGTATTTCAGTAACAAAGAAAATAACGTGCTATTGGGTAGAAAATAAGCTTGCTTTTTGTGTGCATTCAAAGTAAATGATAGGAAAAATATAGTGAATTCCAAAAATTGTGTTTCATTTAATTAAGTTAATATATATTTTAACTATAAACACTGTTCGTTCATAATAAATAACTTAATATCTACCAATTTGTTTTATTATATATTTAACAAAACCTATAAACTTAAAATAATTTTTGTTTATCCGAATTTTACACAAATACTACATTGAAGCTTAGGTATAGGTTCTATTATTACCTATTTTAGATTAAAGATTTTTACACTACCAACATTCTTGATAGTGTAAAAAGTTTTTACGAAATCAAGAGGTCTTGGGTTCAATGCTCGATATAAGAATAAGAATAAAGTTATCCTAATATATAAGAAAGCTCTATTTCCAGCATTAGGCAACTTTAGGCTGAAATGACGATGATGATTCATATCTGTCATATATATAATCCATAACAACAAACCTATATGGTTAATAAGCAGGAACGAGTTGATTAAAATATAATAATAACTAGTATCAAAGTTAAATATCACCAAAATATGTTAGAGCTCGCCAACCTTTTTTGCGAACAGTACCTGGTTCAAACTTGGTAGGGACTAGAGTAATTACTAAATTAGGTGACACCGGAAGACAAACCACCGCGAAATATGCCGCCGGCGACCGCCCCGGAAAATGAAGTGTTTTGGAGTAAAAATTCCTCTTTAACTCTAATTATTTGGTACGTAAGCATTTCTATAGTTCATCCATTTTATTATTATGTTAGAAGTGCCATTTTATATACTTTCATTATAAATAATAATATCAGGAGTGAAGAACCTTAATGAAATCATTTTTCATTAAATCGTTGTAAACTCGTAATAAAATCATCCTAAGAATTACATAAAAACTATTTTCGTTAATCACCTAACAAGAAAAAACATAAGCGTAGGAATAGATATGCGACTATTGACAAAAGATACATAAATTTAAAAAAAAGTTTATAGTTTAATTAAGACATACCTATTCCGGATACAGAAATCAGTACATTTCAAAGTCTAAGCTTAAGTGGCTAAATCAAATCTTAAACTGAATCACGTAACACAAGCATGTCCACTAAACTATAGTTAACAACGTCAATTACCGGCACCATCGCGGGAATGAACTAACGTCTGCCACCCGAACCTACCTGTGGCTCTTAATAGCCCCGTAATAATATTTTATGGCCATTACCTTTGTAAACGTGGATAAAACGCTCTTACATCGTAAAAAACGAGCGACAATTGCGTTAACGGAATTCCACGCGAAACAAAAGAGAGCTATCGATTCTTTAAGAAAGGACCTTTTAAAATTTCTTCGTTCCTTTTTTAAAATTCGTCACGTCACAAAAAAGGTTACGTAAGACTGTTATTGTTGCTTTTTTATTTTTTTTAGCTAAAAGAATTATTGTCTTCGGCCAACTCCCGGTGTGAGTCTACCTGTTAGGTAAACTTTTTGTTTCATTCTTCTTGTTTTGTTTTGATTACGTTCTCGTGGATATTAAAAGAAGGTAGATAAAACACACATCCATATACAGTCACAAAATAGAAGTTAGGCAAAAATTTAAAAAAAATATATACACAATATACTTAAAAGTATTTTTTGAACTTTGTATCGAACATGTGACTTGAGAGTATCGTTCTAGGAAGTCACCGCCGAGATGGGTATGTGCCAAAAAGAGATAAAGTAGTTTTATTGATCTACACGGACGTTCGGGCGGCGCGAGTGTGAGTTGAATGAAACGAAGATAACTTGCCGCCCCAACTAAACTATCTCGTTCGCTCATAAAGAATTTCGTGTATCCCCATCCCTTTCGAGCCACGTGACCTAAGCAGGGTGTAACTCACCCTACAGCGGCCATAACTTACTCATAGCGATAGGCGGTACGGTCGCGAAAAACATGTCTAGTTCATTTTTATTTTTAAAATATTCAGTTTCGAAATATTTTGTCGTCATATTAAATTTGTTGTTGTAGCTGGCATTAAAGGAAATGTGAAAAATAAACAGTCTGTTAATTTTTATTGAAATCTATTTTCAAATATTAATCAACTAGGTAACAAGAACGTCCCTACTGTATTTGTAATAAAACAATTATGCGGCAATAAAGTATGTATTTTTTTACACAGGCTGTTAGCTGAGATATAAAATGTTATTGTTATTATTTTATAAAAATTATTTTGCAAAATCATACTTTCATAACACGATTCATTGAAGAGGAGAATAATATACATGTATTTAATTTACTTTTAAGTACCTATATTAAAAATGAAGCAAGGGAAAGGAAATAAAAATTTACAACATAACGTTACCGTGGTATAACTTTTTATTTGGTACTGTTGAGCCCAAATGTGCATCACATAAATAATGGCGCTCCTTCATTATTCCTTTCTCTTTCTTACAGTTTTTTTGTTTCACTCCCTCGCCTTATTAAACGGCTAGGTCAATCCACTGGGGTCCTATATTTATTGTAGAGATTCTAAATATAATTAGAAATCTGTTACAAAAAGAAATTTGATGCCAGCCAAGAACTTAGTTTCGATGTGATGAATAGGATTGATTATAGAAATTACTGTTGTGGGAATAGATTAATGTACCTACTAGGTAAGGTTGAAAAAAGTAGACCTATTTGATCTTCTAAAACCTTTTAAATAGATATTTCGTCATCAGTATCAGCATCGAACTGCCAGAATTGTTTATCGCCAGAATGAGTTTTCCAAATAATGGGACAGGACTTCCTTATGAAGAAACACATGAGGAGTATGGGCCGTAACACCACCACGCTGGCCCAATGCGGGTTGGTGGGAAGAAATGGTCATAAATGCGACCGGGACCAACGGCTTAACGTGCCTTCCGAAGCACGGAGGAGCTCGAGATCACAAAGTCTTGGTCACCCATCCACGGCCTGACAAAGCGCACTGACCACTACGCCACCGAGCACCCCCAGAATTATTAATAACATTAAATAAATAAATAAATTTAATTATAAATAATGACTGTGAAAACCTTTTTACCGTAGATAATTTTACACAAGAACCAGGTTCGCAACTGAATAAAAAATGTGACAAAAACCATAAACTTAACTGCAATGATTATCATCTCATCAATGGAGCTGTTATTACCACCTACAGAGGGTATAACATGCTTAATAATTGTTTGTTTACTGCAATCAAAACGAGGCAGTAAAGCCGCAATCACGACGTGTCGACCCGATCGTAAACGTCAACTCGACGATTACAATCGTCGTAAACGGCCCATAAAACAAATAATTAGCGCCACTTTAAACGTATGCCGCCCGTGTTAACTTATTCGAATACACATCGATTTGTTTAGATGTAATTTTAGTTTTATTATCGATTACGATTATTTAAGCACGTGCTTGGTAAGCTTTCACGGAATTAAATTATCGACTTCCAATACAAGTCGTACAGCTATTGATCAGCTTGAATTTATGTTTAATATATTTTATGATCTTTAATATATTTTATTAATGTTGTTTCTTCGTTTGAATTGCTAATAATGTACTACTTATACGCTGAGATATCGTAGGCAATTTTTCTTTTGAAATTAATTTTGCCTCACAAATAAGTAATAAAGAAAAATGGCTAATACACCCCGCTTCATAAAAAATACGGAAATGAATTAATAACTACACACACACTATCTACACAGCAACATGTTCAAACCGATATGACTCGACAATCACTTGAGTGAAGTTTTATAGCCTCATAAACCGCCACTTGCGGTAATAAAGTGATTTATCCATAAAATAACAGCTGATAGCCGTGATTAGGCACAATACGACCGACCTCATAATTTTACAGCCAATTTACAAACAATAAAAGTCGTTCTCTTGTCTTACACGCCCATTCACCCTCCGATATCTACATATTCGACGGTCGAGAGTCGTAACTCGCAACTTTATACCCCAATAAAACCATAACCCAAAGCTTGAAGTTCATGTCGAATAGCCCACACCTGTCGCCAGTAGATGGCGCGCATCGCTCAATGATCAGCGCCATCTCTGAGTGAAACGCTGAAGCTTTTATAGCCTATTTGAGGTCGTCACATCATAAAATGCCATGTTTATGGCTTTTGGTTGAGGTCGCTAGTGTAGCTATGCTGTCGATATCGTGGTTTCGTGAAATGGAGAGTTGCTTGAAAGCTTTTGTTGATAATTTAAGTAAGATTTATTACAATGTAGAAAAATAATATAAAAATGAAAAAAAAAGTAAAATAATATAATCTATTCTAGATAATTTACCATGTGGGTTTTTTTTTGTTATTATAGATAGACTTATATACCTACCATGTTATTTTTGATATCCCATTACTTTATTCCTATAGGTAAAAATAAATAAAAAAGCCCTACATTATGTAACTCAAAAACGAATTGTTTCAAAGATGTCGCCCATCGTAGTAAAATTATTTTTAACCCAAAAAATTTCACATACATTACGAGTCTTTTATTTGCACAACACTTAATAATCTATCAATAAATAAAATAATTTGAATTAAGAAACACATTATTTATTGATAATTACGTCTGGATGAATTTTCATTCGTTACTACCTATCATTCATGAAAGTGCGACGTTGCCATATTTAAAGTAAAGGTGTTTAAGATAAATAATTGTGACTTTAACGATTCATTTTGTATAAAAAGTTAAAGAAAAAAAATGAAATATAAAATGTATGCATATTAAGTCGTTTCATTCTTTTAAATGTTCTCATTGACATCGAGTAATGGAATACCAAAAGGAACTTGTTTAACTTAAAATTTTTAAAAATAAAACTCTTATGTCGTAATTTTTTATTAGTTTGTAGTTTTTCATACTAACATAAATGTCTCTCTTGAAAAATATCCTTAGGGCAATACTTTAAGCAATTTATTTAACGTGTAAATTATGGTGTCTCTAATTATTTAGTCAAATCTTTTTAAGTAGACATACTCAGACATACTCAGACATACAAAACTCACAAAAGACACCGCAAAGAATTCAGAAGTGTATTTGTCGTGTTATATGAAGTGGTTGGCAATATAGGATCTGTAAATTGCATCATAAACATCGCTCGGAGCTTCCCGCGCTTTCGATGACGGGGTAGCCACAGAGTTGCCTTTTTACGCCGCGTCCATCCATGGCACTGGTGGCGCCATGACATGTTTATGTGAATTGCGACATCTAGCGGCGAGCGGCCGAAGTTTTACGACGTGTGCTTAATGGTTCACCGTGAACTTGAGCGATGCTTTATGAGCGAAGCTTTTTGTTGTTACTTTGGATTTTTCAGTGTGTAATAAAATAAGTTTTGATTTATAGCAAAAAGATATTTTATAAATCTGGAATTTTGTGTTGCAAAAATTATGTTCCTCGTGTTTTTCTTTTAAACATAAAATGATTAGCTGTGCATGTTCATGATATTTGTCACACTAGATGGCGCTACAGTCTTGTTCGGTTCTACGCTTATTCAATGTCTATGGGAGGTCTACGGTTCTTATTAGAAAAATAAAATCATTTCATTTCATGGCATACACCGAGTCATATACTTGTATGTATATGTTTTTAAGTTACAAATTGAAAACCTTGAAGGGAAATTGTTAATTTTTTTCCGACTACTTTTACATTTTCTTTGATTATAAAGACAAACTTTCTTAATAAGTATATTATTATTCTTTTGATAGTCCTAAATACTAAAATTGGTATGTAAAAAAGAAATAGCTATAATGATATTCATAATTTTTTTCCGTACCTATCATTGAATGTTCAAACAGGAATCAAATACTTGAATTTCTTGTACAAAAATATTTTTATGCACCTACTAAAACGTTTCGACAATATAATAATACAAAATACAAGACAAATTTTATCATGCATATCAGAATCTGCTAATGTGTAGTAAACAATCTCGTTTAATTAACTCAATTTAAAGCCCAAACAACGAAATAACCACAGAAACCCTAATCAGACAACTACAATAAATTCTTAGCAAAAAGTTATTCGATATGGAGGGTAATTATAAAGCGGGCCTGAGTGACAAATCCCCGAATAAAACAACAAGGAAATAATTCCGAGCATAAATCGCCCTCTCGGTGTGAATAGAATAGCAATTATTTGGTTGACTTGGTACCTACTCCTGAAGCATTACTATTGGAACTCGCTCAGATTTAACTGGACTAGAGAAAAATATGATTCTCATTTATTTAAATGCATATTTTTTTTTATAAAAAGCTCAGCAAATGACTTTACACCGCGACTTAATGGTAAACCTATATACACCCCACAGCCTATATACGCCCCACTGCTGGGACAGGCCTTCCTCATGGAGAAACACATGAGGAGTATGGGCCGTAACACCACCACGCTGGCAATGCGGGTTGGTGGCTACCCAACCCGCATTGCCAGCTATCTGCCAGCTATCTTCTTTTGTGTTTTATGATTATCTAGTGTCTATGACTTAATATATATGGATAAAACATAACATAACATATCATTTCGCCTTTTTTCCCAAAGGGGTAGGCAGAGGTGTTAAAAACCCACATTTCGCCAGATATGTTAAGTCCCCATGTCACAGGTGTCGAGCCTGTTGCCATGCACCGGGCACAATGTGAGGCAAGCGATATTCACAATAGGTACTTAAGTTTTATTCAAACTCAGTGGTACAGGCGGTGGGATCGAACCCGCGACTCCCGCGGCCTCTCGAACGAGTGCCCCGTCTGTCCCAACTCTGCTACCGCTGCATTTACGTTGCTAGAAAGAAATGGTTTGCTAATTAACTATAATATTGTTTTCTCTTAGAGACGAATTTCACAGTCCCATGGACATCGATTCTCGCTAATCTCTGGCTCATCTTAGGACCATGAACATTGGTCTCATACAAAATGGGCATTGTCCTTTCATGTACCAACTACTTACATACATTTTTTTCTTGTTAATATTTCGTTATGTGTATTAGTACTTCTGAGCATCCTGGATTTGAAATATTATTTTAACTATATTTATGCTCTTCGGAGATATAAAAGGGGAACAAACAGTCTTCGCTTTAATATAACAACTTCCTATAAACCTAAATATTTGCCTAAAAAATCAAATCAGACAACTCACCAAAAACTCACTCGAACATTTAGTACTAGCAAAAGCAGCCATTCTTATAAGAGCCTCGCCACAATTATATCCCCTAATCTTTTTGGGCTCAAAAGGTCGTTGTTGACTATTCCAAGTGTCTATTACAATTGGTCGGTAAATAAAGGGACACAGTAGGTATGTGGAGGGCTGTTATGTTGTTTAATTAACATTGTCACGTCTTACGTTTTCTAAGGATCATTAGTAAAACTTCAAATATAACACGGAATAGTTTTAGCTGTTTAGAATTTTAACCAAGCGCTCTGTGTAATAACCAGTATTAAATTGTACTGCGGTTTTGACTCTTCATGTTTGATTGGGTGTTCGAAGCATAGTATTAAAAGTAATATAACTCTGTTAGATTCACCTAGAAACTGAAATGCTTGGTTCATTCGTTGATTCCAATTATGTGTAGGTTCGGTTCTTGATGCAAATATAAATTATAAAAATGTTGATAAAATATTTTGTATAGCATTTTACAGAAAGAAAGAAAGAAAGGGAGAATATAATAGGGGTTAAAGTATGAAATTGCCGATTTTTTCTCTCTCTTATTATTTTGTCTGTGACTATTATGGTTCAGAGTATTTTTAAATCAAATCACCTCTTAAAATCGACCATATTTTTGAGCTCTTTTGATTTGCTTTGATAATTTGTTGTCTGTTTAATTGTGTTGAAATTGGACACGGAGACAACTCTTTTTAAGTGCCTCCCGAATACATCATTTGATTTGCATTCACTTTTATGAAGAGTGACATCACACATATTGCTAAAGCTTGTCTAATGATACATGCCAACAATTATTATCTCTGGATTTGTCGTTGTGGAGAAATCTGAAAAAATGTTAGTATGGAAAATGCAGACTACCCCAAAATAGCCATGCAAAACGGCAATTTCATACTTTAACCCCTAAAGTAAGGTGAAACTTTGCATTTATCTAAGAAAGATAACTAAGTCATTAAGACTTATTTATTATATTATATAGAATGTAGATAATCGTCACAATTTAACTGTGATATAAATGTCGTAGTCTCTACATTTTTGTGTCATAGCTTCAGCTACCAAAGAACTAAAGGCAGTCAATGCAGAAAACCAGGCACAATAAAAGAATTAGCGAACACCAGTGCTCGCGCTGACCCTCAAGGGGTTAATGTCCATTTCCATTGTTTTAAGATATTTACAAGAAAATTAGAATCTCAGTACTTAGTACATATCTGTAAGCACTATATACACTTCAATCTCATCCCTAAATTGCCACTTAAGCGAGAGGGAGCGATAAAATCGCGCACACGCCCAAACTTTAATCAGACCTAAACAATACCGCGAAAAAGGAATCTCCCGCGCAATAAAGAAAAGCGAATAAAGATAAATTAGCGTATCTCCAGAAGACGAATGGGGGTCTGTGAGACCTCGAAGAAAAAGTTGGGGGTTCAACCCTTTCCCGCTTATTTACTCCCGCCCTCTGTCGCGCTTTGATAGAGTTTTTATTTATCCCGGTAAGAGTTCCCCGGTGTGTAGTGTTGATAAACTATTTGAATAAATTACGTGTAACAAAATTGCTGTTAGGGCTTAAACGACCAATGTGTAAAGCTTAAACGATTTTCCATTTAAGAAAATAGGATTGAAAATTTTGGAGCAAATCTATATACGACTAACTGCTGAAAACAGGACTACTTTTAAGAAACACTAGAGCCTATGGAGAAACTTAAAATCACAAAGTTACGGTCACCCATCCAACATCTAACCATGCGATGGCTACTTCGCTTTCAATATCAACATAATAATATAAGCATTCGACATTTGCCGCCAAACCTTCACGTGATTATAGTTTGAAATTAATTTAAAATAATAATAGATGTATCTACTTGACTAGGCAAAAAAACCTTTATCACGAATTATCATTTTAAAGACTACAAGAAAAATTATAATTTTGCAATCGACACCGGTCGGCTTTATCATGCGCATTGATATATGTAGCAAAAAGAGTTAAATTGGAGTGTGTAATTCAATGTAGTGTAATTAATAACATTCTGTATTAATTTATGTCATTCCTAGCTGTCGCCTACGACTTCGTCCGCGGTTACTATGGTTTTTGAATGCTTTAATTTTCCGGAAGAAAACAGTATCTAAGATGTTGACCAGGGATATAAGGTGTCACCATGCATAATTCCATTGAAATAGGTCCAGCCTTTTCGGAGATTAGCCCGTACAAACAGACAAACCGACAAACAGACGGAAACAAAAAAATTAATAAAAACATTTCTTTGGTATTTTCCCTTTCTACATACCCCTGATTTGATTTTAAGCATTTTTTTTCTATGTACAGACATTCGACCTCTACAGTTTTATTAAATGTATAGATATAGATTTTCATAATACTTTCAAAAGATTCTTTTTATAATTGGATAAGAAACATAATGATTACAAACTATGTAGAGATTGATACAAATATTAGTGAATTCGTAGCGATTGGTTCACAATTATGATTATATTATTGTAACGCTTTTGTAAAAAAAGTGGACACTCTACTCAGCCACGGTAATATTATTGACTCAGCATAAGGTAGATATGTTTTGAATAAAAAAAATTACCATCTCGAAAGAAAACAATCTAAAATTGTTACGCCACCCCTGGTTTTAAGAGATTATATTTATAGGGTGATATTTTAAAGTATCGTTGTAGTTTTTCCTCCTACCTACATCAAATCCCATTACTTAATTACACAAATAAACATACAACTCGATGTAAATAACGGAAAGGTTACGCTTTCCGTTACCGTATTTGAAATGCTAAAACAAAATGCATTTAAAACTTCAGTGCAAATTACATTTTGTAGCAAACATTTGAATGTAAAGTACCTAGTCTTTAACTTGCGTGGCTTGTTGTAATTGAGAATAATGTTTGATTCAGGTCAACTGGAAATAAATGAAGATAACATATTAATGATTTATTAGGGTACTTTAATTCTATATGTGATACAGATTGCTTTTCTATTAATCAAACAACCATTGCCGTACCGTGTGGTTGCGGCTCATTAAAAGAATACGACCAACCCATCTCTTCTCTCGAGTGTCGTAGAAGACGACTAATGGACTTAGAACTGCGCAACATTCAATAGCTTATAGCGGCGACGGGCTCACCACCTGTCACGCTGAGTGCAGTCACTGCTTGGTGAAGCGCGGACTATGGCAATGGACTGCTTTTGCGGTGCTTCTGTCTAGTCTCTGAATAACCCTTAGGGGATAATAGTCGTGATTATATGTATGTTATATGTAAACAACATTATCTGTAGGAAAATTACCTGCTTATAAAATTCACAAAAAAGTTATTATTTTATTATTAATAGCTGTAACTTTTAACTAAAAAACCAGTAAGTGTGAATAAAATTTAAATTTTCCTTGCTTTGATTTCATTGCTTTTGAAAGCGATTTAAAATAATCGTACTAACGTATTTCGAATACGAAAATAGGATTTTAATTAGTTTTATAGCGAATTTTATTTAAAAATAATTCAACATGGCCATAAATCCGAAAGCATTGCTTTACATACTGAAATGCAGGTGCGCGAACGTGCTTCGGCTCGATAAATAGGTGCGATTGGCATAAATCACCGAGGACGCATGCGCAAACGGCACAACGCTCACTCAATTAACTACTGCGATTTCAATTAAAACGCCTCGCGCGATTTACGGCTTTTCTAATTTATGCACTTTTGCCGTTCGGACCGCGCTCATTGGCTCAGGATCGGGATAAGGCGTTGTTTCATTCCATGTTGATTATCTATCTATATATAGCTAAATATATAAAAAACACAACAAAAATAATTACTACATCCAATATTAATAAAATTAAAATTCAATTACGCTATTACCCGATAAAGACTAAATTTCATAAGAATTTTTACCTAAAAATACCACCACATAGTAATTTATCACTAAAATAATATAAGACCAGTCAGATTTGCATTTTTAACTGAACAGTTTACTGAAATACATATTTAAATTAAAAATTTAATATTTATAAGCCACTGAGAGAAGGCCTACCTTTCGCTTGTATACTCACTATAGGTAATTCTATGTGCATAACAGCTCGAAGAACGATTAAGTTCCCGACGCGCTCCGCCAATATAATCATTAAGTGTTGAAGCAATTAGGTAAGTATCTGGTACTTATCGGGCTACTGGCGAGTAAGTGGTCAGTTACTCGCCACAAGGGGCAGGTTGCGCTTATTATAAACGCTACCACGCCTACCATGCGCAAATGTCACATGATCGACGTCGCTATGTTCATACGCGTATGGCGTGTTCAGTCCTACTAGCAGGCGATATTTGCATTAGGTACGCTAAAATTATAAAGCTGAAAAATATTTTTGAATACCTACCTATAAATTTAAGCTAAACACGTCAGGTACATAGTGGAGAGTTTTCTCCATTCATTCTAAAACTTCGAAGTTTTACACTGCATTGAACATAACAATATTTAGCCTTTATTGTTATCTCTCTCACTCACTCGGTACTTAAAATAAATAAAAAAATTCTTTGATATTATTAATGACAAAAATTAGTTAGTGCTTATAAGACAAGTGCGATAGTCTAATGGAATGAGAGATGTTTCGCCGACAAATTCGTACAGGTAAGAAAAGAAATAAAATAATTATATAATTTTGTAGAGTTCTCTAAATCTACAATACATTTATAAAAGCAATATTTTAATTCTATTTTTTTTCCACTTATTTACTGGATAAACGGTTAAATGCATTAATACATGTTACGTATAATTAAAGCCATGCATGGTGTCCCTATGATAAAGATCTAACTGTAATGAATCTGTTTCCCACATCGACTTGTAAATAGCACTCATCGATAGGAGTACATGATAAAAACCGTGAGAATCATCACATTAGAAAGGTTACGGGACAAAATCCCTAAATTTATAATCCCTAAATTCAAAATACCTATTGGACGAAATCTCTAAAATTAAAAATAGCGAAAGGACGAAATCCCTAAAATTAAAAAATAGCTAATGTACAAAAAGTGGTGGTGGTCCTACTGATATCCGCTAGAAATGTCACACACATTGATTGATGACGAAAGGAAAGCATTTCATTACTAAGAAAATATTTGACTCATAGTATTATTTTGTCTACCGTGTTACATTTCGTACAGCGTCAATACATGTCAATCTTCGCTTCGCTCAATTGTTTTCAAAGTCAACTATGCAATTCCTTAATATTTATAATTGATAAAATGACAATAGTATAAAGCAGATGTTTGAATCTTAAAAAGGTTAATTCATTTTAGGGATTTTTACCGTAGGTATTTTGAACTTGGGGATTTTGATATGTAGCCAATTCAAATGACACTTACACCGACAAACATAGCCAAATAAGGAGTTTGATGAGTGATATCATGCATGCCTAACTAATGATAAATTTCATTATGAAAAGACACGTTAAGCTCTACATAAAAAGCATTTTATTTACAACTAGCTGTGACCCGCGACTTCGTCCGCAGTTACTATGATTTGTTAACTATCCTACGGGAATTTTCCTCCCTTTAATTTTCCGGAATAAAGAGTATCTAAGATGTTGACCAGGAATATAAGGTAGCACCATGCAAAATTTCATTGAAATCGGTCCAGCCATTTCGGAGATTAGCCCGTACAAGCAGACAAACAAAAAATTAAAAAAAAAACAATTATTTTCCCTTTTTTTACATCTCCCTGACTTGGTTTTATGAATTATTTCTCTATGTACAGACATTCGACCTCTACAGTTTTAATGACAGATAACGTTATGTTAGTTAAAGATATTCAAATGTGTCATTTGTGCTACTACAATTATTTATTTGATTTTACCACAAATACAATTTCATTTATGATATACGCATTCGTCAGAATATGGCCAGAGCGCTTTATATTACAACGCTTCAATTTAACAGCCTCTACGTGAGTGTAATATTGACTGATAAACTCTACCCTCCAAAATGCCGGCACATCGTCAGTCTCCATACGAAATACTTCAAATAATCGGATTGGTACAACTTTATGGCGTCGTAAACCAATAAAATAAAAGTTGGAAGCGCGAACAAGCCAATAGATAATGAACTTTTATGGTCAGTTTTACAATGCCCCACTGTGATTGTTAGTGGCAAGTTGTAAATGGCAGTAGCTTACCTCGGCTCAACCGCCCTGCCCTAATAAACATCTATTGTTCTTGTGATGCGTTCGGTACTGTATCCTTCAATAACTTGCTTCATTCATAGCGATTCATTCATTGAGTTTGAGGAGCTTGGTGGCGTAGTGGTTAGTAAACTGAACTGGTTAGGAAACTGAAAACAAAGCTACCTTCGCCATGGTCAGGCCGTGGATGGGTAACCAAAACTTTGTGATCTCGAACTCCTCCGTGCTTCGGAAGGCACGTTAAGCCGTTGGTTCCGGTTGCTATTGCGACCGTGTCTACCCACCAACCCGCGTTGGGTGGTGGTGTTACGGCCCATACTCCTCATGTGTGCCTCCATAAGGAAGACCCATGCTCAGCAGTGGGACGTATACAAGCTGAGGATATTATAGAAAGATTTTATTCTTAGTTACGTTTTATATGAGTAAATACTTTTTTTAATTTAGTATTTTCATTGTCATATAACTATGAGAAGGTGTAGAGATATACCTACTTTAAAACAGATTTAAATTGATAATGATCTTTGATTCAAATCATTATCCTCTAGAATACTTACATAAGTGCAACCTCCCACTATTATTCCTACTCGGGCCTTCCTACACGTATTTATACCCACAATTATGTCAATTAAAATAGTTGTAAGAATATTCATTGATACACAACCCAGGACAACCCATATGTTCTTACTAAATATATTTGATATAGTTCAGAGTTATCTAAACAAAGCTTGATCAAAAATGAACCCCTGACTTCGAAACTAGCAGGCAAATAGTAGTTAATACTCCATTTTTAACGTCAGTAACATTTACTAATATAAAAATTATGGGCCATAACAGGACGTTGTGTATAGGTACTGTCCTAAAGTGCCGTCCAAAGAACGGAGGAATTCAAGATCGCAAAATTTCGTCACCCACCCTAAATTCAACCAGGCTGAAGATTGTTATGGAATAAAGAATATTATAAATAAAAAATTTATTTAAATATTACACACCCTTATAACTACGGGTAAATCTATTTGGTACTAGTCGTAAATTGGGAATGGTCGAGTAATTTTATAGGGGTTAACTCGATAACGGTTTGGGGTTAGTTTATTGTATTTATAATAGCTCGTGTGCGATTTAGTTTACAGCTTTAGACTGTTCCAATCGTTATCGATGGAAACTTATTAAATTTATAGTGCGTAATAACATCTATAATAATGTGAACTGTATAGGAGCAGAGACGCAGTTGTATCTCAATATAGGAATCCGATCAGTACTTGACAATGACTACTCGATAATGGTTAAATGAAAAAGTAAACAGAACTCATTGTTTTTGATGCATAATTTTATTACAATTCTAGTATTATGTCCATTCTGATATTATATGACACAAAACCTATTTATTGATATTAGGTAATTAAATGACAAAGCTTACGAACTCAGTAATGTTACCTACTCACTGATTTTCTTTACAGTATATTCTGATACAAATTACACTTCTATATCAAGATTATTACAACATATTTTGTTTAAATTTTTATATTAACAAGAAATCTTACCAAGTCATTACTTGTACATGACCAAGTTATCGCATTTAAAAATATATTTGTAAGAGCTAATGAAGTTAAAAATAATTCTCTTACAGACATATTTATACTCCGTCTAATTGATTCAACTTATCTAGTCCCGGTGTCTTACCATAGACAGACGGAAGTCGTACCCACTTTCAACATGCATAGACAATGCATTTCGAATGCAAGTAACGAGTTCAACCTGGACACCCCGAGACACGAACCTAGGACCGAACAGTACAGTTAAAAGAGTCACTGTCGTGTAGGAAGGCAGGGCAGGTCGGGTGGAAGATCCTATCTTGCAGCACGAACAATTCTCACAAAGACGATAGGAGACTATACTTTATTACCAAGCAATAAGAATTCAGTTCTATCAGTTTGACGTCGTCCAAGATATGCAATTAAAGCACTTTTGAGTCAGTTATAAAGTTCAAATTTGAATGGTATTGGATTGTTTGAGATATTAGTCTAGCTTCGTTTTAGAGCAAACTAAAACAGCAAAGAAATGTCAAGCTACAAATATATAGCCGCTTGTTTGTGTCACTTGTAAGGTATTCAAATGGAAAACCCTAGTGCAGAAAGTTTTTCATATTGTCACGTAACTAAATTGTACTATAAATTTCTTGGTTGTAGGTATTCAACATAAATGTGTATTATTATATACCTGATGGACAATAACCTGTTATTCAATTGTTTAGCTATCAACGTTCAAAAGCAAAGTAGATAAGTAAAATCATCGTAGGTTCAAGTCAAACTTTTCATCAATAAAAATTCAACAAGGTCATAAGCATATGGAAGAATTTAGATAAAAAATTAAATCAGCTCTAATGAAGAAATAAACTTAATACTCGTATAAATAAATTTCAATGCTAATTGAAAAAACGTTAATTTATACATGACTAATAGTCATTAATTAGTTATTCATGGGGATATAATAATTAATTTTCTAGAAAATATGAGCTTTCACAAATCACCTATAAGTATGTGTATCGAAGTTTTGATGCAATATGATAAAATATATGAATGTTAGTACATTTATTTAAAAACAAAAGGGAAATGATGACATCCGTATTAATAATTTGAGCGGTAAGAATTTGAGTAAGCAAAAATTATACTTGACTTACGACTAATATTGATTAATATTTAATCCAGAATGAGCTTACAAAATATAGGTCGTGGTAATCCATTTCAGGTATTAAAAATCTATCCATTCGACTACATTATACTAGAAATACTAGAGAGGGCAACTAGACTGAATTTGTATCTAATTTCTAGAAAATGTATAATCATAGATATTAAGGTAAGGGTAATTTTTTATGACCCTTATAAACAATATTTGTGTCAATAACCACTATGTCTAAATTGAGAAGACATTATATTTTTTTTATATTCGAAACATTTAATTTGGCGACCTCCGTGGTCTAGTGGTCTGTACGCCGATCTCAAGGCGTCGCCATCTCGAGAGGTTCTTGGTTCGATCCCAGGCAGTTGTACTCCAGTCTTGGATGTTTATATATGTATCCGTCATCTAGTGTCCGTAACACAAACAGCATTAGTTGTTTAAAAGGGGGCCAGTTGATAAGTGTGAATGACTGAAGATATATATTCATTTTATTTTATTCTGATAAAATGCCTCTGAGTATAAAGAAAACATTTGCCAAATATTGAAAAAAATGCAGGATGTAACGTTGACACTCAAACGAATATTAGCTTTTCATTTATCTCAAATCAATGATTGAAATGAAATGAAATGAAAAGATTGTATGTTGCTGTTTTGTGCATTTCTCGTCTTTCGCAGTCAGTCGCTCACTTAGTAATACTATCTATCAGCCTATTGTTGTCCACTGCTGGACATAGGCCTAGCCCCATGGTCTCCACAACGAGTGGTCCTGTCCTTAGTAATACCTCCTTCCTTAGTATTTTGGAAATGTAATTTATTAATATCTGGTAATAAATAGTAATAAAAAAAACCTACTATAACCTAAATTAGATATTTTTGACTCTTAATACTTTAAATAACAGTCGCTCGTTTAAATACTACCCATAAGAAAATCTTTATATGTTTTCATATTAAATATCAATATTTTCGCTCACACCTTACTGCGAAGAATCCGTCTCGATTTCCCAATACATTATTATTTATAATATGTGTATAATGTGTCGAAAGAGTGAAGGTTCCTTTTTAGCCGTTAATCTTTAAAACATATCGTAGCGGTGCAACGTACGTACATAGGTGATGCGAGCGCGGCCCGCGGTACATAATGATATACAGTTTATACCCGAGCTCCGTCGCCCGCGCAGCTCACCACTCTTCTTTTATTACCAAACAGGTTTCAGAAGCTTTATAAAATTGCAATATTTGCAATATTGCAATTAATTAAAATAAATAAGAAACATCCTTGCAATGATGAAATTGATGAATCAATCATGCATTATTAAATTTTCTCTAATTAAATAGGAAATTTAAATGAATGAATTATATGAAAATTTGCCGGCATGAATGAAGAGATAGCGCTACGCATTAGGCCCATATTGTGATAGCTTTTGTGTTAATGACGAAAACCTATTGTAAATTACGAACTGTTTTACGAGCGACAAAAACTCTGCCGTTGAGTTATTACCTTATTAAATTGATTAACGATGAGGGAGTTTGATGAAAAACTTGTACTTTGTTATTGGAAAAAGTAATGAGGCGAAGAATAGTCTTTTCGTGGCGCAGTTATCGGTAAACTCGGAGATAAGTGAACTTACATGAAAAAAACTGAATATTTCTAAAACATCTGCTTCCCTGTTATTTACGTTTTAATTCAATGAGAAGTATTACATATTTGTGCATTTTAAATTCTTCGGTGACTTGACGTCAATTGGTAATTTTCTACAAATGTGTGAGGTGCGAATCTGTGACGTTTCAGTTTGTATTGGTCTTGAGATGTAATAAAGTTTATTTTTCGCAATACGAATTACTTTTTATTAATGCATTATGTATGCATATACGAAAATACCATATATATGTATGAAAAAACCATTTGTTTACCAAAACTAAGCCAAGCCACAACCAACTTAGCGATCCATATAAGAATAATATATTCAAACAAACCAACAAATAAATAATGGGTACTAAACTCGCCCAGCGGACGCCTAAATAATATTATTATCTTAAACTTAGAATAAAACATCAAACCGTTCATAACTCAGTCGGATGAAGCCGTCCAAAATTCGGCACCGCGATACTCCTGTTGAGATCACCAATAATTTTTCGTATAGCTGCTAAATAATTATCTGTTATCGTATTGGCTGCTACATTCGAAATATGGCCGACGAGTACCGACGGCAAAAGCATAATTAACTTGCATTTTTTTTTTATTATTAATAAATATTATAGTCTACACGACAGTTTTATGTGTGAGTGAGTGAATTCTTCTACATTAGCAGCAATGTCACTAAATTTATAAAGTTCTTATCTAATGTATTTATTATGATCATATGCATTAACTACAGCAGTCTTAAAAATCTTGTTAATCTGATAAAAAAATTAACTGTGTGTGACTAGATACGACTTCATGTCTAAGCTTCATTAACCTTTTTCAAACGCTAAGGGAAATATTATGCTTTAAAAAAATATTAGATCATATAATATCATTATTATTGTGTAGGTACTGGCTGTTGCCCACGACTTTGTCCGCGGTTTCTATGGTTTTTAACTATCCCACTGGAACCCTTTAATTTTCTGGAATAAAAAGTATCTTATATCAGGGTCCACGGATATAAGGTATCACCATGCAAAATTTCATTAATATCGGTCCAGCCATTTCGGAGATTAGCCCGCACAAACAGAAAAACAGACACAGAAACAAAAAATTTTTTTTTGGTATTTTCCCTCTTTTTACATCCCCCTGACTGTATTTGACCTGTACAGTTTCATTATATGTAAAGATAAATGGAACACTGCGAAACTAAGTACCTACTTATAGAGTTTTCACCAAACTGCGAATACAATATTCAGCGAGGACTTCCTGATAAATAATCCGTCTCTTACACTACGTAAAGTGCGCTTACAATGTTGCTGGTAATGAAATTATATTGCGCACGCTATTGAATGTAGATTAGAAACAATGGTTGATTAAGTAAATAGCTTCAGTGCCTAGTCAACTTCTTGTCTAGCAACACGTGTTATTGAAATGATCTATGTTTACAATAATTGGTTCGTGTTCACGTGTTTTTGCAGGGAGATATAAATGGTTTATAGCTTCGATATCACATAAAAACCACAAGTCTAACTCGTTCGACACAGCGTATTTGTTACTGTGTACCTTTCGTCATAAGCAGAAAGTTTATCGCGTTCAGCGTTTTTTCTACCTTCACGCCTAGTTATAGAAAAGATTTAAATCACAATTTAAAGAGTTAGCACGTACGTATAATGCTATCCAGCATTTTTCAACATGAATAACTGAACAGAATAGGGAGGACGCATCGCCGGTATGTTTTTGTGTGGACGGTACACCGTGCGCGGAATTCAGTTTTTAGCGGCAGTTTGACTCCTTACTTACCATATACAGCGACGATGTGAAAAAACTATAGGTCCAATTAATAGTTCCCATCGAGCATTTGGCTTTTAATGAAGTCATTATGTATGCTCACAAAATATTAACATAATCTTTTGATCATTCGAAGTTCCAGAGCTTAGACAGCGGACGTACGTCCGGAAAAGTATTATTGTTTATAAAGTAATGATTTTAATAAGGTGAAAATGAGTTCGGTTACCCTGTAATAACTCTATAAGTAGCAGGTGTAACGTGTAATAGAGAAGAGCGGGAGACGGTCGGGAGACTTCAAACGCCGCGCGCCGAGCTAGTAAATTAAAACATTGCATAATGGCTACACCGTATAAGCCTGGCGAAGGCGATTTCAAAAATGGCGTCGGGCATCGCTTGGTGACGACAAGTGAGTTTTTCGCGATCGTCTCTCGCTCGATAAATAATGCTGCCGCGGGCTTTGACAAAAACTTACCTAGTCTTGTCCGGCGGACCGCGGCGCGCGCTCCCCTCACTCCGCACTCCTTCCTCTCCTCGCTCCTCGCTCCACCCTCCTCACCACTTTTTCTGCCATTTCCTCGGCGCCAGCGCAATCGCAAACCGCTCACTTTCATCAAACGTTATCCTAACTATTTACACAGCTACCACCTAAATAATAACTACTTATATTTATGGCAATTTGTTTAACTTCACCGACTATTAAAACTGCAGGAACACGATCACGTTTACACTATACTTATGCGAGAGTATTGAAGGATTAGATGGCGCGGAAGGTTATCTGTTTCACACACGAGTCCGATATTAGGATAGCAGATAATTAATTTAACTTACGACTCTTTATTACTTAGCTTTATGGGTACGAGACCGAGTCTCTTTGGTAGGCATATTAAATTTGTACAATATAGTTCGTCTCGTCGACGCCGGCGCCGCCGAGCCGGCCGTAGCGCGCGCGCAATTTAGACCGCACTACGATACACCTACACTATGTTACACGGAAGAGATTCCTACAAATTGCACTGGTTTCCGAACGCCTTCGACGATATCGAATTAAAATATCAAAATAATATAAATCAACAAATAAAACAAAAACCCGAAACACAAAAATAATACGACCCGTTTCTAGTCTAGCATTTAACAGTTTATTGTTCGTTCAATCGAAAACATTGTGTCTAGTTAAAAATTAATTTAAAAATAATCACAACAACCGAACAACACCTAAGTAACGAGAAAATAATTACAAACAATTTACAAACACAAAGCTAGATTGTTCCGCGAACTGCTATCGTATCACTGGGCCTAGTGGTCGGGGTGGCCCTGCGCGGCCGCTGCCGCCGCTGCCGCCGCCGCCTTCTGCGCCTGCGCCTGCTTCTCCTGCTCGTTTAGCTCTTTTATAGCCTGAATTTCTTTCTTTAACTTCATTCTCCTGTTTTGGAACCATATTTTGATCTGTCGCTCCGTGAGACAGAGCGCGTGCGCCATCTCGATGCGTCTCCTTCGCGTGAGGTAATGATTCGTATGGAACTCTTTCTCTAATTCTAGAGTTTGATATCGTGTGTACGTTTGTCTTCCCCGTCTTCTGAGGCCGTTCGCTCCTGAAACAAAGAAACACATGTTAAATTTGAGAGGTTATTGACCTGATAAGATGGGTCGAGTGGGCACTTAAGAAGTCTTGGAGTGGGAGCGTATCGTCGTTTGAATGGTGAATGGGATCGATTGTCCCGAGCTTAGCTCAAGTGACGTTACAATTGGCGATGGGGACAGCTTCATTTCGTTCAAACGTCGATGGTGATGCATGGCCGCAGCCCGCCTTTGCGCGGACCGCTCAATACCGGCTACGTTGATTAAGAAACATAAGCGCGCAGAATCGCATACGAATTTGTTGCATGTTAATCAGATAGCATCTCGAGTTATGTCGTACTTAATTAAGGGACACGGGGCTATATTTTATGTAGTCACCACCGGCATTGATTTTGTACGTGTAAAATGTTCGCGTCGTGTGTAAAAATTCCATATAAGCAATAATGAATCTGGTCCACCTCCCTTTTGAATGCTTTTGAATTGGTTACCGAGAACTCGATCCTTGCCCTGATAACTGAAGGCCAAAAGCCGCTACTCGCGAAAATTCGACCAGCGTTCGCCAGGGCTGGCCGGTCGACAATATATCCATCGAAACCATTCCATATACCTAACTTTTCATTTAAAAATAAAAACATGTATTGATATCTTGTCATTGATATCTTGTACCTATATTATGGAACATACAAGGATCTATCTATAATCTTACTAATTAGATTTGTTACAAAATTAGGTATACACTTTTGAAGCTAACCATTGAGTGCAAGACTTAATTGAATAAGAGAAAATTTTCCATCTGCTTTTTTTTCCATTTAAACACGTTCCGACTTTCTTAGCCGCTTTCTTTTAAATTTGGCACATAACACAGCCCTATATAATATTGACCCGCGGCATCGACTGTGTCTCATCGCATGCCGTGGCGTTGCGTGCTCTTTAATGTATAGCATTTCGAACGCACTGAATGCTTTTTTTGGTGACCGAATACGCCCTCAATAAGTACCTACAGCGTACATACGCATTTAAAATACGAAGAAATTTCTGAGTAAAGTTCACTGTTTCAGCGACGAAGCGAAGCAATTAGGAAATAATTTTTATAATTTTTATTTCGAAAATTTGCGTTTTAATCATCTTACATAACTTATTTATGAGAAGCCCATTTACAGCCACACCTGTTTTAAATGTTAATTTATGTTTTATGTAAATGTCTTATTTATTTAGGCCATACATATAAAATCAAAAAATATTAGGATAGAGGTACACAAAACATTTGAATATGGCTCAAACGAAATAAAGATTCCATTCTAAATCCAAATTCAACGAAAATTCACCTATTGGCGGTTAGGACAATTTTCTATGGACATTAGTACAAGTCCGGTATTCCGTGTTAACAGGCATTTATCTCTCCATCTACTTGTTAAAAATTGAATCAACCACTCAACCGCACTTGATGAACACATTGCCTCCACAAAGCGAAACCGACAAAAATAAAACAACGAAATTCGAACCCCAGACCCAGCCCATTTAATGCCTTCATTAGCCCCGCAGAGATTGGTTTTAACTTAGATAAACATGACAGTTATAAATCAGTCTGCTGTACCTATACCTCATTTTTGAAGAGCTATTTCGCGTAGTGGTTCTTGGCTTTCGATAGTCTTTGGATGGGTGACCAAAACTTTGTGATTTAGCTTCGAGCTTTCAGGAGGCACGTTAATCCATTAGTCCCGGTCGCTATTGGGACTGTTTCTACCCACCAATCCAGATTGGGCCAGCGTGGCGGTGTTACGGCCCACACTCTTCATGTGTAGGTATCTCCATGTAGGGAGGACTGTGCTAACTGGACGTATATTGACCATGAGGTATACATAATACCTATATCTATTCTCCGTTATGATTGAGTACAAAAAGATGAAGACAAACTTGAATATTTTTTCTTCAATTGGTCTCAATTGATCAATAAATCAATCCTAAAACAAGAATCAGTCTGCTTCTTTAAATTGCCTTATTTTTCAGATTCGAGTGTGCAAAATAAAAAAGTGTGTTGGCGGCTTACAAGTTATGGCATATTAAAGATACATAATAATTTGTACCAAACGTAAAATGTTTTAAGTATTAATTTCAGATTGGGCGCTAATGTGCGCATGACCCATTTGCTTATCGAAGTTTTGTTGGCCATCACAGACACTGCCAGTGAGTGTGCCAAAGCTTTTTAAAGGATACAGTGTTAGTTCATATCCACTTATCTATACATATAATAAAACTGTAGAGGTCGAATGTCTGTACATTGAAAAAAAAGTCTTAAAATCTTTTTAATTTAATTTTATGTTTCTTTGTCTGTTTGTAAAGGCTAATCTCCGAAATGCCTGGGCCGATTTCAATGAAATTTTGCATGGTGATACCTTATATCCCTGGTCGACATCTTAGATACTTTTTATTTCGGAAAATTAAGGGTGGGATAGTTAAAAACCAGTTACCGCACAGGTTAACTGCAATAATGTCATTAATCGTCTATAGTCTATTTGCATATAATGTCAAAAACAATTACAAAAATTTTTCATGATGAAAAAACCATAATTTTTTTTACTTCCGTGAAACGACCATCGAAATACATGATACAAATTAAAACCTTAAAAAAAAATTAAAAATTAGATATAGCAGCTATATGTAATAATTTTGCTTTTTAGTGGCTTTTCAGCATGATTTAACATTGTCTCGCCATGAAATGTCGAGATACGCAAAGAAAAATATATATTTAAGATGGCGCTTGCGATCTATCTACTTGACCAATGCACCAATGCAAATATTGAGAGGAGAGGGGAACTAAATTTTTCTTTAAAAAGCCAAGGCACACCTGTAAAGTCCCAGTACATTAGGACGACGTAGAACATTACTCTAGGCCTACGGCCGTAATTTAAATTACCCATGGGAGCTTAAGTGCAACCTTTTTAATTATTAACAAAAATTCTTCGGCCCCGAGTAGTGGTTAATTGAGTGATACTAATTGCTAAAGCCGAGAGAGCCTTCGTATAAATACTGGGGGACCTTCTTTCTACTGTTGTTTAGATTAGGCCTTAGCTGTATTTATGTTGATTACTTGTGAAGTGAGTTAAAGCACTTAATCTAATTGAGGGAATACATCCAGAATAACGGCGTAATATACTATGAATTTTTCTTATATTTGGAAATTGATTAACACTGGCTTTAAACCGACAGTCTGACCTTTCTATGTCAAGTAAAATATTTCTCAGCTTGCCACTTATTAAATATTGAATGGCATAAAAGAATGTCATATTTAATACTTAATAATTACATACCTCATTATAAAACAGCGGGCAACTAAAATATCTCGACACATGTGCCACTAATTAGGTCTACAATTTCAGTGTCAATTCACGCCTTATAAATTCACCTCAAAATCTTGAGTACGCCATAAAGGCAATAAACATGACAGAAATGGCTTCATTAAGACCAGAGGCGGGGTTTGTGGCATCGCAAAAAATGCGTGTAGTGTGACCCGGGCCTTAATAGGTATATAATGACACCAGTTTCCGTACAGAACTGTGAAATGTCATCTGCGTATACGCGTCTGTTCCCTTAGGGCGTGTCGCACTGAAGCTTCCGTTACGAATTTTTATACACTTTAATGTCTATTGAAATGTGATATCGCGGTATTTCGGATGGTAAAAAATTACGGTTCGGCATTTAGATTGCTTATTCATGTGCTTAATGACAACTTTTATCTGTGATAATTATTAGTAGAGAAGAATTTATTCCAATCCAATTTAAGTTTCCTGAGTACTGCAGCAATCAAGCGACTCTATCTGAGATAAGACCAAAATATTTCGCATAACTGAGTAAGTACACTTAAAAAACAACTGAGAAATTTCTGCCGGTGCAAAACGAAGGCGACTGCAGTAATCTTGAACCATGAAATTTGACTTCAAAAGAAATAAGACAAAGAGCAGTTCCTCGGAAATCGTCCGTCCCAAGATTCCGTCCGTACAAGTGTCACCAACCCGTTTGGTAACACGTGTCGCCAACAAAAGAAAGCCCGCCCCACCCCGCACGACGACAAAAGGATTGCGCAAGTTATATTAGTCGTAAAGAATTTTAGACTAAGATCTATAGCTTGCAAACCGACCTTAAATCTCAATGGTCCCGCAATTGCGGGGGACATTTGAAACAACTGTTGTTTTGCTCCGAACGTTTTAATTGTTACTAATTCGTAAAACTTTTCTACGTGATTTACAACTGTTGTTTTAGTATCGGCCGCTTTTTGGTGTTTTTTCAGAGGATGTGGCCAAGGAAATGTCTGTTGACACTCGTAAATTGGTTTTAACGACACGTTGATACTTTTTAAAGTCGTCTCCACATCTGGAATCGGTCTTGAATAGGATATGAGGAAGATTATTCCCAAACGACCTCGGGTGTTTTAGAGAAACTGTTCGCACCTCCAAAAGAACTTATAAAAAGATTTTTAAAAAGCTACCTGTAGCGAATAATCTTTTTGACTTTCCTAATTTCACCTGGATAATCATTGAGTTAGTATCAAAATATATTTTAGAAGAATTTATGTAGGGGTTCAAGCAAATCTTCTCTTTAAATTATATTCTCTCTTGCAGCCATTGACCCTATTTCATATAAGGAAGCTTTATATTATCCTGAGCCTTGCTCTGATCTAGCGTAGACAGACATGTCACTAAGTGATTCGTTGCGTTTCGAGGAAGGGCGCCATTATACGGATCGAGTGGCTGCCCACGCGCACAATTTTCTCCGATAAAATTATGTAAAGTAGATATTTGCGCACTGTGTCTAATGAAACGAATTAAGATAACATACAGTGCTCGACATGCCAGACTAGTCAATAAATGCGTCTGCCACTCCAGACTCCACAACGGTTATGTCGCGAGAATTAACTAGATTTATTTTTAGATCAGTATGTTTCAGTCTTTTCCTGTGCGTTGTCGGATACATGACAGTAAATCATAGTTGTGGAAGTATTTATTTATTGCATCATAATGTAGGTACGTACAATAGGTCGTAACAGGTATTCTTTATCAAATAAAATGGGAACTAATTATTTGGGCAGTCATTAATTTATTTGGTCAGCAACAAATATTTTGTCAGCAATATTGGGTCCTTACCTATGAAATTGGTGTTTTTATTCTGTCTTAGTATTTTGTATGTAACTATTAAGATTCAGAGTATTCCTAAAAAATAATTACCTCGTCTAAAAATAGACTATATTTTTGAGCTCTTTTGATTTGTTTTGATAATTTGTTGTAAGTTTAATTGTGTTAAAATTGGACACGGAGACAACTCTTTTTAAGTGCCTCCCGAATACATCATTTTATTTGTATTTACTTAAAAACGATAAATAATTTTCATGAAGTGTGATATTACACATATTTTTAAAGCTTGTCTAATAATACATGTCAAATATTATTATCTCTGGATTTGTCGTTGTGAAGAAAACTGATAAAATGTTAGTATGAAAAATGCAGAATTCCCCAAAATCTCCATACAAAACACCAATTTCATAGGAAAGGACCTAATATAATTAGTTGGGCGGCAAAATAATTGTTTGGACAGCAAGATAATTATTTGGGCAGCAATTATATATGTTAACGGAAATGTATAAAATCTAGGAAAAGGTATGAAGGATCAAGGCTCCATTCCTAGGAAATGTATTCTATTGTATAGATATTATAAGTCTATCCATTTCGATCTGAGACAAAAGGTAAACAACCTACAAAAAGGGTTCTTTGAGATGTCATTACTTCATTGCCGTAAGGTTTTGTCAAAAATATAAGAATATTCAATATTTTATTATTACAAACTTTTTAAATTAAGATAATTAAATAATTACTAATCACTTTCAATAATTTTCGGTATTTTTACATCAATGTTATATATTTTTAAGTAGGGTTTAGATTACTAAATAAATATTTGCTTGCTGCTCAAACTTTTATGCATTTAAAATACTACCAAATGCAGATAAAAAATTATAAATTACCTCATTGTTTTATTTCCATTAATATTTAGTATTATTTGGATGATAGCAATATTGCTTGTGTTTAAATATTCTTTACGTAATACACCGAAAAACATTACTTCAGTTCACAAATGAATAACGTTTATATTCAATGACGATATTAGTTTAATAATTATAAGTATAGCTATATATTTTCCTAGTTTTATTATAAAAAAAATTGCCCTTATTTTTTTTATTTTTATTAAAAGTTTGAAAACCACAGATTCTTTGTTTACCTTTTGTCTCAGTTCAAAATGGATAGAGATATAGATATAGGTAAATTTTATTTTTTTATGATCCAAATAACAATATCTTTTTCATCAAAACATAATATATTAAACAATTTTGCAGCAGAAACACATTTAAATTGCTGCCCACTTAGTTATTTTGCTGACAAGTTAGAAATACCTGCTGCCCATAAGTAATTACCCAATTAGTATTTTGCCAATTTAGAAATATTGCTGCCTAGAAGTTGTTGACCAATTAGTTATTTTAGCTGATCAATTGTATTTTTTTGCTGATCAAAATTCGAATATTTTGCTGACCGTTTGAATAACACCCAAATAAAATACTTAAAGCAGTTAAATTGTTTGAATCTCGAATTTGTTCGTATTTGAATTACAATTTTTTACTTTTCATGCATATGGGCCGTACTTTTTAGTGAAAAAATCTACAAGTTAATAACAATTTATGATATTGTCTTTCATTAGTACAAATTTAGTTATGGAAATTAAAAAGTCACAATTCAAGAAGCTGGGATGTTTTGAATAAGAACCAGAACTGCTTTCATTACAGCGTTTAAGTGATACACGACATAAACCGGCTACCACATAAACCCTTATATACCTTCGTCAATATGCAGAACGTAACGACCTTATAATTTGTTGCATTATCTCGACCCACGTTTTTTGTTCCCGAAAAATTATCATCTCATTGCCCGGGCGATTGGAGCGGTCAGTAATGGGTCTCACAGAATTTCTTCTCATCGCATATTCAGGTTATAATAAGTCAAATTGGTAACTCGAATCGCAAATTACCAAATTGCAACCACGCACAAACGGGATTTCCGAATTTCTTCAGCCGCATATAGAGGGTTCAGTGTGTGTGTGTACGTCGTGGGTGGTCCTTCCACTCTCCGTAGTACATAAGCGTATCTGGCCTCTCATATTCCGCCATACAAAATAAGACCAACCAAATTACGGTATCAATGAGCGTTTTAATTAAAACCAATTGATAATGTGTGCATAAGTGTTAAATTTAAATATTGCTTTCAGAATTTTTACATAAATTTTGAATACATAATAAAATGATAACAAGTAGCCCGTATTATAATACGGTGCTTTGTTTAGAATGTTTTAAGTTTAGAAAATAAATTAATTTTATTTTAATTATCTACGTATTTAAGAGTTTTAGGTGGTAGTGTATATTTTTAAGAATTTATTAATGCATTTTGCAGTGTTTAGTATTTTTACTAACAGGCATAACTTAATTTTTAATATTTTATTTTTAATTTAGGAAAGAATAACAAAGAAGGTTTTACCTTCCTGGGTGTCCAATAAAACAGCTAACCCGTCAACACTAACTAATCCTATAATTTTAATAGAGGCAAACGCCGACTGCCTCCCAATCAGTCCACTAGATGTGTATCGACTTAAGTCGTTGCTTGTTATCTCAAAAGTACAATATGAATAATACATAAGTGGCCACTGCAGTACACGATCTCTCTTAAATTGGCAAAGCTTAATTGACTGAAAGGTTCAAAATGAAACACGGTCCACGGGCGGTTTCTTAGGCCGGTTTTTGCGGACCATACTTCGCTGGCTATGTAACGGAACCAATTTAAATTGTTGTAAGAAATCGTGTACAACATAAACATACGTGTATTAGTAAATGAGAAAATAGTTGAATAATCTTCCAAGACTGTGTAATGAAACCTATGTACCTAAGAGATATTTTTATTTGTACTTACGTAATCTAAAGAAAACCTTGCCAATAATAAAAAGAAGAATAAATGAAGAAAAAGAAGAACAATTAAATAAATAAATGTTGGTATGGAAAAAATAGATGACAACAATAATTTGAACCAATGAAAAATATTGTAGTTTATCAAAGCAAACTGTAACTGTATTGTATTGTAAACATTAATGTGGCTTATTTAAACACAAGTTCAATTTCCTTTATCAAATTAATAATTTTCAGTAAATTATGTTGTATAGGCGGAACAGTTAGCCGGCCCGCCTCAATGTGGTGTCTTATTGGAAAATTAATAATATAATTAGAACCTTTGGTGGTCTATGGTAAGTTAGAACCTAAGCTAATTTATATAATGAACAAAATGTATTAACCAAACCTACATGAAATAGCACGGTATGTTATGGCTAAAGGGAGATAATTTTAGTGTTTATTGGTAATGCTTGCTATCAAAGACCAGTAGGCAGGTAATCATCAATAATAAGGCATAATATAATACAAAATGCGAAAAACATAAAAAAATAATTATACAATATAATTTAGCTACTCCTCCAAAGTAATCTGACCCAATCAGCAGCATCAAAATTATATGCATGTATTTAATTTATCTGAAGATAGCTATTAAAGTAATTGCAGTGCCAAGAAAAATAAGGCTTCGAAAAAGGCGTATTGCAGTAAAAAAATCATTTTCGCACGACGAAATAGCGAGTCCAGCCTGCTTTTTCTTGCCCCTAGATAATTTCAAGTGACTGTTAATGCAAATTGCTAAATGACATGATTGGCATTGCTCAACATCGCCTGTCGAAACCATGAAACTTGTTTTAAAGAAACTCGTATAACTCGCCCTTATAATTTCATCATGACGAAATACACAAGCCCATAAAGCTAATGCAATAAGCCGCATCAAAGGTAAATAAATAGAGCAGAACAATGACAAAACCCTTTCGAAGACAGTTTTCGATATATTGGTCCGATATTAACCCATATATCAGGGTTGAATCTAATAAAAATTGAATGCCCCATAGGATTAGGACAAACCTTGACGTATGTGACTCACAGAAGCCTCGGACTCCATCTTAACCAAGGGGAGGGTCGCTATTTTAAAATCAATTTTAGGATGCACTTAAAGCTTATATGTCTGTGAGACATGCCCTACGTTCGAGCGGGCGCGGCGTCCATTAATATGATGAATACATCAGCTGTTACTTAAAATTAATAGCTCCATAAATCAATAACTGTCTGATATTAAATACGAGGTCATGTTGCGAATAATTCGCACAATACCCGAACGAGACATCTATTTCAGGGACTGTACATTCCAAAAATAAACATACCCATTCACGCAAATAATTTTAACACAAAGCCCGTTGACGCTAACAAGACGCAGCTGTTGCGATCTCTCAAGCGAGTCCATTTTGAAAAATTCATCGGAGTTTTCGAAAATAGATTATCAATGTGTCACTCCTTCCTAAATAAATCAGCGGTGATTAATGTATCTAAGTAAAGCGGGCTCCGCGTGACGGACTAGCCCCTCATTGGGTGGCGCGGTCGCCATATTGCTTTTGAGCTTGTAGCTGTCAAACTTTGAAATATGGCCGCTTGCTTTCTCTAGAGCGTCGTCTTAAAATACCCGACTAAATTAACCGTACCATGAACATGATATCGCAAATGGAATAGCCCAGTCGCCCTCACAAAAAGTCCCTATTATAGTTGCATAGGTATAACTTTTTATCGACAATAAATCGGGTTCCCTTTTCTTTGGGATTTTTTGAAAAATTTGATTTTTGTTCTCTGGTGTGAAGTTAAATTATAATGCGTTTTCAGGCCCAAAAAATAACGCATCTGATTTATATTGTGACAGTTTAAGCCAAAACATTTGGCTCCTCGTAATTCGTTATTTATTGAGTAATAAATATTGTCATGTGATTCATGGGTCTAAAAATTGTCTGTGAAAAATTTTATGACAAAAATCTTTGGGCGCCTACCTACATCATATCTCTTGAAATACCATGGGATTCTAAATTTAAACAAACTTTCATTTAAAGACAGACAGTTACAATCATTCCAATTTCGAAAACTTCAATTTTTTCGAGTGCTCGATAATCAAAAACATGCATTTCAAAGCCATAAATAAAAATACATTCAAAAAATTTCGATGTGTATTTTTGATTGCCAATAACCACCCCAATTGTCACCTTTTAAGGTATGAAGTATGATATAAAAATTGATTTCATTAATGTGTATTATCAATGTTTGCTACTCTTACGTAGTTACCCACAACACGAAGCGCATCATCGCAGCGATCGCAATCTTCGCTGATATCGTGTTATTACTTATAAAGCGATGCGTTTTGCGTACAGTCAGCAAACGCGACGGAATATTCTTTTCTACAGTAAAATTTTATTTTCACAAGATTAGATTATTATATCTTGTGTATAAGGAGAAGGTATTCTAGAATTGCAGAAATTCTATTAAGTGGAATGAAACATAAAATGTAACATAGGGAATGACACTAAAACATTGATACTTATTGTACTTTTATTACTTGTAGTTTAGTATAAAGACGACAAAGGGCGTATTGGGTACTGTGTCTGTGATTGTGTAAGCGATGAGCTAGCCACTTGTAACTATTCTTTCACAATTTTAATCTGACCAAACCCAATTTTTGTATGGCTAAATGTGGTCATAAGGAACACAGTGCTCCTTTGACTCTGCCTACCCCTTAAGGGATTACAGACGTGATTTTATATATGTATGTAGTATAAATATATATAAAATAATATATATTTTATTATCTTAAACAGAAGCTAACAATGCACTCTAATTTAAACAAAAATATTCATAAGAGGATTTCAATAACAATTTTGATAGTTTAATTTCAATGCTGTTTTTGTGCGTCTGCTGACGGTACAGTAGAATGAGTGCAATAAAGTACGAGTGGAAATAAAATCGTGGCTGCAATGCTTGCCTATTAAATTGATGGTATTGAAACCGTCCTTAACTCGAAGAACCGCAAAACGGCTGTTGACATAATACCTGTTATAACCACAATAATTCTAGACTAGTTCCTTCGATTTATTGCCACTATGGTATGAATGAACGATTCATTTACTCCTATTAATTAATTGTTAAGTGAATCGGCACGATTATCTTCATATGAATGCAAATGTAACAGCTATATTATCTTTTTTGTTGAAGCCATTGAGTTAATTTGCATGTATTTATTTGACTATCACTTTACTTGTTATTAATGTGGTTTGGTGTAGGATTTCTTTGTTTTCTAGTAATACTAATTATTATTGGCTTATTAATTTTCAAATAACTATTTCATTAGTTCTGCATTACGGGAGAAATATAAGTTAAGAAACAGAACTTTTAAATCTAGTATATTCTGATAGGTATACTAGATGCAAAAACATTCAAAAAGTACGCACATGTTTTAAAGTGCTACGAAAATGCAGCAACTCTAATCTCTCCTCAATTTTCCTGTAAATGGCTCAATGAAAAGATTTCCTGTAAGTGTTCCTACTTTTTCCAAGCATACCAGTGGATGGTACATCCTTGTTCAGTATGATTTGTTTACATACACAATAATATGTCATTTTATTATCTTTTTGCATTATATATTCAGTTCATTCGGTTCAGTTCATTCTAACATTTATGATAGTTTTTAAATATATAAAAGCATTATGATAAGCAACTAAATTACTTTAAATAAATAAACTCTAACATAATACGATTAAATAAATAATTAATAATACTTGAACTACAGGAAGGGCTACAAAAACGTATAACATTATTATAAAATTTCTTTCTCTCTCCTATTGTTTGAATAATTTGTGTTGTGCCCGCCAGGGTCCATAATTGTTCCTAATCCTAAAAACTACCATCTTAATGTACATTATGGAATGCAATAAATATTGAGTATTGAGTATCCCCTGTGGTAGAGGCTGGATAAAGTAAACAAGATAAATAAAGCAAATCTGGAGATTTAAAAAAAATATCTCCCAAAACGTCACACAAACAAAACGCGAAAATTGCTAACGACGCTAAGCACACCCAAAATACTTAAGTCTTACACTCGCCTTATTCAAAATATAACAAAGCGATAAATAACATGTGTATCCGCAGCCTAAATCTCGCGTTTGAAAGTCTCAAACTTAAATACGGGAAGCTTTGGGTTATTCGGAAAATTTTAAACAGAAAGACGAAACAAAGTCACCTGCGAGTTGGTATTCAGAGCTTCGCTAACCCAACTTGGGCGTAGCCTTACTTAAGTTAGAGTTAAGTAAAGAAACCGCAGCGCCTCTGACGACCGACTTAAATCTCTGCTAACTTAAGGCTCGGATACAACAATCCTAAGATTGCGATGTGCTTAGCCGATTCTTAATACATTAATTTTATTGGATAGTATAAGAGTTCATTGCAAGTGATTATCTTACGAGACCCTTAATTATCTATGTATTTACTTCACACATAATGTGGTCGTCTAGTAAAAAAAAAACAACTTTTAAGAATGCGAGGAAAGGTTCTTGATAAAAATCATTTTTTGATTTCTAAATGCTGTGAAGGATCTACGTACGTATTTGAAAAAATTTTCAACATGTATTTTCTTTTGTTTACAGAATTTCTATTTTCGGAAATAATTTAATAATTTCTTGAAAATTCTAACTGATTTGTCATCATCTAAGCCTTCAACGTCACCAGAAGCCATCTATTTTGTGGGTATCTATTTCTGTATAAGAGAAAACATTTGCTTAGGTAAAATGAACATTGGAGATAATTATTTTCGACTTAAGTTTCTGTGCATATAAAGCTCAAATGCAAATTTCTCCATTGAGCCGAGGATGCTGAGGTTTAACCGGCATTCGAAATAAATATTCTAGATTTGCACACTAAGTTCAGTGCTGAGACAATATTGCCGCATTCCTTTTATTCACTTTGTTTAATGTTCTATATAAAATATAGAGCTTAAATATCTACGTCTTATAGCTTACATTGAATGAGATAAGATTATGGGTTCATTAGTGACCGATAAGAGATAATTAAGAAAAATCTTTATCTCATACTGGGCACCTACTCAATGTAGCAAGATTATCTTTTATTAGTCATGTAATTTTCATGCAAGCAAGATTATCTTTCATTAGTCATGCAATGTAATTTTGAGAAAAAATTAAAAAAATTTTTTTTTTCAATCTGCTAATAATAGGGGTTGGCAAGACATCTTCTTCTCAATTAGCTTCTACTTTCCTTAATAATCTTCACTACAATAATACACCGAATTCTTGTCGAACAATCACAAAAAACGGGAAAACTGAGAACACCCTCTGGACATTTCCACGGAAAAATGTAAAATCGAAATGTAAACAAACACTTGACGATACGACAGCAGTAAATGTCTGCCGTAACCTGTGTCAATAGAGATAAAGGAAAACTAATATCAGGACAAGAATAGGTACGTGATAAGAAAACATTTATTCCCCATGTTTAATGCATGATTTGTCGTAATTTCCCGGCCTCCCCCGTTGTTTTGTAGCGAGAGAAATGGCCGGATATGATTTATGATTTATCTTATACATCTTGGACATGTTGAAAAATTGGGGAGGGCTTGGTCAGAAGTGTATTAGCAGATATTACTGTATTAAAGATCCTTAGAGGACTGTTTAAATTTGGAAATATCCGAAAAATTTGCTTTCCTTGATTTTGTAACGAAATTAGATGAACATTTCTTATTACAACTTTTGTTATATTCTACACGTCTTTAGGTAAATATCCTACTTTAAATGAGCAAAAAAAAATTGCATTATTCCCACTAATTAATTCCCATCATCAAACTAAAGATATCTTGCAAACATTGTATATGTACTTGCAAATATACCAATGTAACTCGCATTAGATCAAAGCAATATCCAGATATTGAAAAGGCAAGCCAAGTCATAAATCTGCAATATCAAACAGAACTACCTGACTAAAATAAAAAAGGTATTATCCTCACTGCACTCTGCATTCGTCCCTGGTACTAAGCGGTAATAAAGCCGCGAATCAAAAGTTGCTCGTAAATCACAATATGGCGTCCGCTGCCCCGTGTTTGCTCTCGCCCACATAATCCGTTCGTACGGCGGTAAATCCATCGGCAGAGTCGCGTACGCCACTAAATCATCATAAGAGAATCCCGTATGCGCTAGTACACGCACTACAGATATATTTGGCTACATTGGCTACAATCGCTGCATCAGACAGATGCCGTTTAATTGTGTTACGTTTTGCAAAAACAGGAAAATGGCGGATCGGGATACATTCACGATTATTGCGTAAATTTTTATTTTTTTCTTATAAACAATTCTAGCTCTTTACAATCAAATCAAATCAAAATCAAAACTATCTTTATTTTATAGGTTTGATATACAAACACTTAAAAACGTCAATTTATGAATAAGTGAAATTATCACTCGCTCGGAACGCAGACATCCCCGAGAAGAGTGAGCCAGAAACTTGAGGGTTGCTCTTTTTTTCACATTTTTTACAATTCTTGTTTTTTATAAATGTTAGGCTAGTACAATCAAGTAGGTGAACATAAATATTCTGAACATAGATTTGGAATTGAGAATATATACTTCTTTTTTAGATAAAATTGTTTCCAATTACTGTGCATAAAAGTTGTATGAATTCACAGCAAAATATGTAGTTTTTACCAAATTTTTATTAGCTCACTTTCTTGTTTGTCTTTTTGTTGGTCCGGTTAGATTTTTGTAACTAAATTTTGAGGCACTTCCGAGTTAGCTATCGGGCTGAAACTTTAGAAATAGTTTAGAACCCGGTGATAATGCAACTTGCAACTACTTTCTACGAGCACTTTCTGATCATCTCGGATCCAAATTTTCATTTAACCTGTACTCAATCTTGAACACAGATTATATAAAGGTATACTCTTGACTTTTAAGCCTGCGTATTATCAGGGAAACCATAATTGACTAATACTAATGACACCTATTCGTGATACCTAATCGCTAATTGCATGTGCACATCCTTATCTTAAGTTGTAGGTACCTTTATAAGAAATAAACCTTGTATTGAGCTAGTGTAGTGTATTTGCAATTAACTTTCATTACCTGTACATTATCAAAAAAAACTCGAAACCAAACCGAATAATAGACAATAGCGTTATTTTAAAGGTAATAACGTTAAACCTGCGTTCGGATTCATTATCGAGCCGATATCGCGTCGCGCCGGAGCGCCGAAACTAGCCGATTTATTCGATTCTTTTTTACTCGATTTACGCGCACCGCGGCAGTTACTGAAAAAGTTTGCATCGTAATGCAATCGTGCGGCATTAGTTTTGCCGTTTATCAGCGTTCCCGCCGCACCAAGCTTTGAGGGATTAATCTGGTGGGACAAAGCGGAATGGAATTGCTTCTTAAAGATAAGAGGCTATGTTCGCTTATTGCATATCTCCCATTTAATTTACATCTTAATAATTCCTAATTACTACACTGCAGCTGTATTTAAAAATGGTATTTCTACCACTGAAATAAGAAATCAAATCGCATAACAAGGTCCATGGGGAAATATAACATAGTGCAGTCCAGTTGCGAGTCACTCAAATCAAATATGAAGCCATAAAACAATAAAAACGAAGCTAAACAATGTACACTCATGGGATATATGTTATTGCAATACTAACGCAATTTTGTTGAGTGCAATTTATGGTGGTTGCTCGTGTATTAAAGTGTGGTCGTTTAGAATTTAATGGTTTTGATGCAATTTAAAATATTGTTTTTAAATTAAATGAACAATATTAAAATGAACTAGAAATTTTATTATTAAAATTACAGAATCGTTATTAATTATATAATACGTTCAAAATTTATGTTTTTTTATACCAAGGAGATCCAAAAAAATGTTGTTTTATTTTGAGTGTGCAAAATAGGGATCAAATTTTAAAAATCGAATAATAAAAATCTAAAGTCAGAATTTAAAACCAAAAAGGTTTCATACTTTTTATTAAATAAAAAAAGAAAACGTTTCGCTTGCCTGAATTATGTATTTACGAAGTACGGTAGTTGTTACTGGATGGATGGAGTGTCAACCTCCTCGAGCGACTGAAACACCGCGTGAGCCATTGCAGCAATTTGGCGTTTCGCTCGATTTATGCGAATATTAGCGTTCGCGGAAAGCGGACAAACAAACAGAATTTGTTGTGGAAACAAAGCATTTTTTTTAGTTCCGCTAGTATTTATATCAGTCGGATGTCTAGCTTGTGGATTGCTTTGTTGACTGCTGTTTTTAATGGCTATTGGGGGTGGACTTATTAGATTTTGAAATGGGGATTGTATCAAAACGCTTATATTTTCATGTGATTCCATGAAACGCATTTTCGTTCGCAAACAATAGATGTTTCTATTATCTCGTTTGACTATTGACTAGTTAAATAAATACTAAAAAGTTTTGCTTTGTGGATAAAAATGTCACTGCATTACAATAATTGGGTTTAATCAATATACAAAACTATGTATTATACAAGTTCACATACTGCATCAGTTTTTGAAAGAAAGAAAGAAAGAAAGAAATAAACTTTTTCTTTAGATTTAAAAACATTTTTAAATAATAAATTATTTTTAATAGACTCGTTTTCTCCGCGTTCCATCCGTTACACATCAACAAGTTACTTAAATATTCATAGTTGTTAAAAGTGTGAAATGAATTATTGGTTATTCTGTCCACAAATATAACTGTGCAATAAATCAAGTAATAAATAAAGAAAATCGTTATCCAGCTTTGAAGTAAAAATTGTAATTTCAGTGCAGAATTCTTCTACTACGCCTTGGCTAAGGCAGTCGCACAATCGAACAGATAAAACAAAACATTCTACCATCAGCCAAAGCGATTTATTTGAAAGTAACTTCGATATCTGACGGTTCCTACATCATACAGTCCAGAGCCTGTTCTGTCCAGTTCAAAAAACAAGTCTCGGTACCAACACGTTCGCAATACATGGCTCCGAACAATGGCCCCGTGGATCAGTACGTTTGTTAGTCCTGTCTGTTTGTACGTCAAGGCTTATACGTGCGGAGATTGAGGCGATAGCTCGCGCACGCCCCCCAACGACGAACGAATTAGATAGGTACTTTGTATACGCTAGCGACAACTTATAACAAAATTACAGTTAATATTGTCGAGCAACAATCATTTGAATTAAGAATTTCATTTAAAAAAATAATCGTCTTGAATTTAACAAAAAGTAATTTATTTGATTCTATTCTCAAAATCAAAAAACTCTTCATTTAAAATGGAGTCTTACAAAAGAGTTTCAAATTGTAATTTCTTTTACTACCATTTGAATCAAACTATTTCCTGAAATTGATATTCTGTGGGTATTGTTACCGTAGACACTACGTGAATTTATAACACTACAATGTTTATTTTATGACGTAAAATATACGTAATTTCATTATAGTAATTTGAATTTAAACAAAACGTAATAAATTGCTCCATTATGAAACGGAATGTGGAAAGGAAGAAAAGATGTTGCTAATATATCTTATCTTGTTTATGATGGTGTTATGTTAATGTTAAGTATGTACTACCTTATTTCTTTGTGTATTCTTAATGTTCGTTTTTATTACCCACGGAGTACCTACTATTTTGAACAAAATTAACATAAAAATTGAGATATGTGGCACTTAGACTTAGTTGTAGCATCATTATATACATTTTATAACGAAAATTTTCACGGACTTTTCTATACTTATATTTAAAATAATTTCTCAAAGACAAGTATTAACGACCAACCCGCATTGGACCAGCGTGGTGGTGTTACGGCCCATAGTCCTCATGTGTTAGAATTAATGTAATTTATCATTTAATTTAATTAAATAGAACTTGTAAAGTTTAGCACTGGCTACTTACAATATTTTACCGCGTAACTAGACAGTTGAAACAGCACACAATGGGGGCGTATTCTATCGTCGAAACTCGTTCGATATCGATCGTTATATCGATTGAATGACGTGTAATTAATAGGGAAACTGATACTTAGCACAGTGCTAGATAAAATGAGTAAATTAAATAAAAAAGATCAATTTAAGACATGTAACTATTAATACGAAGTGCACATTATTTTGCAAAGTTACGAATGCGAATTGATTTTTTTTAATACTAAGTGCACATTTATTTTTCGAACTTGCAAATAACTACGAGATGAAATTTTTATCAAAGCATTTTTATTTTAAATAAGTTAATCGGATCCTAAAAATTACACAGTGAAGTAAAATTTGGTAGTTTTCATGTCAATGACAGATTTAGAACCTTCCAGGAACCTTCAATGTGTGATTATTTTAGTTACTCCAATTTTGTTGCTGTTATGGCGTTGATTTTTGATAAAATGTTTCAGATTGTAAATTCTATTTTCAAAAAGATTCTTATTTCAAACTGCATAGAGCCAAAGACTAAACGACGTTTCAAATACAGCGGGAGATTAAATTACCTAAGTCTCCTGCATCTTCCATTTTCAAACGCGAATATATTTAGAGTTTGCGTAGGTATTCGAAACAATGCGACTTCTCCGCATGTGAGTGTCCCAATATCTATTCTGTCTGAGCCCTGAAGCGATACACTCAGCGCCAGGGGTTCCCAACCTTTTAACCTATACTCTTCACTCAACGTTATGGGACGAAATGGATATTTTATTTTAAGAAAAAAATTTAAGATGTAAGTATTAATATGAAATAAAAAAATATGAATTTGAATGAAATACTTTTATTATATTTGAAATATAGCTTGTAGCAGGCCATTTTCACCATCTCCAGGCTTTCATTAATCAGACAGATAAATTAAAAAATATACCGAAATTCTTCTGAAATTGTCCCTTAATGAATTGATTACTAACTTATCTAGAAGTAGAGAAAGAGGTCCTACGTCTTTTAAAATTTTATGAAAAAGGGGAAATCTGAAGCCGCTCGCTGCGCTCCTCTTGCTCGCTCTACGCTCTGGGGGCGCCTTACTCTTTGCGAAACACTGCTCTTCGTAGTCTTTGGTTAACAATGCGGTGTTTTAGAATACGATGCCCTTTGAATCCCCGAGGTAGTTCGCTTATCCTGCGACTTGTCACGATTTGCTTAATCAATCTTTGGCGAGGCTCTGTTTCGTATTAGCTTATTATCTTTGTCGGGTTGGATTTATATTTTAGTTTAAATATGTACGTTTTAGGTAGCCTTTAATTCCTTTTCCTCAATAACACTCTTTTTAAAGGTGTCCAAACCAAAATAGCTACACCTACCTAACATGCTAGTTTAATAGAAGCTTTTTTACATCATAAAGGCAAATACCTAAAACTAGTATTTTCTTGGTTGTTAAAAAACATAATTATTGGTAACTATTAGTGTAGTGTAGTGTAATAATGTGTAGGTACAGCTTAAAACAATTTCTGTTATTTTCGAATTTTCATCAGAATCCACCGTTTAATCCGACCATAGATTGGTGACGATATATCCGTAGATGCGTATACGTAAACAATGACCCTCCGGCTCTGAATTTACCCGTTGTTAATTTGTCACAGTGAATTAGCCACCGACGGTAACTGATAGCGTTCGCATGTTGCGCCGTGCTCCGCCAATATGCTCGTAAACGTCGTTGTTGGCCAATTTAATACCTAACTACTATCTAGATGCGTATCTGTACGGATCTCTGTTATTATATGTTAGAATAATAGGGATTTAATGTAATTTGTTTTTTTTGGAATCGCTAAAAAGCTAGGGAACCAATAAATATGGAATATGCAATACTAAACAAAAGATAACTATAGAAAAAGTTATTATGCAAAAAAACTCAAAACGGAATCTTTTAAAAATTGGCACCGCCAATAAAACTTTTAGAGCCCTTACAAATTTCGAACACAAACAAACTGAAAAAAACTTAGAGAAAGTTTGACCGTTACAAAGAGCAGAGAGCAGCGCATCGGTATTACAAATCATAAAAAACCAGCTCGAACTGTCGCACTACGTTAACTTCTTACCTTTTGTCCCGGCGAAAGTTGCACAATTGTAACGGTCAGCTTTCTAAAAATTCTCTATATTGTTCGTCTTTTGTTTAGGAACTGTTTCCCAGTTGCGAAGTAACTGTATTGTGGGGCTTAGTGGGGGGTTGGTTGGCTCGAGTAGGTACTCCATGTGTCAGTTCTACGGATGACTATTCGTTGCACTTATTGAGTCGAATATGCTCAGTGTTTTGTTTTGTTCTTTATGAAGCTTTTGAATTTCGAATGCCGTCATCAATTTAAATATTAAACACAGGGTGACTGGATAGCTCTATGTTTCCGATTTCAATCGCAAATCAGTTGTGCTTGCATTGCTGTGTTCTAGTTTAAAGCCCAGGACAAGCAGTTAAATTACTAGCTACTGTGACTTGTCATATAGATGACTTGTCATATAGTCATGAATAATATTGGAAACGTAAACTGTGCCTGTCGGAGTTGCAATAATGTATCACCACTATCTATTACCCAACCATCTCAATGAGATAAAGCATGTTTAGCAGCTGTTGAACAAAAAAATTTGCAATGACTTGTAAAGTACGCTCATTATAGTATTGTATATTCCCTTTTTAAAGCGGCAAGTATGTACAGAATCCTAAGATAGCGCCACATGCTTGTCCTAAATACCTGTGGTATCCAGGGTGAATAGTGTCGGAGCGTTCTGTCTACCGTCCTATTTATAAATACCAGTCGTTCCTGGCTGTGGCGAGGCGGCTTGTTAGCGAAAAATGCTGGGTGCAGCTTTCACGTTTTAAGCTGTGCCAGAAAGTAGCAAATATTTATAAGGAAAAACCTATTTTTATTTCAACACCTACCTAGAGGTTCTTCTAGGTATTGTTCAACATATTTCATACAGTGGAAACATAATACAACATTTTGGATAAGAAATCGTTCATTCAAGCTAAGAGTAAATCGTCCACAGAATCACGCGTACATTAATTAAACGCAAATAAGCTATCAATCATGCACGCTATACAGAACGCACTAACCGAGACTAATGTTTAAATAAAGATGTGCTAAAACGCTATAAATAACATTATTCCGCTAATGTGGACGTTTACGATCATCCACGACACAACAATAACACATCAACCATTGCAAGGATCATTGAACTAAACACGCTATATGATTCAAAGTATCAGATTAAGAATTATTATTATTATGTGCAATAAAGTATATATAAATAAATAAATAAATAAATAAAGTAGTAGAATACGAATCACTGTTTTAAGCCAGCCCTTGTTCAAACTGAATAAATAGTCGATAATGTAACAATCATTACTTTTCCACCCCTATAAATATTTTTGTCAATCATGAATTTTGAAAGCGGTCATAAACACCGCGAACTAGTTCATAAGTTCCACCCAATGCTCAACTGTAGTGGCGTATACAGAATTTCCACCTAATAAAAGACCACGTTACGTGTAGGGAACGTTAGACACGCAATTACTGAGCACCCAGCTTAATCAGAGCCGCTCCGCCCTTCCTGAAGTTGATGAAATAAAGGCGGCCGGGGAAGATATATGGGCTGTTGCAGCTCATGTTTGATTGGCGAAGGTACACGACGAAGTTTCACGTTGAACGTTAATTAGTGCGTGCTTCACGTTCCGGGCTGTGTTGATGTGTGTTCACAAGCTTACTGTGGACTTGAAAAAACTTGGATAAGCAAAAACAAACAAGCTCAAGCCATCTCAATTCGTCTGCGATTACGGTTTGATCCACTACAGGATCTAATACACCATTAATAGTGTCGGTAATTTGATGTAGAGATTAATGCGCGGAACAATTTATTGACAATTATCGTAACCAACGCCGCTCCGGGATCAATTAACACAAAGGCGCTATTGCAAATTAGACTAACTAGATACGTATCTTGTAGCCTACAGGTATTAGATATTCGTGATTGCTCTACCTGGTAGGTATTAGGTATATTAATTCATTAGTATATGCCAGTGAAATAACTACAGGTTATAATAATAAATTTAACACGTTTACTAATTTTATTACACTGATAAGTACTTGCAACTTAATTGATAACAACAGAAAGAGTGTAAATATCAAGAAAAATTATAGTGCACATAAGCAAATGCTTTTAATACAAATCCTCGTTGTAAGATTTCGATCCTAACATTGTACAACACTGTTTTGGTACAAGAAAAATTTTCAATATTAAAATTACATTGTATTGCCAATACAAAATCTGTTCAAATTAACATAGAAATTTTGCGAAACGCAAACTTTGAGCCACCATTTAGTCCAAATTGATGTATGGAACACCGAACACCTCGTGTAATTGGTGGATACGAGCCATATTTTACATGTCACGGGCCTAAATGGAATCGGGCAATCTATCTAAGTCTATCCCTAGACGCTCGTGGATCGTAAACATGGCTGTCAACCGGTGAAGTCACCTCCTTACTCCCTTGGGCAGGAATGGTTGCTTTTATGGAAGCACCTCTTATTATTAGGCTTGCAGTCTACCTCGAGGTTTTTTTTATCCTCAGTCACGTGTGTTGAATTTGATTTAAAGTATGTAATGATTTCTAAGAATGTTTCGCCCTTCCACAATTTATTTCATCAAGATTGGTGTTGTGTTGGTGTTGTTACGTAAATTTAAAGTCTATAATTTTATATAAAGACATATTTATCGTAACAATGACGACCTCCGTGGTCGAGTGGTCTGTACGCCGGTCTCAAGGCGTCGCCATCTAGAGAGGTTCTGGGTTCGATCCCCGGTGGGGGCAAATGTTTGGGTGATGAATTTTCAGGCATTTGTTTTTCAGTCTTGGATGTTTATATATATTTATATATATTCAAGGTATTTATATGTATTTATCTATTAAATATATTTATCCGTCATCTAGTGTCCGTAACACAAGCAGCATTAGTTGCTAAAAATGGGGCTAGTTGATAGGTGTGAATGTCTGAAGATATTAATTTATTTTTAAATGTTTATTCGATTTTTCGATTCAGAAACAATTATCGATGAAATGTGCAAGTTCTTGTTATGATTTATCTATAAATAAAATATTGCGTGGACTACATGAAATTTAAGTAAAGCGCTTACAATAAATGTTACATGAGGATAAACAAGACGACGCTATTTTGTACATGACAAGTTTTTGAAATCGCGACGTCAACGGGTTCACGAAGATTCGTAAATATGGATGAGACGAAGACGCACAATTGTATTGGAAACGAGCAAAGTTTGCCGCACCACCTAAAGGTTGGTACGACACTTTATCAAGCCAAAGATTAAAATTTCATAAATTCTGTTAAATTGTTGTATAAAGGATTACGTTTGGAGCTTAAATCAGAAGTGTAAAGCGAGTGTGCGTCTGAGGACGAATTTCACGCAAACATTAAAATTCGAGTTGAGAATTAATAAAGAGATAAATAAATTTAAGAGCAGCGGGAATGTGGGACTGCCGTTACGGGTCCGGTTCGCTTTATGTGCATATCGAAGATGGATGGCGCGGGTGAGCGTGCGCGGGGGCCGGCACGCACGCCCCTCCACCGCTCCGTAATGGCCGCGACTCTCGCAGCCCCGTCAGACGACAAAAATGCCATAATAATGGCCCCAGAATAGTTTTTGCTGCACCGCTCCAAATACCCACTGAGACCCTACTACGTGACGACACGCCGGTCATCTCTCTTTTATTGAGAAATTCGTCAGTTTTATCCCTCGTATGGAAAAAGCATAATATCCTCCAGGGCAGAATCCGGTTGTGTCATTTCAAACACTTGATAAGTATCATTTGGAGACTTTTTAGTCGCTGCATTCTGTGCTGAGCTGATTTCGCTTAGTATTCGGCGAATGATAGTTTTTGTTTGTCTTTAAGAATAAGACGGTCACCTTGAGGATTTTAATTGTGAACCAATAAGAAGTTTACTTCTGCTGAGTCTGACTGAACGCTTGACAATGCCTTATTTACGATTCTCTTCGATTGTTCCAAAAAATCTGTCATTCGGTTTGCTTTGGGTCAAAGCCCTTAAATGTTTTTCTTTAATTATAAGAACATTTTATTAAATAAATAAATTCAGTCATCTTTATGTTCGATGAGTAGACATATTAAAAGTGCATTGCTCTCATTTATAATGAAAATTTGCTACTAAAGAAATTGCCGCCATTGCATACTTACATCAACAATCAACAGTGAACTCATCAGCGTTGTAAAAATCTGGGAGAAAAGCATCCAGTGCCCATCAAACAGCTAATTAAAAGCAACGATCTGCTAATAATTGGTCATGTTACTACCAAGTCGGCGTTATTGAACGTCACAAAAGGTGGACCAATTAAAGTTTCCCCGAATGTCCGAAAGAAAAGTTCAGAATGATAGCACCGTCAATTATGCTTGCCTCGCTCCCGCTCAGCCAATTACCAACCAGCCTACCGATTGATAAAAAGTTTCGAAAAATTCACCCAAACAAATTTGGGTTATCTCCTTTTCAGAACCGCGAACGTAGATAACCTTCCTCGAAAACCAATTTTGACCGATTTCCTGCGATAATTGTAATTACTATTATAGGAAGAACTCTGGGACTACTTCATGAAAATTATTTTATAAAGAATTTTCTAAAAGGCGCAGACGGGGCGTACCTAAAAAAACTTTGGGCTTCATGTATGAACCATGGCGCGGTAGCAAGAACAATCACCAAGAATAATTCATATTCCGAGCGCGCTGCAAATACCCAGCGCCGATTTACGGTTCACCTCTCTTGTTCTGGACCGGTATTTAGTTACTTTCAGAAATAATTGGATTTCGATTGTGAGAGAAAAGGTAAGTCATTACGGCGCGGCGTACGGTACGTCATTACCGTTGCCCTTTTACAGTCTGAATAAATCGTAATTGGGGGTATGTTGCTTGCGGCGCTATCGGAGCATCGCTCGTGTCTAACGCTGCGAGTAAAGGGTCCCTATCCCATTTAGTTCCCATCGAGAGTCTATTTGAGGGGCGCGGAGGCTCGCGACACCTGTATGCATTATTTTATCGCATAAATTCTCTCTGCAGCAATTCAGGCACGGGACGGTTGCCTCATGGTTTATTGAACTCAGCGCTCGAGATAAGCCACTGGTTCAACCGAGAAGCGGTGAAATTTTACCATAAAGTAGTGATTTTTCTTACTGGCATTAGTTTCCTACAGGACTTCGTGAGTAGTACGGTCCCCCGTGGTTCATAATTAATTCAATTCAAATCACTGGCCCACGAACTCTCCAATTTATCTAGACTTAGACTGTAGCAGTACCTTATACGGTAAACGATTGTGCCTGCTCCAAAGGGTTCCCACATTGTGCTAATGTAGATGATTTATAGTTGTTTCATTTAAATATACTGCGTGTCGATACTAATGTCCTTAATAGTAAGGTTTGTAAGATGTCTTTGTTAAATAAATCTGTTTCCTTTTACACAGATGTGAATTTAGCTCTTATTATAAGTAGCTTTCAGTTATTCTGGTCCTAGCTTTTTTGCTTCTCATAGGTGCACTAATACGCCTCGACCCATACGTTGGTAACTAGTTGGACCATATTAGCACACAATAAACATTATCTCTAAAGAATCTCTCTGTATGTGACCGCTCTCCTAAAACGTCTATTTTCCGCGCTGGCAATGGAAATGTCGTCGTGTCTGGATAAACGGGTGCGCGGGCGCAGAGGGGAGGCGCGCAGGTCTAATGAGGCGCGCCCAGCGTGCGCGGGCGCTGCCCTCACACACGCTCCTACACTTTATGTGCTTAGGTATGAATCTAAATGAATGCCTACGACCATTTCAATCACAACGTCTTAATAATTTAAATTTTATGGTAATTTAGAAATTTTTAATGAACTGTCGTGTTCTTAAGTAAAACCAAATGTCACCACATAATAAATGGCGATTAGTAAAGATTTCCTAATATTGATAGGGTATTGGCTAGCAACAGTCGCGTGCGTAGTGACATTTTCTCATGCACGGTTGTATTTAGTAAGATCCCTTCGTGACGGTATATAAATATGTAGGTATATGAATATGTCTAATTAACACAAATTACTTTCGCGATTTCCAAATAAATCCAGAGTCGAAAAAACCGTGGAATTTGATGTAATTTATGAGACAACATTAACATTATACCTTTCTATTCGAACCCGAAATCCATTTTGGACTAATAAATATTAGCAAATAGTCACTTTGTATGTGCTGAAGTAACGCACACGCTTTTAACTGAATTGCTTCGCGTAACAATAAAAACGCGTATGGGCCCTTTCACACATTCTAATGTGCCCAATGCTCCTTCATTTGTCGGGGGCCAGCACGGAAAGGAAATATTTTCCCAAATCCATACAGCCTTAAGGATCTCATAAAGCAGTCGTTTTCCCCGCGCGAAAGTATGGAAGTGAGATTTATTCGGGGGACTTCGGCTCGAGCCCGGGGATTTGCTATGATGAATTGACACTTTTTCAGTGCCGCCTACAAATTTCAACTCCAACAATATACGCACTCTGAATGAACAACTAAAGGTAAGACTCGCGCCGTTATGGCTTTGAAACTTTTAATGTCTTCAATGAAGTAGGGCGTCCATAAATACCGATTTGCAAGATTACCCATTCTTGAATTTTATTGTAATACTTTTGGCTAATTAATCTCGATTTTTATTCTATAATTTCACATTTAGATTGAAGTTTTAAATTTTCAACTCATTATACACAGCTTACGTGTGGACTGGACCAACAAAAAGTATAAACATGAACGAACTCCACCACGACCTGGCGTCACGGAATCTTGAATTGTATTTCTGAATAGCAAACACGGCTATGATTTCTTACAAACACAGACCTTATCAGGTGGGTCTACATACAGTTTACTTAGCAACAATAACTCAAATGGAATTCGAAAACTTTTGGTTTTTAAACGTTAAAAATAATTGAAACAACTCGTGAACACGCAATATTTACGAGCACAACTGCAAATGAATAATTAATGTTTTAGAAAAATAAAATAGCTCACTGAATATTCAAGAATTACGATGACTTCATTCATACGAAGAAGCTTTAGGCAATCGTCTCAATTATAATAATAAGCGGGCGTGAGCTCGACCGATGGCCAGTCTTAATAAAGCCATTATAAATATCTGATTCCCGAACGTACGCTCCGTCAGCCGACGCCAAATGCCAAAGGGTTACCGGTTATGTATCACGGGGACATTCATCATTAGCTTTAAAATGAGTATTTCTTTTTTCTGACCAACGTTGTCACTATAATAACACTTCGAAAGTTGACAGAGGTTTCACTTAAGTAGATAGAAATTGACAAAAATAAGGAAAATAAAACTTAGCCTATTCCAGCTCTATTTCAAACAATAGTAAACGAAATCAAACATGCTTACGTATACTAAAACAAATATCGGCGAGTCCGTACCGGGTGATTTAAGTGAGCACGAGCTAACAATAGTGGCTGCGGTCGTATGAATAAAACGTATACAAATTTAATCAAAGAGAAATCTATTAGTAAAATGAGAAGTACGGAAGGGAGCGCACCTATACATATTCAACAAGTCACTGCATCACGAGCGAGGCAATTTATACGGCAGGTCCTGAGAGTTCCTTACTTTTACCTCGGCCATATGTAAAACTGGAGTATTTCTACGGCCGATCAGATCGTCACCTGGCATACACGACAACTCACAAACCCCTATCCTTAACGCTATAGAAATAGAGTTTAAACTCGCCATTACAAACATTTGTCAATGGGGTTGCCCATACATCGAAGGTACTCTGTTTATTCGTATCCTATTTGAAATTGGAATTTGAGATTTCACGTAGCATTTAATTGTCGTTTTGTCTTTTGTATGTTTTATTCAATTTTGTCTTCTTTATTGTAAGTGCTTGCAATTAAAACAATCTACTTTATTACCTCAATTTATATATCGGAATGACTTTAAGTTAATTGTGCGTAAAGATGCCATTTAAAATTTTTCTTCACAACTGTAGCTTAATCTCTCTATAAATGGTCGCTTCACTAATGATTCGTCTTACATTTTTTGCATTTATAATAAGCATCCAAGTTCTATATTTGGAGGTGTTCATTATGGTTTTACTAAGCGGTCAATATACAGGTTGCAAGGATACAGGACCAGTATACTCTGCCGACTGCCTAGTGCGCTCGCAGCACAAGTTTCCTTTAAAGTATTAATCAAGAGCCATGTCGCGTTGTACTTTTTCTTTTTTATTTCGCAAGCGCATCTGCCCTTTTGTAAAGTTATAAACTGTATATAAGTAGACGACAGCAAAATTAATTTAATTTGTATTAATACAAATGTTTAAATCATGCTTTTTTGTTGCGTTTTCGACTTGTTAATATCTTTTCCATTACCAAGTCATGTGTTGTTTGTTTTTGCAGTCTGATTTATAACTTTACTATTTATATAGATGAAGTTATTACGGCAATAAGGACAGCCAGTGGATTGTTGTGTATAATTGATAACATTTCCAGTAAATTCGAATTATCGTCTATATTTAATTCAGTTAGGTACTAGTATATCATAAATATGAAAATTGGATGGCTACTTTATACTGAAATACAATAAAAATATACAGTTTTACTTCAATTATGTAACATCAAAAGCATTTAAGGTTCCACGACAGATCGTATCAACAACAAAATGCTTTATCGAGTCACGCGGCCAGTACAGTTATACTGGAAAACACGAACTGTTCGAAGGTTTTGATATTTCGTGCTTTTCAGACAGTAATTGGAACATGCTCTTGAGGCCATATCGTTTTGCAAAACTGTACTGGCAGCTATAGCCTTTCATTATCGCGAAAGCTTGTCTGAAGGTAATAATTGTATTCGTTGAATTCCAAAAAAGGTTTTAAACTTGTTCAAATTTAAAACGATAATTTTGAGAAATTAAGAAAAGAAAATTCGAATTGGTTCCTAAAACATTTAAATAAACGTCTCGTTTGAAGGAAAGTGCTAGGAACGCGTGTAGCGATGGTTGGCAGTAAAATAGTCTACGATCGATGTCCCAATTGGGAACTGGCTGGAGTGTCGACGGAAAAACTACTCTTGTCTGTGGAATTTATTTTGTTGAAGGATCTTTTTTAATTCTGCTATGATTCATTGCTTATTGGCTTCTGAAGTTCTTTGTGGATTAATTTACTATGAACTACCTTATTGTTCTTATGTTTTTTTTTTTAAATTGAACTGAAGATTGGTGTTTCTGTCATACAAAATTTGTTATAATTTCGTTTGAATTTACCTTTTGGCACTAAAGCTACTTACTCTTTACTATTTTCCCGCAATCAGTACAATTTATATTTAATTAATCAATAAGTATTTATTAAGCTGATTTGACGATATGTCAAAGATTAGAAAATAATTAAATCTATAAGGAGTGTTTACTGTACGTGGGTTGTAATATCTTAAGAACCACTGAAACTTTGCTAATTTCAGTAAGCAAGCTTAATAATAAAATCATCATATAGAAATAGCAAACCAATAACATTTTAATACGTACTAAGACGATGCATCACAAAATACCTGATAAACCCTGACCAATATAATGGCCTTAGACATATTTGAATATCGTGGCGCGCATCGCTCGTCGGCCATTGTTGTCTCTGCCCAGAATGGACTTAATTAAGGAAGGCCAGAATAGGTGGGAAGATCTACAGGAATCCAGGAGCGACCAGCTTTGTTCGAACCACGTAAATAGAGTTGGGTGTTACTGTATTATTGCGTTATATATGGCCCAGAGGTATTGAATGAACATGGAGGTTCAAAGTTATAATATCATCGTAAATAGAGAAAACTATTGAGAGGGCAGTTTTAATCACAAACAAATGTATTTAGACAAAAAATAAACTCAACCCAACTCAAAACCTTTACGTGTAAAACATTAATTAAACTATTGAATAATTTAGACTTCCACCAACACCCCACAAGGAGGCAATGCAAGCCACTAAAACGCTTCTGACCATAACAGGGGGACCTTTTGAGGCAATAATAATAATATGGAGCAATTTCGTACCCCGTCGATGCGGACGGAGGAACAACGGAATTTGGCTTGGGAAATCATGAGTGTTAGGTCTGTGGTCGGGTCTGAATGACCCTTGAAGTGGGAAACAATATTTGAAACCATAGCTCTAGAGTTCATTGACTGCAATAGTGCAATGCCAATAGAAATTCTCAGAATGGGAGAATATGAGTTTATGGTGAAGACGATGATAATAATATAATAATGCGAAGATAGAATGAGAAAATCACCTAGGGTTGAAGATTATAAAAAATAAATACTATCTACTACTGTGCGGCTTGAAAACTTAGAAGACAAGTGATAGACTATTGGTTTTTTTTTAAATTTCATATTAATTATATTGCAGACACTACTAGGCATCTATCTATTCTCATAACAACGGTAGAGATTGCTAGTGTTTTTGTTCATAATTTTGGAAAAAAGCTATAAAATTCAGAGTATAACTTTTTCTTTTTCAATAAACTTATTAGGTCGCTAATATCAAATAAAATAAGGGACAATAGTATGAAATGGATATTATGTAGTCATTTGTTTGTTTTATTAGGCCCCATTCATTTCTGATCACAATCTTGTCAGAAAAGAAAATTGCTTGCAAAATATGAGTAACGAATGTTTGCGATTATTCTTAGGCTGTTTCTTTATTCAGTGTACTCGACAGTACACATCTACCATACACACGCAGCTAAATATTCAATTAACAAACATTGAATTTCAATAACTTACACGAGTCGATTAAAAGATCCCGATAGCAAAGAAAGATGAAACAAAATAAGTGAGAGATGGCGGCGAACCTTTTCACAATTAATTAAATACACATATTGATTGTGTTACCGACACAATGGTCACCGTAACTTGTAATTAAAATGGTTTATATTAGTCTGGTGTTAAGCTAATATTTTTTCCAGGACTGAATACAGCTGAAGATGATGGTCAGAGTACAAGAGATAGCGGATGTTAACTAAACCTCTCTATTCATAGCCAATTTGCTGTTTTAAAGGTCAAGGCAACAGGCTGGCTCCAGGTTACATAGGGGTCTAAACATATTAGGTGAATATTTGGTAAATGTTAACAGTTCTTATGTTATTATTTTTAGGATAAAAATTTTACACACACATACATACAATCACACCCTGTAATCCCCGAAGGGATAGGCAGAGTCCAAGGAGCACTGTGTTCCTTAAGACCACATTTAGCCATACAAAAATTAGGTTTGTCAGATGTGTCGTGTGAATAAGATTTAGCGTTATAAAAAGGCGCTACAATACAAATTCATAAAAAATGTATAAAATAAATAAAATAAAATAAAAATAGTAGGTATGCCGACACCTTTAGCTGTGAGTAAATAGGCCTTCATTTAGTATTTAGACTTCGCACTTAATCACACAGTTATCTTAGGAATTAAGAATATAGGTATATTAACATACTTTTTGAATTATTTCAAGATTGCGCTTGGAGCCTTGAAAGCCTTTAAATTGATTCTTCTCCTAATGTTTCAAGTTTAAAACCTGAAAGTCAATTCAGGTATTAAACCTGAAACATTAGGCGTAAATTTATCAATACGTGTAGGTTTAGCAAATTGTTTAAAATTCGTATAATCGTCAATTAAAAATAAGAATGTACAATAATAGTATTAATACAACTTATCTTATCTCTTCCCACTCTTAACTTGCGCCGGCAAGGAAGAGCCCGCGGAGTTACTGCAGGGATATAAATTAAATGTTTACGTTTCGCTTGCCCCGCTCTGCTAGTTTAATTAAGCGTCGCCTTTGTCTGCATGTGCGTAAGGACATAACATGCTCCCTCTTGTTCGAAGGACCGTTGGTCTAGGACCTCTAGATCAACTGCAACTGTATTAGCCACAGAAACGAGACTATCAAGATAGGCAGATATTGAAAATTTCAAACTTTTGACTAACTTGTGTTTCAACTAGTATCCGCTAGTGGCGCTTTTCAGGTTTCCTATAGAAATTGTCAATCTTGACCTTTCATATCGCAACTGAAAGTGAGAAGATGAAAATTTACACTAAGGGCACCTACTGTATTCGAAATCTTGGATCTAATATAGTCGTTTCCATAATCACCTCACGCAATTCCAGTGTCTAACTTTACCCAGCCAAAATTACCGTAATACAATATACCCCGCTTCATATGGTATCTTAACTGCCTAACACGGCCCTCTAAAAATTTCAAAACTGTGTTAATTTACACCGACACCGCACATGGGCCGTACACGGGTGTAAAATTAAATTTTCAAACACAACAACCCCAATTAATTTTACCGGAGAAAATTCGCTTACGTCATGTCCGCTTCCTGTCGTTTAATCTGTGGAGTTATTTATGAGGCAATGGCGGTACCAACCTGGTCTTTTATTGGAAAATTTCCCCCATTTTCATGGCAGTCACTCCACCTAATTGCGGCTCAAATTCTACGCTGCGACACAGTTCACTGCACAATTTACTATCTAGTGCTCGTCTCTTGACTTAGACTTAGCACTATTTCATATCAACACACAAGCATTCTACAACAAAGCTATTCGGAAACTAAAAAACTTAAACCGTTGATCGCCCGCTTCTTTTGCAGGTACGCTAAAGTTTTTTTATCTTGACGATCGCGACTTTCTCTTGGACAATAGCGTAAAAAGAATCCATTCTTTACGCGACGCCCGAACGAACTTTCTCTACACTTTTGTTATGAATCATTACGTCACAAGGGCTAATGGTGTTACTTTACTTTTTTAAGCTCAGTAGTGGTTAGACCCGCGATGAAGCTATCCGATCGACTTGACAATCGTGATGGTACTGAAAAACGGTATTCTTTTATCCAGAAATCTCTTAACGAGGTTAGTTTAGGCAAACTTTTGTAATGTGATTTTTTTGTTCAGTTTATGTGGGTCCATATGCGTTCGTTTATTATACAGCCCTTTCAACATTCCAAATGCCAATTCAAAGGGTTTGTGCTCCTCACACCGGCTTGCCGTGCGCACGAGTGAGCGTGATGCAATGATTTTGTTGATAACTCTTCGATTAAGCTCAAAACACGTTTTGAGAACAATTTGAATACCGAAATGCAGATGGCTTCTTTTATCCGAGGAGCTTTGGGACGCCGCCACACTACAAGTTAATTAAGGTTCGCCCATCAATTAAATATTGCTTTTGATTGTTTTCCTTATGTTAATTAAGATGTATTTTTGATTTACACGCAAGATATTCTTATAATTTACATAATATTGGATGCAAATATTTCAATATTGATAATAACTTCCCATTATTAAGTAGCTTGCTCAATCATAAAGTCACTATAATAGTAAGTGCGCGGCTTATCGAGAACCAGAATTGAAATAAATCTAGATTGTCGAGTCGAGTGGACATATTTCTGCAGTAAGTCAAAATCCCGATACAGATAAACCAATTCAGTCAAATCCGGCACATTCATATATGGGACGATGCATTCGCTCAGCGAACGAATTCACTGAGCGGAACACCAAAATTTATTGGGTTAGTAGTTGCCGTAGGTCGATAAAACTAGTGTGCAACAACAGAACGACGTAACTCTGTCATTTGAAAAGAAAAAATACGACCCTCCAAGGAAAGAAACAGGGTGAAATTTTGCTTGATGCCAGTAGAATGTTGTACGACTGAAAAGAGCAATGCGCAGTGCAATTTTGTGATATCTTTTTCACTCTTTCGATGGTGAAGCTACTAGGCGACATACGGACGTTATAGTGTTGAATTAGCATATTTATTGCTAGTTACACGACAAAATAAATTTATCTTTAACCCATTGGATTTTGCCATATTCGCGTTTTTCCTTTCGTCACACATTTCAGCTTCCGTTATCCATACCAGGGTGTGGCTGCTGATACTTGATGGGCTTCGATATTTATGGTCAGCTTAGACCTTAACTTATTTCTAAAATATTGCTTTAAAATGTAGGATATAATATTACAGTTACCGAGATAGTAGATATTTTCAGTAGTTGAATATTATTAACTTTATGGTTTAAAAACTCCTTATAATTCAAGATTCATTCGATCGCCATTGAAAATTCCTGCCATTATTTATTTAAAAGTTATTGTTCTACTAAAATAACAAAAAATTGCTGCGTAACTCGTATAATTTTAAATGTCACCTACATATTCCGATCTCGAACTCCTTACCTGAAACAATAAAAAAAGTATAAAAATTTATTTTTTAATTTATCGCGCGCGGCGCGCTCCTGTCCATCATTATAAATAGGTAGTCTACCTGCCCCCGGCACATAGCCGAGCGCACATACGCACACTCCGTAAACGCCTCTGAGAAAACCGGTCGGACACGCTGCCGGCATACAAATGTACGTCGCCCCGCACATTCTCCGTCTTTCATCGGCGCCTAAACATCACATAAATCCTCCTCGCTCACACACCCGGGCCAACTTCACGGCTCTACGCCGGTCAGCCAATCACGACGGCACGTTCCATCGCCATATTGAATGACGCAACCGATGCGCCCTCTATCGTTACAAAGCCAAACGACGCGTCTTTGTGTTTTCCGTATTGTTTTGTATATTTTCCTTGTTTTCCATAGATTTAAACACTTAATTTGCAACAAAATCAGTGCCTTATGATGTGTTTCGTTGTTGATGAACAGTTTCATAACAAATTTCAAGTGAAAACAATGTTTGTTTTGGACAGACGCCACGCCAACCTACCCAAAGCTAAGTTCGTGCAGTAAATATTTCAGATTGTTTTCTAGTTTAATAGGTTGGAAAAACATAAATTAAATTGTATAATACACAAATATGTGTGTTAAAATCACAAGAAATACTATTGATATAATTCTTTTAAAATAAAAAAACATACAACGTTGATTGATAAATGTTAGTAGAGCAAGATTTTTCATACTGGAAAATAATATACATAAATTCCTAAAGACTTTGCTCAAAATACTAATAAATTAAATATTATTAAGTGTACTCTACCGCATAAAATAATTTTATGTTGGCTATTAATTTACTTTCAGATAAAATTTTACCTATAAAGTTGCATTGTGCTCACAGATAGAATCAATCCATCATGGACTATACATTACTATATCTAATAAATAAATAAATAAATATGGAAATTATGTAACGTTTTTAAAACCATACAAAAATGCTTCGATTTTTGATACGATTCTTAATTTTTTAAATATTTTTCAAAAAACTAATAGCCTGATTGAACCACCGTGTGTAAGGGGAGTCGGATCTCTTTGTTTTAGTAATGAAAATATTTTTAAAGATAAATAAATAGTTGATAATCGTAATAAAGAAATAATAAATCTTTTGTTGTTATTATAATTTCAAATAAAGTATTGTTTAGAACCACAGATTACAGAAAAATATTTACATTTGTGTTGTAAGTCGAGTGGTGAAGAGAAACCGCGCGCCCGTCGGCGCATGCGTAGATTGATATTTTGTTGTTGCATGTGAACTTGGAAAAATATATTATTGTATTATTTAACATTACAAGAATATTAGTTTTTTTCCATGGAGATTTTTAAGATTTTATTTAAATCAATAACATTTTCAGCTGTCAATAATAAATGGTTTCAATTGTTATATTTATTTTAATGGCAAATTAATATTTTCCTGAGACATTAGAACTTTTAAAATGACAATCAATGTGGTTTTAACGAGTTGTAGTACTCAAGTAAATGTATGACTACAATTAAGCTTCAAGATTTATCAAATTGCAATAAAATCTTAGAGCCAAAGTTCACCGCTGAAACAAACCACTGATGCTGAATACTAATTGTTGCCTTGAAATATATGCAACTGCACAGATCAAGAGAGAATCCAGAGTAGAAATAGTGGTTATTGGTCCGCCATTGTAAATTATTTTGTGAAACTACCTAAAGGATTCGTTGAAGTTATTATTTAAGTAATGTTATTACTTCTGCGTATAGTATGCATGTGATGAAAGTTGATAGTAAAGACTTATAATAAATTTATATTCAATACAAAAATATCTATTGATCAACTTACACATATGTTATCAGCACAAATAGGAGGTAACTATAATTTGCTTGTGATTGGAGATTATTATCATCCATAAAAATAACAAAATGTAGCTGTTAATATTTTAATTTTGATTATACTCTGCAAACATACTTAAAAAAATAAGAAACACCAATTTCTATTAATTTAATTTACTAATATTAATTTTCCTAAAAAATAAATAGGTTATTTCTCACCTTATATTTTGATGTTAATAATGAGAATTTTACATATCACATGCTTAAATCATAACCGTATCCACGTATTGATAAATTGAATTTCAAATTCGATTCCGATATTTGTAATATAAAAGGATTAATTATATATATCTATACCTATACCTTGACGACCTCCGTGGTTGAGTGGTCAGTATGCTGGTCTCAAGGCGTCCCCATCTCGAGAGGTTCTGTGTTCGATCCCCGGTGGGGACAAATGTTTGGGTGATGAATTTTCAGGCATTTGCTCTCCAGTTTTGGATGATAACATATATTTATATATTCAGGATATTTATATGTATTTATCTATTAAATATATTTATCCGTCATCTAGTGTCCGTAACACAAGCAGCATTAGTTGCTTAAAATGGGGCTAGTTGATAGGTGTGAATGTTTGAAAATATTTATTTATTTATATGTATTTAAAAAAAAATTTCAGTTGCTTAAAATGGAGCTAGTTGATAGGTGTGAATATTTGAAGATATTTATTTTTAAACTTTTATATAATTGATTGAGTTTTCTATGAAATGCTCATAAATTTCTGTTTCATTTAAAGAGCAAGCTATCTACAACAACTTCCCATTGCACACCTCGAGTAAATCTTTAAAACTATTTATTCATTCTACTATTTACTTGCAGAGCACTGCTTGCATTAAAGAGATAAAATAAGGCTGCCAAGTATCCCCGGCAAAAGAAGCGCAACGAAAGAGAAGATTTACTGTGGAAATTTTGGAAGTCAGCCGGGCTGCGTTTGTGGCCTGCATTTATCACGCCATGGAAAATATCCACCATTTCCGTATGTATGGACTTAACCGGACTAAGAATCACTGAGACATGCTGCAATAAAATTTAAGACGCTCCGGGAACTAACATTTTTACAACATAATCACTACCAGTTCGTAAATATTTAGCTGTACCGTTACTTGATCATACGGTAAACAAATTTTATGTTCACTTTGATTTAGTATTTTGTAGAAAGAACCTGCGCTGTGTCACTTTTTTATTAAACGCCCGTTGAGAATTTCTGAATTACAAGTTGATAATTTTATCTAAATTTTATTAAAACACAAATGGGCCAGCTATAAGCGTACTTAAGGAAGATTTACAGCGATTCCTTATGAAGGTGACCCAAATTACCATGAAAAAAGTTTAACATCCCTTTATTTCAGAGCAAACAGAGGCTGTTGTTGTGAATCCGTATAATCCGGCCCACTTATCACGCGTGCAAAATGCAAATTCGACCGGCCGTACGGGAGAATTAACGAAAACGCCGCTCGAGCCGTCACAGAAATTATCAAAGTTTGCAAGTAACATTGCCTGGGATAAACTGAGTAATCTCAGGTGCTACCGCTCAATAACACGTTGAGAGCTTCGAAGCTGAAGGAAAGGGCACATTTTGGTTCTAAAAGTTATTCTGATTCAGTAGATGCGCAGATGAAGGTTTTAATAGAAATTTAAGAGAAGCTTGTGCTATTGTGAAGCAGGAGAGTCCATTTTTATTGAACTACTTTTTAGAAAGCAGGCAGTTCTTTTAATTCCTTGGCGGGCACCGCGAACACTGATATTCGCAAATAATAAATGTTGCTGTTGTGTTTCGTTTTGTGCCCGTTGACTAGTTATCTTATTAGATTAACCCCATAATTTTGTATGAATAAAACATTTTAATCAAAAATCTCATAGCAATGATAGGATATTTCACAATTTTTATTTTTATTGAGCAATTATTCGTGAAAAAATTACAATTTTGTAAAATGAAGCGCACCTAAATTATTCCACAAAGCGCACCTATGTTTAACTTTTGAATTGAGATGGGGATACTAACGGACACTACCGATAATCAAAATTTTGTGAGATTTTGTGAATAATCGTATTCGCTTTATATATTAGGTCCTTACCTATAAAATTGGTGTTTTGTATGGAGATTTTGGGGAATTCTGCATTTTCCATACTAACATTTTATCAGTTTCCTTCACAACGACAAATCCAGAGATAATAATATTTGGCATCTATCATTAGACAAGCTTTAGTAATATGTGTAATATCACACTTCATAAAAATTATTTATCGTTTTTAAGTGAATGCAAATAAAATGATGTATTCGGGAGGCACTTAAAAAGAGTTGTCTCCGTGTCCAATTTTAACACAATTAAACTTACAACAAATTATCAACACAAATCAAAAGAGCTCAAAAATATAGTCTATTTTTAGACGAGGTAATTATTTTTTTGGAATACTCTGAATCTTAATAGTTACAGACAAAATACTAAGAGAGAAAAAAAAACACCAATTTCATAGGTAAGGACCCAATATAAACTCCCTCTGACATATTCATATAATTTTGGTAACTCCACACATAAATCTCAACATTTGCAGATTTAGCAAGTAAGCGAATAATATCTATATTTCCAAAAAAGTACCAGGCTGTCATAACTATATAGGAACTATTTTATTGAATACCTTAGCCCAAAATGTTGCTCTTCCCTAAATCTTTAGAATATGGTGCGCTTCGAAAAATGATTTAGGTGCGTTTCATTCGATGCGCTTTAAAATGGGTGCGCTTCGAGGTTTTTCGTAATTAATATTTTTTTGATAAAATAGTAAAGATTTACTAACGTTCTCATAACAAAACACTGGGAACTTTGAGAAACAGCGTTTGTGTGAAGCCCAGCACAAAATGATTGACTGTGACATAAGGTGTTCATAGAATTAAATCGAAGCACCTAACAATAAACGGTTTGATTGAATCTTAAATGGAAAAAATAAACAAAAGAATTGCGTGTGTAAACGCCATCGCACTGCTCTTTTCAATACCTCGCGTTATTGATTATATTCCAAGAAAACTTGGCACGCCAATGTACGGGAGTCTTAACATCGTTATGGGCAATTATTAGACCCTTACTTTGGCATATTTCTGTGAGATTTGTCGCGTATATCACAAGTCATACTGTGAAAATTTCGCAGACTAAAAGTTATTTTCCAGAAATGGAGCTTATTTTTTCATATTTTAAGATATATGAAGCAATAGAAATCTTGAATAATTTAGCTATTTTCCCTTCAATATAAATTTGTGTTTAGCGTTAAGAGAGTGTGATAACATTATACATATTTAACATAGTACAATTAAATAATATGTATATTTTATTTGTAAATTTTTAAGAAATTTCAATGAATTTTAAATATTTTACAGAATTTATAAAACACAGAAATGCAACAATAACTATCTTCCCGCACCAACATCAGATCCAGAACCCAATTTGTATCTAACTATATACCTATCTAACGGATTAAAATTAAAACGTGCGCAACAAAACCTTGTTAAATCATAATTACGTTCTAAGCTTTGATATTTTAGACGAGGTATTAATTTTACAAGTCCGCGCGCGGCTAATCTTCCGCCATTTTGGCTAAGCTATGGTCTGCCGAATCCCGCGGATTAGCGCCTGTTTGTTCGGGTAATGCGCTTTTAACACCTGCGTTTTAGAAGTTATGTAATGTGTGAATGAGATAATGTTGCTTCGCTCGTGCGCAGAAGTGCGGCGGTGTGTCGACGGACTTACAACCCGTGCGTTGTAAGTACAAGTGAGGAGCGGTAACCCGCGCGTGTAAAATTTTTGATGTAAACATACCTAGGCACCCGTATATGGTCTATTGTTGGTTTCTATTAAAATAATAATACTAATATTGTAATAAGTAGCTTCTTAATATGAAAAATAAAAATTCAAAACTTCGAGAAATTTAAGGCAGAACCTTAAAACCTTAGAAGCCCATAGTTAATCGTAGGATGTGCTGGTATTACTAACTAAGCAACGAATTATAATTCGTTGCATTTCGGTCATCTTCTTATTGCACAAAAAATATACTTTCATTAGTAGGTAATATAAATTAAAGAACAAGTGTAAAAAATGTGTAGGTATTTAAAATAAAGTTCATTTGTAGATTTTACAAGTTATCTTATAGTATGATAAATGTTAACTTCGTAAATAAATAGAGTATTTACAATTCCATTTGAATATTTTATCAGTCCGTGTCACCTTTTATGTTGGCGTTGACTAGTTAATGAGTAAGTACGTAATGTGATAATTACGGTTCTGTTATTTATTACATGGAACGGAACCATTGTCATTGTCAGCTAACTAAACGTTTATTTCTATTTGTCTTAAAAAAATATTATTAAATTTCGAAGTCTTATAATTTTGCACGTTAAGGAGAAGAGGAACGAAGTAGGTATGTAGGTAGTGTAAGAGAACAAGAAATTTTGAAATCTTAAATCACAATTAATGATAATATAAGACATAATGCAGTCCCAACAAAGACTTCTATAATCGACTGTAGCGCGTTTAAGTCTCAAATTCAATTTAATTAATCCAACAATGCATCAATATTTCAAAGCCTGTATCAGATAGCAACAAATCGTTAAAGGGCCTGCGTACACAAGCGAAATGAGAAGCGCTACTTATGCAAAGGCACGCGAGCAAATCTATTAAACTGCGAATATACAATGTATCCGTATTTACAATATTTCTATTAGGATAAATTTGCCTCTAAATTTGGGAGGTTTATCCCAGGTGAGCGCATATCTGCATATTTATGAAACCGCGGAAGCTAAGGGGCGCTCTTAAAAATGTAAGGAAAATTCTAAGGCTTTTTTTTACTACCGCAAGTTTTTAACAAGATCCACGTTATTTATGCTGTACTAGGGAGCGGGGATTTATTGAGGGAAGCGTGACGGATCGGAGAAGTTAGCGAACGATACGTTTGCCTGAATTTAAATTGGGGTTTTGCGGAGTTTAAGAAAAAAGTACATTGGCATAGAATCGAAGGGTCCGTAGATGATTTTTTTAAATCCAATGAACCGAAATATTTTGTATACCTGTATTTATTTTTAATTAACTATGATGAAACGTTTTCGCTATCGGCACTTCTAAAGATTCGCGCTCTTCTAATTGACAATAATAAAATGAATACGCCAATAAATAACAACGAAATTTCCGAATCTCTACTGAAGTTCTTTGCTGTTTTATTAACATATTATCAGAGCGGAGTTCTGTATGTTAATAAACTGATAAAACCACAAGATAAGCTCCGTAATTGAATGCACAAGGAATTATCATTCAAATATTATCGCTTATAAAATTCTGTTCTAGCAATTACCTAAATAATATAATTACTAGCCAGTCTAGGCTTATCTAGTCTCTGATAATCTAGTACAATTAACAGCAGAATTAAGCTATTAGTTATTTCCAGTGAACTATGGTTATCAGCTAATTTAGAATATACCTACCTACGTTGCCAATCCAAAATTAAAAGGGTAATTTGAGGTGCGGTGCAGTTAATTTGATTCAATATTGGCTCAGATAAAAATATCAAGCATTCATTCTGTGTGAAGATTATGAACGTGGAATTGGAAGTGTGAATTCCGAGAAAGAGAGAATGAATGGTAGATGAAGAAAACTTGTTGCTCTGATTCCAAACAGAGAAATGAGCAAGATTTTCGACTTTATAAATGATGGCTTTGAGCGAAATTGTTGTTTCACGTTTGTAAAAAAACGTGAAACAACAATTTCGCTCAAAGCCATAAATTACTGCAATTATACCAATCTACAATTAAACGTCAATCAAATCCTGATTACAAGTCAATGCATACGATCTGTCACAATTTCTAAAGACTCGTTATATCAATAGGCCAATTTATTTAGACACCCCCAGCATTATGCATTTGCTCTTATCAGCGGCTGTTGTACCAGAGAGGTTAGGTCTTACTACGCTGGATTTTTATCGTAGTGCAAATCAGTCAAAGGTGGCATTGGGTCAAGCGTGTGATGCGATACGAGTAATAACGCGTCTTGTTAAATTACAATTTAGCTTTGTATCCAAGCGAGTTTACGTAGAACAGGCATTTCTCTTAAACTGTAGAGATAATTTATACCTACATAATTCCCCAAAAGCGCCTTTCGCGTTAAAAGGGTACATGAAATTTGACCCGCTCTCCCTAATTGTAACTAGATATCGATATTAATTTTGTGTCGCTAACGATCGTTAAATCTGATAAATATATACGAGGAATATTATTATTGTGATATATTGTATTTTTAAGCTGCTGTTGAATACATCTGATATCTAGTAAGTGAATAGGGTTTAAAGTAGACTATATCGTTTTTCATTATGTAGATTAAATCATTTAAAGCTTAAGTTTACCTGCATTGATTTGTAAGCTAATATCATTTTGCTTAGACAATAAAATTCAAAGCCCAAAGCAATATTAAGCTTGACAAGGAATATAGAATAATATGTTTCATATAAACTCCATCTGAATCTTATCCGAAAATTGAATTACATTGTATCATCGCCATGTGTACCGCCAACTAAGCTCAAAAACAGAATTAAAAGAGACCCATCTCCCAACAAGGGGTGACAACGGATTACAATTGCACATTGCAACGGAAAAAAACAAACGCAGTCTTAACCACCGCTATTGTTCCAAATAAATGCTCATTTAAGAATAAGCATTCAACAATTAGTTTGCGAACAAAGAAACCCTCATTAAACCGCAAGTAATTGCGAGCCGTAACTAACTAAAAACTAAACTCTGGAGATCGGAACTAGAAAGTATGGATATGGTTGTGTAATGAACATAAAAAGGGAGTTTTTAACAAGCAATAATTACATCTAAATATAATATCACGCCTTTTTCCCGATGGGGCAGGGAGAGATAAATAATATAATATTTTTGATTCAGATATAAATACCAAAAAGAAACTACAGTTATTAGAAAGCTTGGCATAAATAGTAAATGGGAATCCTTATAACAAAACTACATCACAACTTTACAATCAATAACTTTTTATATCCATAGATTCAGTTTATCATTCATCAATATCTAGAGGGAATAATCTATTGGAATTTTATACACAAATATCATATAAATGGCAACGGTTTTTTAAACCACAAAAAATGCAATCTAGTTATTAACATTCCTCGTGATAACTTCCACTTGACTTTTCATTATCTTTCTGAATGATTACACAATCTCTAAATGCCTATGAAGTTTCAATAGCTTTTTCATTAACTGGTGCAAAAGGCATTCTTACCAGTAAGTTTAAGTACAAACTATAATAATACTCTTTACATATGTTTATACGTAAGAAACAAAGTTAAATGACAAAAATGCAGCATGAAGAAACAAACAAGAGAGAATCCAAAAACTAAGCCAAGTAAATGAGCGCCGTAAATAGCTTCATGTATAATTTATTAGATGCCAGTTGCAGTTTTTTGGCCCGAGGTCGAGTTGCACGGGCTATTTACTAAGATAACTTTTGTATACCAACTTTATATCTAAAAATCCGAAGAAGGTTTTAAGCCCAACATGAAATTTTTCTTTTTCTTTTTATACCGAACCAAACTCTTTGCACGGCATAAAGTGACAGATCAAGTGAAACGTTTTACATCGAAAAAAGACAATCTTTCCCCGTATTGAATACAACATGCGTGACAAGTGTCGATATGCAAAACGATTATATGAATTATGTAAAGACACAGCTGTCTACGGTATTTGAACGAAGCTTTGGACCAAGCCGATTTTGCGGCGTCGAAAACTTTAAACCACCAACTTAAATGAACTGTAGAAAATTCATTTCAAATTATGCAAAATCCAAACAATAGCTGTTCTTAATTATGAACTACGGCAGTTAATTTCCAATTCGAAATTTGAATTTTCCTAAAACGTGTCCGTGTATTCATATGTCACATCAATGTTTGTTGCCACGGTCTCTGTGCTCACAATTTACGTCTCTCGCGGGAGACGAAGAGTAATGCCGGCGTAGGGAGAAAACATAAAAAAACAAATGCTACGACTCGGTCGACAAGTTCAGCCAATTATAACTGACAAGCGGCGCAGGCGCGGCCGCCCGCTCAATTTGAAGCCTTCAGTGCTCTGCTAACCTTTTTTCTTCATTAAACGCGCTAACGAAGCATATAAATTCTATACCACGGCTGTGCCTATGATTCTATCGGCGCGCGACAATCTTGAAAATAGAACCAGTTGCGTTTGAAAATAAAATTCAATAAATTCCTCATAAGTGCCAACAGAAAATAGAACATAAAAGCGGATAAAAAAGAAAACTTCAATCGAACAATCCCGGTTCCATTTTTAAATTCTATTATCTGCCTTCCACCTTCATTACAGGTATGTTCGAAAAGTTAAAAAGTGCCTTGGAATGAATCATGGCGTGCGATCCCCATGAAATATTACACCGAGGCTGGCACCATAAAGCAAACGGCGTGGCACAAGCGATACAACGATAGCGACACCGAGACTCGACAGACACAGAACTCGACTCTCGGAACGTTACGTACAGAGTGTTGCGAAACTCGAGGGCGTAGAAAATCTTATCTACTTAGATGGAAGACGCGATCTCGCAAGATGTCAATGTCAATTACAAGGGTACCGCTCTACGGGGAGCGTGCCAAACTTGCTTACACGAGGAGAAAATGTAGCTCTTACAAAGACAACTATTATAGTAAACATTCCATGACATATGTATATCACAATGTAGGAAAAATAACTCTAACATTTTAAGTATTTATTCACACAATACAAGCTTCAAGCAAGGCTGATATATAGGTATATATCAGCCTATTGTCGTCCACTGCTGAATATAGGCCTCCGCCTAGTAATCTCCGCAATGAGCGGTCCTGCGCTGCCCGCATCCAGCGACTTCCTGCGTTACCAGATCGTTGGTCTACCTCGTTGGACCCCTGGTTACTCCCTGGTTACGCCTCCCAGTACGTGGTCGCCACTCGAGAACCTTTCCGCCCCCAACGGCCGTCAGTTGATAACAATAACTCGTTCCTTATCAAATTCGATTTAGATAATAGTTGTTTTGTGAAAAAAAATACGTATATTAAAACCTGTTAAAGCACATCTTATCGACCTACTGCTTCAGCAATTTATAGCTAATAATTGTTTAATATGTCTAAATAACAGATATGCTAACACAAATGGAGCCGCCTGTGTGAATCTCCCACATATTTTACTCACCAACACAGGGACGTAATGAAGCAATTATATATCGATATTTTTATGCATAAAATACTTGGCGGATATCTGGTCAGGCCGGCCACAGAAATAAAACAAAGCAAGAGGTTATTGTTAGCTCGGGTAGGTGTGTGAGTCGGTTATCGAGCTTTTAACCCGACGCGCGACGCGTCGCAACATCGACTCGATTTATCGCCTCACTAGACCACTACTCATTCGTATTTCCCCGCCGGAATAAATTTAAATAGTCGAAATGATTGAACATGGGAACTGATTATCGGTATATCGATAAAAAATTCACGGTTCATTATTTGAGTACCGTAATTCCATTGTATTGTAGTTCCATAAACTTACGAACTCTATGAAAGGAAAAGCGGGACCGTTATTCTATTTTTAAATTACCTAGTTCTTTTTAATCAGCCTTATTAGTCTAGCTGGAACGAGTTTTCTGTATAATACAATTAAGTTTTCTTGTTCTAGTTTTAAATAAATTCGTACTAATTATAACTTTTTCGTTAACCGTGTTTGACCAACCAGTATTTCACCTAATGGCCATTGTTTTCGAGGGAATTGAATCTCATTTGGCTATTACCAATGAAGCGCTGCAGCAAACTGAATCGCTAATGTTAATTTGCGAACGCTAGTTTCCGTTACTGACTCTGTTATTAAACCAGTTTTATTTTTTTAAGTGACAGGTGTCGATGCGCGACAAGGACTGACACGGGATGGAGACGTTTGCACCTTTTATTGGATGTGTTGCACGTATCTGTGACGTACTTATGCCCCGTCCACGTTCGCCTTATCTCAAATATTTGCAGCAGTTTAAATCATTTTCGTTCGTGCGTCCGAACGCGATTTATTGCCGTTCATGATAAGGCATCTAATTACAACTAAACGTCGCTTTATTTATTGGTTTCGTATCAAACGTAATGGCTATAATTAGCTTTGACCATCTAGAATCCTAGTTCCTTGTCCGGTTGCTCTGTTCTGTTGTAATTCTTTTGTTTTTCGTGCGTGTTCTAACTTCTTGCCCGAGTTTGTTCAACTTTGGCTAGACTTTAGTTAACTCGTTCACATAGATTTATAGCGTAAACTTTGGCGAACAGTATCCAGTGAAGATAGCTGCCTTTGTGCGATGCTCAATTGTCTAAAGCAAAAGGAGAACGAACACGATACGTGAAACAAGTTTTCGTCAAAACATAATGCTGGAATGAAATTAAGACTGAAAATTAACAGAGAGCTAAATTAGCGTCTCGGGAGCTTTAACATATTATATGCGTTGTTGCAAAGCCAAAAGGATTAAACTTAAGATTATTAATTGTAGCATCTTAATTAGAGCTGTATATTACTGGGTAGGCAGGTATATAACATTTCGTAAAATAAATTTGAGAACATTTTGGATACACAAAATTTAACTAATTATAAATGTTCGGCTTAAAAATATTCAAATATGAAGTACCATCTTAATCAAGGTGTTAGAATGTATATTTAATAACGGTTCTTTGGGTGTATTTGAATGTGATATGAATTATCCATTAAGTTAGATGAACAGCAATACACATAGATACATAATTAGTCATTATTTTTCATAAATGTCACAGAAAAAATGTGTCGAGCTTGTTGATAATATAAAATTATTTATATATTTCTTTTGAAAAATATAATATGTATTTATTTATTTATTTATTCTTCTTGCACAAAAGAACAATGGCGGACATAATGCCATGGGGCATTCTCTACCGGTTAACCGGAAAGCAAAGCATGTATGTATTGTTTGAAAACTTAAAGAGACGCTGTTAACTCTATTCCCCTTTTCGAAAACACTTCATCCCCTAAGGATATTTTGGCACAGTATAGGTTTATTTTCAAACGGTGTCGGACATCGGTGTCAGCGAGTAACCGTTTGACGTTTAGGAACAGTCGTGATCCACGTTGTCGCCTGGGGTCGATCGTACCACATACAATAAATTGTGGGGATCGAATGATACCTACATATTACATTGTTGCAACGAGAAATCATTTAGGAGGATGCGATTGCGTGTTTATATTATGCATGCAAACTGTAAAACTAAATACCTCTCGTGATATTTGTTAGCAAAATAACAGCAAATATTTTTTGTTATTTGCAAGCCAAAATATTTTGGAAAGATTACGTTCTATGACTCTGAATGCGATATAATATTATAAACCATCGTCAATTTAATGCTCATGATTGGACACACGTTCAAGATGAAACACAAGAACTCAATTAGATCAATATCGATGAGCATTTTCCAACGCAGCTGTCACTTTTAATCAATCTATTGGACTCATTTCGTTAAGCTGCTATTTATATATTTATGGAGATGAAATTTTTCAAAAGGTGCAACTATAAAATAAAGACCAAAAACTGCTAATGAAAACCAACTCCAGAATTTGTTTGTTTGAAACATATAAAAATTAGAGGCAAGACAGTATACTCTTAGAGTGTAAACTGTGTAAACAAACAGAAGATTCAGATTTCACAGTCAGTAAAGCATGTGTATAATGCAAAACAGAAAAATTGTCAAATTTATTTGATAAAAAATATTTATGAATTTATATGAACATCAAAACTCTTGATTAAGTAAAACGGCAATGTCAAGTACCTAAGCTTCAATTTCCGTTTTAGTGAGCTCACGGTGGAAGTCCAAAAAGAAGCTTAAATTATATAATAAAGAGTTTAAAATCCCTCGTCATAAAAACAATATGACACATAAAAGGACGTTACCATGTATGTAGGTATACAAAATACAAAATCAGAGCTGACCTCAGGCCACTTCCAGTAGAAGCCCTGAACAAAATGGCTTTTCTGAACCGCAAATGGTCTCACTGACATTTTCGATACCAACATTATTCATATACTTTTTGGGTTCTGCTCCAAAAATAATTAAAAAAGGCAAGGCCCTTACGCCATAATACAATTATAGCAATAACGGTTATAAATTAAGTAGGTACTTGCTACTGAATGCCTAAAGACTAAAAACAGAAGGTACTAACAGTTTTGCCGTTGGTTGGTCTAGTAACAACCCAGTTCGTTTTTTCTCAATTTTGACCGAAAACTATTATTAATTAATACATCAACTAATATATATTATTATAGTAATAATTATTGTTTTACAATTTTCAAAAATTACTTTTTTAAAACTATTTTTTTGTAATTCATTTACGACATCTTTTTTATAGAGTAAACACATAAAAAAAATTAATTCGAAGTCTTATATTTTTTGCAAGTAAATAGTTCTCTTAAACGGTGCCTAATAAAAGCAAAAAAGAGTTCTATTTGAATCGGAAATTCTTTATTGGCCATCGCTGCTGTGATAAAGAAGTAGGTATCCACACATTCATTCGCCTGATAAGATGGGCCGAATACTGGCTGGACATTTATCTTTAAGATTAATGAGCCAATTTTCTTAGTTGGCTATAAAAAGAATCGCAAGGCCGACCTCGGCCACCGCCACAGCCACTTATGGGTTAACTTTTGGACAGCCAATAGTTGTACATACGTTGTAGTCTTGGTTTTAGCGGTTTCAACTTTTTTGCAAAACAGCCATAAAAATTTGCCACATTTATTATACTTTTCTAATTACCGGACGGAAAAATTCACAAAAATGGCCCTTTAGGGATCGTAAGATCACATAAATGATAAAAATTTTAAATTCGCGAAGACAATTATAGGGATACATCCCCCTCTCTCCAGGGCGAGATACAAGGAAACAAATTGGATTAAAGTGTCAAAGGTGAAATAAAAAACACGCATATACTTTATCTTTCGAGATATCTGTGAAGCGTCAATGTCTGGATTAAGGAAATACGCCCCCTTCTGGTGTAAATAAGTGTCTATAAGGTCCAAGTCAGCTTAAATTCGATTTTACGACAACGAACATCACATGATGAGTCGGTATCACCGTATTTGCATTTAAAACGGTAAGTAAACATAGAGCTCTGAGTGAATGGACGAGTCCGTGTTTACGACTCGTTTTATGATCTGTTAACCGTAAGGATCGCTCGTAAAATGAATTGTTTGATGGTTAGTTGGTTTTTTTTTCTTTTTACGATACGATTCATTCATAAAATCAGACTGGCTCGTGCGCTCAATATAAATAGTATTGTGACAAATTCAATGATGGTCTTTACATAAAATAGCTCTGAGTTTCCGAAATCGTAAATAAGTTTCTTGACTTTCAAATTGAATAAGGTTATAAATGTATGGACATTAAACCACATAGGTGCAGGTATAAATTCCAAACTTGTTTTTATTTTTCATTATTTAAATTAGTCACGTTGTTGTAAACTTTCTGTCCACATTAATCACTGACAGTATTTGGCGTAAGTTTTAAAAATCACATAAATTCTACAGGTTTTGAGAGATCCAGGGAAGCATTAACAATAAATTTAAACGTCTTTTTCCGTTGTCAAGAAACTTAGATATATAGTATGGTAAGAGTGTCACGGATCTGATTCGGTACTGTAGTGAAATATCGAAGCTGTATCTGAAATTTATAAAACAAAGCAGTATTCCGGAGCATACCCGCTTTGTTTTCGGCCACATAAATCGGACCAATGCGCTAACTTATTTTTGTAGATACGTATACTCAGGATAGATGGATCCAATTCCAAATTATGTCTATCTTGGGAATTAACGGTGGGCCGGGGATTCCAGTTTATCCAAAAAAGTGGGGGAATGAACGAGTGAGAGGGGCGGATGGAAGTTATTTTAGAATTATGATTCCGGATGCGTTCCGAACACCGCATGTTTCGCTGCTCGTTCCCTGATGTTATAGGTCTGCTGCAACTATTTAAGGTACATTAGTACGCGATTTGATATTTTCAATGAAATATTTATGGCATTCATCGAAATGATCAAAGCGGCTAAAAGTAATAAAATTTTACGGAATTATTTAGAAACTTTGGTACATCACACTGCATCAAAATCCAATAAACTTCGCATGTTACTCATGAGAAGAAAAAATCAAAAGAAGAATAAATTAAAAGAAAAATATGAGAGTTATTATAATACGAGTATAAAGATTAAGACGAAAATTAACTTGCAACCCAATTAGGAAATCTATAATCTTCTTCAATCACAATCAAGTAACATAATAAAAGTCTGGGATGGAACAGAATCAAAAACAATTTTTTTTTTGGTAGGATAGGAGCACGATATTATGGAATTAATTAGGGTAGTTGAAGATTATTTTATAGAGTTAGGTACTTATATCACCAACAAGATCATTATTTGGATCATAATTAGTTCATATTTTGGAAAGAGAACTTCAAATAGGAATAGATTGAGGTAGCTGCAAAATATTAGAACGTAGGGTAGGCTAGGTTTTCCCAGGTGCGGTTCTTAATTTAAAAAACGTAACCCTCATGTCGCCCCAAATTAAAACGTCTGGCCAAAAACGCAGTACGTGCGTTTTAATGGGGTGTCACAGGGCTTCTTAAGTATTCCAACCCCCCCGTAATACCGAGGCTCCTTAGTCTGCCACGTCCACCCCTTGATATATTACTCCCAGTTCGTCGTACATAATTTTGTAGGGAGACTCCCTCCCACCCTCCGCCCGGCCTCACAATGGTAACGTTTTGTTTATTGCTGTATAATAGTGTGCAAAAATCCGTAATGTCAATCAAATGTACATTTATAGTTAAGTTCATACATATTTTAAAACTATTTGAGAAAGAAACTGTATGTTCAACGGTTAATATTATTTTACTCTTAGTTACCTGATGGTCCTTCGAGCCGGATCGTTATAAGAATTTTCTTTATATCATATAAATACGTAATAAATATGTTAGTACCAATTCAACTATAAATTTTTTATTGTAATGCCCAATATTCAATACACAAGAGAGCAACAATTTCATTGTGGTCACGTGTTCTTTAATACTGATTTAGGTGGCCAAAGTTCACGTAAGTTGATGGAAAATTTTGGGGCGGCCAATGAGAAAATATGTTGGGGGAGCTAATGTGGTTTTTATGACCTCAATTTTAAGGTAATTATTTTATTAAAGAATTATCTTTGAATTTTATTCAAAAACTGTAATAAAATCAACTTTGTGAGCAGCAAAACAAATCAAAATCATAATTATAGATATTGCCTTAATTTCGATTTACTCTGGCTTGGCTAATGTTACAATATCGTCCATTAGTCAAACTAAGCAAGATTTCCCTCCCTATCTTACCCAGTTATTTGTCAGGAACATTAGGGACGTGTATGCAATACATTGCGGCTGAGGCGTTTAATTTGCGTCGAACATAAATCTTAATTTTGGTATAATATTCCTCTTACGATTTCTCGCCTACTATATCAGTCACTTAAGAGATAAAATTGGTTGTGGGCAAAACAAGTTGGTGATGTAATGTCCCGACTCTAAATTACTTTCTAACGCACGTGAGTATGTGAGATGCAAGAGTTTAGATAATACTAAACATGTGTTTCCTCAGCGTATTTTAAAGATAAGATTTATGCATTTAAAAATAATATTTTTTTTCTTTTACGCCTAATGCGATATTCCATACATGTAATTTAACCCTTAGCTATGAAGCTGGAATACTTTGAACTTCTGCGATAGCACTGCTTTGCATTACCAATTTGTTTTCCCACGGCTAATTATGAAAAAGATACTTAGTTATGAATGAAGGAAATTCAACAACAATCCATGCCCAGGTGTCTAAAAATAACCTCATATTATTATTGTAAGACCGTTTCTACCCACCAACCAGCATTGGGCCAGCGTGGTAGAGTTACGGCCCAAACTCCTCATGTGTTTCTTCATGAGGAAGGACTGTGTGACAGTGGGACGTATAATAGGCTGAAGGCGATTATAGTAACACATTGGTTTAATGTCAAACGTTTTGTGACTTTGTTATAGATTTTCTATAGTTCTTCTGTGCTTTGTATAGTAAATAAGCCGTTGGTCCTGGTGGTCATTGGAATTTACCTAAATTGACTACACAAATATTTTTTTAGGTATAGGTATAATACCTTAAAGTGTATATTGCTTATGGATACACTATAAAATTACAAGAGTACTTGACGGGATGCCTACAAAGTACAAGTTGCAAGTAGGTAGCTACACAGATGGTAGATACTTGTTATTATTCTCATCACTTATCATTTGTGTGGGATTCCCATTATTTCTATTTACAAACAATGGGCAAAATAGCAAAGACCCACGTCCGCAAATTAAAAACCAAATAGCTCTGGTCACAGATACATTGAGTCATTAGAAAACAATATGGCGGGTATTGTAGATCAGAACGCCCACGCGCCGTCACCGCGGCTTGCAATGTTTATGGCGACCCTATGCACAACGAAATAATACTGGTAATAGTAACTAATGATCAAGTTATATAAAGCGGAGCTGATGAAGAATATTGAGATAGTTTTCAAAATTAAAGTGGGAATCATAAACGTGAAGTTCAATCTAGAAGTCTTATAGGCAGTGGGTAGCGTTTTTTTACAATAGTCTCGGTTTAAAAAGTATTCGGTGGCAGTGGCCCGTAGAAAAATAAGCCCAGAAATCTTGAACTTTTATTATTCAGATTATAATATCATTAATAAATTAATAATATATTAATTCAGACATTATTTTCAGATCACTTCAAGTCTCAACAAAAGAACCTGTGATGTTTATGAATGAGCTATATTAATTCCTCCAAGAAAAGATTATCAGATTGAATCCTAAGGAAATATTTAATTCGATGATAGCCGTATTCAAGCCGCATAGGAAGCACAAAAATTAGATACAATAAACGTGACCTGTATGAAAGATGATAAAAGTAAAAGTAAGTGAAGAATAATAATAATTTACAATAAGGTTTTTGTAAATATTTGAAACAACTCGTCTTGTTATTTTTCATCTTTATTTAACACCCTATATACCTTCATAGGTCCTGTTATGGGCATTTTATGCAAGAGATTTATGAGGAGTATTTATAATTTTAAGGCCTAAAATTTTCTTGTTAAATCATTTTGGTAGTTTTTAAGAAAAATATTAAGTAATAATGACCTTTGAGACGCAGATAGCCTCGTAAGAGCTATTATTAAAACGTAAATCAAAAATCTTGATGAGCGTTTTATGACGACAAGAGAGCCGTAACTTTATAACTGTTATTACCAGTTGACATATTATCTTATCAACTATCAATAATAATAGTTATAATAACTTAATTTTCCGTTTACAACGTCAAGTAATTTCAACAATCCGTTCTTATTTTTCAGATAGTTTATACGAAGTTGCTACTTGATTTACTGGTGGTACTTAATAAATGGAAGGTTTCAAAGCGAAAACACGTTTTAAAATTACGTAAGTAGCGTCTGTAGTGACCCCTAATGTAGTAAAAAGCTTGGTCTTGTAATATGTCTGTAGTAAAATTGTTACATTTTCAATAAACTTTTCATTGAAACAATTATAATACAACTAGGAAAAAAATCTGCCACAACTATTGGAACACTAAAATGTTGATGATTTCATGCCAAATAATTATAATTGTGGAGTTTATTAAAAATTGCCACCGAAAAAGCAAATGGCCACCGAAAAACTCTATGGCCACCGAAAAACTCGTGTTGATTTACTTTTTTTATTTAATTATTTTCACGACACAAGATATAAAGCAGGCCTTCATGAATTTGACAAAATATCTGGCATTCTTAATAATAATTTAACAAAAAAACATATTTAAAAATAGCACTTTACCTCGATTTTTAAAATTAGAACACAAAGCTTTTCTTCCTTACAAGTTCTAAGTAGACCACCAGACTTAGTTGAACTACCAAGTAAATGCATTCCGGGCTGGTGCACGCGTGCATAAACCATCTTGGCATCCGATTAAATTATTTAACGTCTTCATTCCCCGTGGTGCACGCAGGTTGCATGCCGACACGCGGATGCTAAGATACATGGGCTGGTCGCACTTCGATATACATAATAATATATACAACATAATACATATAATAAGTATTCTCTAAGTGAGTTTCATCGTTATTAACTTGCCATTCGATTAGATTGTAAGGAGCTATAAGATGGAGTTGTGAATGCTGATTTATATAAGAGAATAAGAATACTAAAACAGCAATGATTTTTATTTTTTATTTATTATAGTAACTATAAATTAAATATCCATATTTTTTTATCCTAAGAACGCACTGTTATAATAGCTTTATTTATAACTTTTATTGAGTATAATAAAATCGCATTATATTTGCTGTTGATATATCTAAATAGAAATAAACAAAGAAATATAGACTTATCGCAGATACCGCATATTTTAAATTACAAAACCTAAATTTATATAAACTTTTAATTTCTTAATAAAGATACCTTGAAGGTTTTACTGTGAAACAAAAGATAGGTATTCAAGCAATGTCATAGTAATAAACTATCAGACGGCTTATTTAAGGCACCTAGCTTTAACTGTAGTATATTATTTAATATTAAAGATCTTAAGGTAAACGGTGGAGTGCCTGCATTCCGGCGATAAGACCCTCCCCTCTTTTAGGGGGTGGCGCCTTAAGAACCGGCCATACTTCAAATTGCGTTTAAGTTAGATAGTCGCTTTGATACATTGCGGCCGTTATTGCATATCAAGGGAAACTCGATAAAATGTACGTGACGATAGCACTTGAATGTTTTCTACCTCTAGTTATCTCTATATTACCTGAAACAAACAAGAAAATACTTTAAGTACATGGCATAGCAGTCAAAATCAATTAGAGTAATCTTCATCTAATTTCCATTAGTAATTAATCATTACTCGCTGTTACCCGCGATTTCATCCAAGATTACTATGTTTTTTAACTATCCCGCGGGAACCCTTTAATTTTTTGGAATAAAAAGTATGTAGGATGTTGACCAGAGATATAATGTATCATCATGCAAAATTTCATTGAAATCGGTGCAGCCATTTCGGAGATTAGCCCGTACAAACAGAAACAAAAAAATCTATAAAGAATAATTTTTTTGTATTTTCCCTCTTTTTACATCCCCCTGACTTGGTTTTAAGCATTTTTTTTCGATATACAGACATTCGACTTCTACAGTTTTATTTTATGTAGGTATGTATAGATAAAACAAAACATTCGCACTATTCTCATTGACATTATCTGTATAGGTGGAATGACTGTACGTAGAAAAAATATGCTTAAAATCAAGTCAGGGGAATGGAAAAAGAGGGAAAATACCAAAATTTTTTGTCTGTCTCTGTCTGTTCGTCTGTTTGTACGAGTTAATCCCCGAAATGGCTGAACCGATTTCAATGAAATTTTGCATGGTGACCTTATATACTTTTTATTCTGAAAAATTAAATGGTTCCCGTCTGATAGTTGAAAAGCCAGTAACCGCGGACGAAGTCGCGGGCAAGAACTAGTATACAATAAGAGTAATAATTCGATAGTTAATGTTAGAATAAGTAATAGACATTTATCAAGCAAACCATCTCAGAGTTATTTATGAGAAAACAAAACGCAAACAACAAAAGAGTCGTCACACAATACATACATAAACAACAGTTGGAACGAATTGCGAACGTTGCTCTATATCACAGCACGTAGTCGCAAACAGTCGAACAGCGATATAATATCCATACATACCTACCGATACCGCACCGATATAGCGATGCTACCGATAGATACGATTGTCAGAGTTCAATTTAACAACGCACGCTCGAGTTTCTACGATAGCTAATATTAATGTCGCTAAACTTTTGAAATGTATTCGAATTCGTTTGTTGAATGTTCGGAGTTACTTAAGGAGTTAAAATGAATAATATACTCATAAATTTCTTAAACAAATAAGCATTTGTGAATTTACGAATATAATAGATGTAGAGTCAAAAGTTATTGTATGTAATAAATAAGAAAAGATTATGTTGTATACTAAACGTACTTACAATAATTAAACTGTCTTCATAAGTGGAACACGCTATTTACGATATGCCATTGGCATGAGTAATTTTGAACGTTATGCGTTTAGAAAATTTCAAATTCAGAACATCCATCAAATTATTTAATTAATTATAAAAACAATACCCGGTTATTTTAAAAATTGAATTATTTGAATTCGGAATATGGTTCAACAAAACGGCCAGATACAGTATCAGTACAGCCAGATTAAACAGCGTACTCCAAATGAACGCGGTATAATTTATCGCGCATACCCCCGTGTGTATTAGCTGTATCCGACTAATGCCGGCTTTCGATATTCGGCGCTCGGTTGCGATTCGATATTTACGATCGAACGAGTCGCATTAGACTGTCCGCCCGTAGGTAAATTAGCACAGATGCTCCACTGTTACAGTGATTCATTTCAAATTGGCTTTCAGCAGGAAAAAAAACTGTCCTACCCACAGATTGTGGTAGCTGGTAGCTATCTAGGGAAGTTAAATAGCCTTTTAAAGAGTTTCGGCCACTGTCTGGATTTACTAAGTTTTTATCGATGTCCTTTAAGTGTTCGCTCTTGTGTATCCTTTTGAAGCAAGTAAGCGTTTTTAAAGCAGTCTTTCAGGATTTATTTTGTAAATAGCTTTACCATTGATTGGTTTCTTGTATTACATAAATTTAAACAAAATCATTCATGCTCGGAATTTTAATATTTTTTTTATTTTTGTAAATATTTAAATAACCATTGCCTTTAAATAGTTAATCATAAAAGATATCAATACTGATAGCTTTAAATCATAGAGCCTTTCAACTAAGTCTATTAGTACTGAAAGAAGCTCCAAGCAAATTTATAGCCTTTCCACACATGCAAATTTATTCCACAATGAAACACTCGGTCATAAACACATCGAATTTGCAATTAAACATCGTGTAATGGTGCTAAGGCGGTCCTAAGATCTGGTAGCGGCAACGCCTCACGATGGCTATCGTGGAGCCGCGTGCTGCACCCATGATATATTGTTGTGGAATTTTATGAAATATGTAGTGTTAAGTGGACTTTACCCGTGTAGCACTGGCCACTTAAGACAATTGGCATTTTCAATTTGCATTATGGTTGGATTTTGATTTGAAAATGGAACGGTTTGCTTTCGAATTTTTAAATTTAAAACGTATTCAATTTAGTAAGTATCTAAATGTGATATAGAACCTCTTTACTACTTTTAATTGTTTTTGTGTTTTTACTCTTTATATGATTTATTTCTCCAAGAAGTTACGTAATAGAACAGAAATTGATGACGTATGTGACGTATACGTTAAAATTAAATCGTATAACGTTTATTTATCTTTAAAACTTGGTCTTCCTGACGCATGCTTATGAGACTTTAACAAGGTTATTTAATTATAATAATAAATCTGGTGAATCATAACGCAGAAGCACGTTAAAACATTTGCTCAACGCTGCATACGCGGCATATTTTTAATGAACTGCAAACGGTGGCCGGTGAAATACACAAATGTTGCATTCCCCAATAATGAACTGGGGAAAATTACCTTTAGTATAAATAATCCGCGCCAAAGGGTGGCATCGATGCCGCTACTGCAAATCAACCCCCCAGCCCCCGCGGCTTGTCGGTGATAAATAAAATTCACGTTTTAACAATAAAATGCATTTTCCGTAAATGCTCCCAGTGAATTATTGTCCGGGCTTTATGAGCTTAAAATTATATGAGCACGTGAAATTTTCGATCTCGATAATGCACCGGTCGAGCAATGGCAACACTATTTTCGGAAAATATCGGACGATAACGATACGACTTTTAAATTACCCTAGTTGATTGATGACCTTTTATATTACATCAATAAGTCGTTTACATTCGGTAATTACCATTGTTTTATTTAGATTAATCGTCGTGATAAATATATTTGCGAAATCACCACCTACCCTCAATTGGTCTTAACATGATATTGAGTTCAGGGTTTGATATTAAAATAGCTCCCTAAAATAACATGTCACGTACGAATACGAACCCCAAAAATACTTATAAAACATTTCCCGCAGGAGAAAAAACAATGTTTTATTCGCAACAAAAATAGATCACGCGACCGCTTGATGGAGAACCAATAGCGAGCGGCCCTCGGGCACAGATGGCGACACAAGCGCGGAGATAGCAAAAATATGAATTGTAGCCTTCGATATTTGTCACTTGAATTACAACTCCCGACGGACACCGGGAATGGCGGAATTGCGACTCACACCTCGTTTGCTGAATGATCTATATTTTTTTCACAGAGTTTTGTTTTGAAAGATACGAATAACCAATACGAGTAGGTACTCTGTCTATATACCTACTATGACGGAGATCACGTGGAACGTATGCAAATACAGGAATGTTTTCGTGCTCTAATTTAAACGCCAAGTTTTCGTAATTCTCACGCATTCTCATTTAGAATTCAAAATGTTTTCAGATGATTCATTGTCTAAATTTTACTACGATGTCTCACATAACTAAGATATAATTAACTGCTACGATTATGATAGCTATGAAAAAGCTCTACGGTTTTTAAGTTTAAAGAGATTTACGAGTACATTCTGTTACAAACCGAGATTATCTTTTGGCACGTATAGACTTAATGTCAACGTCAATCTATGATTATAAAATATGTTTGTATGTGTAATCTGTGCGCGATAATAGCCGTGATATCTATCCCCGCGAATCCACCATCCAGCAACCGTTCAGGGGCAATAAGTAAACACAACTCGTAATAACGGCCAGTCACGCCAAGGAAACCAATTTGGAAGGTATTTGTAAACGTCAAATATGTTTGTGCACACCTATTTATTGCGAGCATCCCTCACGTACGAGTAAATAACGGAGACACTGCGATAAAGTGAAAAGAGATACCCGAAACGCACGGAGAACTGCGCCTTAAACATCCACGCAAAACAAACAATTCTAAGCTCTCGCGAAACGATTTAGAGCAGTGATTCGTATAACGCTGCTAATGATTAAGCTCTTTCTGTTTAAGGTGCGTTCGTATACAAGTGGAAAACTCAGTGCGCCACGTGCGAATGATTCATTGCCGTCCCTTAATTAAAGAAGATTTTAATTGTATCGGATGTCCGTGAAAGCGAAAATAATGCACTTCCAAATTGGGGTGCGAATTCGGAAATTTATATTTGGAAGCTGCTCGTAATATTTTTTCCGGTGCTATAGAAAACACATCACGAATGTAGGCACAATTGCTAATTGGTACAAATAAATTTATTAAGCTTTAATAGGATTTGATAACTATAATAATAATGATAGGTTACTTTATTGGGTACTATTTGTAGGTAGGCTAATTAGGGCATAGACGGAGGTTAATGAGTTTCTACTTGACACCAATAGATGGCGTGACTTAGAACTTATTACAAAATTTAGGTAGGTTACTTTAAATGCTTCAAGATAAAGGTTAATAGCCCTTGCTTATACATAAGCCATTCAAGCATTTCCATTGGAAACACAAATAAATAAAGCGGAAAAGTTAAAGCCCACCAAGCTCGCAAACGACAATGAATTATGACCACACTTTTCTAAGATTAGGAACGTTAAGCGACTTTTGAGTGCAGATACAACGAACAACTCCGTCTAACAAAATTTAAAACACCCTTACACCAGTAAATTCATTTCGCAGCTGCCGCCAACTAAAATATCTTTCTTAATTACAAAAGCCTTTGTTGAACGTATCTGATCTATGTAAGTCGGGGCGCATGTTTTAAATAACAGTCCAACAAATAGGTTCCGGTTGGGCGAAATAAGCAAAACTCCTTAATGAAATAGAGGGTTAGGATTCTAAGAACGCAATATGGTACTCATTAAATTAAATTCGGGCAAGTTTCAGATTGTCTCGCATTAGCAATGAAAGCCGAAAACCATGAGCTTCCTACCCCCAAAAATTTAAAATGCTCACTTTTATGGTCACACTTTCCATGGTGGACATAAGAAGTTCCGGCTAGCATTTTATAATCCGAATCATTAGATTCATAAGTATCAGAAAGAACTCAAAATGCATAAAAACGTACTAAAGGTAATTTGGACTGATTCCAGAACTCAAAATTTGTTGTAAATCAATTTTGGCTATTTAAAGTTGGAATTTCCCGACCAAACCGATGACGGAAGCAGTGTAACGATCCTGTAAAGCTTGGAGCGTACTTCATTTGGCGAACAATGGAGAGTCCCGGGCCCGCCGCCCCATAGCGACACTGGATAAATTGAGTTGGGCCTTAACTCGCGCCCGCCCGCGGAAAATTGGGGAAAATCGATTTAAATATCTTGAATGTGATGGCTTATCTCGATCGTAGAAGTTAACCCGTACGAATCCGGAGTGACACCAATGTGGACGTTAAAATCTTTTATTCTCGTTACTAGAAATCGAACTGAAAAGTCGCGCATTTCTTTTGTAGCTAATGCTAATACAGAGGTCTATTTATAAAAATATTCTGGCAGTCCTTTATTTTGGTAACTTAATTAACAGATAGCTGTTCATAGATACACACTTTATCGAAACACATAAACGGTTAAAAGTAATCAAGAAGTGCCAATTAAGAAGTGTGGACCCAAAGCTCCTCTCATTGGTGAGATCTAGATAGTGCAGTCGCTGGCTGGACAGTCTTGCGATGCATCTTGACTTGCACGCAAAGTAACAAGTAAATCTAAAACTTTAATTTCCAACCTTAAAAATATTTGCATTAAGATTCAAAATAGCCGATAGAAAATAAATTACGGTGTTCATTTTCTAAACCCCAAATACCTCAAGCAAAGCAAGCCGCCCGTTTTACTCAATCTAATAGAATCACCTTGGATTGCTTTCCGATATTTACTGTTTGATTTTTCCCCTCGTGTCGAGATTTGGAACGTTTACCCAAAAGAGGCGTGTACTGGTTGATGGTAATGGCCGGTAGGGTCGCAGGGTACATAATCTCTAATTAACAACAGCCATGGCCTACAAGGTGAAAAAGTAAACTTACTTTCAACTCAAGACAATAAGGCAATGTCGACACTGTGTATATTTAATCATTGACTCCAACACCAACCATATATGGATTTTCTTTCAGAAAACAATGAAATATATCGACCAAAGGACAATCCAATTAGTTTTTCCAAATATGAAATAACAGTGCGATTCACCGACTACGATTATTGGATTGATCATGCGCAAATATTTATTGATGGGGACGCAACAAGATAGGGTCACAATTTATTGAAAACCAAGAACAGTGGGAGCGTACATAGGTAACTTACATAAATTGGCATCAGCAGCAATCAGACAAATTGGCTCCAACCAAACCCCTCTAACCGAATTAATCTGATTCGTAGGTTTTCTTAGCGAATCCACTTAGTTGGAAGATATATGGAGGGACTAGATTGCAATGTTTATTATTCATATCAACAAAGGCTGTCACTAATTTTATTGTAACATCGCAACCAAATCTTCGAATAATCCAATTTGTTTTCAATCCTCATTCCAAGTTTACAAACAATATTTTTGAAAACATTTCTGTACTAAGCCCCTGAAGGAGATGCGCCAACGCCAAGTAAGTACGTGAATAAATATCCAACAAATCCACCTTTAAATAAACAGTATGGGGGAATGCCGTTTTTGCCTCATTCCGAGTAAACGATGCTTAAGATATTTATTAGGGGATGAATCGAGTTTTTAGATATTGGAGCCCTTTGCTGTCTCTCAATGTACAAAGCTGCATCTTGTAATGCTATTCATCGGAATAAATATTTTTGTTACATTTTTGGCCACGTTGTGCAATCACGATCGAGCTCCTTAGAAGACGTATCTGCGAAAATTATCTGAAACCGCTACTACAGGAAAAAGTGATTATCTAATTAGAAGAAAGCCTTCGCAAGTATCTAACTGCGGGCTAATCACAAATTAATGAGAGCTTGTACCCGAGTGTCGCGGCGCGATGATAATTCCTCCGCCCTGCTGCGCTAAGAACCTCATCAATTATGGCGAAGCCTCCCCAGCGGGGCTCGAAGGTCGAGCACCCCTTGGTAATCTAGCCTCTACAGGCCGAGCAACACCAAAGTAAGACACTCCTAAACCAGAGAAGAATAGTAGTACATCGTTCAAGAGTATAATTTGGACTGTTAAACATTAGAATAACAAAATTAGATTGCTTAAAACCAGTCCTTATTCACACCTGGTGACCCAAAGGGTAAACCGAAGATGTATCTCGGCATATCAATTTTGTTAACTAGCGAGTTTAACTAATGTGCTTACGCAGTTGTAGAGACAAACGCATCCGTTACGAAACCGCAGCTGATTTGTTGTTCCGTCCGCTTAGGAATTACTGTCGCTGAGAACCGAACACTCGGCACCATATGGCCTGGGAGACACACCTAACTTTGTTAAAATAGAATAATTTATTAGCCAGTTCCCGTTAACTATTTCAGATAGATTTGAACGTCCATTTAAGATTTTAAGTAATTATGGAAGTACCACTAAGTGGATTTAAAATGTAGTTACGGAGTTAGTTACCATTGTCATGACGATGAACCGCCAGATTAGCAAGTTTCGTAAAACAAGGTTTAAGAACAAAAACAACAGGTTTATTTAGCAGTCTACAATTTGAATGGGATCACCCTAAACGCGCTCTTGTTGTTATGCCATGAATATAAATCGTGATAAATTCCAAGCGGGAGGGGCGCGGAGGGGGAGGCCGGGCGATACTACGGCCTCAAGGGCTTTTTTCTTAAAAATAACTTTTGTCTGAGCAATTCGGAGGAGCTGCGGGATTTATGGCAAGGTGGTGTCACCCCAGTAATTAGTTTTTAACTAGTTGTGATAAGGGTTCGCGGTGGTTTATGCGAGAGCAGTAATAACTTCAGAATAACCCGGATTACGATTTGCCAGTGGATATCTAAATACGTTACACAGTTGCGGCCTCAAATAAACAAATAGAAATGTGCCCCAAAACATTTCACCAAAACAAAAGCGTCCCGAGCAATTGTTTCGACATGTCACAATATTTTATTGTTTCCATATTTCGCGCGTTTGCGGCCCGTCATATCGTACGAGCGAGGATGATTTACTACTCACAAAAGCAAAAAAATAAGAAAGTTTCTTCCATGAAACTTCTTTTATTCTCGAAGAAAGTTGCGCAAAAAGTGGAGGCGCTTAGAAAAAAAGCAATTTTCTAGCTCAGGTGTGTGAGATGTTCTTTATCTAACTTTGCATCCGAACCGCTTTGTTTATGACGGCATATTTTTACGAAGTTTTGAACATTTTGTTACGTAGTACCGTGAACTCGTTCTTTTGTAACGTTTAAAAAGCCGACAGTGGCGCGACAATAGTTGTTTTGTAAACTACCTTTTTCTTTAAAAATTAAATCGCTACCTGTTCATTGTTGTGAATTGCGCAAAAATTTGCGCAATTGTGCGCGATGCTCATTTATCTTTGAAACACTTATCTGACGTGCGTACAGGTAGCAACAAAGGTTCCCTAAATGAAAAGCCAGAGAAAACCACATCTCCTTTTTAATGGACACGGAAAATATAATTTGAAATACTCTTTATAGCTGCCATAATGTAGCCAAGTGGGCCAAAAAATGGTTGTCACCGTCTGGCGTAGTACATTAGCATGAAGGGTGTGAGGCAAGGAGGTTTTATCAGGAGGGCCTTTCCTGAGGGAGGGCCAAATAATGCGATATTGCTCGTTTGTGCGAGGCCCTATTTATCTATTAAAAAACGTGAGATTTATGAGCAAGTATAGGAAACTTTGGAAACTTTTATGTTGTTCTGCGAGCCCCGGCCTAATATAAGAGATTGATGCGCGTTACTTTGCCCATCTCCTGTGTATATTGCTTGCATATTATTTTGGACTCCATTATTGGATAAACAATATCATTTGTTATTTTTATAGATAGTATCAAGTGTCAAGTGTCAGGCATCTAAGTATTTTCAAAAAGGTTTTACTCGTTAAAATATTTCTGTTAAATCAATAAAAATGTATAATCTTTACACATTTTGCAAATACGTCTATTGTTTCCTAAGTTCACTGGTAAATCAATTTGATAACCTTTTTCAATAAGCAGCTGACAATTTAATCTAACATTTTACGCTGGAACCGATGGTTAGGTGTCTTGTGTTAAGTTTTTTACGTTAATAAAACCCGAGACACACTCGGAGGAAACGTTAAATTCCTTAAAATCACTACTGGTTTAGATAGCATAGCATCTAATATTTAAAATGTATCATACCTATTATTTATGATAATATCTCCTGTGCTTAAAATATGTTATCGCGAATAGTGTAAAATATTAAATTAATAAGAAAACATAGTAAGAAAAATCATTTAAGAATTATTACAAAAGCACATCAACATCCAAGTTCATCAACGGTTGTGTTATTTATTCATATTAAGCATTAAATTAAAAATTGTACAAGAAATAATGTAACATAATAAGCCCCTTAATTTGAAAAGTTTGAAAATGGAACACATTTAAGAATTCTTTGTTTTAAATCAGCCAGCCGCATTGCAATCTATTTAGGATTGAGATAGACAAAATAAATTATCTGTCTTTCAGCTCAGGAGACGGCTCGAATTGTTGAACATTGCAAATCAAATATTATCGGTATGATAAAGCTACAGTGTAATTTTTATTGGCCACATGGTACAATTAAAATAATTGACTCGGATCGGTTGCTATTTGGTACGGGCTTGAACAAAAATTATACCAAACACATACCTATTTTTTTATTAATGTTAAATTATAATGTTAACTGTACCCAGTATACCACAAGATTTAGCCCCGGCGTGGCCCAGGAGTCGTGACTCTCGTGACTGGGCCTGATCTGACAACTGTTGGGTAATACGTCTTTATGCTGCTCAATGTGGAGCGGTTAATGGAATCTGCCAAAGGCAGTCTGACAGCGATGTTCGTAAATTGAGCACAATATTTAAATTTTACGGCAACGGTTTTGCAAGCCGAATGAAAACATGCATCTTAACCTCGAAGTATTGCAATTTGTTATTGAATATTTAATGCGATAATAAAGCAAGCGATCTAATGTATTTGCCACCAAAATTGCAAAATAAGCCACTAGAATCAAAAATTAGCCTCCTAAAATATTGTGTCCGTGCATTTGTTGCCTACTTAAGTAGTAGTTTAGTTTAACCAAGCCGTCAATATTTTTAATCCATACTAATATTATAAATGCGATAGTAACTCTGTCTTTCTCGCTTTCACGTCAAAATACTGAACCAATTAAACCGAAATTTACACAGGTACACAGATAGTCTAGAGCCTGAGAAAAGGCATAGGCTATCTTTTATCCCGATATTCCCATGGGAACGGGTGCCATGCGGGTGAATGTCAAACAATTTAAATAACGCCTCCCAGAAAAATTAAAGACAAATTTACGCCACTATGAACTTTGCCTCTAATAATAGACTAGGAGTAAGTTTTCAATTCATTCAATTAAGGCTACTGTTCCAATTTAAAAAAATCTTTCAGTGTTGAATAGTCTATTTATTGAGGAAGGCTATAGGCTACACAGCATCTCACTATCTGAAAGTAACAATCCTACGTAAACGAAGTCGCGGGCAAAAGCTAGTAGTTTAATAATTGTAAAAAAATATAAATAAATATTGGATATCATCTTTAAATTTATTTCATTGGTATTAAAAGACAAATTCATCTTAATTTAATTAATATATAGGTCGACAATATCACTGAATAACGTAATAAAATAAATTTCTTGGAACAACTCGCATTAAAGAAACTATACTTGTTGTGATGACACTCATGACTTTACGTCGTATTTCTTTCAGAAGATAATTGCAATAAGTACAATAGCAAATACTAAAATACATTGGTGGGATTTTACAAAGTAAAACAAACATATTTAAGACTAGCGAAATGTGTCTCTATAGAATTTTGACCCATCAATTACCTATTACAAAAATTCAATCTTTAGGTAGTAAATATTAACAATATAAACATAACTCAACTCATAAAGAATGTAAATCAAATACACAAGTATTTTTGCGTATGCCTTTAAAATAGTAGTGCAGAAAACAAACCAATTTCTATATGAATTTGTATACATGTGTGACGCGCGTTTATTATCTAGCGGGAATATTGGCTCCAAACATAGTGCTAAATTCGGAGCAGACACCCGATACTGTGGTATTATCTGCCATTATTTGTCATTGGTGAACAATGAGCGAGAGGCGAGTACTATCTCACTCAATTACCCAACAATTATAATCACGTAATAGGATGTTAGAAAAATTATCGCTTGTAAAACTGTCGTTTCTGTATTTATGGTGCCACTGTCGTATATTACAGACGATTATGGTTAAGTACTTATAGAGGCGGGGAATGAAGTGATTCTTGTTTTTATTCTTATAATAAACCTTATAGATGATATCAATAAAACACATTTTATTTTACATTTAGAATATCAGATATTCCCATCTACGGATAGCTAATTCCAAAATATAAAGGTACCGACTCCATAAGGTTCAGATCATTTAGATAGCCATTGGAATATTGCCAAATACCTACAGATTTGTAAAGACTAACTTTGAACTTAGGCCAAATTAGATACCGGTGTGAATGATAAATAAATCTACATACAAAATAGGAGGAAGTTAATTGTGGATTTGGCTTAGTGTCTATGAATAGAGAAAAAGAAATTAATATACTCGAGTAGTAGAAAGTAAATTTTGATAATAATACACGTAAGAAAATTGCTTTAAATAAAATATCTAAAAATTATTTTAACACAAGAAAGCCTTACAATAAATAAGTCAATACTTCCATTAAAGAAAATCTTGTTAAAAATTAATGCGCGAGATCTTAACCAATATTTTCCACCGGTCGACTTTATATGACCTCGCTTGAAGCTAACGGTGAGAGTACAAAGTTGAAACTGTTACTGTTGACGGGTCGACGACAGTACAGCAGTGTTACCAGTTACCACCGGGTAACCTAATAAATAATAGCAACGTGAGTTAAGACCACCCAGCGAGGAAGCGGGCCTTGTTTACGGCGTTACCCGCGCAGTATTGTGGCCACCTACGCTATATATTTTGCTTAGCAAATTGCTCAGTTTGCTCACGGTGTCTAATAACCCTTTAATGAAGGAAGATTTCTCCATAAAACACAGGGGTGTCGAGTAGACATCCGTTCACGTAGACGCTAATGAGGTCAAATCACAATTTATTTCAGTTATTCAGTTCAACTCACCATATAATTCAGCGTTCAGAGAAAAAAATCGAGACGTACCTGAAACAAATAATTTTATCTTAATAGGTAGATATATCATATTACTAATACTAAACCAACCCTTGGATTTCATAATATTAACAAGATATTTCTAACGAGTAAAAAAGCAAACAAGATTAGTATTCTTACTAGCACTGGTTGATTTTCTAATTATTTGCGTAATCACTTTAAAACAAAAACGAACAATAACAGATAATAATAGCTTGGCATTCAAATCAAATGTAACGCCTGTCTAATAGTATAATACTAGTTAATTAGCAAATTTAAATAATGCTACGCAAATGAATTCAAGGCGGGGCACGCGACGACCACTTCATTCACAAAACTAAGAACTGTCCATTAAATAGCCCATTTGAATACAATCTAGGTGTTTATCTGTTTACGACACTGTTATTGTATTCTATATTGTTATTACAGTTACATTCAGCTGTGTCTACATTTAGTGCTTAATTTACAGCCATCAATGGTTATGACAGTTTAGGCGAACTCAGCTGACGTCATCGAATCTATTTCTGCAGGAACGGGTCAAGGAGGACCACCATTTGTCAACTATTTTTAGAGTTGGTTATTTTTATGCCAATACATCAAAACGACAACACTGGAAAAATCTGAGGGAGACCTTTGCTCAGTATGGGGATTTAACGTACCATTTTTTTAGAAAACAATATAGGGATCGATGACCTAAATCTTTGGTTTTAACATGTGGTTTTAATATTTATTAGGAAGGTAATTTTAAAAATATGCTTCGATTGTAACACAACCTTTAAAAAATTTTAATTTACCAGTTCAATCAACACATTCAGAATTTCACGTGAATATGAAAAAATATATTATTTTAATCACGTGACCACATTGTACTACAACATGTGAACGTCACGCACACATAAAGTTCGAACTTTGGCACACTCCCATAAATCAAGGGGCGTTATGCGCCATGTTTCACAAGCCATCTCCGTCTCACTCACACTTGTGCAATTTATTGTGCATCTGTCTTTGTCTCGCACTAAGCTGGAACTCTCAAAGGCGCAGGGGAGGGGGTAACTGTCTAGTCGTGACGTATTACTCAACCGGCATTAGGTCAGGGCAGTACGTTTCTTTTGGAAAAATAAAAATTCTAAAATGAACTTTTATTAACCAAACATACGCATTAAATCTGGTAAAGAGCGTAAAATTATAATATCGGTATGTTGCTGTCGAATAAAACTTATATAGATATATAAGAGAGGAGACAACGACTAATGAAGTACCTGACGCGAATATCGATATCGACATAAGTGCTAATTACTTACCCAGAGACCGCACCATAATAATGTATGCCGAGTTGGTTTCCAATGCAAATCGCAAGTTCGATCCTAGAATAGACAATGCGAGTGGAAGTTTATGGGACCACCCACACGTCTTCAGTGCATTTGGTAATAAATGACTTGACTCCATAAAAATATCCCATTTTATTAAGTACTAATGATGCAGGGAAATGCACTAGCGTAAATAATTTCTGAAATAAAATTTACCTAGCCTTTGTAAGGCTTGTAATAAATAGGGTTCAGTGACCAGTGGTCTACATGAAGATGTCTTATGTAGGTACATATACCTTTTCAGTACATTTTAGTCAATCCGTAATTTTCTTATTTTAAATCACAGTATTTTGCAAGGCTAAGTAATTATTTAATATCCTACAAATATACAAAATAATATACCTTTAAGTACAATTCAAATCAGATTTTTTTGTTAAATTAGACTGCCATTACTGAATCATTCATCGATACACAAGTAACTGTCAATCATGCTCATCGTGTCATACCGTGACCTGAATTCCAAATAATTCCTAAAAAACATTGCGTGACGTGCCTGGTTAATATTTTATTTTGATAACTTAATTAGCACAATATGAACAAATACCTACCGTGCAAAAAATTCGTGACAATGTTTTTATTAATTAACACGGTCATCTATATAATTTGTTGGTCATAATAGTGATGCGTAACCTCGATGATTGTAAAAAATGTAGTTATATAGCAAGTATATAAGTATATATAGCAATATAAAATTCTAAAGCTTTGGATCACAAAATAATGTATAGCATTATGATTATTTGTCCCGTGTGTATTCAATAAATCCATTAAAACACTGCTAGCAATGTACCAATAACTTGCATTTACTAAAAATACAGCTTTACACAGATAATGTGTGTCCAATGCCATTTCTACAAAGTCCTTGTTTGTAGCTACTAATTCGACGGCCATTAAAAGTATGGTGTCCTTGTTAGACACGTCATTGGTCGGCAGTAAATTACACGTTATCTCTCGATATCGAACGCGCGCCGCACTTGGCTCCGCGGCGATCTACCCCCGCTCTAATGAATTACACAATGAACTCTCATCTAAATACAGAAAAAAGCTTTTAAAGGCACATATCAAAAATGCTCACAAAGCCTACTAAGACAGGACTCACAGGATTTATAACAGAGCCTTTGTTAAATCACGTAATCTCCATGTGGAGCAGCGATATAAATGGAGGTAAATGAAAATAAATGTAGTTCCTCATTCTGCTCCTTGCCTATTTACATTGTGCCCGATCATAAATCTGACTCGGTTTAATCGTAATCTATTTTAAAAATTACCTGTTATATCACATTAGGACAGATAACACATTGTCCCTGGTATGTGGTTTATAAAAAAATGTTTGTCGGCCGTTGTGGACAAGATTTGTTGCCTTCAGGGTGGCATTTACATCATTGGTCCTCTAATATATTATATGGTATACGGTGTGGAATAAATTAAACAGGTACCAAAACAAATATTGCCACAATTTTTGTTACCTTACACATCGCTGGTGTTTTGTTTTGTTAATACCTATTGTCCGCAGAGCTGCGCGTTTCGCTGTCTTAAATCATTTTGGTATTGCTAGTGCGTGGGCGAGCGTCGAATTTGAATTAATCATTATTTATGGTGCCATGTTTCGGGCGTTGATACACGTTATCAATGCCATCTTACTATTTTACAGTTTCCGTGTATAACACTGTTTTTTTACATTAAAATAATACTTGATAGAGTTTAAATTGCAGAAGTGTTATTAAGCTATCTAACCTTCAAACAAGTTTCCAAAACTAGTATAAATACACAACGAATTCAATGTACTAATTTTTCATATAAAATCGCTAAAAGTCACTATCACGAGGTTTCGATTTATATTTTTTTTATTTAGCCCATGGCAGTTATTAAAAAATCTATTATTATAATTTATTAACAAAACCTTCATCAAAATTATGAACCAACCATTTCTTGCAATCACAACTACGTTTATTTAAAAAAGAACATAAAACAAAACAAGACGCGTGAAAAATTTAATATAATTAGTGTTGTGCCGTTCTGCATCTTAAAGCAGGCGCCGTAACTGGCCTGTATAAGACTCTTGCTAACGCAACAAGAAATAAGAGGTGAACAAAAAGAATGGCCTCGGGCTATAATTCACCGCCAGGTCTGCCCGGAAGATGCTGATGCGGCGAACACGTGACGCAGCGTGAACGCAGCGCTGTGACCACATTCAGCGTTATTTATTAATAAATAATAAAAAAACACACATTTGAAATATTTGTTTACTAAACAGCTTGACCATTGCAGCGATGAAAGTAGTAATTCTATTACCTAACTACTGTATTCTTATTTCATAATAATATGTTGAGTCTGTTCATCCTTACTTGTCCTATTTGATAAACAATGCTAGCACTACTTTTTTACGAAATCACTAATTTAAAAATAAAATAATATAAAATAATAGTAAGTTGTTATTACTGGACTTAAAACTTTTTTAATGGTGCTATTTTTATAAAAAGGAGTGCCAAGATTGTTTACTAAATAGGACAAGTTAGGATGAACAGACTTTAATTAATGTAGCATTTTTATATACTAAGTTAAACTACTTACCTATATCATGTTTATTTTGTTACATTCGCAGTAGAACTAAAGGTTTGCATTATTCCTCTGAGTTGAATGTCAATACGAGTAAAGACGAGAATTGTGTTTTAAATCAAAATTGATATATTTAACACAACATTATAACTATTATCTCAAATGATCACATTGAAAGGAAATATATACCTACATTACTTATTTTTAATTGGTGATTTTTTTTAAAATATGATTTATCGTATCTATTGTTTTATCGATACGTTACGCAGCAATTAGCGCATCACTAGAGCGCTCTCGGGTGCGAGCCTACAAATCATACAGATAGCATCTTCTACAAATTTGAATCGGATCTTATTTATGATTTGCCTTTTTCACGGCTACGTTTTGGGGAAAACTCCAATATAAATCACTGATAAATGGTTATTGGGTTTCGTAGTATACCTAATTCTAACTTTGTTGCCGCCTACCAAATTTGAAAACGTTTACCTTATAAATTCTGAATACACGATAATAGATAAGCTCAAATCAAAAATTAAGTACCTGCCAATTGGAACAAAATTACGTAAGAAAAGTTCCCACGGTATTCATTATTCGCAGTAACATCATAATCATAACAAAAGCATGTACAAACACCGTACTTGGTTAAACAGCAATCGCATAAACAAACCCCTACAATAAAGCCAAATAAACGCTCAAGCACGCCATCCAATCGCACCTTGAATCGCACATAAAAGTCCATGAACACCGGTCGAATTGAATACGAACCGGCTCAACAGGAGCATCCAAATATTGTATTCCCCACCGTACTCGGTCGGGTAATACCGAGCACGAGAGTAGAGTTCGTTAGTGCCCATAAAATCGTTTACGAGCTGCCGAAGAGCCCTCTTCAATAAACGTGCCATAAAAGTTCGGTTATTCCGCACTAGATGGCGACAGTAGTGGCCGCTTCAAGCCGTTGGTACGATTTTACTGCCATCTATGGAGCTTTTTAAGCGTTTAGGGACGGCTAGAAAGAGACGACTTGACTAGAGACTTCTCGCTTTGGCTGAACCGATGTGAAGTTTGCGGCCGCGGTTTGGCCAAGAGTGAGTCGAATCTTACGCTCTATATTATTTTTAAGGAATTTGAATGATTCATGTTGTTATGATGACCATTTTTATGTTGAAATGGGTTTTTGATCACGTGAAAGGGTAATTCTAATGACCTTAAACAAAAATAGTTATCTAATTAATGTAAAGAGGTCGAGGAAAAAATAATTTAATTAGTCACTTAAAGCTCAAAGAGGCTTTTTGTATTAATTATACATTTGGTTTATTTAAAGTTTAATTAAAGTGTTAATAGATACACTAAGCGTCTGATTACGCGTATGTATCTTATAATATTAACATACAAGTACGCTGTCTCGTGACACCCCCGAGACAGGCAGCGAGGTAAAAGCTCAGATTTAAATTTCGAACTGCGCGGGCGCAAGTCGCGTGATGAACGGTTTCACGCGCATTACGTTCTGATAGGGTTGTCGTGGTATTGTTAGATTATTTATTTTAATTTATTGGTACAAGACAGTGTATACTCAAACTTTAGAATGAGAAGGTTTTTTAGCAATAGGAAGGAGCTTTTAAGTACTGTGATATATTAAATATATATATACGGACTTGTAGAGTCTGTTGGTAATGTACACACATGTTTGTATTAACTGAAAGTTAAGAAGAATGTGGCAATTTTTAAATTATTTTAGTTTTGAATGTATCATATTATTATATCTACATTAGTTGGTAATTTGTTTTTTATATTGGGGGGAAAATGGGGCTAGCTGATAGGTGTGAATGTTTGAAGATATTTATATTACTTTCCACTTTCTAAAGAGTTCTACATACTTAAGTGCAGTAGAGCAAATATTTACTGGGTAAAGCTAACTAAGTGATATCTGCTGCCTTACGCTAATAAGAATTGTATTTCTGACATTTTTTGAAATCATCAAAAGACATGGTGACATCAAATCAATATTGATTTGTCAATATTACGTTACAGAGAAGGCCAGCTGTAACTATTGGCATACATAGAAAGAAAAACATTTATCATTAATATTCATTAGGTGTGTCATATTTGCCTCAAAACATTGATATTAAAACATGTTCAAAGAGAGATCACATTGTAACTGCAATCATATTGGACATATTCGAAATCGCTTTCATCTGACACACATATCCTTATGCGGATTGCGAGGCTCAATGCGAAAATGGCATTTATCATAATTGCAAAGGGTAGCTTAATCAAATAAAGGTTATTTAAAACTGTAATAAAATACCAAATATAATTTTATTTACAACAAAAAATACTCGTATTATGACCATTTTTTTAGTCACGCGTACGATGATTGTCATGCGTACGCGTGACTCAAAGTTATAATAAACAAGTCAATGTTCCAAATTTAATTTGCAAAAATTATAAAAATATTTTATTTTTAAATGCCGAATTGCCGACCCTGTACCTCTCAGACCTTCTCCGCGGTGGTCTCATTAGAAGACGCCCCCATAAGCCTTTTTCATTTTTTCTTTTAAATAAATTATTCTCATAACCACGGAAATAAGTCGGAAACCCTTGTATCAAAGTAACTGCTAAACTATACATTACACTTTAAAATGGCGTCCTACAGGACAGACGAGAACGCCTTGAAATTAATACTTTGAAATTGTAGGTAATTTGTCTAGTTTAAAGGGTAAGTGAAATTGTTATGAAACTTGGCATTATCCTTGGTATCAGATCTTTTGTGAATTATATAGAATTAAGTACGTCTTTAAGTCATATAGGTAATGTACATGACTGAAGATTGAAATAAAATGTAGAGTTTCATACTAGACATTAACTTTTCCTTCATATAATGCTAATATAATCTTTTCTAAGGCAGATGGGTATAGATAGTCGCAGAAGTTTGCGGTTTTTCGTGTAGAGTTTAGGAAGAATAAGTAAAAAAGGAAAGTCGTTCATAATTATCATAAAAAAATACAGGAAGACACTTTGTAAGTTTTTCAAATTCTTCTTATTTTATGTATTACTTAGTCATCACTAGCTGTTGCCCGCGACATTATACGCGGTTACTATAGTTTTTAACTATCCCACGAGAACTATTTAATTTTCTCGAATAAAAAGTATCTAATATGTTGACCAGGGATATAATGTATCATCATGCAAAATTTCATTGAAATCGGTCCAGCTATTTCGGAGATTAGCCCGTACAAACAGAGAAACAAAAATAAACCATTTTTTGGTATTTTCCTTCTTTTTACATCCCCTGACTTGATTTTAAGAAATTTTTGCTATGTACAGTTATATTCCTCCCACTGCTGGGCACATGGCCCCGATCGCGCTTATTAAGGGTCCGGCGAACAGTGAATTTTTCATACAAACGTAATACCAAAATCATTTTTAATTTGTGAATATCTGGACATATCATCGCTGTTATTCGGATTAGGAAAGTATTTTTCTATGTTTCTGTAAATAAACAATTGTTCAAAATATTTATGAACTTATAAAATAAAATAAAATATTTCGTAAATTTTTGACGTTTTCGGACATATTTTCCGCTTATTTGTTTCATATTAAAAACGCAATTAATCATTATGTAATTTTAACAGAAACATAGAATTTGTTATTTGTCCGGATATTCTCAAATTGAAAATGATTTTGGTATTACGTTTATATGAAAAATTCACTGTTTGCCGGACCCTTAAGAACGTATTTACAGCCAAATTTCAGTCGAAAACTTCATAACCCTCACACTCCATACTCTCGTACTCGCGTTCACTCGTGCCACCTCTTCGAGTGTAGATACGCCGTGACGTTTTCGACTGAGACTTGGTTGTAGTTCTTATTTAGCGCGATCGGGTCCCAGGTCTTCCAACATGGAAGATACGCATGAGAAATGTGTCACATCATCAGTTCTTCCATGCTTTTAGAAGGCTCATTCTATCTTTTTATTTATTTTTATGTAAGTTTTTTTAGTAAAAAAATTATTTTTGTGTAAAAGATTTCTTACATGACGAAACTGTGTGGCTTAAAATTTTTTGTTTTATTTTTCCATTTTGTAATGGAAGATGTTACAGTCTGTAAAAGTCTATGTTGTTTATTATTGGCACTAGCAAATTCTTTGCATTCTTAGAAATTGCACACTGTAAAATCTTCAAAAAAAAAAAGTTGTTAAGGTAGGAAACAAATTGCTGAGTTTCTTGCCCGTTCTTCTCAGAACATGACCTCCTGGTAGCTAGTGAACGGTTCGCATAATTTGACATTTATAAGAGTATGTAAATACCAAAACTGAATAATTGATTTGAGTTCGAGTATTATTTTTAACCTGAATCCCCATAGGGTTAGGCGGAACCATTAACTCTCACAATTCTCCTTATATGTTAAGCATGTTTTCATTTCAGTGGGTAGAGCCTCCTATTTGATTCCCGACACCTTAAATGTTTACGATCTTATGCTCCTTATTGTCATTGGATTTACAGTTACACCAATGTAAAAATTATCGTTTTTACCTTTTTGATTTCATTCGACTACTACGAATGAAATACAGTAATGTGAAAGCTGATATTCTGGACATGTATTTATAATAACGAGATACCTAATTAATTTCGAATTTCGAACACAAGTCAGGAATGAAGGCACGTATGAAGTTAATTTTAGATTATGAATTATAAGGGTGAGTGCCTCTCGAAATATAAGGTCATCAACCCTGGCGTGTCAAAAGAAGATGACGACAGTAAATACTTTCAAACATTATCCTAGTGAATTTTAAATAGCCTTTGTAGAGTCTTCAGCAACTGAGGCCAAAAAACAAAATTTTTGTTTGTTAACTTCTCAAAAACTATTGCTACTGCTCAGAAATTATCATACTAATCTCTGTAGTAAAGTTAAAGTAAGATAAGCCAATAGTAAGATCAGTTCAGTAATTTAAATATATTTCTATTGAGACAGACATAACTGACCTACAGTTTGACATCTAATAACTTAAATTTATCGTTACCTACTCCACAATACCTGGCAGTGGCGAGGAATAATTCTATAAATAATATTAATACCGGATATGAAAAATCATTGAGTTCTATGTAAATTTTCTGACGAAATACTCGACACAATCCCAAGTTAACTAAAATCGGCATTTATGTATACGTCATCAAAGACCTCACATTAATCAAACGCCGAATTTTGAAGTCGATAATTTATAGACAAAGAATTAAATCGATACAAAACATGTTCACAATATAAATCTCAATAAAATTGATCTCATCTTAAATAACATCATCTCCGAGGGAGCTCATAGTCTGCGGTACGATCGGCAAAACAAACAACCTTAATAATTTCAATATTTTATTGATTTCACAGAAAGTCTATCAATACAAATTCAAGGAGTGATAAAATACAAATTAATATTGATCCATTTAATTAAAGCTAATGTATTCGGCGGGTTGGGAGCAGATTAACATTTTTTTATAATTAAACTATTTTCAGATTATGTATCTTATCTTATCATAAATGGATCCTTGGGTGTTCTCACGGTTTTGGGTCATTTGGATCTATCGAGACATTGAAGGTTTAAAAATTATACACGTGACAATAAATTTTACTCACGAAGAGCTTACTGTATTGATTTAAAATATCTTTTCATATTCGTCCATAATTAATGACAAAATATATGTGTAAGAACTTTCTAATGCAAGACTTAAATAACAACTTAACTAGATTCATAACAGTTATTATAATACATTTTGAAAATATTGCTTATGTCAAAATTAATATCTTTATTAATTGTTTTAAACCATACATAACAATATAACTTTCCGACTACTGAATGAAGGTAAAATATTATTATTAATACATTCATTTTAATAACAAATCACTAGAATACTAAACAAAAAAATACAAATTATATTCTTTTATTTACTATACAACCTTGTACTTGAGTGGATATCAAATGCCTCGTAATAGAGATTACGGGCTGTGATTTATTACACATAAAATTAACATAAACAATAAAATGATTATTTTAAAACTAATTTCCTTCCGTGTACACTCAGATGTAAAATGAAAAGTCTTCAAGGTTTTCATTTTAGAGTTGGCTACTTACATGTTAATACACATCAATACAAAAACTTACTTGTAAGTTGGCAGTACTAACAGTCACAATTAATTAGTACAGGTGTGAATTGTTATCAACAAATATTTAGCCTAATTTAGGTATGATTTGCGAACGGTACCCCCGGAACAGGTTTAGTGCATTATACCTGGTATACTTACACACGGCTAACGATAAACGTATTGTTATCTCCCCTTTCGTCAGAATATTTCAGATTGTTTTGCATTTAATTACTCATAAATTATTGGTAACAGATTTACGAACTGCCAAAACGGACATAATATGAATAATTCGTTTGTGAAGTGTCAAGAGTAGTATGTAAGTTTTTATGAAATACGGTGTTGATAAAGTAATTATTATTGTACTTAAATATAACAGTAAGCATCTTTTGAGACGAGCTCGGTGGCGTAGTGATGAGTATGCTTTGGCTTTCGATACCGAAAACAAAGCTACCTTCGTCATGGTCAAGCTTTGGATGGGTCCCGGTCCACAACCAACCCGCATTGGGCCAGCGTGGTGGTTTTATGGCCCATCCCCTCATGTGTGTGATGAGGGCTTGTGGCCAGTGCGACGTATATAACCTTAGGACGGAAGCATCTTATGCAACGAAATAAAGAGTGATAAATGATAATTATTATTAATTATTGTATTTTGATATATATTTTGTATTTTGATTTAATTCTGAATACAAATAGATGCTTTGTTTGTTAATAATTTATTTTATATTAATTTTCTTCAGGCCATTGGCGGCGGTAGCCGAGTTGGGACGGACGGGTGCCACTGAGTTTGAATAAAACTTATGACGTACAGTTCATTGTGAATATCGCTTGCCTCACATTTTGCTCGGTGCATGGCGACAGGCTCGCCACCTGTTTACATGAGGATTTAACATATTTGACTAAATGTGGGTGTAAACACTTCTACCCTCTACCTCTACCTTCAAGGAAAAAGGCGAGATGATATGTTATGTTATGTTGTTCAGACCATAAATATTGGGTCCTTACCTATGAAATTGGTGTTTTTTTTCTCTCTTAGTATTTTGTCTGTAACTATTAAGGTTCAGAGTATTCCTAAAAAATAATTACCTCGTCTAAAAATAGACTATATTTTTGAGCTCTTTTGATTTGTTTTGATAATTTGTTGTTAGTTTAATTGTGTTAAAATTGGACACGGAGACAACTCTTTTTAAGTGCCTCCCGAATACATCATTTTATTTGCATTCACTTAAAAACGATAAATAATTTTTATGAAGTGTGATATTACACATATTACTAAAGCTTGTCTAATGATAGATGCCACATATTATTAACTTTGGATTTGTCGTTGTGAAGAAAACTGAAAAAAATTTAGTATGGAAAATGCAGAATTCCCCAAAATCTCCATACAAAACACCAATTTCATAGGTAAGGACCTAATACTAATAAACTTAATCACTACTTTGATGGCAGGAATAAGAATAAAGCCCATCGTCCACATAGCACTGATTGCTTGCGATACTTTATCATTATCATTATCCTGCCCTTTTCCCAATTTCATTTGGGGTCGGCGCAACGAGTCTTTCTCCTCCACTCACCCCTATCACACGCCATATCAACATTCACTCCCATTCTAGCCATGTCCTCATTCACACAATCTATCCATCTCTTCTTTGGTCTTCCTCTCCCTGCATTACCATCCACTCTCATATTCATAACTCTTCTCGTTACATACTCATTCTATATCCTCAAAACATGTCTACACCACGACAGCCGCTTTTCTCTCAACTTCTCCATCACAGGAGCAACTTTCAGGCATCCCCTGATATACTCATTCTTCACTCTATCAATCTTCGTCACTCCACACATCCATCTTAACATACGACACTTTGTCTTTTTCTTCCGTCGCGTAATGCGGATTTAATGTGGCAAGGTCCTATTTTAGGTATATGTAGAAAATGTTTGATCCAAATATTTGATTGAAAAAACTTTTTCGAACATAATTTAGAAATCAAGTTTATCTTGCTCGAAAAAGTGATTATTCAATAGTTTATTGAATAGACATCTTAGTACACCTGTGGATAGACGATTGAATACGACGTCAATTTGTTGTTATGCATACTAAAACTGAAATTAATGACGAGAACGCAAACTAAAACCGGTGGACACGATCGAGCACGACGTATTATTATTAAAACTGACAATTAAATTACTGGCACTTGTAATTTAAGTTCACCGAAATGGACTGTTAAATTCTTAATTTTCAGTTTCAATACTTTTTTATTATTATTTTTTACTATTTTCACTTACGATGCGGAGCCCGCAAATGTGACCTTTAAAAATAAATTACAGGTAAATTATGGCTTGAACCGAACCATATGCGGTTATAAAAAAATAATGAGTTCGTTTATCCGCCATCTTTGAAATGTTTGGCTTTTGTTGTGCAGATCAATGCAATTTTGGGTAATAATGTTACTTTCTTTTGAAATTTCTCTGTAACTTCAGACGTAACGTGACGTAACTTCTTTTTTCAGTTCATAAGTAATACTTATTACATCGATAATATGAGACAAAATGCATTTCTATACCGGAGATATCTCCAAGTTTAGAACTCCAAATCGTCTGCATACTAACGAGACCAATCTATAATCTGAATGGATTTCCCGTCAGCAATTTTCTGCTCAGTTCAACGTAAATGCAGATCCTGCGAAGTGATGCCAAGCGAACATTTCTCAGTACATCTTCATGCCAACCACACCCACCAATAAATTGCACCTGAATCGTATCAAAGTCAACGCAAGTAGCATTCGTAAGGAGTCGATAAGGATCACTGTCTACTGACAATCGTAGTTAGACATGCTATAAATAATTGCTTTAGCATATTATTAAAAAACTATTTTATGGGAATATAAATAAGAAAAATTAATAATAAATTTAAAATCGGTCTAAGGAGATGGCTATTAGACATGACTTTCTACGACATGAAAGAATTTTTTGACTAATTTAACCCTTAAATTGTACCTACCTACCTACCTAGATAATGATGGTTAATATTTGCATGCTATTTTTATATAGTTAAACAGGCTTGAACATGTATATGTATAATGCACCTTTCATCAAAATCGTAATTGTGTACCCTGTTTAAAGCGAATAAATGATTTGTATTTGTATTTGTGTTTTTTTAACCAAAATATCATGTGATATACAAATAGTAGCTGTATGGTTATGAAGCTATAATTTACGCATGAGTACTTCTGAAGTTCAGCTACTACAGTCCACTAATTGCTATCCAGTTTAAGCAGTAATAAATTAAAAGTGATTTCGAAAAAATTCAACAAAGAGGATCACAAAGGGTTATCTTATAATCTGCATATGAACAGACAAACGGACAGACAGCAATATTTTGTACAATTATGCAGATATTGATCTTCGTTACAGATACGGGACATGCATGCCGCAGCCTGCTTACGTATTTACGATTACACATGTAATTGTACGTTGTGATTTTTTAAACTGTTTTGAACGTGTAATTGCGCCTTTGTTACAGAAAAATCAACTTTATGATATACGAGATCGCAAACTTGAACTGGTGTGTCCACATTTTTTCTGTATAATTTTTTTACACAAATTGCTCGTAAATCAGTACTGCAATTTTTTGTCTGTTCGCATAACCTATAGTATTATTAAGATCCAATATAAAATAGTAATGGTTTAATAAACTCGCCAGTTTCATTTATTTAAAAGATGCAAATTCTATCCGAAATTCGAATTATTATTGTTTTTATTTCAACAGGCAAACGCTTCGTTTCTTGGTGGTCTGATGGTTTAACGCGATGGCCGCGCCTCACAGGGCGCTCTGCCGGCCGATATTATTGATTGAATATTAACTTGTGTGAAATGTACCACGCCAATATTATATCAACTTTGCTTGGATTTTTATTTTACACGTCTTACTTGAAGAAATCTGTCATTACATTTAATTAAATTGAGTGTTGGTCAAAAACTTTTTTAAATATTTTTTATGAAAAACATTTTTTTTTTACTGTATAATTGAATTAATTAAAATAAGTTGTGCATAATAAGGATGAGTTGCTAGGTGTAAAATTTGAGGGATTCACCATTGTATACAAACTAATTATACAGTTCGCAAATCGCAAGCCCGTCTAAACATTTTTCATAATAATTTCATAATAAACCTCATGTTTGACAAGACAAAGCTCACCACTTTTTGAATGATTAAATTACACAGGCCGGTAAAAAAACGCTTTGCATCGATTCTACCTCTGTACGAGTATGACCTATGTAAATTTAATAAGAAAGAAAATGCAACTAATTATAGGCAGTGAACAATAAAACTGCTTGATTAATTGACCACCTTCAACATGTTATTAAAACAATGCATGCAAGATACGATTTAACAATAAGAATTTAATTCTGTTTCAATTTTTCCTTGCAACCCAATATGATATTATTCGACGCAACATTTTGTAAAACATTATCTCCGAACATCGATAATGACCATGTTAAGTTTTTTATTTTCACATCCTCTATGCTGCAGAATCACAAGAGAGATGAAGAACCGATTATACCCTAGAACCTAAATCTAAGAAAAGTCATAACGCCATAAATCGAACAAATCCAAAATAAACCAATTGGCAACACCTTAAAGTCTATACTCCAATAAATAACAACTGATTTATGAAAATTTATCATACTCTTGAGGTTTAATTTTGAAGTGATCTTTGTGCTTTGTAAAGACCTGATGTGTGGTTTTGATGTCAATGTAAACGGGACCTTGTGTGTTGCGAAATAGGTTGAGAATTAATTTGTTGGTAAGTTGAAAGAAGACATTTTTAAATGAATCTTGTGAAGTGTGTCTGCGTATTGTTTTGATAAGCTGCAGAACGGGTTTGCAAGATTTATGGCTGGTATGATTTAATGCGAGTAAACTACTCGTCCTGCACTCGTTCTATTGATGAATGCTCTATTTTTACTCTTCACCTCCATTCTAATAAACGTCAAATGAATTTGCAACCACAATATTATCAGTTTATCAAGTATCTGTCATCGTGTTATTTCATAGCATATGCCATTTAAATTAATTTTATAATCTAAAATGCTTGTCACGAGCTGTTTTCATTCGACGTCATATCCACAAAATGCAATAAAAAAAACAGCAGATGCATAAAGTAGTGTACCACTACTACTTGACTCTACAAGTTTCATTTAGAATATTAGTCTTAAAAAAAATTAAGTTGGGGTTATAATAGTTTCACATCCGCTCAACACTTAGCAGATAATTGTGGGTGTTCAATTAAATTACAATGGCTGCCTGTAATTCGTTATTCGTGGATTGGCAACCCTGTCGCTCGGGGGACCAATGGGGACGTTGTAATGCGGCGCCTGCGCACGATCGCCCGCTGCGCTTGCAGTTCAAACAACCTAAGAAATATTATGAGGGAAGTTAATATCTGTGTATTGGATCACTTAAATCAATTTGAGGCTCTTTACATATTTTAAGCAATATTTAAAGTAGGTAAAGAGAAGTTGAGAGAAAAGCGGCTATCGTGGTATGGACATATTTTGAGAAGAGAAAATGAGCACGTAACGAGAAGAGTAATGAATATGAGAGTGGATGGTAATGCAGGGAGAGGAAGACCAAAGAAGAGATGGATGGATTGTGTGAATGAGGACATGGCTAGAATGGGAGTGAATGTTGATATGGCGTGTGATAGGGGAGAGTGGAGGAGAAAGACTCGTTGCGCCGACCCCAAATGAAATTGGGAAAAGGGATGATGATTTAAAGTAGGTAGAGAAATATTATGCTTTAGTCTAAACTTCTAAAGAGAAGAGATGCAAAATTAGAGCGAATGAAGACAACATTACACTAGTAAACAGTATATTTTATGGTAGTACGAGTATAAGGTAAGTGTAACATAATTGATTAGTCACAAATCCCATTACTAAAAACTAGCAAAACCATTTCCAAATCCATCAAATTTGCTACTCATGCTATTACTAGACACGAACGCAAATGATGACAATTTTGTTCCACATTCGTCGGTTACCTATGGCATAAATCTGAATCAGTTTCTAGATATTTGCAATTTTGCATGGTACAATCAGTTTACTGTCAAACACAGTACCAATCAGAACTTGCATATAAATTCTCTGCTACTGGCTAAATCTGCCAATGTATTTTAAAAAACACCTCATTTATTTTGACCTAAATGTTCAAAAAAATATTTTAAAATCTAAACCAAAAAATTCAATAAGTTTATAGGAAGTTTTTCCTTTAGATAAATACCATTCGATTTGCGACAAAATAAATGAATTGCAAAAAATTTTGAAAGTATCCTCCACAGTTCGCCCTGATTTCAGGTTCAATACACCTAGTCACAATTAGTCTAGTAATGCAACGACATGAAATACCAAGTCCATTTGATCGATTGACATTATTTCATCAGGTTTGCTCGCACAGTGTGTTACAGTTATAGTAAAGAAATACAGTAGATTATGTACAGGTAGCGTACATTTTAAGGCGTCGAAAATGATTACTGTTATATTTAAAGTAATTGGCAGTATTCAAAAAGTCTCGAATATACAGCGAATATAACTCTATCAACTATCACGGTTGACTGACAATGCAAATAGGAAAACTTTTAAAACAAAAAGATATGAAATCACAGTGAATAGAAAAACTATCAAAACAGAACAGAACAAATATGAAATCAAACGGATATATTTAAATGGATTCTATAAATTTGGACCGGAACCAATTTAGGCGGATTTAATGCACATAATTTGGTAGAGGCAGGTCATAGTCAGTATTATAAATTAGAACTAGTGCATTCAATGTGCTATATAAATCTCCAAGTTAAAAATAGAATGCTATTTGATAAAATGTTTAAGCGTTTTGGAATAATTTGTGCGTTGAATAAATGAAATAGAATAGGAATCAATGTACTTATTCCTTATAATAATAAACATGTACTTAATACTAACATGCCAACATCAACACACAAACAAATGTCTATTAAAAATAAATAAAAATTTGTCTAATACCCACATATATGTTACTCACTGAGAATAGTACAAGAGCGAGCGATGAATCAGAAAATAGTTTTCGTGCTGCTTTGATATAGCTGTAACACTGGATACTAGGGCTAATGTAACGACTAATGTTGAATAATGAAATTAATAGGAGATATTGCTATTACAATAAACAATTATTAATAATGGCAAGATTATTTTTTTATAGAAATATTCACACAACAGATTTTTTTGCTCTAAAAATAGAATATTATTTTTTGCTCAATATTAGCAATTACGGTTTCTTATCTCACCGTGAAAATTGCTCAGGAAAAAATTGCGTACTAACAGGTAGGTCATAAATAGGTGGGTGACGTACGACCCACGTGGCCGATACTGCGGTATCGCACGCAAGCCAGTTATAAAGACGTAAATCGTCCGTTATAATCTGAGACGCACATAAAATTCGGTAATACGTGTATCTCGGTAATAAGGTTTATAATGGTACAGTTTTTCATAATAACTCGCGTTCCTGAATTACTGAACTAATTTTAGTTGTGGACTTATTTATTTTTCTAGTTTTCCTATTATGAGTTATCGGAAGAAGACAATAAACAAAAGACAACTTAAAAATTATATGTGCTGGAAGCAAAAAAAAGTTTCCAATCTTCAGTATGACTAAAAGGTTGAAAAATCAACCATATACATTAAACCAGATAAAAGTCAGCATCTAATTCTAGTCTGTCATCTTGACTGACAATGGAGGGGATGGATGCACATGGTGTACCTAAGTGTAGCGAGCCAATCAGATGTGTGTATGCGCATAGCGCCCCTCTCCCGGCTTGAAATTATTTTGAACATAATTGTCAGTGTGACTTTATATAAATGTTAAAAAATCTCATTCAATTTTTCTTAAAATGTGTTAACGATGACCTGCCTGCCAACTGATAGTATTTCCTTGATATTCCTATTGTCTGTGGAATAAAACGAAAAATAGGTAATTTTTTTAGCGTTAAAATGATACACAAAACAAAAAATAATTTTATTTCAATAACTTTCTATGACATAAACAATAGATAAATTAATAATGAGATACTTATACAAGTAATAACAATCATTGCATTCAGTAGGCAGCTATTAGAACATAATAAAATTATAACAAATATAAATAATGCAATTATGCAATATTATTAATCGAATTGAGATTTTAAACTTGAAATGCTTATCACATTTCAATACACTTTATGTAAGCAGACTCTGACATAAATGTGCGAAATTCAATTGACTATTAACTACAAAATTTTTAATAATATCATGAAAACTAATTGATCACATCATACTGGCGAAAGAACTTAGCTATGACAAAACCAATTTCACAAAAGCAACTTGATAAATAAAGCCTATTACAAACATACGATTGCTATAGCTCTACCTATTAACCGAAAACGTAATATCAACTACCGCATAATGCTCTGTATGGTTTAGTCTCGTCGGCCGTGGGAGAACGCGCAACTGGCACATTCTTCACAATTGTGCACTTTATTTCGTTATATTTCACATTTGAGTCTAGACGCGCTAAGTGCAAACATTTGGCTATTCATAAAACGACAGACAACAAGGACTACAAACAATTTTCAATAAAATAAAAATATATTATAAACAGAACAAAAAGTTTTTAATTCAATTGAAAAATAGAAGCCAATTCTTCAATGATAAGTATCAATTACCGTAACGATAACAATAAACAATGCAGTTATGCATTTCTGCACCCGGATACAATGAGTTGGGTGTAGGTAGGAGTGAACTATCGAGCCTTAGAGCAATTACTCAAAAACAGGCGCGAAACACCGCTACGAAGAAACACTGGCTGGAAATTAAAAAGAAATAGTATTTCTAACCTTAAAACTCTTTTATTACAATTTAAATCTTGATTATTCTTAATTTAAAAGTACGAATTTATTCTACTATCTTAGTTTACTTCAAAAGTACACCATTTTACGGAAACATTAATCTTCTCAATACAAGCATATCAAAAACACACTTCTAAGAAAGTCATTATATCTTTATGATAATTTTATTCGTAATTACCTAGCTATTACCTGAATTTAACATTATTTATATCTATTATGCAAAAAGCTGATCCCTATCATTGTATTCATTCAAAGGAGCAACCGTTAAATTCACACACCCATAAAAACAGAAGTCCAAAACCAACTCAAACATTAGACAACGACAAAATTAATAGCGTTTATTACAGTTTAGAATAGGTACAATTTTGAACTTTATTGCCTTTAAAATAAGTATGGTATAGAGGACATACGCCAAAAAAGTTCTGAACAAATCTGTTTATAAACATGCAGTATCTCAAAGGTGTGTTATGATAAATTTTTATCGTAGCTAGTTCGGTGCACGTGGGTAATTTTTATAGGAGCCTTGAACTTGTACAATTCGGTCGATAATTCTGCCGCGCTCGCTTTGATGACTCGGTTACCATTAGTGATATCATGCGCAATAAATAACGCGGCTAGACGATTCTCTACTCTACGGACATTTTAAATTTAGAAGCGTCTTTTCAAAACTCCCGCGCCAATTCAAGATTATTCAATCCCAAATTTTTCCTTCCAACGTTACGCGATATTCTCACGCGACTGGTTACAATGAGGAAATGTCGCGTACCCTTTATTTTTTAAAAACCTGCCTCTAAGTGGTGCTTGCTCTCTTTCTATTTGAAGCTAATAGACGAGGACAACATGCACATTTGGCACAGCGCCCGTATACATAGACTAGCCATTCGATCGAAAGACAAGGCCTGTACTGAGTTAGACGTCGAAGAAATATTTACTTTCATGTTTTATTTATGTTGTAAGAATAGGAAGTATTGACTTTATTATGAATCTAACAGTGTTTCACCAAAATTGATGAATGCTTAACCGTGTTTGTACGGACCAGCAGAGCGTGAGACCGCAGAAATTGTTTCTGATACATAACGGGACATGTTCCCTAATTTTCTAGAAAAGCCGAAAATTTACATCAGTGATTCCTTACTCGTAAGATTATTGCATAATACCTACTTCTTCAATAAATTATAAATAAACATACATTTTAAAAAAGTTTACGCGGACTGTAGTGAATGCTGCTCTACTTGGAATAAATCTAGTATTAAAACAGTTACTACATTTCATTATTATATTTTTATCTTTAAGTACTGTAAAAAAAGTTAAATTGTTCATGTGTACCTATTACAATGCATATAAAATTTAATTTTCTCAACTCATTTAAATATTTATCTCTAACGTTGGTACACATTCTAAAAACAAATGCCGTTGTAATAAATAATTTCTTTAGTTCATTCTAGTATTGTTTATTTAATTTTTCCAGTTTAAAACTGGATAATATGTTGCCGTTTATTCTTAATTTGCTTAATTTTTTACGGAATTGAACCTAAGTTTTTGAGCAAGTAATTATGATGCAAAAATAATTGCCTCGTCTAAAAATTTTTGAGCTCTTTTGATTTGTTTTGATAATTTGTTGTAAGTTTAATTGTGTTATAATTGGACACGGAGACAACTCTTTTTAAGTGCCTCCCGAATACATCATTTTATTTGCATTCACTTAAAAACGATAAATAATTTCTATGAAGTGTGATATTACACATATTACTAAAGCTTGTCTAATGATAGATGCCAAATATTATTATCTTTGGATTTGTCGTTGTGAAGAAAACTGAAAAAATTTTAGTATGGAAAATGCAGAATTCCCCAATATCTCCATACAAAACACAATTTCATAGGTAAGGACCTAATATAAGTAAAGTTTTCAGCTTATAGGTGAGATCAACATAAGGATAAGAAGCTATGCAATCAATACTTAAACTTTATGTGTTAGTGCACACACGTTTGAAATTGAAACTCTTAATCACAACTATTGATAATTTGAAATTTTTTGTGGCTTTTGAAGAAGTTTAAAGCTTAATTTTTTAATTGCATCGTGACTATAATAAAGCGAACTATAGGTTTCAGAACAAATCATACAACAACAAATCAATTTTAAATAAATCATAAATTGCACAATAATGAAAATTTACATATGCAATGAATTTATAGTAATATTATTATTGCGTTTCTTTACCTAATAATTAATAGAAAGCGTCTCACTTTATTATCTGTCAAACTACTGTTTTGAAATATACCTAAGCCAAGCCGGTTTAGATATTTAATAGCCTTTTTCATGATCTAACTTTGTGGAGAAATTATTTTTTAAAATCACATTTGAGTGGGTGGATGTAATAATAATAATGTTTATGCCCTAGGGATCACAATGGCAAATTACTGATCTTTGACATCGGGGAACAATGGGAGACGCGCACAGATTTACGACGTGCAACGGCTGTCGCGGATTCAATAATCATGCGCGCGCGCAGGTTACGTGACTTGGACTTGTTGGGATTTATTTGTATCAATATTTATTGTAGCATCTAAAGTTATGAGGCTTCTGAGGTTCAGTAATCAATGCAATAAATAGCGAATCAATACAGGATATTATTTAATAATAAAATACAAAAAAACACTTTGTTTTTCAATGAATCCAAAATAGAATACAAAATTATTTTTAATTTTAGGGCATTTAATTAAGACATCTTAATGCATAAAGCGTAGGGTAATATAATTCAGAATATTCCTTAAATCCAACTATCAAAGTCTACGTCCTTGAATTGCGGTCGAACCCATAGTTATGTTAGAATCAGTTTTTGTTTTAAACATCAAAGAAAATAAAGAACTACATCATAATCGGAACTTGAATTATTTCTCTTATTCAAATTGCGTTAAGCGTCATTTTCCTAAGACGGGCCGTGATGCGCTAGACTGTATCCATAAGCTTTTTAAATAAGAAATAGAAAAACGTTAACGTTGTAGAGAACGCTGTTATGACTTCCGGACTATACAATTATTTATTATGCACGCCCCTACCGCACAATACTTTACTTAGTTATAAAAACTCCGAAATTATGCTTCGCCCTTGAACCTTCACTGATTTATAACTTAATGAAAAATGTTCCTATATAAGTGGTAGAGCCACATACAGTGTGGGGTCCAGAGAGACCAGTTAACCGTATTTGGGCCGAATTCTGTAATAATTAGTTTTGAATTTACATAAATTCAACGCAGCTTCCCTTTAAGAACCGAAAGCATTAATTTACTCAACAGTCAAATAGATTGAATAATTAAATTTTATCTACAATTAAATCATATACCTATCTATCTATCATATCATATACCTATTGTATTGTGAATCGATCTTAATAGGTAATATTAATTTGAATAAACACAATTGAGATTATTTGATCTAAATTATCACCTAACGCTTTTCTGCTCATGTAACTAGGTCAAAATTCACGGGATATACGAAATAAAAATTATCTGGTTTGGTTTTCCTTGTATTTTCTTGGGGAGGAAAGGAGACAACGAATCAGGGTCAGTTGGGTCGAGGGCCGGAAGAAGCTTCGAACATTGGACAGCTCAGATTTATTATCTGCCTGTATCGGAACCATCCATACGAGGAAATTTACCGCAGTTTAATAGTTGTTCTATCACACCAACTGCGTTAAACACATAAAAGTGTACCTACCTTTAATTTACTTCTGTTTTAATCTTCTACGTGTGTTATTGTAACCCTGTGTTTGTAATCGTTTACAAACACAGGGTTACAATTATACCTACTACTATATTTATATGACGAAAGCAAGAAAAATTAAGTACGTTTAAATTTCGCAATTGACTTGTTGCATAAACTCGTCCGTTTATGAACAAAAAATTACAACTATTTTATAAAGAAACGTTACTTAGAACTTCTTTGTGAAGATGTTCACGTTAAAAAAGGATCCATTGAGAACAAAATTTACCTGTGACCATAAAAATTACGCAATATTACGACCATAAAACAATAAATCGTTTGAACGGTACACCAACAATGGCCCTGTACCTGTACTGTAATGGCTTTATTTTTCAACCTTAAAAAACTAAGAAATTATCTATGCTTCATACCGTTAAGAAAACTAGATGCGAACTAAACAATGTCAATATGCCTTAGAAGAAGATTAACAGTATTACTTTGTCACGTTGAAAATTGTGCGCATACATTGTAGGTTTTAGACATAATATGAAGACAATCTTAATACGATATTATAGAAATAGTATTCCGATTATCTTTTATGAAATAATTTTGCTTTGAGAAAACTGTTACACAGCAAGGTAAGATTAGTTAGCAAATTCATAAAATCACTTCATTGTTGTAGTTTTAGAAATTAAATAAAACCTTTGAATGGAATTAAAACTGATAAATCAACAGATCTACAGACTAAAACAATTAAGGAACAAAATTTATGAAAATGTATTCCCTATTTATCACGACAGCGCTTAAATAAGTACTTCATTTTCACACCCTCTCGTTCAATACAGTTTAAGAAAGGAAATCTCTTAGTGTACTACATCTCAGTGACGTCACGACACAGCTGATTCCATAAAATGCCAACATAAAGTGTAAACAGCGCCGCAATAAAAAGAAGGGACGAGTTCACCCCGGTGCTGAACATGACGCGATACCCATAACCGTAGCTGCACTTCAAATATAAAACTAAATACAACGCAATAAGGTTGGAACCAAACAAATGAAATAACAATTTAAAACTACTCTTAAGAAATGAAATAGCTCGATTATTGAAAGTAAAATAGTTATGTTACTGTTAACATATTGAATAAATAGCAGTAAATTTTTATTAATGCAATGCAAAATAAGGCGAAAATTAACATATATTATGATATTATTATGTTGTATCAAGGTGGCCCGCCGTAAAATGTTCTAAGTAACTGCTTAGAGCCGACATTGCGACGTGTGCGAGGCAGGCGAAATGAGAGAATTAAATTAAAATGACTACTGATCGGTTACGACGAAAAAAAACCATAAACAATTTTATATTAATATCTAAATAGGTAAACCTTTTGTAAATTCTACTGGTTAGTTAATCAATATTTCTAAAACTCTAAATTCAATATTAACAATACAAAAACTAATTAAACGGAATAGCTAACTCAATCATTTATACTACGTACCAGTTGTTAATTTATTCAAATTAGATCAATTCATTAACTGAATTGCCAATAAAATGTTTGTTTCGTAAATATATTTCCAAGCCCTCGCTATTGTCTAGTCCTACTTGATTGGTTTATGTTTGTACGTAGGTAAATAAACATTTCGCTTGAATTTTAATTATATTAAGCATTTTGTTAACAATAGCACGTAGTAAAATGATCTAATTTTTCATTTAATTAAGTACTAATTCATGTAAGTTTTGTTAATATAGTCATAAATTTAAGGATGTTTATATTGCTTCGCATTTTGTGAATTAAACCTTAGTTTCAGTTTCAACGGGGTCACTGGGCCGGAAGGGCGGGGGTCGGCGCCCTGCCCTCAATCCATTCTGTACTGAGCTGTTACTAAGGTAATCAGAGATACAATTGTTTTATTTCAAATTTATTTGCTACAGTTACCTTATAACCAATAATTTATTTGCATTGTTTTTAATTAAGCTAAGTAAAGCTACATTGTACAGAGTTCTTTACAATAAAACTATTCATAATTTCGTTTAATTTCATTTACGATGCTATGTTTTCCTATCATGATCATTTACAGGAACATTTAAATGATTAGATTAGCATAAAATTATTACACAAAAAAATGACCGCTTCTAACCTTTATAGTGTGTAAATGAGTAAAAGGTATAATCATCTAATTAGATTTGTCTATGCGCGGTGGAGTATAAAAATTCTTGCCATCTTATAATTCACGTTGTGTCAAGAAATGTGGTTTGAGTAATCTGGCCGGAGCTAAGACCAAATTTGTAGAATATCTGCAGAACACCCAATTAAATCCACATGCACGTTACATACCTTGTTGTTGCACAACTATGATCCTTATGGCAAATATCTCTATATTTATATCTACGTGCGTTTAGGGCCTTAAATAATCCAAAAAATATTATAATCCTGGCCAATTTACTCTGCAGAGCGCAGTGTCACGACCTTAGTAAACGCCGGCGTCACGCCAAAGAAAATTACGTACTATGCCGTTAAATTATTCATAGAATAGAATAATTGCACCACCGATAATTGAATGTTAATTTAAACCGTTATTAAAACCATTTTTACCGTTATTGCGTTTATGCAGGTTTTTGTTTTGCCTACTTATTCAGAGCACTACGTTTGGGCTAACCTGTTTGTGGACATAATTTCTGGAGGCTACGTGCACTCGCATTCATAATAACGCTAGACCTCTTAAGGGTTTTACAGATACGTTTTATAGCGCGAAACAAAATTTATAGCAACAAAAATCTTTTAAAATGTCCAACGTAGCACGTACGCGAACGCTTTAAAATGTCATAACTCAACATACGATGTATATTTTCATAAGTAATTTAAAACGCATTACAATTTGTGTTTGAGACACAGATCGCGGCAGTGCTTTCCGCTGTTAACATGACGGCGAACCGTATAATGTTTATGTATCGCATACTGGCGGTGCAGAAGGAAATTCGCATCAGAATTCTGCGCGAGCGCCGATGATTCCAACACTCGTGGACTGACAACCAAATACTTACGTAGAAAAAATAACGCGTGTGAAAAAGCAAAAGGTTAGCCTTTGTTATTATGACAATATCCTTCATAGAAAATATATTATGGAGCCGTCAAGCAGATATAAATGGATTTCCTTAATTAAAAGTCTTCTTGGAACTTTTCGATATGACGAGGTCCTTCTGTTGGCAGCTTTCGCGAGGCTGGTTCGATGCGTAAATTGACGGTACGTGTGTCGCATCGCATCGCATGCCCGCACCCTTTGATCAAACGCCGACTGCAAATTGAACTGTGGTAGGTCACGATGTATCAGCGATTCTGATGGTTTCCGTATGCATAGTCACTTATATCACTCCACACAGAAATAGACCGAGGGAACCACACAAACGTCTGCTGCAATCAAAAATCTCCACTATACTAAAAGGATATTATAAAGTGTAATTTAAAAGAATGCCGCCTCAGATACGTAAAGGTGGATATCTTAATTTCGGTTCCTGAGGCTCAATAAAACATAATTTACGATGGTGTTCCTGGACAGTGCGTGGTAAAAAAGCGGCTCCTATAATAGAAACGTTCCTTTTTTCGACCCGCATGTATCATTTAGGAAGTTAGACTTTTGACCGTTTATCAAGCCATAGCCACAGCTACTACGAGTAACAACTATGATGAACACAACCGTCTCTTTCTTGCCGGAGCAATCATCCTAATTAAAAATCATAAATGGGGCATATTTTCAAGACAGGGAAAATATTTCAAACGTTTTCGTTAATTAACTAGATTGTTCGTGCTCGTTTTCATTAGCTGGTAAATTTGAAAATGTGCTTACAATGCACTATTAAAAACTTGTGCTTAATGTAATAATAATTAAACATAGAATCGCTTAATAATTGCTCATAAATTGTAAAGAAAGACAAATAATATAAGTAAACTTTCACTCTGTACGTTCAAAGGGCGATTAGTAAAAATGAACAACAGACCGAGACAGGTATATTTCTCTCAGCGTGTCCTTTAACTGGAAGTTTATTAGTAAAGTATGTGGTGGGGTCCATACATCATGATAATCGGCGCCAGCGCATGCTTTCTGTTATTCCCGGTGAGTGTAGATGGCTTTAATACATCAAAGAAATCGTCAAATAAAAATTTTAATAACTTTTACAATTTTCGTTATACTATAAACTTTCGCTGCGAACAGCAGTTATTGATGCGTTAATAATTTTTTATTGGTTGGTAATTATAGAGATTCCTACTGAAATGGTGTGATAAACTTTATTGATCATTAGAACGAGAACCGGGACGAATTGGTGACTGCCGTGAAAGATCGGCCGGATTTGCCATGGGGAGCAATACGAGCATTGATTGACCAAGGATAATTAAGAAGTAGCGAGAGCACCCACTATAAAACTAAGGTAAACGCACCTATTAAAAATCTACCGCTCGGCGAATTTCACGAAACACGTGAATTAAGAAAATATAAATTTAACAATTCTTTACTGATAAGAACAAATTTGGTTTCAGAACTGAAATTGTTCTGCGAAATACTATAATTTCAAATTTATTTTAATAATTAGGCAAAAAGCATGCTTTTCATTAAGCTTTTAGTTCATTAGCACTTAATAATTTCAAGCAGTAAATAATTTCTTTTTTGCATGAATATAGTTCTTTAATGGCAGCTGCTCGCAAGATTGACGCGAAAATATTTTTCTACGTTGTCATTAGCGATAAAAATTGTAATTAGCGTCAATCAAAATGTTCTAGTTCAACAATTGAAAGAGAAAACAATTGAATGATAAACAAAAACTGTTTCGCAAGACGTGTAGACCTATAATGGGTTCTACTCTAGAATAGCAGACTTTGTTTAAAAAGAAGACACATTGTTCGGTAAAACGCTAGTTTCGGCACGAAGCCCTTTATATCAGAGAGATAATTTGAAAATATTCTTTACAGCGGACGTTACGCAATTTTAACCTTTACTCCCTGCACACAAGGTCCACGTGATACGACTTACAAAATATTAACGACGATTAGAGTTGGTGAAAATTGCACCTTTTGAATGAAGCAATAAAAATTAAAGTTCTTTGAAGATTTTCGTACTGAAAATAAGTCTAGTGCAATGTGATTATTTATACTGGGTGTACGTTACGTTGCAGTTTATGCGAAATTAAATATGGTTTAATAGTTTACTAAGAATGGGTTAGTGTTCTTGAAATTAGTTGATGCAATTTTGGAGTAGAGCGCAGAATAGGGTTAATAGAGAAATTCTTGTTAATTATCAAAAATAATGTTTAAAACTTTCTAGTTTGCGAGCAAAAGTTGCGTACTATGGAATAAAAACTAGAAAATCGAAAAAGAAGTTTAGTTTTTCATGGTCCGATGTGCACCACGTGTAAAAATAAAATCAGAATTAGCAATATTCTCAGTTCTGCTGCCCTGCACTCTAACCAAATTTCAATGGATATGAATTGGATTTCGGTCGTCGTTCGAACACATTTTTTGAAATTATCAAAGGATTGGTCAACATTAGTTACAGAATAGGGCAGCTCAAATCAATGAAGTGTGACCAGACTGAACCCACGTGTTTTCCACGTGTTAGTTGCCTACTTTTGTGACATTTAAGGACACTGCACTGGTTTGATGATAGTTAGGTTATGTTAGGTCATTAGTACTTACTTGGGGACACTTTTAGGAGTATTTTTAACTGAATTTCGTTTTATTTAAAATCTAATTCAATAACATGTTAAACTATATTGACACGGGAAAAAACATTATCGATTGTAAATTTTGCGAACTATGGCATTGAACTGCCTTTGCAGTGCTTTAGCCTAGTCTCTGACTAACCCCTAGGGATAATAGTTGTGATTATATGTATGTATGTAAATTTTACAGATTTTTGTATTTTATCGGAGCAGACGCCGAAACATCATCAAAATCAGGAATGAGAGGCACAGTGCGAAAAAGAGAATGAACGAATTTGTAAGCGTTTGAGCAAAAGAACAAACCAGCCTACAACCCTAAAGAAAATATTTAGTGCAACAAAGCAGATTGAGTTATCATTGTTTATTTTCCCATGAAAAACAATTCCCAAAAATATTTGAAACTAATGAACCGATCGCGCGATGTGAGGTCTTTAAAAAATTATTTCGCTCATGTAAAGCATTTAAATGCATTTCACGCAGAATTCAAGTCAACTTGAGTATTCAAATCCAGTCTAACAGGCGCCTCCAGTGTGGGTATCGTGCTACAATTAATTACAAGACAGCCATCAGACTTAAGGCCGGCACTCCTGCCTTAGCGATGAGATGCGATGATTTTTACGTTATGGAAATCAGTTAGGAAAAGATCATTCTACAATACTCTATGCGATTACGCTCATTAATGCTGTAGTCGTAGGATTTTATTTTATTTTTATGTTTCTTAATAGGAATTTGTTCTTACATGTTTAATAAAGCTTAAGGGGATTTAATAAGAAAAGGATTGTTTAAGAATAATTTAAAACGAATAATATTATGACACAAATTAATTTTGTTTTTTTTATGTGGTTCAATTTATGAATTTTGTAGCTGCGAGTGATGATATAGCCTTAATCAAATCATCTACATGAAACAGTTCATAAACCTGAGCTTTGGATAATTTAATTTTAAGAAAAAAATACAAAAATGGCTATGCTACGTTTGTTTTGCGCTGAACAATAATTAATCTTTTTCATTGCACCTTCTTTATTTTCATCATCGGGATTATGCAAACTTTTTCCATTAAATCATAAAGAAAACAATGATTGTTAAATGAGTAGAATTGTAGTAATCGTCGTAATCGTCATATTGAAAGCGCTAAAGTGTATAAAATTTCAAATTCAGTACCAACATCAGTTTCTTATACAAATTAAAATATGGATAAATAATGTAAAAGCCTATAATGTCATAATCTTGGTAAGACATTTAAAACCTATTAATACCGATTAATATTAGTACCGACACCGAGGTATCGGTACCTAGTGCACTTAGAAATCTGATTACAATTTTATCTCACAACTACACGCACCCATAAATAATTATTTGAGTTAATGGCTGCTTCATGCCTATTGCCATGTATTACATTAAATGCTTTGTTTCCAAATAGCTTCTTTAGTAAGATAAATATTATGGAAGAAAAATTATAAATATGATGAGTAACTTGTTTTTTTACGTTGAGGGTGTATAATTAATATACTTAAAGCAAAGAGAGTGATTGCATATCTTCGGATGATAGACAATCCTAACAAAACGTTCGAAGCGGCTGCCCGACGATTGTGTATGTGATGCATTTTTATTGTATACTAGCCTTTGCCCGCGAAATCCGTTATGTGGAATTTAGAATGAAGTTAAAATGGAGCCTAAATTTTAAGTTACACTTCTAAGTCTTGGTGATCACTGCATTGAATTTAAGTAAAGGATCAAGCAAAAAAACATTAAAAATGTTGTTTTGTCCGTTGCTCTACCAAAGTAGGTCTTAATTACAGCATTTTTTTTGAACGTTTGTAATTTATGGATGGACATCGGCTAGTATTCTTTTTCGATATACCGTTCGATATGTTTAGTGTGTCATAAATGGACACCTGTACACGCGGTCTAAAATGTTCTTTCGTTCTAAATGCAAATTAAATAACAAATTATACCTTCAACCAAGAAAGAAAACAACTGAACTAAACTAAAAAAATAACTACCAGGTCAGGTGCTGTTTTACTTTTGATAGATGACAATTTGAAGGTATCGACTAAATAACAAAATAGTCAAATATTTCAAATCTAGACCAGAATCTATACGCACATATTTGAGCATAACCTTAGGTTTAGTGTATTTGACACTAAAACTTGACTTTCCTTATAATTTTTTTGGACATGAAATTATGTTTTGATTTATTTCATCTGTATCGCTTAAGGAGCAATAAAAAGCAATAAATACAAAACTGCGCTAACGCTAGTTAGAGTTATAAAAGGCAACAAAACAAAGCGCGCATTTTACGGTGATTCCATAATGGAACAAAAGAATTTCAAAAACACCAAAGTGCAGCGGATAACAGTGCAGGCCAGTCTGTGATTTTCAATGCAGCTACGGGTAATAGCTCGGGTCACGGTTGCCGAGATAGGTGATTTTGTATGACCTTTCCTATGACTTTTGTGTACAAAATGTTTGCAATCACCATAAGTGTATTGTTACGCGAAATTACAGGCGCACCTTGTTGAACGATTAATGTGAAAACGTGTTGAGAGAACTAAAATCAGAAAAACAGTATAAGAAATTGTTTTAATATCGATTCGCGGAGATACTATCGGCGGCATGTCAGTGTTAACACTTGTCTTTCGATTTTAAATCATACCGCGTGGGTGGAGTAACGAAAAAGGTTTTATTTTGATACGTTTGACTTGATTTTACTTTCTTTGAATGAATTTAATTTATTGCTGTGGTCTGCCTACTTGATTTTAAGTAGTTAGGTTAGTTGTCTCACAATATACTTAGTATATGTAGGTAGTAGGAACATACCAAAATTTTAGTAACTATAAAATGCCTAAATTATCGCACACGTCAGAGATCACTATGAACACTAAAACCATTAATTTTTGTGCACTTAATTCTGACGAAAAAAAAATAATGTCTATATAATTCTTAGTTCATTGTAAAGTTCCGTTTCATGAAACAGTAGCCATTGTCGGCACACCGAGGTAGTCGGGTTCATATTTATCACTTCACAGCTGCGCACCTATGATCGATCCTTATCCAAGATGGCCGCCCCGGTGCATACCGCGAACAGGCGGGAAACAAGCGCAAGCCCACCTCCTTTAGCGGTCCGTCAATCTAACCGATTTGAAATTGGATCACTTTTTGTTTCTCTTTTTTCTCAATTCAAACTTTTTAATAATTTATACACGTCACTTTACGTGCTCACGCGCACGCGGTTTGCGTAGTACTAAAGTAAAACACGCACAATAGGTAGTACTGGGAACTTGAAAACCATAAAACATATCTCCCCCATTATTAGTTTATGAGTTGCGACTGTTGCGGGGATCTCTATTATGCTGTTATTTTTGTCTGTTTGTTTTTATTGTATGCGGTCGAGGGCCTTACAAATTTGGGTTGTTGGCCATCGCTTTACTTATTGTTCTCTTTATCAAGAAAGTTTAAAATGGGAACTAAATTTATATTTATTACTCGTATTAATTAAAATAGTATTTAATGGTTTACGTCCGTTACGTATTTTCTGCAATACAATATTAATTACAGTTAAAGAAGTCATCAATCAATACACCTGTAAAAATCTTTAGTGATAGTCTAACACTCAGTTGCACATAGATTTTTTAAGGACGACATTTGTTAATTAAAACTTTAGCATTTTATTCTAAGGTCTCTTTAGCATTGACAGGGTGTTAATGTTGTTTTGTGCAACGTAAAACTACGCTTAAGTGTTATTTTGACACTTCAATAAATAAATTTAATGGAGCATTAGACATTAGGTCTTTACCTATGAAATTGGTGTTTTGTATGGAGATTTTGGGGAATTCTGCATTTTCCATACTAAATTTTTTTCAGTTTTCTTCACAACGACAAATCCAAAGATAATAATATTTGCCATCTATCATTAGACAAGCTTTAGTAATATGTGTAATATCACTTCATAAAAATTATTTATCGTTTTTAAGTGAATGCAAATAAAATGATGTATTCGGGAGGCACTTAAAAAGAGTTGTCTCCGTGTCCAATTGTAACACAATTAAACTTACAACAAATTATCAAAACAAATCAAAAGAGCTCAAAAATATAGTCTATTTTTAGACGAGGTAATTATGTTTTAGGAATACTATGAACCTTAATAGTTACAGACAAAATACTAAGAGAGAAAAAAAAAAACAATTTCATAGGTAAGGACCCAATATAATGCTGACATTAAATTTTAAAGTTCGTTTCTGCAACTGGGTGTGAGTGTGATAAAAAATGCACTGATACGGATGCAGTCTACTGAAATACCAATTTGATTCCATCTTTTTAGGTATATTTTGTATTGTCCTCCTTATTACAACTAGTTAGTAAGTAGTTTCCTATATATGGTAGCTTCGTATTAGCTTGTAGTTTTTTGTTTTGTAATTATTTTGTTATTTTAAAGCTGTTAGCTACCCAAACCAAATAAAATAAAATTTGTAGGCATATTAATAATCAAGCATGCTGTCATAGGCAAAAATAAACTGTAAGTAAACAATTTTACTCAAGTGTAAGTAACAGTAGAGCGATGTAGAGTAACCTTCACTACTAGCCTTTATGATCAGGTTATGACGCGGTCCGCATTCTTCAATATGGAGTCAATAAAAAATAAAACATTTGAGCGTTGCTTCTTGTTTTAGAAATAAAAAAATTCAAACCGTGTAACGTAATTTAAATACTTATTACACCATAAAACAATTGGAAAATCATTCTTTGTTATGATGAGTGGACTTATTATTTTATTGGATTTTATTTTACTTTTTACTACTTCACATTTTGTTGAAACAGTCGAAGTAAGATTTTAATGAAGCTATGTGTTGGTAATTACTACATGAGTAGAGAAAGGGTTACCCCGGGTAAAAAAGTTGTATTATAGTGTTCCGATTTATTTATTTGTTTTAATAAAATATTTTTATATTTATACCAAATTTAGAAGTTATAAAGCTAAAACAATTTTGAAATTTGATTACCATTTACCTGTCTAAGACATACCCGTGGGTACTTATTATTATATTATTTACTAAGCAGCGATAGACGAAGTCGGATGGACGGGGCACTACTCGTTTGAGAGGCCGCGGGAAACGCGGGTTCGATCCCACCGCCTGTACCACTGAGTTTGAATAAAACTGATGTACAGTTCATTGTAAATTTCGCTTGCCCCACATTGTGCCCGGTGCATGGCAACAGGCTCGCCTCCTGTTACATGGTTTAACACCTTCGCCTACCCCTTCGGGGAAAGAGGCGTGATGATATGTTATGAGTTTATTTACTAATGGCAGGTGAAAAATATCATACTTTCTTAATACACATCATTATTTACATTAAATCTAATATTTTTTTAAAGCTAGGTAAAGTCTCGTAATAGAGCCAGGTTGTTGCAATAATAAATAGTTATATCATTGGAAATCTTACAATAATCGTTTTTAAATAGCGAACGTAGCTTTAAGTGGTCTTCCTTAGTAACGAGCTTAGTTGAATTCCTAAGCTAAAAAAATAAGTTTGTACCCCGAGACATTTTGCAAGTAGTCTAGGTAGTGATTACAATATCTCATTTCCCTCTTGATAAGGGTCCATTTAAAATGTTGGAGCCTCAAGCGAATTAAGTCGCCAATTTTGGAACTGGTTTAGAAATTACAGGGTCAGCTCCGTATGAGGTTAGACGAAGTTTTTAAATGTAAAGCGAAATAACATGACGCAGAATAATATGTTCGTATTATACATGCTTAGTAGGTTTGTATATTCTGCGTTTGGTTCATAGTGAGATAAGGGGAAAGTTAAAACATAGCATACATCACGCCATTTCCCCCGAAAGGGTAGACAGAAATGTTTTAACACCTATATTTCAACATATTATATAAAAAGTAAAATAAAAATTGGTGAAATAAATGGTTCGATTTTCAAAATGAAAACTGTTCTATTTGAATTAAAACTTTTTATCAGTTAAAGTTTACATTTTTTTTTATATTTTTTAGACTAATAGTTAGGTATTATAGAGAGGAAAGATTTTATTGATTGTTTATTTACATAGAATATACTCCGAAGCAGGGTACTGGACTGCTTTAAAAAATCTTTTACCGATGGGAAGCAACACTATCCCCGAGTGACTTAGGCTATATTTGAACCCGATATTCTTACGAGAACCACGTGAGAACCACGCGAGTGAAGCCATGAGATACTGTGCTGGTTGTATCTAGATAAAGAAATTCATAGACCTTAAGATACCAAAAAATAATGAATGCATGATTTAATTTTACTAAAATAATGCTTTAATCTACCTCGAACCAAATTATTATGTATAAAAAAAATAGAAAAGTACATAATCAAGTAATTCCAGGGAATGGGTTATTATTACAAAACACAAGACACACTTACAACGTTTAACTCAGTTTAGTAACTAGTTACGTTGCATTCTCTCGTAGGGCCAACCGTGATATTACACAGAAGGTAATGAACACCTACTTTAACTGTAAAGTAACAATTTTGTACTTAATAATTTTACTATAAAATTCAAAACGGAATATTTTATTTCAAATTACCAGTCGGCGGTCTTAACGTTCCCAGCACTAGTTAGTGGTCTAAGTAGGTACTTAATATTAATAAAAATAGTTTTAATTTAAAAATGTAGTATTCCGCTAACATTAATTTGAGGCATGGACACATGCGAAATGAGTCAAAGATATGCTTTAAGTTACTGATTAATTTTGTTTAACATTTTCTCACATTAGTGACTTGATTATATGTAGGCATATGATAATTTATGTTTAATTAAAAATGACTCATGAGACACAGGTTTTAAATTGTACGATATTTTTATTTTGTACATTTTAATGTGATTTTTAGTTTATTGGTACAAAAATACTTACATTTAGTTATCACCAAGTAATGAGTATAAAATTATCTGTTCTATTACTGATCTTTTGTACACATTCTGATAAGTGTGTAAGTATTATTAACGAACTCAAAATGTAAATGTTAACAAAAAAATTCACAGGATTTTTCTCAAATAAATCTCAATATCTGATGATACCAAACTTCTATAATAGTATTTTAGTATATCTTATAATGAAACGATAAAATTTTAATGCGAATATTATTAGGTATGCACAAAAAATCGTCTACTTATTGGGTAGGTACTCAAAAACAACTGTAAAGTTGAACGTTCAAATATTTCATTAGCAATTTTGAATACGTGAGATTCTATCAAGGCCAATTATTTATTTTTTCAAATTTGAATGCGGAATTTCCTCATTCTTTTTTCCTAACTTTTTTTGTTTTCCAGCCAGTGGTCGAGCGAGTCACGAAGGAGCGGTCAAGCCCGAACCTTCATAGCGGGCTGCGTCCTTGTATTGTTTCGCGGGCCGTGTTGCGTGAACTCAAAGTGAAATATGGCTGACAGAGCGACTACTTATTTTTGTTTTTATTTTTTAAAGCTTGTGTTACTTAATTTTATCAAGTCGCATGAGTTATGAGAGGTGGGACCACACGCGTTGCGTTAATTACGCGTTAGTATGTAATTTAGTTAGGGATAGAATTGGAATGTAGCCGATTGCATGTACTTAGCAATAAATCATGTCAATAAAGTTATTTATTAGTACTGTTGGGAATAAATATTTATTCAAACGAGGCACGTTTTTTATTGTCCTAAAGCTACGAATAAGAATGCTTACAAGTAGAATTTATTATAGGTCTTAAACACCATAATGTTGCTGACGTCGCAAATTAAGCCCTAAATAATCTGAAGCATAATATTTCCGAAATAAGCTTCCAAATACATGATATAATATGCTATAAAATTTATATATTTTCATAATTATAAGGTAACTAACTCATAAAAATTCAAAACAAAATGTACTCATGTCCAGAGTTGCAAATAAGATTTGCCTTGCTTACAGCGTCCGTGACACACGGTCGGTATAGACGAGCTCTAAGTACCCATTTTAAAAATTAAGTAAACTTTTTGGAAAATCCACATTAAATAATCTAAAAGGAATCTTTACGTCAGCATGCGTTTCTTCGTTCAATTAAGGGGTTTCCTTCATTAATACTGGCAGGAAAACGTAACATTCTAAATTTAAAATTTTCTTTTTTTTCTCTAATTTCAGGGGCAGTCAACACAACTTACGGTATGCAAAATTGAGTACTGAGGTTTCTTCATTAGCCAGATACAACATTGCACTGATTGGCCGATTTGCCGAGTTTATCAACATAATGCCTCTTACGTAGTTACACTCAAGGCGATTGTAGTAACAAATAAAAATATTTTAATTGTCAATGGTCTTATTATAAACACTCCAACAAGATTTAGGTAGGTACTATTAAAGGTGCCAAAATCTTATTAGATTTTTTAAAATTTGTATAGTTAAAACAAAACATAGGTATTCTTGTTAGAAAAAATCTATTTGGTTGTTTGACTTCTATATAGGTACCTACCTAACTATTACATTTGGTGATGATAAGTGAAAAACTAACTAACTACTTTCGAGTACTTTTTAGTTTTTGTCGCTGTGTAGTTAATTGCGCTAGTAGTCACATAGGTAGGTTAGTTTCTGAACACATTTTTTTGTTCAACGACAAGTAAAATGTATCGACCTCAAACTTTCATCAGCACTAATCATGGCCATTTCTCAGTGTCCAGTGGCACCGACGAAGTTAATAATAAAGCGCCCAAACTAGACCGGGCCATTGACCCCAGCGCGGGCGCAATCCCGTCACTATGGTGAGCCGAGCGCTAAAATGACGCAACACTACCATAGCGTGAGGACTGGCTGGTAAAGAGTTCCTTTTTTGGTATTTTTTTTTCCTATATTTTTCTAATTATTTATAATATCTGTAATGGAATGATATAATTGATGATGATATATTGTTATGATTAATTTTTTTTATGGTCTGACTAAGTCGTTTATTTTACAGACCCCATATTTATTACATAGCATGCTTATCGATTCCACACATCTCAAAAATTACTCGGGAAATTACTACAAAACGAACTAATTTGCGTATTTTAATGTAATATACTAATTAAAATGACAACGACACCACATTAAACCCAATGTCGTTTTAGCAAATTACCAAAAAAGTTCTACATTATAATTAGGTACGTGCTAATTAATTTATAATTGATATTACGAATACTTGTATGAAAAATAAAAATCCTTCCTTGACAGTCGTATGCGACACCAAATATTTAAGGCAGCAATTTTAATCACTAGTGATTCAATGAGAAACGAATGAAAGTTTTTAAAATTTGAAATAAGTATATTTTATTAATTCCTGGACCAGTTTTTAAATTGGTAGTAATTTATGCACCTATTATATGCCCATAAATTGAATTATAGCATTATAAACGCTGGCAAATGTTAAATAAACAAGCTGTTACACATGCGTGTTCGTGAAGAAGAAATATAGATTAGTTCAGTGATTTAACAAATGAACCAGTAAATTTTCTTGATACTGAGTGGGAGTGGTTGTTATAAAACGTCGTCATAGATATACGATTAGCACGTGAATATACTTCATTTTATTATTCAGTGTTTTTAATTTATAACATTCTAACGCGATAAATATATAGCTTTTGTCTTGAATTTGAGATAAATGCTAAAGAACACACTTATACCTAATCAAAATTTACTTCAGCTTAGGTATGGTAAATAAAATATAGAATAGAATTACAAATATTTATTTATGAATTGATATTTATTTTTGACTTGTCATTTAAAAACTTAAAAAAAAAAAATCTGCAATAATATTTGTTTTATACCTACACCTCGGAATATTATTTAACTATTTAAAGATATACCTTATTATTTTATATAGAACATCGACAGTAAACTATGGTACAATTTATCATTTAATGTGTGTTTTTAATAAATATGCAATATTTATTTCACTTTTGTATTTATCTATTTTGTGATAAATAAAATTAATTTGTAAAAAATATGATTGAAAAATTGCAATATGCAATGAATATTTTATAGAAGTGCTTCCACAATTTTTATTTTTTCTATGGATAAACAACATAGCATTAAATTTAAAATCTCAATTTATTCCTAAATAAACGGGGGCTAGTTTTATAAGGTCTTGTTGATAGCTTATTCTGATTGGACGCTCTTGTAAGACCGGACTACGGTAGCCCCTAAGTTTGATGTGCAACATTTTAGCGGTCCCAGCGATGAATGCCATGCGGTGGTAATTTTTTTCTCGTTATGATTAGGTAATTATTTCTTGTTTTATATATTAGAAATCATTCGGATTTTTGTTTCATATTTTTGAAAAAAGTTTCTGTATGATATTTTATACAGGAATTACACTGATGGATGTTAAATAGAGAGAAAAGTACTACAGATAAAAAAGTATAAAGAATGACTGACCTGCTATGGCCATCCAGGGATAGAATGTGTGGTTGGTGGGCTGATGCTGGACTGGCTGGGCGGCCGCCGCGGCTGCCCCTGGGAGCGCGCACTGGTTGCCCCAGGGCAGCGCCCGGCCCGGGCTCGAGGACTCGCTGTACCGCGCCTCGGGCGTGCATGCCGCCGGCCTCACCAGAGCTCCCAGTCCCGAGCCCCATTCTTTCCCTCCATAACCATTCTGCTGTTCCCCTCCAGCTTTTGAGCAATCTGCCTTCGCGTACTGCTGCTCCCCTGCGTACAGCTTACAAGCAGCAGCCACAGACGCGTCGTATGGAGAGTCTTGCGGGCGAGGCTGGTGCAGCGCATGAGGCTGGGCATACGTCAGCCCCAGTGGGAACCCTCGGTACTGGTCCCCGCCGCCGCCGCCCTGGTGCACCCCATGGGCCCCGTAGAAACCACCCTGCTCGAAATAAGAGTTCATTCTGATAGTTCACCGTCACTAACGTCACTAGATGAGCAGAACTTATGTCATTGCGTCCCCACGCGCAGTGATAACGCGACCTCGGCCAATGTCACACTGAATACCAGACGATGAAATTAAATTTTATTAATTTTATTGCCTCTTAAACGTCACTCGAGCGTCATAATGGGTTACGCCGGCGATAAAGGCCAGTCAACGTGTGTTTACTTTTTACGATTATTTTACGAGTCGGGTGCGCGCGGTTTTATGAGTTTTAAAGTGGTGCCGCGAGGCGCCGGCTGGTCTCTGAGATTTTTGTTGTTGTGTTCTCGCGATGTGCAGCGCGTGTCGCGAGCGAAGTTTGTCGTCGCGACCGGAGCAGCAGTGGCCAGTGCACGACCGGCGCGGCCCGACTCACGCTGTCTACTGACACGCGCGCCGCCCCGCGCGCGGCCTGCCATCGCAACAACCACACCGATTGTTCCGTCCCCTTTTCGCTAATGACTATAAATATTATCAGTTACGCTCTCTTTTCCCTTTCTTATCACACCTATTGGAGCACGTGGTCAATCTATTTCAGTATAGACTATTAGACATCCGTGATTGATCTAATAATAATAATTTTATTACTTTATTAGACATCGAGTCAATAAAAGCTCTATTACATTTTTTAAGATCACAATTAGGCTGATTATGTTGAGTTTACGACCAGCTTTATAAACTTTCAATTGTTATCTCCAATTTAACATTGTTAATGTGTACCCGAGAGTGGTATCGTAAAAAAAGTTCACAAAAGACCAATAATGACTTAGCTACTGAAAAGTTTAAGCCACAAAGTCGTAAACTCATAAACGTACAATTAGTGAAACGGGCGAGTAAAGAAAAGATTTTACAACCACTCCTCGACCGGGCCACAATGAGCGCGCAATATCGTAACAAGGTGCTGAATAGAGTGAGAAGTCGTAAAGATGATTATTATTTCTTCTACTACCTGTTTTTACGAGTGATGTCGTTGTTGCGCTCTCGCTTGGGGCGAGAGCGGGCGTGCGAGCGAGACAGAGCGCGGTCCGGCAAAGACTTGTTTGTTAGACGGTGCGGTGGGGCATATAGTTGTCTTTATTTAGCGCGGCGTGGCTCGTGCACCAAAGGCGCACTATCAGAGGGTAAACAATAGCGCATTATCGCAAGAGCTCAGTTGGCGCGTTCAAATGAAGTCATCAAACGAATGAATGGCCTGGTAGAGCAGCCTACAGGAGACACGCTCGTATTTTTATTGCATTTACCACTTTAAACAAATATTCGCCGATAAAAAGAACAGGTTGCACACCAGCTTATATATTTTTTATGAGTACGATTTATAATTGGTCAATTTAGGGCCATAGAGATGCACTCACGTCTTAGATAAGGCCTTTTGTAGAGGTAGCGCGGGGTGACGCTGGATTACGATAGAGGGCGCTAGTGACAAGGGAAGATAAAACATTGTAAAGATCACGTTATTGGGGTCCAAGTGGAAACAAAAAATGTAATTACATCTCTTTACGACTGGTTTTTTTAAATTGTGACAGAACGAAATCGTGGGCTTCCTGCTAAAGGCCAATGGGAACTTGAAAAAAGGAATGAGCCAGAAAATTCCGATGCTTCATTTGTCATTAATTTTGTTGAAAACGTTTTTTTAGCGCATTGTCCACTACATTGTAGATAAGTGTTGACAATACTTTTATAACTACTTGAGTGTAATGAACCATTTATGTGCTTGTCGCCGGCAAGTAAGTGGCGCCTGTCCCATTCTTTTTGGCTTGCTGTCAGTAGGAAACTGGTTATTTTAAGAATAACTGTTAATTAAAGAAATAAACATATGAGCCCATTGCAAGCTTACAAGTCCATAAAGCTGTTTTTCTATAATCGGATTTTAATAAACTATAACACTTCTAAGTATTTTTGGTTAACCAGTTAGGTATTACGTGTCCACGTTTTCCTGAACAAAGTAATTTTTTTAATTGCTTAAAAATCAATGTTATCTATTAATACTAGTATTTTTATAGTCCAAAATAGAACGGCTTCCCTCTAACTCTCCCTTTCCGACCATTCGACACCATAAATAACCCTTCATTTATTTTTATTTATCAACATAACATAATAATTATCATCATGTTTCGCTTTTTCTCCGAAGGGGTTGGCAGAGGTGTTAAACACCCACTTTATCATCAGTTGAACACTATTCCACTGCTGGACGTAGCCCACCCTAGCTTTTGTACATTCATACTTAAATAAAAATAAAAGGAGTTTTTGGCGGCATTCAACTATGGCGGACGTGATTTTTATTTCGATGATTGTAATATTGTACGGAGTGGACATTGTTACGTTAAATCAGTGTAGTTTTGTGTAATAAGTGTCTGTGATGATGTGCAATGTGGAGGATAATCGAAATAAACGTCAAGTGGTGTGAAAACTGAGGAGTTTTTATCGTGGTAATCCACCTTATCCAAGTAGCACCACAGTATCTGCCATCGATCGTTTGACGCCAAACTCTCCCAAGATGCATTGAAATGCATTACACTAGCATTTCAATGCAAACTACTGAAGAAATATATACTGAAGACTTGGCTGTATGGGCTCCGTTCCCTTTGCCTTCCCTACATGGGAGAATTTTTCAACATAAAAATAAAAATTATAAACATAAACGTTTTCCAGTGAACGAGGCATATCCTATAAGATTTAAAAAAGATAGAGTAATAGTTGAAAAAAAAGAGTTTTGCAATTATTGCTCTACCTTTTTTAAACTCGTACCTACTGGAAAAGTGTTATAAAAAGAAACAGTTGAGAAGATTAGTGAAGAACAATTACGAAAAATAAAAATGGAATAGCCTGACGTTTAAGACTTGTAATTCTTACCTAGGCGAGTACAATTATTGATAGATAGATAATTCATATGCTATAGATAGTTAATTTTCTTTTATTGTTAAAAGGAGAGGCAAAAAGATAGGTTTCTTTTGTGAAAATGTTAATAACGATTTTTTTTTATCCTAGCTTCCAATTTGATTAGCCACTGTCCGGGTTTGTAGTTTCATCTGTATCTGGTACCTCTAATTGACTTAATTTACTTTAGTGACTGTAATTTAAGGACATCTCAAACTCATTCTCTAAGTTACTAGCGGTAAACGAAAAAAATTTTTAAAACCTTGCTAAATAAATAAACATAAACGTTTATTTCAAAAGAGAGAAAAAATAAATAAACATTTATTACCCCGAGTGCGGTGGCGTGCATTAGGGGAGACCTATGTCCAACAGTGGAAGAGCATAAGCTGTTGATGATGATTTATTATTGGGTCTTTACCTATGAAATTGGTGTTTTTTTCTCTCTTAGTATTTTGTCTGTAACTATTAAGATTCAGAGTATTCCTTAAAAATAATTACCTCGTCTAAAAATATACTATATTTTTGAGCTCTTTTGTTTTGATAATTTGTTGTAAGTTTAATCGTGTTAAAATTGGACACGGAGACAACTCTTTATAAGTGCCTCCCGAATACATCATTTTATTTGCATTCACTTAAAAACGATAAATAATTTTTATGAAGTGTGATATTACACATATTACTAAAGCTTGTCTAATGATAGATGCCAAATATTATAATCTTTGGATTTGTCGTTGTGAAGAAAACTGATAAAATGTTAGTATGTAAAATGCAGACATCCTCAAAATCTCCATACAAAACACCAATTTCATAGGTAAGGACCTAATACAAGTGAGGATATTATCAATACATAACTAACGGAATACATAAGTGTCTAATATGTTTGTCTGCTTTTTATTAAAGTAGTGATAAGTTATCAATCTGATTTAATTTTGATAAAGCAATCGCAAAAATTTTATTGAATACACAGGGAATCAGCTGAATAAAAAGAAAGAGGTAGTTACAATGCTAAATTTATTTAAATTAATTATTAGCTTATTTTCATTGGAGATTAGGTGCGTGCGATTTTTAGAAGTACCACTTCATTTGCATCCACTACATGCCCCAGAGCCTGCTAACTAACAACTACAGGTAGCAATATAATGGCAATAGTGTCTCAATCGAGGAGCTCGGTGACGCAGTGGCTAGTAAGCTTTGGCTTTCGATTGAAAACAAAGCTACCTTCGCCGTGGTCAGGCCGTGGATGGGTGACCAAAACTTTGTGATCTCGAGCTTCTCCGAGCTTTGCAAGGCACGTTAAGCCGTTGGTCCCGGTGGGTTGGCCCTCAACGAGGTGGACCGATGATCTGGTGAAGACCGCAGGAAGTCGCTGGATGCGGGCGGCGCAGGACTGGTCTTTGTGGAGATCATTGGGGAGGTCTATGCCTAGCAGTGGAATTTTTGACATTTCGTAGTTTCAAGCTAAAGAAAAATGATTAGCAGTCTACGAAATTACAAAAATTGTACTATTTATAACACTACTAGTGGCTTCTGCCGGTTTCACCCGCAAAGTACACTTTTCATGTAAATATCGGCATAAAAAGTAGTGTTGTGACGGGGTGAAGCCAGGGATATAATGTAAGACGCTGGGTCGTCACTTAGGTATTGTATATATTGAGGAATTAAGTCACAACTGAAACAATTATATAAAAAAAGGTAAATTACACTGAACACAAAACAATTTCACATTTAACACTTAAATATATTATAGATAGGGTAGGGCTACTTACAACAGTGCATCAAAGAAACTTAGTCTTTGTTATTTATTAGGAACTGATCATGTGGTTTGTTGTAACTTTTAGTTTAAGCTTATAAAAATTTATTCACTTTATAAACCGCTCTACACACTGACTCTGGTAAGAATGAACTTCGAGAACAAAACAAATAAAAAGAAAAAGACAGCAAATTTAAAAACGGAAACCAAGAGAAAAATGGCCAGAGAAGACCGCAATGACAGCAACGAGGCGCTTCTCAAGCTCTAGAATATCTTTGTACCAAATTTCGATTAAATCGGTCTAGTAGTTTTGCCTTGAAAGCGAGACCGACAGGGTACTTTCGCATTTTTAATGTATTTATGGATAGCCATGATATTGCTATAGTTGTTAATTAGCGGACTCAGGGCCCAGGGCTTCAAATAGTAGAGGGAAGGAAATGTTCTCTTTTCACTTCTAGGCAGATAGGTACCTACGTAATATTAACATCTATATTAAAATATGTTTTGCAGCTACAGAAGATTTTTCACTTCATATGATGCAGGTAATATTTTCTTATTAGAATTTAGAAAAACCACAGCGAAGAACCATTGCTCTATGCCATCTCTATAATAGCGTTGGTTTGTCCTCCACTTATTTATAGTTGCTTACCTATTGCCTTTTGAATATTTCTATGAATAGTATGTCCTTTAAGGCGTATTGGGTACTGGGTCTGTGATTGTGTAGGCGATGAGCTAGCCACTTGTTACTACTCTTTCACGTTTTTTAATCTGAGCAAACCAAATTTTTGTATGACTAAATGTGGTCTTAAGGAACACAGTGCTCCTTTGACTCTGCCTACCCCTTCGGGGATTAAAGGCGTGATTTTATGTATGTATGTCCTTTTGGGCTTTCATCACAGGGGACAACAATGGCTAAGTAGGACAGTGGAACTTGAATACCTTCAACAAACGCTGCTGAAATGAAGTCGGCTTAACTTTTGCTTTCTAGTTTGTCTAAATCTGTTGTGCATCATTTACTACTTAATTGGTTTCATTACCAGCTTACCAGCTTACTAGGTACCGGTCTCTAGCTTACTAGGTAATATTTCAGTGCATGAAATTTTTAATTTCATGTTTATTTGAGGTAAACGCACATGTAAACAGAGGTAGAGCCACAAGTAGTCAAGCAAGGTAGGTATATATCGAATATTGAAAAAGTCAAATAACACCCTCATAAATAGACAATTGCCAAGTTTATATCCCCGAAGGGGAAGGCAGCGGTGCATTTCACACCCACGCTTTGCTGGTAATTGTGTTAGTTATAACCTCTCTGTAGCTCAAACCAAAATTCTTACAGGAAAATTACATAGAGAGAGTTTAGTAAATAGAATCTGCACTCCGAGCTTCGCTCAGAGTGCGAAATGAAGTCGGCTTAACTTTTGCTTTCTAGTTTGTCTAAGGGCGAATTCGACCAAATTAGGATTAGTAACATGGGAATAATAAAACCAAACTGAGTTCACATGATTGGTCGAATCTGCCTTAATGTCGGAGCCGCTAGCTATCCTAGTTTTTTCATGTTTGGTTACACGCGAGTAATATTATTTTAACGGAGTACGCAGTTTTTCGCGCACGAATGTGTCAATGTCTCGTTTGACATAGAGCAGATTCGACCAATCGTTGCAGCTCAGTTTGGTATTACTATTCCCGTGTTACTAATCTCAATTTGGTCGAATTCGCCCTAAATCTGTTATCATCATTTATTACTTAATTGGTTTCATCACCAGTTTATTATACGTACGACCCAATGCTGGGTCTGCCTACATGGAGAAACACGAGGAGTTTGGTCGCAACACCACCATGCTGGGCTAGCAAATTGGTGACTAGAAACGGTTTCAATAGCAATTGGGACCAACATCTTAACGTGCCTTTCGAAGCACGAAGGATCTCGAGATCATTGATTTGGTCACCCATTCAAGGATTAGCCATGACGAATGTTGTTTGATTGAATGATTATTTTCAATATCGAGAGCCAGAGCGTTGTGCAACTTCTGGTGATCAGTAACCATTCACCAATTTTAAGAGTAGAAACTATGTGCGGTACTACACAAGAAGTAGAGACTTTTAGGAAGCAATAGATAAGTAATAGGTAATAAAAGTTGAAAATTTAAACAGTCAGTAATAAAAAACCATCCATTATTGATCTATATTATTTTTCAGAATATCAAAATGCTGCCAGTAATTTCTCATTTTTTAAAACAACGATCCATAAGAAACTCTATTAGCCTTCCTCGAATATGCCTTAGTACAGTCGACTCCAAAATATGTAACCACTTTTGACAATATTTTAGTAGAAGGAAATAAAGATTGTCACCTCTAAAATGTGAATACATGTTTTTGGATTCGAGTATACAAGTAGCGGTATATAGCTTTGGTTCTGACCGTTACTCAATCGGCGCTCAGCATGTAATTTCAAGCGTGATGTCTGAAAATTCATCACCCAAACAATTGCCCCAGAACAATGGAACCCAGAACCTCTCGAGATGGCGACGCCTTGAGACCGGCATAGAGACCACTCGACCATAGAGGTCGTCTATCTTAACTCTTCAAGTAGTTATCAGATCTTTCTTATTACAATCTAGAACAACCGTAATATAGGTATGAAACTAATAACAAGAATCAATAATTGTATCTTAGAAATACGGCCTGAAATCAACTTTTGAAAGATAGAAACATATAACAAGCTATATGATAAATACATACACACATACATACAATCACGCTGTATCCCCAAAGGGTTAGGCAGAGTCCAAGGAGCACTGTGTTTTTTAAGTAAGACCACATTTAGCCATACAAAAATTGGGTTTGGTCAGTTGGAAAATCGTGAAAAAGTAGTAACAAATGGCTAGCTCATCGCCTACACAATCACAGACCCAGTGCTCAGTACTTAGTCGCCTTTTACGACATGATAGGCAAGAAAAGCAGTTAGCACATTCTTTTTGCGTCCCGGACCAACACGGGACCATATAATGAATGGACGTGCTTAATAACAATTACTGTGTCATATTTAGACCATGGTGCTGTGCTTGGAATGGCTTAAGGACACGGTAATCATAATCAAGAATCAACTAACTTATATACTTAGGTAAGTAAGTATGTTGATTGATACTAACTTCTATGATTAGCAAATAGCCAATAAGGGTCGTGTTACCTTGTTCAATATACATGCGTTGCTTTTAATTTACTTGTTAATGTCAGTTAAGTATCTAGAAGAATATTTTATTGAAATCAATAGACAATTTTTAAAATTTAAATCGTTTCAGTCACAGATCGAATAACGAGTTCCGCACAGTCCTTTATAATAATAATAATATCCAGACATTCACACCTATCAACTAGCCCCATTTTAAGCTACTAATGCTGCTTGAGTTATGGACACTAGATGACGGATTAATATATTTAATAGATAAATTCATATAAATAACCTGAATATATAGAAATATATATAAACATCCAAGACTGGAGAACAAATGCCTGAATATTCATCACCCAAACATTTACCCCCACTGGGGATCGAACCCAGAACCTCTCGAGATGGCGACGCCTTGAGACCGGCATACAGACCACTCGAACACGGAGGCTAATCTTAATCACTTAATACGTCCTAATCTAATGCTGGTTAAGCCTTCCTTTACGAAAAATGCCAAAGACTAACTATTTATATGTATAGTTCAAGGTAAGTATGGGCTATACAGTATGAGGAGCCGGCGTGTTAGTACCCTTTGGCTTTCGAAATCGAAAACAAAGCTACCTTTACCATGGTCAGGCCTTGGATGGGTGACCAGAACTTTAGGATCTCAAACTCCTCCGTTCTTCGGAAGGCACGTTAATCCATTGGTACCGGTCGCTCTTGTAACTGTTTCTACCCACCAGTCAGCCAGCCAGCGTGGTGGTGTTACGGCCCATACTCCTCATTTGTTTCTCCATGACAGCTATTTATCTAATTGAATATTTCAGTGCATGAAATATTCAATTTAATGTTTATTTGAGGTAAATGCAGAGGTAGAGCCACAAGTGGTCAAACAAGGTATATATAGAATTTGGATAAAGTCAAATAACACCCTCATACATGGACAATTATCACGTTTATATCCCCGAAGGGGAAAGGCAGCGGTGCATTTCACACCCACGCTTTGCTAGTAATTTAGTTGGTTATAACCACTCTGTAGCTCAAACCAAAATTCTTACAGAACAATTACATACCACTAAATAGAATCGGCTTCGAGAAGTAAAATGATATGTTATAAAAATTATAATTAAGCACCTACATCAAAATTTCAAGCCGAGGGAATACCGGTGCTATGACAAGTTACTTGTTAAAAGCTGCTTATTTACTCGTAAAGCTCAGCTAATCTTAAAATCTGTTATAACTTATTACCAATCAAAGCCGAATCAACCTCAAATTACAGGCATAAAACCGCATCAGACACCTAGGCGCGGGCACCTCCCGATGAAAACATAAACTATCTGAGTATCCTTTATCTCTATTAAGCGGGTGATACTTTAAACAACTCAATAATGGTTCAATAAACGTCCGAGGAACGGCATAATAACGATGCACGTGAGTGGGTCCGTAATAAAACTTCGAATTTATATCGAGGTTTAGCCCCAAAGGCGTATACGAAATAATCTGAGCGGTGTTTACTGTGAGCACTACAAATGGCGCAATTCACGTGACGTTTACGAGCGGACGGTAGTAAAAATCGTGTTTATGCGCTATCTGCGCACGCGCCGGCAAATATGCCCCATCTGTCGCTTGAATGTGAATGAGACCTTTTTTATTTTTTTTTCTTACTTAAGGAAATTGAAATTGGTGTTCTTGGCCTTCTGTGATACGCTTAAGCTTCTACAGAATTGAGTGTTGAAGTGGGGCTTTATTTAGAATCTTGATATTGTGATTGTTTGTATGTGTTTGTGTATGTAAATGTGTGTGTATTTTCTCTTGGTGATGAATGTTACTACTATAAGACAAGTAATAATATTGCCCGTGGTTAAAAATCTGCACATGCCTATAATAAAAGATATTTGCTGACACCTATTAAATGTTGGAAGATCTGTCTGCTCTCTTCTTTTCTTGGCTGGCTTCCAGAAAATACCTCGTTATAGGAAAACTCTATTTAAAGACAATATTGCTTATTTTCCACCTTTGAAGTTTTAAAAACATTGGTATTATTGTAGATAAACATACAGACCGTCATTCTTCGTGTGTACATAGAATTCTCTACCAGCATTCGACATGGGTCCTTCAAGAGATGCGTAAAAGACCAGCAAGGCGGAGGTGGTTAGGCCACTGTTCTCTTGGGGCATAGCTATTTTCACAATGAATTCTTTTACTGCATGAAGACGTTGTGTCATTTGCTGTGCTTTTTTAATAAAAGTATAATACTTGTTATTGGATAAGAAGACGTCTCCAAAAGACTATTACGAAGATAGGTCCTGCGATGCAAGTAGCCAGTGGCTCTCTGCGACCCCATCTATATCCTAAGCCCGCCTTGGAGAACTGTCCACGTCGCGTGATCAGCTGCATGGTTGACAGAAATTCTTACCGTCTTATATTAGCTGTATTCCACATGCAATGTTTTCTTATAACTATGTTTAGCGACAATCAGTTACCTACCTATGTGGATTGTGGATATTCTGATCATAATTTTTTTTGATTTAATCTCTAAGAGATACTCCAAACACAGTGTGCTGTGTTATGCAATAAATAAAAACAAATAGCTAGCCTGATCCTTTTTCAAATAGTGTTGTCAAATCCACAATAATACAGAAAAATAAAAAATCGAACGAATGGATGGCGTAGTTTTTTCACGTAATATTGTAAAATGTCTATGACATTCATAAGCATGCGCTAAAACGCATCTAAACTTAATAAATGATTTTGAAATTTGAATCTACTTTATTAGCTTATAAGTAGTAAAATTTTACATGATGAAAAATTTAGGAAGTTCGTAGTCGACTTGATTTTTATAAAGCATTATTTAAAAAAGTACATAACAAAACTAACGTGGTGATTTTATGTTTTCATTTAAATAAAATATATATCATTGATATTTTTTTACGACATACAGTACCTTCGTTGAATTTGGTACATAATTTTGCTATCTCTTTTTTAAACAACGCTTTCTAAAAACTCTACGGCAGACAGACAGATATCTTTCTTGAGTATTATTGAGTGTATTTAAGCCTTAACAAACATTTCTGATTTCTTTGAATAAATGAGGATCATCACTTGAATAACACTAGGATAGCTACATACAAATTGCATCGTAAAAAATGCAAATGCATATTGAACATTTCACACTAGCGCCGTCTATCGGTTTCTTATTAAACTATATTAATTGTAATTTGTTGTCAATAAAACAAATTATTTAAAATATATCGCCATTATTTATATTTTATTTAATATCAATAAAGATATAATGTTTTCAAAGTCTCACACCCAGTTGCAGAAACGAACTTTAAAATTTAATGTCGGCATTATCCCTAATGCTCCATTAAATTTATTTATTGAAGTGTCAAAAGAACACCTTAGCGTAGTTTTTACGTTGCACAAAACGACATTAGCACCCTATCAATGCTAAAGAGACATTAGCTAGAACTATTTTGTGTTCCAATTTTAAATTTAATGAACTTTAAAGTTTTAATGTCTCATTACTAAATGTCGTCTTTAAAAAATCTTTGTGCAACTGAGCGATAGTCTTGTATTTTTTACTAATGTTTGATAGTCCTGCTATCTAGCGGCATATTGATAAAACTCAACGGCGCTTATATTTTATCTCGCAGCATAATAGCAATGTAAATAAAAAGGTCAAAATGTGAATGCAAGGCAAAAACATCAAACATAATATTACAAAATATTAATCATTATGAATTAATAAAGTAGGCAATAAAATAACAATGACCATATATCTTATTTACTATAAACTTCAAGATAAGAACCCAAATAAAATATAAATGAAGTTAATTAGTCATTAAAATCATTATCAAACATTATTAGACTTCATATTTACATTTGTAGTGATTCAGTTTTACGAGCAACCCATAACATTACGTAATACTACACTGTGTATCAAAAAGAAACGTAAATGCCAATAGAAACGCGATAACACGATCGTAAAAGCAGATTTTATTGCTTTATTCATCATTCGGTGATATTAATTCATCAAGACACTTGTTAATCGTAAAATAAATCTTATTGCACAGTAAAATGTTGTTTAAATTGACGACAAGCGTTTTATTTTCGTCATAATAATAAAATTTATTTTTACGAGCGCGTACTGCGGGTTGCTTGAACGCCACCTAGCGGTAAGTGTGGGGACCGCTACGTCACCATGACGTCATTTGATGGCCGCCTTTTACGATGCTTTTAAAGCACTTCTATGAATGGTATCGTCGTAAACGGTGGGAGCTCTACAAGTGATTTTGCTGGGGAACTATTACAGGATTTACAGGTTGATACTTACTAACCCTTTTTAGGAAAGTCGGATTAAACCTTGCGCATAAATTATCTGAAAATATCAAATACTTACACATACTTACGAAATAGAGTTTTCATGTAGATTATTACGGGTAAAATGTTGTACATATGTGAAATACCTACGTCAGTGTGTATTTCAAAATATTATTATGTAGATTTTAATATGGACTAAATTTATTTTCAATGGGGCAATAAAAATAGGTGTTAATTAGTAAATTATTAATTAGCAATTAATAAAATTATAAGTTTTGTTTATATATTTTTTTAAATAAGTCTTCAGTTAGTTTCATTGTATTTTGTCCACAATAAAAAAAGAAAATAGAGAAACATACTTATATGAATATAAAATAAACTAGTTCATAAATATGGCACTGTATTGACTCTACTCTACCGAATTCATATTTGAAGTAAATATAAAAATTATAAAAAAAAATTAACTAACACCAACTGTCTCACTCGTCGTGTCTCGGACACTACACTGCCACACGCCATGTTATCTATTACACATACTTACAAAGGCATTCCCCACGCACTTTCTCTAGTCACATTAAAACTAAACTAACTTTGCATAATTGTCTCATTCACGCACACACAATCGTTACGTTCGCGCTCTATAATGCCATCCCTGTCGCACCCTATCGTCAAAATGGCCTCCAAACGAGATGTTTTGAAGGAACGCTGCCAACTTTTGTTGGCTGTAATGGGCGGAGCGTGCATACACAGGGCCGTAGTTAGGTGTCCAGTTTAAAGTTTTATTTTGATATTTTGTTTGATAGATGTTCCCATAATCCTTTATTTATTTTTTGTTTCCAGTTTAGATTTTTTCTCCTTCCATAAACGCCATTTAACCAATAGTTTTTCACTATAATTTCAGTTAGTAATAATTAAATTTCTTTTTTACAATTTATATTTTTATATTTTCAAATTATAACATAATAAATCATCACGCCTCTTTCCCCGGTGGGTAAGGCAGAGGTGTTAACCCACTTGTTACTGCCGTCGTTTTAAAACACTTTTTAAAACACCTACTTTTCGCCAGATATGCTAGGTCTACATGTAACAGGTGGCGAGCCTGTTGCCATTGACCTAGCACAATGTGAGGCAAAATTATGGGTTCGCTGTAATTAATGTAAACAAACCAAGCCAAGGGTCATCACAACTTAGTTTACGAAATAATAGCTAAATATTGTATTTCCGACCCGAATACTGCACATAATTTCACAATTGTTTCAATAATAACTATTTCTCTATCATATATCACTAGAAACACTTACAAATTCTCAATACTTTTGAAATAAATTAAATATTAAGATAAAATCTAAATTATTTTTACCTCACAGCCCTTTAAGTAACGTAACCTTGACAAAACTTAGATCTCGTAAACATTTTTGCACTTTTTTACTATTCTTCCAATTGCAATTGACACTTACTTTCCCTCGAGTTCCTATACCTGTACGTTTAAAATCGATTGCGTATTCATTATATTTTTACCCGACCACGAATGTGTAAGTACTATGTTCCGTTTTATACTATAACGCGACACAATTATTATTTTTAAACTTTTTCTTGTTATGTTCCAGAAGCAATTATAATTATTGCTAATAATTTCACTAAGTATATAGCACAATAAGAAAATATAAATTGCTTTATTTATATTTCCTTATAATACAGTAAGAAAGTAAAATTTTTTAAATGTGTCTGATAGAAAAAGTTTATTAACATATACTTGTCAGTGGTTGCTAGGCACCGCTTTGTTATTAAACATTCTTCATCGGATTTGGCTGAAGTATAGAGCTATTTTATGTACTTTCCATATGATAGAATAGTATGGATATGAAACAATTAATTATATTTATGCAAAAATCAACAATCATTTAACATTTTCATTCTGTGATGGAACAAGAACATATCATATATATTATTTGTATCTCAAAAATCGAAAAATGATTGCAAAGAACAAACTATTTGTATTTAACTACAATATAGTCTTAAACAAAATTACCAACACGAATTAATTTACTTATTGAAACAAAAAAATTGCCAATTTTATACTTATTGATAAAAAGAATTATAATAATCGAATCCCGGAGTATTAGTCGGAATCCCGAGGAATATCCATATTAACATCAGTGTTTGCGGCCAATGAACCTAAATAGCTCTACCTATTCCGATCAGTGACATCGACGCGCTTCGTCAGTTATTAACGAATAATAAAATTAGGTACCCTTCTATTTTAAAGTTACTATTATTATGTAATCTTTTATTAATATTATTGTGTGTCGTGTGGTAGCGGCTCTTTAAAAGAATACTCCCAACCCATCTCTTACCTTGGGTGTCGCAAGAGGCGACTAATGGACTTAGAACTGCAGAACCATCCAATAGCTCATAGCGACGACGCGACGGGCTCACCACCTGTCACGCTGAGCACATGTACAGTCACTTCTTGCTGAAGCGTGGACTATGGCAAGGGCCTGCTTTTGCGGTGCTTTTGCCTAATCTCTGACTAACCTTTAGGGGATAATCAATATTAATGTATTTTCTAGAGTACACACATACATCATTTTAGTAAGGATCATTTTATAAAAATATTATCCCTGAATACGCTCCTGTATATTGGGATCTCGAAATGGCGTAGCGAGCGAGCGACCGATGCGCTGTGTGACGAGCTCAATGTGTTTGAGTTCAATAATAAAGTGATTCGCTGTTGTTTATTAAAAATATTATACAATTATATATGAAAAAGTGTATTTTATACTTAATATGTGAAATAGAATGGCACTATGCATTTCGATAAATTTTTGATCAAGATCTGCGTTTGTTATATTACGTCCGCCATTATAGCCATTCGAATGGCGCGCAATAAAGGAGATCGATAGACGTTTCTCTCGCTCTTTCACACTCATGGAGACTGTGAGAGGGAGAATAATGGTAAAGGCAAAGTGTTTGTTTTTATAACCTTGTGATTGATAATTAAAATAATAACGAGAAAATAAGAGCACATGCTCTCTTTAATTTAAATGGATATTTTCTGATTTCCGTATTGGTATGAACTCTACATAAATTGCTAATTGGATTGTACTCATTTATAATTTTTACCAAAAAAGACGAGATTTTTTTTTATTTTTCTGTAAGCATTATTAAGAGTTAAATGATAATTTTCTTTATATATTTTCTTCTTAAGTCACATAAATAACTAACACAAATTACTCGGGTAATAATATCTCCTTTTATTATGACATATTTTCAGAGCATAATAACAATTAGGTATAGGTAGTCAATACTTACCTACATTAGCAATACCCACATACATTGAACTAGGGTAACAGTACTGAAATAGGAATTCTTTTCCTTGCTAGCAAGACTTTAGAAGCCGTGAGGATGTTCCTACAGTCGTGCAGGTCATCAAACCCTGCTTAAATTTTTCAACCTTAACAAATTACAATTGACCTTCGCTTAAATAGGAAACAATTTGAGAACATAAATATACCTACTTAACGGGGAATAACAGGTGATTTACTTTTATTTTTGTTCCAATGGGTGTCAAAATCAAAATCAAAAATAATTTTTTTTCATAGGCCAAGTTTGGAACTTAACATCGTCATTATTAGTGTTTATGGTTAAACACATTATTTGTGGTTAAACGACGAGATATTTACTGAGAAATGGATTCTTCAAGCAGTTTTGAGTGTGTATTGGAGCCGCAGCGCTGTGAATTGCAGACTATGAGTGGTTCTTGTATCTAGTATTGTACCTTTTTATTAGGGTGTATTTCACTTTATATAGACTTATATACATGAAGAGCTTTGTCAGTGTCATTATTTAAACACATCTTTTTTTTTTTTTATCTAACTTTAACTTTTCGTTCCTCGTGATATACTGCTATAAATATAGGAAAACCTGTAATTAGCTTTACTAGTGCTTAAGATGTTTTTTTTTTTTAATTTGTTCTAAGATACGCCGTTGGTTTTCTAAATAAATAAATAAATAAATAAATTAGACCTAAGTACCTAAGTATCTTGAAAATAGTAGTAGGTATAAGTAGAAAGAGTAGGTATGTAGGTTATTAAAAAGATTTCGGTTAAAAAGGTTACTTTGGTTTTAATCTTGAATTATTTATCACAATGTTTTTGTCATAGTATTGCCCTATAATTTAACAATACTTATAATGGAGTGATTTGAAAACTGTATTAAATAAGTAAATAGACTTCTAAGTTAAGCTATTTTCTACAGAAATCATAAGTATCTAAATATCTATGTTTAATAACAGAAAGCATTTTTCCAATTTACATTACATTGGTTATCTTAATGAAAAAAAAATCTACAATACTAGGTAGTCAGACCAAATTTTTTATTCATTTTGGCTCATTTTTATTCAAACGACGCTCTTGAATAAGAAAATAACTTTTATAAAGTATTTGCTCTCACAATACTCTGGGTTGTCGGGTAACTGTAAAACAGTTAGGTACCTGACAACCTAGGCACAGCCGAAATCTAAGCGGGGCCATTTCCCTAACTGCAGTGAAATTAAAAATTGATTCGGCCATTTAAATTCGACATCACGTGCAACGATCCCGAGAGCTGATGCTAATTTTACCCAACACACCCATTCAGGTCCATTATAACAAGAGCCCAAGGTTCTCTCAAACTCTAAGGAAAGTAACACTAATTAAAGGCTCTTCGTAACTGGTTGATGCGAAGGCAACTTGTGTTTAGAAATAAATATAGTAAGAACCTATTAATATTTCGTCAGCAGAGGAAAGTTGGCTGTGCTTTCGTTCAGAATACTTTCTATAGTTAGATAATGTATACATTTTCAACCGGCAATGATTACTTTATGGGTATAAATGAGTGATAGAGATTTATTAGTGCATTCATAGGGGAAAAGCTATAATAACGCTTATAATAAAATGCGCTAAAAATCATCTTATGAAAACCTCTAAAGGAATATAGGGACTTACTTACCTACGATGTGAAAGGAGTTTATAAAAGAATTTTTTCATTTATTTCCGAAAATTAACAAATAATGTTCGTTCGTAGCTATAAATTATTTTATTTATAAATAGTTAGCTATGTCTGTATTTTCTTCGTTATGACTTTTTTTACTTCTCTATGCACGCTCTAATCTATTGTTTTTATTTGGACCAGCAGCTTTCATTATAGCTATTTCTGATATTTACAGAAAATAGAGTATTCTTCTTTTTCCTGCCCTGTTCCCAATTCTGTTTGGGGTCGGCGCAACATGTCTTCTTCTTCTTCGAAAATAGAAAGAAAATAGAGTATTATAAAAAAATATATTTGTACTACATTTGAGTACCTAGTAAAAACTAGTCAATTCTGTTTGAATCAAATAGTAAGTATACCTTTTAAAAGTAAGAGTGGGTACCTACTACACATTTAAAATGCAATGTGAGCAGTATCCGTCGGCTTAATATTCAAGGGTGTGAGATCATATTTTTAATAAGAAAAATAATACAATACAGTAATAATAAGTTATTTGTTAAAATGTTATACGTCTACAGTAAAATATTTATTTGTTTTAAAGTTTTAAAAATTAATTAATTTTATTTATTTGTTTTATGATAAATATTTATTTCATGATTTTTTATATGATGTATATCTTTTATCATACCAATAATTTTAATGTCAGCTAAAACATAGATGATTAAAGACCGAACAAAATTATTTTTACGTAAAATATTTGAGAAAACAAACAACTAAATTATAAAATTCTATTTTTCATTTTGTTTTCGGAGATAGTTAGATACTGAATTATAACTAGATGTCCATTTGTAAACGCTCACTCGTGGCTACTGTAAATACTTAATCAACTTTTCAGTAGAATGAATTATTTATTACACAAATAAATAAATGCGGCAAACTTAACATACATAAGGGTCAGTTATTTGATGCGTGGTCTAACCAGTAGGTTAAATTATGTACCAATGGCGAAAACGTTTGATGTCGTGATTAAACAGCTTGTCCAATAGTCAAATTTTCAAATATGACTAAAGATAAATAATCATAGAGAATTAAAATACAACACGATGCTGGAATTATTAAAATGGCGGCTGGCGACACAGCTGATGCATATTGCTTCGAATTTACACCGTCAATTTAACAATGTGTCAAGCTGACGTCATACATTTTGGCGTTTCCAATGACGCTATTGGTCTAGATTTTAACTATTGAGGTGACTATTACTACGGATCAAAAAACAAACCCTTAATAACTTAATTGCGGGACATAAATTATATTAGCAACTTAATTGAATAAATAGTAATTTTGCTAATAATATTAACAACACAAAAGGTTATGGTTTATATGTTTACGGCCATATGACTTTCACTACAGTCCTAATGCACTTCCTATCCTAGGTACACCGAAAATATATTTTTTAAAATTTATTATCATATAAAAACATAGGTTTAACTAATGCAATTTCTTTAAAGCAACTACAAAATTTGCTAATATTATTATTACATGTAAAATTGTAGTTGATCATTACTATTTATTTCCTACTTAGTTATTCAAGCCGGTAGTCATTGCCGCGCCTAAATAATATGATGTGACACTATCTTATAACCTACGTTTTTGTAATGATATGATAAAAAAATTATTAGGCTGAGGACAATGACCGAGATAGGTGTGGTAAGTAATTATAAATTTTTCCGGTTCCTTTTTTTATTATTTACCTACAGAATACCTTACAATGTATGGAAATGTATCTTTACATATTTAAAGTGGACGTTTTTAATTGTGAATTTATTAGAATAGAAGAATTGATATCTCCACGCCTCTTTTCCCGAAGCGGTAGGCAGAGGAGTTAGAAACCCACATATCACCAGATATGTTAGGGCAATAAAATCCTATCTGTATATTTTATTGAAACGGTAGAGTCGGTGTGTAATTGTGTATAGTCTTAGATGACAACAAAAAAAAAAAAATTAAACGCGCTTGCTGCGTATTTAAGACTATTTTAGACATATTTAAAAAAACAACACCCGGATATGAGCCAAAAAAATGGTTTTAAAGGATGTAAACTAAGTTCGTTCTATAGCGGCGCCGGCGTCGGTTAACATTCAACTCTCGCCCTTTGTTTGTTTTCATAGAGCTACGGTAATTACGTGATTATGTTGCTAAGTGACTGAATCATGATGCGATACCAATTATGATGTAATCCGCCATTATATATATAGACTGTGGACAGACGTAATGTCAATTTTATTTTTGTGGCATGGCATTCTAAAAATACTTCTCTGAGCAAGAAAGTATAAGTCCTATATTTTTTGTATGAAACATATAGTGAAATTAGGCTCCGGTTATCGAAACACACAAAAAAATATTCTTCAATAATAAAATAATGTAATGGTTGGACAGTTGAAAAGTATGTCTTTAATTTTTTTAGGAATATAAGAAGGTATATAAGTCAATGAATACCTAGGCATAAAATAACAGTTTATAAAGGTGGTTAAATAGCAATTGCGATTTTTTTGTGATCACATTACAATTCAATGACTGATTATGAAAATAACATGTAAAGATCTCATCTTGTATAACGTTCAGTGATATTAAGAGCACAATTGAGTGCAAACTTGTCTATGTACCTACAGTTCATTGTGAATATCGCTTGCCTCACATTGTGCCCGGTGCATGGCGACAGGCTCGCCACCTGTTACATGGGGACCTTACATATCTGGCGAAATGTGGGTGTTTAACACCTCTGCCTACCCCTTCGGGGATAGAGGCGTGATGATAAGTTATGTGTGTGTAAAAATCAAAAACCTCTGTTGGTTTGTGACAAAAATACGGAAATAAATAATGTTTATTATAACTGCGGCTTTAACTCTTAGCCTTTTACGGAGAAACCCACAGATTACCAACTTCTATTCTCTATGGTAGTCTCACATATTCCAACAACAATGGTGCCAAGGCGCAACTTACTGCCGCCCATTCCGCTTTTATTTAAATGTGTTTTACATACACTGGGAACTATCTTAGAAGAGGTCCTGAAATAAAGTAGATATGCGTCTCTGTTCGAGATACAATGGAGAAACATATGGATCCTTGGCTATGTGATAATTTTGTAAGCCTATTGTTTAGGGTTTAGTATGCCGCTGGTTACTCATTTGTTTTGAATGAGGATTTATGGTTTATGCGGTTTCCTTATCTCCTCCGTATTTCTCTTTTATAAAAAAAAATAACTTCTGTGGCGCTGAATGTCTTTTACAGGTTGCTGATATTCATAGTTTAACCAGTTTCGGTACATAAGTACTTACTACTTCTATGCACGTCTCATTATGTCAATTCGAACATGCAAACAACTTGCAAATCTATAGATACAGGTTCATTGGCATTTCAAGAACATTATCAACATTCACTGAATAGTATAAAGATTCAAAATTCTTGTCATTATTGTTTTATTTAACCTCTTGAGGGTCAGATCGAGCACCTGTGTTCGCAAACTATTGATGTTTCTATTATGTCTAGTTTTCTGATCATTGACAGGTTATTACTTTGTAACTATACTATTTTGATCAGTTTTTCAAACTTAAAAGATAAATCTAATTCACATTAGTATTTTTAAATCAACAACTTAAATATACCGCTCCAGTTAGTTCGCTCAGCCGACCCAAATAAAAGAAATAGTCTAGGCATTTCGTTATTTTTGCCGAAATAGTCCTAAATCATAGCTATCTTTTATCGCCTTGAGTAGCTCTGTATCCAAGCGTAGTTTCGGTAGGTGGGTAGGCTGCGTTCGAAGCCGGCAGGGAGCCGAGGAGAAAGAAACATCCCGAGCGGCGCCAGGCCCGCTTCCCACCCACTGGTAAAGACTGGCTTACATGCCGACGTCGAAAAATTCATTTCTTTATAATATTTTTGAAAGATATGAAAATATCTTCAGGGATAGCGACGTTATGAAGACTTGTTATGTAAGATAAACAGATTACTATTGCTATGTAGTTCATTGTGTGATTGTTTATTTAAAAAAAAAAAAAAAAAGGTAGTTTATCATAATAGCCGAGGGATGCCCTTGGCCTCTCCTAAAGATCCGCCATATAATCATTTAATGGAATTCAATCATTATTTTTTTATGTAAACGGGCACACGGCTCACCTGATGGTAAGTGATTACCGCCGCCCATAGACAGCTACAACACCGGAGAAGTTGCAGATGCGTTTCCGACCCTTAAGGAAGGAATGCGCTCTATTTTTGAAACTTTGGAGGTCGTATTGGTCTGAAAATACTTCTGGTGACAGTTGATTCCATAGCTTGGATGTAAGCGGCAAAAGTTAAAGTCATTCATTGAAAGTCGGGTCATCTTCCACCATAATGTTATAAATGAGTGGAAGGAAGAAAAGGCACCTTTTTGTCACTTCAATAATATATTTTATAAATGATAAAGAAGGCTCACTGAAACAAATGTTAAAAACATAATTAATTAAATTTAGATAGGTACTTACAAAAGTGCCCTTGATGATATTTAATTGTTATTTTAATATTGGATAAAGTTTCATATACGAGTATTTAAACTGATTAAAATCTAATTTTACATAGGTGTCGAGCCAACCGGTCAATAATGGCATATATTATATTGAGACTTACTTAATATATATGACTAAATATTGTGCGATACAAGCCGATGTGAGATCAAGAAATAAATAAATAATATAATGTATAGGTATGCATATAAAAATAGGTATTTCAGACACACCAAATAATACCTACGCATAGAACGAATACCTAATAATAATTCACACAAACCATAAATAATAAAAAAAAATACTAATAATCCACTCATCACTAACAAATACACGAGATTCTAAAACCATCTACTCAATTCGATTGCTCGGCACAGTGTGCCATGTTCGAATCATCTGTCACAAAAAGTCAGCCATTTTGATTACGTGTGAGCCGTGCGCGCGGGCCCCTCCCGAGTCCGGTGGAGGGGGGAGCTACGCCAGATACCCGTTTTATTTGGACACGCTCGGCATTGTAATTTGAATCTTGTGTCATTAAAATAAGAGTTTCGTTGAGTTTCTTTGTATCTGGTCACGAGGGTATACGGGCTGTTTATGTAGCCGAAACTGCCGCTTCATACACCGATGGCGTCTACGCCATCACTTTCATTATTATTGGGCGATTCACGACGTTTACTCAGCACTCACGGGGAATCTCTGTTCCGCTGTTCAATTAAAATATAGGCTATTGTTATTTTGCGGCTGTTTCCTTATTTGAGATTGTTCATGAAATTAAGATCGTACCTATTGAAAATTGAATTAGGTGAGTATGGAATTTGAAATTTATTTTTGATATTTCTCTTTTTTAGGTCAAAAATATGTTAATATGTATTTATTTATTGTCATAATAATAATACAAAGATGTATTCGATGCTCATCTCATTTATCAGTTTTAAAAGGAAAAATTATATTATGTTATTTTGAATACAATGACAGCGTTTTTTTTTCTCAAAATAGATATGTATTTTAGCCGTCATCCCGGCCAGTGACAGCAGTGATGAAATATTATAAAGGAACCTTTTCAAATTTTTACCTACAGTTATATTTATTACTTAATTACTTACCAAGGCAAAATACCAATCTAAATTAAATAGGATAAAAATGGTTATTTTAAGGAGTTTACGTATTAAATTACTTTTTTAAAATAATATCAAATGTATTTATTAGGTCCTTACATATGAAATTGGCGTTTTGTATGGAGATTTTGGGGAACTCAGCATTTTCCATACTAAAATTTTTTCAGTTTTCTTCACAACGACAAATCCAAAGATAATAATATTTGGCATGTATTATAAGACAAGCTTTAGCTAAATGTGTGATAGCACACTTCTTAAAAATTATTTATCTTTTTTATGTGAATGCAAATCAAATTATGTATTCGGAAGGCACTGAAAAGGAGTTGTTGGAGAGATGAGACCTCTTAAAAGAATGAAATGGCATGTACCTACATAAATTTATATTGCCATTAAATTGTGAACATAATTCATTGAGATTTAATAATATTTAGAAATTTTGATATTCAAGGAAAATATTTAAAAGTGACAAATAGCTTTAAAAAAAATATGATCTAGATACGTACCTGTTCTAGGCACTTAAAAAATCCAAAAATGTATTTCTTCCTGTCTCATGATTTTCAGCTCGGTCAATTGTACAATATTAAATATTTACAAATTGAAAAGGGTTGTTATAATCATCTCGTATACATTCCCAGCTTATAAGTTAAGTTAATGTTTGCAGTCCCAATGGTTACCGCATTACGAGCGAAACTTACGTACCGAGTCGTTCCACGGGCCTCGTTTTGGTTTTTGGCCAAACCGAAACATTCAGTCCATTTACGCTCTTAATAGCCCATCCTTATTAAATTTATACTGGACAATGTTAAAATTTCAGTTGTTTAATTACACGGAATTTTGGGCCAGCAAAACCACGGAATGGGTACACTGGGCGCACCTTTGGACGTGAAATTAGGTGGTTAGATCTATGAATAATATAGAACGCGTTTAGGTATGTAGTTAACTTTCATTTTATGTGAAATAAAATGCGTAGTAGAGTAATTTTACTCTAGTTAAAGTGTATCTATAGTTTTGGGGTAAATTTTAATTATACCTTATTGCTTATGTAATTAATGTACGTAACAAAATTAGGGTAGCTTTATTTGTTAATTATAGAATAAATATCACGCAGAGTTCTTAAGAAGCCTTCAAAGCTCTACAGTGAAATAAATTGTGTTCAATTAAATCTTAAAATGCGAGTGAAAAAGACAGAAAATTAATTCTAAATGTTTATTCCTTTTCCTCCGCGGTCGGACCCTCGACGTTGTTGAGACGTTCCACGTTTTATGTTATGAGAGCGCCGTAAAATAAAAGTGCATCAGAATGTCTGCCGTTTGCATTGTCCACGATTATAACCCGGCTATCTTTAATACGCCAGCCGTGTAACCATGCTCCGAGCTAACAGAGTCTTTCAAATTCAGTCGAGAAGCCGGGGTTCCTTTACGATTATTTAGTCGTAAAAATCAAAGTTATAGCCTATTTACAACCGTAACTGTATGTTAATCTTTGTTTTACGATGCGGTGGCTTATTATTTAAACGTTAATCACTTAACACTTCTGCTGTTAGTTTATGGAGGGCGCGTTGTTTGCTGATCGAGGTTTGCTTAACTTGTTCTATGACTATGGTTAATGTCTTCTAATTGTTTTATTTGAACATGATTACGATTATGTACTAATATTTTAGCAATATCTCCGGGTATAGCATATATGTTTCCACTTATTATTATAATTCAGAGGTATAAAACAACTTGTAGGTAGGTTATAGGTATATTATCATAAATTAAAGTAAAAATGGAATGTTACATCACATACCAGCCAAAAGTAAGAGAGAGTAATTTATTGATGTTTTGTAAATTTTTCTACTTCATAAATTTCGTAAAGCGCTCCGGATATAATCGAATGATTTTTTGTGTGATACAAAAGCTTTATTCATAAATTTGGTAGGTGAAGGTTACTCATTTATTTTATTCGTTCACGTATTTATTAATTAAGGTAGAATTTGTACCCGTATCTAAGTCGAATCCTCCGTTTATTAGTCTACAAGCAGGCCATGCTTTTAGAAGGCTTTTATCAGGTGGAGTTTTGTAAAATAAATATAAATGGTTGTAGTTATATCCTATAATGGCATTAATAACAGAGATCCATTGCAACAAAGACATTACATTACAAAACGTCGACTTCAAACAATATTCTGCACGTCGTCTGATCACTTATAAATCTGTTTATTCCTATCTTAACATTAAGACTTATAGCATTTTTCGCAATAAGACACTGCAAACTTTGTATATTAGATAATAAGGTTCAAAGTCCAGTTGAGGGTAGTTTCATACGTCTAAGTGCAACGACCAATGCATTAAATGTCGTTAACTGCGCGTGCGCCAGTGATTGCATACCAATTTGCGTTGTTGTTCCCTAAGTAGCGAGAGTGAGTTATTTTGCGATGTATCCTCATTTAAATAACCAGATTGAAGCTCTAACGAGTTATGCCGAGAATTGAATTAAAATATTAAAATCATCCTCAATTTATGGGACAGAATGAGTGAAGCCTGGGAGTGGAATGTTCAACAAGATACTTTATGCCTACTAGTTTGAAATATCCGAGAAAATTTTTTTAATTTCAAAATAAGATAATTTTTAGATTTTTTTTCTTTTAAGGAAAGAGTAACCCAGCAAAATGTTGTACATTTTTACTGCTTTCTTCAACGACGAGACGACGTTAACGAACACTTACTACGAAACAGCTGATATGATTTTGTTTCGGATATTACAGTCTTGTGTTTCAAAGAAAAATAAAATTAGGCGCCTGACCTTAAAACAATTTTTCGCATGTTTTCGTCATTAAATAAACTCCACATACATTGAATATGTTTAAAACAGACAAGATATAGTCACAAAAGAACGATAGAGAAATAACGTAGCTACGAGTAATTCATCTGTGGCTAAAATTTAATTTAGGAATTAATTGAACAATTTTAATACTGCGTTTAAAACCGTTCTTGTTTTTAATTTAGATGGGCCCGATAACAATTTGATAAATATTCATTTTGCGTTTCACAATACACATTACAAGGTAGATTCTTTGTCGATTCAAGGCTGTAATTTGTATAGGTAATACAAATTACAGCCCTATTGTAATAAAGAAAGTGAGAATATTTCATAAATATTTAGGAATTGGATCGATTTAAAGTAACTAATGAAGAAAACGAGCATTTAATACTCCAATTATACAAAAAAGAACAAGAATAAGAAAAATTATAAGTTCAGACGATTAATGTTAGTTTAAAATTTAAAAAAAATTTAAATACATAATCAAGTATGAGTAGGTACATATAGAGTGTAGATTAACGTTGTGATAAAATTAACGTTTAATGAAAATGAAATCTTTATCCAGTATCTCTACATACACAAACGCAAAGAGTGAATTTTACTAAAGTTTGGTCATACCATCAGCATCAAACAACCTATCTACAAGAAATTCCAAATTAGAAATTTTAACACAAATTTAAAGCGCGTAGAAAATATAAACTCATTCATGATTTATCATTTTTCAAGTTCGCACCGATACTAATACTAAATACTAAAATACCAATAATATACCTATTTATTGGTATTATTAGTATCAAGTATATACCTAATACTTGGACAATGCCAGCTCAGTTTCCGTGTAGGAGCCGCGCCGTGTTTGCGCCGAGTTTTATCGCGTGGCATGTCGGTACATCCCTTTATGGGGCCATAAGTTCTAAGGCACAATTCCTAACGAACCCACGGGTATTGCTTGCGGTATACCTTATTTACCATCGTGGTACTTGGTACAAATACAAATTTCTTTGATAATTTTATTAATTATTCTTCTTCGTTCGCTATTTGGTTTGTGTTTTAGGTACGATGATAATATATTTTTATTACTTGTCTATCAGCATAAATTTACTAGAAGACTTTTTTTGATATGAAAAGATGTGAAATTATTACACAAACTTTATCTGAATATATTGGATTGTTTTTATAATTTTATTCCCTAATATGGCTACTACAAAAGATATTGTAATTGACACAAGGATTTCCAATGTGGAGATATATAACAAGGATATAATGTAATTGTACATAATTATAATTTGAACACCTTCAAAAGACATCTCTACTTATATATTTTCCCTATCGTCAGGAAAAAGTATTTATTAGATATTACGAATGAAATATATTATCGTATCCTTTGCAGTAAAAATATATTGTTAAAACACAATACGTGTATGTTTGTTTTAGTGGTTATCTATACCCAATACTTATCCGGTGTTCTCTTTTTTAATTTAAATTTAACAATCTTTTGAATGCAACGCATTAATGTTCAGACATATTAATGGTGCCAAATGTTATCTTCAGACGTTATTTAATTTATTGCTCTTTATATATTAAGATTATAAATTATTGTGGAAATAAGCTCTACAAGAATAATATTAAAATTTTTATATTTTGAAATCGGCTGTTGCACTTTGACTTTTCCATTTCAACAAATCACGGTGGCAGTATCTAGCGATTCAAATTTTAAACACAGGAAAATTCCTCTAAAAAAGGTTAGATAACGAAAAAGTAATCTAACCTTTTTTATGTCGAAGCCTGGCCAGTTCTTTTTTGTTAAGTCTTCCACCCTGTGCTACGCTATCTGTAATTTTAATCAGCCAGCAACAAAGCCATGCTTATCCTTGAATATGACCTTTTAAAAATGGAATCTTAAATTCCACGGCCGAATCAAAACTGGTCAGTACTCGGTAAGTTGGGACTGAAATAAATCGGCCCGTATTGCGGTCACGTTCAACGCGGTCGTGACAGATGAGATGATATATCACGTTGAGATAAAAAACTGTGTTCCGTAGCCGTGACCACACATCAGTTATCTAAAAAAGTAGATTTCAATTTCGGACATAATTTTAAAGTCATTCTTGGACTTCTTTTATCTCGTTATGAACACTTTCCCCGTTTATTTTAAAGGAGTTGACTCATTCATTTTATTTTAAACTATTGAAGCATCATTAGGCCCAAAGCCAAAAGTGGCGTACGGAATGGAGTGCTAAATAGACCCTTTTTTACAAAACATCATATAATTATTATATAGGACTAAACCTAAAAAATATATTCTAACATACATAACACGTGGAACCAGCTGAAAGCATTAAATGTAATGTGTAGGACGATATTTATATAGTTTCCGTTATATTTACATAATGAGCTAGAAGACCGTAAGTATACGGTTTGTCTTGGTGGGACCTAAAATTTACATAATGAAAAAATTATAGCATGATACGAGTAGAGTTAGTTACGTCCATGTTTATTGGCCTTGTGATAGAAACATAAAGCTTAGATTGCAACATTATCATGACCACTATGTTTACATGGTTGTAATAAGCCTTTATTATTATTTATTTATGTATATATACTTTATTGCACATAATAATACAAAGAACTTATACGATAACAAAAAAGCAATTGGCGGCCTTATTGCTAAACAACAATCTCTGCCAGGCAACCTGTTTGAGAGACAATAGCAAAACAAAAAAAAACATGTGGGGGTGCAACAAATAAATGAATATATATATTATAATAATATATACATAATTATATGCTCAATATCACTACACAAAAATAAAAATAAAACTTCAAGATCACAAAAGTTTGATCACCCATCCAAAAGCATGGCGTAATTTGCTTTGCTTAATAACAATATAAATTTTAAAATGGAGCACTTACGATAAATTATCAATAATCGCAATTTTTGTAATTAATTGAATCGACTTCAAATCGTAACACGTACACTAAAAGTACTATGAAATCAAATATTAAACTATGACACTCAAATAAAATATTAAAAGAGAAGTAGAAATAAAAAGTAATAATTTATTCTTAGCAGATTCATGTGGTATTAAGTTTATGTGGGTGTGGCGGGGTGAGACGCGCGGGGTATCTCTGCCACGGCGGCTGAGTTATGGCGGGCTGGCTGAGATATGGCGGCGGGCTGAGATAGCAAGTGGGATTCTCGAAGTATGCCTCGGAACTTGTTCGAGTTATTTACACTTACAGACCAACATTTGTTTTCGAGCCTGATAAGTGGCGGGTATTGGTTTTATAACTCTATTTTCGTTATGTATTTAGATGTTGTACGCGTTGGTATCAGTAATCTTTACCGTAGGTAAGGTCCCTAGTAGATATATTATTTTCGCACCAAATAAAAAGTAATTAAATATTTTGTGCCCTTTGGTCATTTTTGGTAAGTAAGACATTTTATTAACAAATAACTTGAACTAGTGAAAATATTATGTTGGTAGGTGTATTGTAGTATCATGGAATACTTAAAGATTTTGAACCGGATTTTTTGTTAAAAATTGTATTAAAGGGAAAAGTTTCTTATCAACTTTTAACACATAAAAATATGACCCTTACAATAAAAATATTTAGGTATCGGGTATAGGTGTTAGATTTTTTTCTTAGGTGCTTATTTTTTTACATAATTTTATTCAAAATTTATACAAAATATAATGTCTTCTTTATCTGTGGTAGTACAATGTTTCTGTACGTCCTTTATAATATTAAATACAATATTATTTTAAAGACTGTTTAAACACAATAACATTTGATTAATTAATATAACCGTCAGTTCAGCCCAGATATCATCAATAATTTTTTTTTTTTTTTCAATTACATACCTGCCTATCTATTGAAGCACACAGACTACTTAAAGACTATAATATAATAAGTACTTACATAGACATTTGTAGTTTCACAAATTCTTTCACAACACTAATTTATTTATATGACACAATATTTTATTAATATTTTTCTCTAATATAACATTAAAACCAAGTGCACTGCAGAGAGATATTTTAAAGACTAACATATTTTAACAAAAACCGATTCTAACAATAGCCCAAACATATAATTTGAGTCCGATAAACAAAACAGAAACAAAGAAAAACAAAACGTTTCAGTCTTTTGTTCGGACCGCGTTCGCAGAATTGGTTTTCAATAAAAAAAGTTAAAAAACGCTTCTTTGAAAACGTAACCCTTACCTACTTTAGGTAGACGGTTTTTTAAGTTTCCAATGGGTTAATGTTAAGTAATAAATTACGTTTACGTTTTATAAAAGTGCAAAATCACCTTTCTCCGGTGTTTTAGATGCAAGGTTGCCGCAATGTTTGCCGTTGTCCGAACCGATTTTATTACCCCGTAAACCACCATTGCTTCGGACGTTCTTCCAACAATGTAGAATGTGTTCTGGTCCATTACCTTCGAAGATAACAAAGCTATAGAAATAATTACACCTTTTTAGAAGAAAGTCTTTCTCCCATTGTTTTGTTGCGTAAAATATGATTATTGTTATGAACGTTCTGTCAAACATTGTCGCAGGTGAATTATTGGCGATGATTTTTGTGTTATCACAATAGGACATTTTTGCGTGTTTCGGCTCAGTAATATTGTATGCATGGCGTAGACTAGTGTTAATTTGTGTTCAAGTGAAATTATATAAAAAAATGAACGATAGGTAGCATTACAACTGATACACTTCGGTTTATACGAGTTAAAGTGTAAAAATATTAGAATAAAAAAAATATTTGTAAATTTGATTGTAGTAAAATTTCTTTTTAATTACCAAAATTTTTTCATGCGACCTGACTCATCGTTGCAGCCGTAAAAGGTAAAAAATCTGCTTATGTACATTTTTTTGTCTATATATTGGGTCCTTACCTATGAAATTGGTGATTTTTTCTCTCTTAGTATTTTGTCTGTAACTATTAAGATTCAGAGTATTCCTAAATAATTACCTCGTCTAAAAATAGACTTCTTTTTTGAGCTCTTTTGATTTGTTTTGATAATTTGTTGTAAGTTTAATTGTGTTAAAATTGGACACGGAGAGAACTCTTTTTAAGTGCCTCCCGAATACATAATTTTATTTGCATTCACTTAAAAACGATAAATAATTTTTATGAAGTGTGATATAACACATATTACTAAAGCTTGTCTAATGATAGATGCCAAATATTATTATCTTTGGATTTGTCGTTGTGAAGAAAACTGAAAAAAATTTAGTATGGAAAATGCAGTATTCCCCAAAATCTCCATACAAAACACCAATTTCATAGGTAAGGACCTAATATTTAATTTGCAAAAATAGTTCCTAAATTAAGATATGACTGAGCATGTCACGGGTATTCTCATTAATTCAAAAAATGACAGTATCATAACTCCTTGGCCATCGCGTATTTTACCTAGAGTATCTATTACAATTGATTAACATTGCATTACCAATTTTCAAGTAATTCCAGTCATTCATAAATACAGCTTGTGGGTAAATTAACTTATAATTTCACCATAATTTCTCGAGCTGTCTATTAAGCAAGACATTTTCAAGCCGGTTACGTGTAAATCATCTGTGGCATATAATCCGTAGATATATTTGCATATCGTGGCGCGCACGTCCTGCATGCTGCGCAAAGCTGGCTAATGGACCGACAATCGGCGCCACATTTCATAATTATCGTCTATTTTGACTGGACACTATCGGTGGCTTATGTGGTGTGTCCAGTAAGGACATTGAGTTCGATACTGTGGTAGGTTTCACTTCAACACATCCATAACATGAGGTCACACTTTTCTCCCTTATAAGATTAATATATGCTGATAAATTGGGAATATATAATACCAGACAAAAATAGCCAATGATTTTCGGGTTTCATACACTTTAAGTTTTTTGCTTTACCTAGGCATTGTAATGTTTTTGTCCCCAAGATTTTACTACGTTTTAAAGCTCTGAGACTGAAAATTATTAAAATATTCAGCAAGCATTAATTTCATAAATATAAATAGAGTTGATATTCAGTAATTTATATAGGATTAAATACTGCGTGCTTTAAGGGAATGTTTGACATCATTACAGCACGTTTGTTCGATGTATCGGGATCACAATACTTGCCAAATGCGTCGCTATGGGCCCACTTTTAACGCCCTCTTGTACACTAATAGTTTCGAATGTCCCATTGCTGATATATTAATGTCCGGGAAAATACAGCTTCCTTATTCTAATGGATTGTCTAATAGCCTATGTTTCGTTCACGGCTACAGTTATAAGGTATCAAGGATTTATTTGAATTTTTGTATCTCTTTCTCGGCGTCTTTTGTTCCTAGGATTGATCAAGTAAAATCAATAGGAACCTAATGATAAAGAATTCATTTCAAGATTTCAAGGATCGCCCGCTAATAAATATAAATACTTATTACCATATATACCACATGTGGAATGTTAGTTAGTCCGCTCTAGATCTTCTCTATATCGCTCTTAATTTTTTTATTTATTTAAAAGAAGACAAATAGTTTCCTCAGTCGCCCACTTTACTTTCCTGGTGCATGACAACCAAAACAAAGACGTATGTGGATGTTCCTCCTTCCACCTATGTTCAGGTTCAGACACGTCCGTCTACTAAAGCTCAGATGTGTATGTCGACAAGAGCTCTGTAATTTTCTCCTACTAAACTGATTCGTGTAAGTTACTGTTGCAATTATACATGTACGCAAATGTAGGTATGTCTGAGGGTCGCCTCATTACACTTAATTGGAGGGTCATTCGGTGAAGAGCGTTGGGCCTCCGGTCTACAGCCCGGAACGGCCGTTGGGCAAAAAGTTACTCAAACTTCAGATAGATTTGGTAGAAGCGAGTATTTTATGAGTTCTACAATGGGTTCCGGAGGTAATTCAGGGGCTGGTCCGCGAGCCAAACGGTTAGAAACACGCGACGCGTATGCGTGTTTGTAAAGACATTTACTAATAAATCATCTTCATTTCCATATTATTATTTGCGTTTGTAGAATTTCAGTTGGTCATAAATTCTGGTAAACTTTATGGGCTTCGTGAAATTGTAGATAATGGACATTAAAGCCAACATAATGCGGACGTTTGGGAAGTACCTACGGAAAGTATAATAAGGATAATTTTCGAGTGATTAATAGAATTTATAAAAATTTACCATGACAGGTACATTTATTAAAACTATTAGACCACAGTCAAAATTAAAACAAACTTTACATGTTAGGGAGGGTGACTAGGTTTGACTGCACGCGAATGTCACCTCTTTTAAATCAAATCTATAGTATGTCGTTTCTGCTTACATTTCTATTTTACATGTTTTGTTTTACTGTAAAGAAGTAAAATGCAACTGCGAACATCATTGGAAATGGTCATTTCTACGAGGTATTTGGAAACCGGTAAATCCAGACTGTCCCCTAAACATCCTCCGCGACCATTCATCATGATAAGGAAAAATCCACAAAATATGAGTGCTTTATTTTGAGTAACTTTGAAAACCATTGGTCAGTGTTTTACGTACCTATGTTATAGACCACTACACATTTATTTTTTCTATTTTATTTAGGGACTTTTGCCTTTTAGACATGTCACTCTCATCACTACACAATTAAAGTTTAATTTCCGTCAACCTCAAAAATATTTCCCCGCTAAAGCTCACGTTCAGTTACCTCGCATGTGAAATGTGTAAATATAGTCTAATTTTCTTCATATTGTACAGACATCTTTTCCGTTTCAATTTGAGATTCTGCAGATGTGCCTGCAATACTTCCAACGATATGCCTGATGCATACTCCATCTGATATATCACGTAACTGCGCCGAGACAGAAACCAATTACTACGAACCTGAACTGCAAGGAACTTTATCGCTTCAAAGCCATTTTCAATATCTGTACCGCAGAACAATAGTTTATGAATATTTGAACTAACCCTTTCTTTATATGGCGGACAATTTCTCGCTCGCTTTGCTTAAGCGACAAGGGAAATATTACTAGCATAATAGATAAGGCTTAGGACGTCGCCGTAACTGCTTTTGTTTCGAAGAGAACGTACATTTTTCATATTATGCTCTAGATGAGAACACACGTGAAAGCTACCTGTAATATATACGTAATAGGGATCATAATTGCTTACATAATGATACTGCGGTACAAGGCAACTAAATTGTTCCCTTTCAGGGCAATTTACAACGATTTATAAGACATCGCCGTTGAAGAGGGTAATGGTCCTGCCTAGTTGTGTAACCGTCAGATGAACACAAGTGCCCACCTATGCTCGATTGAGAGAATTTATGAAAATTACTTGGGTAATGGGGGATTACGATGTTATATTGGACTGTTTGAAGTCCCGCTAATAACTGTATCAAAGAAATTATTGCTATCGGTAATAGAACCTGCTAACAATCTTGTTGATAAATAGGACTTTTCCTTCTAACGTTAAGGTTATGTTGCTTGGTGCGTATGTTGTTAATCCCCGCGCAACACACCTACTATCTGGTTCCGATCTTTAATCCTTCCGAGGTGTGCTACGTATCCCGCATCCCATTTCGGGAGCAATCGCGAACCCAATCAGACGTTTATTTACAAACGCGCGCGAAACGAAATTAAAAGCGGCCGCTATCACAATTGGCAATAAGCAATCTCTTATCCGCGCACATCTCTATAGACCTTTTAACATAAACGAACAGAGGCCGCGGGCGGCGAACTAATCTCCATAACTTTAATCCTTTAACCCTCACAGTGCCAGGAATCCAATCAAACAGTACAAGCCACCCCGCCCGCCGCTCCCCGCCACCTACGCAGCCTGTCCCGAGTAATTATCAAAGCTTTAATGACGTCATAAATCGAGTGTATAATCTAATCTGGAAAAGCCCCGGCTCCGACGCTCGGCTTAATGGTGTGAAAGCAGCCTTATCTCCCGCCATGTGTGAATAGAGCTTTATAAAGCCGCCTGAAAGCTCGCGCCGGGAAACTTTGGAAAAATATGTCGTGGAACGTTCCAGATAAGAATGTGGAGCGAGCTCCCAAGTTTAATAGAAAATCGAACATTATCGTAAACGAGATGTGTACGCTAACAAATTCTTTAGGAGTGATTCCCTTCTTCAAAGTAGTTGTTACATATACTTCGCAGCTTTTAAAAAGAGCAATTTATAATGTAATCAGCCATCAGCTGAATTACCTGTAGACGCTGAAAATACCTCTTAGTGTAAAGAACTTTCATAGACACTAAAATATTGCACGGTACCTTATCGTCTTGTTTATACTTCTGACGCGGTTAGGGTAACCATGAAACATTGATCAAAACAAGAACATGTCATAGGATAATGATCATAAAGGTCATAATTAAGAGCTTGCTTGAATAATAATATGTACAATGTACAGCAGAATAATTGTAAACGTATCTTTCTTCCAAAATTTACTCAATTTAAGTTGTTTTTTACAAAAATTTAAATTTAATTATGACGTCAATCAAACGAATGTATTAAGTTTATACTACAAAATTCATTGAAGACGAAACACAGATCACTAATAAGATTTAAAAAGGTAGCCTCCAACTTGTCTTCACGTCGGCTTTTATGGTTACTCAATGCGCAAATGAATCGTAAACAGCCGATTATCGAATAAACCGCTATAAAGCTGTTAGCATCGTCTCGAAAAATATCATAAAAAGGCCATAAAACTTCGAAAGCATCTTTAAAGACTTCACGAATGTAAAACACCATATTTCGCAATAATATATCTTACTAGATCTCCGTGGATAATCGATAATTGAGTTTAATCGTTAGTTCGATATCATAGCCGCTGGTTTTAACAGATTATTGAATTACACACCCAATTCGTTTTAAAATTCGAATCATTGATCTATAAATAAACTATTCTACAACGATTCGCCTTACTACGAAATAATTGTTACGACAAACCTCCGATTTAACTTGTTTAGTTTCAAAAGAAAGTTTATCGAAGTCCGATAAATTCTTTCGCTCGTTTTGTTTAATATCGTTTACGGGCTGATTCGATTCTAACCGTTTAACGACTGCACCGTATCGAATTGTATTGTTTCTCACGTTTTTGTTTCTCGATTGTTCACTAATCGATTTGTCGTCGATTGTTCGCTTACTTTTCTTATGATTTAGTGGTAATGTAGATGTGGTAACGTGTTTGTAATACTAATTATTGGTTTTGTAATTTATTGAAGTTGGATTAAATGCATGTGTCTTACATTGTTCACACTAGGCTTACTATTTGAATCGTATTCCAATTTATGGATACCACGTTTTGATGGTTGATTTTTCAGAATTGTGCTGAGCTTGATTTCAAAAGAATCACCTATTTTACACATGCATGTAATGTTATAGTCAATGTCATTGACCCTTAAGCAGAGAGGTATCTATATAACTAAGGCTGTTCATCTAACAATGCCTACAGCTATTACCCTAAAATTCACCTCTTGTGGAACCCCCACCAACTCTAATGAACGAATAAATAAATTTAGCCCTTCTTGTAAGCTGCGTGCACTTATGGTCTCCTATGTAAGGGGTAAGTGGATTTTGGTGTTGTGAATCCTTCTACATGGTTCGCTGTCATGTACTTATAAATCGGCGCACTGTTTTGGGAGGGCACGTTTGTTTAGAGGGACAAGGAGTTTGGACATGTTGCAGAATTATATGAATGCGGAAATAATTTTGATGTATTTGATGCCCTTACGTATTATCACAATGTAAAAGGCTAAAGGATTTTTGGAGTATCTTGACATTGTTTTGCTTATATAATCTGCTAAAATATACATTACAAAATTATACATACTACAGAAATGAAATCACAAATAATGAACTAATTAAATTGTATCAAGAAACTAATATAGATGAGGCAAATAGACAAAATTATCTAATGTTGTGATTTTGAACGTTTCGCTTTCTAAAAAGTGTAATTAAGTTATAACTTAATGTAGATATATAAGTATGGACCAGATGCTGTTACAGTGAGACATATATATGAAACTTTGAAGTTACATAATATAACAAGATAAATGATACTACATTAAAATAATGCATAATCATCATCATCATCACAAACCTATGATCGTCCACTGCTCGCCACCGCAAAAAGTAATGATATATTACAAATACATAATTCTCTATGTTCCATTTTTTTTCATAAGAAGAATAAATAAATCGAAATTCACAAAAAAAATTCAAGGCAACCGACAATAATATTATCTTAGTACTCTTTACATGTAGATACACAAAACCTCTTTACATATTTTTAATCTCGAGAGGGCCTAATAGTCTATGGCCAACAACAGGGGGTCTGTTTGACTAAATAATGTAACATCCATCCATAAATACTAAACATATAATATTAAACGATGATCTTGGCTTATAGAACTAATTAAAAAACTTATTTAGTTATTCCGTTACAAAATCGTGGTTATGATATATAAATTTTAGAAGCATCCGGTAAAATTGGTTGAGTAATAATAGCTAATTAGTATGCGAACTGAACATAAAACATAAAATATTTGCTGTATTTTAAATGGCCTATTTATATTTACATTTACGCACTGGCGACGCTAAACATTATTAAAGAGATCAAAGGATTTTCATATGTGATATATTATTTTTATTTCAAAAATATTTTGGTTGCAATAAATCTGTATTAAAATATCAAGTGTAGGGGTAATCTTTTATCCGATATAGCTTCCGCCAATGCCTTGAACACAAATGTTCGCCAAGGCTATTTAAATTTAACTTCATTAAATGGTCGAGCGTTCCTACTAATATTGACTTTTCACTCGCGAGATACAAATATAGGCGTCAGCTACTACTGAATCGAGTCGAGCTACCGGGGTTTGGTGTCGATGGGAAATGGTAAAATAAAATAAATATTTTTGTCACTTCTAAAGTGGCGTCAGTGGCCGAGTGCTCCGTATGCCGGTCTCAAGGTGTCGCTATCTCGAGAGGTTTTGGGTTCGATCTTGGATCTTGGATGTTTATATATATTTATATATATTCAGAATATTTATATGTATTAAATTATTAAATATATTTATCCGTCATCTAGTGTCCGTAACACAAGCAGTATTAGTTGCTTAAATTGGGGCTAGTTGATAGGTGTGAATGTTTGAAGATAAAAAGAAAAGGAAGAAAAAGAAGAAAGAAAGTGGTACTTTTGTGTGGAGTCCAAAGTGTATAAGAGCGGGACTTAATGACCCATATTAATTTTAATAAAGTATCACTCCCGTTCCAATAGTCAGTTACTACTACATCAACTGTAACGTGCATAGGTACATAGCAATAATTGTATTCTCGTATTGCATTGTATTATCTGTATTTATCGTGGTACACAGAGGTGTTAACATTCTCATCTCCTTGGATTCCCAATGGATATGGGCGCGAGCTCGTAGTCGTATGTAAGCATCAAGTTGAAGGTTGAACCACCAACACCTTGCACAAGTGATGCCTTTTCTGCTATCAGTACATTTTCTCCCACTCAGCTACCTCTATACACAAATTTAAACGCATGCATGATTATAGTTGTATAATTTACGGAAAATCCATAATATTCTAAATATATATTTTTCCTAGCAGTTCGATGGTACGGGCTTCAGTCTTAATGGAACCAAAAGCTTAGATTACGTAAGCAGTCCAATATAAACAAGGCTTGGTAACTGAGATAACGTGAGAGGGGGTAGTTAGTCATCTATTTAAAGAAAGAACACCATTAATTTCGGTGGGACATTATTTACTGAGCTAAGTAGGCACGAAACGGGTTCCTTGTAACACGATAAATCGAGTCGAAAGCTCCGAATAAATCTCTCGAGCGCACGATAAGTATCGATGTTGGTGCCGCATATTTATTCATATAGGCACGTCGTTTACAAAAACCCGGAAGACTGGGTGTCGTCGAACTTATATTTTGAGGTCTTCGAAATTTAAATCGATTCTCGATTCGAAATTCAAGTTTTTCGGGTGTCGCAAATGGAAAGCTGACGTGGCGTAATCTATGGTTCGCGGGTGAAAACGTATGGACGAGATGCAATTTATCGAATGTGAAAATTATCGCTTCAGTTTTACATATGCGTAAATCTGATTTATCGTGAGTTATCTTAACAACGTTGCGAGGATTTATAACAACGAAACCATATACAAACTGCGAAACGTCCACCCTCACTCGATATATTACTCGTATCGCGCATGTTACACCTGAGGGGTTTTACATTGAACTTTTTGCATTACGAATGCTACTGTGGGTGCCTCGATGGTTCTGTACTCGAATAATTTGATCGATAAATCTTAAACAAGTTATAGATTCGATTTATAAAGTTTGATTTTTCTGTTTGTTGAAATGCGTACATTGCGGGTTCTATGGCTGCAACATCATTTGGTATGGTCATTACGTACTTTAACATGTCTAAGTTTTCCTTTCTTGAAAGGCAAAGAGAACTAAGCACATACAGCCTCATCTTTCGTAATTTTATGTCGTCAGTATTTAATTGTTTTGGGAGAGATTGGCACCAAATGATCGATGGTAAACACTGTGGTGCTACTTCGATGAGGAGGATTACCACGATATAAAACTCAACAATTTTCACACCACTTGACGCTTATTTCAATGATTCACCACATTGCACATCATCATAGACACTTATGACGCAAAACTACACTGATTTTCTTTAACAATATCCACTCCGAAACAATATTACAATCATTGAAATAAAAATCACGTCCGCCATAGTCAAATACCGCCAAAAACCTCTTGACATTTCTAATGTTTTTATAATTTTGACAATAAGTACATTACGAGGGTTACTAATTTACCTACTTTACGTCAGGACGCTAAAATTATCTTTATATTTTAAAAGACTCATACGATGCAGAAATATTTAACAACAACACTGCCTTTACAATAGGTCAAGGGCTTGCGCACTTCAAAATTGATATTTAAATTGAAACTTTTTGGACAAAAAAAAATTAAAATATAATAAAAAGGTTTAGTTCCCTCTATTCGTAATGCATGTAAATTATTATCTAGTGAACGCCGCCGTCACATTTCATAACCGAAATGGAGGGCAATGACCTTATGCTGGGGAGTATGTCGGTTGGTCGAGGCCGTAGTGCGCATTTATCATATGATTTCTAGGGCTGTGCGAGTGATAATATCAACATTTAACTAATGTTATTAGTGTGAAATAGGCAATTTTTATGAAAGTTGATAAGAAAAACTTTAATTGAACCAATAGCAACAATTCTTTTATAAACATTGCTCCAAATAAAGCTGTTTACAAATTATAAAACCTTTTTCGCTTTATTGTAAGGGACGATGTTCCAGTCCCGCACGTAAAGCTTTTTAATATCAGACATCCAAAATCGCTAAATATTGTTTTTACTAAAATAAAATTCATAAACAATTTAATGAAAATACATATTTTAAGAAACTTCAAATTCTTATTTGTACTGATTTAGCTGTAGATATTTAAAGTAAATTGCCTTTAAATTAGGCAAATCTAAGTCACGAAGGTGACAACCCTTGAAATTTTCTTTAACTAAGTCGCAAGTACAATCAGCAACACAAAGTTCTAGACAAGTATTTACTCGTTTTAAAGTGAATTTTCCTCGTTGACTGTAGCTGAAGCTACCTATAGCTTACATTTCATTGCGTGACGAAATTGCGTCGTCCACTAAGTATTTTTAGGTGGGTATGGGCAGCAAGCAATTTAAATTTAATCTACCTTATTACAACGATAAGAGTGGGCAAGAAAAGTTATTTAGAACAGAATTACCTACGAGGAAAACATTACAAGCATTTTCTTTTACATTTAGATTAAAAATTGGCTCAAATCGAAATTTTTTACTTAACCTCATTTGAATAATTATATTAATTTATACATGTTAGGAGCTCGGTGGCGTAGTGGTCAGTGCGCTTTGGCTTCGATCGAAAACAAAGCTACCTTCGCCATGGTCAGGTCGTGGATGGGTGACCAAGACTTTGTGATCTCGAACTCCTCCGTGCTTCGGAAGGCACGTTAAGTCGTTGGTCCTGGTCGTATTTGTGGCCGTTTCTATCCACCAACCCGCATTGGGCCAGCGTGGGGGTATTACGGCCCATTCTCCTCATGTGTTTCTCCATGAGGAAGGCCTGTCCCAGCAGTGGGACGTATATGGGCTGATGACGATACATGTTAGGCCTGTATATATTTCAATCATTGAAAAACACCAATTCTTCTTCTCTTCTTCTTCTTGCCCTTTTCCCACTCTAGGTGGGGTCGGCACAACATGTCTTCTTCTTCCATTCTCCTCTGTCACTTGTCAGCTCAGCATCCACTTCTTTTATCCTCATATCATTCTTCACGCATTCAATCCTTCGCTTCTTTGGTCTTCCTCTAACTCTAGGTCCGTCCACATCCATGCTCAGCATCCTTCTTGTAATGTGACATTCATCCCGCCTCATCACATGTCCATACCACGCTAACCTATTGCTCCTAATCTTTTCTGTCACTGGCGCTATTTTCAAACTTCCTCTAATATAACCAACATGGAGGAAATATTATATAGGAAGGTATTAAGATTAGGTTGTGAGGGCTAAGTACGTCAGGCTAAGGGTCACATACAATCACATAATTATGAAGTATATTTATTTTTGTTAATTGTACTACCTTTAGTTAGAGCTAGAGAGAGCGGAGCGCTGTTTACTACGCTCACACTTTATCAGCTTGTTTTAATAATGAAAATATATGCTTTGCTGTTTGGTTACTTGAAATGGTTTGATTTTATAATTTTCTTGGTATGATTTTATTTATTGTATTTTTAAATCTTCTAATCGTTTTATGATTTTTTACTATACACGTGGAAGATGACAGTGAAAACGTGCGTATATGTTTATTATAGATATTCATATATCATGAAGTATATTGGAAATATTGTTGTTCTTGATGGTTCTATTTTTCTCATCCTTCAGGCGCAGCTTTAGGAATTATTGGGTGCTTACCTATGAAATTGGTGTGTTTTTTCTCTCTTAGTATTTTGTCTGTAACTATTAAGATTCAGAGTATTCCTAAAAAATAATAACCTCGCCTAAAAATAGACTATATTTTTGAGCTCTTTTGATTTGTTTTGTTAATTTGTTGTAAGTTTAATTGTGTTAAAATTGGACACGAAGACAACAATTTTTAAGTGCCACCCGAATACATCATTTTATTTGCATTCACTTATAAACGATAAATTATTTTTATTAAGTGTGATATTACACATATTATTAAAGCTTGTCTAATGATAGATGCCAAATATTATTATCTTTGGATTTGTCATTGTGAGAAAAACTGAAAAAAATTTAGTATGGAAAATGCAGGATTCCCTAAAATCTCCATACAAAACACCAATTTCATAGGTAAGGACCTAATAGATATTCATATATCATGAAGTATATTGGAAATATTGTTTTTCTTGATGGTTCTATTTTTCTCATCCTTCAGCCGCAGCTTTAGGAATTATAATGTTTAAAGTAAATAGATTTACTTTTTTCATGTTCACGGCAACAGATATTTGGCTTTTTGCCATTATGACGGTGCGTGAGATGCAAGGAGGCGGGGTTACCAATGGAAATCAATACTAACTGCACACTACTGCTGCATTGCTCTAATATAAATCAGCCCCTCTGCTGGATCCCCGGCCAAACGCTGTCACAATCAAGTATAACTCTAAACGTCATAGGGACACGACTGGTATTGCTTTGAGGGGAAACGAAAAGAATGTTTGCGAATCTATTAGAAGAGACATAACTGGGAATATACTTCTGGAAGTGCTTTTGTCATTACTAAGGAAGTTTTCGTCGTGTCATTTTACTGCGCTAGTTTCGAATCAAAATAATTTTTAGGATAATTAAGGTACATTAATAAAGTAGGGCCGTAATTAAAATCATGAAGATATATCTCTAGGAAGATTGGAAACAAAATAAAATTGTAGTAGTATCTACTTATATATTTTGATTTAATTACGTTTATTATGACTTTTTGACCAACTTTAAAAAAGTTCCTGGTTTTATGTTAACGGGGGATACGTATCTTCAAATCTACTACAATAAACATAATTTTGGTCGCAAACAAAACATTAACTTCAAAAGTCAATAATTTCTATCCACTTCTAGTTCTAGCTATGTCAATCAATTACCTAACCCTATGCCTGAGTGGTGTTGGGTTACTCTGCACTAGATAACAACAAGAGTACAAGACCGACCAGTGAATTCCAAGTCTCTGCCTTTATTTATTGAGCGCTACGTGCTCAGAGCGCGAGCCACCAACCACTAACGAATTTTGCTGTTGGCAATACCATTTACATTCTTAAATAGTCTTAATGTCTGGGCAATAAGAGGTACAGGTATTTTAAAAACGGAACATCTATCTTTGCATTGTAGTTCTAATTGATAACGCGCGTACTATCTAGTATTGCCATGATTTAAGTGTGTCTTAGGAATCCAATGCGCAATTTATGTGGAGCCGGCGAAGTGAATGTCTGTTCCGTGCCTTATTTCGTTGTTTTAATATAGATGTTATATTAAATAACTCAGGGCTACAAATAAAATCAATCATTCAACTAATGATTGATCAATCGAGGTTGAATTAGACAGTTTGAATAAATCAAATTACGCAAGTCTGGTTTGTGTTTTGTGTATTCTATTACGTCGATTACTTTTGAGAACTATGGGTGTTATACTTATCATATATACACTGATAAAATCCACTAATGAAGGTGGTTGAAAGAATTGTGTTAGGTCAGTTATAGTCAGAGAGTTCGCGGATAACCACTAGAGTTTGTTTAGAAAACTTTAAAACGTAAAGAAGCAAAGACATTAATTTATATCGTTAAATAAATGTATTTACAAATGACTGATTTAACTCTATCACTTTTTAAATAAAGCTTCACAAAATGCTCTCACCATAAACTACCTCAACTGTACCTACTCATTAAAGCTGAATATAGGTAAGAAATTTAATTAAACATTACTTACGTTCAATATTTCGTTTAAGGTATTTGTTTGACCCGTTATACAGTCAATATATGAAATTAATTTTATTTCATATTTTGAGCTTCAAGTTGAATAAAAACATAAACAAATTTTACTTTATACCCGATAGGAAGAGCATCAACACGGCAGCAACGTGGCAGCCGATTTATTAGCAGTCCACAGGCAGCCATATTTAAAATTCATGCCATGCAAATTAGTCATGTCCTAAGGCAAACCGATTACGGAGACTTCACTGACTCTTATAAATCGAAAAATGCTTTATGTGAACCCAAGAAGTTAAGAAATAAATAAAACTCACCTACCTTTTGGACACTATCTGTCCCTTTTGCACAACACCGAATTTCAATAACAGAGTGAGACGGCGAATAAGACGAATAGCCTGTTCAAAAACCAGTTTATCATCAGATAAAAAACTTACCATTTTTTGTGGAGCGGTAGGCGTTGATGGCTGAGTTTTATTCTTTTTTAAATTTTCGGGAATAAAAATTATTCTTTTTGGGTTTTGTTTGCTAAATAATACTTACGCTTTTCGTTGGATAGCCTTGGACTCAAACATGTTCAATTAAACTTCGAACCTGTCTATGAAATATTTTTTATAAAGTAACTGATTTAATTTATTTTTGTCTTGAGATTACTAAAGATTTTTGCAATTTGAACGCAATTTTTATAGGTGCCTTTGATTTGGAAACAACAAAATATCGAATATAAAATAAGTAATAAGTACAAATTGTAAATAAACCCGTAAATATTATTAGAATGGATTTTTTTTGTACTTTACCATTAGGTATTTGCCATTTGTTTTTCTCCGTTCACTTTTAAAACAGTAATACAAAAAAAACACCATTGAATCTTCCAAAACTTCGTTTATTATTACATAAGTATTCAATTACTTATTCTAAAGCCAGTGTTAAATAGTAGGTAAAAAGTCCAAACATTTTCAAACTCGTCGTAATTTACATTTTCGCAAACGTGAAGTAAAAAAATAATTATGAAAAATTGCCGGGTTCATAATCGCACTACGATCGAATCATTTATGATAATGACTTAAATTGGTGTTATTGGCCTGAAATAATAGCAAATTAGCCAAAAGAAAAAAGATATGGCCGCCGGAAAATCGAAAACTTTTTAAAAGCTTTGAAATAGAACGTGAAATTTGATATTACTTTATTTTCTACCTTTTATACTAGAATTAATTTCATGTTACAGTACCACTCTATGTTTCTATAAATATTAAGTGCACTTATTTAATAAACTTGTTTGTTAATAAATAATATGCCTAAAATCCTTTTTTTTTGCTTCGACCACTTCACTAATAGTATGACGGGATTCTGAATTTCAGGTTAGAAATTTTCGTAAAATTGTAATTCTTGAATTAAATTAATCCTATATATATTAGGTCCTTACCTATGAAATTGGTGTCTTATATGGAGATTTTGGGGAATTCTGCATTTTCCATACAAATTTTTTTTTCAATTTTCTTCACAACGACAAATCCAAAGATAATAATATTTGGCATCTATCATTAGACAAGCTTTAGTAATATGTGTAATATCACACTTCATAAAAATTATTTATCGTTCTTAAGTGAATGCAAATAAAATGATGTATTCGGGAGGCACTTAAAAAGAGTTGTCTCCGTGTCCAATTTTACCACAATTAAACTTACAACAAATTATCAAAACAAATCAAAAGAGCTCAAAAATATAGTCTATTTTTAGACGAGGTAATTATTTTTTAGGAATACTCTGAATCTTAATAGTTACAGACAAAATACTAAGAGAGAAAAAAAACACCAATTTCATAGGTAAGGACCCAATAAAAAACAGTTACCAAAAAAAAAATATAGATTTCTAAATTATTATAATCAGGCCTTCTCCCCATTAGGAGTAGACAGGTTCAGTCGCAATCAATAACTTTTACTATGTAAAAATAGAGATGGATGTTTATTTGGAATTTGGATTGCATTTTATTTCAATTGTTTTGCAATTCATTACTTACTTATTGCAATCAATAACTTTTACTATGTAAAAATAGAGATGGATGTTTATTTGGAATTTGGATTGCATTTTATTTCAATTGTTTTGCAATTCATTAGCATTCTTAACGGCTTAAAAAGTATTTTTTGTATTGCAATCAATAACTTTTACTATGTAAAAATAGAGATGGATGTTTATTTGGAATTTGGATTGCATTTTATTTCAATTGTTTTGCAATTCATTACTTACTTATTGCAATCAATAACTTTTACTATGTAAAAATAGAGATGGATGTTTATTTGGAATTTGGATTGCATTTTATTTCAATTGTTTTGCAATTCATTAGCATTCTTAACGGCTTAAAAAGTATTTTTTCCCAATTTTCAATATTCCACTGAGCATTTATTGCGAAAAAAGTAATACGTCTCCATCCAAAAGCAGCAACCATTATAAAGATTAAAAGGCGAGAACTGAAAGTTCGAAGAACTTCGCGTGCCTTTAGTGTTGGTATGATATTGTACTTAATGCAACACATGAAACGTAACCAGATACAATCGAAAATAGCACTTACTGCAACCCCATTAGGTCTACCAAGGTTATGAATGGGCTTTTACTTGGTATATTCTTGTATAATAAAACAAGCACCCGGTGCAATTTACTAGCTTTCAAAAGTTACTCTGGGTACGCGAAAAGTTATTTAATAAACGATTATAGCGGAGGCAAAAATTTTAATCGAAAGTTAACCAACCCCGGGAGCTTTATATCAGTACGTAGTGCTTAAATTTTTATACAATTCAGGAGAAAATAAAAATGTCAGAGGGAAAATATATTCATGACAAAATAATATAGTAAAAAATTTTTTTTTACATTTTTAAAGCCCCCTCAGGGATTCGCTTAGTAGGTACCTTGGTTTGCTCTTAATTGTTAGGTATAGAGCGGTCCCCCAACGAGACAAGCATTTTTTGTTTTTATTTACTTTTGGTCGGGGGTTTTTATTTTTTTTTATTTCATTTTCTTATTTGTTGCTTTTTAAATGATGTACAAGTTATGACCTTTCATTTGATACCCCGCTCGGGTATATTTGTAAACATTAGATTATTCATTATCACTTTCACTCCTCAAATCTTTCAAACGGCTTAATCGATTTTTATGAAACATAGCCAAGGACACTCTCGGCTAATTCATCTTTCAATAAAAGAAGCAGAATCGAAATAACGAAAAAATAACTGTTTAATGCCTAAATTACACATAATTATGTAATGCTCTATACACAAATGTTAATGAATTATCCTTTTTTTTTGTTTTATTACTATTTAGGAACTGTCGCAGTTTAAAACATAATCTATAAAATTCATATTATTTCATATCTTTACTCAAGGAGCCGCAATTATTTACAACAATATTATTTTATACAATAAAATTGTATGAGCATTTATACTTACACTGTGTTTAAATATAATTCAACAAGAAGTTTCAATCACAAAGTTGAGACCTTATTACTTTTCCAAGGACAGTGTCTCCATATTATTATATGGTTATGGACATGGCCTTTGTAGGACACCGTAAAGCCCTTATGTGAAAAATTGCGTTCAAACTAAGCATGGAAGCTGTAAGTGATTCAAATTTATGCTGAACTATGGGAGTCACTCATTCTGTTGTGGGATTCTTAATAAGGGCAGCATTCACAGAGAATTTAAATGAGGAACGTGTCGAACATGTCGTATTCGTATGAGATTCTATGGACGAAGGGAATAAGGCATAGTTTGCTTGTACAATTTGAAAGGCACTGAAATATTCGACATTTTGAGATGAGTATTGCACTTGGTTGAGTAATTATTGTTTTGTGTGTCAAATGTTTTGCAACAAATTCTACATACGTAAGATCTTTTTATTAACGCTTAAAATTTTTGTCACTGTTTATATCAATTTTTTCGCTTGGTAGAACAATGCCATAAGTATAAAAAAATCTTTTTGGGTCACATTACATTATGTAAGTTCTCGTCTTGACTGCTTAGGTAAGCCTTGAATAACTGTTACGAAATATATTGGTCCGCTGTCCTCGACCCGCCCTTAGCCCACCGAAGTCCAACAATGAATCAATGTGCCCAGACACGCTATCGACGGTCTTCGCATACCCTGTTTTTTACACATCTGCGAATAAACACGAACTTGGCTTTAGGGTTGTCCACAATGTGATTTTTGTCAGCACCATACGTTTAGCTTACGGTGAGATTTTGATGTCGAGAAGATACTGTTTTATTTCATTTTGTTGATTGTGTTGTTATTAAGGCCACTGTAGGACTGAAAGTTAAAGTTCGCACAGCAACGATTATAAGAAAAAATTACAGCTGTTCCATTTGTAAATCTGAGAGCGTGGCAAAACCCCATTCGGATACATAAATAATCTAAATATAAGGTTTTGTTATGTTTCGCAATTATAAATAATGAATAGTTTACGATTCTGAACGAATTGTCGTGTTTATTTATTATTATGTTTAAAACCTTTTGAATATTCACTCTTCTGCCTACCCCTTCGGGGAAAGAGGGGTCATGATTGTTATGTTTTTATTTATGTTTAATACCATCAATGTTTTCTATTAGCTTAAAAGCTTGGGCAATCACGTCACGTGTAGTAATAAAAAATGGTTGCATATTGAAAAAGTTCGTATCTTTGTCTCCGAACGTTGCGTGGATGGTTTCCTACGATTCTATTTCTTTTGAAACTACCGCGTCATGTTTCAACTTACCTTAAAGGGAAACGTGTCTTACTTTTTTGTAAAGTTTATAAAGAGATGGCTATAAATTTCGTAAGGAGGACTGCGACGTTGTAAAGAATAAATATTTAAAAGTCATTATGCCACCAAGGTGCCACGTCCAACTAATGGTCACTATAGTCTGTGATCCTCGTATATAATTGTTTACGGTACAGGTGTTAAATTCGTAATACTTTTTATAAACAATATCTATATATAATAAACATCATTTGCATATATTTGTTTGCCCACATAGATAATTTAAAAAAAAATGTTTCTTAGGTCCTACTGAAAGCCGCTAAAGATTCGCCGTGGCCCGCAGCTGACCGGAACCATTTTTAATTATTTCATTAATTAATTGTAAGTTTCATTTTCATTTAAGCCCGGCGCACATTATCGGCATCGGCATGGCTGAGGATTTTAGGTAAAAATTTCCATGACATATGGTCGTAGTAACAAAAATACCGCTTCGGTATGCTTGAGGCTGCTGCATCGGCAGCCTTGACGATGCTTTGGGATACTTCGGCAACCTTCAGTACGCTGCCGCCCGCCGAGCCAAGGCTACACTCTGGGGTAATTTGAAGGGTACGACATGCTTAAGGACGCTTCGGCATCCCTATGGACGTTGCAGCATGATAAGGCATAGTTGCCGACAGTGTGCGCTTGCATGTAGGGATGCCGAAGGATTCCTTTCCTTGCCGATGCCGATAATGTGCGCTGGGCCTTAGTCGTCTGTCATACTATATTTCATTCGATTTCAATATAATCCTTAGAATTTATTTTAGTTACACCAAAGCTCACCTTTCAATTGAAAAAGGAAATGAAAAGCGCACGGCAGCTACGATCGCTTATCGCTCACGCTCGCTTCGCACACGAACCGCGCTTGATTTATAATTTCGAAAGTAGAAATAGCTATAGCTCGATAAGGAAACGATATAAGTAGGTCCCGTGGGTCAATGTTATGTTTAAACTGGTATCAGATCGACTGATAGCCGATTAAGAGGGAAGTTAACGATCTTCGATTGGCCGTGCATGATTGGCATTTCACGGGTTAATTTTATTGGTGTACTGTTAAGTGGAATTTTGACGGCTCGTTAGACAGGTTGATGGTGTGAACTGATTTTTTATGGTGAATTGAGACGGAGTGGCGACTAAAAATTATCACGTGGCATTTGAAGGAATAATGTCGTTGATTTTGTCATTTCATCAGGGTAACTCGGTAATGAGTTAATCGCATGAGAATCTATACATAGATAGACAGATAAAATCTTTATTGCAGCTAATAAAATCACAGAAATATAAAAGAAAAAAATACAGTGCAACACAGGCGGCCTTATAGCTAATAACAATATCTTCCAGGCAACCTTTGGGCAGAGATAGAATGAAAGAAAAGGTAGGTGTAATATACTTACATATATAAGGTGCATATATAAACTACTATATATAAATTACATAGTATATTATCTATCTTTATTTTATAATTTATTTCTGTTAAAAATCTACTATGCTTACATGGCTTGTTCCTGCTTGTAGAGAAAAATTACAGGGTATACAAAAATACTAGGCATAGGCTAAATTAAATCCCAATTTTATTTCAGCTTGGTAAATATTCTAAACTAGAATGCATTTGGAGCTTGAAAACGTTGTGAGAACTTTATTTCATCATAAACATTAGGTATTAATCAGGACTAGACATAATGGCATCTTCGAATCTGATATAAGTAGAAATGAAGTCTGTCAAGAGTACTTGGTACGTCACAAAAAAAATCATTAGTCAACCCAGCCTTGCCACCTTGGCGTTGGCGGTTTTTATTCTAGTGATATAGAACACTACCAAATCATCTCCTCCCTTGGGTGTCGTAAAAGGCGACTAATGGACGTGGAACTGCACAACCATCCAATAGCTTATAGCGGCGACGGGCTCGCCACCTGTCACGCTGAGTGCAGTCACTGCCTGGTGAAGCGCATGACGGCAATGCTCTGCTTTGCGGTGCTTTTGCCTAGTCTCCGACTAACCCTTAGGGGATAATAGTCGTGATTATAGATTTGTATATATGTATATTTTTGTCATTTTAGTATACGCAATTCCACCAATTCCACAATTCGGGTTCGATCCCACCGCCTGTACCAGGTTTGAGTAAAACTTATGCACAGTTGATTGTGAATATCGCTTGCCTCACATTGTGCCTTGCATCTGTTACTCAACATATCTGGCAAAATGTGGGTGTTCTGCACCTCAAAGAGGTATCGAGGAAAAGGCGTGATATGTGGTACTATCCGCAATTGAACGCACGCCACATTTCAAGTTCTTTTGCTTTTTCCGGCGTGGTCGCTTTTATTTTTTGCGATTACGAGTTAATAGTGCGTGAGGCAAAAGGCGTGTGACACACGTAACCTCTAGTCTAAGAAGGCTCTTAATATAAGAAACAAAAATTTACATCGAGTGAAGAAAAATTATTTTTTGGAAAAAAACACGCTATGTACTTACCTAGTTTTTGGAGGACATCCTCACCTGAAACCAAATAGCTAGTATGAGAAATCTCTTCAGTTCTTACAAAGAAACAAGCAGGTAGCAGCTTACCAAATGACTTACCACTCTTTATTTGATCAAATACACAGGTAAGTTAAGCATCGCGATATATTTTATGTTATCCAGTAGGTGAGTGCATAATTAAATGCTAGATAGAGCAACAAAAAAAGCTAGCCTATTCACCTTGATGTCAAGGTGCCCTTTGAAAACAAAGCTACCTTCGCCATGGTCAGGCCGTGGATGGGTGACCAAAACTTTGTGATATCGAGCTCCTCCTTACTTTGGAAGGCACGTTAAGTTGGTCCCGGTCGCTATTGCGACTGTTTCTACCCACCAACCGCATTGGGCCAGGTTGGTGGTGTTTCGGCCCATACTCCTCACTGTGCCCAGCAGTGGGACGTATATAGGCTGAGGACAGGTTAAAGGGAATAAGTGTTGTTATGCTCAGTAAACAGTAGATAGTTGCAACAATGTAATTACGAGGATTACTGCTGAATATCTTCAATTAGGCAACCACTCAATTACACAAGACGCCCTATATAATTGGCTGGAGTACCTAGCATAGATGTCGGTAATGATATGTAAACTGCACCTGACCACCCAAGCGCAATACGCATTAAAATTTTATTTATTACACGAATTTTTAAAACATTACGAGAATACTTTTTGTTACATAAAAATCCATCGTCTTTAAAGGATTACGTATACGTGGCTAGGTGAATGAAAACTGAAAGAATTCTTAAAACAACTTTTTTTGTAACGCGCTGTTATAAATTCAGATAAATACAGTTTCTTCAATGAAACTAAGTAACTAGAATAGTTTTGCCCTATTTGAGTTAATTATAACCCATCACTTACTGAATTCTTAGTATTGGGTCCTTACCTATGAAATTGGTGTTTTTATTCTGTCTTAGCAATTTGTCCGTAACTATTAAGTTTAAGAACATTCTTATAAAGTAATTGCCTCTTCTAAAAATAGACCATATATTTGAGCTCGTATTATTTAATTTAATAATTTTTTGTAAGTTTAATTGTGTTAAAATTAGACACAAAGACAATTATTTTTTCATCCCACCACCTCGGAAAGTGTAATTTTGCGCTTCGAAATCTGGCTGGAAAATTCTATTTTATTCGCTTGAGCGGCAAAGTAGATTTGAATTTAGAACATCACATATAATGAGTACTCAATATAATTGTAAATTCAAAACGTCATTAAACCTATTTAATGTAACCTCTATGGTGCCAAATTTATGATTAGAACTTTTTAAATTGTGAAAAAATATTTTGTCATTATAAATTGTTTTCTTTTTCATTTTGTCATTTCCTCGCTGAGGTGGGATGAAAAGTTACGTATTGCACTCGAGTGGAAAGATTTTTCACCTTGTGCTCGTTTGTTTCCCTCGCTGACGCTCAGGATTCTAATTTAGAATCACTCGCTGCGCTCGTGATTCAACTTAAGAATCCTTCGCTTGCTCGGTCATCCAAATCGAGCACGCGGTTAAAAAGGAACTTTCCACTCTTGTATAATAAATAACTATTAACTGCCTCCCGAATACATCATTTGATTTGCATTAACATAAAAACGATGAATAATTTTTATTAAGCGTGTTTACACACATATTGCTAAAGCTTGTCTAATTATTATTATACTCTTTATTGCCAAAGAACACATGGTAATGATACATGCCAAATATTATTTTCTCTGGATTTGTCGTTGTGAAGAAAACTGATAAAATGTTAGTATGTAAAATGCAGACATCCCCAAAATCTCCATACAAAACACCAATTTCATAGGTAAGGACCTAATATCTTCTTCTTTAGCAGCTTTTTTTTAGTCTACCAGACGTAGTATGAGTCTCCATCCGTATGTGGTCTATATTCCACCTTTTCGCACCAAACGGTATGCCTCAACTTTTCTAATGCGCACCGCAAGAGTAGAATAACCTTCCTGCGTCTGGGATTCCATCCGGTTTGGGGACTTTCACGGCAAGAGTGAATAGGCACTTTTTGAGTTTGCGTGTTCTACCTTAGACCACTTCGGCGCTTTCCACCAGGCGAGATTGTGGTCAAACGCTCTCAAATTAACGTTCAAAACAGCTGAATTGAATGTTAAATATCTCAAGTAAGTTTTTAGTGCAGTCGAGTACAAAAAAAATTATTCACATTTTAGAATTAGTGACAATCTTTATTTCCGTCTAATTTACTGTCAATAAATAATGGTTCCATATTTTTAGAGTCGACTGTATCTTATAATATGAGAAGAAGAAGACAGGCATCATGGTTGTATAAGGGCGTTGTCTAATGTTTTATGAACTCTTTACTTAATGCTTCTAATAACCTAATTTTATAACTACACTCCTTTGAATGAACCTGTACCTGTAATAAACGAATATCATGTACAAATTCGTTTTGTCCTTGAAACTTCTTTTTTTAATTAATTCCTTTTAGTACGAGCACACACTGGCCAATATTATTAAAATATTTTTTTTCCTTACATTATAATGTAAGTAATTTTCAGAGGCTGTCTCAATTTTGAGTCTGCATTGCACCTCTAACTTTCCTGTTGTGTCGTATAATAGCTGTATTTGCACTGATGTGATCAAGGGTAAGACACACAATAAAATTGCTGTCACAGAAAGGCCGCACTCAACGTGGTCCCTGTTGTAATAGCAGATAGCAGATACAAATCTTTCAGATACCATAAAATTTTACATTTTTCATCCCGCCTTTTTCCCCGAAGGTTTTTCTCAGAGGTGTTTACACCCAAACAATACATAACTTACGCCATTACATTTTTATCTTCAGTATTATAAAGTTCAGATATAAAGTTACTTGTTGCCTTTCATTTGTATAATAATAGATACTAAAATCATCTCAATCCCCCACCCAAAACAAGGTTATCACACAGTTAATGATTTCAATACCTTACAAATAAATTAAAAAATTTATGAATTGTATTTATATATTTATATCGAATATCAGATTACAATACTTCGTATCGCAACCTGTGTGTTCGATTGGTATTGTAATACATTCAATGTCCATGTCTGATACAGCGGTTCAGCTGAACTAATTTCAATATTCTAATGACTTTCCGTTACTAATCACGTTGGTCAGCTGATTTACTAATTAGATAATATGTTTTTGTCATTTGTTAGCATTGTTGAAGCTGTTTTATTGGGTGATTACTTCACACTTGTGCAAATACAAAAGAATCGATGAATTAGTGTGATGGGCTGACCCTGCTTGTGTTTAACTTTTCTTCCATAATTATGCAGCATTTAAACAAAATCCTAATTTAAATAAAAATACGTTTGAGGTTATTTTGATTCTTTCCGGTTGTGCTTTATAAAGAAAGGGATTACATCTCTGTCAAAGTAGGTAACATCAGATTCTTACAACAGAAATTTCTATGTCATAATTACGAAATTAACACATTCTACTAATCTATCTGATATCTCTTCATTTTACTTTTCTTAGAAAATGGACAACCAATGCATTATCTAGAAAGTAGAATTGAACTAGAGTTGCAGTATTTCTCGCAATATTACTATGTCGCAAATGTCTTTCATGTTATGAATCTAATTTATCGATCGGCATGAATTGGTAGTCAATTAAATGCAAGTCTGATAATTAATATGTAAACTGATAGGTGTCTAATCACCTGACCTTATAAATGCATGCGTTCATACAAAGTGAATCGAATGGGTTCAACTTAGTATTGTATTACAAGTTGGTGTAGCTCTTATTGAAAGGGAATAAAGCATTATTTTGCAAAATCCTTGGCTTACAACATTTTTCCTTGCATGGTTGAAAAGTATTTGAACGATTTGTGTAATTAATACCTATTTGCACCTTGAGAGGTGATAGTTTATTAGTATTTATCATTTAAAAGTGTTGTATAATTGAATAAGAAGGGTGTTATATCTTTGATGTATTGCCTTCATTTAATTATTTCGCTGTCAATTATTGTTAATGCAGGTCAATGTCATTATGCTAGAACTTGCGAACTTTCCTCTTTGAGAATTTTGATGGTAATAACGTAAGCATGTGAAATAATTAAATAGTTTCAACACGAACCGTTTTATGATATTTCGAATGTTATGAAATAATAGCGTATTGTAGTAAAAAAACAGAAATAAGCAAAATCTTATTTGTTGTTTGTTAATGACATATTTTTGTGTGTTTAACAATATATTTTAGGAAGTATAATGGACTGATGAGAAAAAATATAATAATATAAATAGGTACGTTAATCTTTCGTATTTTTGTCATACTACCGCTTTCAGATGCACCCTGTAAATGAAACAAGCATTTCAATAAAAACTATTTACGTATTCAATTTAGTAAAGGTATTTTGATTTATAGAGAATTAGTCGGAATGTATAATGTAGGTATAACTTTCATTTATCGCTGCACGACGGAGGTATTATATTTCATTGGATTTATATCTAATGTAACTTAAATACATACATTTACCGACAGATCATAACTTTGGTCATTTAAATAAATAAAAGGTCAAAACAGCGCTATATTTCCGTCTAAGATATTCATAATGAATTCGATATTCCAATATATTAACCGTAATTTGTATTTAATAGTTTCAGGCTCTTGATTATTTGCCGCATATCAATATTGAACCGACATTAAAAATATTAATTAATAATTCTACAACTAATAGATACTAATTAACAAGCGTCATTTCTTCACAAACTTATTTTTTAACAAAATTAAAAATTAAAACAACTTTTATGATTAGTATACCTCTACATGTATTTGTGAAATTTTACATTTTTTCTCTACTTGATGGTTTGAGAGAAGAGCGAATGGTTTAAGAATAGGTATGTAAGTAGAAATATTTCATACAAATGGCTTGACACATAAAATGAAAGAATATATTTATATATTATCAAACACATATATATTATTACCTATAACCTAACACTTGCTTATTCAAGAGAGTTAATATATCTTATTTCGAAATAATTTATTGAGGAAATAATTACTTTGCTATGTCGATTCCAAAACACTTTACCTTTCCCTGCTGTATGTCACCTCGATGAACATATAAATTAGAACCCTAAATATAAATGAATAAGGCGTAAAATTGCGTATACTACAGTTGACATACCACGAGCAGTAAAAGGTGTTTATTTCATGTAAATTAAGCCTAATATATTTTTCTTATTCTCATATTTATCTAGAATTGATAGGCAAATGACAGCTATTCCATTTAATTTATGTTTTTATAGTATTGGTTTCGTAGAGTTGGATTTAAAAACAAATATTTTTATTAGCAGCGGCTATTTAATATCATTGAAAATAATATACTCGTATCTCACACTGTTTTCTGGGCCAAAATTGATTATAATAAATAGCTATATAGGAACTTAGCTGTGACGTGCGTTGTATAGCGAATTGCGAAGATTTAGGAAAAGAGGAGAAAAATCCGGTCTTGCGTGGAATACTGCTCGCACTTGTGGGATGGCTCCGCAAAATACCTCCTCGATACTCTAGCTAGACAGATTACAGCGGCGTGCTATCCGAATAATAATAATTGGTGCTGCAGAGATCATAAATACCGCATTTACATCGCGACATTGCATCTTTAAGCGCCTTTTATCGGATGTACCATGGAAAACGTTCTGAAGAGCTTTTTGGCCTTATCCCCTTTCCTGCTAAGGAGCACGCGTGTGGGTTTACGAAGCCACGTTTTTACGGTGACCTCTTTGCTAGCGCGTTCTAAGAGGTTCAGGGAATCATACTTTGCTCGTACATCCAGAGCATGGAATTCCCTACCGGCACACGCGTTTTCTCCTTCCTATAACATGGTTTCCTTCAAGAGAGGCGTGAAGAAGCACCTAATGGGCCAGATTGCAAGCAAGATTGCTGTTCTCAGTGGCCCTATCTCCGCAAATTGGCTCTCCTACGGCTTACCATCAGGTGGAGTTAGTTGCTGTGCTTTTTAAAAAAAGAAGACAAAAAAGGGAAGATTACAAGGACTAAGTGATTCGTGTGAGGGTGAGTAATTTTTCACACAGCCGAGGTCATAATTTTAATGAATTTTTTTTATCCTGATTTTAAGCTAATAAATTAATTGTCTAGGAACTTAGTGACAAAACACCTTCCGAATTTGGTTTGTAAATTGGACTGAAATCTTTCATTTCATGGTCTGAGTTGAGTATATAAAAAACTAAGAAAATTCACATATTATGTCAATATTAAATGATAAAGATTGACAGATTTTTTATTGAAATCACTGTAGCACAAAATAAAGCTATATTTTAGTAAACTTTGTCACTGAATACGTAATCAAATGTGTAACTATTCCGTCTATAATACAATGTAATCATAAAGTCTACGACCAGTATCTGTCTATAGTACCCTGGTAACAAGCTCCACAAAAACTAAGCGAACTCCTAGCTATGTGTAAGACTATTTTTATTTATCACACTATACTTGTAGATGGCCGATGGTGAATTATTCATGGCCGCCTCACGCGAAGCCTCCACATGACGCCGGGAAAGCTCGGATGAATACATTTAAATAGTAAACGCGACAACTGGATTTACTATGGTATAATGTTCGTACATAACTCCCATTACTTACGGATATAACTCGTCTAGTTATAAATATAGCACGTTCGGACATGGTTTAGTGCGCGGAGGGCCGTAACTCAGGAAATACAAAAGGGTTTGTTAGTTGAAGTTATGAAGGACGGCGCGGGCGCGTGTTTGCCCACGCTACGCTCGCTGATCTAGCGAACTCTTTGTATATAGATTATTTTATTGTGGTTTGCTGTAGGCAGGTACGCTGTAGGAACGCCATCTTTCTGTTGTACTATTACAGAATATATTCCAAAGATCATAAATTTCAATGTCTTATATAATTATATTAGAATAATATATCTGAAGAAGAAAGAGACAGGAGAGTACAGTGTTCTATCAGTGAGTGAAGGTACCGGATGCCCTTCCCCTTGTAAGGCCGCAAGGTACTTGTGACCACTTTGGTATTGCAAGTTTCAAAAAAAATTCATAAAAACACAAAATTAAATAACTAAAATTTTTTAATATTTAAAGTCGAACGAAAAGAAAACATCTGATTGACCAATCTCTATATCCTAAGTATAACTATTGGCCCAAATCCCCTGCAGACATATGTTTAGTATCAAAACCGTGAGAGTATATTTTGGTTCCCAAAAAAACGTTTACATATTATACGAGCTGTAGCTTATACGTTGGAAACATATATCCATGCCAATACTGCACTGAACTCTCAATTAACGAACATTGACCTTAATCTAAAATCGATAAATTTGAAAGATAACCTAAATTAAAAAAAAGTGGAAGTCTAAGGCTGAAATTAAAAGGTTTATTTTTACTTTAATTTTCGATTTATCATCGATAAAATGGCGAAAATGAAATGTCTAAATTGCGGTTTATCAGAACAATGAACGTCAATTTAGAACTCTGTTCATCAATCACCATTCATTCCAAAAATGAATCAATTTTGCTGAACTATCTAACTTCAGCTTTAGGGTTATTACAATAACGCCGATCGACAAATTCCCTGCTTTAAGTATCCGCACTGCCGGTTACAGAAAGTCAACGAAAAAAACAATCTGCTATCCCTTTGAACACTGAATTATTAAGGAGACGTCAGCAGATCGTGAAAGGACCTGGCGTCGCAAGGATGGGCAGTCATTACTGTCAGAGCAGTGCTTTGATCCATACACAGTAGTCTCTACGTATGACAAGAACATTGCTCGCCCTTGTCAACCGGCTTGGGCCAAGGTATAAGCGAAAGCGGCTGAATCATTTAACATCTGCAACGCAATATTCATATCATGAATTAACGTTCCATACTTAAGAGATTATACACGGAACTGTACGATCTGCACAACATTTATTAACTGACCTATCTAATTGTGTTAAGTTTATTATTCCAAAGGCATATAAATAGTAACAGACCGCGCCGTGTCGCGTCATCTGTAAGATGTGGCTCCATTTTACTACAAAAACATATCGTTACTTACTCTTATCGATAATAACTAATATCAACCATCCAAATCTTAATTTCAAGCGTTCGAAGTCGTGGGTATAACTTGGTCTTACAGAAGCCGTAACAAGGTACTTTCACCACAGAAATATTATACGAGTATCATATTATATAAATCGTTTGACTTTTCAATGTTAATGAAATCGCTAACGCTTACGTTTTATTCTGAACAAACGGCAAATGAAACTTGTGGAATTTATATGAGCTGAGTACGAGCACGTGTTTGGTGTGCCCAGACGCCCTTCCTTGGTGCACATGCGAGGGCGAACTAAAACTAATTTAGGATGCCAGTTAGCTGAAGAGAGAAATATAGAACTAAGCTCTCTTTGCGTACCTTCAATTGAAACTAAAGTGTTCTTAATTCTAAATTTCTCATTTGTTTTTATAAAAAAATTCGTATCAAACATTCTACTTTCGAATTCAAGGAATTTAAAAATAATAATTTATTATGCCTTATCTAACTTAATTCTGATTTGAAATTAAATTATTGAAGTGTAGGTACATACTTCAGCCAGTCAGCATCAATGGTAGATGACAATTTAAGTACCTCGTCCGATTACAGGTTCGAAGCAAATGACATGGTGTCTAGGAAAATGTGACGCAGTACTATAGAGCTACTTCTCATGCTGACTGTACCACCTGTTTTTTTTTTCAATTTATAAAATATATCGCATATTGTCTTAAAATTATTTCTATCGTCATGCCAGTATTCCCGAAGTGGTAGTTAGAGCAACATCATTAGATATAATTATTTTAGGTCTCCACAGGGGGCAGACCTGCAACGGACCGACCACTTTATGTGGCGAGCGATACACAGAATAAAAAAATATACATTACTTCATTTTACTAATAAAAAAGTAAATATTGAGTTTTTTGTTCTAATTAAAATAGTTATATAATTTGTTTGACGCTAATTTAATGGCTATGGCGTATCAACTATAAATTCATTTCGAAGTGCGGGAAGTTTTTTAATGAGTGTGTTTCATTCAATGAAGAGGCCGACATATCTCAGATCTAACCTCGTATTGACAATTAAATAGGAAGACGTGAAAAATTAGTTTCAATTTAATATAATTATGTTCTTTTCCAAAATGTGAAAAATATGTATAATGAGCGGTATGAAGATAACCGTAAGGTAGATTTTAGCTTGCAGTGTCCTTAGCTGCACATTTTCAAGTGCAAATTGTCTTGCCTTATTCGGAACGTATGCGTATTTACCTAATACTGTAAATTGTGAATATTTATGATGGCGCTTTAATAATTCATTATGTAAGTTAATTTATAGAATTCTTGGTAGTAATTTCCAATTTGCACCTTTGAATGTAAATGCGCTGCTGAATACAGTCGTATATGTAATTATGTTTGGATACATTTTAGAATAGTATTGAGGAAATTTTTTTTTTGTTCAAATGTAGAACTCATGTTAGTAGGTATATGTGAACATTGCAAGTAGCATTTTTGTTATATATTTCTCTACACTCATTCATTGAACCCTATTCAAAAGTAAGATCTCAAAAGGCAATATTATGGTCATACGTTTTGACTAAAAAATTAAATTAAAATTAAAGTAACAAGCTGTAACTTAATAGCCATTAAAGCAGTATACCTAAGTAAATCGACTCGTTAGGTATATCACAATATTTATTCTTAAAAATCATAAACTTTTTGGCCAAGTACTTCACACGGTCAAACTGAGTTGTCTATACTAGTTGGCTCCTAAAAATTTTAATCGACAGTTCAACACTAAGCTCCTGCGCACGCGGCTTGCATAGTGAAAAGAATGCAGATTTGGCGCCATCTTGTCTCTGTTTTGTTATATTTATCTAATGATAGATTGGTCAAGAATAAAGATTGAAAATTTTACGCACTTTCTACAGCAATATAGGCTCTGGGATTTAAATAAAGCAAAATGTTGTCTTTTGTACGTAGCCGCCATGTTAAAATTTTATTTGAATTATATATTTGCAGGGCATAAATCATAAATCGTCTTATCGTCTTGTGTGTCATACACAATCTGGATCTTGGAAAAGGAATCATTTCTGAAACATACTTACGTTACCTAAAGCTTAACTTACACGATTTCGTAACACCTAACATAGCTAAGTCTTACAAACATTCCTATACACAAAAGCCAGCACGCAATACAAACAAAATATAACTCAGCGAGCTCGTTACGTGCAAAGCGTCAAGTCGTAATTTTCAATTTGTGTCTACCTCCCCTATAAATATGAGGTCCATACATCAGCCCGCTTGATTCAGACGCGGCTAGATAGCGCGACATTTAATAGAATTAAGGCATTTTGTTACCTACGGCCCTGCGATCTAATTGTAATCTTACTTTATACGTATTTACTGCAAAACTATTTATAAATATAAAATATACTCGTATATTCTGCAGTCAGACAAATATTATTCTAAATACAAGTAAGTAAATGTATGAAAATCCTGATGGTAAGTGCAGGTTCTTTCTACATTGCGAATTCTATGTAGATGATCTGTAGGAAATAAAAGAGTTATGTGTTTTGTTTGGTTTCTAAATGTTCTATAAATTTTTTTTCGAGGGTTGGTTTCATGCGGGTATAATATTTTTTTATGAAAGCAAACTTAAAAAAAAATTCTGAATTCGAACACCCACGAGGGTTACGAGGTAAGATAATACAATTTCCCGCTTACTTTTCATTATTATTCTTTACTTCAAAGATATAGAAATAGTTTAAATATGTAAAATATTCTGTATATGTGTAGCATGTAAGAGAATATTTAATATTTTTATCAAAAATGTGATCACTTAATATGCAACCCACTATTTCGCTTTTAGATTAAAAACTTACACTAGAAAATACCTAACATGCGGCTTCCAAGACTCCAGCTGGTGACATTAAAAACTTTTCTTATTAAGTACTCAAGTGCTGTATGGATACCTAGTACAGTTTAAGACACTTAAGTTTAATTAAAGTTCTCCCAGAAGCGCAGCGCAATTACTCGGCCCGTGTAAATGCAAATAAGTTGGAACACTCTGTTGTTTATACTGCCCGCTGAATGGACGCGTACGAAGTTTCTCGTCTGTGTCAATTCGTTTTACTCTTTGATTCGATTCTGGATTTATTGTTGCTAGCGTTGATCCAGTAATACAGTCGAAGATCGCAAAGCTAGGGTTTCGTTTAACTTCAGGTATATTGGTGATTCCATTAAATATTTCAGAAAAGAAAAATGGTATGGAGTTGCAACAAGAAAACTATCAGAGAATAGTGTCAAAGAGTCGTGTCGTAGCGGCTCGTTAAAAGAATATTACTAACCGATCTCTTCCCTTGGGTGTCGTAAAGGGCGACTAATGGACTTAGAACTGCACAACCATCCAATAGCTTATAGCTGCGACGGGCTCACCACCTGTCACGCTGAGTGCAGTCACTGCTTGGTGAAGCGCGGACTATGGTAGTGGCCTAGTCTCTGCCTTAGCCTTAGGGGATAATATAGTCGTGATTATATGTATGTATGAGTTGTGAAATATGAAGAAATTTCTGTGTAGGTAGATTAAAAAAATATAATTTATTTTCACCATGGCTCTACTTTAAAGTTAAGTTGAAAATTATTATGTCCTGCTCCTGACTTCAATTTAATATTTTATTTTGAATTATGAGAAAGAAAAAGGTAATACCTATTTATGCTCCGGTTGTAAATTCTCATATCCACTGCTGCAATTATTTTAGATTTATAGCAACTCTATGCATTTTAAATTTTACCAAGGGAATATCTATCCTGTATTTGGGAGTTCGCAAACTTCCAGGTAACTTATTGCGGACGTGGCAAAGTTTTACCGCAACACGCGATTGCGGAAATTTTGAATTTCAAGAAACTTCCTCAGTAAAGACTGGAGTTTAATGGCGGATTAAAATACCACCACTATTGAGATTATATAAACTGTTTAGAACAAAACCTTAGCGCGGCGCGGTGATCCTAGTCACGTGATCGCTTTTGTAACACTCAGTTGCTCCTAAGACGTTGACTGACTTACTTGGTACATCATCCCGTGAAGTGAATACCCATTATAAAACCAAACCCAGTACATATATAGTGCCTGAACAGACGTGCAGTGTTGTGCCCACCCATCCTAGTGTCGACCTAGGCATTAGACTCGAGATCGCAGCATCCCAGCATCACGTACGTACCTACTGGACTTTTCCCCCTTTTCTTATAAGTGCCCAGCACGTGTTACAAACATTTTTGGTAGCAGAGCGTGGTTTTAAACGACCTCGTTTAATATTTTAATTATTTTTCCTTTTTGTTCTCTTAAAAACTGAGGTATAATTTAAATAAAAGGTGAAATTAACCTTAATCTTTCGTAATACTGAGATATTCGAAAGATATATCCCCCTAGTATTATTAACTTTAGTAACATTTATTAACCTATTTAAAGTAATAATATTAAATTTAGTTATTAAAATATCTTGTTTTCGCCTTAGTTAACATAACCTACAGTTTTTTCTATACGTTCGCCCGGCCCGCGTGGAATTCTTTTGTTTACGTAACATTTTCCTCATTCGCCTTAACACCTTAGTGCGTAAACAACGGCAGTATTTATTCCCAATATTATTTCGTGCGTTTTTACGTAAAGGTACGTAGGTTCGATTCCCATTTCATATTTTTTTTATATTTAACTAGTTTAAAAACTTGTTCTACAATGTCAACTAGTGGTAGTAACGACACAGTTAAGGCCTTCCTATTTACCGATACCGCGGAGTACCGCGAAGCAATAGGAGTAGTACGCTTTGTGGGCGAGTGGATAGATGACACCCACCGGGCCCTAGACACCTTCCCACCTTCGAAGTTGCGCGTACGTTTAATGGAACTAGACACGTACCAAACCAAATTCAGTACCTCCTGTTCCCGTCTCCTGGGTGGTTTGGACCCTACGATTTACGATCAGGATTACCAATATATTAAACACCAGATGCGTGTCGTACAGGCTAAAGTTGATGACCTCAAAGTAAAGGCGGTTGAATTACAGATGCTTTCCCTGGAACCCTCCGCATCTAGTACCCCTATAAAGGCCACTAGGACATCCCAACCTACATCCCCTACTAGTAAGCTCCCTATCCTTCCTATCCCTCGGTTTGATGGCCACCCGGACGGCTGGATTAGCTTCATTGACCAGTTCGACAGCGTAGTAGATAACCAGCCTGACCTTACCCCTACCTTAAAACTACACTATTTAGTGGGGGCGTTGTCGGATGAACCAAGGCGACTGATCCAGCACTTAAAAATAGAAGGAGGCAATTATACGGTTGCCCGGGACCTCCTAAAGCGTCGGTATCACAATCTGCGTGTCCTAGCCGATACTCACATAGCCCAGATTACAAACCTACCTATCATAAATTCCAAACTAGGCGGATTGAGAGTATCGTTCCTAAATCCTCTCCTGTCGTCATACCGTTGCCTAGAACGTTTGGACCTACCCGTCACCCACTGGTCATATATCTTGGTGCATATATGTTTGACCAAGTTACCTTCCGAATTGAAGTCTCGGTTTGAGCGCCGCTATGGTGAAGATCCTCAATCCCTACCGACATTTGATCACCTCATCACGTTCCTAGAGGATGAATGTAGGCATTATGACAACGTAGGGGGTGCCTCCGTGATAGATAATTCCCCACCCGCAGCGTTCACTCGTCCTATTCCTACCAAGCCCAGGTTCTCCCCTCCTGTTCCTAGAGCTTACATCACAACTACTCCTCCTCCGAGTCGTGTATGCTACATGTGTGGTAGCTTGTCTCACTATTTGCGTGAGTGCCCGGACTTTCACCACTTATCCGTTCGTGATCGTGTCAACTTCATACGAGATTCTCATTTGTGTTACAGATGCTTAGATAAGCATTCCTTGTCCTCTTGCCGTCGCAATTATCGTTGTGGTACTTGTCAGCGCCAATCCCACCACACGATGTTATGCTATGACGAATCTGCACCCCGAGAGCGGATCGTTTCTTTCCGTGATGATGAAGCACGGCCTTCGCCTCGCACGGGCGGGCATTTTACTACTCCCCGTAGTCCGAGACGTTCGCCCCCTCCTCCCAATAGAGAGTACTCCCACGTTGCACGTCAATCACCTCCGCGCAGGGGCGGGCGATCCCCACTGCCACCCTCGAGTCAGAGCCGTCATTATTACGCGGATTCCCGCACTGCCCCCCTATTGAGAAGTCCTACTCCTCGTCAACATCCCTCCCGCTCTCCGCCTCCGTCGCATAACCAACATGTTATGCCGACTCGAGAATATAGCCCTAAGTCCCGTCATAGTCCGTCATATTGACTAGGCGTGGACCAATTCCCTCCTTCCGCTCCCATTAGTAGTATTCCTCCCAATTCCCTAGTCCTTTTACCTACAGCTGTTATCCATATCCGAACTTCCTTCGGATATTATGTGGAAGCACGTGCCTTATGTGACACAGGAGCACAGGGTTGCCTCCTCACCACCGATTTAGTCGTTGACCAGCTGAACCTTCCCTTGAACCCTTCAGTTGTCCCTGTACGTGGAATAGGCAACGTCCAGTCAGTCTATTCTCGCGGTACAGTTTCTTTTAGCTTCAAGCCTGTTCACTCCTCCTTCCCTGAGATATCCACCACCGCAATGGTCATAGATGTCATTGCTGGTGTCCATCCTGAGCTAGATTTACCCAGATCCGTCGTAGCTTCCACATCCCACTTACCTTTAGCCGATCCTTTATTCCATAAGCCTGGACCTATAACAGTTCTCCTTGGGGCGGATGTGATTGGTTCTCTCCTCAAACCTGACCTTCGGTTATTTTCTTCAGGTCTCGCAGCCTTGTCCACAATTTTTGGGTTTGTTTTATCTGGCCCTGTTCCCGGTACATATAACGATCTCAATCCACCTATGACAGGCGTGTCCCTGTCTCAGATCGTGGAAAGGTTCTGGAAAACCGAAGAAGCTCCTCAGTCAGATGTCCTCAATCCCCTCGACCAAGACTGTGAGGATATTTTCAAATCTACCACGACACGTGAACCTGATGGAAAGTTCATGGTGAGACTTCCCTTCCTCCCGAACCGCCCTCCCCTTGGCGATTCCCGATCCCGTGCCCTTCAAAGGTTCCTCAATATGGAGAAGCGTCTACAATCCAATCCTATCCTGCGCGAGAAATACATATCCTTTATGCGAGAGTACTCTGACCTTAACCACATGTCCTTATCCAAGTATGATCCTGGTGGTGAGCATTATTTTATCCCACATCACGGCGTGTTCAAAAGTGGCGGTGACAAGATCCGTGTTGTATTTGATGCTAGTAGTCCCTCTTCCTCTGGTGTCTCCCTAAACCAATGTCTCCACACAGGTCCTAAGCTCCAACGTGACATCACCCACATCCTCCTTAATTTCCGCAGACACAAAGTAGTTCTTGTGGCAGACATACGTATGATGTTCCGTATGACCTGGGTGCATCCTGACGACAGACGATACCAGCTGATCCTTTGGCGTGAAGATCCTTCCAAACCTCTCCTTACCTTCGAGCTGAACACCAATACCTATGGTTTGCGTTCCAGTCCCTTCATTGCGATCCGTGCCCTCCTAGAACTTGCTGACCGTGAGCGAACTTCCTTTCCCAATGCTGCAGAAGTCCTTAAAAATGACGTATACGTTGACGACTGCCTGACAGGAACAGACTCCCTCGAGAACGCTCGCCTCCTCAAAGCCGAACTTGAAGGCATAGTGGCGTCTGGTGGCTATGAGCTCCGAAAATGGATGAGCAACAAGCCTGAGCTCCTTAGCGACTTACCTCAAGATCATCTGCAGCTTCCCTACTCGTTCCAAGATCCTGATCATCCTCAAACCGTAGCGATACTTGGTGTTCAGTACTGTCCCACGAAAGATTCCTTCTCCTATAGTTTTACTCCTAAAACCAAGGAAGATGTTATTACCAAGCGTAAAGTCCTGTCCCTGATTGCTCGTATCTATGATCCCTGCGGTTGGATAGCTCCGGTAGTGTTCTCCGCTAAGGAGTTTATTCAGCGCCTTTGGCTTTCCGGATTATCCTGGGATGAACCCCTTAGTGAACCGCTGCGGAAGGAATGGGCTGCCTTTACTGGTGACCTACAAGGAATAGGTGAAGTAGCCATTCCTCGCCTGATTCGACCTAGCGGTTCCACGTCCTTCTCCCTCCACGGTTTCAGCGACGCCTCCGAAGCTGGCTATGCCGCCGCGATTTACCTCCGTGCAGAACGACCTTCCGGCGCGTGCTCCGTCCATCTAGTAATGGCTAAAACTAAAGTTGCCCCTGTTCGGACTCGTTTAACAATTCCCAAGTTGGAATTGTTAGGAGCCACGCTCCTCTCAAAATTAGTCCAGCACGTCGCCTTCTGTTTACAGAAGACGATGGTGCTGGCATCTATACATACCTGGACGGACAGCACGATAGTACTTGCCTGGATCAAAACTCCTACCCATCACCTTCAAACTTATGAGGCAAATCGCGTATCCCAAATCCTGAATTCCGACACACAGTCAGAGTGGAGACATGTGCCAGGTCACATGAATCCCAGTGATTGTGCCTCTCGTGGTCTTCCCGTGTCCCGACTTATCCACCATCCTTTGTGGTTTTCTCCATCCTGGCTGACACAGTCACCTGACCTCTGGCCTGTGATTGCAGACCAGACTTCTCACGACAACCTTCCTGGACTTCGCTGCTTGATAATGACCTCAGACCTCCCACTCCCTGATCCTTCATTTTTACTAGAGCGTTACAGTTCCCTCAATAAGCTCATCAACGTTGTTTCCTATATGTTACGCTTCATCCATAATTCCCGAAAATCTTCCAATTGCAGATTATTTCCTTACCTTTCTCCCGATGAACGCCGCGATGCCTTATTATTTATTGTAAAAATTGTACAACTAACCTCGTTTCCCGATGAATTAGATCGCCTACACCGTGGTGACCATATTAGAAATTCCTTAAAACGACTAAGTTTATTCCTAGACGGTAAAGGCCTTATTAGAGTCGGTGGTCGACTCCGAAATTCGAACCTTCCTTTTAACGCCCGGCATCCTTTGTTACTTCCCAAAAGCGGTCATTTTACATCTATCCTTATCTCCCACTACCACCTAGAAAACTCACATGCTGGAGCCAACACATTGCTTGCACTCCTTAATCGTGACTATTGGATACTATCCGCTCGCCGAGCTATCCAGCATGTAGTTTTTAAGTGTGTCCCGTGTTACCGCCTAAAAGCGGCTGTAAGTCAGCCACCTATGGGGGACCTACCTAAAGACCGCGTCACAGCTTCTCGACCATTTGACGGCGTTGGTACAGACTTTGCGGGTCCCTTTTACACCAAGATTCAGTCCTATCGCAACAGAAAAATAGTGAAGAGTTACCTGTGCGTGTTTGTGTGCCTTTCCACCAAAGCCGTTCACCTGGAAGTGGTGTCTGACCTAACTACGGAAGCCTTCATTTCAACTTTTACTCGCTTCGTATCGCGTCGTGGCCTTCCTAGCTTAATCCGATCTGACTGTGGTCGAAACTATGTAGGTGCGAGTAACTACCTCAAAGATTTAGAGACCTTCCTGAAACAAAATCAAGCGACCTTAGGTACCCAGCTCGCTATGAAAAATATAAAATGGGTTTTCGATCCTCCTGTTTGTCCTCATTGGGGTGGCCTCTTTGAAGCGGCTGTAAAATCAGCAAAATCCCACCTCAAGCGTGTTATAGGTGATACTCCCTTAACTTTTGAGGAGCTTACGACTGTCTTCGCCAGAATCGAAGCAGTCTTAAACTCCCGTCCTTTGTGTCCCATCTCTCCTGATCCTAATGACCTTGAAGTCCTCACACCTGGTCATTTCCTTATAGGTCAACCCCTCACTGCCCTTCCTGAGTACTCATTTGAGGATGTTAGGGTAAGTCGTCTTAGCCGATTCCGGTTGCTCCAACAAGTTGCTCAGCATTTTTGGTCCCGATGGCACCTAGAATACCTTAACACCCTTCAAATGAGACAAAAGTGGATCTCTCCCTCTAATCCTCCCCACCTGGACGAACTAGTTCTCCTAAAGGATGACAACCTTCCTCCCCTTCAGTGGCGTCGTGGACGCATAGTTCACCTTTATCCCGGGAAAGACGATGTCATCCGAGTGGTGGATGTTAAGACCCCTACAGGCACCCTGAAGAGATCCATCACCAAACTAGTTCGCCTTCCCATCGAGTGATTCCCTCCTCGACTTCTTACCTTCCCCCCTCTATCCTTAGCCAGTGCTTTTCCTTCCTTTTTCGTAAACATTGGAATGTTTAGGGCGGGCGAAATGTTTAGAACAAAACCTTAGCGCGGCGCGGTGATCCTAGTCACGTGATCGCTTTTGTAACACTCAGTTGCTCCTAAGACGTTGACTGACTTACTTGGTACATCATCCCGTGAAGTGAATACCCATTATAAAACCAAACCCAGTACATATATAGTGCCTGAACAGACGTGCAGTGTTGTGCCCACCCATCCTAGTGTCGACCTAGGCATTAGACTCGAGATCGCAGCATCCCAGCATCACGTACGTACCTACTGGACTTTTCCCCCTTTTCTTATAAGTGCCCAGCACGTGTTACAAACATAAACTTTTATAAACCTGTAAGATAGCCAGTACCTTGTTGTTGAGGATTACAGATGAAGCTCGCTTCCACCTCCGGCCTTATCGTCAATACCATCAAGCGAGATTGAAGGCCAAAGGCTTATCTGTCATATAAAAAAAACACAACCGTTTAAATGCTGTTGAAATGAGAGCAATGAGAAGCATTTGTGGAGCCTCTTTAAAAGATATAAAGGTGTGGTGGTTTGGGCATGTTGTGTGATGAATGAAAGCAGATATACGAGGCAGGTATATAAGGCAGATGTGAATGGGAAAGTTGGGCGCCGCACCTCTCCCTTTCCTGAGGGGAGGGAGCGCATTCAGGTTATGCTATACCAGGGCCCGTAAACCAGCTTAAAGCAAGGGTGGTGTTTATTCGGTAGGAGTCCGACATAGCCCCCGGCCGGCCGGCGGGTATCCAATGAGGGATTCACCACCTTTTTCTCCCGCATGGGAAGGTAAAAAGTCCCCCTTTCAGAGGCTCGAAAAAAAAGGGGAAAGTTGCAGGCGGACGACCTAAGCGAACGTACCTTGACCAAATCGGCGACGTTCTGAAAAAAAGGGCCAGGTCAAATTCACTAACCATGTATGAAGTTAATAATGAGAGTAGAGATCGTAGCAAGTGGTTCTCCAGTCTTGGATGTTTATATATATTTATATATATTCAGGATATTTATATGTATTTATCTATTAAATATATTTGTCCGTCTAGTATCCGTAACACAAGCAGCATTTAGTTGCTTAAAATGGGACTAGCTGATAGGTGTGAATGTCTGACGATATTTATTTATTTATTTATTTATCTGTAATCTCTACCCACCCCACTGGGAGAGGCGTGAATGTATGTATGTATAACTATAAAAAAAATAATTATAATGTAATCAAATTTAGTTATTACTAGATATGCGCCGAATAGTGGTTTCGCCAAATAACCGAATACCGAATATTATTCGGTTTAACCCTTACCGAACCGGATATTCGGCCGAATTATTCGGTTTACAATTACTTTGCTTAGCCACGGAAACAACTTGTACGTTTCGTGTGTTACCACAGGCGATGTTAAAATAAAAGTTGACTATACTGAACTACCAATAGACTATGAAACAATTATGTTGACATGAGTGACATAAATCTTACAGAAGAAGTTATGTATTTTTGTTCTATATTCGGTCTCTAGCCAAGAAATGCAACCGAATATAATATACGTAATATACAAGACGAGTATTCGGCGCATCTTTAGTTATTACATAAAATAATTTTAAAAATTAGGGCTACATATGTATAAATAAAATAAATAAATATCCTCAGACATTCACACCTATCAACCAGTCCCATTTTAAGCAACTAAATGCAGCTTGTGTTATGGTATAAGCATCTCGTTGTTCTCTTTGCCCCCCACTCTTTCCCATTTTGTCTATGTTAATCTTTTCTTTCGTCCTATCCGGTACGCTCATAGCAGAGCAGGCGAGATGCGATGCTCTTCACGACGTCTCGCCACCGCTGCCTGCGCGGGACAAATGTATTAAAATATTGGGTCCTTAACTATGAAATTGGTGTTTTTTTTCTCTCTTAGTATTTTGTCTGTAACTATTAAGATTCAGAGTATTCCTAAAAAATAATTACCTCATCTAAAAATAGACTATATTTTGGAGCTCTTTTGATTTGTTTTGATAATTTTTTGTAAGTTTAATTGTGTTAAAATTGGACACGGAGACAACTCTTTTTAAGTGTCTCCCGAATACATCATTTTATTTGCATTCACTTAAAAACGATAAATAACTTTTATGAAGTGTGATATTACACATATTACTAAAGCTTGTCTAATGATAGATGCCATCTTTGGATTTGTCGTTGTGAAGAAAACTGAAAAAAAATTTGTATGGAAAATGCAGAATTCCCCAAAATCTCCATACAAAACACATCTAAAACATGTCAACCAGTAGGCAATTAAGTACACATATATTATATAAGTACAATATTACGTCTTTCTTTCTTAAGGATAGGCCAGATGTTAATCCCTTTTACTTGTTACCCTTACAAACTTATTGCACTAAAAGTGTGGGGTACTCTATAATATGGCTTATTAAGTAGTTACATAATTATTTTCAATGGTAATAAATATATCAACTTCAAGATGATTGCAATAGCCTGATATCACGCATGTAGCCAGTTAGCTAATATTTCATTGTATGACACGTCAATGAAAAATTTCTAAATGTCATTATAGTTAAATATACATTCGCAATCTATACATATAATAAAACTGTAGAGTATCATATCATGTCTGTACGAAAGTCAGGGGATGTAAAAAGAGAAAAATACCAAAAAAAGTTTTTATAATTTTTTTTGGTTTTTCTGTCTGTTTTTCTATTTGTCTGTTTGTACGGGCTCATCTCCGAAATGGCTGGACCGATTTCAATGAAATTTTGCATGGTGATACCTTATATCCCTGGTCAACATCTTATTCCAGAAAATTAAAGGGTTCCCGTGGGATAATTAAAAAGCCACCAGTGGCGTGGCGTGAAAAAAAAAGTTAGGCAAGCCGCAGTAAAAATTAACACCCACAAAAAAATGGGTAATTTGGTCTGTGTATGTAGTGCATGTGTTTGTGTTTGTGGACGGGTCTACAGTGTGCGATAAACAAAGAAAAAACATACCATTTACAATACTTTAAAAATACCACGATTATCCGAATGTATACTTTCGTCGTGCCCGCGAAACGCTAATTCTTGTTTACCTAAGAGAACAACTGTGTCTATGAAGCGTTTTAACAGATTTCGATTACGTTCGACTTTGCGGTTATTAGCCTCAAAATTATTGTTAAAATAGTTTTCTATTCAACTATTTCCAAATTCATGCAACGCTAAGCAACTACGTATATGTTTCTCACATTGAACATGTTTTTAGCGGAGTTTGATAAATTATTAACATCAGAAAATCCCGTTCGATTCCAAACGCTGCTTGAATCAGAAAACAAAAGACACGGAAAACAAAACATTTTATTTAATAAATAACTGCCTGTAAGCCAACTATATTTATCATAAAGAGAACTGTGAAAATGCTTGAAAAAACCGTCTCTACGCTTGTAATCTATTGACATGTTTGGACGAGCTCGACCTAACTGTATGACATATTTTTTATTTTCAAAGGACAACTTTGAAAACTGCTTTCCTTCACTTAGCAAGAAATCGGTAAGACAACAATCTATGTGCATCAAAGCGGCCATTATTGTGCCGAGAGAGAATAAACCAAAATTAATTAAAAACTAAAACCTACCAATTAAATCCCTGCGGAGCTACACAATTCACAATACACCTTTAAAACAACAACACACAGCTTATTAAATTTTACTATTTCACTGAATTACTGCTAAAAATACAATAAAACTAATTAATTACGTTAAGTTTATGTGAGTGCAAGCGAATTTCAAAACAAAATAAACTAATTGAGACGGTAATATACCGGCTAAGTAAGACAGAATATCTACAACTCGGCACGGCATCGGTATAAACCGCAATTTCATAGCGAGGCTAGAAAGAGTGATCATTATAAACCTGGCTGAGTTAGAAAGAGAAGGGCGATACAAGCCGGTCAGTGGCAGCATTTCAGGCGGCGAACGGTCGCGATATTTAATGAGTTTCACGAAAGAAATTCCGCACTTATGGCTATTGTCATAAGATAAAAAATTATTTACTTCTTAAATTTGCATTCGAAACGTATGTGAGAGTTTATTACTAATGTGTGCGTGTGTCGTAGTGTATCGATGGATAGGCTCGTAGGCCGCGAAAAGCCGGCATGTTAGGCAATCTTTAGGTACTATTTCTCTATTGCGTGCGCCTATGAGAGACCTACACAGACGTGACAAGAGAACGCTTGTCTGTGTGCGTGTTGTATCGCAGGCGTCCACAACTCGGGATTTTACGAGTTAATTGAAGGAATCTAGAGAGCGGGAGCGATGTGTGAGTGATTGGAACTTGTGCGTATTGTTTCGCGCGCGTGTTTTACTGTCACATGATAAGATTTTATTGATTTTTTTTTGTTTATAAAATGGTTTTGTACCTGCATTATAGTAATGAAACAACACAAATTTGTTTATAGTTAGGTATTTTTTTTATGCTCGCTCGTTTGGTACGGCTGTTGGGAATCGGGTTATACGGACGCTCCGCCACTGAAAGCCACAGTAACCACGGACGACGGAAGTCGCGGGCAACAGCTATATTATTAGGTTGGGGAAAAAGTCTTTTCGCATTATAGTATGTATAAACTTGTAATAAAATCTCTTTGGCTATACTATTTGTATCTGGCTGGTTTTGGTATCATTGAAAGTTTAAATTTTAAAGAACATAATTCCAAATTCAAATTAGGAAAATGTGTGATTTTCATTTGTTTTTCGTAACGCCAAGATGAGTGAATCTAATGAAGAAATTCGATACATTTTAAAATTTTACTACAAAAAAGGTAAAAATGCAACGCAAGCCGCGAAAAAAATTTGCGATGTTTATGGACCTAGTGCAGTGTCTGTGAGAGTAGCACAAATTTGGTTTAAGCGTTTTCAATCCGGAAATTTTGATGTCAAAGATGCTCGTCGCTCTGGTCGCCCTATTACAGATAAAATGGATGCCATTTTTGAAAAAGTGGAGCAAGATCGGCATGTCAGTAGTTACGACGTAGCTGAAGAACTGGGAATTGACCACAAAACAGTTTTGGCGCATTTGAAAAAAACTGGGTACACAAAAAAGCTCGACATTTGGGTACCTCACGAGCTCACTGAAAGAAACCTAATGAACCCTGTACTCATTTGTGATTCTTTATTACGACGTAATGAAACCGAACCATTCTTGAAGAAGCTGATAACTGGTGATGAAAAGTGGATCACGTACGACAAGAACGTGCGAAAAAGGTCGTGGTCAAAGGCCGGTCAGGCTTCACAGACTGTGGCGAAACCCGGGTTAACTCGCAACAAGGTGATGCTGTGTGTGTGGTGGGATTGGAAGGGCATTATTCATTATGAGCGGTTACCACCAGGCAGGACCATCGATTCTGAACTCTACTGCGAACAACTGATGAGATTAAAGAAAGAAGTTGAGAGAAAGCGGCCGGAATTAATCAACAGAAGGGGTGTGGTTTTTCATCATGATAACGCTAGACCTCACACATCTTTAGCCACTCAGCAAAAATTAAGAGAGTTTGGCTGGGAGGTGTTAATGCATCCGCCGTATAGTCCTGACCTTGCACCTTCAGATTTCCACCTGTTTCGGTCTCTTCAGAATTCTTTAGGCAGTGTCAGGTTAACATCACGAGAGGACTGCCAAAACCACTTGTCGCGGTATTTTGACCAGAAGTCCCAAAATTTCTATAGCAATGGGATCATGTCCCTACCTTCAAGATGGCAAAAAGTTATCGAACAAAATGGTACCTACATACTTTAGTTAAATGTAAATGAACTATATTAAAAAGGTTTAAAAATTTTCTTAAAAAATGCGAAGAAACTTTTTCCCCAACCTATTATATGTTAACTAGGATTTATAGACATTTATAAAAATACATGTACACCATCCTTTTAGAATAGTTATTGTTATACATAATATTTTCGTGTTCACGATCCCAGTCCACCGTGACTCGAACTCTGGGTTTGGAGGTAAGAATTTAGATCTAAGCCAAATATAGACAGACAATCAACTTTTTCATCTCTTTTGACCCAATATTTTATGAACTAATGTTTTATATCTCTTTTACACACAAACTTTTAATAATAAGACCGAGGCAAGAAGACAACGAGGCGATGATATATAGTTTTCATTATTATTACACCAGACTCGTGTATAACAATTATCCCTATATATTGTTACCGTATAATTGATGTTGCGAATACGGTTCTATAAATATCAATGAATTGTTGCAAGGTATATTAAAAAACACGCTTTAATTTAGCAAAAAACCGTCAACCGCAAATTGACGTGGTCGGAAAGCTGATGGGCAATTTGCACTTCCAGTAAATGCAATTGTTTATTTATAAATAGGGTCGCTATGAGTCTTGGGTGTTTTAGGAAAAGTTTTTTTCTGTTTAGGAGATTGGGTAATATTTTTGCGTTTATTTAGTTTTCGATTTTGAAGTAATTTTAAGATATGTGTATTAGATATTAATATTTAATTAGAAGCAAAAGATTGATCTATATTATGTAGCCCGATGGTAAGCTAAGATGAGATCAAGGATGGAGCACCTCTGTCTAGAAGATACTATTACGTACCTCTGCTGGCCACAGGTCTTCCTCCTGGAGAAACACATGAGAAGATTGGGCCGTAACACTACCAGGCTGGCCCAATGCCGGTTGGTGGGTAGAAACGGATGCAATAGCAACAGGGACCAACGGCTTACCGTACCTTCCGAAGCACGGAGGAGGTCTAGATCACAAAGTTTTGATCACCCATCCAGTGCCTGATCTGGAGATGTTTGCCTTCACTTCACCACAGAGCTCCAGATACCAATTTACTCTCGATAAAATCGAGACTCTAAGATTAAAATAGTGTGGGAACGCTGATTCAGCAAAGAGTTTCTATGTGTCGTATTATGATGTAATATCTGACAATTTACTGACAGTAAAATGTTATGTGATTGATATGTTATGTTATGTGAATGTTGTGTGAATGTTATGTGTGTGTAGGTAATTGTATATTGATAAAATGAATAAATAAATAATCACTTAACATTTAATAATAGTCTCATTCCAGCAGGTTTCCGAAAAAAATTCACGTCGTTCATCACAACAGTATATCACAAACACATGGCTACCCTACACAAATGATTTGTTATCGCACGCACAGAAATTTAAGTGTGTCGCGTTGATCGATGGCGTAACGACAGAAAAGACTTGTTACCGCTAAAACTCCTTTTAAGGCAAAGCCGGCACTCTTTTGGTAATGGGAGCCACACGGTTTTTATTCTCTTAATTTAACATGACTCGTTTTAAATTACACATATATAAGTATAAACTGTAATTCTACTTCGGAAAATTTACGGTAAACACCATGAGTGGTTTACTACTTATTTATTTATTGACCGTAATAGTACAGTGCCAGTGGTTTGAGCGAGAATTTATATATACAATAAAACATATAATGACTTTTGAATAAGATAAAAAAAAAATTAATTAGTGAGTGAGAAAAGTTTAGCCCTAACTACAACCTTATATCACTAATTATATTTTAACGATATTGAGATATTACTGTGCAGTAAACCACAAGCAATACTATTGACAGGTATTAAACTCGACCGTTCGATTAATCCTTAACTAGGTTCATTAATGTAACCGCAACAGCCTTAATATAACTATATGCCATACTCAGTTTGTCTTTTTTTTGTGCGATTCCCTGGTTATAATGAAATTAAAACTAAGCAAAACTGAGCCAGCAAGGTAAAGCGCTACGCCTGCTTTCTTTGGTGCTGGCCTAGCATCCTTCGCAAATGGACTTATCTACTGCTTACCATCAGGTGGTTTTAAATCATTTGCTAGGCTGATTATAAAAAAAAGTACCAAATATTACGGATTCCAGATTTATGGCGGAATACAATTTGATCATGAAAACTGCAGTATTTAATTTATTTGCTGTCAAAGGCCGTCTAACTTTATTTAAATGCTCAACGTCTGCCTACAACCTGACAAAAATATGATTATATTTTATAATCATACTGGGCTACTGAAACAAGTATTGACCTAGCTTATTAAATCACTATTCGTACCTGAATCGAAAGAATTAAAATTGTACCATTTATGTCATTTAGTCTCAATAAAATAAAATTTTGAGAACAATGCTAGCCACTGGCCCTGTAAAATACATTCTCACTTTGTCGTAAGCGTGAACTGGAGCTGTTTGTCATATCCTTAGAGACAAAGGCCTGGAAGATTAATAAAGTGGGTTCAAAGCCCTCAAGGCTGGAAGCGGACTGATCAAAAAGCAGTACTCTAACTGCACGCCGGCAATCCATAACACTCGAGATATCGTCGTCGTGCTGCGTTTAGACTGTCTGTTGCATTGAGCTCGAATTGCACTGAGTAAATCTTTTTGCTGTATTGATTTACGCTACAAATCACAAGAATTTTCGAAACTTAATACAACCGAATCTTAATAGGAAGTGAAATTATCTTGATAACTGCATACTACATATGATTACGACTATTATCCTCTAAGGGTTAGTCAAAGACTAGGCAAAACCACCGCAAAGCAGTAACATATTCCGCGCTTCACCAAGCAGTGACTGCACTCAGCGTGACAGGTGGAAAGCCCGTCGCCGCTATAAGCTGCTGGAGGCTGTGAAGTTCTAAGTCCATTAGTCGCTTTTTACGACACCCAAGGGAAGAGATGAGTTGGTAGTATTATTTAAATGAGCCACTACCACCAACTGCCAACTGCATACAATTTAGTTAAATTCACAAGAATGTGTTATGATGTGTCAAAAAGAGTTTTATGTGTTTAGGTAATCTTTTTTGTTACATTATCGTGGTATATTAACTCCTAACAACTAGAAAAAGAAGTCGCCCCGCCGACTCGAACCCTGTACTTGAGAAATGACAAGACCTTGAAATCAGCGTGACATGCAAAAGTCACTTGACAACAGACATACATAAATCGCCACAAACCAACATCGTTATTCCTGTCCAGTAAGCAAGTAACTCGAACACACCTCTCCAGTGCATCACTGTACCAAACGCTCCCGCACAATCCACCGATCGCGGTCCATATATCAATTCGCGCATCACGCATTAATGCTTTTATGAAAAATATAGAATGCAACCACAGTAAATACATCGAGTTGGCGAACGCATCAGAGTAGCCAGTGACGTCAATTAGCACACATACTCGTAAAGAGATACAGTATATATGAGTTATGTGTTTGCGTTGGATTACCGAAGCTTTGTGGTAATGTGGGATTGGCTTGGATGTTGTAAATAATATAGCTCGTGCAGGTATTTTACTATTGGCTTTAAATGATTGAGTGAGTAAGAGTAGGATAGAAGCATAGAAGTAATATTATGCTTCAGAAGTTTCATAGACATTAACTAAAAGACTAACACTATAAATTCGCTATGTAAAAGGAAAAGGAGGTCCCGTGTTGGTCCGGGACACAAAAAGAATGTACCAACTGCTTTGCTTGCCTAGCGTGTCGTAAAAGGCTACTAAGGGCGTATTGGGCACTGTGTCTGTGATTGTGTAGGCGATGAGCTAGCCACTTGTTACTACTCTTTCACGATTTTTCATTTGACCAAACCCAATTTTTGTATGGCTAAATGTGGTCTTAAGGAACACAGTGCTCTTTGGACTCTGCCTACCCCTTCGGGGATTACAGGCGTGATTTTATGTATGTATGTAAAAGGTATGGACAGAAATATTTCCCACCAAAACGTATTTAAACGGGATGCTATAGCTTGACCAGGAAAATAAAAAACCTGCTGTGAGCGTGCCAGAATGTTTTTGTAATTGTAAGAATACTAGTTAAAATAAGTCGAAATTCCAAAATAGTATTTTTCCATGTTACTTTTTATAATGTTTACAAAATTGATTGTTAAAATGACTGTGCTATTATAAGAAATTAGTTCAATCAATTATCCGCAACATGATCAGTTGATCAGGCTATAAATAGTTTCTTATTTGATTCACATATCTGAAAATGGAAACTGAATTTTGTTGCGTTTTACATACAGCAGCATTGGTATTAATTTTGAATCCATACAAATTACACATCTTTCGTACGCCTGGCAGTTACCCTAGTGCAAGTTAACATTTAAAAAAACTTTATATACTCTCACATCGAAAAATTTAAAATATAAAACTCAAAACGACAGTACTCGTATATCGTAATGAAGTTAAAAATATTAATTATAACACTATTTCTCTAACAAAATAATGTTATAATAAAATTTTGATTACAGGCCATGATTTAATTTTTTATCTGTGGCTGCGCGCCCTTTGGCCCATGCGCAGCGCGGAGATACCGGGAATTTTGGCGCCATAATAAGTTTCCTTGCAATTCGTTGTTGTGTTTCGCTGGATAATTATTATTGTTTATTAAAATGTCTGATAGTGAAAGTGAAGAAAATTTTAACACCGTCCGACATTTTAGAGACTGCGGCAGCAGTCAGTCTTAATCTACTACCAGTAAAGTCAAGAAAATTATACGATAAATGTTATCAAGACTTTTTAGCGTGGAAAATAAATAAAAACGCTACTTCGTTCTCTATTTTCTGAGATTAATTATTAATTAATTTTCTTGACTTTACTCTATTGGCATATTTTCAAGAATTGTCGGAAAAATTTAAATGTTCATCGCTTTGGTCTAAGTATTCAATGCTAAAGAGTACATTAATTGTAATATACAAAATGTTAACACTTACAATAACCAATAAATAAACTGTATCAATCTTTTATTTAATATATTCAATGTATGAGATTAGATAAACTAGTGTATGAAACTGCACATAATTAGAATTTATACACTTGTGTGATGTTTTTAAAAAAACAACCGAAGCGAGTTTTTTAAAAACATCACACGAGTGTATAATACCCCTCATTATGTAGCAGTTTCATAAACTACTATTTTAGATGCGTTAAGAAGTCCAATTTGTATAGGAAACGGACTTCAGCCACTTTCCGCTACGGGCACTTAATTTGTATTTTAAGCTTCATAATAAATGTCTTCATAATAACACCGGTATTCGCAAACTATAGATGCTTCTTTTGTCTCGTTTTGTGCCCGTTGACTAATTATCCAACACATTTGCTGACAGTACGGATAATAATTTTGCAAGAAGTAGTCTAGCGGAAAATGTCCGGATTCTGGAACATTGCTGTGATTTTTGCATGTCTTCTTCTGCCATCCAATCCTTTATAACCACAATTTTATCTTTGAATATCATTTGTAAATCTGAAGCAAAATAGATTTAGAAATTATTATATTTATTTTTATTACGTAAGTCATCATCATCTATGCAAAAAACATAACTTATTAATCAAGAAATAAAATCTACCTAAAATATGCAAAAAAGAGTGTAGTTTAGAACCTTATGGTGATTTTTAAAAACTTTTATTGTTATTGTAGATTTTTAAACTTTACCAATAACATATTAACCATTAAAAAACCATCAAAACACCGATGAAATGATATTGCTTTGTGCTAATTTTCTCTTTGCCTTGTATGAGATACCTAGATGTTTGTCATTTTAATAATATTTACTAAAAACAAACGTGACTTATGAGTTTTATCAAGGGACACTGGCAAAAATTACTCAAATTAAAAAAATAAGCTGCATTAAAATTCTGGCTTCTTGTAGTTATTTTTAATATTGCAACGTTTTTGTATGACAAGATTAATGTCTCAAAAACAGTGCTTTGTTTTATTTTCGGCTGCTTTGCGTAAAAAATGTATTATACCTACATACCGTCTCTTTTATTTAATACTTTGCAGTCTTTTTATATATAGAGCAAGAATCATTGGATGAGCACCTCTTTGAATTATTATTTACACTTATTTCCTGTGATGTATTTTTTAATTTTAGTATAGGTACATTTCGCTCCGAACAAAGAACACGTAAACGAAATACATTTAAATTATTCGCCACAAACCCCCATTATGGAAAAACAAAAAATATTTTTTTATTTCATATTGGAGGCCAATCTCATTCAGTTCCCAAATTGAACGTCCAGATTTACTATCTCGCCACATATAGATAGCATTTTTAATTATTTGATCACGCACCTTGATAAATGTTTTCCAATTGGCTTAACATTGTTCTCCGTAATTAGTTTACATTCGTACAAACTGGTCTTGAGTGTAATAAGTAGTTTTATATTTGCAAAATACTGTTTCAAAATAAACAATGAAACAAGAGCAAGCTATCAAGCTAATAGCAGCAGTGTCTGGTTGGGATCAACCTGATGTTAAAAGGTTTTTTTTCGAGCCTCTGAAGGAGGACTCTTTACCTTCCCAAGCGGCGTCGTCTTCAGCCTATATACGTCCCACTGCTTGGCACAGGCCTTCCTCATGCAAACAAACTCATAGGAGAATCACCGTAACACCCAATACGGGTTGGTTGGTTAAATGGTACATTCACCTAATATACATGCTATATGAAAGTTAAATGGTTACATTTCCTTGGCGACTGTCCAGTGTAATTTATTAACAATATACTCACGTATTCCTTACAATATGGGTTCCTTCAAAAGAGGCGTGAAATAGTAGATTATTAACAAAGGGTATAAAGCAGTGTCTTCTGTCGCAGGTGACGATTTAAATCGCGAGCGTAACGAAGGACTCGAGGTTTACTCCCGAGCGTAGCGAAGGTGTTTAAAACTTAAATCACGAGTGAAGCGAGGGATTTAAGACGAGTCCTGAGTGTAGCGAGGGATTTAAGTTCACCCAAGACTAAGACAGCTTTATCACCGAGGAAAATACTCTACTTTTCGTACCATTTGCGAAAAAATTAACACAATAATAATATGAGATAAGCATTTATTAAAAATAATGACAATTAAAAGTAAAAGTTAACATTCGAAACAATGGTCCAATTATTGATAGAGAGAGTTACATTTTTGTTTTTGTTTGGTACATTTATTGTTGATGAGTTGATTTGAGTATTTCTCTGTTTACGGCCTTGTCGGTTTTCGTAATTTTATTTAATAATCATAACTGCACAATGAATGCGTATTCCTTTTTAAAAAAGATGCTTTATATACAAACTCAATGGTGTGAACACGGATGTAGTTCAGTATAAATTTCGGTAAGTATTCCAAATTTAAATTACATTCTCCCCTTAGATATTGAATGAAATTCAGTACAATTTTCTTTCTCTGTTTTTAACAGATTAAAAATTACTATTGTTATATTCGCTTTTTGTGGCATAGAATGTCACTTTTTCAAACAAGTGGTACGAAAAAGCATTTTTTGGGCCGGCAAGGTGAGGGTGGCTAGGGCAGTATGTAAGTATGCTGCTCTATATATTCACATATGGACTCCTCTTCTGCTTATCATCAGGTAGTGTGGAGTCATTTGTTGAGCTTTTTATAAAAAAAAAAATTTATAGCAATTACTTGCACAGCTAAACACGTAACATAGATACCATTCGAGGCAGCTGTTACTGCAGTTGGTAAGCCGCATGACTATTGAATCAAAATAATGATAACATTACAATATAAGCTGCATTGAACCAATATTACCAATAAACATAATAAAATAGACAAACATGTTTCATTTGTTCAAGTGCAATAAAGAGTATTGTAAAATTCATTTTCTAACACACGTATTTGGTATTCAGTGATTTTTTTGTCTCGTTTCTATATTAGGAAATATAGTTAAGAATTGTGGGCCTTATCTCCATAATAAATAGATGCTATTGTCACTTGTTATCACAGCGTACTGAATCTAAAAGAGAGGGTAGGCGCCAAACATGACACTATATCGCAGATGCTAAATAACTCTGAATTCGCTTCGCTGAGCACTTTGTTCTATCATCGACATTGGTATAAGGAATTTAGCATTGTAATACTTTGTCATAGGCTTTATTTTCATTCTACTAGCAATGAAGACTGTGTTTGCCAAGAACTTTGGCGTATAAAACATTTTACTTCAGTTTGATTTCGATATGAAATGTGGTTGTATTTTCTACTCTATTACATCGAAGTTGCTATTTTATTCTAGTTTACATAGTGAATCATATTGCGGAACTTTAGATGTGTCTTTTCTGGAGCTCAAAACATATTATTTTAGGATAGTCACTTTTACAATGTAATGCAACGAAAGCGCTTATTATTTAAGCTAAGGTTTTTTGTTTTACGACTTTGAAAATAATACTCCTTTACTTGATTCAGCACGTGGGGTGATTTGCCTACCATTTATTCATTTAAATATTTGCCAAATATCTGTAAAGAAAAAGTTATTTATGTAAGTTTGATTCATTCAGTGATTTAAAATATACTTATTGCGTTTCTCATTGCAAATAAAGAAACAACAGTTTCATTTTATTATTTCTTACATTATTAATTAGAGTCTGAATGTTTTAATAGGTGCTTTTCGACTGTTGTTTGTAGTGAGATTATTCCCCTAACAATGTAAATAGTCCATATAGCTTATCTGTCAAAATGCACCTATTAATTTATTCAGACTGTAATTAAAATATAAGTCACAAAATGAAGTGGTAATAAAGGGTTATTGTATATTCGCCACAAAGTAAATTCGTCACATGCATTAAAAATATATGTTGATTTGTCATAGGTAGGTAAGGGTTACTGTAAAGTTGTCATAATTTCTCATTTTACATACTTTTTGCGTATTGTAGCGATAGCAAGCAAACTTATAGATTTTGAGCGCTAGAAATGAAAGAAAAATTAATAAATGAGAAATCCCTATTTTCTTTCTTATTACTACCAATCTTTGTTGAACGAACTTCATGTGAAACTGTGAAATTTATTTCTGCCCTCAACTTTTAGCGGTGTCTCCATAACGGAACCGCGTGCCCGTGACACGGTGTAGGGTATCAACAATGTGTGAAATGGCGTGGAAGTATCGGGACTCGCTGCGTTTCGTTCCTCCTCAGTGACCACGCTCATTATCTGCCAGTCGCAACGATCTTGGCTTAGTTGCTTTATTTAGTGAGCTTGACTTGGGAGTGTTTTAAAGATATTGAGAAGAAAAATCGGGAAAGCTTCTCATCATTTACTTTATATATAATTTTAAAACTAGATATATAATTAAGTAGGTATGACGTTGTATAAAAGTACTTGAAATTTATAATTTGTTTTGCGTTATCTTAATAAGCAAAAGATAAAAAAAATTAAAAAAATGCAAATTCCCAAATAATTAGGCCTAGGACCAAAATTAAAATGTAATTTAACATTATATGGTTTCAGGTAATTACTAAACGCCTCTTTCCTCGAAGGAGTAGGCAGAGGTGTTGATAACTAGAATATTTTGGTGTTTATTTATACTTGTTTACGGATATGCGGGATACATGATAATGATAATTAGTAATAAAAAAATCCACCCGTATTCAAATTATTCCCACAACAAGACTGCATTTAATAAATACCATTAATTGAAATTTACTCGCCAGAATTAATAATGGCGGACACAATTATTTGAATATGAAACATTTTAATACGAGTATCAGTAGACTCATTTCACACGCGATTATTAGGGATTGCTTATTTTATTAAACATGATAGCTTTTATTGCATTTTGTGAGCAAATGCCAAATAGAAAAAAAATAGACAAAATAAATTATAGTGAAGTGCAATAAATTATTCCACGCGCTTCCGATGCGCGTTATATCCGGTGGGGTGGCACCCTACAATATCTGCGCCATCTTTATTTGATTTTTGAATAGACATTGTCTTTTGTTATAGAGATTTGATGGTAATGTCATATTGGATATGTAATGTCCAGCGAGTGGCGAAAATAAACATGGTTACCATTATTGTTATTACTTTTTGACTTTGCGAGCCTGATGATTGAATTGCGATTTCATTATCATCAGCCTACCGTCCACTGCTGGACATATGCCTCCTCTAATGACTCAACCGCTCTCGATTTTCGGCCGATCTCATCCATTCAGCCTACGAATATCATCATCCCATCTTGTCACAGGGCGTCTCACACTATTTGAGATTTATATATAGGTATTTACTTTTAAATAAATTATATCATCAGCTCAGATAAGTCCAAAGCTAGACATAGGCTTCCACTAATGTGCGACATTTAACCCTGTCTTCGACTTGTTAAAAACATCATGTTAGGTTAGTTATTATTATACAAGGAATGAAAAAGTTTGATCGTTGATATTAATAATGCGGTGTAGTATATTCATATATTTATTTTTCAAACGGTCAAGTGAACCACGCCAACATAATGGTTTAAAAACACAACAACTTTTATTAAATTAATGTTGTTTTTTAACGCCGCGAGTGCACTCGCTCCCACGTTATTTAACATTATGGACAGCCTACTGACCATTTTATCTTGAAACTCTTCACCCTTTCTGTGTTCCGTTTTTCTTTACATTAAATGCAAGAGAGAGTTTTTTAAAGGTCTCCGTTCGCTGGTTTCGAGTGTGCACATAATATAAATTACGCGGGTGTTGATTAAATTAAACAGTAGGATTTATGTTTGGAAACAATTTAGCAATGATACGAAATTGCTCGTGTATAGGGGCCGTGATGTCGGGAGATGGGAACCGTTTTATTTATGATGTTTATTGTGATATGACTGGTATTCGTTAAAGCGTCATTAGAGAATTTAAAAAAATACACGATGTAATTAAATAGAGTCGTAAATCATTGACATAGATTAGAATATAATTTATTATAGTAAAGCGTCTACAATTGGAAAAATGAATTATTGTTAAAAAATATCTCCTCTTTATTGCAACATTAAAATATGGAGATGGCTTGTGAAATAACATAGCATGTTATGTAATTAATCTAACCTACTGATTTTCTCATACCAAACAATTTCCCTTTTCATACCCGTACCTCCATCTAGCCTTAGTCGCCGGAACTAAGTTGCTCGGAAGGCTTTCGCGCTACTCGCACTTTCAAGCGCCATTTTGAGCCTTTCATGCTTCCAGTGTTAATTCTAAAATTTTATTAGTTGACTGTGCAATTTTCAGCTTTTATAAAACATGTGTAAGAAAATATAATAAGGATAAAATTATTGTATTGGAAATACCTATATTACCTAAGTATAACTGTACTATTTTTAAGTCTTGCACATAGGTACATAACTAAATCTGATTCTATAATAAATATTTCTTTTTAAATTCTTAAAGCTCGACGAGCACTGTTTTTAATAATAGAACGCCTTTCTTTATAAAGAAAAAACCTGCCTTTGTCTCGTTGTTTCTATTGAAATCCCTTGCTTACAATTGTAAGCTTAAACGTCTTTGAATAAAGTTTGATAATGAGATTGAACGTTAAAATAGAGGATTTTGTAAATATTTAGAAAATTTTTTCATATTTTATTTCAAGGAAACGTTGAATATGGTTCACTATTTACGTCTCAGGTACTAACTACTAGCGCTCTCTGTTGCCGCGATAGGTAACTAAATGTAGGCTTTAGTATGGTTAGTGAAAAGAATATTTTGAAGTTTTAAATATTAACGTGTTATAATAATTAAATATCAAACTAAATACCTACCTCTTAATTTAAAAGTTGATTTAACAAACCCTTTTTTCTGAACCAAAATACATGTTAGGTACAAAAATGTTCTAAGATTTTTCATCCAGGTATACCTTCTGCTCTTTTCGTGATTTTAGAACATTTATTTATTCGTTTCGTTAGATTAAAATATTCACTATTAAGACTTTTGAATTTAAAGAATATCTATCCGCAGTCTTACGTCGCACTGCTGAGCACAGGCCTTTCTCATGGAGTAACATATGAGGAGTACGGGCCGTAACACCACCACGCTGCGCTGGCCCAATGCGAGTTGGTTATAGAATATATTTATAGAATAAACATAAAACATTTTTTACTTTTTCATCCTTAATTTATTGTGAAATTGTGTTGTTAATGTGAAGCTATTAATTTTAGTATGAGCATCATATTCAGAATTCGTCCACATAAGCTTTCTAAAAAGATGCATTCTAACAATATATCTTCAACCCTATTTCCTTGGTTATTAATACGATAATAACATACCACATAGCCTTTAACTGCTGAATATACCACGAGTCCCTTGGCCTAAGTGAGTGGTTGCCGATAAGGCCGGGTTAGGCCGGCGACAGGCCCCCGATAAGTCGCGATTTAATACGTTAAAAGGTGCCCTAATAGCGTCATTCCCATTCGCTATGGCCGGCATTATGCGAGTCACTCCTGTGGATTCTATTGACCCTGGATGAAAAAGTGGGAAGTTGGACAACCGAAATGAGAGAGTTTGGAGACCTCAGAGGTGAATGAATGCAAAGGACATATTAAAAAGCAGACGCTGCATGTAAGGCAATGTAAGAAAACAGCAATTAAAACCTATAGGTTTTATAGAATGACGTACGTGGTCTAAATTTAAGATTTTTAGGTAATAAAAACAAGTAATAAAAACAGACGTAATACTAAAATATAATAATTAAAATAAATAATTTACGTCCAGCACGAAATTTTCCTCACAAAATTTCAACATAGTTACATCAGATCCTTTTTTCCAAAAGAGAGAGAGAGAGAGAGATTTTCTTTTTTTCTCTCAAAAATATACGGCGTGTCCCAAATATTACAATAATTCTAGAATATTCTATAGGCTCTTCATTTAGAACTGAATAGGCACTTCATAGGAAAGTATAATGTAATATACCTGTAAGACAATAAGTACGATGAGTATTAGATGTGTATAGTTATTGTTGTGAAAATGTATCATTTTACATAGAAGTGTACCAAAATATGAACAAGGTACTTATAGCACCAATTATGTATTTATATGACAAATAGGTAACATTCTAAAGAAATAAGAGTCTCCTCTGATTTGAACATATAATTTGATAAATTAACTGAGAAATGATTCTATTCTAATTTGGTTCCTTTTTAATTTTCTGTGAATGATTTTAGGGCCGATTCTGTTGCCACAAACTAGACTTAACTTATTGTGTATCTATCCTTCTCTTCTCGATATAGTTAGAGAAGGGCTACACAAATTAATTTAGTTTCGTTTGGGCCTACGGTAGTGGCTATTGAAACATGGTAAAACCAGCAGTTAATATTGTATAATAAATATTTCAGTGTTTATTCCTGAAAGGTTATATTATACATTACCGTAATTCGGGTATAAATCGTAAAACGAGTCATTACTTCACACCCAATGAGACATTCACGATTATGTACGTACACTTCAAAAGGTGTTGTTAATTAACATGTTTATTTGTGTTTCTTATGCAAATATTTTGATTAAGATCAATTTCGGTAAAGAACGGTAAACCTTAAACGTACATTGGCAAAATGTACTTACGAATATTAAACATTACGCTACTATTATTATTAAACAAAAAAAATATTAAACATTTGGTTTGAGAGTCATCATCATCAGGCATTCAGTCATTGGTCAGTCATTTGGGCATCAGGTAACGTAACGACAACGACACGACAACAGCCTATATACGTCCCACTGCTGGGACAGGCCTTCCTCGTGGAGAAACATGAGGAGTAAGGGCCGTAACACCACCACGCTGGCCCAATGCGGGTTGGTGGGTAGAAACGGTCACAAATGCGACCGGGACCAACGGCTTAACGTGCCTTCCGAAGCATGGAGGAGCTCGAGATCACAAAGTCTTGATCACCCATCCACGGCGTGACCATGGCGAAGGTAGCTTTGTTTTCGACCGAAGCCAAAGTGCACTGACCACTACGCCACCGAGCTCCTCCTCCGAGGTAACGTAAATAAAACAAATATTACTGCAATTATTATTATAATAATAAAGTGTTTTTATGACGAAGTAGGGAACTAGTTATTGCTATACATAAGTATCTATAACCGTGGGTATTGAAACCTCTGCATAAACTTTTGCGGATAGAGCCTTGTTGATATGAGTATGTGTTGCTTAGTTCTTGATTACTTCCATGGGATTATCGATTAGACTTTCAAATGTTTTTTTATTGTTTAATACTTTATGGTTAAACAAACTTACCTGTGATGTTTGACCATAATTATACGAGGTGTTACATCCGAAGAGATTCAGTAATTCACTATGTAGTTCACTTCTCAATGTACTAGGTATCGCACAGTATTTAAAAGCTAAAAAAAAAAAATGTAAATTTATTAAAATATTCCCTATGTACCCTCTCTTGGCTGTACGTCTGTGTTCTCTGTGCCCGAGCCGTACTGAAGTCATTCTTTTTAGAGTAAGCTTTCAACTTATTTCGCAAGTAATACTCGTTGTTAGCGTGGGAGTTTTATAAAACTATGGGTTGGGAGGGTACTGAATCTCTTCGGATGTAACACCTCGTATAATTATGGTCAAACATCACAGGTAAGTTTGTTTAACCATAAATTATACTTCGGTGTTACATCCTTCGGATTCAGTAATTCACTATGTAGATGTTTAGCGCACATGCGAAATAGGTTGATGTTAAATAACACAAAAGCTTTAGTTGTGTGATTAAGTATAATAACCATATTTATGGTATTACAAAAAAAATTTCAAAACAAAAAAGTACTTAATTTTAACTGATCAAAGTTTCTGCAAATACGTTGTCTTCGTTCTCCATTACTGGTCTATTATAAAACTTTGCAAATACTAACGAGTTTCCAGACCAGCCCGCTGTTTTTTTAATAAGAGCTACGGACAGGCCTTTGCTGAGTACAGCCGAAGTTGAAGCGTGGCGTGTACTATGCGCAGAGAAGATAGTGATGTCGACGCCACTTTCAGCTAGCACAGACTTAATCCAGCGACCGATGGATGATGAGGTAGCATTATGTATAGGTTTCCTGGTGGTCAAAATTAACCTCTCTGTGTTCGGTAGATGCCTATACTTATTAGTCATTTGGAGATACGAAATCAACGTTTTTGCAGGACATATTTCTTCTTTATGAGGGAAAAAAAGGAAGTGTGAGCTGTGGCATTGATTTTCCAGGAGTGGAAGTTTTTAATAAATCATTAACAATTATCTGAATGTTTGTTTGATTGGTTACAATATTTGACAAGCGAAGTAGGGAGAGCGTCTGCACACGTTGTGCAGTCGACAACGCGAGAAGAGCCACTAATTTTCGAGTAAGTTTGTTTAATGACAGCGAATCGTTAGGATGCCATTGCGCGACATAGTCCAGAACTAAATTCGGGTTCCACGTAGATTGATATCGCGGTAAGCTAGGTTTGGTTTTAAAGACTCCTTTTAGGAATCTAGCTATCCTGTCATCGTCTCTGAATTCCTTGCCCAATATTAAACCAAGCGCTGAACGGTACATATTTAGGGATGAATAACTAATATCCGTTTTTAATTCTAATGTAAAGAAAGATAAGATTTGAGGAATGTTATTATCGTAAAAATCAACGCCATGTTTTTGACAGTAATTCCACCACTTTTTGTATGCACAATTATATTGTTTTAATGAATTTACTGAAAGGGATGAAATTAATACGTCTATAGTGTCATTTGTCAGTGATTGTTTTGCAAACGCATTCCTGATAATTTGGATGATACCAGGGTAAGTTGATTCCATAGAGGATGCTGATTCCTGAAAGGAGAAATAAGCAAATCAGGATCAGGGTTAAGATAAACAGGTTCTTCTACTGAAAGCTTTATAAAAATGTGGTACTACCATAATTCCGGTGGCTTTATCATTTATAATTTTTCGAGGACTTTTTAGTATTAATGAAAATGGTGGGAAGGCATAGAAAAATAATGGACCCCAGTCAACAGTAAAGGCGTCAATATTAAAAGCATCAGGATCCCGCTTCCATGAAATGAACTTTTTACACTTAGAGTTAAGTCTTGTGGCAAATAAATCCACATCGGGACAACCAAACGTTTTACAAATTTTCTTAAAAGCAGAATATGACAAACTCCACTCTGTGTCGATGTTAAGCCGCCGTAATTCGACGTCAGCGTCTGTATTTTCTTTCGAGCGTATGTATGATGCAAATATATAAATATTTCTTTCTTCACACCACTGCCATATTTCTCGGGTGATACTATTTAAATGAGTATATTGTACTCCTCCATATCTATTGATATACGATATGGCAGTGGTGTTATCAATTCGAAGTAAAATTTGTACGTTATTCATTGAGTTAGCAAAGCATTTGAGACCATAGAATGCCGCGAGAAGTTCTAAGCTGTTTATATGTTTCTGGGTTTCTTTCGAATTCCAAAAACCGCTTGTATTTCTTGGTTGCAAATAGCTCCCCAGCCCGTAAGTGAGGCATCAGAAAAAATTTCTAAAGCATATTTATTGTCACGTATTGGATTTTTTGAACTGTTAATGTTTTGTATCCACCACAAGAAATTTTTTAAGAGAGTCCTGTAATTTCATATGACTATCATAGTTTTCCTGTGAATTCTGAAGAGCTGAATATTTCTCCCGTTCTAGCGATTTAGTGTATAGGCACCCATATGAAATGGCAGGACAAGTAGAACATAAAAGACCTAAAAGCTTAGCGAAATTTCGTATTAGAATACGTTTTTTGTGATATACGTCAATAATAGCCTGATATATTTTAAACGCTTCTTTTCTGGTAAACGTAAGCACATATTCTTTGAATCTATTTCAAAACCTAGATAGGTCTGAACTTGATTAGGTATTAGATTACTTTTAATTGTATTTACTATCAATCCTAAGTTCTTTAAATTAAGTAAGAATCGAAAAGTGCCATCCGGTTTTTGTGTCAAAAATATTTTAGATAAATATTGACCAGATTCATCAGTACAGTCTTTGATAGCACCTAATTGTAATAACTTTTTGATTTTCTTACATAAAATATTTAATTCAGAATGATTGAAATTGCTGTTTGTAGATATTGCATTTTTGCAATAATATGCTGAATAATTGCAGGGGATCTCATATCCTTTAACGTAGTTTAAAATGGTAGGGTCTACAGTTATAGTTTGCCACTTATCTAAAGAATAAGCCAGTCTACCCGCGTATGGAATTACCTGATTCTTTGTTAATTCTTGCGGGTCTTGGTGAGAGCTGCATTTTGCATTTGCATTTTATCTGCAGTCCAGATCTCTCAGCTGTCTTGGAGGCTCTGATTTTTTCCCCTAAGTTAGCACCAAAAAGATATTCGTCCCTCTTTACTCCAGTAATCATCCTCAGAAACTTTTTATCTAGAGCTGAAGTCACTAGTTTACGTCTACGATTAGTTTCCTCATAGTGCAGATCTAGAAAAATTTTACTTACTTCTGATATTTTTGTCAAAAGTTGAATTTTATCTGTATTGCCATCAATGACATTCACAGCCAAGTCTGTAAGTCCAGATATCCCAAGTCCCAATAGGTTTTGATATTTCTCCAATTGTTTGTCTCGAATTCTAGCTGCATCACTTAAAACAGGAACAACTTCTGGGTTTAATAGTGGTGCCTTTGCAAGCCGAAAATTTTCTGGTACTAAGACCTTTTGTGGAATTTCTTGCTTTTGTTCCTTTAATAAACCGTCAGTGAGAATTCGCCCCCAACGTTTAGCGATCTCTTCTGGGATTTTAGGCCCAAATTTTTCATCCTCATATTTTGGGTCTCCTAACGCCTCTAGAATATCTGTTGGAAGTCCAGGTGCTTCTATAGAGGATCCAGGAATAGAGTCTGGTAGTGTACTATTAGCCTTGTGATCCATAACTGGTGTTATTAAAGTGGACTCGTTACTAGGTCCAGACATTGGAGATATTATAGATCTGATACGTGGACTCGGTTCGGATTCACATGAATCGGAAATCGGGATTTCGTGCTCACTAGCGGGCGCATAATACCGCTTAGATTCACTGTCGTCACCTGAAAAAATCAGATGAAATTTGTTTAAAGTCGTTGGTCGTACGCACGTTACGACGCTGGACTCACTGTCGTGTGCGGTTTGTCCGACACGGTATGTTTAATTTAAAGTCGCTGATCGTATGCACGATACGACGCTGGACTACTGTGTGCTAGACACGAAACATTATTCGTCACTGGTTATACGCACGTTATAACGCTGGACAAATTGATGTAGTATTTATGACACAAAAACTATATTTATTTAAACTAATAATAGATATTTGGTATTATTAAACGAACGCAGGGTACGCCCAAATTGTTTGAAAAAAGGTATTTTATCGTGCTTTTATGTAGGATGCAAATGGTAGGTAAAGATATGCTAATGACGATAAAGATTTTTTATTCCCAAGGAAAAATGTATTATTATTTTTAATTTGTAACATTCAATTTGTGTTTTCATGCATCTTTTTTATAAAAAGTACTATCGATGATATGTATAGGTAAGTTCAGTGAGACAAAAAAATGGCTTCAGTACGGCTCGGGCACAGAGAACACAGACGTACAGCCAAGAGAGGGTACATAGGGAATATTTTAATAAATTTACATTTTTTTTTTTAGCTTTTAAATACTGTGCGATACCTAGTACATTGAGAAGTGAACTACATAGTGAATTACTGAATCCGAAGGATGTAACACCGAAGTATAATTGTACTTAAACATAATATTCTTCTCACATTTGCCTTGGATGGTTTTTGTAGGTAAATATACTGTTCTAGTGCTCACGGTAAATGAGTTTAAATCTCCTTCTGTCCCATCTTAAATATGGCTGGCACAATATAGCATGTGTGTGCAGTGTGTGCTAATTTTAGTTAATTCTCGAATAATACTTAATAACACGTTACATCAGAATCAACATTAAGTGGGCTGTTATGCCCCTGCGCAGTTATAACACTACATAACCGTTAAATTATTCACTCTAGTTCCATTATAATCACCTCTACCCACTTTTAGTGCTAAACAAACACAATCTCATTAAAAAACGTATGTATAAATAAAGCCTTATTCTCATAAGATGGAAAATAAGTGCGTCGTGTGTATTCGCCCTCGTTAGTGCGACGACAGCGTATTTTAATTAGCTATACACGAAAATGCTTTGAAAGTGCGCTTCTCTGTATGCACGCAAACATTAGGAGCCAAATTATAATAGCAATATCACATTCGTGTGTTCGCCGCTTTAGTTTGTTCGCATTTATTAATGCGGGCCCCTAATTTGAAATTAAAAGTTAAAAAGCAAGCCCGTGTATTCGCAGTGCTAAGTGAAGTTTGGCTTTTACAGTGCAATGGGAACAAAAGAGTTTCATTTGTGGTTTTTTAGTTTTTCTTATTTCCGGAATGGTGTTCTAAAAATACAGAATATCTACTTTTTTCGTTTCAGTTTGATCTGAAGAACATGATACTACATGTTGGACGTCTTAGTATAATGAACAAACAAACAGAAAAAGTTTTATTGATACAATGTAGTTTCTTTTTACTCTGTATCGTGACAAATGGTACTTTCCAATAATACTGCTGATAATAAGAGTTCTTTTATTTAACAGTTTATTTTACACAGAATATATATCTTTTTATACCTTTGAAGAAGCAATAATCACTGTTAACGATCCTGACATAGGTATTTAATTGGGTTACGTCACAAAGAAAGTCAACAGCCCTTGCAACTTAAAATATCAACAAAAAGTTTTCATCGCAAGCCTAATAATAAACGATTCAAGATTTCGCTGCTCAACAGCTCTAATTAGAGGCAAAACCATAATAAAAGATAACTCTGATCGCACACCGCACGCATTCATAACGAAAAGTTTCGCGATTAAAATTCCTCTGACGACTGAAAACCATCCTTTAATAAATACAAGGCCCTGTAATTTCCATGGGAAAGATTTAGGCCGCATAAATTTTGCACACTGAAAAGAAACTCCGCGAAAGAGGAGCTTGTACATTTTTACGACGACGAATCTCATTCGCCCCTCTGAAACGGCGAGTTGTCTCTCTTTTAAATTAAATTTTCACTCCTAATTTGAAAGTATAATGTCATTTCACTAGAAATCCGTTATTAAAACTTTTAAATCATTCCGTTTGCGCACTTCAAGGGTGGCTCACTCGTGATTTTTTAATCAAAATTGGATCATTTCTAGTGATTTTTTACGAGCGTCCCATTCCGTACACATCAAATCGTCATTAGCCACTTGCGTATCCGATATTGCTTTACTTTGCGAACTGCTGCGATTTTATGGAATATTTAATTTGGGGTGCTTCGTCTTGGGGCACTTTTTATGTGCGTAGTTGCCTAATAGCGATTCTTATATTTTGCATTTTAAATTGCAAAAGTATTTAATTCTATTTTCTCGATGGTTGGAGGGAAGTGATTTTGGTGTTTAATTTATTGAGCAAAAATGACACGTATTTTTAACATAACGACATCTGCTTACATACTAATCATCAAAATCTTTGTGTCCCATTCTCAACCATTTTTCTTTCAAATTAAAATCTGTGCAAACTAACACAGAAACAAAAGAATACTCTAAAGGGGTTCGACGTTGTAAATCTTGTCGTCAAACCGTCAATAAAATTGTCTGGTGTCCTTGACACACAGACAGCAGACGGAACTTTTATAGTCCATAAACATTTTACTAGCTCGACCTTGTAGGGTCTGCAAGGGGTCGTTGCACCCAACAATGTTCACCGTTATGACGGGAGATGTAATGAACATTTACTGGTAAGCGTAGAAGCGGGCTTAAAAAGTAAAAAGGTTACAGAATAAAATGATTGATGCAGTAGGTTATAAGGTTTATGATTTCAATTGCCTTGGAACTAACGTAACTTTTAAACTTATTTAACAAGACATTCCAAGCTTAGGTAATTGAAGTATTTTCGGTGATAGTTATATATGTATACCAATTAATACTATAAATATTTTTGTTAATAAACAGAACCGGTCTATGTAAGTAAAAGTGTCATTAGAATACAATTTTAAAACAACAAAATAACTCTTCTAACCAGGTCGCTCTTCCGCAACTCGTGATCAATAGTGCTTTTATTCTAAATTGCGTTCATAAAATAAGCAGAAAATACATCTTTTTACCTGTTCCATCATAAAACCGTTGCATAATCATAAAACTATTTCCGAGAAATTTGCGAGAATTGCGTCAAAATAACAGTCTGTACTGAGACAAGGGCTCTTTCTTCTATGAAGGGGTTGTTTCTCATTCTTTGCGATGAAAGGGTTCGAGGATCTATCTTTTGTCACCCTTTCTTTGTTTATTGTTGTCCAACTGAAAGATTGCACAAAGTGCCGTATTGTGTTCTAAACAATGCCGTTTCAATTGTTCTTGACGGGCATTTGAAATGGCTGTTTTTATCTTTTTTTAAGTTTTATGAATTCGTAAAAAACTTCCGTGTAACTAGCCAGTCTCAAACGCGCGGCGGCCAGTACAACCTGGCATTAAAAACTTAAACCGAGTTCCAGAATAAATTCAAATCGAGAAACAGGTGCGTATAACATTATTCTTTTTAAAAAACGAATTACGACTGACACATCTAAATTTAAAAATCCAATCTTACCGTGGTATCTTTTCCTTCGAGTGCTTATCCGAGAGGACGTAAATCGCCGCGACCCGTATAACTCTCTTCGGCCATTAAAAAGATAACTTAATATAGGCATAATAATAAACAACGGCGGTCGGATCACGGTAGATTCATAATTTTATTTATTCACGAAACCGTAAATATCAGTAGGAATAATTCCGAAGGTTCTTTGCGGGATTAAGGGGCCGCAGCGAGGCTGAGAAAATTATATTCGGCTATAACAGTTATCATGCATCACCTGGGAGCTTAATGCCGTTCTCGCAATCTCGAGGGCGGCGCGGAGATGGCGCAAATTACTTTTTCAAAGTATTTACATGTAAATAGAGTTGGCGTTTCGAACTCATTTCCTACGTCTAGGACGTATTTGGGCTGTTATGGTGTCGTGGGTGTGCTTAGCGGAGATTTTAAGTGTTGGGTGTAGGTAGTATTCTGCGATAACAAAGAATACATCGGCTTTTCCTTTGATTTGTACATAGGTACTCAACATAACTTATTGGAGGTAAATAACGTTGTTATATAATATAATTTAGATATTTATCAAGAACGTACATGTTTAAATTGTATAATATAAAAATATTAAATAAAAATCATTACATACTTATATTCACATACGTATGAATACTTTTATCAAGCATGTAGGACCTTTTAACAATTACATTTAAACCAAATAAATGAAATGAATCTCTATAACCGTTACAAACAAAGTTATTGCAGTAAAATTTGAATAAAGTAATTAACAATAATTTAAATTCAAACCTAATCCATGGGCCAATTCATTAAACTCCTAAGCCTGGTATTCATACGGGCTGAATCTCTAAACTCCTTCGCCAATTTGCAATTCAGCGAGACTCGAAGTGATACCGTTTAAAAAGCACGCCCTATACATAAAGCCTGTATAATTATCATCCATTTTACTTATAAACTTTCATAACGGCCTATACGTCGACTTAACCTCTACTTTTGGGGTGTAGGGGGAGGGGGGTGGGGGGTTGAGAAAAACGGGTGCGCGCTACGGAATAGAAAACGCTTCTTTGGAAATAGCTTCGGTGGAAAGCTAACGATTTATTCGTGCTACGGGATCTGCTCGGAAAATATCCCGGGAGCGGATTTTTAATGGCGCCATTGTTTCTATTTTAAAAGCGGCGTGCGAATGGAATACTTAAGTTCAGACGCTCTTTGTTTACTTAATGTTCTTTAGTGCTGCGGGTGTGGGCGCGGTGGTTTATCTACGCGTTGGCTGAACGATCTGCGCCTAAATGGGAGGTTTTGGGGATAAATCTCAAGCTCATATTGTACGTAGGTATATTTAATGGCAGATCTAACGCAATATAACTCCGTTGTCTTAATAGCTAGACGAACATGTAAGCCATTGAAAAATATGAAAACACTTATTTGCTATCATGGAACAAAGAGCTACTTTTGTATACTTATTTTTATTTAATTGATTTTTAATTATATAAGCCCATATTTACTCCGTTTTCCGCTCCTGTTACGCTTATAAGCTGTTTATTGTTTAGAATTTGTTTTTTAAATACCCGCACTACTCGTTCTAATTGTATAGGCGATTTAGGTGTAAATAAAAACTAATAACAAATAAATTATTCCCATTCCCCACTTTGAGCGCGAATTTTTCTCGCAATTCTTCAAAATTTTCGTCACGTGTACTAAAAGATCATTATTATGGCACTTTACACACATACTTATAGCCGAATAAGCACGCGCCGTACGCCTAACCGCGTAGGGTTGTCACAATATCGACTTTATATAAGGGACAAAATAAACGACAGAAGTAAGGGTAAGCTTACATCGAACAAAACACTAAGCACTGAGAAAAGTATAATATACCTCGATCGGGTTTTTGGTGTTCGCAGTTGTATTCTCACAATTTAAATATCATTCGCTGTTGCCAGTCTACAAATCTTAAAATACAAAAATAATACTTTGTAGACACAGTACTTACAATTACTGTTTATTTTTTATGATATAATAGAAGTTATTAGCCTTTCTAATTAAAAGTATTAGACTGTAAACTATGTAACTGTTACGCAGTTGGTTTTCTAAATAAAAAAAAATATAATAAGCTATTTGATTTACTTAAGCCTTTACGGTATTAAAGCTACCAAAAAATATTTTATACTAAAGAGTACACACCATATCTATCAAGTTAAATCACCAATTGAGCTATTGAGCTTTCTAAAACCAATTTTTAACATAAAATAAGCGAATGATTTTGCCTGCTTAGTGTTCTTTCGGTATAGAATCAGCAAAAAAACGATGATAAAGAAAAGAAAATGTTCAAAAAGAAATCCCCTTCGGGGAAAGAGGTGTGATGATATTATGTGACGTGTAAAGAAGAAAGAAATTACTATGTTCAAATTGCCAGCCCTGCCTATCTCCAGTGCCCACGCGTCGTGTGTTAGAGCCGCTGATATTAGCACCATGTTTCATTTCTAATTCGACGCTGGCACCATTGTTTACTAAAAAGGGAATGCGCACAAAACGAGATTTTTTTTTGCCTCATAAGACAGAGCTACATGGCACATGCCTTCCTCATGGAGAAACATATGAGGAGTAACAAACTGATTTATTACACACACACAAACTAGAAAATCTAGTCTATTTTGCTCCGCTTTTTTAAAAATCTGATCTCAAATAATGTTCTATTTCTTTGCTTTAATCTTATATAGGCTTATTTTCATACATTTCAATTCGGTTCACTGTTTTCTAAAATTAATCCTTAAAATAAAAACTATCATTAAAGACAGTAAAGCATTTTGAAAAAAAAATGACGCCTTAATTAAAAGTTTTTAAATAGCTGCCGACACACACAATGCTTCTAAAAGAACAAAAACTTCATCTAATATTTTTTCTGCCGCCCAGTAATCAGTGAGCCGTCATTTTTTATCTCCGGAAGATATAAAAATGCTTAAAATAACGGACTAATAACAGTAAGGTCGGCTTAAAGCACCCGAAAGCAAAATATATTACTAGGCAAGTAACACATCGTTCCGTCGGTATAATGAACATGGCTCCCTTTAGCGCGGGACATTAATCAGCCCCCTCGCCTGAGCTCCCATCTTCCTAACCCCCTTCAAAAAAACCCCACCCGTTCAGAATGTTTCCAATTCATCACGAGACTCCGCCCTTGACAACTCTATATGAGGACGCCGCGGGCAAAAAGTCCCTTACCGCCACGCATATCTCCGTAGTACTGCGAGCGATCAGTGACTTCTGAACCACCCCCGGACTAAAACTCCCTGACCGGTTTTCTAAAGCGCTGCTTGGTAGAGCGTGCACGGTATTCTGGGCCGGGCAGTGTATTTTCTTGTAATATCAACTCGGCTGTATGGCGGCCATTACAAATAAATCTCGCCTCACCTTTATTTTTTTTAACGCAGATTCGACGTTTTTTCGTCTCTATGTTTGTGATGTTGGTTTTTAAACACATACAATTGTAATTTTTAATTACAATCTAATTTATATTTAATTACAACTTTTCTGATTGTTTTGTGTTTACAGATAATATTTTAAAATTAATTACATTATATAATTTTTTTTTGGTTTCACAAGCTGACTAATATTATAAGAGACAGCAAATTTAAGTACAAATATTAAAAATAAGACAATCGTATAGGATATAGCTAAATATTATTACTTATTTCTAGACGCCCATTTAAAGATTTTTTTTTAATTACGGACTGCGTGATAAGATTGTTTATCAATTATTAATGATTTATAGATAACAAATAAGACTGTAAAATTATTAATATGGAAGGTTCTTGAGAAACCAAGAACTAAACTCGACGATGATGCAGTGTTGCAAGTACTAGGCAAAGATGGTCGCCGATGTGTCCGACGCCCGGCAATGAATTGCAATTTATACAATATAAATTGCAATTCATTGCCAGGCGGCAATGACTGCTATATTTATAATGTGTAAGCATTTAGTCATGTTACAGTGTTGCAATAACCTTTAGAACTATTTTAATCCATGTAATGAACCCTGAGCATCGATAAAACAAGCGTCATAAAATTTTCTTAGTAATTGAAAAGTAATAAGCGCAAATACATTTTCTGTACACTATTTTCTGTTAGATTTATATATTGGGTCCTTACCTATGAAATTGGTGTTTTTTTTCTCTCTTAGTATTTTGTCTGTAACTATTAAGATTCAGAGTATTCCTAAAAAATAATTACCTCGTCTAAAATTGACTATATTTTTGAGCTCTTTTGATTTGTTTTGATAATTTGTTGTAAGTTTAATTGTGTTAAAATCGGACACGGAGACAACTCTTTTTAAGTGCCTCCCGAATACATCATTTTATTTGCATTCATTCAAAAACGAAAAATATTTTTTATGAAGTGTGACACATATTACTAAAGCTTGTCTTATGATAGATGCCAAATATTATTATCTTTGGATTTGTCGTTGTGAAGAAAACTGAAAAAATTTTTGTATAGAAAATGCAGAATTCCCCAAAATCTCCATACAAAACCTAATACTTATAGCGCCATCTATTGAGGAACGGAAAGAAGTAAGCTCCTAATGTAATGACAAAAATAACTTTCGAATCAACAGAGTTGGCATTTGTTTTGTTCTACTATGTTTTATCCGCATTCTGAAGGGGTTTATATAAGTTCTTAATGTAATTTAGAAAGTAAAAATATATAAACGAATTCAAAGTTAAAAAAAATACAAAATGAATAATCTAATGGGAACTGCTTTTGATTCTAAAATTTTTTTCATAAAAATGTGGGCTAATTTTCATTTTATGGTTTCAGGTTCTTGTATGTTTAAAATGTAAATTTACGCCTTGAAAATGTTAAAAGACTTTTTAAATGACGGAATCAATTTATCCAACACCACAATTACCTCACTTTGTTTTGGCTAACGTTACAACACAGACATATTTTATACACATTACGTGCCGTAGTAAAAGAGCTAAAATACGTATTTGAGCTCTTGCGCAGGTGACAAAACAAAGAGGAGTCATCAATATTGTCTCGCAGAAACAGAACTTGAAAGCGAGGGAAACATGCTGTGATTATTTCGTCTGGCGTTTGTTGGCGACAGGCTTTTGTTGTTTTGGAATATAAAACTACAAGGGACTAACGCACAGGGAAGGAATTGTGAAGCAAGACTAGAGAAACGAAAAGAGTAGACTGATGTTATAATAATTATTTGTGTTGAATTTATAATTAATAACACTAGAGATATTTTCTTTTGTTCAAATATGTCATCGGATTTTTGTAAAATACTTTGTAAATTTCCGTCATCAGGTTTTATACGTCCCACTGCTGGGACAGGCCTTCCTCATGGAGAAACACATGAGGAGTATGGGCCGTATCACCACCACGCTGGCCCAATACGGGTTGGTGGGTAGAAACCGTCACAAATGTGAACGGGACCAACGGCTTAACGTGCCTTCCGAAGCACGGAGGAGCTCGAGATCACAAAGTCTTGGTCACCCATCCACGGCCTGACCATGGCGAAGGTAGTTTTGTTTTCGATCAAAGCCAAAGCGCACTGACCATTACGCCACCGACCTCGCCGAGCTTTGTAGATTTATTGTTTATTAATAGATAATCTTGTGTGTGTATGAAATATGTTAATTAAGTCCTATTTAGTACATACCAAAAACACTTAAAAATTAAACAATTAGGTCCAATTGCACGATCGAGAGTTAGCGCATAACCCAGGGTTTGCCCATTTAATTGCCCCAGGGTTGGGTGCTAACTTTAAACCGCACATGTGGGCCTTATTCGTCTAATTCTAGATTTAAAACTATTAGGCACATAAAAATTGTCGGACCATTATATTGGGTCCTTACCTATGAAATTGGTGTTTTTTTTCTCTCTTAGTATTTTGTCTGTATCTATCAAGTTTCAGAGTATTCTTAAAAAATAATTACCTCCTCTTAAAATAGACCATATTTTTGAGCTCTTTTGATTTATTTTGATAAATTGTTGTAAGTTTAATTGTGTTAAAATTGAACACGGAGACAACTCTTTTTAAGTGCCTCCCGAATACATCATTTGATTTGCATTCACTTAAAAACGATAAATAATTTTTATGAAGTTTGATATCACACATATCGCTTAAGGTTGTCTCATGATACACGCCAAATATTTTTATCTTTGGATTTGTTGTTGTGAAGAAAACTGAAAAAATTTTAGTATAGAAAATGCAGACATCCCCAAAATTTCCATACAAAACACCAATTTCATAGGTAAGGACCTAATAAAAATAAATGGTTTGATTTGAAAAAGATACTGAGACCAAAAAATAGGTTCGTAATTCGAATGAAATAATAAAGTTGTCACACAGTTTTGACATTATTTCCACTTTTGTTTTAATAGCACTAAATAGTACTATGGAAAATCGAGATAGGTATTAATTAGAACATACGCAAGACACGAAGCGTAAAATACATAATTTTACAATCCGCGTAAAATATTTGAAATTACGCTGCGTTCAAATTTAGTGTTGTGTAAACATACATTTTGATTCTGTCTGTCGTCGTTTCTTTGAATAAATTACTAATTATTTCAGCATCAATGATATTATCTATTTATTTTTCAGAAAGACTTGCTGCAAAGAATCATTTGAGTGACGTGACAGCTGTGTTTGCTTACATTAAAAACCTTTGTTCTGAAGATACTTTTGATCATGTTGGGTGTTATTTTGACGATTCTATTTAAATAAGGATGTAAACAGTACTTAAGTAATATTTAACACCACACAAATGTAGTGTTATTTGACCTTCCGTAAGGTGGAGCTACTGTTTCAATTCCGGAGCTCCAAATTTGCAGTTAGACTGATTTATACTAAAATGACTAAACAATTCTTCGAGGGATTAATTTTTAAGATATTATCTTGATAAAAATCTCGTTTTTTGAAGTGCACACAGTATAATAAAGGGAATATAATGAAATTGGTTAAATATAAAGAAGTTCTGCACATCTGGCCGTTCCGTGGAGTAGCCTCATACTATAAATATACAATTTGTAAATAAAGTTCCATTTTGAGGTACCTACTTTACTTTAAAATTGACATTCCAATATCACAAACCACTCTACTTCAACTGCTATAAGAGTTATTTTACATAAACATATTGTAATTTAAAAAGTGAAAGTGGAATCCCGGGTACGCTCCAATTACCGGGATATACGCGGCTATCCCGGTAACATGCGGCTATCCCGTGACGTGCTGACCGAGCGGGCAATTATACATATTGCCAGAATTGCCTCCTAAATGGAATATGCCGCAATACCAACATTTTGTAGTACAAGTCAATTTTTTGGAACTAATTCTTCGTTGCGGAGTCCAGTGACAGTCTTTTGTTTTATTGTCAATTTAACTGTGTCAATAAGGTCAGTTATGTTTTTAATAGCTGTGGGTTATATTTCCTAAGCATCTTTTATACCATAAAGACTAGATTAAGTTGTTCGCGTAATAGAATTTTAGACTTTACTGGTAAATGCTGGTAATGCTTTGCTGGTCTTTCTTTCTTTCAAAATGCTAGTTTTTTTTGTACTGTTTTAACACGCCCCACTTCATAATGTACGATAATTATTATTAGACATCTCGTTGTTCCGGAGTCTTTTATTTCTTAACCTTAATACGTGAGCATATGACATATTGATGTCATTGCGGTATAAAGATATCACATCACATCATCAGCCCAGTCCCGTCCACTAATAATGTTATATTTCTGACAATTTAATAAAATTATTATAAGTTAACTGATACTGCTCACTATGGCGTTATTTAATTTTTATTAACGTTCAATCTACGAGTACAATTATATAAGATAGAAGGATAGATATTAATTAATTTAAAAATGAACCGGTACTCACTTTCGAATGTTCCTTACACATTCCTCATTCAAAAATTTAAAACAAATAGCAGCTGCGGGATTTAAATTCAAAAATAGAACAACCGAATGGAATCCGATCCCTTTTCGGGACGTCGCTCGTCGGAACAATTTCGATCGTCATTTATTTTGTCTCAGCGCGTAAGATGTATACTCCTCTAACCCCCTAACTGCGATACGCAGTCAGACGGGCCCGCACGGCGCCCAGGGGAGGTATACACTAGTTTTTCCAAGCATATCTTATTGCCCTTTTGTTGATACCAAGGGTCGTTACTTTCATCGCCCGGGGGTCACCGGGGTTTTCCCGGCCGTGTGCGAGACCCGCCGACGGAAGAGTTACGTTTCTGTTTCCATTTTCTTTAGTTTCATGTTATGAAAAGATTGTCTTTGGAATTGAAGTATTAGGTCCTTGCCTATGAAATTGGTGTTTTGTATGGAGATTTTGGGGAATTCTGCATTTTCCATACTAAAATTTTTGAGTTTTCTTCACAACGACAAATCCAAAGATAACAATATTTGGCATCTATCATAAGACAAGCTTTAGTAATATGTGTAATATCACACTTTATAAAAATTATTTATCGTTTTTAAGTGAATGCAAATAAAATGATGTATTCGGGAGGCATTTAAAAAGAGTTGTCTCCGTGTCCAATTTTACCACAATTAAACTTACAACAAATTATCAAAACAAATCAAAAGAGCTCAAAAATATAGTCTTTTTTTAGACGAGGTAATTATTTTTCAGGAATACTCTGAATCTTAATAGTTACAGACAAAATACTAAGAGAGAGAAAAAACACCAATTTCATAGGTAAGGACCCAATATAACAAAAAGTTTGACCCAGATTTATCAACCTAGGTTTAAACCATAATTAAATACTTGGACACATTATAAATATATAATTTCAATATAAATTAGACTAACTCCGTTATTGTTGGGAAAATAAAGGTAAAGAGTAGGAGATTTTTTATTATTCTAGCAAAGAAACAAAATACTGTGTAGGTGCACAAATTCTCTTACAAGATAAATGTGAATATTTTAATGCTATTGTTTAGTCTAGTCGTTGTTATAAAAATTATCATCATAACTTCTGCCTAGAGTAGCCCACTGCTGGACATAACAATGTTAAATAAAAATCGTCTATCATTATTTTTAGTCGATTACGCTTGTACACCAGTGTTAAAATTATGATTACTCCAAATAATAATAATGATTTGATACAGATTCACATGCCATCTGAGCCCAGAGAAAGGATTAAAACATGCAAATCAAACAAGCGTCAATTTCAGCATGGGGACACACCCTTACACGAAAAACGAACGCCAAAATCTTTCAATTCTAATCTTTATACCGTTGTAATAAGATTGTTAAGCTATAACTAAGATTGTAACTGCGCAAACGAGCTTCGACCCTTGTCTTATTTATTCATTCGAATAGGAAAAAAGTTGTTTTGTTTATCCCCCCTTTCCCCCCTTTTGGGGGTCAGAATACGCTCTGGAAGCAAGTTGGTCGATTTATTTTGCAAGACGAGGAGATATTTCTGCTTGTTTTGCTTCTCTAAATCTAGTGGAGTAATGTTATGTTACCTACTTCGGGGAGTTTGTTATTTATATTTTGTTCTCGAATGTACCTACTCGAAGATAAACAATATGATGCTGCTTGTACGTATTTATTGGATGGAGTGTATTGGCGATAATATATTTTGGATGTTCGATAACAATTTTGGGGTTCATTTGATTTTGTAAATATGGTTTATGAGCTTGATGATTCTTAGTAGAAATAATCTACACTATTGACACACTACACTATTTATATATTGTTGTTTTTGTATTAAGCATTATTAAATCTAAGCTTTTCTTTATGAAAATATTGTTTTTTTTTAAATTTATTATTAATGGCACACATATTCATACCCAAAAGTAAATGGACTCCATTTACTTTTATGGAAAATAAAAATGCATGTATCACTATTGGTTTTAATATAAATATCACCTACCTATTAACCTAAAAGCAGTTCTGCAAGAAATGTGTCAAAAATATAAGTAGAATTACATCATATACCATAATACTGTGAATGGACATTACAGTAATACCAAATAGTATCACCGTAGAACTCATATAAAGGACAAATTAGTTGGAATTCAAATTCAAATTCAAAGGTGGTGTCTGCCGAAGAGATAGCCTCAAATCCACCATATCTAGCGGAGACGGCGAAACGGCACCCTCGGATTAGTAACGCCTCGTCTTAGCTCCCAGAAGTGCTATATTCAATTACAGGGGTGCCCAAACTTTTTATTTCCTTACAGTACTTACTTAAATATATTAAGGTTTTCAAAAAGGTATAATTAAGTATCTACCTAGGCAGATAAGCAATGGGAATGATAAACTTCTGTAAGAACTTTCATTTATTGTTAATAATCGCATAATGTTATAATTTTTTTACAATTATTATTTGCAGAATATTGTTAAAAATTAATCAGATTTTTTTGATTCTATTAATGCAAATATAAAACTGAATATGAATAAACATGAATAGCTAGAAAGACCATATTTATGTGTATGTTTTTTAAATATGAAAATCAAATTGTACCTATGACTCCAACTATATAATTTATTCAATAATATGTCTCTTGTCTAGTGTTTTGTAGTTATACACTTTAAAAAAATGTATTTACATATAATAATTAATATTATTATGTTATTAGGCGTTATATATTACAATATGCCAATGTATCATTCGAGTTACGTACCAATTCACAACTATGAAGTGGTTGGTAGTAAAATCTTTGAGCACCTCTGACCCGTTATGCCACCCCACGCTACCCTTTTTAAGGGGATTTCTTTATGTTGTGAGAGCTCATTCATAGCGTCCATCAAGACGATTCTGAGCATCGTTACGGTCGCGCGAAATGTACCGAAATCATCGCTTCATAGCCCGAACGGTTCTAAGGCGGACATATTGTACCTACTTCGACGGGGGTGTTATATTCAATTCCAACTTCGCCGAAAGCAATCAGACATGTGTCTCACCACGTAAACTATTGAACGATTGTATGAGACAAAAATAGTTAGTAAACGAATGTGACAAATGGTATCGAATGCGCAATTTCCAGAACTCGTTCTTACAGAGCTATCGCATTTTGAAATTTTAAGGATTTCTCTAGATAAAACTATTGTATTATTGTGTATGTATATTGTTATGTTATTTGACCAGTAATGGCATAAAGAAAACCCAGCCTGGAATCAACCCACCACTGCTTGCGGAAGTTTTGTGGCGGGAAATTTTGTTTTAATAAACGCCCTATTGCGGGCATCGCAGCCGTCGCTCCGCCAATATTACACGACGAACACCCACTAATGTTCTCTTTTGATATTACGCTGAAGCATTATTATGTGCTTAGGGTTGACAATCTCTGTCTCACTGCCTGCGACGTACTTTGCGGAACGGGAGTCGTTTTACGAAATTCCTTAATACCTACTTTAATTAAACGTTTCGGCTCCGTATCCTTGATGCTTACTTATTAGAAGCTTTTAGATTTTATTTAAAGCAATAAGTAAAAAATATCGATATATGTACGATACCACTTGTCTATTATATTTAGTTCATTAAAGTCGGTAAAATAAACCAGAACATCGTTAATTGCAACCTCACATAGAGAAACATTTAGCCAACCCTCTAAATGAGTCGTGAAAACAAAATATTGCAGTGCAAGCCCACAGGTCACAATGACCACGCGCCGCCGCTCCCAGAGAACAACGGCAATTAAGATTGGTGACTCCCTATGTAGTTAATCCGAAAATACGTGCTCAGGGTGTTTATTGACTGTCGACGGCATTTACGGGTTCATTTGTTTTCAAAACGTAAACAAGATTAGGCCGTTAATCAGAAACTTGGATATAAATTACGATAATTACAATGTTAATACTTCTGACACTTACTATTCATGACATTTAAAAAGTTTATCAAATTCAACTAAAATAATTTTATTTAAAACTAGCTGTTGCCCGCGACTTCATCCGCGTTTACAATGGTTTTTAAACTATCCCACGGGAACCTTTCAATTTGCCGGAATAAAAAGTATCTAAGAAGTTGACCAAGGATATAAGGTATCACCATACAACATTTCACTGAAATCAGTCCAGCCAGGAGATTAGCCCGTACAAACAGACAAATATACAGAGAAACAAAAATAAAACATTTATTGGTATTTTCCCTCTTTTCCATCCCCCTGACTTAGTTTTAAGTGTTTTTTTTGTACAGACATTCCACCTTTACAGTTTTATTATATGTATACATGTAGATACGTATTCGGCTACTACACTATTACATGTTCCTACATATTCATAGTTAAGGAAGGAATATAAATTACGTGTGTATAACGCAGTAAAAGCACCGAAACATCCTATTTCAATTAATTAAAAAGAAACGAAAATTCCCCGATCGTTTAAAAAGTTAACAAGTCGAATTCAGTAGAAATCGTGAGTACCTAATAAGGGGCATAGAGTGGAGGCTCCAGTCCGGCACGTCGGCTTTATGGACCGTTAGTGCTACTGAAATCAATAAAAGTACCGGAATGTACCGCACATGCGCAATGCAAGCACCCACTCGCACTGACTCAGCTACATTCATTTTATAGCCACTTGTATTTGTGTCTATGGCCACTTTGTACTCTTTACTGGTGACGGAGTAAAAAAGAAGGGATAAAATTAATTCACGGTGGCTATTTATACCGACCGGCGACAGAATAGGGTTAACTGCTTCCTTTTTAAATATTGTCTCGACAGGGATTACATAACATGTTCTGATTAATGTTGTTTTAAAAATTTTATAAAATAATATTTGAAAATTCCATATTTTTATTATTTTTACGAATGGCCTAAAACATGAAAGAGATGGTATTCCCGCAATGAATTTAAAGACACGTGTGTAGTTTGAATGTAAGCCGTTGGTTATTAATAGTTCACAGTAAGAGGCTGTTTATTTGCCCTCTTCCATATAACTTGAATCTTACATTGTAACGAAGGAAAAAGAGGTTTATTCTATTGACGGAAAGTTAAAATTTTAAAGCAAATTTAGCTTTTGTGTGAAGAAATGATTTGGAGAATCTTTTTATTTATCGCACTGGTAAAACGAGTAGTAAATAAAAATAGATGGGGCTCCACGCTGTGACTAATGTCCGCCGCTTTTGTGCCTTGTGTAGCCGAACATTAGATTTAATTTATAATGGGATGAAGACATTCTCCGCCTTCGAGAGCCAGCTTAATTAAGTGTACAACTTTTTGTAGAATATTCGAAATCACCGATTAAGTAATTTATATCGTATAATTCCAATTTTATCGTTTCAAATGGCTCGATTAACTTCGAGTTGAGCAACGTAAATTCTTTAGTCAATTTTGCGGTGTTTATTCGAATATTAAGATACCTTAAAAAGAAAAAGTACAGTCTTTGATATTTTATTTACAATATAAGTTCCCGTTGTCAATATAAATTACACCCCTACTGTTTATAGCTATAAAGTTGTAAATCAACAACGAGTATACAAGTATTTAATACGGACGTTTACGACTCTTTTATGAGCGTGGAGGCTATCAGCGTTTTTTTATTAAATCACTACTCAACTAACAATTTTCCAGCCATCAGCATCGACTACAAAGCTGATACGACGTTTAACGGCATGACAATTAATTAAAATGCCATAAACGACACTTTTATGTACCACTGGCCCATAAAGACTAACTTTTATGAGTCGTAAAAACGATTGTCTCTTGTTCCTTAGTACACAGAGTATGGCGAATGCCTACCGCGGTTTGGACGACCCGCAAAGAATTGCCTTGGTTTCATGTGTATTAAAGTGTCAAGGAATGTTGTTTGGGCTTAGATTTCAATGATAATACCCAAGTTTATTTTTGATATACTTTACGAGTATGTTCGTATTTGTTATTCAAACGACTTAGATGCTCAGTTATGATTACAAATCACTTAAATTTAGAGCATTTTTTAATTGTACTAACGCCACTAATTGTTGATTTAAAGTCGCTAGATCTTTTTTCTATTAATTACATCTGTAACCCTATCTATATGGATTTATAAAGTAACAATAAATCTCTATCGGATCGCATGGAGTTGGTGGGTTTTTCTGATAATATCTATTATGTGGGTAGTTACAAAGTAGCCGTGAGCAAATATAAACATGTCGTCCAGCACATAACAGTATATCAAAAAGATACCAAGCAACGCAAACATCGCATAAAAGCAATTCCGATCAAAGGCAACTGTCTCGGTGGAGGCATAAATCCGATTTATGACAGTCCCCCAAAGGAAACTCCAAATGAAAATTGTGAGATTTTTAAATAAACCATTAGAGAAAAAGTTCCGGGCCATTTGAGGTTTATTGTCACTATCGGCAGCCATTTCTGAATGCAACGTCGCCTTTTGGACTTACAAGGAATGGAAGAGACATTAGAGTGATTTAAAAAGAAGTTTGCTGTTGTTCACGAAGATTTATGGCACCGTGGCAAAGAAATCGATTCAATTAACGATTATAATCAGTTTTTTTTTTTATAAAATCGTAATTTTAAGATTTATAGTTATTTACTATCTTATTTTGTTTTTACTTTCATACATTGTACATATACATTATTTCAATTTGAATTTAGATTAATTCGCAGCCTTTTCCAATAATTTTGGATGAGTAATAATGTAGCTTTTCGTTTGTAAGTTCTATGAAGTTCTCTAAACCTAGATAAATTACAGAATTTTTGATATACGTCAAAATTTTCTTTAATTTCCAACAAAAAAAATACATTTTTATTTCTAGAGCTTTGGATCGTTTCCAGTGAATGTTTTTAAAATATACCGGAATTTCTATCCAAGATTTGCTTCCAAGTTATGAGACTATGGAATGGAGTGTTTGTATCCATTAATTTTTATATTCCAACGAGTCTTTTGATATCTCGCTTGATAATTGAGACATTTGAATGCGCGAGATTTGAATTAGGAGAACTAAATCATCGTAATGTTGCGTTAAGTCTTCCCCACACTTTATTTTTACAGGGATTTTTATGGAATAGTAATTAAATGTTTTTTATTTTATGTTAAATTTCTTGTGTGACTGTGAGAAGATTAGTGACTGATAATGTAACGGCTGAGAAAAACTGTGCATTAAATGTTGAAAATATGTTTCCTTTTAAATTATATACATTTAAAAAGAGAAGGAACTACTTGCTCTTTTGCCTGTCGCTAAAGCTGAAAGTAGAGGCAACTTGATGGATATCTTTAATAATTAGTACGTAAATAAAATTCTGCGGCACAATTTAAACTATTTTTACAAAATAAACTACTTTCTGATGTACGCGACAAATAAGTAAGAAGTTTATTGGGTATTTCAATAGCTCATTCCGTGTAAAAATATTGCGCTGCCAGCTCGGTTACATTATTATGTTGGGTGCCCAGTTAAATACTATCTTGGAAACCCAACATAATATTTAACCGAAGTTGCCCACCAAAATATCCATTCTTTTTCGAATCTCCCGATTTATTCTAGGGATATGTCGTATGTATTTATTTGGTAGCTGTACGTCAGGCTAGGGAGGGAGGAAATGGCAAACACAGGAAACGGATCTGTGGAACTTTCCCCCGAGCAGGCAAAAGGGAGTTTATCCTGGACTAGTGGGGTGACTATAAATTTGAGAAAATATTTTTTTCTTTTTTAAACGTCTGATTATTATTAAATTGTCCACAAAGTAACAGAATTAATATTTTAAAATTACCTTAATTTATTTACTGCATACATACATGCATATAATCACAACTATTATCCCCTAAGGGTTAGACAGAGACTAGGAAAAAGCACCGCAAAGCAGCCCATTGCCATAGTCCGCGTTTCACCGAGCAGTGACTGCACTCAGCGTGACAGGTGGTGAGCCCGTCGCCGCTATGCTATTGGATGGTTGTGCAGTTTTAAGTCCATTAGTCGCCTTTTACGACACCCAAGGGAAGAGCTGTGTTGGTAGTATTTTTTTAACGAGTCGTTACCACACGAAACTTTATTTACTATCGAATATAATAATTTCTCAATTTTCTTAAATATATGTTAGAGTGAAGTTTTCCAGATAAGAAGAAAATTCTTATCTGGAAAACTTCACTAAATATCTCTGGATAGTAAAATGGGATATTAAAATTAGTTATTTCATTTGTATACAAAATTATCTTTATTTTAAAGTATAATTTTTTTAAAGTAAAAAATTTTAGATAATATAATAATAATAATCAAATCTTTATTTCTCTCCACAGACTTAAAGATAGCTTATAAAATAACTTAAGTTTACGTGCACTTATTTCGTCTCAAGTCTATAGGAGACTGGTGCCTGAATTAGGTATCCGAAGATGCCAGGCCCCCCTACCAGATTATAATTCAAGTAGGACAACTTTTAGTAAACATAATTAACGAACAAATAAGAACTAACTTGGTGTATACATAAATAGAAACTAGACTTAAAGTGAAATATGAGAGTTAACCGCAAGTGTATGTGTTGTGTAAAATAAAAGATAATATATTTGCGATATTCGAGTAAATTCTGTAACAAAATCTCCATTAAAAGAAGGTAAATATACTGTTAAAACTAATCTCTGAGCCATTAGAATCATGGGCACCCTATTATCTCTAACTCCTGATATATTTATATGCATTAATACCGGTTTATGTTAGTGAGATAAGCATAAATTTGGCGGTAGGCGGACCGAGATGTATCTACATCCCACTTTATTGTTATCCCTTGAATTTATTTATGAACGCCTTAATCGTAGTGAACGTAAAAAGATAAACTTTGGACGTTTTCATTGTTTTATTCTAGACTCCTTGCATTGTGTAGTTATATTGTGAATTTGTGGGGCATGCGGTGCAATTGAAGTTGTTATGTAAGCGAAGCTACATATGACATCAAACTTATTAAATACATAATGATTATGTATCTTGTAGTTGCTTGTAATTCAATGTAGTGAAAGATATTTTAATAAATAGATCTTTATAACGTGCTCGGTGGCATAGCGGTTAGTACGCTTTGGCTTTCGATCGAAAACAAAGCTAACTTCGCCATGGTCATGCCGTGGATGGGTGATCAATACTTTGTGATCTCGAGCTTCTCCGTGCTTCAGTAGAAACAGTCGCAATAGCGATTAGGACCAACGGCTTAACCGTTCGTCCCATTGCGACTGTTTCTACCTACCAACCCCAACAGTAGTGTGTTTATAACGTGCTAAAAGTAGACCATAATTGTTATTCTATTAAAAAAAGATCGAAATACGTGAAAATACTATGATACAATAAAATAAGACGTGGGAAATGCTTTGTATTATAATAACAGTATCCATGGTAAGATTATATTGCATTGTGCAATACTAAATTAAATAATTTTTTTACATATTCTGTTGTATAAGAACTAATAAAATTATACAGTCCACCGCCTAGGAAAAACTACTCCAGACGCACCCTTCTGCTCACGCTTATACAAATACCAGTAAAATTAATATAACAAGCCCTAAAAACGATAAAACACATGCTTGCCGGGATGTTTTAAACATTTATTGAAGATATAAGGAAAGCAATTTTGATGGTGGAATGGAACAACTGGAACGTTTTGGTACATTGCTTTTACGTTCGGTATCGAATGTTACTCTACAGAATAAAAATATTGAAACTTTTTTCTTCTGTTTTATAACCAGCCCATTTGCGTTATACTGCTGCTTGCATGGAGAAGGTCATGTGGAGTCGGGGTGCAGCATATCTTCCAAAGCGTGGAGGAATTTGAGATTGCAATGTTTAGACGAGGGTAAACAATGGCAAACATTTTATCGGATGTTCCATGGGGAAAATTCTGAAGAGCTTTTCGACTTTATCCCAAACATCCCTGGCCGCCTGTGTTGCATTGTATTTTTTTCTTTACTATATTTCAGTGTTTTTATTAGTTGCAATAAAGAATTTTCTCTATCTATCTATCTATCTATCCCTTTCCTGCAAAGGAGCACACGTGCCGGGTTGCAGAGCCACGTAATACGGTGACCTCTTTGCCAGCGCGCACTAAAAGGTTCAGGGAATCATACTTTGCACGTGAATCCAGAGCATAAAATTCCCTACTGTTCCCAACCTCCCTACAGCATGAGTTCCTTCAAAAGAGACGTGAAAGGCATCTTAGAAGGCAGCAAGTTGGAGAAGGCTAGGCCTACATTCTTTGGTGCTGCTCTAGCTTCCTTTACATAAGGATTCATCTACTGCTTACCATCAGGTGGTGTTGAATCATTTGCTGGACTGATTATAAAAAAAAATCTTGGTTTTATTTCTTCGAAAACAGTTCAACCGATATATCTATTTTAATAATCTATTTTTTACACACATAAACTGTAAACTAGAACAAATATTAAAATTAAAAAGACTATTATTATTCTTAAAGATCTTTACTTTACTTCTATTAAATATTGATTTTTTTATTATAAACATAATTATATCATATAGAGTAGCCTTCTCTACGCTTATCTTATATCGTAAGACGCCGGCAAAGGGCGGCTCAAGTAAAATATGAATTCAGCGACTCTGGGTTGTTTGGTGCACACGTTACTTGTTTATCCTTTTAAGGGAGACTTCTCATTTCATCCAACTGCTATGATTGCTGTATAATCGCCATTTTCACCTGAGCTCCCACCCCTCCCACCTCTACGAATCTTCCAAGACAAAAACAAGAAACAAACGTAAATACGTAGGTCAGAAAACAGTGGTTCTGTACTTAGTGTTTCGTAACAGCACCCCAGAATGAAGGCAGATTTTCGGGGACTGATTATGAGTCCTAATATGTTGCGTAATTCTAGTTTTGATATGTTTATTGGTCGCTTTATTAGGTGTTCGCAATACGGAGGTTATTTGGATCTTGTAAATGAAGTGACTATATTAATTAACAACTAACTTGTAGTTTCATATTATTACAAGTTTTCTTGGGGGTTGTTTTCATATAGAAAATAGTTTTCAGCTGGTTTATAGGTACTTTAAAGAGTGTGTTTTTGAGAACACTGCTTAACCTTTGTTTTATCTTGTGAATCTGAGACCTGAGTCCATTACACATTGCCTATGTGTAAATCGATTGAGCTATAGACTCAAGGTATTCATATCTCTTCGAAATTAATTGGCACATAAACAACTCAATGTCTACTTAAATATGTCGCAAATATATTGTACGGATTAACTAGGAAATAAATACTAATGCTTATTACACATATAACGATAACTGAAGTAACTAGTTATGTCATAACGACATATTTTATACGAGCATGGGTGTGGGTTGGCAAAGTATCAAATTATTTTTGGCTCCTACAACACTTCATGAATGTTGGTTTTAGAACATTCATAATACAGTTTTAATGGTCTATTTATTTATGCCAAGAATTCAATCAATAATTTTGAAATGCAGGTTAGTAACCTCTTTGATCATATTAAATGAATTCTATGATAAAATAAGACATTAATGATTGCGAAAGAAAATTCTAGATAGGGAAAAAAATTTAAAGAGTTCCAATTTAAAAATGTATAACCTCACTCATTGTGTGATGCATTAAGAAGTTTAAAATAGATTAAAGTTTTGTAAAGAAAAAACATACAATTATGTCTAAAACAAATAAAAATCACAGTTTTGTCAACTTCGCAAGCGCCCGTTTCATTTTCATTCCCTTTACATGATTTTCGATTCATTTTACTAATAAATCCGAACATTAAATTATATACACCGGTCAATTTTATTGCTTCACCACAAAAACTTCTCCTCTAACAACAAAAACAGCAGCAGCAACCCAGAAACTGAACTCATAAACATAGACAAAAGAAAATTTCAGAGACAAAAAAAGAAATAACGCGGCAAAATTGAAAACAGGCCATTGTTATGTTATACGGAGGTTTCACAAGAAAAAGGCAATCTACATGGAGGGTTCGGACGACCCAGATGAGGAAATAAGAATTCATCCTTTCTCGCCCTGGGGTGGTAAGGGGGACCAAGACGGACGACGTCATTCCAAAAAGCCATTATACGAGCTCCAGAGCTGTTTTCTATCTCGAAGAACCCGGCCAGTCTCGCTCCGGGGATTCTCGAGTTTGTTTATGAAAATTGCCCATTAAAATGGCTATAGCAACGGTTGCCACTCCAGAAATTAATAAGGAAATTGATATTGGACTATTTTTTCGGCTCTCGTTGTTTAAGGTTTAATTATCGTATTATGGTTGTATGAAGGCTATGATGTTGTGATTATTAATGTTGCATACATAATCTAGATTCTGGTTTTGTACTAACAGTGATAACGTTATTTTCTTTATTGTAAAATTAATATTATGTTTTAAAATGCAGTTTTAAAAAGTCCAGGAAAATACTATAACACCTTGATTTGCCGTCAATGTGGGTATCCAAGTCTTCAGTGAACTTTAAGACTGCATCCTCTGTGGACATCCCGCTTAGAAATCCACACTGATTGTCAGATAGGATCATAAAACTATCCAAGTTTGCCTGCAAAGTGGTGTTAAGGTATCACTCCAGAATCTTTGAGAGGGCAGGCAGTATAGAAATTGGTCTATAGTTTGAGACACAGTCTTTGTTTCCTCCTTAATGGATTGGGAGCACTATCGCTTTTTTGAGCGCGCTTGGAAAAATTCCCCGTGATTAGCAGAGGTTAAAAGTGTGGGTTTAACCCACACTTTTAACCTCGCTGGCGTAAGAGCATCACATGATTGTTTTAGCACGCGAGATGGAATATCACCCCAACGTGTGGCACAGTTATCACGAAGGTTGAGAATTAGCTTCTTCACCTCTGTCCCATCCATTGGAAGGATGACAAGCGAATTACTAAGGTTTTCATTTTTACCTTGTCGATATAAAGAAATGTTTAAAGAGGAGCGTGAGATTTTTGAGGCTAGGTTTTTCCTATATCGACAAAATAGTCATTAATGCTATTTATTGAGGACATTTCAGAGCTGCCCGTTTCCAGGAGTTCAAAGGGTGGTAATGTCGATCGAGTAAAGTTCGTAACAGTCTTTACTATTCCGCAGTTTTTTGGGTCATTTTTGGCTTTGTCAAACTCTGTCCTTTCATGTAAATTTTTTTGGTTTCTCAGCAACGCATTACAAAAATTCCGATATCTGATGGAGGTATTTTTAAAAAGTGTACAGCGTAATAAGCCTGGGGTAATGCACGGCTTACTGATCCTACATTTTCTAGAAACTGTCCTAGTTGTCCGGTTGTTATCTATGGCTGCTTGTATCACTGATATGGAGTTCATTGCAATCTCAGGGTTATCTTCTTGTAAGATTCTGGAGTAGCTACAATTATCGAGTTAATTTTTATTCCCTCGCAGCTTAGACTCGATACTAAATTCGGACATACTCTTTTCTACTCTTTTAGTTATCAATCCTTTGTGAAATATACGTGTATAATATCTCTGTCTTTAATGCTTAAAGTATTTAGCTGACATGATTAGTGTGAAATATAAATTGTATTATATACTTTATTTATATTTTTTATAGTAGACTTAAAGACAGATACACACTAAAAGTAACTTTAAAAAAATGAACTTCATTTATAATTGAAAATTCTATCCCTCTAATAAGATTTTCCTTAAAGTAAGCACTTTAAGATTACACAACTTTGAAATACTTTAAATTGCTCCATAGATTTATATAAGGCGCACCCCAACTTACGACGCCGTTAGAAATTAAATTAAAAATAAAATTATTGCACTTGAGCCAAAATTTAAATACGCATTATACACGCCTATATTGAGAAGTTGAGTAAAGGAAATTTCTTTCGCTGTCTTTTTTACTCTGTGAACTGTGTAGTAAGTTAGAAAGAGATGGTTAATATTCACAGTTGTGTCTCGTAGCTCGATATAAAGAAAGATTATCCAAAGCCCCTAAGGAAGTTTGAAATTGCTATTGTAGCGAAAAGGATTATATGTTAGTGCTACGCCGTAGCTGCTACGCGGGTGGGATCCCGGAGGCATTGGAAGTTTTATACGAACGCGCCTTTCAAATTATTACGAAAAAACTTATAAAAAAATTTATGGAATAAACACTGAAATACTCATACAAGAATATAAAATCTTGGTCATTGAAATGATAACTATACTAAATGGTGTATTATAGATAGTAAATATTATATTTCACAATTTTGGGATGTCATTTATAAAATTTTAAAAATTACATAATTATATAACATGTTCTGATTTTCAGTTTTTTTTTATTAAAAATCTTTTTTACAATAATAGCTATGGAATTTTTATAAGCCTGCTTATAAATATTATTAAAAAACAGATACAGTTTTGGAACACTATGAAATAATCAAAATGACAAAATTAAAAAGTTTACATTTCATTTTATTACAGTCACTTCATCAGCCTTTCTGTTAAGTAATGAAAACGAATACCATTTGGCAATTCAACGCGTAAAATAAACAATCCGATATCGCGCCCGGCAGCGGCCGGATTAAACGGGTAAATCCGGTTAAATCCGGGTAAATACGGCGGATCCGGGCCGGGCAGGCGCGATACCGGCCTAGATGTACGGTGTTAATCCCTGTTTTAAATTCTGATAAAATCCCCACCTGTATTTATACGTTGTTATTATGAATTAGGTAATGCGGGAAATAAATGCGAGTTAGCACCTGTAGGTGCACCCTTTATTAGTAAAAATAAAAAGGAAGAACGTTTTCAGAGTTGCACCTAATTTTTTTTTAAAGAATTACATACATGTAATCCCGACTATTATCTCCTAGGGGTTAGTCAGACACTAGACAAAAGCACCGCAAAAGCAGTCCATTGCCATAGTTTTTAAAGAATTGATTTTTAATATGTTACAGTTTTGAATTGTTATAAGTGTATATATTTTAAAGTGTGTGTGTTTTAAAGGTTATTTTGTGCTTTTCAATAGTTCAGTTTTTTGAACGCGGTTCCCTTTTATAAGTCTTTTTTTTTAAATAATCATCTCATTGTTTTTTTATTTCATTCTTTTTAGTAGTGGGTTTTGAGAAGATTAAATGTATCAAATACTTTTCGCGAGATAGTCGCGGACAAAATGGATTTAAAATCGCCTCTTTTTTGGCAGCTGAGGCAACTACAAATAGCTAATATTATTTTCGCTCGTTGAGACATTTCATTATAAGGAAGGGTGCTATTATCAATAATTATTTTTTCAGATCTCATTGCAGGTTTGTATGAATGTTTAACATATTCAATCTATACCTGGAATTTTGTAAATTTTTGTCATTTTTACCACGGCAAAATTAAAAAAAAAATAAAATGTAGTTTTTATCTAGATTTTACTTGCAAGTGGACCTTCCTCGTGAATATATACATATATATCATGTTTATATACATAGATCAATTGCTTAATTTTTTTAATTATGTAGGGTCTAATGTACAGCAATAGAATTCAAGTCAAAACAAACAACAAGCTGAATAATTAAGTACTGAACAACATTATAAATTTACATATCTAGCCATCAGCATTACGCATCTCGAATTCGAGGGTCGCATAATCCCGCGAGCATAACGGGATCGAAAATGAAACATAAATTGCTGAGACGGACTATTCGGACGATTAAGCCCATTAACATGGCGCACGGGTCACTAAGGCCCCAGAGAGTGTCCCTGTCCAATCAACAAAACCCTTTTACGCCACGCTAGCTAAGGGAGGACCTCCATGTCCCGGTTTTTCTTTACTTTTCCACGGCACTACGGGGGAAATAATTGAAGTCGCGTGGCTCTTCTTACCCTGGTTGGTGTGTATCAGAATTCATGATAGGACACCCCTACACGCCCCCACTCAGATATACGGTAACGATCGCACCACAATACCATAGCCGATAAATATGGTGTGTACGCCGACGCTACGCATGCGGCGGAATATGCCTGTATTTGTATTGTTTATTGTGTATTAAATTGTTAGAATGTTGCCCGGTTATTGCCGAAAGCGTATTTGGTTCGCGTATCGTTGCGTAACTTATGCGTTCGTGGGCGATTGTTATTGCTTGTGTTACTTGCGATAGTTTCAGCTGGGTTTTAAGAAATAACGTCTAATGTAAGCTTGTTAGAGTGTAGTGCTGCCATAGGCTATTATATGCTATATGCGATGTGTCTATACATAATTGGATAGGACAGAAAGAGAACCACACAAAATAAATTTCAATTACCATTTTCCCCAAACCATACCATCGTTTTTCTTATTTCACACAAAACATCAGCTGTAACAGACTACCTAAATGTGCAAAAGTCACTTTTCATTAGAAGAAAATAATGTGTTTCACTAGTCAAAAGTGTAAATCTATGAGAATTTACATGCTACCAAAAAGATTTTTCCAATCTTTCCAAATAAACAACAAATCTATTTAAGTTTGACCCATAAATAAAGAAATGAACAAAAGTAAAATATTAATATAATTTACCCATTAATTATACTATTTATTCTGGCATAAAATGGTAGGTAATATTAAACCTTGAAATATTCTTATTAACGGTAATGTTGAACATAATAAAATAAAACCAAAACAGCATTTAAAAAACGTTTTAATCAAAAACAATATGAGAAGTACCTAATTAAGGCCACACAAAATTAGCGGGTAGTTTTGAATGGCGTGACTGCTCTGTGTAAATCTTTGCCGTGCGTGTTAATTTTGATATTTTTTATAAACTAGCTGTGTGTTTTATTTAGCTGTGTTATACTATGTTTATTAATAGTTATGATATTAGGGTCCTTAATGGATAATTACAATAATTAATATGGAGTTTTATAGATATACGCAGGACGTTAAATGTAATGTGTGCAATAATTTTTATTTTTTTATGAATTAAAGTGATCTAAGTAATATTTGGTCCTTACCTATGAAATTGGTGTTTTGTATGGAGATTTTGGGGAATTCTGCATTTGCCATACTAATATTTTTTCAGTTTTCTTCACAACGACAAATCCAAAGATAATAATATTTGGCATCTATCATTAGACAAGCTTTAGTAATATTTGTAATTTCACACTTCATAAAAATTATTTATCGTTTTTAAGTGAATGCAAATAAAATGATGTATTCGGGAGGCACTTAAAAAGAGTTGTCTCCGTGTCCAATTTTAACACAAATAAACTTACAACAAATTATCAAAACAAATCAAAAGAGCACAAAAATATAGTCTATTTTTAAACGAGGTAATTATTTTTTAGGAATACTCTGAATCTTAATAGTTACAGACAAAATACTAAGAGAGAAAAAAAACACCAATTTCATAGGTAAGGACCCAATATTAGAATGCTTAACTTTACTGCAAAGTGGCCATGATCCCTTTCCATTAGATAATATAAAAAAAACGTAATTAAGAATAAATTAACATTTTTTTTTAAGACTAGATCAATTTACTACACTGTTGAGTATCTACGCAATATTTTCTAATTGTAAATTGTATTTAATGGGAACCTAAATTCTATAGATGACCAGTATTATAAGAGTAACTTAATTACATTTTCAAGTTGTTTAAACCACCTGTATTATAAAGGTAATTTGTACCTGAAGCGTCATAAATTTGACTACTGTATGACTTAATTTATTTACCTAAGGCGTAATTAAAAATGTATGTGCAGAAATAAAAAAGTATAAAAGTAGTTTTTACAAAATAGCTTTTCCTACCTTCTCCGACTCAGATTTTCTTACCAGCAACTTTTAGTTTGACCTTCCAAAGAGGATGTAAAAAAAATAGGAAACGCCGCATAAGGTGTTATGGATGAAGCCGTCTCGATAACGACTAAGATGCTGTACCGAGCCCTTATTTCAATAACAACGACCGAACAAAGGGACACTGTATATGTTTACCTTACCTTTACTATAGGAAAGTGGTGATAGGAAAGAATAGTCGAATGTTTATCGATCTCAATTGATAGTGAGTTCCGTGGGATTTCAGAGCAAAATGTTTTACGGAGCTTGTGTAAACATATAGCGAGAAGAGAATGAGTATAACTAAGAATATTTTTATACGAAAAAGCATGGTTATACAAGAAGAGGTTATGTAGAAGAATATATAGAATAATGGCGATCAATTAGAGATAACATAACCTAACATATCATTACCCCGAAGGGGTAGGCAGAGGTATTAAGTACCCACTTTTCGCCCCGCTTTAGGTCCCCATGTAACAGGTGGCGAGCCTGTTGCCATGCACCGGGCACAATAAATCAATAAGAAGATCAACCAATCAATAGGGATCAATTAAAAGTAGGTATAATATAATAAAGTAGGTTAAATAATAAATTATAAAGTAGATTGACTAAAAGGATATAATAATCGGACGTGAGTGAAGATACGATGGAGACCAAGGCGAACGTTTCTCGATCGAATCAAAGACGATCTTGGGAAGGGCTAGGTCAAAAGTACCCGAAATGGCCGAGCATGTATGAGGTGTTTTGATAAATAAAAAGAAATATGACCTTAAATCGTAGCCAGTGGCAATAAGTAATGTCAGCCTACCCTATCACAAAAAGGCGCCACCTTATCCAATAATATTTTAGGTTGGTCACTCAAGGAGCGATGATGATATTAATGAGAAGATTTTTTAGTTTAACAATCAATATAAAAAAATATTCTGCTTGAGATACAAATTACAAATGTAAAGTAACTAAATACAACGAAAACCAATACAAAGTAGCCAAAAATAAGCTATTTGTAAAAATAAAGTAAATCAAAGTAGCATCGTTTACGGAAGTGTTCCAATATGTGAAACAAAACCTATTCTCACTTTTTCATTTTCACATAACATTTCGTAAATTCATCCAAAATCCTAGCGAAATTCCTTTAACTGTGTCATCATCGCAAACCCTTAGTAGTGACCGTGCTATCTCCCTCTACCTCCAGCCCATGTTATGATCCCCATAAAAGTAAACCATATTCAACAGCCGTATAAACGTCACAAGAATGCCTACTTGGAATAATTTCAGCGTGAACACCTAAAGAACATCATGCATAATGTACGATATCATATTTATGATAACATCCGATATTGGGATTAGGATGTTGGGATTATCGTAAAACAATGTCAGTTTATAAGTCAAATTCTAAATTTCCTTTTGGTATTGTTTTTATGGCCGTTAGATGTAGCTGCGTTATAAAATATATCACCTAAAACATTGTTGTGAATCGTATTGAGTTATTAATATGTAATAATTTATTAGTTTATCAAAGAATTTATTCGAATATGACAAAGTAAATTTATGTAAAAATATTACAAGATAAAATAAATTGTTATTTTTACACTCTCACTAACTCATTGTGATTTTGAAATGGTTTACGTCTATACTAACGCCATCTATTGGCTAATAGCGTATTTTTACGTACATGACTAATGAAAATTGATGGAAGAGGATCTGTGCTTGATATTTTTTACAAAATAAAGAAAATTTTCTCAGAGTATGTCACAATTTTTGTATAAATGTTAGTTTTTTTTATCTCAGCAGTTGTAGGATGTATCTGTTCATATTCCTAACGTAACAAGGTCTACAATGAATAATCAAGACCGTATAAAAATATTCATGATCAAGTAAAAGTAAATAAAACAGCAGTTACATGGGACGTCATGGCGTCGCCATAACGGTCTGTGCCGGCCCACTGAACACGAATATCGACTATTACTTGATGTGATATTATCCCATAATGTTACTTTACATTTTGCCTACTGTAATCACAAACAAATAAGGCTTTAGGTGTGGAAAAAACTATATGGTTTCCTTGTCGTAATATGAGAGTTTGCATGTAATCGTACGAATATGATAGCGTAATTAGTAGTAGCTCTTAGTAGGTATATTTGTAATGAATTTACAATGTTCTTCATTTTAAAGCGTGTTAAAAAAAAGATATAGCACGAGTTACCTTAGGTAGCATCAGCAGCGCGATATCATATATATTAAGATTTTATCATGCCTAATTGTCTAATTCAATAATACTTTGAAAGTTGAACGTGATAAAAACCCGATACATATCATAATGCGGTTTCATGCTAAGAAGGCAGAGCCACGACTTTTTTAATTTTTAATGATATAAATAGATTTTAAGTTTAAATGTATGTAAGTACAGCTTACAGTCGAAGTATTGACTTTTGCGAAGTTTGGTGATGTAATCACTATTTGGTTATTTTAAAGATAGATATACCTACCGTAACATAGTTAAGTATCCTTAAAGTGAATTACTGAATGATACAAATAAAACATACAGTGAACTACAAATTTATATACAAATTTCCTTAATTTCAAGATAACAAACAAACAATTAGACTATGCGTTTAGTTTTCACAATAAAGCAATATTAACCAAATTTACTGCTAAAATTATAAATATACAATTCCAATTTATTTGGTCACTAGGGAAATTCGTGAGTTGTTCGCGTGGTCCATGACCCTACAGGCCATTCTAATGATATTTGCATATGATTGTAAGCCATTGTTGTGTCCTGGGAATGGTGACCAATTGAGCCAACTACTCAATGTGTTGTGCAATTATAAGAGAATATGATTCTCTATTCAGATACGTTATGTGGCAACATTTATAATAGATTATTATTATACAATGATAATATATATGTAATTAAAATGGCTATTCATAAGCTTATGTCAGGATGCATGTGTGGTCACTGTTTGGTGAAGCGCGGACTATGGCGTGGACTGTTTTTGCTCTGACTAACCCTTAGGGGATAATGGTCGTGATTATATGTATGTAAGGATTCTGGGTATGAATAAATAAAGATAATTGTATAAGTTTCTATGATATTATTTCTTACCTATGAAATTGTCGTTTTGTGTGGAGATTTTGGGGAATTCTGCATTTTCCATACTAAATTTTTTTCAGTTTTCTTCACAACGACAAATCCAAAGATAATAATATTTGGCATCTATCATTAGACAAGCTTTAGTAATATGTGTAATATCACACTTCATAAAAATTATTTATCGTTTTTAAGTGAATGCAAATAAAATGATGTATTCGAAAGGCACTTAAAAAGAGTTGTCTCCGTGTCCAATTTTAACACAATTAAACTTACAACAAATTATCAAAACAAATCAAAAGAGCTCAAAAATATAGTCTATTTTTAGACGAGGTAATTATATTTTAGGAATACTCTGAATCTTAATAGTTACGGACAAATTGCTAAGACAGAATAAAACACCAATTTCATAGGTAAGGACCCAATACAAATAACAAACCATACCATTTTTGAGTAATATTTTTAACCTTTAGTGCACATTAAGCTATAGGTACAAATTTTAATTTTACTTAATTAATGATAACTATTGATGTATCTTGTGAGAACTAAAATAACAACATTTTTATATTTATAATGGAACACTGTTTTGAAGTAAAGAATTTGCTTGAATTTTGACACCAACTTGGAATTACCCTTAACTATCAATTACGTTCTCCCTAATATTTTTTAAGATTAAGAAAATTCAACAATTCTTTAGCATTTTAATAAGAAATTAACAACAAAAAAGTCCTCTCGAAAGTCGACTGGAGCGAGGGTCGCCGCATAACTTCCGTTTTCCGTAGCATTGGGCACGATTTGAAATATTTAAGTGCTGTTGTAACGACTTGATGGTACTGCTGAGGGCCACTCATATATCTCTTTTATCTTTTGTCGGCCTCCTTGCCCTCCCGGGTTAGGGCAGTTTTTTGTCAAAATATCGCCGTGGATTAGACCGAAAATTGGATAGCGGATTATTTAGTTCTAGAAGGTTTTGTGATAATTATTCAACAGGAATGTATGCAGGATGTCAGTAGGTTTAGTCATGCTTGTTTTAATTTCCACTTAATATTCAAAGAAATTTTTTACAAGTATGGTAACACAATATCCGTCTGTTGGGATCGATATTTCAATGCAGTTCCTTGAAGCAATTGAATTAATAGATATGAGGTAACATTCAAGCGCATGGCGGTTTTATTAATTTCTTGTAGATATTTAAGCTGATATTCTTCACACACATAGTACACACATTCAGCTACACACATAGTATTGCTAAATAAAATATTTACACAGGTTTATAGCACTTATGATATAGTATGTTATGTTATAAATGTTATAGAAAATATTATTAAAAATAAAAATTATATTCAAATTAAAAATTTATTAAAGAGACACTTTATCAAAGACAAATATAATACCTTGAATCCAGTGGTCGATTACACATCCCAAAATAAATGGTTAAATAAATGAAAACAAAAGAAAAGAATATTGAAATGTAATTAGTATCATACCTTCAACTTGATTGGCTAATATAATCTTTAATTTTAAGATTTGCCGTAATTGAAAATGTAATTATAATTTTTTAGGCTTGAAATAAACAGATTTTTTTTTAATGTAATTTTATATATGTAGGTATATAATATATTATGTAATTTATATATAGTAGTTTATATATGCACCTTATATATGTAAGTATATTACACCTATCTTTTCTTTCATTCTATCTCTGCCCAAAGGTTGCCTGGAAGATATTGCTATTAGCTATAAGGCGGCCTGTGTTGCATTAAATTTTTTCTTTTATATTTATGTGTTTTTATTAGTTGCAATAAAGAATTTTATCTATCTATCTATCTTTAAAAATATTTAGTTTACTAAATATTTCATTCTTATTCACATGGAACTTATGGAGTATTTTTTCACAATCGTATGCATTTAAGTATTGTATTTTCATTCTTTCCGCTAGGGACGCTTTACACGTTTGCTATACAAAAAACAATGGCAAGTTTCCATATTAAGAATTGTCTAATTAAAAAAAATTGCGAACCCTATAAAAAATATGTTGTACGATCAAGCGACAACTCTAGACTCCACATGTGAAGTGATTTTTAAGAAATAACGCCGGGAAAATAAGATATGGCAGTTTGATTTTTTTAGGTTAGGAGTATCATAAATGCATTATTGGCGCAATTCTTTAGGAACGTCGAAAAAACATTAGTATACCTGTGAATTGTTTTAATGTTATCATAAATCAGTCAGTAAAACCGAGGAAACTTATTTCTTTCACAAAAGCAGCTGACATTTTTTTTTGTCAATTTTCTTTACATTCTTGACATTTCATAATATAACGCTGCACACTGAAAACTTATACTAGCGCTACTGAAGTGTTGTTCGTAGAATATGAAATAGTAACACCATTGCTATGAATAAATTAAATTAAAATTGAAACCAAGTGTATTTTCACCAACTAAGGAATGCTATATAAGTATGTTATTTATATTAAAACCCTCTCCTAGTTTAGCTCCAACATTTAGCGAATTTCTAAGCTTCCTAAGAAAATAATTACAACAGTCATGCCAGATAATGTTTCCATTTGCTTCATCCAAGGTTACGTTAATCTTCATAAAGCTATCCGGCAGTTAAATAAATCTTGTTCTCGAGATGACTAAATCAACCGGTATCGCGAGATAATCTCGGCGGTATTTACTCGTTTTGCTTAGTCTTGGACAGGGTTAACTAATGTTTTTATGTTGTATTGTTTTAAGCGAAATTTATTTTTAATTTTTTTTTCGTTTTCGACCAGTGAAATCGTAAGAATATTTTGTAGTCCTTATTTATTGACTGCTTTTAATTGAGTGTTGTGAGAGTTAAACTCTTTAAGAAGGTACATCGTGAAACTGTTTACATTATTAAGTGCAAAAAAATATGAAAAGTAAAGATTCACTTATTTATTTAAACTTCAATGTTATTACAAGAAATGTACAAATGGCGGACGTAACGATAACGTAAAGGATTAACGATTATGAAAATTGTATTATAAGCCCAAAAACAGAACTGCGGTTAAGTCTATATTTATAGATTACTCTGTACATTCTAAAGATTAAATATGAGTCTATACTGCAGTTGCTTATTATAAATGATTGCTTACTTACTCATTCGACATTGCAACATAAATTTCTGTTGTTTATAGATTCACAGGTAGATATCATTTATTTTTTTGATTTGGTAAGGTAAATATTCAGGATTGCGCTTCAAAATAATTTGCTTGTAAAGGTGTTAAACTCTGTTTTATTTATGAGAATATGCGCTAGACTCGAAAAACACTTCCATTATGTAGTTAGTATTAAATGTTTAACGGCTTATCACGCACGAAATAGCTGGGAATATGTGAATATATAAGAAGAAAAATCAATTTGTATTTTTAAAACGCTATCAAATTCGTTCGTTAAGATGATTTGGAGCCTCTTAGGAATTTATGAAAATTTAATACTTTAGAATTAATCTATTCTTCTCTATATTTTCATTAGACTATCCAGGATGTGGAATTTAATCTTAATACGGTTCACACGCATCGTGTGCGAGTTAAATATTAAGAGGCGGTTCATTAAGCATTGCCTTGATCACAAATGCAGGCCATGAACGGCGGTACTTTTCTTTCTCTTGATGATGAATGTAAGCACGGAACGAATAACAATGTTAAATTTGCTTTTAAATTGCGTTGAATTTATTGCCCACGCTTTTAGTCTATGCTTAGAACACTTCCTGATATTTTAGAAGTACTTACTTATTACAAACATTTTCAACGACACAGTCTTTGAGATTATTACAAAACAATTGATACAAGATACCTAACGTATATAACTTTGGTAAAAACCATGTCATGCCATGAGAATAGTAGTAGAAAAAGAACATCGCACGGAATTACATAGACTGCAGATGTTTAACAATAAGCCTTGACTTAGTTTAAAATAAATTTGGCGTTGAATGGTTTTACGTAGGAGAATTAATGATCTAATACGAAATTAAGAATTTCAATCTATGTCCTGCGCAAGAGATTCACGCAATATTAGCATCCACAGTCATCCGCCATTAAACTTATGCCTGTAATAACTCCATTTTAGAAATTACCATAGAGTTTCTATCAAATAAAGCTGTATCTGAGCCCATCATTAACATGTCCCTACTTGTTTATGGCCGACAACTGGTCTCTTACTTTATTGCTAATGTATTCATTGCGCTATACATCTTTCTCATCGAAATTTAAATACCCTTTATAAATAACTAAACAAAAACCGCTCCTATCCCAGGGCATAACTTACGGCGAACTAAAGTATAATTCAACCGAAAAAGAAAATATAGCTACAAGTTTTTTACCGAAAGGTAACATCTTGATTAAGTAGGGACCACCTGCCCAGGCTTACTCCACTGGGAGCCGATAAATAAGTCCCAGGGAAATATTAATGGGCCCATAAAGAATATGTTGAAACACACTCGGCTCTATGGTCCTTTAGATGAAATAAACCCAAAGAGGTGGACACTCCTGCGTTTGTTTTTAAAAAAAATACATATTGGGATACGTTAGAATTTGTTTTCGGTCTAATTGTGTAATTAACTTTTGTGTTAAGGTCATAAATACAAAATTGAAAGACTTTACAGTATGAATGTGAAGAGTTTGGTTATAATCAGAAGATTATGGTGGCTTTTGACCATTTGGAGTATATTTCGCTTGGCATATAATGCCTTTTTATCTACTTATGTCTTATCTTTGCAAATTTTCTTGCAGGTAATCGAAATTGGTCAAAAGGATCTGCATACCTTCACTGTTGGTGCGAACAAAAGTCGCGTTCGTAATGGATGTGCAAAATGGCATTTCACACACAAAAAGATGAGCTTTTTTCTAAATCTACATTGTGGTCGATTTTAAATTACCCCTGAGCCTGAACAATAGCAACGCAGGTAAATACATAGTCTCCCTGAACATTAATCTTGCGTATGCACTTCCCTTATGTGACAAATCGTTAATTTATCGTTCTAAGGCTAAAAGTGGTTTGAATTAACAATGAACAAACTATTATTACTAGCGTTTGAATAAAGTATATTCGCAGGGTCATTGTTCCCTGAGTGGTTTTATGTGTGGAGTGTTGATGAAGTTGTATCTACCCTACAATAGTAATCGTAAATTCGATTTTATACTTTGTTTGACGTAAGTGATTGACATGAGAGTATTTGGGTAATCTGAGCCTGCGGTGGAAACTTTTACGGCCTGAATGACGTGCCGGCGATAAATTTATCTGTTGTGGGTAATTTCGGCAATTTTATGAGTCATTTAGTGGTAGTAAATGTCAGTGTGACAGTAACGCGGGCTGTACGAGTGGTCGCGGCTACCGTTTTCCCCCGTTTTTTTAATCATGATTCTTAGTAACTCGTCCTAATCAAATTATTAAAACGGTAGATAACCATTTATAGGAGCTTTGGTAAAGAAAATAAATAATATATTTTTTATAGTCAGCATTTATCACTTCAAAATATTGTTACCTTGATAAAAATTAAGTTTATTCACATGAACTCTTCTGTGGAAATAGTCTAATTTAGCTAAGATAATTCGGACCATTTCTCCTGACACTGATTAGTTTTATAAAATTAATGCTATAAGATTTGTAATAAAATTTAAGCGAAGCATTTATAGTTCCTGAAGTAACTTATAGATACATTTCTGTATTGAGCCAATATAAGATTGTATTGAGCCAATATAAGAAGCATTGAAAATATATTAAAAATGTAGTATTTTCTAACGGGAAGTAATTAATTGAGCAGACATTTAATTATTTGGTCAGCAACAAAATGGTCAGCCGAAAATCATTTGGGCAGCAAACAAATATTTTGTCAGCAATATAATTATATGAGCGGCATAAATAATTATTTGGACAGTAAAATAATTATTTGGTCAGCGGAATAATGATTTCGTCAGCCGAATAGTTATTTGGGCAGCAATATAGGTATATGTTACAAGAAATGTATAAAATCTAGAAATAGAGATTAATGAAGGATCAAGCATCAATTCCGAGGAAATGTATTCTGATAAATATTAAGTTAAGGTTATTTTTTATGAGTCTTAAAAACAATATTTTTCTCTTCAAAACACATATTAAACAATTTAGCAGCAGAGAAAACATTTGAGTTGCTGTCCAATTAGTTATTTTGCTGACAAATTAGAAATATCTACTTCCCATGAGTTGCTGACCACTTTTCGAATTCAAATAATTCAAAATAACTTTTTGAATAATTTAAATTCGAAATTATCAATGAAACATAATCACTACAATTATAATTTACTATAACAATTATTTTAATAACCATAGTTAAAATACATTCCATTGTTAAGAATATGTCAAAAATAAGCTGACCTTGCAAAATAGCGAATGTAGAGCTTAGGCATTTCAAATTAGGACTATGATTAGACACACTGTAAATAACTTTATTGTTCATTCCAATTATAGATAATATAGTACAAGAATGTCTTTACATCATAATATCTCCGAAAGACAATAACATCTTTGCAATGTGATTGATATTTCTCACGATATATTTCCATGAATATTTCATTAATTAAATTATAGTTATCCATACTAAAATTATAAATCCGAAAGTAACTCGTCTTTCTATGTCTGTCGATCTCGCTTTCACGTCAAACTACTCGACCGATATAATCGAAATTTGGAACACAGATAGTCTAGAGCCTAGGAAAGGACATAAGCTTTTATCTCGATACTCCCATGGGAACGGGTACCGTGCGGGTGAAACCGCGGGAAGCCACTAGTACGTAATATAAAAGAGTATAGGACATGATAGCCCCGATATGATAAATTACATAAGAGGTTTGTGCATTATTTTCAATTCACGTTATAATGTTATTGTCAAAAACATGTTGTTGTTGTTATGTTATTGATGTTGTGTTATTGTCGTTATTGACCTTCAAAATTTAAAAAAAGGGTGTGTTCCCTCCTTAAGGGTCGGCAACGCATCTGAAAATCCTCCGGTGTTGTAGAAGTCTATGGGCGCCGGTAATCACTTACCATCAGGTGAGCCGTCGTCCCGTTGCCCCCTCTTTACATAAAAAAATATATAAAGCAGTGCGTTCGCCGTAAACTTGTATTTTTTTCAAATAATAAATATTTGATAGTTTCTTTACATGCAGCGTTATATTTTGTACTTATCACTTAGATCTATAATTTAAATACTAACAGAAAAAAAAGAAAGGTATAATAAAAAAGTTCTAGTTTCCTTAAGAAGATACTCGTAGTTGTATAAAACTAACTTTAATGTCTTTGACATCTATGTCCAGCAGTGGGCATTTCTAGGCTAGCGGTAATATTCAACAAATTCCTACGATTTTTTTTTTAAACGTGCTTAAACTTTTTCCAGGTGCGCTAACAGAGTAGCGCTCTGCTCGAAGGCTTCGCTGGGAAAACATCAGTCTTGCAGCAAGCGCCGCCCAGCTTAGAGCCTCGCTCCCATTGGCCGCTCAGCTCCGCCTACCACCTACACCCGTATTCATAATGCACACGCCGAAATAATTTACATTTAAGCTGAATTTGCGATCGTTGAGGGTAATTGAAAATTTGTTGTATTGACCCTAGATGGGCTACGGCCGACTAAGTAAGATTGCTTTAATTTCAACTGAATTTAAAGCCACTTGCTCAGGTCAATTTGATTATGGGAATCGCGCTTGTTTATGGGTAATTTATTTTTATTACTCTCAATATATTATTCGTGAGCTGGCAATCAAATGTATTTTTGAACGTGAAACTGTTTTAATTGTATTTACACAGTATTAAATTTGAGTAATTTTTATCTTAATACTACTTTACAACCTTACTATAATGTTAACAAATCAATATTGATTTAATGCAACTTCAAATGTCATGTCCTTAAATAATTTCAAAAAAGTGTTTGAAATGACAGATATCATATCCATTGAAATTTGGTTAGAGAGTAGGGCGGCAGATCTTTTGTATTAAAAAAAATTCAAAAACCTACGCCAGCCGTTGAAATAACGGCGCATAATTCCCTCACGTAGGTAGTTTGGTTCGTTAGATTTTATTACGTTCATTCATATAATTAAATGCGCTATTAAAAATTGTATCAAAACCATAACCTAAGGTATACCCAATAGCTAAGACTATGTGAGATTAGAAAACTGTAAAAAATATAGGATTTTTTTTGCTCCGCCAAAAATATATATGAAGCGAGAAATCCTAATCAAGTTCAAACCACCTGAGAGAAAAAGAGATGAATGAATGACAGCCATGTCCGGTTTTCGCAAATAGTAAGAGGCCATAGCGTCCCTGTTTGTTTTACGAGACGAACAAATTTGCCATTTACCAGCAAATGACACTTAAATTTTTTGGTCATGTCTCCAAGCTGTCTATGTGTATCTTGTACATCCTAAATCTCTTAGGGCTGAGTACAAGACATTTTGAATAAAAAAATGCGATAGAAAAAATTAAGATGAATACTTAACGTTGTTATTCAGTATTTAAAAATACTTAAAAAAAAATTACCTACTTGTATGTGTAAGTTTATTTTCATATAGCTCTGAAAACAGTTGCCAATTTTCTACATAATGTAATATTTATTAATAATCTATCGACATAATAACTTTTGAGTTACAAAGTAACTGGTATTGTAAGCAAAAATAGTTATTATTACCTACATAATTATGAAATTTTGTTATTTAATTCCTGTTTTATGTTAAATTAGTATAAAGGACTATATCTTTGTGTTATTTTTCATAAATTGTTACTTGACAATTTTCATAATAAATCAAACTTATATTATAAGTATGTGTCATGTGTTTTTTTTAAATAATGGTGCAAATCTTACTGTTGCTATATTTCTATCAAATGACACTGCTTAGGACATAGAATTAGAAATATTTTGTCTAGCATAATAATTTAATAATTATGAATCATAAAACATTTCACACACTATTTAGCACTTCACAGAAAAATGCACCATTTAGTTCTTATTTTCAGTTTTGTTTGTATATTTCTATTAAAATAGGTTTAACATGGTAAAAAATGTTAAATCATTGATATTTCAGAGTATCTTAGAACACACATTAACAATGTTACAGTTCACTTTCAAGATAAAAGTAATAACAATATTTTATAAGGACCACAATCTGAGACATTTTTATGAGATGCACATTCGATTTCATTTGAATGTAGCTAACTTTTATCCAGAAGGACCGACTCAACCGGTATTGATAATTAATACGGACCACCCAGGCTGCTAATAAATGTTTAGCGAATATATAGGTGTACTAATACCGCAATATTTATTATGTGGAATGAATGAACGTCCTGTGATTTAGGTAAGCGATCATGATTTTAATGGAAACTTAAAACTAAGGCCTCGAGCCGGATACGAATAAGAATAGTATAAGAAGAATAAGCTACAAAACTAAGGACCAGTTTTAGGCTATTCTAAAGCACGGAAAAAGTTGAGATCACATAGTACCTCGTCCTCAGCCAATATACCTCGCACTGCTGGTCACAGGCCTTCCTCATGGAAACAGTCACATGAGGAGTACGGGCCGTAACACCACCACGCTGGCCCAATGTGGGTAGAACAATAGCAACCGGTACCTACGGCTTAACGGCCTTCCGAAATACGGAGGAGTTTGATAGCAGAATGTTTGGGGGAAGTGGCAGATATTTAAATATAACGATCTTTGTAGTCGTAAGGTTCTTGAGTAGAGATAGCACTGTGGAAACATGGCGTGGGACTCCAACGTAATGGGATGACGTAGGTTGTGGGCTGGAGTGCGATTGATGAGGATGGACGAAGATCTTGAAAAGTGGCGCGTATTAGGGGAGACCTATGTCAAGCAGTAGACGCACACGGCTCGATGATGACTATTGGGTCCTTACCCATGAAATTGGTGTTTTTATTCTGTCTTACTATTTTGTCTGTAACTATTAAGATTCAGAGTATTCCTAAAAAATAATTACCTCGTCTAAAAATAGACTATATTTTTGAGCTCTTTTGATTTGTTTTGATAATTTGTTTTAAGTTTAATTGTGTTAAAATTTGACACGGAGACAACTCTTTTTAAGTGCCTCCCGAATACATCATTTTATTTGCATTCACTTAAAAACGATAAATTTTTTTTATGAAGTGTGATATTAAACATATTACTAAAGCTTGTCTAATGAAACATGCCAAATATTATTATCTCTGGATTTGTCGTTGTGAACAAAACTGATAAAATGTTATTATGGAAAATGCAGAATTCCCCAAAATCTCCATACAAAACACCAATTTCATAGGTAAAGACCTAATATATATACATTTTCGGCCATTTTATCTAGGCAAGGTTCTTATTGGAAAATTTTTAGACTTCCTACTCTTTCTTATTTAAAGAAAAATTTCAAGAATTTAACCCAAAATGGTTGCCTATTAGGTATTTGAAGTTCTAAGAATCATGACGCAAAATATTATTCATAATCAGTAAAAAATAAAAAATAAATGTATGAGAGAATAGAAAAAATACGAAGATGCAAATTTAATGGTCATTATAGAGTTAATCGGGAACATTAAGACCATACAACACATAAGTATATAAACTGTTTGTATCGCTATAAAAGGGAATTCTGGATACCACCACACTCCGTAGGTAAGATAACAGCCACAATAAACAAGTGGCTCTTTAATTGGACCCGTATAGATTTTAATTGGTCGTAAATCCTCAACCACTCATTAATGGCCTCTGGTACAGCAGACCACTTAACCTAACTCATTCAATTACTATCCTTAGTATCAACTACATAAAGACTAGATGGCTGAACAAGTGAAGACACTCCTCACTCCTTCTTACAACACTGCGATATATAAAGTAAGTTTAAATTAAGATTTTTCTTTATCCTTATCGTACATTGTGGATGCTGCTATATCGAAACACATTAATCAAGGCCGCCTTAATGGAAATATCGGATAGCTAAGACAAGACAGAACTATTTTGTTTCTTATTGGAATGTATATAAAGTTTATGTTTTAGAATATTAATGATAATAAGTATTTTCAACATGATTAGCCTCATTAGTATGTCGGTGTATGGCAAATACACCTTCATACAAATAAAGAGGAGAAAAAAGGAGAAATTGAAGAAGATGAAAATAAAATTGATAATATAACAAAGAACAATACATAATTTATACACTAATAATTCTCTATGTTTATTACACATAAAAATTTTAGTAACCAGTTGGCTGGAGCAGTTGGTTGGTCTACGCGACTATTTCTATCCACCAATCCACGTTGGCCCAGCATCGTGGTGTTACGGACCGAGTACCTACCTTCTCCTCCAGAAGGACGAGATTTTATAACAAATAGTACAACGATCTGGCGAAGGAAGGAAGTCACTGGATTCCGGCGGGACAGGACTGGTCGTTGTGGATATCATTGGGGGGAGGCCTGTGTCTAGCAGTGGACGACTCTACGCTGATGGATAACTGGATGGATTACAGCTAAATGTCCCATTGATTTAATATAACAAATAACATAGGTATATCTTTAAATATTTCAATATAATAATTTCCTCCTCCTCCTTGAGTCTTCCTTACTGATGAGGGACGTGACCTCCCTACAGCATCACGGTTTTCCAGTAGCATCTGTTTCCAGCGGCACGGAGGGCTAATAATAATAATTTACACCTTGAATATTTAAAAGGATATTATGAAAGGTCCAGAATCAAAGTTATTGAAAACAAATGTTATTAAACAGCGAATAAATTCAAAGAGTAATTGAGAAAGATATTTAAATTTTATTGGGCTAATAATGATCAAAGTTTTGGTGAACACGAAAGGAAATAATTGCAGAACTTGGATCGTTTGTTACACTTTACTCTGTTTGTCTACAATTCTGAGTTTCTGACTTAGAATTTGTGATAACTAAGCTATAAGAAGTAATTGTAAGACTTGTAAGTACACCTACCATTGTAGGAAGGATTTGGAATTTTTAGTTGTAACTAGGAATTAAACTCGTCAACATCAGCGCCTCGGCAAACGCAGTGTGGGACGTCCTGTGACAAGATGGGATAACGATATTCGTAGCTTGGCTGGAGTCGGCTGGATGAGAACGGCCGAAGATCGAGAGCGGTGGCGTGCATTAGGGGAGGCGACCACCAGTGGACGAGCAGAGGTTGTTGATGATGACATCAGCGCAGCGATGATGTTTCCATTGTTCATATTTCAATTACAATTTCTTACATCATAATTATGCCGTAACGAGGTAGTCCATACGCTCATCCGGTTCCCTGTGCCGGGCACAGGTCTTGGAGATATTCTGGGGACTTGCAATTACCATCAGGTGAGTATGTTTGATTGTGAGTAATAATAGCGGGCGAGTGGTATAAAAATCTTATTAGAAAAACAAATTGGAATTTGTTATACGGAGCACGACATTCTCGTTTTTTGTGAACGTTTCTTCGAGTGTTTTGTGTAAGTTTTAAATCGTTAACAAGGATTATTTTACTATAAGCAAGTCGTACAAGTACTGGAAAAAAAAATTTACCAGTGAGATAATATTCATAATTTGAAATAGAAAATGAAGAGAAACAAAAAAAATGTTTTTTGTATTATCCCTTTTTACATCCCCCAGACTTGATTTTAAGCATATTTTTAATGTACAGACATTCGAACTCTACAGTTTTATTATACCTATGTATAGATTCTGCAAATACATGTAAAAATAATAAAGATAGAAAGATCTATCAAAAGTATAGTATTAATGATAAAGTAAGTGTAACAAAAATTTCCATGAACAAAACCAGATCTTTTTTTATAAGCAAAATTGTCACACAACACACCATCTATGTAAGGCTATACTTAAATCTTAAACAACTGATGCAATCTCACCTTGTTCCAAATAAAACAAGAGTAAATAAATACACAATGCACCCATAAAGGGGTAGCTAGAAACGATTTAATAAGCCGATAAAAATTGTCGACCGTTCCTGCTAGATGGCGCGCTCTGATAAAAGCTGCCGCTGGCGTCAGTCGCTTCGAGATAAATTGGATTTTTTTTGTGTCATCTAAAGATTCCGCTCATCATCATTCCGCTGAGAGGAGGAATGTATGTAGGTATTTGCAGTGCTAAAATTGATACAAGTTAATGATTCTAGTAAAATAGCACACCTCGGCCCCGATAACGATAATTATGAAGGTATTTTAGCGGCAGCGGTAGCCGAGTTGGGACGGACGGGGCACTAAGAAAGAAAGAAAATAAATTTATTCGTCAAGAGACACTTTACTTATGGCCCGTCCACACTCCATACTCTCGTAGGTACTCGCGTTCCCTCGTGTCGCTTAGTGGAATGTGGATAGGCCATAATGTTCTCGACTTTGTTTTGGTTATGGGAAATACGTACTTATTTAGCCCGCCCTGGACCTATCTTCATGTTATACGCAATACACCACCACCTTGAAAATGTAATTCATTATTTTGTCAAAGGACTCATTGTCGTCCAATTCGCGTTGGTGGGTGGAAACGGCCTCAATAGCGACCGGGACCAACGGCTTAACGCGCCTTCCGAAGCACGGAGGAGCTCGAGATCACAAATATTGGGTCCTTACCTATGAAATTGGTGTTTTTTTCTCTCTTAGTATTTTGACTGTAACTATTAAGATTCAGAGTATTCCTAAAAAATAATTACCTCGTCTAAAAATAGACTTTATTTTTGAGCTCTTTTGATTTGTTTTGATAATTTGTTGTAAGTTTAATTGTGTTAAAATTGGACACGGAGACAACTCTTTTTAAGTGCCTCCCGAATACATCATTTTATTTGCATTCACTTAAAAACGATAAATAATTTTTATGAAGTGTGATATTACACATATTACTAAAGCTTGTCTTATGATAGATGCCAAATATTATTTATCTTTGGATTTGGCGTTGTGAAGAAAACTGAAAAAATTTTAGTATGGAAAATGCAGAATTCCCCAAAATCTCCATACAAAACACCAATTTCATAGGTAAGGACCTAATATTTGGTCACCCATCCGCGGCCTGACCATGGCGAAATCAACTTTGTTTTCGATCGAAAGCCAAAGCATACGAACCACTACGCCACCGAGTTCCTCCATTCCTTCGCTCCTCCGTTTAATTGGGTGTATTTATTTGAAATGATTATGACTCAAAACGTTTATTTTTCAGCAGTAAGATAAAAATTTAAGAATCGCATCTTTTTGTATTGTTTCTTTTACAGTGCATGCGTTGCCAACCTATCACATAACATAACAAGATAATGCTTTACGGCAGAAATAGGTAATAGAGAGGAACCAGTTGTATTGATTAATTATAATTTAAAACTCTTTTGTACATCACGCAGGCAGAGAGAAGAATAAATCTGTTACTTGTCAAGAAGACATGAAAATGGTTGATTGATTTACACTAATACATTCTTTAAATAATTTTAATTGAGAACATAACATGGTGCGAAAAAGTAGTATAAAGTGGGAATAGTGAAGTAAGTTTTCATGTGTGTTCAATATAAGTTTTGGAAAAATATTTCTCAAGCTTCACGAGTTGCCGAAGCGGATGAAGAGAAGAGTATGATGATAGTAATTTAGCAAACAATTGGATGTTTTTTAAAATGTCCTCAAATGGGTTATGTCGGCGAAATTCCTAAACGAATAGTTCTGTCGGCGAGTGGTCCTAAGGCGGTTCTATTGGCAAAACTTACATAAACAAAAAGACCTATCGGCGAAAAGTCTATCGGAGAAATGGCTGTCGGAGAACTGTTGCGGAATCGCTTTATAAGCTTACAAAAAATTATACCTAATATATGTTAAAACTGAAACACATTACATAAGTATTTAACCTTGTATTTAACCTAAAAACACAAGGTAAAATCGATAAAGTTCTCAGTGGACCACTAGCAAGAAATAAACAAAAAAAAAAAAGTAGACCATTAATAGATATTTTATATAAATTATAAATGCTTGCTAAAAATCTCTACCATTCTACCGGGAACTTCCTGCACTCGACTATTAAAGTGATAGTAAGCAACTTTTTTTGTTGACCGTACACAGTTTGGAAATTCTTAACGCATTCATTCAAGATAAAAAAAAATCTCACTTACCCAACGAGCAAGAAGTCTCCCGATGCACCGTTCTGAAACAATATAACAAACCTTTTTTTTACTTCCAACGATGGCTTATTACGGTAATTGCGCAAATGGATATTTTAAGTACTTTATTACAGACGGCTCCGAAAAGACTTATAAGTGCCGAAATTATAAAAATGCTTATTTTAGTAAAGAAAAAGTGAATTACAGTTAGTCAAACCGTGTTCAAAGATAATTTTTGAGTAAAGAGTTAGTTATGGTTTGGCAGTGAAGAGAATAAAATACACTTATAACCGCTTTACAGAGAGTTAAATTAAAATACCGTGAACCGTGAAAAATACGAAGAATTTTTCAGACGATTTTTAAGTAAACTCTTCCCATAAATTTGATTTGCCGAAAAATGTTTTTGCTTGTGATTGTGATTGTGCAAACCATCAAATAAAAACAGTAACATGGTAAGTTGATAAAAAACTCTGTTTTTTACCTTCTAAATAGTTTTTGTGGAGTACCTATTGGTACTTTTTTTAAAATTAGTAAAAAGAATTCCAGAACACTGAGCGAAATAATAAAATTGTATTCAGCACCATCTATTGACAGCATGCTAAATTATTGTGACCATTAGTCGTGCTGTGCTCACTAGTATACGTTTGCACTGCCATCTATTAACGTGTGAGTGAATTAAAAAGTTAAGCCCCTTGCTAAATGTAGGCCAGGGAACTTGGTAGTTTTTAAATATGACACGAGATATCGATACAATAGCTGTGTATTGGTGTTCGGACACGAAAAGAAGTTTTCATATTATTATTTTATATTGTTACCCAAAGGATACAATGTTTTATATTGAAAAAACGTTAAAAGTTTTTGTCTTATAACATTTAATTAATTTATTCAAGGAAAATAAGGCGTATAATTAAATAATTAAATAAAGAACGAAAAAATGCTTAATTTTTTATTACAAAGATATAAGAACAAAACATGTTTGCATTTTATACATTTTATAATAAAATGAGCTTCTGTTAGCTACTACTAATGAAAATAATAGGGACAAATTTCGTTCATTAGAAAAAATACAAATAATTTATTGAAATTAATAACGGCTAGATGAGTTAATTATTATTAACATAAAACCATCCTAAATTAAACCAGTAATATTCACAAGTGCAGTAAACCTATATTCGTAACTCCGAGAATGATGATTTAAACAACATTCAGTCCACAATAAAACACGTTAAAGATGTAGGTAAAGGTCTATAGCAAAGATAAGGCCCATCACTGTCTAAATTGATGCTTTGTTTACATTGGTGCAATAAAATAGTTACGACGTGTTGAATAATCGTTCCCGGTTTGAGTGACCGTAAATTTGTATATTTTTAAAGTCGCGCAGTTTGGAGTCAATAAAAATTTAACGATAGTAGGGGTCGGATGATATTGTTACATGTTTTACGGCGCTCCTTGTCTTCGTGAGGTCACTCATCGATTTTAGTGTCACCTGAGTTCATAATGCTTTCGGGCTAGAGGAAGAGAAAAAATTGGAAATATTTTTTTATTACATTTTTTTTTATTCATGTCATAGCTCTATGGTAACCAATTCTATAACGCTTATAGTTTGATAAACTTCTATAGGTAATAACTGTCTATGGCTTTAACTAGTAATCAATGACATCCTTACAAACAAATGTTAATATTTATTTGCTGGTATCAGATTTTTTTTTCACTGATTTTTATGTCAGCTGCAGTACAAAGCTTTTTGTTTGTTTGTTATTAGTTTAGAAGCGATGATCAAATAAATTATCATCTCAGACAAGAAGATATTTGGAATCCTTACCAACCTAATTACATCTTACTGTCAAACACAAGACTTTCTTCCTACAGGGAGAAACGGAAGTAGGGACAAATGAGAAACAAAATATTATTATGTTGCTTTGGCTTTAACCTCGAAGACAAAGTGTATGAAGCGCAACGACAACAGGCTCTATAATAAAATTAAATAAATTATTTAGCCTTTATTCAATGTTTTTACGCGGAAGAATTGTCTACGCGGAAGCATTGGCGCTATTTCATTCCCATGATATAGAAAGTGTTAATTAATGATAGTAAATGTAGGAAACCAGAGAAAAACACAGCTCCCGAAGGATCGGTGACCACTGACTTTTAATTATTTTGATAGTTCTACAAATAGAAAATAAAAAAGGTAGAAAAACAGTAAAGAGCATCTAAACAGAATAAGGAGCAAAATGCCTACTTCATTACAATTTACGGATGCCTATACTCGTATACCTAAGTAATAGCACCCGTAATAAAATAATGTTACAATGTTGAATCAGTAAGCGGTAGGTACTACATAAATTATTTTATAAATAAAATATTTGTTACGGCAGCAAACATTTTACTGCCTTAGCTTAGGACGGTCCGGCTGCCAATAGAAAGTTCCTAATTGAAAATGACATACTCGAATGCAATTCAGCACAAAGCCATAAATAGACAATCACTGAAAAGTTATTCCTGACGAGTAATCTATCTCTTGGCCTCACCGCAATATCGGTTCCTGGACGATTAACAGAGGGCGTGCGTGCCCTTCGCTTTTACTGCATACTTTTACGACGTCGTAAACCCGCCAGTAAAGGCCCATAATCTTTTTTGGTGCATCTCCGCCTCATGCCGATAGATGGCGCTTAACACAAAACTTGAATCACTGTCACTGGACTTAATGTTAAAGTTTTATTGTATGTTTCGCTAATGTGGTGTGAAATTAATAGGTAATAATGCGTTTATGGGTGCTTCTGATGGTTTATAGGGGCATAAACTGGTGGCAGGTGATTGTGGTACCGCAGTATTTGTTTTAAGTTGACCGCAGATGTTTTCTATTAAATATTATGTTAATAATGAAAATAATTTGGCCATGACCGTCTGAAATTCGACCGGTTAAAAGGTGACATTAACACTTTTTACTACAAAACAATGTTTTCGTATAATGGTAATGTTATAAATAATTTATTTGCTACTACTTACTGCTCCACAGAGCAAAAAATCTATAGATTTATAGATAGAGACACACTCTATTTTGTCCTGTAATGTTGATGACTGTACTGTTGAATGTGTTAATTATATAACAAGGACTGTCTAGTTAAAGGTGATAATTATCAGAAAAAAAATTGCTGTTGTAGATAATCACTTTCATAAACTCAATATTCATTAAGTCGTAGTATCGTGTCGCACCCTCTGCACCAAAAGCTGCCAAGAATTATATTTAATTATTCGAGAAATACCTAACCAGCCTAGAGGCCCTTTACACTAGAATAACCTTGTCCCCACATCCCAGAAAGCGACATAAATTTAAGTAAGCGTGAGTTTAAACTACCATTGCAATATATTTTAACCAGCGTCACGCCTGCAATTACACACTTACAACTTTACCCGTCTAGACTGAAACTATTCCATATTACCCTCAATTACCATTACGTTATGTTGCATCTCCTTCTCGCATTCAGACTAAGCGTAAGTTAGAGAGGGATAGAAAACGCGAGGAAGGGTCGACCGCCGAAATCCGCCGATTTTCCATGCAATTGAATAAAAGACGTTACGGTGTGTTGACGTCACATAGGATTTTTATCGTCGCTTATTCGAGTCCGGATATGGGCACGGATACCCGACTAGATAAAATTGAAAATTTATATGAAAGTTTAAATTTTCCTATCGAATCTACTGACTGGGTATGTGGTCCAATACAAACGCAGAATGTTTAACGAAATCCTTGTATATGGAATCCTTTATGTGACATTTTCGATTTTGTTAAAAGATTCTCTCGCTAATATTTCAAGACGGGAGCTTAGTTTCTTGTGAAGCTACTTGGTATCGCTATTTGTAGGTTTATCTTTAAAAAAACCTATGTATTGGGCTGGGGATAGACCTTTTTTTTTTCCGACCCGTGGTAATGGCCGACCCATACCAGGCTTCTGGGGAAGACCTGGTTATGCGGGGCTCCTCGAGTATGCAACCGACGACCGCCGCGGCGTGGCCTTTCGGCCTCAACTGGCCTGTCCCTGGAGGGGGACCAGCCGCTCCGTGCCACGGGAGCGACTGCCGACGAGCCGTGCAAGGCGGGTGACTGCCTCCATACCAAGGACCCCCGTCCCGTCACCCGCGTGGCCCTGGGCTCAGGCAACACCCCGAAAAGCATTGCCATCATCATTGCCCTGTCTGAGTTATTTGTACTTATCATTAGATTAGATAAGTTTAGCAAAGAATTTTAATAGCAAACCATTATTTCATTATTTTTCATTATTTATATAGCATTTATTACTAATACAAGTACGTACGCCCTACTACAAGCCACTATTTATCTCACATAGTTATTATACATAATGTGTAGGAGATTGAAGTTACGCTTCTATGCAAGTCAAAATAAATGTAGATTTTCTCTATCTCCTGTCCACAATTCTATCTCTACCCTCTACTATCCTTTACCATATTACTCACTATGCTCCGCATCATATTATCGAATCGCTAGTTTAATGTAGATTGGCAAATACGTTTCTAAGAAACCGCGACTATGGATTAAATATGTCATCTAACTCAGAAAAATCTAGATTGCATCGATTAATGGGTTCATATTGAGAGTAGCCCCTGGATTAAGGGTACGACAGTATTTTTATCCATATCCCAACCCCTAATTTACACATAAAATAGTAAAAAACGTACATAAGTAAAAATAACATTTCTTGTACAATATAAGAGATACGTTATGCATTTTGCAGTCATCATGTTCGAGAGTCCCATTAGTACCGTCGTAATGCGAGCTACGACAATCTACGGCGGAGGGCCCATCGAAAACGTCGTTACCAGAAATTCGTTCGCATTCCCACCATTTACGTAGGTGCTTTTGCTCTATTTCGTTTGAACTGACAATAAAATGTATATATGTATTATGACATACGTTACAAGGTAAGGGAGATTCTTATCTACAGCGATGTTGAAGGCACATTACGTTGTCTATTGTATCTTTTAATTGATTTTAAATTAACATCTAGTTTGAAGATAAAAGGAGACATTTTTGTGCGGACGGGGCACTACTCGATCGAGAGGTCGAGGGATTCCCGGGTTCATTCCCACCGCCTGTACCACTGATTTTCAATATATCTTATAGGTACATCAGTTCATTGTGAATATCGCTTGCCTCATATTGTGCCCGGTGCATGGCAACAGGCTCGCTATAGATGGGGACATAACATAATATCTGGCGAAATGTGGGTGTTAATATCTCTGCCTACCCCTTCGGGGAAAGAGGGGAGATGATATGTTATGTTTATTTCACGATAAGACTGCTAAGTATAGATGCGAAGTGAAGGCACCTAGAACAAGAGGAAGACCGAAGAAGCGTTGAATTGAATGTGTTAATTTTGATATCAGAAGAGATTGAAAAAAGCAGTCATGTGCCACCCCTACAGCAGAAAGAAGAAGAATATTGATTTTAAAGTGTTTTGCTACAGTCATGTCTATACGCTTTAAAATAATAAATACAAAATTCTTTGGTTATAATTTAGTCAAACCGTTTTGTGTTTTAGTTTATTTTAGTTATGTGAGCTGCTTCTGCAGCACTTTGCGTACTAATTACAATAAACCTAAAATACATACTCAGTATTACCGAAATTTCATTAGCAACTCTTCCAATTTGCATTCAAAATGTGCGCTCACGTATTTAGTTGCCTATATAAACACCTACAGAGCACCCTATAGCGGAGAACCGTCCGAATACGCCGTTATTTTAATACCCTTATCAAAAAACAAGGCACATTACAAAATGGCCGCCATTTTCATGAGTTTGCGCGGGAAAACGCTCGTGAGCCCGCCTGGAAAATTATAACAAAAGGCATCTACCGCTATCTTTCTAATTATAGTAAATCACCTTGCTACAGGCGAGATAAGACGAATCCGGCGCGTTCTGAAATGTCGCAACAGCTGATAGTACGAATTCAGTTACGACCTTTTAGTTCTGGGGTGGAATATCTTTGTTTTCCGCAGTAGTAGAGGGTCGTAAGTGGAAAAGCGACGCGCAGGAGTTAAGTCATTTTAGCATCGAATTGTGACTGAAATATTTTGGAGGGCGGAACGACTTTAGTTGGCTTGCGTTTCGGTTGTTATACGACGTTCTGTTATTGGGTAACAAACTCGTTCGATGAACGGACCCTCGCTTCGCACAGTCATGAAGAGAATACTTTCGTTCAAAAATGAGATTAAGAACATGACGATTTGAATATTTGAACATCATGCTGTCGTAAATCAAACGTTGCTCTTTTTATTCCGATAGGTTCATAATGACAAATGATGATGCCCAATCAAATTGTCCTTTCTCCCATCCTTTTTAAAGACAGAGTTAAATGAAAATAAAACAAAAACAAAAATATCATCACGCCTTTTCCCCGAAGGGGTAGGCAGAGGTGTTACCACACACATTTCGCCATATTGTTAAGTCCCCATGTAAGTGGCGAGCCTGTTGCCATGCACCGGGCACAATGTGAGGCAAGCGATATTCACAATGAACTGTACATAAGTTTTACTCAAACTCAGTGGTTCAGGTGGTGGGATCGAATCTCGGTGATTTGAAAAGTCGGCTACCGATGCCTTTAAAAAAAAATATAAAGGTTAAGCTTCCTATTCTAGCTGTACTTTATCTGTTTTGGATAAAAGTAGTATGTTAACTATAATTTCTAGATAATTCATCTTTATGCACTTCAAGACACTTGGTCGACTCACCATGAAAATGACTCAAAAAATTGCTTCACTAGACTTGAAGTCTTTTAGGAGGATTGATTGCGTATTCCAAGACGCCACTAAGGTCTTATTTTGGAGGTATCTTATATACGCCTACCGTATACAAGTCTAGGAGGCATCTCAAATTTTTCTTCTTAAAAAGTTTCCTTTAAAAGGGCCCTTTTGAATTAATCTCATTTTTGTGTGAATTTCGTAAAAGCATTTCTCTTCAATAGTACGATCCGATCTATAGCTACGCAGACATTTGACGGTGCAGCTCTCACACAGTTACGCTTACCCTACCTGTACTATTCGCCCCACACACCGACTACCAACCAGTAAACAAAGATCTCCCAATCCCCCTCTACTCCTATCACGGACTGACAAAAAAAGAGCAAAATCATACCACTGTGCAGCTCTTCCTAAACCAGTCGTATGATTTCTAAGGGAGTGTTTACGTTACAAAACACGACTTGCATAGATTTCAGTTGTAGAATTTCTTTTGTTTACTCGTGAGGTTTTGTATGTTAATGAGGTGATCATACTAGTATACAGCGCAAACTGTCCTAATCCATACTAATATTATAAATGCGAAAGTAACTCTGTCTGTCTCGCTTTCACGTCAAAACTATTGGACCAATTTAACCGATTTGGTACACAGATAAGCTAGAGCCTGAAGAAGGGACATAGGCTACCTTTTATCCCGATATTCCCATGAGAACGGGTGCCATGCGGGTGAATGTAAAAAAATTTAAATAACGCCTTCCAGAAAAATGACGGACAAAATTACTCCACTATGAACTTTGCTTCTAATAATAGAGTAGGAGTAAATTTTCAATTCCACCAATTAAAGCTACTGTTCCAATTTGAGAAAATCTTTCAGTGTTGAATAGCCCATTTATTGAGGAAGGCTATAGCCTACATACCATCACACTATCTGAAAGGTACTATTCTACGCGGACAAAGTCTGCGCAAAAGCTAGGCAGATATAGGTAATTACAAGTGTTACTCATATAACACGAGTTTTACCAAAATAATACCACTTCTTCTTCTTTTTCCTACCCTGTTCCCAATTCTATTTGTGGTCGGCACAACATGTCTTCCTCTTCCACTCTCCTCTATTACTCGTCAAGTCAACACTCACTCCCACCAAAATAATACCAAAATGAACTGAAAATAAACTGCGCTTAAATTTTTTATTTTTATTTTGGTGCATAAAGACTCGAGAGAAAAGTTTACAGTGAAAATAAGTCTTTTGTCAAATCTTCGTCACGTATGCCTCAAAAGAAAAGTCTCAAAAAATCCGGGTCCCTACTCAGCCGGGTAACTAAATGGGCTAACAAGTCGTAACTTGCGCCCGGATAGTTAGCTGTACGTATAACGCGCGATATTGCCGCCCGGCGATACAACGTAACGCTATCCAATTAAATTGGTACGAATTTATGGGTGTACAGCACCCACGGGAGGTGTCTCTAATTTTGTTTGTTTTACAATTGATGGCGCTTTCGGTTTGGCTTTTTGATGGGTTTTGTTTGAAAGTATGTACCTTACTAGTGTAATTGCATTGGTAAATGGTGATCTACTTGTAATTGCCTCTCTGACTTAATGGCGAAGTCAATACAAGGGGTATGAAAATGTTCATATTATATGCTATGATTATCTTAAAGATGCGCTTTATTATTCTAATAGGTTGGGGAAAAAGTTTCTTCGCATTTTTTAAGAAAATTCAAAACATTTTTTAATATAGTTTATTTACATTTAACTAAAGTATGTAGGTACCATTTTGTTCGATAACTTTTTGCCATCTTGTAGGTAGGGACATGATCCCATTGCTACAGAAATTTTGGGACTTCTGGTCAAAATACCGCGACAAGTGGTTTTGGCAGTCCTCTCGTGATGTTAACCTGACACTGCCTAAAGAATTCTGAAGAGACCGAAACAGGTGGAAATCTGAAGGTGCAAGGTCAGGACTATACGGCGGATGCATTAACACCTCCCAGCCAAACTCTCTTAATTTTTGCTGAGTGGCTAAAGATGTGTGAGGTCTAGCGTTATCATGATAAAAAACCACACCCCTCCTGTTGATTAATACCGGCCGCTTTCTCTCAACTTCTTGCTTTGATCTCATCAGTTGTTCGCAGTAGAGTTCAGAATCGATGGTCCTGCCTGGTGGTAACAGCTCATAATGAATAATGCCCTTCCGGATTGAAAACGCTTAAACCAAATTTGTGCTACTCTCACAGACACTGCACTAGGTCCATAAACATCGCAAATTTTTTTCGCGGCTTGCGTTGCATTTTTACCCTTTTTGTAGTAAAATTTTAAAATGTATCGAATTTCTTCATTAGATTCACTCATCTTGGCGGTACGAAAAACAAATGAAAATCACACATTTTCCTAATTTGAATTTGGAATTATGTTCTTTAAAATTTAAACTTTCAATGATACCAAAACCAGCCAGATACAAATAGTATAGCCAAAGAGATTTTATTACAAGTTTATACATACTATAATGCGAAAAGACTTTTTCCCCAACCTAATATATTATAATCCCCAGTAAGTTGACACTATGCGTATAATTCCTCTATCATGAGGAAAGGATTGGTCAACGGTGAATACAACTTCGTGCGGTATCTTTTGCTTGATATGTTCAAAAACAGACAAATAAAACCTTTGTCTTGTCTTCTTCTACTCTATTAAGAATATTAGTATTAGTTCTTTTTTCTACATACCTTTTTTAGTATACTGAATTTTATACCTAATCATCGCGTAGAGATTTAGCTCTAATTCAAGCACTAGAGCATCAAATAGGCTGAGATAAATATAAAATTACGAAAGCCATCCTAATCTTATTAAAGGACAATACCACTTTCAATTCCCTTCTTCCGTACAAAGGCAATCGAGCGGGCACGGTAATATTTCCTTTTTGTTATACTCTAACAGTTTTCCTTCCGAACGACGAATCACCATCTAGCGAACAAACGGTGGAAAAACGAATGTAGGTAATACTATTATAGTTATTGTTATATCTATCCTGTAACCTGCACCTAAAAGTGAAATTTTCAATTGGGGACAATCGTATCGCTTGCACATCTTCCAATGCGCGCTGTGGTTATACAACATTGTTTTGTTTTCTTATTGAGGGTTCGATGGATTAGTGGCTAGAGGGGTTGTCTGCCTAATTGCGGGCTCCCGGAAAGGAGGTAGGTTTGCACGCTCCGACCTGGCTTCTATCTGCAAAATCAATGTGGCTATTAGCAAGTTTTCGCGCAGTCGCAAACGGCTGACGGCTCTGCTGGTCAGAAGTTACTGGTTTTCGGACGCTTCTATGTAGATTTTGTCATGAATTTAGGTTTCAAACGCTTACGGATTCTATAAGATTCAATTAAACTGTATATATCGAAAATTTTGCACATTTTAACACTACAACCTAACCACCAGACATTTTTTTTACATGGGTGTAATTAAAAATCTATGATCAGTAGTAAGTTTTATACAGTGTTCATAAAACACACAAAATTAAACATATTATTTTCTAATAAGATAGAAATAGTCATAAAATTAATCAAAGCCGTGGGTGTGGACGGCACTACACTACTAGCTATGTTATCTTTGCATCTTTTACATTTATTAGTGTTAGATTACGTAGGGATAAGATTATATTGCGTTACCTTGGTACCAAGAAATTAAGCAATTATGTACCGTGTATCGTTAAAATTTTGTTTCAAAATCAAATTGAAGTGTGATTGAATCGCAAATTAATAATATTGGATTAGTTGAAATACTCTGACATTCATAAGAGTATGTAAATACCTAAACTGAATAAATTATTTGACTTTTACTTTGATACTGTCAGTTATTAATAATTTCAAAGCTGAGCATTCTTTTTTTATTGCAACATATTTTTTCCCCATAAGTCGCAATATACCATTCCATCTGCATACCAAACCAATAATGTTTGTGGCTAGGTAACTAAAAAAAAGAATTTTCAAAATGTGAATTCTCAAAATCTAAGCAATTACGAAAAATATTAGACATTCCATCCTGAGGAATGAATCTCAAATATTAACAGATATTGGAACTTTTGGTATTTCGTTATTGAATACTCGTGTGAGTATCCCATTTCTGATTATTATTATTGATACATTATTATAGGCTACCTATAGGTTTATTTTATAATTTTATTGTTACTTTACACATAGACTCGTAGTCGACTCTACTAGTCTATTTCAATATCAAATTTTAAATTTTTAACACTCCAAAAGAAAAGAAAGAAACTGTTATTATGTTCATAACATTAGCGAGAGAGAGAGAAAATTTTATAAGAGAATAAAATTGTCTGTTGTATAAAAAAAAATTATTTAAATTGTACACACATTTTTATTTATTCTTTCCTGCATTTACATGAATGTATATTTCCTGTAAATTCAATGTCGTGGCGTCGAGTAGACTTATTAAGGTGATGTTGAAGATTATGAATATCGCATAATCTGATCAGACTTAGAATTTTGGTCCATCAATTTTTTTTTGGGTTTGGTTGAATCAACCCATAGACCAATTCTGGCGAATAAATTAGTATGCGGAAATATAAGTTGACTATTATCATTATAAGTAGATTCTTGGATAAAAACATTTTTGAAAGCTAACTTTTTAAATCATTTTTTATAATTAAAATCAATCTACATATTTATTTTGTATCGAATAGTCATAATAAATTACTAAACGGGACATTATAGTCAATTTAGTGTGTTCGTTAATTTTAATTATGCAACTAAAGGCTAATCAGGCTAATTTGATAATGTGACAAAATTAAAATAGATGAGTTATTTTTTTTTAGTAGACATGAGTTATGTTTTTTTGGTTGTTTGAAATGAGTATCTGCAGAGGAAGTTTCAAAGGATAGCGCCAGAGACGGAGAAGGTAAAAAGCGATTTAAAAGAGATTAGAATGGCTCGAATAGAAGGTCCCGTGTTGGTCCGGGACGCAAAAAGAATGTGCCAACTGCTATTCTTGCCTAGCATGTCGTAAAAGGCGACTAAGGGCATATTGGGTACTGGGTCTGTGATTGTGTAGGCGATGAGCTAGCCACTTGTTACTTCTGTTTCACGATTTTTCATTTGACCAAACCCAATTTTTGTATTGCTAAATGTGGTCTTAAGGAACACAATGCTTCTTCAACTCTGCCGACCAATTCGGGGATTACAGGCGTGATTGTATGTATATGCGTGATTGTATGTATTTTGATGACCTCCGTGGTCGAGTGGTCTGTATGCCGGTCTCAAGGCGTCGCCATCTCGAGAGGTTCTGGGTTCGATCCCCGGTGGGGGCAAATGTTGCGGTGATGAATTTTCAGGCATTTGTTCTCCAGTCTTGGATGTTTAAATATTGGGTCCTTACCTATGAAATTGGTGTTTTTTTTCTCTCTTAGTATATTGTCTGTATCTATTAAGATTCAGAGTATTCCTAGGCTAGTTGATACTAGCTAGGCTAGTTGATAGGTGTGAATGTTTGAAGATATTTATTTATTTATTTATATGTATGAATAGAAGATGACGTGGAATGAAAGTTTACATAACAAGAGGAATGCTATGGATTGATGTTGTTTGACTTAGAACTGGAGGAAGAAAAAAGATAAAATGAATTGAATGTATATATAATATGAAATTAATGAAAGTAGATTCACGGTGCAGGTATATAAGGCAGATGTGAATAGGAAAGGTGGTGATTCAGCCGCCCACTGAAGGGCCAGACCAAATCCACCACAAACCGAAGGGCATCTATGAAGTTAGTAATGAGAGTAGAAGTTAGAAGAGAGTAGAGGAAGCGAAAGATGTGTGCCAGGACTGCCCTCTCCACTGAGAAATAGGCGTAAATGAATGAATCGCTACCTCCCTAGGATACACTTACAAAATAAACTAGCACTACCCAATATAAGAGTTAACATGTATAAATCCAGCCCCTACATCTCTGCAATATTAGTATATAATCATCTACCATTAACTATAAGAAACGAAGAAAATAACAATAAATTTATAAAAAAACTTAAGTCATTTCTAATTACAAAAAAGTTACTATCATTTAAACGAATATTTTAAAGATATATTATTATTAAAATTCTATTGCATGTTGTCAATTCAAAATTATTTTTAAATTTCTGTTGCGCGCTTAATAATTTATCAAGCTAAGAATGTGCCAAATATTTTTATAAAGTGACATATTTTTATAATTTAATACTTTTGTTGCAATTTGTTAAATATCTAATTAAGACTTCTTGATATTCATTACTACTTTAGTTTAATAATAATATAAATTTTATGTATAATTTTGCTAAACCCAACGGGTATCATGTTGTGACTTTTTGTGACGTGTAAATTTTTTTTATGTAACATCTACATTATGTACACATGAATGCAATAAAGAACTGATAACTGAATGAATAAAATGAAATGAAGTAAAGAAGGTGTTGAGCTGACGAGTGACAGAGAGAGGAAGATAAGTGCAGACCATACTTAGTTCAAAGTAAGAAAATAGCAGGCAGCATCTACACTAACTTTATAGAAACATCAACGCTTCAGGAATAACGTGTACCAGGAACGACACGAAGTGATTTGGCACATACGTTCAATTTGGCCCAAGACCAATATTAATTTAAACCCTTACTAATAATAGACTGGCTTTAGTCAGCAATTCACTTCTATGGAATTTTTAATCAAGTATCCTATTATTTTAACACTCGTCTCTAGTAGTACATCGGTGAAAATTATTAAATTGGTGAGGGTAAACGATGAATAATTAAAAAAATTATTAATAATAATAATAAGAAGCGTGCACAAAAATAGACAGACTTAAAACTTTTATTCTGGCTTCCATCGCTTCTGATGCCTTTAAGACACACCACACCAATAAGATACATAATATTAGTTTATTTTTTCATTTCCATAATGTATACTACGTCCTCTTCAACTTTATTACAGTCATGTAAAAAAAGGAAAGATCAAACGATCCATTTAGTTAGGTAAAATGTAGTAGGTAAAATGTTTATATTGAATTATTGTCTAGTAAATAATATTATTTGTTTTTGGAAAACTTAAATTCTTTACCATATTTAGAACAACATCGTTTCTGTGTTTCGCTAACATAAACCATTTTGGGATACTCTCAATAGCTAAAGTTTTAACGTGTGTGTGTGTGTGGTGTGGAGGGATGCGATACGATAAACGACCCAATCAATACTGCAGCTCGCTTGCTCGAATCACTTTGCAGGCTCTTGATATGGCTTTATTTCATAGTGAAAAGGTTTAATTTCCGATGTATTTTTATGCAATATAGTTATAGAGCGATAATAAAATTAAATTATATTTACACAAAATGTTTTTTAGAAAAAAATCATACAGTTTGAATAACACAGTTCTCTATTGATTCACATCGCAGGCTTTATGTCAATCCTGTGTACTTATTTAAAAATTAAATGTTTTCAGTATTTCCTTTTTATTTATTTAGGCGAAATACAGTATAAAAGTAATTTTGTAAGTACTAGGGTATAATAATAATAATAATAATTATCTTCAAACTTTCAGACCTATCAACAAGCCCCATTTTAAGATGATTGTGTTACGGACACTACATGACGGATAAATATATTTAATAGATAAATACATATAAACATCCTGAATATTTATAAATATATATAAACATCTAAGACTGGACAACAAATGGCTCAAAATTCATCACCCAAACATTTGCCCCCACCGGGGATCGAACCCGGAACCTCTCGAGATGGCGACGCCTTGAGACCGGCATACAAACCACTCGACCACGGAGGTCGTCAACCGTATGTGACTACCGAATACCAAAAGTATAATTAAAGTGCACACCAAGCACGAGTGATCTTAATATATAACATACCATCACGCTTCGATCCCTAAAAGAACAGACAAAATTAACACCCTTAAACGTGTAGAAATCTCTAAAAGCAGAAAGGACAAAAAAAGTCAACATAGCGTTAGATATACTTTGTTTCAATATTGTTGGTTTTTTTTTTAGATATCAGATATCCTCATTCCAATTGTCTCAAACAGCGCATTATGTTAAAAACTATGAAGTTACTACTTACGGCTTCTAATTGAACATGCATAAAGTAAGTCGCAATTTATAATAATAACGCTAGCCAACCACGTATTTAGCGTTCGTAAAACAATGTTATGGTCGTGTAAAACAGCTCCAGAGTTTAGTTAAACAACGCGATGTCATAAGCAACCTATTTTGTAAAAGCTAAGATATTTTCCTCATAAAACTTTATGTTGCGTTTACAATATTAACTATGCAGTTCCTTTTGAAACAATTGGTTTATAGTGCGCTTAAATGGTTAAAATATTTCAAGTATTGCATAGTTTATGAGGCAAAATTATAATTACGAGTAGTGATAGACTTGTTATTAATATACCATATATTAATACTACTTTATATGTGCTACTAGCCGTATATAAGATGGAAGCTAAAATTATCTTTTTATAATTTATGGATTTTTGAATTTTGTGTTTCTGTAGGGAAAATGGATGTGAGGGTCGCCATCTATTGCTGTCAGAAAACAGCTTTATTTATGTAGGTCATAGAGTAGGAAATGCAAGAGTAATGCCTTAATACTAAGTGCTATGAGTGTGTTATAGGCTGCGCTAACCGCTTACTATGGAGGCCATATACTGGTCTATCACCATTGTCGTATAAAAAACCTGTTATTTTACGCAACTGCCATGAACACGGCTTTGAAGCGAAGTTCGCTACCAGACTATACTTACAAGCCTTCCCACAAGAACCATAGCCTAGAGTTCAGCCGTTATGGTTACATTCCGGTTCGCCCCCATCCGATATGCACCCACATTTTAGTCTCTCAAATGTGGGTATATACCGGCCGGGGCAAACCAGACTGGGACCATAACTGCTGAACCCGAATTAAAATGGTTGCTCCAGTTACTGGAACCAACCTCCTGGATCACAAAACTCTAGAGTTGCTTCGTCTTCAATACAATACCGTTGGAACTCTATCTCACCGAGCCCTTAATTATTATGTACGATACTAAAATAGAAGTATTGTCTTAAACTACAATTAAGCTGAAAAGCGCAGACTGTGCTCATTTGATCAATAACATTGTTTAGGATGAAGTAGATGGTAATTTATTATCGGGGGTGACTAAATATAAACCTAACAAGCCGTAAAGTTGATGCTAATGTGAGGAAAGTACATTGACGTCTTATTATTGTTTCCAGTGTTTAGTTTTGGAAAAAAAAATATTGTCATATTGAAAAAAAAATATTGGGTCCTTACCTATGAAATTGGTGTTTTTATTCTGTCTTAGCAATTTGTCCGTAACTATTAAGTTTCAGAACATTTTTATAAAATAATTGCCTCTTCTAAAAATAGACCATATATTTGAGCTCGTATTATTTAATTTGATAATTTTTTGTAAGTTTAATTGTGTTAAAATTAGACACAAAGACAATTATTTTTAACTGCCTCCCGAATACATCATTTGATTTGCATTAACATAAAAACGATGAATAATTTTAATCAAGCGTGTTCACACACATATTGCTAAAGCTTGTGTAATGATACATGCCAAATATTATTATCTCTGGATTTGTCGTTGTGAAGAAAACTGATAAAATGTTATTATGTAAAATACAGACATCCCCAAAATCTCCATACAAAACACCAATTTCATAGGTGAGGACCTAATATTATTGTAAAAAAAAAATTGTCAGGAAGTTGGATTTATTTTTTATTTCACGCTTATAACACCGAAGGAGTAGGTAGAGATATAAATTTGATTTTGGTGTCAATAAGATGCAGCCCTGTTGCCGTTACCGGGTACAATATAAAAATCCATAACCACTCTGTGATTAAAACCAAAATTCCAATAGGCAAGATGTTGCACAGCAGTAAAAATAGAATCCTCGCTCTTTCATTCTGTGCTGTCGATCCTTAAGGATTTATATTGGTCCTATTCACGTGACGCTTTAATATTAATGTCCTATATCGCCTTGTCGATGACAGCTTTTTGCCATTGACTAAAGTATTGAGAATAAGCAACACTTACTGAAACCACTCTAGTTTTCCAATCGAAAGTTTACAGAGTGAATCGAAACAGTTTTTCCGACGGAATAAAAACAAATTCGAAATAAAATAAAAGAATTGAGTTTTCTATCGTACCCGGAATAGTTTGCAAGCGGATCGCAGTCGCCGTGTTCAATTCGAATAGACTCTTATTACGTATCGAATAAATTATGTTTCCATTTTTTATCTATGGCGCAATTTCTTATTCTTGAAGGTTTTCAAATTTCTATTGGCTATTTCTAATATTTCAATGAAGAAAATGTAATTTTGGTACTTTGAGACACAGATAATAAAAATTAAGACAAAAGTCTGCCTGCGTTTGCAAGCTACTTTTATTATAGTTAAACAGTACGTACACAGTAGATAAATGAATCGTTTCCAATCAAATCAAAAAATAATTTCTTAAATATTAGATATTTACATTCAAAATAATTATTAGCGTTAGAAACACCAAGGTAATAAATCCCAATTTTTTTTATTTTTGATAGATACTATCGAAGTTAGTCGTATAGTTAGACTTGGTAATTGCTATGATTATTCTTTTCAGGCAGATAGAAAGCGTCGTATCCAAAATCAATAGAGTTCAAATCAGTTCACGTAATCGGGCCCGAATGCAGGGAGGGCGTCAGACCATGAAATTGGCCACGGCGACGCATCCGCGTTAATAGCAAACAATAACTACTTTCAGATGTTTTTATAAGTAAATGTGCACTGAAATGGGTAATTTTGCCACGTTTTATTAACTCACTTTCTTGTTTGTCTCTTTGTTTGTGTCTTATTACCTTAATAGCCGACATGTCGAGTACTTATCTTGTAAGTTACCACGAGAGAGTCTTATTTCATGATCCGTAATACTTGAGAACTTCACAATTCATTTGATATTGCCTTGGTGATGGATAAAAATATAGTTTTTAACAGAGTAGCAACGAATCTCTATCTCTGTCTTACCTGATTCTACGAAAGAAGTAGTGTTTGCATTGCTGTGGCCCAACTAGTGAATATTGTGGCCTTACATCGACATCGTGCAACTTATACAGATTCCACATTTATTCATGTCATATTAATAACATCAAATTTTATGTTGGACTAATATTTAGCAAATACATTTTAGCTGCCTCTCTGGTCTAGTGCTTGACACCACAGGCTTTTTCTGCTGGGTTTGGTTGGTGGTAGGGCTTCTTAACCCGCCTGGCTAGCTACCACCGTCTTACCAATCTCCAACCAACCAATCTGTCGCCATAATAACAATGTCATTGTTGTGTTCCGGCAATCAGAGGTAGGTAACAGCCAGTTCCACAGTTGTTGAGGAATACAGGTGAAGCTCGCTTCCACCTTCGGCTTTATCGTCACTTACCATCAGATGAGATGAAGGCCAAGAGCTTGCCTGTCATATGTAACAAAAACATGGCTCATAGAATGACCCATATAGGTAATAGAAATCTTTACAAAGTTGTAAATGTACCGGAAGACGCATAGGTAGTAAAGAAATCGGTTTTTTCTTATCTTTTGTTTATAACGTTTAATATAATGTTTAGTTAGCTATATAACGATAATCTAGTCGGTGTTTGTGTAATCTTGTTGGCTCGTACGTACCTATTATAAATCTATAAGCCAAAAAGTAGTTAGTGTAGTATGTGTAGTCAATGATGCTAAAACAAAGATAGTTATTATTTCTTATTACAAAATAAGAAATAATAACTACGAGGAAATAAATGAAAAATAACTCAATCTTTAAATAGTGAAGCCGCGTAACATGACATAACAGCATATTTCCTTAACTAACATACCAATGAATGATACTTAATTGTGTCTTAGATATCCAATAAAATTAATAAAAAATAGTTTAGTGTTCTTAACTCGTTTAAAGTAGAACGTGATATTTAAAATGGAATTTCTTAATTTGACGCCTTCGTAGTTTCCAATTCCTTGTTAATTAAGCCGACAGAAATTTGAATTGATAATTTCAATCGCAGATGAGGTCAAAGCCGTACAGGTTCCCATAACAGTCGAGTGAATTTGTTTTGGTTGTAACTAGCCGCTTTAAACACTTCGAACCACCATTAAAATTTGCTACGATCTCCCGATACATATCAGGCGCCATAAACCCAATGTCAAGATAGGGTTACTCGAAAAAACTATCAGCAAAAACTATAAAGGCAGAAGACGAATGCTCGGAACAAAAAATTGTTTCTACTAAGTCTAAAATCCCTTGAAACAAACACGTGTATTTCCCTGCGTTGTGTTCGAAAAAGGGGATGGCGTGCTGTACGATTTTAGATTTACCGCACCACCATCCCACCTATTGTGAATTCCGTAGGACTGATATTTATTTGACAGCAGCAGTGTCTGTAGAGAATGGAAAAATGGCGGAATGGCAGAATAAATTGCATTATGGATATAACTCACGGTTTGTTTTTGGCGGGGATCCGACAAACGTTATTGGTATTTAGGGGCATTTATCTATTAGGGGAAATGTTTTTTCTTTCTTAATGGTGAAATACGAGACGTGTCCTTTATGAGAACGAGTTGCCGACATTAGTCGTTCGTTACAGTGGGAATTAATATTGTTTTAAATATGTTGAGTTTGAAAAACTCTAGACCCTTGCTCGTTGAGGGACCAGATTTGATTCGATACTCTTGTTTTTATCTTTCAAATGTGCTGTTGACAATTTTTAAACACTTAACAACTTAGGACTTCAAGAAATCATTTCGAAAAACACGACGTGGCTGTGGAGGGCTTTGGTTATTGATCAAATTTATGACTGTGAACCACTTGAGGACACACGGTGTCAAAATTTTTAGCATCTATGCCTGTTACATTAGAACAGGTCGGCTTAGATATGAAAACAAAAGGAGCAAAAGTCAAAATAATAGCTTGTCCTATACCTTGGTTTAATTCTCATTGCTTTAAAATAAGATCGTAAATATTTTTTGTTGTAAGACTTAAATCAAGCCGACTTAAATCAATCAAGCAGACACTAGAATAAACTTAACTTTTTTACTCCATTTTACTTGATTTTTGAATTCTAAGTCGTGAGCAAAGCTATATTAGTAATCAAAGACACATATAAATAGAATATTAAACACGTTAATTGACGTCACAAATTCCATAATCATACTATTAAGCAATAATTTTATTGAAAATAAGGTAAACATTCAAGGATAATGGCAAGTTAAAAAGTATGATATTTTCGACAGAATCCTACTGAAAAATTATGCTTATTTTTCAGTAGGATTCTGTCGAAAATACCTATACCTGGTACAGTATGTGGGTTACATAGACTTTGTTACGTTAAGTAATAGGTAAAAGTGTACGTACGTGTCAAATAAAAGTTAAATGAACACACAAAATATTACAATATCAAACAAACATGTCATCAAGCCTCTATGCCTGAAGGGGCAGGCAGAGGTGTTAGACACCCAAATTATCACACACTCACCCACACAACAACACAACCCCCATATCAATATCACTTCGTTGAATACACACAGTTCCAATTTAACGTGTTTTATTAGCACATCAGGCTTACTCAAAATAAAAGTATACTATTATTTTTAACTGTTATGACTTGAAAAGACTTATGTTTTCCTGCGGAAAGGTTTTAAACGCTCATTAATGCTGTGCTGGGAGCAGTAGGGGGTCAACTTGTATGCTGACATAACACTTTCTCATTTGTTTTATAGGATAGCACCTACTATACAACCTATGTAAAGTATGCCGCTTATACTTAGCGGGTTGTACACGTTCAAAATTTTTTTATTGAAACCTACCAGTACTGTTTACTGATTCCGATATATTTGCGAGTGACCCAGCTAGGTGACCTTCCTATGTCCAACCAGAACTTCGCATCTGGTAACAGATCAGAGATCAGTAATCGATTTGTTTGTGATTAGTGATCACAATCGTGTCGACACATCTACATGATAAACCTGCAAACATTGTAATTTCGTCAAACAGACATGCAATAATAATTCTGAAACTCACTTACCGATGTTGCTCCTGCGCTGACCACTTCCTGCCTCACACGAAAATACACAAGCACATATTGCCACGCGCTTAAATTTCCAAAAAAAACTTTACAGCAAAAATTTTCTTTAAATCTTAGAGCTGGATTTTTCGCTGTCAAATTATTTCTTAGGTAGTAAGAAATCAACAATCTACAACAGTTAAGTGACTTTTGGCCAATTTGACGAATTATTTCTTGGGAAAAAATGATGCTCATATAATAAAGAAATATGCAAATCGGATTTAAACACGTTCATCTAAAATATGTAGGTACTTAAGTATTTATATTTTGATTACTTTGCTTAGTACTACCCTCAGGTACTATCACCACAATCACCACTTCAATCACTGCTATTGAGACACGATTATTTAGTAAAGTCAGCAACGGAAATAACTTAAATTTCAGTGCTCTTTTAGGTATTTTTCAAATTTCACATTGGGTAGGTAGGTAAGTATAATTTTTTCTGTGAAAGAAAATGTGCTCAATATTTCTGAAAAATTGAAACAATTTCTCAGGTAGGGGATAACAAAATGTATGCTGATAGAAAAATTTGGCAAGTCTATAGAATATAATTTATCTAATGTAATAACTAATAACATTTTATGAACACTGGCACCAGTTTCAGATGGGGGGATTCTTTTACAGCAAATTACTTAGGTCAATATGAACAATTTAAGGTACGTTTTTGTTTAATTCTCCTGAAATAAAATAGGTACATTTTGAAGAAAATAAACATAATTTTTAATATTAAATATAAATAGACGGTATAAGGTTTCCATTTTTATTAAATTTTAGTGTTATTCACAAAGTAACAATACGTTTTAATGGCATTATCAATCACATTTCCCATTGTCTTTTTTAATTTGAGACAACGTTAGTCTTTTAAAATAATGTATGTGTATATTGTATTCAAAGAAGTGTATTCTTTAAATCTTTATTCTTCTCTGACAACTTTCTTTAGAAATGCGAGTAAAAAAATTTAATTGCTTAATATGCAACAACATAATTGGAATGGCTTCTGTTCTGTGGAACTCATTAGAAGCTACATAAATAAACAGTTTTATTTACTTGCATTGTTAGTATGACTATTTATAATATATATAATATAGATTTATTCTTTTTGTATTATTATATTTCTCTAAGGGCGAATTCGACCAAATTTCGATTAGCTACACTGGTGTAGTAAACCAAAAATGCTTTAGCTGTCAAATGAGTACACGGCCAAAACATTGCCGAGTATTGGTACGCAGAATTCCGTCATTACAGCGGATTCGACCAATGATAATTAAGCATTTATTGGTGTCTGTACACCCATGTAGTAACACTGTATTGGGTCGAATCCACCCTGAATCTTTTCTTATTATACTTAACGCGCTGATCGTTTTGGGTTTGATTATTTTGTTGTATCCCATGCAAAAATATATAACTATATTTTTGACAAGCAAAACTTCATATTATTAAGTATAATGTTCATTTATTTTCGCTTCAATGCCCTTTACAAATGTACACATGGCGGACTTTACGACTAATTATAATTTTTATAGAAAAATAACAAAACAAATATATGGCAATACTTTTGAAGGAGATCGCCGTTTCAGTTGCCCTCTCCTGTACCAATGAGTTTGAATAAAATTTATGGTCACTTTATCTTGACTATCGCTTACCTTGCACTATCCCCGTTGCTTGGCAACCCGCCCCCTGTCTCAGAGGCACCTAATCACTTCGCATCTCAGAGACGAGATCAAAAGTAAAAATTTGAAATATGTTAACACCTCTGTGTTAACATATTTCGAATGGGAATATTCATGTCGTGTTACTTTGAGTTACGGGAATTGTGTTTTTTTATGGGATGATGTGCAAACGAGCTGACGGTTTAGCTGATACACCCGCAACACCAAAAAAGTCACAAGAGCGTTCCCGGCCCTTTAAGGGGGAATACGTTCTTTTCTTGAATTTGAAAATCGTACTGGCCTGGAAATATCACAGGCCATCATTCCAAAGTATTTTATTATAATAATAAATGATATTAAAATCAGTTTTTTTAATGTTTCAGTTTGTAGCAGCAGTGTGTTACTGTCGCTACATAATAGAGGGGAGAAAGGAAAAATATATAAATAATTTTAATAACTCTTTATTCTCTTGAATTTTTGAAATTAATATTACAATATTCAATGCGGGCTTCATATACAATCACCCAACTATTTGCTTATATACCACGACACAGTCACAGTGAATCGTACTATATAGACCACACTTGATCACAGGAACTAGACAGGTTATATAGATCATTTACATTATTATTCATTATACTTCCATAGTCAATTTATACTGGGCCACTATGTTTGGCGTCACACTTATTTTACAACATTTATAATTGACAGTTATCGTTCAGAAATCGGAATATTAAAAGAAAACTCTCGTCTCATATTTTCATGGAAAAAATTAGAAAATTTCCTCCTAAATAAATTCCCATGTTACATCTGAAAATTGTCTATTAGAATCTAGTTACTGTGATAAGTGCTCTTACGACACAAATCTCAGTTACATAAATACATAACGTAAACAAAAATAATATAAAAAAAAATATAATGCGCCACATAAAACTTTCACGACTATTTACAATCACTTAACTTTAAGACGATATTTAATTACTATATTCAAAAATATAGATATAGGTACATATACATACATAGCTACATTTATATTAAGATAAAGACGATTAATTAGTTTAAAACTAAACAGAACGGAAGTTTTGTTACTTGACGCAGCTGTCGCTAACGCGTAACAATATAACTTATGGAAATAACCTGAAATGAACTATGAAACTAATGATATTTAAACAAATATTAACGTTAATTAAAATAAATACTGCATTATGATCGGTTAGGTATGTACTAATACCTAAGAATACAAGACACTAGCTATATGGCAAGACAGCATTACAGCGGAGGACGTATAATAATGTATTTAGCAAATTGCTCATTGTCTCACGTGAATTACAGTTCTTTACGAGGCAGAAACAATATGGAAATATGCCGTAAATCATCAGACGCAGTCACATACACTTTGTATCCCTTGTGTTGCATTTTCTATTGTTAAAAAACTTATAGATTAAAACAAACTCGCCAAAGGACGATAATTTGCACAGTCCCAAAATTAACGAAACAATAATATGAAAAATTGTTTTTTATAAATAACGGAAAACAACTATCTAATAGGGGCTCGTACGAAACAACAATTTATTCGTATACACAAATTGTGTCATAAAAGTTTATAACATAGCAAATCCTGTGTGCTACCGTCCATTTAGAAGCATCAACCCAACTTCATGCGATAATTACGAACGATACTAAATAATTTTAAGCGCTTTTTATTGAAATACTATTCATCGGATTCTTTACGCTTATTTATTACAAGTTTCTACGATATTTAATAACTACGCATTATAATTTATAAAGCCTACTTAAATCGAAGTTACTTAAGTACATTTTGTTCGATTTTCGTTCTCGATTTTTTTTACTTTAAAATAAGACGTGATAAAGTCTATTCTAACGACAACCTTATTTTTTAAAGTTACGAGACAGTATTATTTGTAGCATATGCATCGGTAAATCTCTAACAAAAAGATGTAGGTTATTTTCTAGACTGATATTTGAGGGTCTGGTTAATAAACTCTTTGATATCGTACCTAAGACTGTTTCTTGTGAAAATTTACGCAACTTTTAGGATTTTTTTTATCCACGAATTTCTTAAAACTACCAATGACTTAAACTTTTACTAATGATATCACGACATTGACTCTATTTTACCAATAATACAGTGGACAGATATTGAGAGGTGATATATCAAAATTAAGCGAAGACTCCAATTTCAATACAGATATTTATTATTTTATTTCATTATTCTACCCTGACATTAATTTACGTATAATGGTGACTATAAACACTAATTTTAAAATCCTAATATTTGTTCAGTATTTACGTATCGGGTAATAAAAAAAAGTTTTTTATAATAAATAAAAATACAAGTATTGGTTGGACGCGGTTGAGTCTAGGTGTATATGCTAAGTGATAGTTTGGCACAATACGGAATTAAAAATAAGTTTTCTTGAAGCTTGAAGCGAATGTAGTTTGTACGTTTGGTAAATAGTTTCTCCAACATATCTTTAAGCATGTAACTCGTAAACTTAATTTTAAGAGTTATCGCATGCGACACAAGACAGCCGTCTTTATTAATCATAGTTCAAGTAGTCTATAGAAAGCTGATGCTTACGTTTGCGTGTCTAAAGAAAAAGTAAATGAAACATATTCAGCGTGGTTACTGTCTTCAACAGCAGTTTAATCGATACCTATTAATGTTCTTAGCAATACCTCATACAAAGTTGAACCTATTTAATCTATTTATAATACACTTACACTATTCAACTTTAATATTACGTGTAAAATTTATATTTAGTCACATTATTGTAATTTATTATATGTATCATCGTTACGTATATAATTTTGAACATTAAATGACTTGGGTTCTTGGACAACACGTCAAAGCATGCCTACCAATACCGTCCTATTCTGTTCATGAACTATTTCGATAACTGGACATGGTATTCTTCAACTAGAATTATCAAAAAATACCGCCTAATATCAATATTCAATTGTCCCAAAGACAAAATATAAACCATAATGACGAAGACCTATGAATTTGCAATTGTACTTCCATACGTATTTTGTTAATAACTACAAGTTAAAGTTACAGAGTCACCTACACAGGCAATAATTAATATTTAATTGTTGATTATTATTACTATAGAAATGATTAAATCAAACCATACAACAATTTATGAAACTTAATCAACTATTGAAGTGAATCACAATCTGGTCAAAATAAAAGCAACTCTTTTGAAACCAACCGACAAAATACAACAAATTTTACATTCGTAAAGAAAATGTGATAGTAAAAACATAACTAGCCCACTAAAAGTGGACAAATAATAAAATATACATCAAAATGTACATAATATAATATCTATTAATAAAAAAATATAACATAATGGATTAGAGTACGTGGTAGCAATAAATACTATGAGATTCACAGATTTAAAATCTTATCTAACAATACCGAAATTTACTCGGGCTTCTATGTAAATCTTAGAGCGATCTAACGCTTTTGTAAATTTTAGTAAAATATTATTGCAATAAGGTGTGGTTATGGCAACAAAATAAATGCTTTAAGCACATCACCAGCACGTCCACCCAGCGACACGAGGCTTCTCCTCGACACTAAAGGAACATTAATTACAAATAAAGTCACTGACGCCTCCACAACGAGGCGAGCACTTCTACAACCAGCCGCAAAACATAAAACTAGTGGATACGAAACGACTAATGTTGCCATCAGGTCCTCATGGACGAAACACTTGCTTCATGTATTCACACTATATGATACAGAATCAGTCAGGAATTTCCTATGTGGTGGCATGAGCACCTTACGTTGGTACTTTATTCACTTTAAGGAGGTCGTTGGAGCCTTTGTCGATGGGCATCTTCATCGGGTCGTGGTGGTGGGTCACGTGGTGTCCGTGGTGCTGCCCTTCCAGCTTTGCCTGCTTCTCTTGTTGCTGCTGCTTCATTCGGTCCTGCTCCTCTCTCTCTCTACGCGCCTGTTCATTTATCTCTTTCACTGCACGGAGCTCTTTCTTTAGTTTCATGCGCCGGTTTTGGAACCATATCTTGATCTGCCTCTCTGTGAGGCACAGTGCGTGCGCTATCTCTATCCTACGCCGGCGAGTCAGGTAGTGATTGAAATGGAATTCCTTTTCTAGCTCTAAGGTTTGGAACCTTGTGTAAGTCTGCCGACCTCGCCTCCGTGGGCAGCCATTGGGACCTGGAACGAAAGGAAAACTCGTTTAGTTAAAGGCACTAGATGGATTCCTAGAAAGCACCAGGCATCGTTGAATCAATGTCGTGTCAAATGACAAGACAGCATATAAATAAAAACACGATTGCACAAGTTACAGTTGTAATAGGGATTTTAAATCGATTTATTGCATCGTATATCACAATCATGCAACTCGCGCCTGAATTCGCGCTGCGAAGACTCCCGAGCAAACCCATTAAATTTCACTCTTATACCATCTTAGATTTTAATGGGACATTCAAATTTTATTACCGCAATAAAGTTAATTTTAGAGTTATCCGCTACTGAGGCCAACCTCAATGTAGATTAATTACCGCTTTTATAATCTTTAAGTGAAAAACTGCTTCGGCTAATGTGAATCAGTTCGAACAGTCGAATGGGACGAACCGTCGGAGCTACGATTGTATCTCTAGTAAAAATAAGTAAAAACAATCTCTACCGAACGAAAAAGTAAAGAAAAGGGTTAGGAGCAAACGGTCCGCGAAGTAACAATAGCATACATTCTGTAAAAGAATCGCTACAAAAAACTCAGGGATGCGTAAAGAAGGGTTGCGCAACTTTCTAACGCTTTGTAAGGTGTCAGGGGGCTAAGTTTCTAAGAATTCGTGAAAGTTGTCCGTGATAGAATTGCTTTAGAAATTTATTAAACGGCTTCAACTAACATTAATATTTGGTGAAGTTTATCACATAATTTCTCACGTACCAACCTAAGTTGGTATATAGGTATGTAAGTGGCCCGGGTTCGAACTGGTTTCGGACTCAGCCAATAAATAAGGAAAGATAAATGGTGTTCCCATCGCGTATAAAATTGATAGCGGACCAGCATGGAATGTCCGCCCGTGTAGGCAGAGCCTGAGTTACCTTAGAAGCTAATAGACACGGCAAATTAATAATTCAAACGTAAAACTGATCATACTGATAACAAATTTTTATATCTTTAAAATGTTGTAAATGAGTAATTAAAAACCTATTTAGTTTTTTACTCTTGGGAATCTACCTAAAGAAATTTATTTACGAAATAAACGTGTCAGTAGGTTTTTATTCTTCATTTTTTTAATAAAAATTAAAAAATATTTCCCTTAAAATAAATGAATTTATTTCGTTCTACTTACAACCCTCGTTAATGCAAGCAGAAATTTTTGTATACCTTCATAGTTTTATGATTTGATAACGTTGTAGTAATAATAATATAGTTAATATTAAGTTAATGTTAAGTTAGTTAGTTAGTAGTTTTAACTACTAAACATGTCATTACAAGACACAAATATTACTTTTTCGAATGAAAAAGTTGATATGAGCTATCAACCTACTATTCTTAATCATAAAATTAATAATTTATTAATGTACCAACCAGTTTTAATGTCCCAAAATATGCGACAAAATAAATCATTAACGCTCCCAAATGTAGGATATCACATTTACATGGCTCATAAATTAAAGAAACTGCGTTTTTACTGCCTTAATAACATTTACGGCCCATGCTTATTTCAACAAAAACTTAAATCTGTTTAAAATGTCGTAAATAGAGAATGGAATAATTACACACTGTGGTTAGAAGGGTTGGAGTGCGCGTAGCCACGTGAGCGAAAGAGACAAGACGAGCTCTTCTAATTTTAAAAAGCAAAGATGGAACCCAAAACACAATACGCTCGTCTAAATAATGCTATTAAAGAATAAGGTCATAAGTGCTGTTTGATGGACCGTGAAAGGGATCCTTCTGCTTTATGGGGTAAAGTCCAAAATCTGTGTGATGAGGGTGAGCTCGACCGCTTTTTTTGTTAGGACCGGTGATATGTTACCGAGGCAGGTTGGCCACCCTTCGCGGTTGCCATGACAACGGGCGTTAAGGCACCTCCCGTCAGCTGGCTGCCATTATTCTCTGCAGTATTGTAGTCCGTGAGGAGGTTTGTTATATTGTATACCTGTAGTTTCTTTTTAATGGGAACGGCCGTCCGTTTCCCATGGACTGATATGAATCTGATTGAAAATCGTGCAGGAAATGCAGCAAATTAATTTGCATCAAGGTTTTTTCCATTTTGTGAATGGTATTATATTTTTGTGTTTATACCTACTTAATATTTTTTCGTAAGACAATAACATTTATACCTACAAAGAAGTACGTCAAATATTACCAGTAACATACAATTCAGCAGTTTCTAAATAGGTTACATATTTGTAACAATGTATTATTTATAAACAAATCGCAATCGTCGTAGCCATTCTGCCTCGTCGTCTTTAATTCGGCAACAATGCCGCTTTGTTTAATTCCAAATTTAAATTGAAAAGATAAGGGATCTTGTTACTTGTTCTAAATTTAAATAGAATATGTTAAAGGAAATGGTTAATCATTTAGAAAAATACACGGTGTGCATCTCGGCAGCACAAAGGTAATATTTCAAGGAGTGCATCATTAATTAAGGACGTAACATTGTAAACCGACATAGGGACCACTATAAACACACTGCGACAGGCCTGGCTCTTACCTTACCTCCCTTTTTCATTGAAATAAATCTCACGGAATGCTGCTGCTTATATTTTATTTAACTTTGTATAAACCGGCCTTTTGTAGAAACCTGTTTCGTGTAGTTTGATTAATACTCGCTCGCTGCATCGGGATATTAAAGGCGTTATGAAATATAAGTTTTGTTTGGTCAGTAAGACGGTTATTTATAAGTTCTTGAATTGCGGTTCAGTAGGGAGAATTATGTCAAAGCTGTAAGATTTCGGCGGCGAAGAATATTGGATAGCATTAAGTTTGAGAAGAAATATAAATGAACTTTTCTTTTAATTTTGTAGAAAATAATCAAGTTCTCAATAAATTATTCCTTAACAGAATTATGGTCGAAACTACCGATAACCATAGGACATTAAGTAATAAATAATGTTTTTTTTTATTTATTTATTTAAAACATACATTCATACATTATAAAGAAATACATAGAAAAATAAAGCATAAAAAATTATGGCGATTGAATCGAATGGCAGCGTTGCTCTTTATTGGCTTTAACCACGACAATGATGTCGTGGTTAAAGCCTGATTGCACTGCAGACATCTCAGTGTGTCGTTATAAAGTAAATGAACAAATTTGAAATGTGAAAATTTTATTAAGCTTTTTAGATATTTATGAACATGAGCTTAGAAACAAAATGTTTTTCTAGATATTCGCTATTGCTAACAGATAATGTATGGGGTATGCTATAACATTCGTATTTCTCTTAAGTTTCAAACATGATTTTCAAGCACCATGCCTTCTCTACATAGCCATAATCGCAAAAACATCATAACAGTTATTTTTCACAATTATATGATTCATTTTTCTCATTAAGAAACAAACAAATCCGAAAAACCTTTATCTGAAAAATTATTTGACACTTTCATAAGTCAGTGTTGGTCAAATTCATTTAGTGCGAGTGAGTCATTACGATATCATATGTGTTTTTAAATTTCTGAGTATCCGTCGGTATGTAAAAAGCGTGTCCACGTCTGAATTATGCAGAGGCACGCACTCGCCGAGTAAAGACAAAAATCTCGTATTAAAATTGTTTCGGATTAATTTAATATGGAGTATGATGCTTTATTATTCTATGACACGGAGCCCCGTCGTTTTACTAGCAATTATATTAACGTTTCAGTGTTTGTGATACTCGTAAAGTTAAGTCGTAAGATGATTAATTGATAAGATGTTAGAAAGCTAGCCAAATCACCATTAATGACTTTAATATTGAACACGCGACTTCTTGTTTTATTCTTGAAATTATAATTTATGATTATGGCTTTAAGCTTGAATTTAGCGTACAGCTTAATAATTTAATTATGTTTTTGTCGCTTCAAAATTACATTTTAATTTTTTATTGCCACCGTAAAATATTATGAGTTCATAGGTACTGTTCGAATCTAATTATCATCAAGTCTATGGTTTTATAACCTCAAAAACGCAATTCTTTACAGTAATTCTGTCTACTTCCTAGTTACGGAATATTTTAAATGTGAACTGTAGTGAACTCAATTTTCTTAACAAGCTTACAGAGTCAAAGGGTGCAGGAGCATAAAACGTAGGCCTACATTAGCGAAGCCAATATTTCAAGCCGAGAGTCGGAAAGGACTATTTTTGCTCGTTGTGAGAGCCATTTAAATCATCACAATGTTGTTCTGTACTCTACTGCGGTAAAGGACATTGGCTTGGACTCAGGGTTGTGATCTTTTCTACAAATATACTTTGTCTTGTCAATCTTAAATTTAAGAAAATACAGCAACTTGTAATCAAAAATATCTACGCAGAATGAGTGTGGAATAAAATTTAATTATCCACTTCCCAAAGTCAAACTCAGATAACAGTCAACATTGCTAAAAGTGTAATAATTTCTTAGAAGGCTGAATTTTCATTGAAATAACATATGATTTGGCTTAAGATCCACATTATTTTCATTGAGATCAGTGCTTTGACTGCAGAGTTTTGGTATCAAGTTTCTATACAATTAGCTGTAATTGCACTATTAAATTTGAGAAGAGACAACCCTAATCTTACTGCAGTGGAGAGTTGGAGCGAAACGATCTTTGATCCAAGACGGCGCGCCTTGCTGACGTCACGATTTATTCATCCCGATCTCTCCTGAGCCGTTGGTGATTAAAAACTTTTTAGAAAAAGAAAAGTTTAAATTTTTGAATTTGGAATTTGTAATTCCTGGCGCAGATTGTTTTAGTTTTCACAGGAGACGGTTTTCTTTGACAAAGATTTTATAGCGCAGCAAATGGACTGAAACCTTAGCATTTGGTTTTAATTTTAATTTTTAACGCCAATTTACAACAAAATTATTTATTTGTTGCCTTGGAGAAGCTTTGCTTGAAGAAGGCCTATGTATTTGTCTAACGCTGGGCATCTCTAGGTTGAAATAAAAAGAGAAAATATACTAAATACTATTTTGAAGACAGATTTTCGTCCATGTAATATGAGTTTTCTCGGAACATATTCTCGTATGTGCTTATATATTAAGCGTTGTGCATTAAGTCGGAATGTTCGAGGGAACAGACAAACGAAGCGACCGCAGACAACCTGATTTAAAGCTTGTGGGTCAATAACCCCTCTTTGAGCGCAAGGGACCTATATTTGTGTCTCAGTATTGTGTACTACCTAAAACCGATTTAGCCATCTATATGCGTGAGAACAGCTTTTCCACGGTTATCGAAGTGAATTGTGATTCATTGCAATGACATTAAATTTATTTTTTTGTCGTTTTCAAAGTAGACCAGCATTTAGGTCACGTTTTTAAGAATAAATCCAGTGTAAATAATAAATTATAATGTAGAGTGATTTGACATTCGCACAGTAAATTCTCACAAAAACCTTAGAAGGTATGCCCATAAGTTAATCCTGCGAAGATACTTTTTAGTGAGAACATTCCATCTCATTGACAACCTCCGTGGTCGAGTGGTCTGTGTGCCGGTCTCAAAGCGTCGCCATCTCGAGAGGTTCGGGATTCAATCCCCGGTGGGGCAAATGTTTGGGTTATGAATTCAGGCATTTGTGCTCTAGTCTTGGATGTATATATATATTCAGGATATTTATATGTATTTATCTATTAAATATATTTATCCGTTATCAAGTGTCGTAACACAAGGAGCATTAGTTGCTTAAAATGGGGCTAGCTGATATGTATGAATGTCTAAAGATATTTATTTTATATACTTCGAGAAAAATTATAATATTTCTGAAGAAACACGAGCATTAAAATGATTTTTTTCAAATTACCTTAAAATAAATTTTCGTTTTAGAAATAAGTTTATATATATTGGGTCCTTACCTATGAAATTGGTGTTTTTTTTCTCTCATAGTATTTTGTCTGTAACTATTAAGATTCAGAGTATTCCTAAAAATTAATTACCTCGTCTAAAAATAGACTATATTTTTGAGCTCTTTTGATTTGTTTTGATAATTTGTTGTAAGTTTAATTGTGTTAAAATTGGACACGGAGACAACTCTTTTTAAGTGCCTCCCGAATACATAATTTTATTTGCATTCACTTAAAAACGATAAATAATTTTTATGAAGTGTGAAATTACACATATTACTAAAGCTTGTCTAATGATAGATGCCAAATATTATTATCTTTGGATTTGTCGTTGTGAAGAAAACTGAAAAAATGTTAGTATGGAAAATGCAGAATTCCCCAAAATCTCCATACAAAACACCAATTTCATAGGTAAGGACCTAATATGTTAAAGGTGTGAACGAAAACGTGGAACATAGTGTTTGCCTTGTTAACAAGTGCTTCTATTAAACTGCTTAAGTGCCTATGTTGTTAAGTTTGTACTCATGTGGCACTTATAATTTTGTACAATTCCGTGGAACTCCTAACATTAATGCGCCTGTTGACTTATGTGTGACAACATTGAAATAAATAATTTTGTTAGCTGATTAGAAAAAATGTCAAGAAGTCGTTGATCCATGCTGATATCTTTATTGTATCTATGTTTATGTTACACCGTAGAAAATGTATAATCTTTACATATATTATAATAAAACTGTAGAGGTCTGTACATAGAAAAAAAAATGCTTAAAACCAAGTCAGGGGGATGTAAAAATACCAAAATGGAAAATACCAAAAAATATTTTTTAATTTTTCTTGTTTTACTGTCTGTTGGTCTGTACAGGCTAATCTCGGAAATGGCTGGACGGATTTCAATGAAATTTTGCATGGTGATACCGTATATTTATTCCGGTAAATTAAAAGGTTCCTGTAGGATAGTTAAAAAACCAAAGTAACCACGGACGAAGTCGCGGGCATCACCTAGTTTGAAATAAAATTATAAAGTATTATTAATAATATATCTGGGTTATTTATTTACTAGATAATTGTATTTTTATTACAAGAAGCTAATATCATTATTTCCTTAAAATCTTCACAACTGCAAATCTCATTTGACATAAAATCTTGCGCTATTAATCCACATCACACAAGAACGCATTGTTTACTTGCACAAAGAATCTATAACTTCAGATATGCTAATGTACTCGCCTTTGCAGAATGTGCCTAAGCTAAGGTAATATCTATAAATGTCATTATAAAACTTACACAACTTATTTATATATGTACAACCAAGAACAGAGGCTTGCAGATCTGTGCACAGTTATTAAGGCAATAAAACGCTATATATTATACCAGAATTACACATTGTGGTTATTATGACAACAATTATTGAAATTGATGACTTTATCCGAGATATATAGGTCAGGTGGTATCTAGAATGGCATATAATGTCCGATTTAATTAGTCTGAATGTTTCCATTATCTGTGTAACATACTATTAACATAATAATTTAAATCTTCAATAATATAATATAATTTCAGTTCTACATTTATATATTGTACTTAATGATATACTTCAAATCATAAGCAAGGCACCGTTGATAAAAAATATTTTATATGGGTAACGGATATTTTATAAAATTTATCTCTATCTAAAACTAGAATTGTGGTAGCGAGCCGTGTGATAGCGGCTCTTTAAAGGTATACCACCAACCCATCTCTTCCCTTGGGTGTCGTAAAAGGCGACTAATGGACTAAGAACTGCGCAACATCCAATAGCTTATAGCGGCGACGGGCTCACCACCTGTCACGCTGAGGGCAGTCGCTGCTTGGTGAAACGCGGACTATGGCAATAGACTGCTTTTGCGGTGCTTTTGCCTAATCTCTAATTAACCCTCAGGGGATAATAGTCGTCATTATATGTATGTATGGATCTAGCTTTATACTCCATACTTAAACATGTTGAAAAGGTATAAACGACAGTAAATCTATTGTTACGTGCATTCTTCGTTTATTTACATATAAAACAACGTATAATGCCCCACTGTTCTTTCGGAACCATTAAAATAAATAACTACATTTACTACAGCATAAACATTCGTATGAATATTTTCGGTACCTATTACACGTTATTAAGTGTTTCATCGTTGATATGAATTTAAATATATGGAGTAGTTTTTGTTGGTATCCCAAAGATACGGACTAGTTCTGTATTGTAAGCTTGTTATTTAAGTTCCATTTTTTAACTAAATGTCACAATTAAATCTTTTTCAATTAAATGTTCTCAATACATTATGATTTTAATCAAAATAATTGAGTTATTGCATGGATAGAAGCCAACAAAAGCGAGGAGATTATTTCCCGCCAGTTTGTATTCAAATCAAATTTTTTTATAATATTCATAACAAATATGAATTGAATTATACAAAAAACATATTAAGCAACTCACATTGAGTAATTCACAGCTGATTAAAAGTAATCGTAGGTGTACGCTTCAGTGAATAAAACTAATATTTTCAATGCGATTATTCTTGTGGTTAGACTGTACACTACACAGTATTATTAACAGTCTATATACAAAGAAAGCTAGGTACTATATAACGATTTTCTTTTACAAACTGTGTATTTCTTTACAAACACAAACGCTTCAAGACACAAAAAAGGACATACAAAAAGGAATCGCCTTCCCGCACAATCAAACTTTTATTAAATTCCAATTTAAAAAAATCTAATCTCAATATTATTTTTGAAGGTAGACAACACTGTAGCTCTTAATTCAAGACTCATTGGCCAATCCTCTTTACGTCATATTGCATTTTGCTGAATTTCCATGTTTAAACTCTTGGTTATCTTAAAAACCGCCATAGATCAGTGTCTCCGCTCGTAAATGCGTTCTCGGTAGCCAGCCAAACCGGTTTGTATGCACATAGGGAGTACATAATGAATGCTGAATGTACAATGAGCCAACGAGGGATTTTATGCTGGGAATCCACTTATAGAGAATCGAATGATATGTGCGCTAACGTAGTTTGTGGGAACGATTTTTTCGTCTGTAAGTCTAGTGCACTAAATAGAATTTATAATTATGGAAACAATCGTATCTGTAAAGCTTTGACATTCACTATTGGTAATTACATAAAGTTGTTTTTAGTACACTGTCATCGATGTTCTACTGAATAAGTTCAGTTCCTTTTCATAGTTAAAATTGAGCATCTTTAATTTACGGCAATAATATTCAATTTAGTAAAGGTATCTTAATCTCAAAAGCAATTTTAAGACGAAAATAGACACTTGCAAATTTTTTTAAATTAAGAAAATGCCCTTTATTTAATTTTAACTCTATATTCACATTTGTCTAGTGACAGACGCAAACTTGTCTATTAATACGTTGCACCATACTGTGGAATGTGAACCCAAGTAATGCATCGTAGATCGTAGAGCATATAAAGGAGATTGTGGCGCCATATGGTGCAAGATAAAAAAATTGCATTTCTCTGAATAAATATTTCAATGAGGTGCAAGGGAAATACTATTTTATTTTTCTCACGTACAAAATGAGAGGGAAGAATGGAATGGAGCTTTGATTCCACGAACTCATAAATATTAAAACTACAACACTATATTATTAAGCCTAACTCTTTGCATACTGACTTTTTGAATGTTTGTGTTATTATTACGAAACTAATTAAAATTCCGAAATTCAACCTCTTTAGAGGGTTTTGAAATAACTCAAAACGAAAAAAACAAAAGAATGCAAGTTATATTACCATCATCCACCGCCGAATCCCAAACCGTAATTACAAAGTCTGCACAGGATGTGCATTCATATAGAACTAGACGAAGGTCGTAACGGAGATGGGATTGGGACTAAACGATACTCTATTCTGTAGGCATAAGGTTGATTTTTCTAGTGTTAGTGCGATAGTGAATTTCAGCCTCGATTTCCCTTTAAAGCTATCTGCGCACACTGCAACGAAGAAAATAAGTGCATTCGGTCTGCCCACCGCCGCGCTGGGATTAATTCACATTGGCTTTCTGATGTTTTAATTAAAGAACTCTTTGCTTGTTATGGAAATATCTATACTAATATATTTGTTTGGAATTCAATGAATTCATTTATTTAAAAGTCCCTGCATAAGTTGAATACCGAAGAAGATATCTTTAGGTATCATTTGTATATAGTGATGTTATAAAAGAGCTGAAGATGAATCGAAATAAGATTGTTAAATTATTATACTATAAAATGAAATAAACATGTTTTTTTTGTAGTAACGGTAATGTATAAAACATCAAAGATTATTTAGTTTAGACCTCTTTAGTTACAAATCAAATCTTAATTCGGCTTAACGAGTTCCGGAAACAATTGGCTTACGTAGCTTTTTCTACATAATTATTTACATTAGACTACCACGTGTTAATATTTTAACAGGATGTTTAAATGTCCAAATGTACCCGCTAAGTGCATGCTTCATTTCCTATAGGCTTATTAGACATTATTTGTATGCTGCTTTTGTAGACGCATACGAACGTTAGATAATAATTTAATACCGTAGGTACCCGTAAGTTCTCAACGGGAGAGATGTTTTATTTTTAAAAATGACTCCGTCAGTCACAGATTACACTCTAGGGGCGTAAAAAAACTGTAATAGCCAGTATTACGAGTCGCGTACCATTTTGGAGTAACTAAATATTGTTGTGACGAGCTAAGTGGATATTCCTCTGACATTATTGGCCGTTACCCGCGGAAGTAGGACATAGAATTAATTTATTCAAAGGAAAATCTTCTTAATTATATATCTAAGAGACTGGATTTATCGCTCGGGAACTCCGGTATATAAAATTAAAATTTAAATTATGTTTGAAATAGACGCTCGTCCAGCTGACGTTGTATCTCAAATTAACACCTACCTACTGCTAATTAATTTTGAAATAAAATCCCCGATTTAAAATCAAAGGATGCTTCATTAAATTATTATTTCTAATAATCGAATAAATTATACAATAACGTCAATCTTTTAGTTGTACTTTTGAGGTAAATCGGTGATTAATCTGATTGATTCTAATAAAAGTTATCTCGAATCATAATTGTTGATTTATTTGATTTTATATCAATGTTATTTCCATAAGATTTTGAATATTCATTTTAGCAGAGGCTATTCGTAAACGTAAACAATTTAAATGGCATAGAAATCTAGTTCACGATGACAACCTGAATTATTCGATTTCAGTTTCATGTTTCATGAAAGCAATTTCAATAGTTATATACCTATTACTGAATTGAATCTATAGCCATTATGGAAATCTACATAATCGATCTTAGCACAACACGCATATTGGTCAGTTAAATCTTAGGAATAAATCTTATATATATATGACCTTAGATTTCCACCTCGCATAATAAATGACATAATTATAACGACTATGAGTTGGTTTACTAATATTAATATTTAGCATAAGCAGTTGTTTGTTAATTGTAAAGTGGACAAACATGTTATTAGTTGTACAAAAATATTTTTAGTGGTATAGGAATTCTCGACTCATTCCATACAGTTTCTTAAATCACCAGTGGATGTCAGATCTCATTTAAATAATGATGACACTCTGATTTATATTGCATTGTTTTTCATCTATTCAATCCGCTTAAATTGTGTTTTTGCACATATTCCGACACTTTACGTCACAAGTGATTTATTGGAAAAACCAATGAATCGTGCATTTTAATTGAAAAAACTTTCCAATCGTTGACTTCTTCTGCGTGCTACGAAAATGAACAAAGAAAATGTTGATTATGTGTGGACAATCATTGCGTTACATTTGAGATTTACAATATTCAATTGCCTTAAACTTAAGCTAAAGCTGAAATGTAATATGGGAATGTTTACATATCAATGGTACCTTTGTTGATACGTTGATAAAGAATCAGTTCACAGATGTAGAACAACAGTCTCTTGTCCGATGTGGTACTCACCGTTCGCACAATAAAAGAGCTTTTAAAAACAGAACGCTATCTTAGCGGCCATTCAGGCGGTCAGGTTGCGCGTTGTTTTGAGCCCGTAGACCTATCACGATTACGTTTCGACGAAGTGACGACTTCGGGTTACGTTTTATACCGTCATTTGAATCTCGCGCTCGGATGTTTGGTCCGAAATGCTCGTTCATTAGCATTTTATGACTGATACGACCGATAAAAGTGTAATAAGACGCATTCAGCGGCTCATATCATGTGATAGACGGTCCCAGACCGCCAGGAGGAAGTTGGCACTATGGCATTAGCCTATACTCATTTGGATCGACGCATTCCGATTCTTTGAATGGAAATTATTGTACGTTTCAGATGTTCAGTTGTCGTATTGTTCGTTGTGCGACTTACGGCCGATATCCGCAGCTACGAGCTTTGTGACTCACGACGTGTTTATGTCGTCGCTTCTGTACGGTCCTCAAACAAATGTCACAATTTTACTGTTTGTAAATCGTTCAAATTTCAAATGACAAGATGAATTATTGCGTTGGTAGATATATTGAACGTTATTTATTTATTCGGGTAAACATGTACGAAATCTTGCTCAAATCGTTGGCATATTCGCTGGCTGGCAAAATAAATGGCTTCTTCGTCTCCTTTAACGGTCGGGACATGAGTAAGTGCATATATTTTATTATTATTGTACATCAATTTGAGTCGTGGGTATTCATTGTAAGAAGTTTAATATGTGACGAAATATTGTCTTGTAGAGTGTGATCCGGGATCTCGAAAAACAAATGGTCGAATCACATTTAACTGAATGAACGAAAAACCAAATCACGCGATACCGATAACTGGATCGATTCCCGGTTCGCGAAAAAAAAGGCCTTTTTTTGTTTTAATACTTAGTCTGAATTGGGCTTAACTGGTGATGGTTCTTATGAACACCTGGCTAGGGAATCCTGGTGGACGGAATGGATTTTTTGGTTTAGGTATCGCGTGATTCGGTCTTTCGTTCATTCAGGTAAATGTGATTCGACCATTTGTTTTCGAGATCCCGTATCACACTGCGTCTTATATTGTTGAAACAATTTATATGACTTGGTACAATCCCAAAACCTGACCTTAGTCAACATAAAACTAACGATTCTTGTCGTTCTGCATCTGTTTAGAATTGAATCCACATGTGTAGTATGAATGGTCTATATAAAGACAAGATTAAAAAACTTTAATACAAGTCTGATTCGGTGACCTACAGACGTATTGAGTCTCTTTGGACAGGTGTGGACCATGCCATCTGCTTCTAATCTCTGTCCACGAGCTGATCCAAATAGTCACACCCTCAAAGCGCAAACAGAGACCAGGGGCGCAAAGTCGTAAACTTTTTTTAGAACGACTCTCAACAAAATGCGAATCATAAAAGTAATTGGGGCCCATTCATATTAATAGACATTTACGATGGGCTCCTCCATAAAACTGAGATTGTCATCGCGTCTTACGCATTGATCGTGCCTATAAGCAATAGCGTTATTATTTCGTGTTTTGTACGCTAGTTTTATTAACGCTAAATCATTGTTTACGTCGAGTTTATTCAGGCGAGAATTTGATAAGATATTTGCAAGGTAATACCAAGATACAAGGCACATATTTGATTGCAGTTCGGCTTGGCGATTATGACATTAATCGCTTTCATGTCAACGCATCTGGCGACGAAACGTCCGTAATATGTAGTCGGATACGGTATGTAATAATGTAATATCGTATGCGATATCACTGCTGTACCTATCTGTGCCGAGTTTTCCCGATCGCTGATAAATAGAAAGGGCATTACGCTCCGCAGCTGTCGCTCACCCACCTCCTTAGGGATTCTCGCAATTTTCCTACCCTAGTTTAATTCGATTCCCGAAAGGTTTTCCCGGAATATTTATTATTATATCTTTATTAACGTTCTCGTTTCGTCTCGTCTCGTATACTGCGAATGAGATTTTTGCGTTTGTGTGAGTAATAGGTTTTATGAGTTATGTTTTATTACCATTTCGTGTACACCTGTCTAATAAATAATTTTCAAAATGTTACAATAATGAGGTTCTATTCTATAAGCTGTAAATTAGGTTTGTGGGTGGACGACTCAAGAATGATTTCTGATAGCAATTTTAGGAAAATTATAATGTTTACTAGGCAGTTGTATAATAACAAATAAAGCAATTTGCAATAGTTATTTATTACTGGTTGCAACATAGCCATTGCTTGCTATTCAGGGCATGGCTGAAACAGAAAACCGCAACTGTCAAAACAAAAATTATTTCGTAACCTGACAATAACTTGGATATTTCTTCTTGTTACTCTAAGGTAATACTTTAAATTGTAACAACAAATATTAGCTATTGATTCAACATTAAAATTTCAAAATCATTACATAATTTAATCTAATAGCACGCATATATAATATTTTGTTTATTGACTCTTCGAAGTTGATCGTTATTTTGCATCTGCCCAAGGATCTCCCATATAAGCCATACGCTTACATAGTCTCATGAATAATGTCTTATATCTGTACAAACCATGATTGAATATTCATGTGGACACCAATGCTAGCGTAACTCTCTAAGCCTATTTAAAAATGCTAATATCCCCTTGTAAATCTCAAGTGAAACTGCGTGTAATAGATAATCTAATTGTACAGACCTGAGTATTCTAATATTTTATCCCAACCCTCTCCGTTTACACCGGCTATATTTTAACTCGAAACGTAATATCGTAACGTAATTTAAAACGAATTAGTTTCCCCTGTGGAGCGCCGAATTTGAATATTGTATGTAGGTGGTATCACCTCTGTGGGTTCTTGCGAACGATTTATTCGAAAATGCTTCTTAAATCAATGGCGTGAGGGTTTACGTCTTTGACGTCGACAGTACGCGCCCCATCAGATATACATTTTAAAAACAAAGGGAGGCACGGTGTTGTTATATTTTATAATTTTACTCCGCCTCCGCGGGCGAGATGTGCAAATGTTTTTAAGAATAGACCCCTTAATATACGAGAATGTCTAGGTAGAGAGCTTCAAAGGAAAAATGGACTCCTTTATCTTCAGGAAAATTGCTGAACCTGATAGTGCTGTTAAACGAAAATGGGATATTTTTAAAACCAAAACCTAAATTGCAATGTTGAATTATACTTTATAAAGCTAGCAACGACTTTATTTCTAACAAAACCCCTTTAACTGCACCCAAGCGATTGGGGAGCGAAGTACATACTTCAACACCTACAATAAGCATTCGAAATTAGCTTTACAAAACAAATTGCTGCCAAAACCACATACCCCGTTCTACCCTTCGGTCAAGTCGGTAAAATGGCCGCTTTTAATTCGTGTCCAGTGCGAGGGGACACTGGGGGGGGTGTAATAAGGGGTTGCAAACATGCAAATTTAATTTGTTCGTATGCAAGCCCGTCTGAGCTCGTTAGTTCCATTGTGCACTTATTAATTCAACGATATAATTTATGGCGTCTATATTCCAACATTGGACGTATAAATTGTTTTAATTGAAACTTAATGCGGGCGAACGCATCGATGTAGATAACTGAATGGTCTCATTGAAAACAAATTGAACACATCCATTTTCCCAAGCATTTGCAATTAATAATTATATTTACACACAATTGCTTGGAATATATAAATTGTAATGAAATATTGTAAAGCTTTTTTGAATGATTTTGCTTATTTTATTATGGCCATTGGGCTCAGCTTATCTTTTAAAGAGCATGTTTACTTGTTAGATACAAGTAATGTAAAGTAGGAAATTAAAAATATAATTTAAATGATAATTTGAAATGTAATACGGAATACCTACATGTATGATACGAATACAATATAGTGTGAAGAATTTTTCCCTATGAGAGTAGATATTACACTCAAAGTAAATGAAGGTAAATGTACCATCGCTCTGTTTAAGTCAAACTTTGATGATGATTATACACATAATGCAGCTTAACCTGAAGCGTTGAAGAGACCAAAGGTTGTTCATACTTCATAATTGTAAGTTTACAGCGTTTTAATTACGAAGGCCCAATTCCGAGAGCCGAATAGGTCCTAAAGCGTCGAAAGGTGGGCCCGGGGCTGGCAAACTACGCCGGGAGGCGTTATACGAGTGTTTAGTAACGCGTTTATATGACATAATTGTGTTTATAGCTGCCTCTGACAGTTACCGTAATTGGTGATTAAGTTGAAGTATATTATTATGTTTACGAAAAATTCGGTTCTATGTAAATATACTCTGCAAAGGACATCGTTAACCAATTTTTAGAAGTTACGTTAAAGTGTCAGATTACAGTCTTATATAAGTTACCAAGTCAAAAATATATTTAGAAATACCCATCGCAGTCTTCATAAAATTTAATGTCTGCGACGTCACGTAGTCTATTAGAGCATTACAAATCGCAGATATTAAACACAGAAGCGGCCATATTGCAGCTATTAAAGAGCCCTCATAACTCAAGAACGCTCTTCATACCCTGCCTTCCCCCATTTATAAGTCTAGTGATTAAGCCTCTCACGAATTCTGAAAGCTCCACTATAAAGGGCAGTTATAATTAAAAATTAATCCGGTCGCTCACAAAAGATTCATTAAAACTCCACCGCAGTTAATGTTGAGAGGCCAGAGAATTATGAATGAGCTCGGTTCTTCTAAATGTGTGAAAAGCTTTGAATTTTTTATAATTTATTTTACGCTCTTTCATATTTCTCTCATTTGAATTTAGATAATACAGCTTCATTTTCTCCCTTACGAAACAAAGCGCCCTACAAAACGTTCTGCGTCGTTATGTAAACAGGTCGATGAAAAAATAACGCATTCAACAATTATTACGAGTGTCTCCTGAAACAAAAAGACACGTATTGTTATGACGCACTCGAGCTGTTGCAAAAAACATTTTTTTCACAACACGCACTCGAGAAACGTACCAAATGTAAAATTTCGGCAGAATTCTACCGGTGCGTACGCTTATATTCATAAAGCTACAAGGTGAATTGCCCAACATACAGTTATGTTAATGTGGGCCTCCCTCACCGGGCCAAAAAGATAGGATTGCAAATTTGCGGCCAACAATTTATGATGCTATACTCCCCTCGGGTAAAATAGGCCTATTGGCATTTCGGTGAGCTAGCCACGCTCGTTTTCGGCCAGAATGACCCTAAACATTTTATTTGGTAGCATCGCTATTCGCGCAGCGGCATTGCGCCGACTAATCCTGAGCCACCATTTGGGGTGTTTTCGCGCCTGTTCCGTGTAAATATAGCCTAAGATTACACACGTCTGTGGTGCTTCCACGTGAAATGTTGTTAAACTGTGTCGTGTATTTCTGGGGCTAATATCGTCTTTATAGCAACACAACATGGCTTCTAATGTTCGAGCGCTCGCTGTCGCCCGCGTCTACTCATTCGGCAAATGTACTAAGCGTAGTCTTTATCAGATCTACGTATCTGCAGGGTGCATGGCATTATGCAGTAATCAATAATCCCAATCCTTATTTATGGTCAATCAATTAGCACCCGTATGGGAGGCCTTTGTTTAATTGGATTGCGTCGATAATTGGATTAACTTGTTGTATGTGTTATGTTTGTATACATCAGCATATATAAACAACACGTATTAACTAATGAACGAGAACGCTAAATGATTTGCGGTTGTAGAAAAAGGTAGAGTATTTATACTGCAGTTTGTTTTACCCATACAAGGTTCTTTTTCCAGCGCAGACTAGATACTAGATACAGAAATTCAGATTGAGAAAAATAGAAACATATTGTTCCCTCCGCGTACAAAATAAGTACTTATCTGTATTCCCACGTCGCTATCTCCTGAATGTAAATATGACACCCCATAAACTGAATGTTTTATCGGCTGCCACTACTACACCAATTTATTCTGGTCATTTTTGTCTAGTTCGAGGGTGACCAATTTTTAGGGGAGAATTTATTGCGTCTATTATGACCTTTCGGTGCTAATACCTTTGGGCTAGACGGACGACTCGGACAACAAGCCATGATTAACGTGTGTGGATTTAGGGCTTCTTAAAAAATAAAAGTGAAAAAAGATCTTCTGTCGGTAGTCCTTCGGTTCTTATTCGAGTTTTTAAAGTATTGTCAAAAATAAAACAGGATAAAATAAAATTTGGATTACGCAGGTATTTACTTCAGTGATTTCGAATCGTTGCAATATAATTCATAATCTAGTTTTCATACAATTCATATAATGTTTGGGGCATTGCTTCAATAGGAAATTATTATTTATTTCGAAAACGGTTAGAATCTACGCAAGTAAATGAATTTTTATTCTCTCGGTCTTGGATATATTATTATGTTACAAGTAACAAAGAGAAAAATAAGGATTATGACCGCTATGAATATCTTATTCATACTTATTTATGATTTCACTGACATTTACGGGATCGATAAATCCTTATATTACTACATAATGAAACTTATGAATACGTCCATGGAATAAGAATGTAAAACAACCGATAAAACAATATCAAATCAAAATGAACCAATCGATACATGGTATTGTATCGGTAAATACCGATATTGACGTGCCGCGTGATCGAGCACGTAAAAGTCGTAAATTTTGTACAGCTTTACAATTTATCAAGTAGACACAGATCGGTATCGTCCCGAAGTCGCCATCCCGCATTGTAATCCGTTGTTTAGGCCACGATACCAGCTCTAACAAAATATTCCGATCTCGTACTAAAGTAACGCCCTCCGGCGGCGGCCCCCTATTTATACCCTGGTTATTGGCACTTCTTCAATGTCAGACGCACCCTGCGCTGTCCCCTGATCCTCTTACCCCCTGATGCCCCCTTACATACATTACACAACGCTCGAATGCTAAGGGCCTCAATAGCTATATAAAATTATATCAATTGCATGGATTTTATTGTCATTACAAATTCAGATTTGGCACCTCATTCGTATTGAGCAGTGAAGGGTTGAGTTTTTTGTCTCAACAACACAGTTCGGAAATTGTTATTCTCGTAATAATTTGGTTTTAGTTATAGTGATAAGAGCAAACAATCTGATTAGATTGCGTAATTAAAAACTGTAGAAGGAATAATATTGCAGGTATCTAATAAACATAGATTACTAATTCGTCTTTATGATTCAGTCCGGTAAATTCAATATTGTGTAACCTTTAAGTGAGCCTTGAATTATTGAGCGCTAATGTAGGTAGCGTTCGATAAATAGCCCTCGCCTATATTTATACTTAGACAAGAGAATTAATGTAACTGTCAAATCCAAACACAAAATGCTAAACAACTCATAGCTAAGTTGAAACTGTCCAAGTGCTGACATTTAACAGTTCATTAACAAACTATTTAAATAGTTAATAACGTTCTTAGGGTATTTATTCGCTATTCGGTCGGCAATTACTAAGTCTCATGTAAATTAAAAAGATACAATTGTAAATATCTTTCGTAAGCACCAAGCTTTATATGAATTAACTGGTGTTATCTTTATGAGAACTATTTTGTAAAGTGTCAAATACGCAAAAAAGAAGTATGTTCAATGATGGTTTCACTTACCTTCCGTATCAAAAGTATCGTGAAAAAAAGATTTTAATTTCAGCTAAATTCTCTGAATCGCAAAGCCATTACTCCTTAGGAAATACCTGCATATTATTTTAATCCTTCCTTCAAGAATTCGCCATTTCACTTTTACCATTTTCTTAAAATGGTGCCAGTATTGAAAACTCTTTCTTAATCAGATTACAATCGATTAATCAATATAGTCCAACCAAAGTCCATACTTTATTGTCATTCTCTTTTGTATAAAAAAATCAGTTTTGTCAAAATGCTCAGTACAAAATTGTTGGGTAAATAATTTACTTTTAACTGTTATTTCTAATTTCAAGTTTGATTTATCTTATGACCAGGCTTCTTTTGAATTTAAATATCGTCCTCAGCCTATAAACGTCCCACTGCTGGGCACAGATCTTCCTCTTGGAGATACTCATGAGGAGCATGGGCCGTAACGCCACCACGCTGGCCCAATGCGGGTTGGTGGGTAGACTAACAGCTTAACGTGCCTTCCGAAGCACGGAGAAGTTCGAGATAACAAAGTTTTTGGTCACCCATCCACGGCCTGACCATGGCGAAGGTAGCTTTGTTTTCGATCGAAAGCCAAAGCGTACTAACCACTTCGTCACCGAGCACCTCAAATTGATCACGAAAAACTAAACCTACTACTAACAGCTTAAGCAAAACTCCTTCACAGAGGTAAGAATTAAAGAATTTTCTAATAGTAATATAATAATGTTAAAGAGCTTTGTTAAAAAAGAATGTACGAAAATTATTTTTGCAGATACTTGTAAAAAAATTCTACATCTCCTTAGCTTTTGAAAAAAATATAACACTTGCTATTAAACTGGCAAAACATTGACCAAATAACAGTTATGGTAGTAGATGGTACATTTTTATTTGGAGGTAACACATCAGAAAATCCGACCTCCGAATCCGAATTCGTCAAAACTCATTATATCTTTAACGGTTAGGTTTAGGACACCATGATTAAGCGAATCTGTCAGAAATTATCTGAAAAATAACATCCTATAATATTCTGTATGACTTTTCCAGTGACCCTGTATGTACCTAGTTCATATATTTAATTTAATTGTTATTAAAGCACATAATAATTAGGTATATTATTCAGCTTTCAAAACGTGGGCAGATAGGTAGACCGCTGGATTATATATAAATTCACAATTTCGCAGTTACATTTGCATAAAGACTAAGCAATACCCAAGAAACCTAGTTCATAATATAAATAACCTATTTAAAGAAAGCCGACAGAAGTAAGAAACATTTTGATAAAGTTATAAAGAATTACCAATGAAATGCAAATGTAAGGAAATACATATTCATTTTGAACTTAAGGAGTACTATCATAAAATCTTTACAAGGAGGCTGGAAAAACACCGGATTGCACAACATTTTTTCTACAATAAAATTACATTTTAATTACATATTAGTGCAATTATATCAGTTGAAAGTTACCGTAATTGGTCCGGCTGACAGTTGCTTACGCTAAATCGCTGGATTCGTTTAAAAAATCTTCAGTGAATGTATTTTTTTTTGTATGACTTAACTCATAGTTTTGGGCAGACAGGTTTGGGTACGGTTTTGGTTTTGGGTTTTGGGATGTTACCCTCGATGTATTTGTTATATATAACATTATTTTCTACCTTTAATATATTTGTTATTTATTCTGAATAAATTTTATTTTCAACAATGTTGCCAACATTTACAACCAACCAGACTTTTCATTTGTTGTGTGACTTTACATGTGAAATTTGTAAGAAATGCAACCTTGCAACCTTCAGCAATTATTATGACTAGTCGTAGTTCCTAGTCATTCAGATGATGATTAGATACCTATCGGGTATGTTTTTAGATTTTCAATATTTTTTTGTTCTTGAAGTCAATAACCAGCAAATATAAAAACTTTGGAATCTCGAAGCAAGCGAACGAATTTTATTTTCTGCAAACCTACTGATATATGATTTATGTTTAACTTTCTTTCAAACTTGGGTTTATTTAAATAGCATATTATTATGGAGATACTTAAAAATGAGCTAAGAACAAAAACCTTACACTTCTTCAGAATATATTATCGCTCACATCTCACAGAAATATACTTGCAAAAGATGTGTGATACAATGTTCAAGTTAAAACCTGAAGACATTGCATCAAGATACGGATAGGTAACTCAAGGCGAATGCAGAAAAACAACTCAAGTATTCATTGTGACCTATATGTTTAATTCGTATGAAGTTACATTTGGAAATCTTGGATTAATCTTTATTTTTCAACTTAGCTAAAAGTGTTGACGATATATGACTACGCTGTTCAATCTTTAGCATGTTAGAGAAATCAGAGGCAGGTGTGCGAAAACTTTTGATTTCGAAACCGATTTAGGATCTTTTATTTTCGTTCAGACGTCACGCTTACAATACCAAGTAAAGGCGTCGCCCCAAACGTACCTTTGAAGGTAAATGTCTCCGTATATACCAAGATCTGTATCAGTGAGTTACGAAGCAAGCCTTGATCATATCAGCCAGATTAATGTGCCTCGCTGAGTCGCAAGCTAACGGCTTGTAAGGTAATTCTCTGGCTTATTTACGCTTTCAACATGAGACTGATAAATGAAAAGAATTTCAATGACTTTATGGAGTGAGTAAGATTTTAATAAGTTAAGTGTTTAATTGAGTTATCTAGTCAAAGTATGTGTAGAAAAAGGTTTTTTTTAATTCATCTGAATTTAAAATGGCGTGTAAAAGTATATTTTTGTCTTAATTGTTTGTCTTTGGATTAGGAAACATCATAATTAATTGTAATATAGTTATAGTTCCATTGTCATATTAGTTTAATATCTAATAATATAGTATCATTATTATAGTAATGTCGAAACTTTTGAGTATCCGAGTTTCATTTCAAAATAGGCACGAATTCGCATATAAACTAGGTGAATTCGAACCGCAATTCAAAATATTAGAAAGCAGGTAGGTTTTGATAAATATCTTATCTAAGCATTGAATACCTACACTATTTGTTATATGGAATAGTGAATAATTCCAAAGACGTAGATAAGCTGATGAGCTTATCTACGTCTACGCATATACACATGCGTGTGAGTTGATATTCATAAGATATTTATGGTTGACGCTCACGTTCATGTTCTAAAATTCAAAAACGAGTCGTATTGCAAACGAACAGTTAGTTAATGGTAAAATTTTTCATAGAGTAATAATAATTGTGAAGATTCAACCATCCATAGCCAATACGAGTAATTTTTAGAATATTACAACGCGCCATAATACCACATTAATAACGTCTCCGTTCGAAAGTAGAACGTGATTTTAAAATGTGATCGTTCCTTCGCAAAGAAACATTCGAACGTTAGTCATAAATGTCACTAGTTCGTTTCAACATCGGTTGTGGCGAGTGAAATTGTTGTAAATCACCATTGGTTCGCCGCTCGCCAGAACGTGTGCTAGCGTGAAAATCTGGTCTCAGGACCAATTTGTTTTTATTGAGACTACCCTCGGAGTTATGCAAACGGTAGGAAAATCGCTGAGCTTGTGTGTAAACAAACGTCGACCAGTCAAACGTGACCTTCAGGCTTTGGAACGAGCAAATATTGAGCGTAGAGGTTGCCGTTTGGTGATAGAGCGAGAAATGTGTAATACCCTCTCATTTTAACAAGCGCTTAGCAGTTTATTCGGTATGTTATATAAATTGGTTAAAGCCTTACTTCGACCTTTTTGTTTAAAACATAAATGAAATCTTGATTTCCAACAAGACACATTAAACTTTACGACTATGTGATAAATTTTAGAGATTATCTAAATCTATGGCAAATCTTATAAAATCTGGTGTGGACTATTTTCGCTATGTTGTCGCACTATTTCTATTAAATAAAATACCCGGTAAATTACTCTATCTGACTGTAAAGTACGAGTTTTAAGAGAAAAGAGCACAAAAAAATTAATTGCTTGAATTTGAAAGGCATTTTAAGTAAACCTATAACCAAGGGCCGCCCGTCTCGGTAATAAAAAAACACAAAAAGACTATCTTATAGAGCAAGTAGGATATAATTCTTTTTAGCATTAAATCTAAGAATATAAAATAAGCATCAACGAATAATCAGTGAAGAAAATATCTTTTTTTGGGTCATAAGGAAAATATTACGTCCGTTCTACACATAAACACATAAGCTGGTGTAACCTTTAATCTTACAACGAATGTTTTCTCAAGCCCTGAAGCCGACATATATAAACAATACAACATTGATAGAGATATAAATTGTTCGTTCAAAATGCCTTAGAGAACCATCGACACTTATTATGAAATCTGTTATCGGCAGCAACAGAAATGTTTTGGCTATAAGAGCAATGTACTTTATTGTATTTGCCATTTGAGTCAGATCAAACTTGGGCCGTTTACATAGGATGCTGAATTAATACCCAGCCAATATTATAAGCCGGTCGACGTTAAGCCACTACAACTTTTGTTCCCTCGACATAAGGACCAAATAACATCAAACCTTATGATTTTATTAGCAAACTTTTTGCTTACACAAACGCTATTAATTGTAAGAATTTCACTTATACATTTTTCTGTATTTCTGAATGTAAGATTAACCTGGTCACTTTATATTCTTGTCAGTTAAGCACTTGATCGTCAGTCACGTAACATACACAAGAACGAATCTTAAGCACATGATATGAAATAATAAAATCACGTACGTAAAGACCCTGAATGACTTTATTCACACGTGAAAAGCACTGGAATAAAATCACAGTCATTGAAGGGAAAGTATTTGTTTTAATGTACTCCTATTTACATGCACACCGATCTCGCTTAACATAAGAAAAGTTGTTTTTATCTCTGTACTCATAAAGGATATAACCGTATATCCATGTTAATATTATTGGGCTTCAATTCCCGAACTGTACAGTCATAAAAACAAACATTCCAAATATTTCGTCTAGGACTAGACTTCGCAATGTCATTCCGAATTTATTTAAAGACGGTCCAACATCAGCATTAGCTACTAGACCAATAAAATAAATTCGAAGTTTCAGACTAAAACACTATATTAACATAACGCACAGAGCTTTCGCGAGGTTCGACGCACTGCACAGTTCACACTGAGTCACGTTCTATGGGCGTAAAGGCCTCTGCACACTACACCGGAGCATGCTATGGCCGCTAGGCATGCTAGGACCGTTCTAGGCACGTAGCATAAAAATATGCGAACTTTACCCACTGTAACGGTGCGATCGCGTTCTATGCCCGTATGATACTCAAATGTAACTCGTTTGATACAGGCATCCTACGCGTTTTACCCCGTATGACGTTTATGATACAATGACCACATGCCATAACAAAAAGACTCCCGATAGTTTATTTTCTCCATAAGCGAGTGCGAATCTGAGCCAATCGTGGTCTCTGATCTTCCGCGGTTATGACGTGTATACTCCCTGTTGAGGCCGCGTGCTTATACACGTATCCAAACCCGTAAATTATTCCCGCCGACAAATTACCAGCACACACGACGGTGCTGGTCGGGTAGTCGGTGCCATAACGGTGTAGTTCTTACTCTCATACACCAAAACAATTTTTTTTGTCTGAGCGGTCCTAGCACTGTCCTGCCCTAGGACAGTAACAGTGCCAGGACTCCTGGCATGCTCCAGTGTAGTGGGCAGAGGCCTTTATATGCGTGCGGTCAATGGACGACTGTATTGAACAAGTTATTAAGTCCTCCAGTACTGACCTAAACTTTGGTAATTTGCATTAATAGCTATTTGGTGCCACCAGTGTGTGACAATATACGATCCTCTGTGAATTTTTATTCAATCGATTTCATTTTCATTGGATCCGATAGTTGATTGTGGCAACATTTATTTGAAATTAGTACCTATTTTGTAGTCAGAAACATTGACTGGTTATTAAAAACTAATCTTTGAACACCTCCGAAGTGTCAAGAAGTGAGTCATCGCAATCATAAAACAATTATCTGATGATGAATCTTGCGATGAATAACGAATAAGGAAATATCGCTGTAAATTTTTCTTAATGACAACGTTATTCTAAAGCAAAAATTTTACAAATAATAATGTTACTGCTCATGCCATGTTGCTGTTCATTATAGATACTTAATATGCTTTCTTATATACATTCTTTCTTGTCACATCCTTCTCTCAATCTATTCATATTTTCTTCGATTTTACACATCTATACTACTTTGAATTCCATAATTTTCTTTTTTACCTTTTCTTATTGATTTAAAAACTAAATGTGAATATGCTATCGAATCTTGAACTATCCACCCAAAATCAAGCGATTCCTCAATGGATTAAAGTTAATATTATATTCTAAACACGTTAATTTCCTACCTTTCCATGGCATTGTTACCAAATTTCAATGGGTGTCATGAATATTCCTTTGATTACTAAGCCATTCAGTTGTCTCAATAAGCACTCACGCGCATGTAAGATTATTTGTAGTTTCGATAACAAAATACCTAATCAAGTCTGTCCGTTAGCGGATACCACGTGAATTGATTGGAATAATTAAAAGCGTAATGTCTCTATCAAGTGGGATAGCAGCAGTTTATAGTTTTATTGATTTTTTTTTAAGTTTACTTCACTTATTAATTGGACTTGAATTACCAAAGTATTTCAATATTACTTTTATTATACAGTTAGTTGCCCAATATAGGTATTCATGTGGACTGATGCCGACTGCGCTAAAAGGGTAACACCGCCTGCGCCTACGCAGCTTTAATTAAAGTTCGCCCAGCAACTTGCTATTACACATCAATACTGCCTGACCATTGCGACAAGATGGATGGTGCTATATTTAAATATCACTAGTTGCTTTATGCATCCGTTCAACAATATTTCTAGAGAAAATGTAATAACGAATGCTTACAAGACTTAAACAATACTTCTCCGCGATCTATGGGCGATAAAGTTTAACTTTTATGTCAACAGGATACGAATTAAAATTGCAAAACGGCAGCCGTGTTTTCCCATTAATACAATATGTTTACTCAAACGGCTATAGATGCAACTGCTCAAACGATAATTGCCTTTAACGTCACGATTATAAGATCTTACAGGTGTAAGTCATTGACTCAGAAACTTTTTTCTTAGAAATCTTGTCAACTTGAAATCCTGAGAAAATGTTAGTAGTTTTTTTATCACGATTTTTTTTTGTTTAATTCACTCACATTAATGGTCTATGTATTCATTTTGAACGGAATGACTTCATAATTCATGTTAATATGAGATTTTTCCAGAAACGTAGTCTGAAGTAGCGTCGGCGAAGGTTAGATAACATCTTGTTATATTTATTTCGTCGTATGCACAAATATATCTCAATCTTATCAGTTAGTAGACTAGCAATAGGTAAATATCAGATTACAAATCTTCTCGGAAATAAAGTTATCTAGATAAATATTTGGAAGGGTAGTTTGAATTAAAATTAATATGCTAACTTGTTAACCATTCATTAAAATTGTAAAAATAGCTGCATAAAAATTACGACGGAACTAAAACCAATCACTCTCTACGTCATAGCAGATTCCTGCTAGTAATCTCCACGCACGTATACGCATACGCAGGGGTCGACAAACTAAATTTTCGTTTACTAAAAATAGAATATTACGCAACAAGCGGAACAGCAAACAAGTGCAGCCTTGAACGAATGAGTAGACTACGTGCATTGTCATATATGATTGTATCTAACGCACTATGTACGGACTTACTAAGCGACGGTACAAATAAAACGGCATTGACATTTCACTCCGCTCCAAGAGTGAGTCGTCTTGTTCTGCTATCTCGCACAGTAAAAATGTTAGCGAGCGAGATAAGCTCAAGGAATCTGGACTTTATAAGGACCGTGCTAAAGCGCTATATGTTTTGTAGAATAAGCGCGGAAACTGCACAATAACCCGGAAAACGAATAACGCTTGCCGTTTTTCGCAGTTACTAAAAAACGTAAATCAATCGAAAGTAAAGAGCTAATCGAGAATAGTGCTTCTAAGGTAAATTACTACTAGAGTTAGTAAAAGCCTTTGTTTGAGAAAACTCCGCGGTCGAGTGAATAGTTTACCATATTTATCGTCACTATCTAGGTCCTGGGGTCAATTTTTTATTTTCCTTAGTCAAAATCATTTCATATATTTCGAATATTTCAATTGTGTAACAATTCTTATGTATATTTAACTGTTATCTAAAATTTACAACACAATCTAAGCTACTTTGGACTGTTTAAAAAAGTTTCATAAAAATCTTAACGGCACACACGTGCGTTGGTATTGTAATAATGCGTAAAACAACTCTTTTTACGTTGCCAAGCCGATGAACAGACTGTCCCAGTTGTTTCTATGAGGGTCACGTTCAAGAATCTGTCTGTCAGTATTACGGGTTGGCTCGTTAAATTTTTATTGCCACAAGGTCGCCACTTTATGGTCGATTCTCAGCAGTTATTGTTAGCGTTACTTTTTTACTAGCGATCTTATAACGGAGTTGACATGATTGGGTTTTAATTGTTATCAAGCTGTAAAGGCTCAATAAACATTCTAGTGGTAATAAGTTTGTCACTGTGACATTAGCCTGTGAAAATTTTTCTGTCGTATCACGGGCTTAAGTAAACATTTTACACGTAGATTTGTAAGTTGATATGTACTGCCATGATGTTAGTTTCATGTTAATGTCTTTACCTTGTTAATGTCTTTACCTAAATCTTTTCTGTCATGTTTGTATGTCTATGTATTCTATAAAATTGTATCTAACTTAGATAAGTGTAAGTTATTTGCTCATTAAAGATTTCTTTGTTGATTAAAAACAAACAATGACCCATAATGATCTTGACCAACCAATATTCTTCGATAAGAAAGATACGCTTTATCGTAAAGGGCTTAGATATAGCCGAAAGATTTATGTTCATTTAGTTTTAAATACAATAGTAATACAAGGAATTGTCTACATATTTGTTTAAGTTCAATATTATTGTTTTAAGTTTTAAAAAGTAGTTAGGTTAACTTAAATGGTGATGAAGTCTGAGTAGGTATTCAATAAGATGATTACTGTAATATTTGGTGATTTCGAGTAGACAGTATTAAGGGTATATTTACAAAATTTATATCGAAAGTGCCTTCCTGATATACCTACTACTTTTAAATTTATTAACCTTAAAGTTATTTTATTTTGAAATGCATAATAACAAATAATATACGTAGGTCTCTCAGCTAGCTTAGCTCTTAGATAGTTATATCGACTTAAGAAAATATTCATAGGCAATTACTTTAGACAGTAGAAACTAGATCGTAGACTTAGTCGATGTAGAAATTAAGTCGTAATCAAGATGTAAAATTATTTTTAGTCTATTATTATGTATGGTTAAAAATGAGCTCGGTAAGGGTGAGCTCACACCATGGTATGACAACAAACTTTGTTATGACTACGATTTCGGCTATATCGGCTTTCGCAGAACGTACGTAATAAAGCAATTTGTGGGTCGCACCAAAACAATGGCCTCTTTCTAAGCTTGTTTTAAAAGCTTTCGACGCCTGATTTAAAACCCTTTGAGTCGCCGTATTTGTAAACATAATACAAAGGGCTTCTAAAAAGGGTTTTACGCAATTGACGTGGTTATGTTCCTTTTTTAATGTGCGAATCTGGTGCAAGTCCAACTTGGTGCAGGGTTCCTTGATAACAATTAGGATAGAATTGTTTTTTATGTCTCGAATGGCAGACAAATGTACATACTAGGTGGTAAGCAGTTACCATAGCCTATATACATACGTTGCAAGAACCCTCCATTACCCCGTAGAGCTCTAACATATTTACAACACAACACAAAATATTAGTTATTTGACTGCGGTTTATTGATACTACCACAGTTTTCTTTAATTCAAATGCTACCGACTGCCCGTTGTTCTCTTGAAAATATTATAAATAGTATTTTAATTAATTTAAATTGGAACTAGTAAGTCACAAAAGAAGCAATTAATTAAAATATTAGTGTCAACGTAACATTACATTTTTATTAATTAGGCACACTGATGATGAAAATACATATTGGTTGCAAAAGAATGAAAAGTTATTTTAAGATGCTATGGAGTTTCGAAATACATATTGAAATTCTTACACCGTTCATTTAAATATTAGAGTCATAATAATATGTCATAAATTAAAAAGTATATTTTGTACCTAGTTAATTATCTATAGAATAAATTAAAAATCTTTAATTTGGACATTGAACACTGCATTGATAGGCTCAGCGTTTTGAGATTATTTTATATTTATAAAATAGGTATAAAAATATTGTTATAGTATACGTGAAAGAAATGATTGAGGTGTAGTGTATGAGGTGTATAACAAACACCACACACAATGACTGTAGCTGACAAGTAGCTACCGCAACACTGCGGCACTAGAGATCCTAAAATGGTCACCCATCCAACGTGCAACCATGGCAAAGATTGCTTTACTTTCAATACAAAAACTATTAGTCTACAATGTTCGAACCACGGCACGAGAGTGTTCCTTAGTTATAAAAACATACTCGGTGTAAAAAAATAGTATTTGGAATCAATTTAGGTTACCATTTTCCTACGGGTCCTTGATATTAAATAAAAAACATTTCAACCCTTACATTTTTTACCTTAATGTGTTTTGGCCTTGAAAACAATTCACTATTGACTTTTTGTTCGAAGAGAAAGTTTGTATTCATTGCGAATTCTTTAAACCCTTTTCGCAACTTTTTGCAAATAATAGACAATGGTCAAAGAAGTGTTTTGTTGGCATTGTAAAACATTGTTTAAACACAAAAAGCAATGTAAACATTTTTTACTTACAGGTAGCGTTTTATACCTTTATCAGGTGTTTAGAAAGTCAAAAATCTAAGATGGTATGTTTTTTAATGTGCTCAACTTTTTGGGAGAAATTCTTGCGTTTACATGTTGAGTAAAACGTTTCCAAAATTACTGAACGCTAATATTAATTATGCGCAATATAATCGTTGGTAATTAAAATGTGAATTTAGATTAATTAGTCGACCTAAAAATTATCATTTAGGCGGTAAATCGCAAATATTTGACGAAGCTATCAAATTAACAGTAGCAAAGAAACCTTAAGAGGCTTTCGCATTTATTGCTTTTACACATAAGTGAAGGCTTTTTATAAGGTCGAAGCTACTAATAAACAATTGAAAGTCGAATGAAAAAGACCATAGTACTTATGTGTAAACGCCTTTAACTAAATATACTTAAAACTAAAAGAAAATAAATTTGAAACGATAAATACCATTGAACTCACCGCAGACCACGCGGTCGAAGGGGCTCATCCAATCTGGAAATGGAAAATCTATTATCAATCGTATTGAAAGTCCTTTCGTTCGGTTAGATCGCATGCACAACAAAAAGCCTGGGTTTTACGCTAAACACAGTTAAATCTTAAGTATAAAATACATCGCAAAGGTTCTCTATAAATCAATGCAAAAATCTGTCTAAAAAAGGAAAAATCAAAAACATTCTTTCTAAAAGGTTTATTCAAGGATTATTACCAGTAGTTCCCTTGGTGTGATAACTGGGAACTGATTCCCCAGTTGCCCCAAGGCAGAGGAAATTTCAAAGGGAGAGAGAACAACTAATGGGAATAATCCAAAGCCACAAAATTTAAACCTACTAGAAATAAGTGCATCTAAAAGAATTTAATATTATCATGCTAGTATCATAGTCATTATTTTAGGTGATAAAAGCAGATAAGAAGTAAATACATATAAAAAATGAGCAAGTTATAAGATAAATAATAATTCCCTTCTGTGTATGACTATAAATGATACTATATAAATCAATAATTTAATTATAACAGTAAATGTACTACACACGATTTTGAATTTTGTTATTTCTCATTTAGTGATTAAAATAAGTTTATAATTTTTCAATGGTTTTGCATTATATATGAATTACGATAATTGAGTCTTATTGAATCAACAAATCAAAAATTACATGTCATCTTCATTTTAATACAAATCGAGTATTAAAATTAAAGTTGATAAGATTTCTTATTACTAAAATAAATTAATAAGCTAAAGTTTGATTAATTTTTACGTTTGATTGTCTACCTATTATTTGACAAACCTCTTATAATAAGTAACATATGAAAATTACGTTCTTTAGTAAAAATTCAAGCAGTGTTTTAGATACATAAAATAAAACACTCCGGATAAAGACGTTATGTGAATGCATTATGTGTATAAAACAAAACGAGCTCACGGCTTGAAGCCAAAATAAAAAGAAGTATGCAAATTCTTGGTGCCCGCAACTTTGACTTATTCTTAATTAATGTTTTAAAAACAAAGACCCAAAAAGGAACGACTAAATGGCTAGTCTTTAAATATTTCTCAATGCAAGCTATTGCAATATATATCCTTATTTTTTGTACTTAATTGGCGCGGTATTTTATTTTTTCAGGTTGAAACACTTTAAGTGATTTGTAGTCGCATTTAATTAATAGGAAACTCCTATATGGTAAAAATTTATGGTTTTGCATACGCATTGGCATCCAGCAAATGTTAATGCCAAAAATGCGAAAAAATTTGGAGTGGCGTAATTTTGCTTTGATATGATTTTTCAGAATGCATAATCAAGTTTCATTAATAAATCTTCTTGTGTAGAGACTTAGATAAAATCCTTGATTGCTTTAAAAGAAAAACACAAAAAGTGTAGTTCATAGTTTGTAAATATTTCTTTTCTTGTAATTTCTCCTATCGCAGTTGGGCTGGGGGATATTTCTGTTAGGAACAAGCCACACCCTTTGTTTGTGTATGTTTTTTTGTGTAAAGACAGATTTTTTGTAGAATAAACTGTTAAATAAATATTTGTACTTATTAGTACGTGTTAGAAAACAAAAAATAACGCATATTATCGTACCGCAAATGACACAATAAATTAATGTATCAGTATACAAAACTTGTGGGTCGGAAACATTTAAGGCCACGAGTGCAATCGTTAATTACACGGAATGTGCATAAAGGAATACGATTAATCGAGTGATGCACAATGTATCGAAACTCGTAAATTCACCTCCCGAAAGATAAAGGAATTAAAAAATGAACTGCACTTTTCAAAAGCGGCTTAACCCTAAAATGGTCGGTTCCGTATCTTACTCGTTCATCACGGGGGAGATATGGTGTACACGACTTGTTATTTTGGGCAAGATACTACAATGTGTTTATTTACCTAAAAATAAATTTGATCTCATACAAGTTAAAATATGTTAGTTGGGAACGTTGTGTCTATGCACGAGTTATATTTAATACTGTAGTTTGTATGCTTATTATTTTAGTAAATAATTTGTAGATAAATACATTTAAGATAGTAAAAAAAGAAAGTAGGACTTAGAAGGTATAGTTATATTGCTTGAGTATCACTTCGTAGTAACTTTCTTACATTGATACACTATCAAGTTCGAAGAAATAAAATATTTATTTTCTTTATAATTTTTTTATATAAATTTCTCTCGCAATGCATTTTCATGATTTTCTAAAGAAAATTTCATGATGCATTGCGTTTTAAGGTTTTAATTCTTATATCTATTCTTTTTTGTACATAAATGTTTGTAGTTTTTGTACGAAAATATTTAACAAATATGTTTTATCAGGCAAATGATTAAGATGATGTTTTATTGTTACTGAACAAAACATATTCATATTTGAGCTATATTTTTAATTATCCGTTTTGTAATATAATGATTATTTTGTAACATCTATCAAAATTTGTTTTCTATCCACTAATCCACTGAAGTGCAAACGTTTGATTACCGATAAGAAACTTTTCTGAATTCTGTTCCAAGTAAACCTATATTCATTTACCTAACGATATTAGAACTATACCTACGTAGATTTCATTTTCTTGCATCCAATACAGTAACTAATAAATAGCTACCGCAGACCATGCACGGAATGCTAGATAGAAATCGTAAATTAACAACGCCATTACAGTAATTAATAAAGCTCTATAATCGATAGAAGCTCAGAGGTTTGTAGTGACGGCTAGCGACGCTGCCATTGGTTGCATGCGCCGCCATGTTTGTTTGGCGCATGCGCGATGGACGCACACACATGACAGTCGTATATGAGCAGACAAACACACGTGACTGTCTATGCGCAGATTATCTAAGCGGATAACATTTTTTACATACGAAATTTTTTGAATCAAATGTGCATTCAAAAATTGTTGTTATTTAAATTTTACTGAATCAACATGGTTTCATTAGTTTTACGATTACGTTTCGTGTTTCGTCTGTTAAAACTCCAAAAGCACTCAAGCAGCTCCCTAATTATATTTAGACAGTGTTATAAAACATTTCGTACTAATGCTAGTATTTATTTATATATATTTATTTCCACACGAAAGCAGTTTGTGTTGCACTATTTTAGTTTTAAAGAACGTATTGATAGAGATTCTTTCCCAAGATTACACCGTTAATGAAAACATCAATTGAAAGCGCGGGGTTCATTCAAGTTGATTTTGTACGTTGCTGTTATCAAATTATTATAGATCGAGTAACTGTATATAAGTGTCTGCGCAGTGACATCTGGGCCATTTTAAATTTGGAAGCCCCCGCGCACCTGTCTCAATATTTCTGTCCAGCCGAGACGGATTCCTGCCTCGACTGCGCCGGACATTTTTACAGCCTAACATTAACTACAAATCACGAAAATAGTCCATTCCTAAGTAAAAACAAGCCGATTATAGTCCATTAAAATATAATTTTACTGAGCTACGGCGCCGTTACGACACAACATTGCTTTGAATTTGAACCTTCTTTACGTGTCAACGTTATTGATCACCGACACATGCTGTTCTCTTCTAAATTACGGTTTGTTCTGTTTTCTTTCTTTTACTACGAGCTATTTTCGCGTGGCCGTTTCTTATTTCCTTCAAAAGTATATTTAGAAAGGCTTAATTAAAAATATAATATTTTCAAATTTATATTAAACTTCCGGCCAAATAAAAGATCACATCTATAGGTATATTTTTGAGATTAGACAACAAGAATTATTACAGAAAATCTAATGAGACTTATTTATGTTAATAAAAAAGATCTTCCTTGCGGAATATATTTGTACGTATTTCTTAATCTCAAAACTCTTGATAACACCAAATATGTAAGCAAAATAACTGATTGGGCAGCAACTTATGGGCAGCAGATATTTCAAATTTGTCAGCAAAATTACTAATTGGACAGCAACTCCAATGGTTTTCTGTGCTGCCAAATTGCTTAATATGTGTTTTGATAATAAAAATATTGTTTTTAAGACTCATGAAAAATTGTATTACCTAATATCCTAATATTTATCACAATGCATTTCCTCGGAATCGGTCCTTGATCCTTCATTGATCCTTTTCCTAGATTTTATACATTTCTGGTAACATTAATTATATTATATATATATTGCTGCCCAAATAATTATTCTGCTGACCAAATAATTATTTTGCTGCCTAAGTATATCACTGACAAAATATTTGTTTGCTGCCCAAATGATTTTTTGGTTCACCTTTTTGTTGCTGAACAAATTATTAAATGGCTGCTTAATTATTTACTTTCCTTCATTAATTTATCATTTTATAATTTCACTAATGTTCTATACTAAATAATAAAGGCCATATTTCAGGATAATTATTAAAGATAGGCACTTTATTTATGTGTGCAAGTTAATTACAAACAAAGCAACCATTTAAATGCTAACCTTACTGAGAATTGCTTTAAATGTGCATAAATGGATTTGAAATATATTTTATGTGTCTTTCTACAATTTAATTAGCTCTAGTAATTAATGTTTTATTTTTACATGTACAAGATAATGAGGTATAAATAAAATTGGTAATAAAAGTATAAATGTTCCAAATTAAGATTTATGCAATTCTTTTATTTCAAATTTGCACAATATATTATATTGATGATTATACACAATTTAATTTAATTAGCTTCAGTAATTAATGTCATATTTTTACATGTGCAAGATAATTAAGTATAAATTAAATTTTGTAACAAAAGTATAAATGTACCAAAGCAAGATTTATGCAATTCTTTTATTACAAATTTGCACAAAATATTATATTGATGATTTTACCTAGAAGTTGCGTTTGTTTTTAATTTCAAAATTATTTCAGTGCATCAGTTAATAGAGATTATGTAGATATAGATATCTACTCAAAATGTATCTAAATAAATTTACGTAAATAAGTCACAATGATGAAAAGATATTATTTAAAATATATTTAAATAGAGCTTAACGATTCATAACACACTTCAAAATGATAAAACACTTTTTGAAATAAATATATTTGAGATACAATATACATAAATGAAAATGACCTTTCTTCTTCTTCTTTATAAAATAATTATGTTGTTGTTCACTTTACTTTTAATGATATAAATACCTGTGAAAATTCAATTTAAGAGTATTTTTTTATGTAAAATAGTTGAAATGTGATTGTGAAGGATAGGACTGAATATGTGTTATTTACTAGCTAGTATCGAGAGAAACTAGAAAATTAGTAAGGAAAAGTCAATATTTTAAAATCGAAAAAAAAGCGCTTATTTGGTAATATCGCATTATTGATACAAAACTAAAATAGGACTAAACCATTTTGTGATTAATAGTAATATTTTAATTAATAAATAAAATATTTGTATCTATTTAAATTTAATAACCTACTATAAATAAAAAAATCGTTTTAAAAATACCCAATTGTTCATATTGTTTATTTAATTAATATACGTTTATTATGTAAGACACTAAAATGTTAATAGCTGCATAAAAATTGATAAGCTGCTATTTACATAAATTTTATCTTCTTTATGTAGATGAAAGTTTTTAAGAATATATTAAATATGTATTTTTGGGCTCTTCCCTAATTGTGGGTATGTTACCTTTAAACATATTTTATTATATTTTCCTTTAATCTGAAGTTATAAGAGAAAATTATTCAAACAAACATTTATGTTTAGGTTTACACTGTATTATATGTTAGAATTCCTTTATGACGAAATATAAAAAGTTTTCTTTTTAGAAATTTATCAAATATGTTATTAATTTGTCGTTATTATATATTCTACAACCTTTAACATTATTATTGACTCATTATAAGTTTGATAATATGTTTTTATTAATTATTACTATCCAATTAGTACATATGTTTAGCTAATTTACATATTTATTGACTAAACTATTAATTCGTAAGATTTTGTTTAATTTATATAAAAAAAAACAAAAAAAGAATTTTATTAATTAATAAGTTCGTATTTTTCTTGATTTTTTTTCTTTATTTGTTAAGTTCTTAAAACAAAAACTTTTTCTGATACTATCTGATATATCTGAAAATTGTTTTTCTATTAATTTTATGTAATATTTCAATATTGTTTCTTATCACATATGCATTTAATAAAATCGGATGAATATATATTGTCTTTAAACTCTTTCTTGTAGTCTAAAAATTGTCTATTATACAATTATCCTGATATGTTAAAACCGATAAGAAGAACGTGTGGAATAAAAAGATGCGGAAGATAATAAAATCTCATATTAAATATTATCATGCGACTGTATTCTATGCGTATAGGCAGTATTCTTTAATGGCTAGCCTTATTTGGGTACTAAGTGGACCTCACAAGATCCTGTATTCAATTCTAAAATACATTTAATTTTAGAATGTATTCTAGACAGATTTAGGTAATATTTTGAATGAGCGTTGAGATCTTTTCAAGCGCAGAATTGTTGATACTAAAATATTATTATGTCAACATTCAATTGTTTTCAGTTCAGTTTGATAAATTTTATTGACATTTATCACATAAAATTTATTGATAGTATAATTATTTTTATTGAATAATTTAAAAAGCAATAAAGCCTAAGAATGCTCTTCAAATGCAATTTAAATACTATTAATCACTTATACTGTTTTGCAAGTATTTTATTACTACTAAAGTAGTAAAATTAAGAAAACAAAATTGCAATAAAATAAATTAATGATCCCATTACAATAAAACTTTACATTTTATTGTTATAGTTATTTTAAATAAATTACTCTATGTATTTTTGTTGAAGTATGTAATTACAGCTTTCAAACAATTAGAAATATTGATAACAATAAATATTTTTAAATATATTTTTTGTATTTAGTAGGCGTTTCTAAAATAAATAATATAAAGTAGTTTATCTACATTGAATTGGCTTGCCGGCGGATTCTTCCTCGCTGAAGTTGTATAAAGGTAGTTATTCTTTTATAGCTCCATGATTGTTTTATGACCCTTTTATATGACAATAACGACACTTTGCAAGCATTTACAATTCCTTATGAATTATTTTTTTATGTAACGGGCCTGCTTGTAATTTAAAAGGTGACCGACTCCCGAATGTATGAATAGAGCCGTGATTCGGCCTATATGCCTTCGTTATTGTCTTTTAACGACGAATGTGTAATTATTTAATGACGATAAAAGTACTACCGACCCGTTTTATTGTATTTAAATAGTCCTGAATGAAAGAATATTACCGTCAGTGGTGATTTATAGGCAGTTTAATGATCATTATGCATTAAATAAGTACCGGCTGCTCTGATTGGTTTTGTTATATACCTAATGAAGTAGGAGTGGCTTTTTAGTTTGTTTTAATTAACGAGTATATTAACATTAACATGTTCGAATAATACTTAATTAATCCATCGATATATCCATCGATATTGAGATTGGTTTAATCGTTTATATACTTACAATAACAACGACGTAGTAACGTCGTCTCTAGGCCTATTTGATACTGTTTTTCTTATAAGCATACACATTCGCTAGTTACATATTCTAATCTACTGGATATAATGACAAATAACAAAAAAAATCATCACATTAAAACCGAAATAAAAATGCAAAATAAAATGTCTTCTAGAAATATGCTACGAATTTTGTTACGAATAAATATAATGAAAACGAACATGTGAAATTCATATTGAGATGACAATTCAATTTCCAGGCTGGCGATGAGGGCATGCAGTCAAAGGCAAATGTTTTACCAGTGATGGACATCCAGGGGTAGCGAGGAATGTCCGGCAGCGGCTGTGCGGAGGGCTGCGCGCAGGCGGCGCCCATGGCGTCCACGCCGGCCGCAGATGCCGCTGACGCCGCCGACGCCGCCGCCTGGTGGTAGAACTGCGCCGCCGCCGCCATGCTCGCCGACGCCGCCGACACCGCCGCGCCCCCGTTGTGCTGCCCCAACGCGTAGTTCACCATCGGGTCTCCACCAACTGCCGTCGGATACCGACAGCTCTTGTCGTCCGCCGACAATCCACTTCCAGCCGAAAACGGCACCGTTCCACCGAACTGCTGGTGGTGCGGCACGTACGGATACATCCTCGCCGGCGCGCCTGGTGACGCCGAAGACGATGACGATGACCGCTGCGGGCTCCCGGCCCCCGGCGAGCCCGCGCCCAGCGCTGCCGCCCCCAGCCCGCCTGACAGCGACGACGACAGCGACGTCGACAGCGACGACGACAGCGACGACGATAACGACGCCTCTATCGGCGACGCCCCCGCACCCGCGAACAAATTCTGATGATGGAACTGCTGATGATACTTTGGGAGCATGCTATCGATGATGAACTTGGAACTCATCGCTCGGCGACGCGGCGCGCGACGGTCGCCTCGCGGGAGATGCGTTTATCGCCGGCGATTCGGATCGATTCCGCGCGTGCACCTCTACTATGGCCGCGGATCGTTTATGACCCGCGTATGAGGCTCTACGACTCCGAATTCCCCGTCGTGGCGAGTGTTACCGCTGCCGCGCGCCGCGCGCGAGACGGCAGACCGCGGCACGTGGGTGCGAGTGAGACGGCGCACCCGTGAGGGGCGACGCGCCGGAACCCTCTCCGTCTCATTAATTCCTACCTGCGTGGCTTATATTAGAAAGAGATAAAAGCTATTCGCTAACGACCATTCCGACGGCCATTGTTTGTAATGGCGCAGGTCCCCGCGCTCCCCCGCGCCCATCTCGTCTACGCCAATAGTAATCCGGTGCAGAACATTCACCGCCAATCACAAACCATTCCGGCATTTCTAGCTGTCAAAGTGAATGGCTTTAAGCGGAATAGCAGCATTTAGTAAACATTAAAAATTGCGACCGGATTTGTTATATTTTAATACCATAATATATTTAATCCATAGAATAGTTGACGCATAGCAAAAGTAATAAAAATAATGTTTAATTCACATAGTATTTAGGGTCTGAAATATACCAAGTTCAATAAGTATAAATAAAAGACTACTGTATAAATTCAATTTCAACATGTTATATTTTTACTTTTTTTTTATCTGACAAAAACGCCATGCTCCATGTTCATGAAATTAGTAAACAATTAGGTAACTACGCATGGTCAAAATCAGTCAAACGCCAGTCGCAACCAATCAAGCATATCTGTTTGCTGTTTCACGCATGCGTATTGAATTGTTTACCAAAATTGTGACCTTATGGCATAGATAATTCAAATACGTAATATTTTTTTTAGGAAGTAATGAATAAGAGTAATGAATCATTTGGGGCCCAATAAAAAAAGGGTCAACTAACCTATTATAACACTAGGTACTACCTAAATTAGGATTCTATAATATTTTGTATCGACAACATTAAATTCTATGTGTAAAAAGATATGTTAATCAAAATTATAATTCATTTTAGGTTTATGTAATTTGTTCAAATAATTCAATAAATGCTTGAATTTTTTTTCTTACTAATGACATCGGCTTAATTTTTTTTCTTTTATTCCTCTGTGGGATGTTTACTGATGGAATATTTTAATTTTAATATTAACAAAATTTGGTAAAATATAATCAAAGTTAAGTTACTTAATTATTTTTACAAGGTATCACGTGTATTTCCATTCTTCAAAATCTTCATAAAACACATTAAACTTTACTATAAGGCATTAAAAATACAAATTCATGAATTGCACCGCTTTGTGTTACGCTGGCCACGTGGACGGACGGGCGTCGTCCATCCCTGTCTCGCGACACTTGCGTGTTCCTTCGCACATTTCATTCATCTCGGCGTGTCGTAACCACAGAAACCACGTGCGCAATAACAAACTTAACGACTATTATAATAAAATCGTTTATTGCGTGAGAAGTTTATTTATTTATTGCACTTTAGAATGTAAGGGGCGTTTAGTGCATGGTTTTTATAGGGTTTAGTTGCCTTTTCAGCTTTATCAGGTCGGTTGTACGACTGTGTGGCACTAGACCACTGCATAAGTATAGGTTTTATGTTGTTATTGCTATGTTTATGTCGATAACTTATGGAATTCAGATTAAAGAATCATTTACTTTACGATTGAAGTAATTTTTAAATACTTATCTCTTTATTGAATTTTGCATTAAATGCTTTTCCATTACGTTATTAAAGTATAAAACATTAATTTATAAAAAATAACGTAATGAATTTATTTTTTCGATTTAAATATTTTTAATAACTTGCAGTAGTGAATATATTATTTAGCTTTACCAACCTGTTATTTTTTCACTTTATAGATAAGTAGTTCAAAATAAATTGTTCATCTATAACATCTTTTGTAGAGCTAAAACACCTTTAAAAATTTAACGACAGTCAACTCCAAAAAATACCACTTTTGACAGTAAATGACTCTTATTAGAAGGAAATAAATATTGTCACCTCTAAACTTATACATACACGACTGTACACGACTGTACCAACCTACACCGATACCAACAAATTTTTATTTTTAATTTTCTACTCTAATGAAAGATGAAATGATTTTTTCTTATAAGAATGACAAAAATATAGCTAATACGTGTAAAATTAACACTAAGTACTTTAAGCAGTGAACGAAACTTTAAGTTCCTAATTCTTATTGGAAATAGAGATACCAGACGCGTATTTTTAAAGAAGGAACAGATACCAGATCTTCTTTTTTAAAAATATTATTAACATTATGTGGCATGTGAAAATACTGGGATATTTTATATGCTATTTATTTAAAAGCTCGTTATAATTCTTTAAAGATTTGGTTTCCAAGAGATAAACTCGAGTTTTACCTGAACGTTGTTAATATTGACCCTTAAGGCTAAAAAATTAAGAGCGATATTGATTTTTAAATTTTTTTACAAAAACTTATAAAAATATTACTTTTGTGTTTTTGTTCCATAAAAGCAAATCAACGTTTGAAAAATGGCTAGTAGGTTTGAAAAACTGCCGGTGAAGAGGAAATATTAAGATAATTAGTAGATTGTATAACAAGGGAGCAAAGTAGAATAGAATCCTAAGCGTAGCGTAGGGATTCTAAAGTAGAATCCTAAGCGCAGCGAGGGATTCAAAGAACATTGCCCAAGGTAAAAATAGTTTGCTCTCGAGTTATTCTCTGTACTTTTCATCCCCTTTCTATGAGAAAACAAATGAAATAATAATAAATGAAGTAAATGAAAGTAATAGTAATTCATAATAATGGTGTAAATGAAATCACAAGATTGTGGATACCTCACAATATTATAAAGACAAAAACTCGAACCGAATACACGTCGCAATAAAAACCAGCCAGCTACTAACAATATTCCTCGTTATTAATAGTTATTATGAATAAAAAAATCATCAAAGTTTTAATAAATTTCGTATTAAGTAGCTATGCCTTCTCATGTAGTTTACTTTTAATTCAACACGTATTTTAGGCACTAGAACATAACAGCTATCGAACTTTTCAGAACATAGAGTCGTAAAGTTACAAAAAGTTTATACGATGTGTTTTGAGGCGTCATAAATTGCTTGCAATGTTGCCTACGTCGAGCTGAAGCAACAAGACCACTTATTACCTAATACGATCTCCTTCAGAGGCCGTGGCCGTTATGGGGATCGATGCACAAAGACCTATATAAAAGGCCACAGAGCCTCAGGTGGGCGGTCCTTCCCGCCTCGTAAAAGGCCACAGGAAATTTACAACTAGCCGTGATTTAACGACCAGTTTATAGATCAGACGGTTTAAAGTTAAACTAATGTAAATAAAATGTTGTGACACTGGTACAGGAGAGGTATAAATAATATCAACAATAAACACGCTGTAGACGAAATGGCTTGTGTTTCTGTTGGATGGTTAGACTGACGGGGAAGTTAATTTTAACAAGTCTTATAAAAGCTGGCTGGCTGGTTAAAATAGATATTAACAAGATAAGATTATATAAGATTTATTTGTGAAAACTTGAGTGAAATCACATAGGTATTGTAATATAAATAATCAATCCAGTTCTACATGTTTTGCCATGAAGGCGTACAAATATAAAATTAAGCATACATAATCAATATTTTAATGACAAATACTTTTCATCACAAATTGTCAATAAGAAATGGTACATAGGTAATTATGTATCATCATTGCTCTAGTTTGGTATAGCATCTAATATAGGATCATACTAACTAGAAAATCTTAAATTCCATTATTAAAAACTACGCTTTTGTTGGGAAAGGAATTGCGATGGCGGCTTTGATAATTTTGGAGTTTTTTTTTCTAATTCGGATATGCCAAAGGTCTCATCGGTATCCCATCATCACAAGCCTAATTTTTGAGCCCGAAGTTGCCACTTGTGTATTAATCTTAGCTGAATTGTGTCAATAAAAGTTAACTCATCTTTTTTACATCAAAATCTAGAATGAAATCAAAACATATGAAGAGCAAAACTTACATGAAACTCAATGTCTCTTAGAATATGGGACATCGATCATTCTGAATATTTCGATTCTCTTATCAAAATGGTGATAAGAGAATCGAAATATTGTATATACCTATTATAACAGTAAACTGTTCTTCTCTCTCTATATACAAATCTGGAATACATTTGTATTATAGTATTTTGCTCTCCAATGTTTACAAATAACCAGGTCGAAAAATACCCTCAACACTCTAATTAGACGTAATCTATATAACGATCAGATGTCTAATTCTACAATTTTCCTGTAAATTCTAAGTATAGGACCACCGCCCGCCAACAAGGCCGTTCAATGTCAACATTTGGTAGTCCTTTTAACCTCAAGTCAAAAGTGTATCTGCTGTTTAGTTAGATAACGAACGATGAAAATGGATCTTGCGCTTGGCCTTAATTCTAAACGTTATTTTGTTTCATAACAACAATCGTATGCACGTCTGCTGAATGGATTCGTATTTATAATGAACTAGTGTTTTTTTCTGAACTATAACTGAACTAAAACATTCTTATGAAAACATTCATTCTTTGTTTTTGTGGTTGAGGATTCACAAATAGAAGGCGTTGAAGGACTCAATTTTCCAATAAGATTTAAAAAAATATATTTTTCTATTTCATTAATTCATTGATGAAACCAAAAAGTAGAAAAGACATTACTGCTCAAATAAGACGGTTCATCAAAATTTATTAACTTTTGCCATGAATTGTGAATGATGAACCTTTTCTTCTAAATTGACGTTCATCACTCTGATTAATATCAACTTAGACATTTCATTTTCGGCATATCATCGACGATGGATCGAAAATGAAAACAAAAATGAACCATCTAATTTCAGATTTAGACTAATAAAAAAGAGCAAGCAAATAGAAAACATTGATGAATGAACGAAAACTACATTCAAATTCGGTTTATCCTCGTTTCTACAAGTCTGTGTAAGTTTTCCTGTCAGGGAGCCTTCGGCCTTCACTACTGTGGAATGTAAAACCATTGTCGCGATACTCGAAGTCTCTTGTCACAGAAACTTATACAAATGAATGGGATGATTTACAATTTACAAACGCGTCTGATCTCGGCATAACGTGCTGGTCACCAAAGACACGTACAGTCAAATGAACCCATTATGTTATCTTTAAGGTCGATGAATACTGATGATAACGTCAGTCATGGTGACTTATCCCACATGTCTGGATTTCGTGAGTAGTTTTTAGACTGTCTCACTGAATTAAAGTTAAAGGTCGATTCAGTTCCTTTTCGTTATATCTTTAATAATTTCATCTGTTTTGTTCAACGAACATTTCCTTTAATTTTTTCTTTATGTTTTTTGTTTGTGTAAATGTGTTGTTTTCATCACAATTTAAGAGATATTGAGATTCTGATTTTTGATTTTGTTAAGTACACATTTTTCAACAACAGTATTTAGTAATTGTAGTACCTTTTTTAATACGTGATTCATAATCAACTGAAAGAAGTTGAGTTTATCGTCTCTGGTAAAATAATCATTATCAAATCGATGAGATTGTGTGTGTATACCGTATGTATGTTCGACTTAAAAATTGATTAGACCGAGGCATTTTGAAACGTATTGATTGTTATAAGATAATAAAGAATATAAACCCACGAAGAATATGAAAGTATTATTGTAACTAAAAATGTTTTAGTGGTTACAAAGACAATAAGAAAGAATAGAGATGCTTTGAAGTTTCATTTGCAAAATATTTAATAATCCCATCACCGATCAGATTACAGGTTCAAACATACCTTATGTCAGGAACACCATCTGAAACAACAGGAATATCATAATTATGCCATGGTATTTAAAGTCTAAATTATTACAAAATTACATGTAGGTATTACAAATCCTATATGACTATATTTCCATTATTCCATTAGTTACAGGCTTAGTTCGAGTTCTAACTTTAATACACATCTGCCTGTGTACGTTGTTGACAGGTAAGTAGTAATTGACTATTACATGCAAGGTCCAGTAATTTCACTGCTTATCGACCGTTCTACTTTTCAAGACGGAAAAACAATAAATAAATAATAAAACCAGGTTAGAATGGAACAGTTAGAGATGTAATTTTGTATACCTGTGTAGTAATTATTAGTGACAATAGAAAAAGAACAAGACTCAGTGATATTACGCTAAAATTAAATCTATTTAAGTGGGCTCAAGTACTTGTAATCATTACTTTTTTAGAGCATTTTTAGAACATAAAACATGGCTTTGTTGACATCGGTCTTGCGTACCTTTATGGAGATTCATAGTATTCATTATAGTAAGATTTTTAATACCTCATAAAGTAAAAAAATAAAAAAGTAAAAATAAATAAAAAGTATAAATAAAATACCCAATGCAATAAATAAATTTAAACGCATATAAAGGCACTGAAGATTGTACTGTATTTACACAACTAATCATGTCACATACTTAAAGTAAGAAGTAATTTATTTTAGTTCTTAATTGGGCTAAGGAAATGTATTAATCTTATATAAAGCACGTATTCCTAGAAGTACACAAAATAAAATATACATTTAAATTATAAATTTACGATGAACGCCTTAACTTAGGCGGGTGCAATTTTTTCAAGTAGGCACAAAGTATGCATGGTAGCAGGTTCGTAAGTAGCAATATTTATTAAGCAATTCTGAGAGGGGGTGGGTAGGAAATTTTAATTTCACGTGGGGGGGACGGGGCGCGGAAATTTGTGTGGCATAATAAGTGAGATTGTTGCGAAATTTGCTACAAGAAAAAGAAAGAGGGCTCGCGCGGAGACGGGGCTAGAATTTAGAGGATAAGACTACAGAGAATTTGCTCAGTGGTGGTTTTTTTATAAGAAAGAAGCTATTTAAGAAGTATTAGAAGAAGAAGTATGAATGAAGAATGAAGAAGTATTTAAGACGATATTTTAAAACGAAAGAATTGTGTAACAACAAAAATTCAAAATTCTTTCCCTAATTAGTAGTTGGCTTAAACGTAAAAAATAAGAGCTTGCCATGGTGAACTTTGTTGGTTATGAGTTTTATGAGAGTGCTTTGAAGTGTATGAGTTTTTTTAGACAACGTCGTCCTAACAACCATACGGCTGTAGGCTTGAAAGGCACTCGTAGTAGCCTCACGTGTTACATTAAAAATCAGGAGTGGGTGATGATTTTTGCTTTGGAGATAATGTACTTTACTCCCTTTACACTAGGTAACGTTTTCTCGGAGAGCTCTGGCGACATAGACACTCTACAAATGCTCAAATCCTTCTATTTTTAATATAGTTTTTATTCTATATATTGTCACTAGCCTATATAAGTTCCACTGCTAGGAACTGAGAAACACTGAGGAGTCCGGACCGTAACACCACAACGATGGCCTACGAATCGTGCCTTGAACATAGAGCACTTTGTTTTCAAAATCAAAAGCTAAAGTGTACCTACCACTGAGTTCCTCTATTGTATAACATAACATATTACCATAACATAACATAAATAATAAGCCTTTAGACCCTGAAGAGGTAGGCAGAGGTGTTAAACACCAACATTTTGCATGATGTCTAAGTCCCTATGTAACAGGGCGCGAGATTCAAACTTTGGGAGATAGATACATAGATTTCATTTCTGTCTTATCCACAGTAAGCTAGCCGCGAGCGGCGGGCGCACGTGTAAGTGGCAGCTACAATATTTATGTGCAATTTTTCCAGCGGCGCCCGCGCCCCCTCCCGCGATAAAGGATGCAGCGATCCTACACTGTTGGGGAATTGTGTAACAATGATCAATTGTGGTATTATAATGTTGTATTTATTTACAAAGACGAGGCAGCAGAGCTTCAGAAGGGGTTCTAAGAGATTGCTGGGCTTTAGAGTTCTTCGCGCCGAGCATTGAGTATGAACGTTAAGGCGGGGATACACATGCCTGTAACTGGCATTATGCCTGTATCTAGTATTACCTATGAAACACTTGCGTGCTAGTACACATGGCATGGCATATAAGTGCGCCTTTATTTATACTTATAAGAGACATATTAGTTACAAAACTAATGTAGGTCTTGAAGTCTGTCATCGTTCTCTACCAGACGTTATTGCGCTAAAAAGACATATAGGCAGCCAATTAAGATAAAAAAAAAATTGTAATTTTTTTTTACTAGCTTATAAAAATCTTTTCTCACTACAAACCTTAGGAAAGATTTTGAAGTGATTTAATTAAATGGATGCCGACTTCAATGCTCAATTCGCTTGTCATTTCTTATAATGTAAGCTCTTACAAGAGATGTTTCAATTTTCACAACTGCCGCCTTCCAATTTTACTCATCATTGTCATGTTGACAAGTAAAGTTACTTTTTTCAGATTTTTCATTTGAAATGTAAGTTGGTTGTAATTTATTTTTATTGATAAAAGTCTGTGCGTTCGGAATTTTTGTTTCTTTCCAGGTTACGCAACTCTGCAATGAATCAGTTTAATATTGCTACGAAAAGCTATGAGGATCACGTTAAAATAAATTTAGAAAAACGCGACAATGTTTGCTTAGTGGGTTAGTGCATTTTTTTAATACTGTAGATATTGACGAGTTTTACAATAAGGTATACATCTATCATAAATAAAATCATAAAACTTATTTTACTTTAAAAGAACCTGTCTATAATGTATTACTTAATGATCATTGATTTGCTTCTGATTGCCATAAAACGTTATATAACATAAGCTGTATAATCCAATTAACAGCACCAGTATGAAAGCTGATGTTATTCAAATAAAAACAATTTCAATTTGTTCACAAATTGAAACAGTGCGCTGGCGGCGTTATTACATTTGGGCGGAGGTTAGCTGCGGAGGAGCGTGTAAACGGCCTATAGAGCCTTCCCTCGCAGCCCTATCATTGCCTATAACAGCTACGGGCTTTCCTCAAAAGCTTCCAGGAACGCCTCAAATTTAGCGACTTTTTGCTCTCAATACTTTTACGGGGCATTTGCAAGGTTAGAATGTGTTCGTCATTTTTCTTTTGTTCGAGAAAATTTCAGTTTTCTATATGAACGGTTTGGTGGAACTGATGGGCGGGCTTATGGGGCCCTGGTATTTCTTATTTAGCGTTCCGATAGATTGTTGTGTCCGTTGAATTACTTGCAAAGCAATTTTTTGGTTTTAGATACTTTTTAGATCAAGGGATTGATTTCACTTGTTATTGTGATACGTAAGGAGTCGGCAGGCATCTAAGTGTATATTAGGTTTATTAAAATGAGACTTAAATTTACGTAGTCAGTACATATTGGGTCCTTACCTATGAAATTGGTGTTTTTATTCTGTCTTAGCAAGTTGTCCGTAACTATTAAGTTTCAGAACATTCTTATAAAATAATTGCCTCTTCTGAAAATAGACCATATATTTGGCTCGTATTATTTAATTTGATAATTTTTGTAAGTTTAATTGTGTTAAAATTAGACACAAAGACAATTATTTTTAACTGCCTCCCGAATACATCGTTTGATTTGCATTAACATAAAAACTATGACTAATTTTTATCAAACGTGTTCACACACATATTGCTAAAGCTTGTCTAATGATACATGCCAAATATCAAAAATCTCTGGATCTCAATTATCTCTGGATTTGTCGTTGTGAAGAAAACTGATAAAATGTTAGTATGTAAAAAGCAGACATCCCCAAAATCTCCATACAAAACACCAATTTCATAGGTAAGGACCAAATATAATATTGAAGTTATTATCATCAATAATGTCAAACATTATCTTCCAACAGCGAAAATAATATTAATTTCTCTGCTATTCTAATGCCAGTTCATTTGAATCTGTTAAAGTAAAAAAAAACTCTAAGCGCCGAAAAAAAATAAGAAGATACCTTATTATTTTGCGAACAATCCGGATCCTTGTTATGCACTGCAAGTCAATAAGTGGCATTTTTTGTTATCACATCGTCTCAGCGTTCGTGGTAAGAATTAGAAATAACCCTAAACACTTGAGAACAATAAACCCAAATAATCAAACGTTTTCAAGAATAAGTGTGATGTCAATATCTTTTATCAAAATTTTATATCGAAGTTTTGGTAACTCATAATTCTCATAATTTTATGTAACGAATTCCTTTATTCTTAGTTCCCGCACGTATTTTCTGCTGCCCTGCCTCGAATAATTATTATTCAAACACAAAATAATGTTTTCCTATAAAATGGTACTGCTTAGATTTACTTTGATCACTTGTAGCTTGGTCATTCATTCACACTCCATATATTTTTCATTCTAAATATTAAAAAAGTAGGTCAGACGAGACTTTCAATTCACCTGGAGCTTTTTTCAAAAAGCATGAGTCTTATAATAAAAACATAATCATTTGCTTTAAATAAAAGAATACGGGATAATACTAAAAAAATAATGTTCATTTGTTTTCTGTTGAAAAATATTCCTGTAACATCAACGCTGCCATCTGTAGGACTTCTCTATAACTTTAAAGTTCTGAAAGCCTTTGCTTTTTATATCGAAATTTTGTTATTAACAATAACAAATTTAGATATAAATTATTATTTTCGATATTATTTATTGATCTTATGAAATATTCTAATATAATGAGATAGAAAAGAAACGTTGTAATGTTAAGAAACTGGATTGAGAGGATTGTAAGCAGCGCCATCTATTGAGGGGTGCAGGAACTTGATAGGAAACACGAGTGTAGTTGCACTCAGCAGTGCACAACGCGCCCTCATATGCGTTTTGCAAGGATGCAACTTTTTAACAAAGGGTTGTGTACTTTGCAATACAAATAAGCAATTGTCACACTAACACACTCTATTGGGGAAATACTGAAGCTTTTCATAGAATTTTAAGCTTGGAATATATCATTATCAAATGTTTTAATTAAAATACGATTTTCTTTCTGAAGTTTTATAATAATGTTATACAAAATATAATAGTCTAAAATTAATCATCGTTAGCAATTAATGCGATAAAAAACTAATGAATACTAATATATTGCACACTAAGCCTATTAATTTATTTATGTTGAATTCGCAATAAAGGCTTTAATTGCATAGAAGCTAATTGCCCATATGTTTTACTTACCGTTTATATTTTATATTCAAACATAATTCATTTTAGCTAGAAAAAAGATGAGATGATCGAAAGTTTAATTTTATTTTATATTGGCTTCCTTTATTACTTTTTATTATATTTTTGCTTCCAGGCAGAGTTAATGTGAATTAACTGGTACCACGAACACTGGTGTTCGAAAAGATTTTTCTATTAATAATTCTGTCTCGTTTTGTGCCCGTTGACTAGTTAAATAGGTAATGGCCTTGAAACATATGCTATTTTAAACAACAATAGCCACAATCACCTTAATCCATAGCAATTTAGTAATCTCGCAATGTTCAAATATTTACCATTGCAAAATTAAATTGATAAAAGAAAACGTTCGAATCGTAATTATGATCCCTCAAAAATGCGCCAACACTCCACGTAAAGCCCGCTGTACACTATATTATCTAAATAATGAATCCATTGTCACGTATGGCACTGATTTACGGCCCCACACGACCCGCTATAAGACTATATAATGACACCTACCGCAGCCACTTATTTTTGGACCTCATACAATTTTTTCACACGCAACATTTCGAATGTTTATCACGTAAATTTTCCAGCATGAAAGGGAAATCCCTATTGTCATTCGGCGGGCATCGCGCGTTTCCTTACAAACACGTGTTGTTATATTTATATAAGTTGGTATATAAATGGGTATTTATTTAAGTCACGCAATTGTTTAGGGAGTCGGGCTTCGGAATGGAGTTGCAGTCGTTCAATTATATGAAAATGATTTATTTCCGCTTTACACGATACGAATTGGTAGGAGACGAGAATTAAAACATTACGGGGTTATTCATGAAAAGAATTTGCCGTGAGACAGTATTTCAGTTAAGAAAGTGTTTTCGACGAACTTGTACTTTTATCGGTATAATTAAAAGGGGTTTTATTTAAACGGTGAGCCAAATATTCCAAATTTAGACAGCAAAAAAATACAATTGATCATTTAAAATCATGCCACCATCAGCCACTTATGGGCAGCTGATATTTTTAATTTGTCAGCAAAATAACTATAATTGGGTAGCAACTCTGCTGCCTAATTGTTTAATATATTTTTTGATGACACTAATATTGTTTTTAAGGGTCGTAAAAAAATAACCTTCACTAATATCTATCAGAATACATAAGGAATTGATCCTTGATCCTTCATTGATCCTTTTCCTAGATTTTATACATATCCGGTAACATATAGGTACATTGCTGCCCAAATAATTATCTTGCTACAGAATTAATTATTCTGCTGACCAAGTAATTATTTTGGTGATATTTTTTTGCTGCCCAAATGATTTTTCGGCTGACATTAATAAATAAATATAAATATCTCCAGACATTCACACCTATCAACTAGCCCCACTTTAAGCAACTAATGCTGCTTGTGTTACAAACACGAGATGACAGATAAATATATTTAATAGATAAATACATATAAATATCCTGAATAAATATATATAAACATCCAAGACTGGACAAATGCCTGAATTCATCACCCAAGTATTTGTCCCCAGCTGGAGTGTTTCCTAAGTCGATACCAATGTAGGAAAGATAAAATCGCTTTGGGTTTTCGATACTCAAGTAGATAAAGAGCTTCGATTAAAGTTGAGGCGTGAAATGTGGGCCGTTTTCATTTTAAATTTACCTTAATTAAAAGGGACATGTTTAATACTAGTTATTTTAAGGACTTTGAAATACCTGAATTATTGTTGATTTCGTTAAAGAAAAATTTATAAAGCTATATAATAATTTTGAATCTGTACTTAATACTTGAGGAGCTCGGTGGCGTAGTGGTTAGTACCCTTTGGCTTTCGATCGAAGACAAAGCTACCTTCGCAATGGTCAGGCCGTGGATGGGTGACCAAAACTTTGTGATCTCGAGCTCCTCCGTGCCTCGGAAGGCACGTTAAGCCGTTGGTCCCGGTCGCTATTGCAACCGTTTCTACCCACCAACCCGCATTTGGCCACCGTGGTGGTGTTACGGCCCATACTCCTTATGTGTTTCTCCTTGAGGAAGGCCTGTGTCCAGCAGTGGGACGTATATAGGCTGAGGACGACGACTTTATACATGTGATTTGATTAGTTCTTAAACAGATATCGTGAGTAGAAGTTCATAAGAGTCAGTAAAATTCATCAAAGCTCATGAATGAGGTTTAAAAAATTAATTACGCAGTAATTTCTGATTTCAATCTTAATGTGATAGTTTTAAGTGGCAGAAACTCATAATAACCTTGGTTTATTACTAGATAAAATTTGCCATTACGTCACTTTGACTGGCTATTTCCTACTATGTTGCATGCACGCAATCTTAAATTGCCTATCTCACAAGGACTTAAAGTTTATTTTACGTCGTACAAAACGTTTGTTTAAAAAAGCTTTGTGGCCTTTTTAAGTGAAATACTAGAGCAGCAACTGATATCGTACCAAATACCTATAGTATTTGGGGATACATTATGATGATTCAATACGTATCGATAAGAATTCCTTTCAAGTTTGTAATCCAGTCATAATCCACGTGTTGTATTAATGTTTTGTAAAGAACAATTTAATAATTAACTGTATTGTGCATTCAGAATAATGACATAACTCATTTATTTTTGCTAAAATAATTAAATAAACGACGCGAAAAAAACAAATGTGATAATGAACGATAAGTTATCATTTTGCTTATTTATAGCGAATGTTAATGTCTCCAAACTGTAATATTATTATTTATTACAATGACATAGTGAACTTAAAGCTATTGTTGTATGAACTTCTAATGTCTTTAGTGCTCGTCTGTGACTGAAATATTAAGATAGACAGGAGAGCCCTTAGCGATACATTAAACTCTATTTGTCACCAACAGGCCTTCCTATATGAAGAAACACATGAGAAACATGGACCATAACACTGGAACAATGTGGATTGATGAATTTAAATAGATGCAATAGCGAGAGGGAACTAAACGTGCTTTTCGAAGCACCAAGGTCCTTAAAAAGTGAATTATTACTGGTTAAATACTCAAGTCGATCGATTCGATTTCGATCACAATAATATACTCAAGTATGTTTTTTTTCGATTAGAATTACAAGCAAATCATCAAAACAAAAAAGATGTTAAAAAATAATTAAATTTGAATCAAAGCATTTCCGGAATTCCAAAGAGGCAATTCTTGAAAGCGACTCGTAGCCATAGACACTGGGTTACGTAATAAAACCGTTATTGTCACCCTCGGCTTTGAGATAGAGGTTCGCAAACAGGCAACCCCGCAGATGGAGCTACTGTATTTTGAATACCAGTAGCTAGTTCACGTTTTGGTGGATAGATGGTGCTGGTTTTGGAAATTTTCGGAGCTTTTCGGTACGCAAGTGTTTTAAAAATTATAAAGTAAAGTACACTTCTGTTTCGTGTATCGTGTATTTTTCTGTATTTATTTAAAAATTAGGTACAATGTTCTTGATTTAAAAACAGCATCAGCCGTCTTGACTAGATCATTCATATTATTTTTGTTGATCTCAAAATACGGACACGCAATATTTAAAACGTGATTTTTTTGCCTTATTTTAGTTTGCTTTTAAGACTGAGTTGTAAATTTAAGAAAAAATATATTTTTTTATGTATATTTCTTTTCCGCTTTTATGTCGCCTAATGGAGAACGATGATGTAGCCTCAGGTTGACCACGCATTCTTAATAATCAAGTTGCCTTGAAAATCCCCAATTTTTTTCATTTTGTACCCAATCTAACTAAATTCCTAATACTAGACTAGATTGTTTCTATGCGTTATTGACTAAAAAGTTTATGAATTAAAAATGCAACAAAGTCTAAGAAAGAATTAGCTTGTAAACTATTAGACAAAACAAAACACGCGTACCTTACACCTTACACCTCATTACGACAGGTACGCACCGCAATTTTGTTGACAATAAAACACGGTAATTGTTTTCGATTTATTACCTATTTTTATTCTGAAAGTAGAAAAGGGTTGCGTAGCGGCACAATGGATATTGTTCGATGGTGTCCAGCCTCGATTTATAGTCTTGGTTGATTGGTAACTAAAACAAATAGTGTAACATGACAAATACATGTTGATACTTATTTGAAAGTCAATTTGAATTTTCTCTTAAGTATCATATCCTATTATTATGTACGTAAAAATATTGGGTCCTTACCTATGAAATTGGTGTTTTTATTCTGTCTTAGCAATTTGTCCGTAACTATTAAGTTTCAGAACATTCTTATAAAATAATTAATGTAATGCAGACATGTAAAATGCAGACATCCCCAAAATCTCCATACAAAACACCAATTTTATAGGTGCTATTTCATGTTATGTCACTTTTACTTGCATTGCTATCCATCAGTTCTATATTCAGGGTGTTTAATCATTGTATAGGTTTTTCTGAAACATGAATATAAATATTTTTTAATTACTTTATGATTAAATAAAATATATTTGTTAAATTTTCTGTAAATCAATAGGCAGCATCTCGAACATATATTATGATTAAAATTATAACTATTAAAAATTATTTAAAGTATCAAATATTTCACACCGCCTAAAAATGTACTTCACATCATGGTACACAAAGAAAGAAAATTGCGCAACGAAAACCCATAAAACCATCCAGCCATTACCAACCCTTTGAGGTGCAATAATTTGCTGTCACCACTGCAGGCTTAGAGCACTTTAAGCATTAACATAGAAGAAATAAAACGTTTTGTTGCCTGTAGTTGTTACAAAGCTTTGTATGGATGAAGGTAAGGTAATTACTGAACAATAAAAAAGAGTTAATGCAATTATTACGACAGAATATTCTCAGTATACATTTGGTTGTTCAGTGGAACGTTAGAACGGTGAAGTTTGTAGTTTTATATTTGCGTAGTTTTATATTTGCTTATATCGTGCAGTGATTCAAATTTGTGTTACATAGTGACAGTAGATATTTAAAAAATAAGAAAACAATAATGTGCAGTTTGAAAAGTTAAAACAAATTTATATTTTCTTTTAATTTTTCTTAGATTTAATCAAATACTTCAGCTACTATTCAAGCAGGTAAAAAACGTATAAATAGAAAGAAAAGAACTCGTTTTGATCTTGTTGCATTATATAAAGTCAATTAAAAATTATCACGAAGAAGAGTCGATGACCCAGAAGTTTATCAAAGAAATGATAAAGAAATTTAATCTACTTTAAGTTCAATAATGAACTCAAATTAATTTCTTTCTTAGAACATATTTTTATCAGCTTAGACTTCTAATCTATCTTGAGCTTATTATTATATTGAAATAATATTGAAGGTTTGTATAACCATAAAAAATAATTAAAAAATTAAAAAACCCCGACCAAAAAACAAATAACAACAAAACATTGTTGTCTCGTTAGGGGTCCGCTACGGGGGTTTCTACCCACCAACCCACATTGGGCCAGCATGGTGGTGTTACGGCCCATACTCCTCGTGTGTTTCTCCATGAGGAAGGCCTTTCCCACAGTGGGACGTATATAGGCTGATGACTTACTGACATACAGGGGTCCGCTAACCTTGGTATGCCCTTAATTTTTAGGTACAGAGTACGAGACAAACCTTAATCTAATATCTATCAGAATACATTTCCTAGGAATTGATCCTTGATCCTTCATTGATCTTTTTTCTAGATTTTATACATTTCTGGTAAAATATATATTGCTGCCCAAAAAATTATCTTGCTGCCCAAATACTACTACAACTTAATTGCTGACAAAATATTTGTTTGCTGCCCAAATAATTTTTCGGCTGACCATTTTGTTGCTGATCAAATAATTAAGGGCTGCCCAATTAATTACTTCCAATTTGTTTTTATTATTATTATTATAATTTGTGACCATTCATTTATTACCCAACAAGGGTATATTTTTAAACATTAGATTTTGCCTTATCACTTATTTAATATAATTTTTAACGTAATAAATATTTTTTCTGTCTCTTGCTTCATTATCTGTAAAGTCTACATTTATCAGTCAGTTACAATCGTAAGAAATTCTTTGCTTTGTTGATACATGAAGACCTTTCTTCTACAAAAATTATAGTCAACCCTGAGAGTTTGAATAAAACTTTTGTACGGCATTATTAAAAAACCACCTGAAAACATAAAAGTATCATTGTCAACTCCACTTAACACTCATTAAGCGCCATTAAAACATCATAGCGTTCGGAAACACCTCCACTCAATAAAATCAATTTTGTGTGGTGCTTAGTTATCAATAAAACCATTTCAGAGGTAGCTTCACCGTAAACTGTCCCATAAAACCGTTTATGGTCCATACGTACACACATTAAAGAGATACGTACTGCAATAAATCATTAACAACATATATTATAAGTTAACCAATCCTGGGTTTGCCTGTGTAAATAATATTACGACTTTTACAACCTTGGGATTGTCTCCTGCGAATTTTATTGGTGTAATGAATCAAATATAATTCAGTAATGATTTAGGTAGCCTTTTTTATATTTGATGTAACTTTGTTGCTATCTGGACGTAGTAAATTATTGAGGAACGAGTGCGTTCTTCTGACCTTTGATCTTATACCACATTAGTTTTGTAATATCTATTGTTTATAGCGATTGTGTGGGCGTAATCGACCAATATTTTGTCTGTTAATTGAATTTACTCGATATAAAACGTATTTATCTTGTAATAAATAAATAGTGGAATCAAGAATTAAGTAGTCAAATGGAGCTTTTAATTTTATGTTTAATACAAATTCTAGCGTGTAATAGGTACAAAAATGCCTTTTGTTGGTCTCGTTAATTTCCCCCGAATGAGCCAGGTGTAATTTTAATGCATGACAATATTATTTTATAAATTAGTTAAAAAAAGGTGCTACAAGAGATATCGCAAGAAAACAAAAGGCGAATGGAACGATCAACATTTTTATACCAACTAAGTCGTTTCAGCAGCATTAAAAAATAAAAGCAGTTGCTTAAAATAAAATTTAAATTAAACACATATAGGTATGTTAACTACTAAACGTTTCGCCAAGCCACCAATGTTGCTAACACGTGACATTTAAGATTATAATAAACTTTGTAACAAGGGAAAGAAACAGAAAATCAAAGTTTAAAAGAAAAAAGTTTCAAAGCAATTTTAAATACAAAACGTGCTTTAAAATATCCTGACGCAGAATGAATTATAAAATAAGAAAGCTAATTAATTATCATATCTTTTTCTCAGGTATCAGGAAAACGTTTGACTCGTTTTCAGACAATGTATAATATTACAATAACGTCATCTGAAATAAAGTCTTGAGCCATTGCTAGCTTACGAATTCCAGCGCAAGAGCTTTTTTACTATCGATGATACATTGTTACTGGCAACATGAAGCTTATATTTTTGTTTTTAAAACTTATTTTAGGATTTTCTTAAATGCCAGTGTAAGCTCTCTATGTTTTTTTGTGCTAACATACAAATATGAGATTCTATTGCACACGGAAAGTTCTTAAGTTCATTTTAATTGTGACATTTCATCATCCCGCGTCTTTCCCCGAAGGGGTAGGCAGATGTGATAACACCTACTTTTCGACAAATATGTTAAGTCTCCATGTATTAGGTGGCGAGCTTATTGCCATGCACCGGGCACAGTGTGAGGCAAGCGATATTCACAATCAACAGTACTATATGAAGTTTTATTCAAACTCAGTGGTACAGGCGGTGGGAACGAACCCGCGAGTCCCACGGCCTCTCGAACAAGTAGTGCCTCGTCCGTCCCAACTCGGCTACCGCTGCCTTTTTTCCCCTTAAATCTGTTCTAAATCGTAATTCTTATCTACTGGACTACATTGGTTTACAAAAAGGCAAAAAACATTCGCGTCTGTGCTGAGTACCATTCTTATTGGCGGTACAATAAATTCTAATCAAAGATCAGTTACCAATTATTGCTACACGAACATTCGGTAGTTACAGCAGGTCAATGAACTCTGTAAGACCGTTACAAGCCACTAATAGCTACAAGATGGTTTTATAGTGACAAGTGGTTGGTTTGTAGACGCTAGCTCTAGGTAAAGATTATAGGATTTTAAAGTTGTTTTTATATTTTTTTCACCTATATGCAAAAAGAGTTAGGATATTTTAATCTATAATGGAAGCTTATGCTGAACAAAAAATATACAAAATATATATATTTTTTAAGAAAGTTAAATAAAATTTAAGCGTAGAAAAGAAAAACTAGTTGTCCGAAAATTCTTTTTCGTCTTAAAGTCTCGTCAGTAATCAGGCTATTAAACTTTATCTCCCTTTATATAGAATCTCTATATACCGAATCCCCTTGCGTGGTATTAGAAAACCAATTTTAAGTTAGTCTCGTTAAAAAGCAAAAGTTCTTGAAGCTTGCGCCGCGGGCCCTTTTTACTTGTTTTACAACTTGCCTTTACGAGCAATGGTCATGATACAGGTTTTGGTGAGAAGCAATAGAAATGGCCATAAATTATGTTCGCGTTCAGGCTCACAGCTAGTGAAAAGTTCCGATTTCCATCAACTACTTGCCGTAATAAAAATTATGAAAAATTAATTCTATTTTTAAAAAGAGAGGCATTCTTTGAGGTCATAAGTTTAACGAATTGAAAATATTTTTTTAAAAATTAAATATTTGAATTAAGTTTCAGATTCTTGTTTTATAAAACAATCGTGAGATTTAATTATTGTGTTTTGTTTTTAAGAGAAAAACCATTTGTTCTTTTTTTAAATATTTAAATTTCGTTTCAGACTCCTTGTTGGGAAAAAGCATTAAGAGAATAATAAAAACTAAACAAATTCAGCACAATCGATTGAAATACCTACATCGCAGTGAAGATTGGAAAAGTTTCAAGACAGCACTGTACGTGACTCCACAGCTAAAACCTTGGGAGGTATTTAAATTACTCGGATATAGGGTTGTCAATGATAATTACAGCGAAAGAAGCTTTAATGATTTCTCATACAATGGGTATGTATCTAATTACATTACCCATTGTATGAGATACCAGTAAAGATAAATCGTGCTGGTGTTTAAAAGGAAACTATTGCCAATTATAGATAGTTATAGCAAAAAACCCATACGGATAGTGTGAGCATCGATTATAAGAATAAGCTACAAGCGGGTGTTGTATTTTCTAGTCATAATGTTTACAGATATATTTATCAAATTCCTATATAGAATTCTAAAATTTATTTTCAATTATTAAAAATGATTTACGGTGATTAAGTTATGTTTGTCAAACCGGGCAATAATAATAGAGAGCCGCGGTCTAGCTTGCGGCCAGGGTCGCGGTCTTTGTCTCGTATTAATATATTGGTATCTTTTCACTGAAATAATATAAAGATAAAAATTCATATTAGGTAACAAGCAAAGTTTCACTAAAAAAGTTCCAAGATATTTATACAAAAAAAATAGGCCGCGAGCTAGGCCGCGTCTGTCTGGTAAAGGCCTAATAAATATGCTAAAAGTCGTTTAAATCGGTCCAATCATTTTGCATAATGAACTGATAATAGAGACGTATATATGTATAAATTTATCAATACCCTTATTTATTATAAAGATTTTGCAAAGCTCAAATTAATATTTTTTTATGAAAGATTAACACAATAACAATATAGTTCAAGAAAACACTTAGTAATCTTCTATTAAATGGATAATTGGACGAGTTTTGAGCATTATTATTTTTAGTGTAGGTATATCGGTAGCCCTACCCGACATAGCCATGTTAATCAGCAGCTTAGGAGTCGTATCGCGAAATTTAAACAACAATTAAGCAAGTTTTGGCCCTGTATTAACGATGGCGAGAACTTTCCCCAAGTGGTTCCTCCGAATAGAAATTGAGTTTATCGTGCACTTGACGATTGGAATTAATTAATTTTTCTATTAATTTTTCTTATTATAAATTTGTTTGAAGGTTATGGGACTACGAAGAAGTTTCAAATTTGCTTTCAAAACTTTCTCAGTCGTATCGTTATTCAAATTTTCCTTTCAAGTAGACATTGTTTTCTAATCTAATTTTAACGTGTTAAATATATCATACTTATCTCTACAAACGTCATAATAGCTATATATTATGTTTTGCTCTTCAAAATTTATTTCAGTAACTTCTATCGTCCATGAAGTAGGTGTGTGTGATATACAAAAATTCTTTATACATTCTATTCTACACAGCCACCTCAATTTACATTGGCTGACATAAGCCAAGCGAATTTTCAATTACAGAGCCATAATTAAGCGGCGAGCAGTGTTCTATTAAATTGCTTCGCTTTTATCGCTTATGAGATCGACTTAATTTTTGTTAGTCTGAGATGCCAAGGAATGCTGGCTTAAATTTAGAAAGGAATTTCGATTTATAGGGGAAAAATACCTCCTCCATTCTGAGCTAAAGAACCACCTGCCGAACAAACTGGTGTGGTTTAGCGATAGACATTATTTATCGGATTCTAGATATTAAAATATTAGTCCTAAGCTGCTCTGCAGTCTAGATTATTACCACGCCGCCGTTAATCTAATAATAATTACTGAAGACAAATCATATTAAATGCGTTTATTATTCTACGTTGATTAAAATATAGTAGAATTAAAATTTCATTTTTGTGCCCATAAATCGAATGACTTATGAATGGCATAGTCTTTAAATTTAGATTATAAGACACGTTACCATTACTGATTTCCTCTTCTTTCCTTTTCTTTGGGTAGCACAAGATGTCTTCTCTTCTATTCTTCATTTGCACTCGCGGCCCTTAGTACTTATTGAAATAGTGTGTTAAAAAGTTTTAATTTTATTGTATAAACGTCCAAACAGCTATAAATTCTACATTAATGAGTCTGTTTTTGAATTACGAAGCAATTGTCGTTTTAATTGGAAATCTAAGTATAGTTTTGCTATCTTGTCACTCAGGAGTATTGATTTAATGAGTTATAAATGTCAATCAGCTTTAGCAAACTAGTACGCTATTCAATAAGGTTTTAGAAAATATATAAATAACATATATAAAACAAAGGGTATAATAATTAAAGAATATTTTCTCACAAAATTTATGGCTTAATTACGTGTGTTTGCCACATAAAAGCGGCACCTAAATATCCGAAATATCTTCAAATATTAATTTCTGCTAACACTTTTGGCTTATAAGCTTTATTGTTTATGATATAGAGTTCATATTCAGCCGAAAAATATGTCTGAGCGTTTATAAGGCAAGTGGAAGGTAAGGTATTAATTAAATGACTGTTCAATTATGAATTCGTTATGTGATGGTAATAGCATTTTGACACTCACAATATCCTTATCACCTTTCCCATGGCTATGGATATAATTCTTTACATAGATATATACTCCAAGTCCAATGGCAGTTCTCGCTTCTGTGTGTTATTAAGAACTAAAAAATCATGCCAAAATCTGCCATCAGAGATACAAAATAGCCCTTCTGTTAACTCCTTCAAACATAATATTAAGAAACATTTCCTTGCGATTGGTACCAACAGGAACCATTAGCATGTAGCATTTTTTTAACATATCGACTTTTTGTTCTCATCTGTAATAATCTGTATTTATTTATCAGTTCAAGAATAGTATTATGTATGCATTTTTTTTTATTTATATTTCAATAAATTTATTGCTTTAATGGACATGTTTTGGGGAGAGAGAATGAGCATGTAACGAGAAGAGTTATGAATATGAGAGTGGATGGTAATGCAGGGAGAGGAAGACCAAAGAAGAGATGGATGGATTGCGTGAATGAGGACATGGCTAGAATGGGAGTGAATGTTGATATGGCGTGTGATAGGGGAGAGTGGAGGAGAAAGACTCGTTGCGCCGACCCCAAATGAAATTGGGAAAAGGGCAGGATAATGACGTTTGTTGCTTTAATATTGTATAAAAAAATTAATAATATGTATATTACACTTTATTTCCTTAGAAGTAGAAATAATATATTTTTTAATTGCCTTTTTATACATATTTTTGCATATATTTCTGTTTCGTCTTGTGCACTGGTGTCGTTTCTCTCGCAACGAGATCGAGATCTCACACACCAGTGACGGGTTGACTGGAAGATATCCCTATTAGAGATAACTCCACTCTTGTATACTTCTGTTTTTTTATATACTGTTTTTTTGGTTTATGTTCAATAAAGAGTTTTTTAAACATAATCAGGTGCGTTTCTTAAGACAAAATTTCAAAAAATGTTGTGTAATCTTATTTATTTCTGGAGCTATTAGATTTGTATAAAAATAAAGTTATTTTTGATATGCTTTATCAAAGGATTGGTGGACAAAGTTTTAAAATATAGACTTTTTCTGTGCATGAAGTGTTATTTCTAGATTACTTATCAGAATTATACAATCTTAAGAATTGCTGAATGAGTCCAAAAAGGCATGGCGCATTTTTACAATATATATAATTAAAAACCAATTTTAAAAATGAATTGCTTTACCTATAAAATGAATCCGATGACTATTGTGACTACAATACATAACACTTTCTTCCATAGTAAATTCAGTCATAAAATTAAATTCCCGATTCTCAACACCTTAGATGAAGCCGTTAGCGGATGATTCTGATCAATTCGTCAAGCGTGTGCATTAATTTGACGTCTATTAACTCACGAATAAAGATCATAGTTACTTTTATTGTTTCGCTATTCATGATTGAAAATACACTAGTGAGAACCACTAAACAAGTTATAAAATCGTAAAAGAATACTCGTTCTATGATGAAGTTATTTAGCTATCTACGTGATAAAAACATTTTTGTTAAATCGTGGATAGGCCTTTTTGGTTATTTTATGACCTTTTTCTCTTTATCCCAAAAAAAATAATGAAATAACTATATTTATTGTAATGGAACTCTTTTCGTCCATTGAGTTTTTTAGTTTGTTCTATGTAGCTGATACGGGCATTGAAGATAAGGCACTTGTCTTCAACCTATACGTCCCAATGTACAGACCTTTCTCACGAAGAAACACATGAGGAGTATTGGCCGCAACCCCATCACGCTGCTGGCCCGATGCGGGTTGGAGGATAGAAACGGTTGCAATAGCCACCGGGACCATCGGCTTAGCGTGCTTGTCGGAAGGCGTGGAGGAGTTCGAAATCACATAGTTTTTGGTCACCCATCCAAAACCCGAACAGGGTGAAGGTAGCTTTATTTGCGATTTTGAAAGCATCCAAAGCGTACTAACCACTACGCCACCGAGCTGCTCGTACAAGTAGTTAACCGGAGTTTGAATAAAAATAAAGTACATTTGAATTCAAATATCATGTTCCTTACACTGTGGATAGTGCAAAGCCATAGGCGCGCCCTCTGTTACTTAGGAGCTTTAAACTATTTAAAAAATATATTAAAATTAATAGTGTAGTTTTTTCTGTTTTATTGCTCTAACTTAATTCGTTTACATGTTAAAAGATATTTTTGATCATTATTTATAATGATATATTATTAAAATTTCCGTCATAATATTAAGCTTTAATTATAAAGGAATTAGCTCAATTAACCAAAAATTCTTCTCGAATGCTAAATAAGTTTCGTTCAGGGCCTAAATATAGAGCAGAAATACTTTGATAAAAAAGTCTACGTAGCGAAGCTATCACGCCTCAGTAATAGTTTCTAACCAACTTCGAATAAGTTTCCCCTAATTTTAGTTAAGTTCAGAATAACAATGCGGGGCGGGCTCGGCGCGCCATGTTGTCTTGACAGCTTTTAAAATATGCGCACGATACAACGTTATTGTTAAATACATAAGTTCTACATAGTTTATATAGTAATGGTTATTTATTAGCAAGTGAGTAAGTCACCTTTAATAGTTTATTTTTAGGCGCAAATAGCTACAAATGATTTGTTAATGTTTTGAAGTGAGTTATCTCATGAAAAATGTCGCCTATTTTAGATTTATATTGAAAAATTGATTAGTGAAGTTGTGTTATGGATATTCAGTTACAACATAACATTTCATCACGCCTTCTTCCCCGAAGGGGTAAGCAGAGGTGTTAAACATTATGATAATAATAATAATATGTTAAAAAACGTTTAATATTTCGTTTCGCATATTCTCGTCCTAAAGTTTTTAATTTTATTTTTTTAGCAGTGTGCATAATAACAGTATCTTGTCTTAATCTCTCATTGGTCAAAAAACCAAACAATAGAAACATAATAATTATTGTTCGCGAATACCGGTGTCGGTCACTTGATCGTCAAGGGGTATTTATTACACACTCCATGTAATAAAACGTATATCCTGATGCAATAAAATAAAGTTGTCTTGAGCCGAGAAAAAAATTATAGCAGGATACTTACCCATTACCCACGTAGCGCTAACTTCAGGAATACATCACTTTTAAATAATAACAAAAAGACAAAGTTTGTATTAAATGAATCTATAATTTGAAACGTGGATCTTGACTCAACTACCTATTCCTTAGATATACTCGAACCTAGTCTAAATGATATTTATGAAACACTTAGTTCATAGACACTATAAGCACTGGTTAGCCCAGCCTTTAAAATCTACTTGTTATTATATTTTTACTATTTTTTATAAACAACCATCTACAGTTCAAGCCACCAACGAAGTAGCGACTGACACAAATGTTAAAAAAGTAAAACAGATTCTATGATTTTTAAAGCATTCCGCTTCGTACAATATTTCGGATCGTACATAAAAACAGTTATTGTCTCAAGCAATTTGTTTGGTATTTTGTAATTTACGACGCAATAAGGAAGTGTCGATTCGAAGCATATTTTGACGGAAGGGTTACGTTTATTGTGTAGATATACGTTACTTTCGTTCCTTTGTTATTTTTTAATGCCCCGTACATTGTTCTGGCCCTATTGTCTCTTTTTAAACTTTTTTATTTGTTTCTATAATTTTCTGAAGTGCGTTTTGTACGCGAGTCTCGTCTTGGACACAAATGACTCACAAATGTATTTTGTAGGTCTAGGTGTGCTATTGTTCGCTCGTCCTCCATAACCAGTGTAGATAAACGGATATTTAAAATATTTTATGATCTGGCATCAATTGTTAGCTTAACCATACTGAAATTACAGCCTTGTTTTATAACTAGAAATCAAAAGAAGGGTTTAAGTATTTCAACGTTGAAAATGGATATTTCATTTTGTTATATTATTATTTTTTGCTCTTTGTTTGTTTCAAACTGGATAACACCAGAACATTTCGATAAACATTATATTTACGGTGAAGAAATTTTTCTGTTTCGTTTTTATTTCGAGTACCTGCATAATTACAATAACCTTTTGAACACCTCTTCTACTACCTGAAGGTTTCAATACTTACATTCCACTCATAAGGCTAAATGTAATCCTGATAAATAATAGTTACTATACCTACCAGCTACCTATATGTTTTCATTATTATCTTCTACCACTACTCTATGAATTGGTTAATTTCAAACCACAGCAAAAGCAAAGAAAGTTAGCTAATTTACGGTTTCGCTTGCTTTAATTCACAAGTGCACTTTGCTCGAACTGTATCGAACCCACGCTCATTGGATAGCGCAGTTATCTCTCTGTGTATGTGTGTGTACTGTGTAGTATATATAGAATGTTAAGACATAGTGTTGTTTTGAATCGCTGTGCAACTCGAGATTAAACACGTAGAAAACACATTAATTATGTTTAAATTCTACTTATTTAAATACCTATCGTGACCAGAGACGCTATAGGATTTTAGAGGATGAAAATGTATCGTATTTATAACCTGAAAGAAGTATTATATATCAATTCCTTTTTTTTATCAAGTTATAAAAATTATACCTGGCATTATATTTTTATTGGCACTGTAATTTAGCCCATGTAAATATGCAGGTAAATCTATATTAATATATTTATACCTTTATTTACAATGGATACTTAAATAAAAGTTTAAAAATTTCATATTTCATGCCAGAGTCTTAGGATAAAGAAAAAAGCGTACCTATTTATTATTCACTAGCTCATTTCCTTATTATAAAATCAATAAAGGTCAGTTTTGAATAAGCTTCATTCAATTTATTCACAACTGAGTAATAATAAAGCAAGTGACATCGTATTTATTTTCTGTTCGACCCTTTAATGACGTGTTAAGAGTCAATTGTAAGCTACATAATTATGTTTGTCATTGTATGTATTACTATTTTATGTGTTATACAACATCGTAAACGTAAATGCATAATGTTATTGGTCATGGACTGCTTAAAATTATTATATCTACCCCTTTAAATAGACCGTAATAAAAGCGTTAGTTTTTAGCTACGAACTAGATTTATAGGCGTTATTGCAATAAATTAATAATATGTAATTAATAATATGTACGAAGGAAGATTCGTACATCCAGAGTACGGAATTCTCTTTCCACACACGTGTTCCCTCCATCCTAAAGCATGGGTTTCTTCAAAGGAGGCGCGAAAAGGCCAACAAGGTGGAGGTCGCTAGGCCTTCATTCTATGGTGCTGCCCTAACTTCCTTAGCTTAAGGAGTCATCTACTGCTGCATCAGATGGTTGAGTCATTTGCTGGGCTGAATATAGAAAATAAATATGACGTAGGTAGATACTAGATAGTTTTGCATACAATTTAAATCACCCCTAGTGCAAAAACCTTTTATATTGCATAGTTTTAATCCTTTTATTTTTGAAATTATTAATTGTTAGGTAAGCTCGATTACGCCTCCATCAGATTCCAACTCGATAGTCTCGTAATATTAAAATAATATCGTAATGTCAATAAAGCATGCCAGGGCGATGGTTCGCATACAAATGCAGAAGAGTGCATTGTCTGCATGCATTAAAAGATGTACCTACATACATCAACTCATTCAGTGCGATTGTGGACGTCGCCCCAATTGATCGAGAAGGCCGACAGTGCAATTATGCTGTTTTGTTTTTATTGTCAAACTACCCAAGCTCAAACTGAACCAGATCTATCAGTATCTCTAAGTTATCAGATCTCTAACGACCAGTTTCATTGCCTTCTAAAAGGGTAATAATTTATATGGAACTGTTACTAATATCAATGGCTTAAGACTGGTCATTGTGGAGATCTTTAGGGGGGGCCAATATCCTGAGGTGAGCAGCTCTGTAAGTGGGCTGAACTGTAAATGTTAATACCGTCATTCAAACTGAAAAAAGAGAGGAGGTGAAACTTTTCGGTGGTCAAAAAGAGGCATTTTGTAACGCATACAATTCTTAGAATTAATTGTCGCTCTGCTACGAAAGTTATCACCGCTACGAATTTCATTTAGCGTTTTTGAGCTTTCACTACGAAATAAAACTATTTTCTCATAGTAAAAAATCAGAACGCTATGTCAAGATTAATAAACGTTTTAGTCTCCCATTTCGTTTTCCGACTGCGTTCCATGCATTTCCACTTATCAGAGATAGTAGCTTCAATTTACGACGGCAAATTGATATTTCTAGCACATTCGATGCGTTGGCGCCGTATATAAGTGCTCCTATCGGCAGCAATCGATCACTCTCTTGATATTTTATGCATTACAGCGATAAACGTATATGACCCTCTTAAGTGATTCGTTGGGAACGTAAATCCTTCGCCGGTGTCTTTAAGGAGGCGTTATCACTGACTTATTATCTGTGGACACAGTTATCTGCTTAAAAATAACCTTCGTATTATGTATATACCACGAGTTTAGGTAAATGATAACATACTACGTAACACATATTTAAATATTTATTTAAATCTATCCATACGGACAGGGATGCCATTCCAGTGAATAACGCTTTTATATCTTCGTCCGCAAGAAGAGGATATATTATAAAATAATTATTACGTAATAATATAACCAATTCTTGTTGAATGCATCGCTATTTCAAGGGCAATTTTTTAGTATAATTTATTTAGTATTTGCATACTGGAGATTAGGTTGACCTTAATATAGCAGCAGATCTAACATGCAGATCTGAATAATTAATAAGTCTTTGACCTAGTGGTGAAATTCTGTGTGAGACTTTTTTTAGTTCAACTTTTTTCCAAAAGACCTTTGGTCTTTTGGCTTGTATATTGAAAAAAATACTATATTTCTGATGATTGGTCCTTGAAATGTTGACCATAAGTTTTTGATTCTAATGAACAAATTTTAATGTAGCTGGCCATTGGAAACAATATTCGATGAGCCAAGACTAGCTTCTTGGAAACGTAAGATTATTTAATTTTTATATAAAATTATCAAACATGTTTTATCTTGAATATTTCAAACGTCTTCATTAACAGTTATAATTATAGTAATAGTTCGTGTGCTCTTCGGATAAGGACTCATCTACTTCTGTAGGTACTATCAATTGGTAATAATTGATTTTCTTCACTTCTTACGAAAAACAAACGGTCCCATCTGTATTTCAACCTAATTTTTTATAAAAGTATAACGAAAAGATATCCAGAAGTGCAAGAATATAATTGTATGTGATCTTTGGAATACATAGATAGGCAATTGGCTGTATCTGGTTTTCAGCCTTACACTTAAGGAAAACAGGTTTCTTTGGATTATGGACCACACTTTTGTAATATTCCCGGAGGGTTATAGAGTGGGGTTCTGGTAATATACCTACTAGTGGTAAAGAATATTAAGTTATAGACACATCAATCCAATTATATAGGTATAATGCGCATGCACGGCTGCAAATTACATAAATTTCGTGTTACATAACATTAGAAGAAAAACTGCTGCTGCATATTCATTTGCTATAAAACAAACCGAGCATGTCAATATTATATTTGGTCCTTACCTATGAAATTGGTGTTTTTTTTCACTCTTAGTATTTTGTCTGTAACTTCTAAGATTCAGAGTATTCCTAAAAAATAATTACCTCGTCTAAAATAGACTATATTTTTGAGCTCTTTTGATTTGTTTTGATAATTTGTTGTAAGTTTAATTGTGTTAAAATTGGACACGGAGACAACTCTTTTTAAATGCCTCCCGAATACATCATTTTATTTGCATTCACTTAAAAACGATAAATAATTTTTATGAAGTGTGATATTACACATATTACTAATCAAATATTATTTATCTTTGGATTTGTCGTTGTGAAGAAAACAGAAAAAATTTTAGTATGGAAAATGCAGAATTCCCCAAAATCTCCATACAAAACACCAATTTCATAGGTAAGGACCTAATATTAAATATGCACCAATTCATAAGCAATCTAGTCACAAATGTGGAAACAATGGACCGTGCGTGCGACCCTACAAGTTTACTAGGAATAAAAATTAATATTCAACAATTCAGCAAGCCAGACTGGCTCACACATTTATACATACGAAACGCTTATCCGCCGACGGAAGCCCCCTGCTTCGGAACCCGCTCGTTTTGATGCAAATGGGACCGTTGTCTGCCTCCAAATTGCCCCGTCGGTCAAGCGAGAGACCGATGACCAAATATTAAACCCCCTTTAAAACCCACCCCGCGATTTTAGTGACACCGGAATATCACCTGTATTTTATAGTGGCAGGGAGCATTATCCCATGCGTGAGGTGGCTCTTGAACTAAGACAGTTTCGGCATATTTCATGGCATGTATAGTGTTATGAGTGCCGCTAATGCCGTGAAGTATGGCCCGTAGGAATTGTGCGGACAGTGATTATGGGTGATGTACGAATTAAGCCACGTCATTATAGCCTGGGATTATATCTTGCGATTTACTGAATGGGTGTACTTGATACCCCTGTTTGGCATTAGGAGTCAATGGACATATTTTGTGAGGTATATTATACACGGGAAATTACGACCGTAAATTGCTTGTCCATTTCTATTATTCATATAGTTCTTCAATATAAGCTACTTCTAGAAATTATGACAATTGCACAAAGCTTTGAACACCTTTTCAATACAAATACAGCGAAAGATATTTGAAGTATAATATTATAAAAATATTAAAATAATACGATATATTATACAATTATCACTGTTAGTTGTAAATTCCAAACAATTGTAAAATTGCAAACATAAAACAGAGTATCAGAACTTAAGCCGGATATATCAAGTACTAAGCACTTTAAGCCGTAATGAAATTCCATAGAGTTATTTATTCGTAGACTACGCGGGAACATGTTAACTAAGTAATATTTTAGAAATTATTCGTCGAGGACCGGTTTGGCCATTCATATCACACGTCACGATGGCCACACCTGAAAGGTACCAGTTTTGTCTCTTTGTGTGCGTCTTGTGGTTAGAAACGTCACGGCTTGTGTACCAGGTTATCCTACTTCATGGTTAATAAATAAAATTATTAGAAACATCTCGAGTTGTCGTGAAGATAAAGCTCGTCGTTCATGGGACGTTTGAAATCTACTTCGTTTTGTTATTTCTGCGTTTGTACTCAGGTATGTATTAGATAAGTGAGTGTAGGTTAGTCTGTAGATACTCAAAGAGATATTAACAGTTTTATCCTTAATAAAATGTACATATAGAACGTTTTATGGCATGTATAGAACAACATGTTGTTTGTTGTCCTAAATAAATAAATATAATAAAAAAAATATACATAAAGCATTTCATTTGAAATTGCAAGATATAACCACCCCCTTAGTTACAGGTGACATTAAAATTAAAACTTAAGTATGGATAACCAAATAAATATTATTAAAATAAATATTATTATTTTAGTAGAATGTTAAGTTTCTTGAAAACATATTTCACCGAATAATAACAGAATGAAACAAAAATTATTTTCACTTCACTTTGTGATATTCTGGTGTAGTTTTAATACCCAAATATTACCAAAACAAAGTGTCCAAAGTTCTTATACATAAAGTACATTTCTGTAGGTAGCTAGACAATAAAGGGGAAAGCAAATATAAAACTAAAACAAAACGAGGTGTTTAGTCCAGACGCTCTCCCCTGGGCACGGTGGGAATGCTCGCAGCTTCCTCGCAATTTCACAAAACACAATATACACCTACCATTGTCTATCCTTTATATACTACACGTATCAAAGTCCAGAGTAAGCTAACCCCCCTCCTCCCCCTCAAAACATTCAAAACCCGATCTCAGCAGCATGCACACTACTCCTAACACAGCTCCATTCAAAGTGGACAGGTTATGTTGGACGGAAATAACTAAACACACCAGTGGAGCTAAATTAGAATATTCTCTAGAGACGCTTTCAGCTTCCGCTAACGCTACACCTAAACTTATGTCGGGTTAACAAAGATAAACATTATTTAACTTAAATTTAGTATCAGAGTCACCATTAACTGGCGCTTGTCCAATTTCATTTAAGAGTATATTTAAAACTCGTCTGTATTATTAATTGGATTACTGCACAATTCTACACTCATTCACGTAAAAAATAATGCCCAACGATGTTACAAATGGCGACACCTCGCTATGAGGATATAACCTTTAGTGTACACGATAAATTGATATTAATGGACTATACGCGATTGTAAATCAAAGCATTCAGATAAGAAAATCCATTTGGAATAGCCTTGTATAGCTCAATTTTATTTTGGTCTGACGGAGCTCCCGCCCGTCCCGCATTGCTTTCGATATATCACTAAATATTGGACTTCAATGAATATACACGGATCAGTCTAAAGTGGTCATTGCCGTCCCCGTTCTACAGATGAACTGCGGGCGGTATTATGTAAGCACGCCATATCGATTTATTTTATCCAAAACTGCCGCAATTATGACATTAATTCAAATCATAAGAGCCATTGATGCTCATATAGAACGATAGAATCGAATAACTTTATCGAGGTGCCGCGCGAACGAAAGCGTTTTAGGTGGGTATTCTTTTTTGTTATCGAATAGATATCGAGACAGGTAGAGGTGTGGGAAGATCGCCGAATAAGAGAACCGTGTTCGGCTGATCGAGCACGGATAAATTGTGTGGAGGAAGGTACTGATAGCTCGGTCTCGTATCTACGTAGTACATAGCCTGTAAACCGAACAGGTTATGTAGATATCGGAGCTATAAGTTGTACATTTAAAGCTCTGTACCTTCTATATTGGATGGGTAATTATTTTTGTGGTTTAATTTGCAGTCGCTCGGCGAATTACCATAGTAATTTTTACGTAGGTTTATAGTATGGACTTTATAGATAGCACTTGTTTTTTTGTCCTGAAGGTGTAATATATATGAAATCGAATGCCTCGTTTATATGGGATATAATGTGGCCTAATGTTGCCGGGAATGATAATTTATTGGCAGGCCATGCGGAGACAACGCGACGATTTATGCCGGCAACTTTGGCAGTCATGCCCGATTGCACATTATTTAGCATATAAAATTGATAAAAATAAAATTCAACTTGGTTAATTCGAAAACAGGGCTTAAAATAAATTTTGTAACTCAAGAATCTCACCTTTTAAATCCACCGTAAGTTTGTATATTACTGTTTTGATAAAAAAACTAGCAAATATGTAATCGAATTAATGATTGTATGCTAAGTTTTTTTTTAATCTTGGAAATTAGCAAATGAGCTTTGTCTACTAAAACTAAAGCAGAGGTGTTTCTTTAAACATACAATTAAAATACTTAACTTTTTGAGGGTCAGCGTGAACACTGGTGTTCGCAATCAATAAATGTTTGTTTGTGTTTTATTTCTGATCATTGAGAGTTTAAAGATATGAAAAAAACAAAAAAAATAATGCAGTTTTCAGCGATTTTCTACGGTTTAATTTATATTATGGTCATAGTTCCAAGCATACGAATCCGCAATGAAAAGCTGTATAATATCACTATTTTTTTTACAAACATGCAAAAGCCGGTGCATTTGATCAAGACCTTGTGAAAAGGTGCACTTGTACAGGTTATAAGTTAAGTGCTTGACCGATAACTGAATTAAGAATTCATACGTCATTAGCTTGAAGATCTTCAACAGCATTCCATATTTACATGGCTGCGCTAATATGGCCATAGTGCTATATCATTCGGAAGGACGGTGGGCCGAAAGTGCCCGACACAGGGTGATTACCCGAGATGCTGTTTAAATCACTTGTGGATCCCCCAACCGTCGGCTTAATATAAAGGGTGCGCCTAAACGAAGCAGGGTATTAAGATATAATTCACCTTTCTATGTAGCACCAGGTAGATGGAAGTTAATTAGTAGCTTTCGTAAGATATTATTTAAAAAATGCTTCCTCTGGAGTAGAATAGAATATAAATGGCATGAATTATTAAAAATTTGGTTTTGTAAAACACATTTAAAAACCTATAAGAACTAATCAATAAACATTCATTTATGTTTGAACTAAACTATGAACTTGGATTATTTGATAATATTTTCTTCGTCTATTCAATATGAGGGGTTCATAGTTTTTAAGTCTATCATTAATGCATGTGAACTATAACTATAGTTAAACACAACTTGTATTTATGGGCACAGGTTCAACAGCAGAGTATTGAGAAACATAAAATATAAAACTTTCCATAAAACAAAATTCCACCTCCTCATTATGTTCTTAAGCAAAATTGAGTTCGCAAGTACTTATTCATCGGTTTAAATATTGTTCACAACATTTTAACAGCTAACTTTACAAAGTATCAGCAATAAATAAACCACGTATATGATCAGGAATTTTATCTGAAGTTCGACGAAAAATATTTACACACGATTTGATGCAGCTCGAATTTGGGTCTTATGTGATGGAAATAACGACGTCGTAAATAGTTCCGTACTGTAAACGGTTAGGTATATGTACTTGTGTTAGGTGAAAATAGATGTTACATTGCGTAATAATGCGTAGGTTTCATTGTTATGAAAAATGTATACTTATTAGAATGTATCAAAAATTAAACTTCATTTTCATCTTACGATATCCTTGCTAAGAAAAAACTTTCTTTTATCACATTGAGAAAATATAAAGGCCTATTTTTCATTTACTAAAGTACAAAATAAGTATAGTTTTTTAATGCCCTCATATTAAACAAATTTTTATCTCAATTTCTTGAGCATTGTCTTGAATAGAGATAATTTACAAAGGTCAATAACAACATCTCGTATTTTGTTCAATTCCCTTGTTTGTGTGAAAAGCTTTTAAGCGCAAGCATGTGCTACTATTTTTATTGCTGCTTTTATTTTTAAGATCAAGTATTCCAATAAGTTCAAAATAACTACATTTTATTCATTTGATTAATTAAATTGTTGTTTATTTTTATTTTGTGTAGTTTTTTTAACCTACGATAGTGTCTGGTCGATAACGCACATTTTTTTTTGTCATTCCACGAATAAAACAGATTTATTATTTTACTGACATTTTTTTTTATCTGTTGTCAGAGATGCTAAGAACATAAGAGCATTGGTGTCACAGTAAAGAATTTAATCAATAACGCATTCCCCTATCTGTATGGGTTCCATAACGCGTTTGGGGTCGCATGCGTCTATAAGGCACGGGTATAACATACTATCAGTTGGACCATTAGGGCCTTGTAATACAAATGAATCAAGATACATTTCCAACGTTAAAAATGAACCTGTTTTTAAGTTAGGGATATACGATGTTTTATATAAAGCAAAGCCGATGTTAAAAAGAGATTATATTTCATCCCCCATAACACGGCTGTGCCTGACTTCATTCACGAAGTACCTACGTGAATACTAAGTGTCTAATTTAGATTTTTCAACAAAAGCCAAAGAGTATCCCGGTTCCGTAGATCGATCCGGTCCCCTCAGTTCCGGTCGCAGCTAAAACTCTGCCCGTTTTAAAAATCCCTGACTTAAAACCAGCCAATTTAAAGAGAGATCATCCTCCCCTAAGTTCAATATTGGAATAGGATCCTATATGAGTTCCACCAACCACCAGCACGGATCTACATAGAATGGCTGCGTTATCAACAGCAGGTAGCTGAAAGCTAATTGTGTATTCTTTCCTCGCTTCTAGCGTCCTTAATCTGCCCTCCTCGCTCCACCCTTCTCATCCCTTTGCACCCCAACTAAGCGGAAAGTTTTAAATACACTGCAATATTATGCAGATTTTGACGCGTAAAATTTTATTGTGTGACTTACAAGCGTGTTTACGATACAATACTTGAAGTAAAGTGTACAACAAAAAACCAGACAAGAACGAAACTAGAGCGAACTACAACGAACAAAATTAGCCGAGTTGATACATTTTACAACGCACTTTAACTTCGTAAAGTGCCAGTTTGCCGAGATTATACTCCATTCTTGTGCGCATGAGATAACAGTAATTCGATGGAACACAAAATTAACAAGTAGATTGCGGAGCCCACAACTAGGTAGGTAAGTATAATTTGTTTCTGAAAGTATATCGGAGTAGACCCGAGCATAATGCAGGACCCAATAAAGGGTTAGCAGCAAGAAGGAAATTGCTAGGGAAAAACAAATTTGCATTTTTATAGAAATTTCCACTCTCAGCCGCGGGTAAACAAACCGTGGACCTAAAATTATGTGTCAGCGTACTCTAACTATGCCTTTCCGTATCATAAAAAATACAGATCGCAAAAAACAAAAAGACTATTAAAAATATTGAAAAAGCTTATAATAATTTTAATTGATTACCTACTCTCAAATATAAAATTCATCGAAGTTTTTACATTGTCGGATGCCGTCTCAAATTCTGTCGATGGTATCAACACGAAATTATGTCGGGTCATTAGTCGGAAATTTATCGATATCGACGATTTCTTTAATCTCGTCTCTAAGAAAGGACAGACAATTGCAGTGGTGTGTGTGTAGGTAGTTGACTTTAGGGTTGGGATCATAATAGGAAATTTTCTCCGTCGTCGTGTATGCGCGGACTATCCTATACCTACCCTTTTCACTTGTATTGTTTTTATTTTGCAACCCTAATGAAAGAACTTGCCTCGTCTGTATTACAATTTCAATATATTGGATTCTTCGCTTGCATTTGGTGCTTCGATTCTTTTTACAATTATACTTTTAGATGGCTCTTGGTTAATATGTATCAATGTTGACGTAAAGATAATGAATTTTATGATTTTTTTTATTGCCATTAAACACGCTAAAATTTTATACATACATACAATCACGCCTGAAATCCCGAAGGGGTAGGCAGAGTCCAAAGATCACTGTATTCTAATAAGACCATATTTAGCTATACAAAAATAGAGTTTGGTTGGATAAATAATCGTGAACAGTAGTAACAGGTGGATAGCTCATCGCCTACACAATCACAGACCGAGCACCCAATACACCCTTAGTCGCCTTCGCCGCCTTAGTCGCGTCGTTAAAACTTCATCAAAATAGGAAGTAAGCCTGACTTTAAGTATACACCTGTGAATATTACATTCCTTTTGCATGTATTGTACTGTATCTCATATTTTGAGACTCCCGATGTAAGTTTTTTCAATAACTACTACCATACTCGTAGTAGGTAAAAGCTGAACACAACACAGAAAACAAATGACGTAGTAGCACATATTGCTATTTTTAGAAGATTACTCGTGACTTCCCCACACGTAACATTTTGACGTCCATAGCCTTTAAAGTCCACCATTTTATGTTTCGACAGAACTGGAGCAAGAAAAATAAATCGTTTTGTTCATCAACTGTAAATGTCCCCACAAACGGACTATAAATTTCTGCTCTATTAAAATTTATTATCCCCAAAACGTTTACTGTGACATTACGTAACTTGGTAACCCTTCCGCCATAAAACAATGCAGCGACGTCGCTTCATGCAAAAAGATGATATCGAAGACGTATCTACCTGTCCAAAAGGTTTACAATCGCACAGCAACAACCATCGGATTTTATGATACAGAGGGCAGTGTTTTACGATCCTTTATCGAATCGAAAATTTTCTTCTGAACCAACAAACGTTTAAGTTCCATGAAGAATTAATTTGTGAAACTACAAATGAGTCGATGGAGCCACTTATAACTCTATACTTAGTCTAAAGTATTGAAGTTTGTATGTGTTTTCAGGGCTATTACCATTAAGATAATTGGGTATCAATGTAAGCTGCATTGTATTATTTTCAATTACGTGTATCTACTCGTAAAAATATTGTTGAAGTAAAAAGCAAGATCCATTTGTGCAATTGTTTTTATTATCGGTATAAATATGTAGCAGCTTACGAAAATAGTCTTTGTTTTGTCACGCGCAGGACATTTCTCTTGTTCCCAATTACAAGTCGTCAGTTATTAACAATTTCTCTCAAGCTCGCAAATTGCAAACTTTTATTGAAATAAGCATATAAAAAAAAATTATCATTGCGACAGTTCCATTACAGCCTAGTAATATACAATAAGAAACCAGTTAAGTTGGTTATTGCAATCATAGGGAGTACAATCAATTGCTGCGAAGTCCCCGCTCGGTACATACATTTCTTTTTATTCGAGATAAAGCAAACACCGCTCTGTGCAGATAAAGAGGCGAAATCGACCGCAACTATATAAAGGTTTGCGGCGATAAAAATACCATGTTTATTTGCACGTCCTACATCAACGCTCTCCGAATGGAAAACGATCTTACAGACTCCGGGAACGCAACTTAAAAAGGTATCGTATGTAAATGGTGTACGATCGAAACTCAAATAGCGCGATAGGCAAAATATCGTTGTTTTTAAATATTGTACGAGTTGAACTTACATTCCCCAGTATCAGTAAATTTGGATGCCTATCTTGAACATTTTTTCCCTAAAACGTGATTTAAAAAGGCTGTCGGAGCGCGACGCCGCCAAAATACTAAGAGTTTTTTTGTTCTAGTCAAACAGGTGATACCTATATACTCACTTTAATACAAATAATTAATACAAATCAAAATAATTTTTTCTTCATTCCAGTGGCAAAGATTGTAACTGACTTTCAATCTTTCTTATTATTGGTTGTACTTATATCTTTTAAAATCTTACGAATAAATAAGCATTTTTAAACATTGAAAGTGAACTTCGTGATGCATGTAACATTTTGCATAAGCTCCAATATAAACTTTTCTCTGTTTTCCATAAAAATGTGCAATGTTCCCTTCATAAAATTGTTCAGTTTACTATTTCGAATGCGCTTTAGTAGACATTCAGTCCATATTGTACATCTATTCTGTTCTTTGTATTACATTTCGTACCAGTAAGAGAGAGATAAATCGATTTAGTAAGGTAAGGGCTCGCTATCGAAACGTATTTTAGAAATACTACGACCGCAGTCATGACGATTGAAGTTTTCTATTAATTGTAATTTTTAGGGCTTTTTGTTGATGCCATTCAAGTGTTTTAATGTATTTTCCTTCCTGTATTGTCATGTCTCAGTTTCATGTGACAGTGTTTTGATGCTTTTATGTGTAAACATAGTTAACGAATTAAATGAATGTCCAATAAGTACACGAAACTATACAATACGTGTCCAATAACTTCAGACTTGTTATTAGCATTGTCATTGGTTCCTCCTTAGCTTGCATTGATTGACGGAGCGCAGACTCATTTATTTTTATTTAGCGAATAAAAGCAATTCAAACGCACATAAAGACCCATTGGATTAGATGCGAAATGTATGCTAATGCTACCACCGAGTAGGTATAATTGACGAAACTTCCTCTTACGAAGCCATTCGATCATATAGATAGACGTTAAGCGTGTCAGTTGCGGGAGGGGCTCATAACAAATTCCAATAAAGAACGCCATGAAAAATTCAATAGGTCGACGGCCAAGTCTCAGGAACGAAAGTGAAAAAAAAAACGAAAACAATAACGCAGATTTAATCAGTATTCAGTGCGCGACGTTTCTGTCCACAGCTGGGGTATTTGGCAAGCGGACAAATACTGCTGAACTCCGGTAGATTTTGTCGGTGTCGCTGCAGCGAGGGCGAATCGACAAAAGCATCCGCTGACAGAACACTGAATTTATCTCGTAATCAAAGAGAGAACTTACGTAAGGCACCCAGCACATTTGTTGAAAATAAAAACGATTTATTGTTGTTTACGGTGCAGTTTTCGATTTGCGAGAGCGCAATAGATTAGAGCGAATAGTGCATTTTGTGCTCTTCATATCATTGTGGCTGAATTAAGTGGGAATGTGACAGTAACAATATGTTACGAGTAAATAAAGAGCAATGTATTTATTTAAAGGTCATTGAGACCCACTATGTACATCAAATGTGCGCGTTCAATTCTCATGAGCTCCAACTAATCATGACGAAGTGTCCGCCGGCTCGATCATCATAAATAAATTCATTATATTCTGTACAAGTGCTCGGCCAAATACCTGTTTTAAATCAAACTCAATGAATTCAGGAACAATTTGTTCGCCCAAAATCGTTCCTTTGTTAAACCTAATAAATAATTTACTACGTATTCGGTAGCTTCATGAATTTATGCTCGGAAGAATTTGGTGACTTCTTAAGGGCATGCATGTAATTTATGACCCAAATGTGAGGTCAAAGTGATAAGGACATCGTATTCAATTGAAAGGACTTATGCTTTACTTTAAAAGTCTGAACTAGAGTTGGCTCATAAAAAACATTAAGAACATTTATATTCCCCACTAGCTTTATCCGCGGTTACTATGGTTTTTTTAACTATCCCACGGGACCCCTTTAATTTTCCGGAATAAAAAGTATCTAAGATGTTGACCAGGGATATAAGGTACCACCATGCAAAATTTCATCAAAAATAGGTCCAGCCATTTCGGAGATTAGCCCGTACAAACAGACAAACAGACGAACAGACAGAGATACAAAATATAAAAAAAAATTTTTGGTATTTTCCCTCTTTTTACATCCCCCTGACTTGATTTTAAGCATTTTTTTCTATGGACAGACATTCGACCTCTACAGTTTTATTATATGTATAGATTGCAGAAAAAAAATGCAGCGAAGTTTTCAGAATCATTTATTTAAGTCAGTCCCAGTGTAGTTTAAGAAAACAAAGACGGTATTACATTTAAAATTCAATGTAGAAGCGTACGGGCGCATTCAATTACTGGCAAGGAGTGTGTTTTAACATAATTTTTGCCGAAACTGTATATTTTAGTCATCTGCCACGATTTACAAGGATTACCTTGGCAATATTATGCGATGTCACAGTAGATATCTATACTTATGAAATTACCTATGACGGGTCAGAAAGTCAACAATTGTATAAATATATATATTTCGAATTATAAAAATGTATATTATAATATTAGGTCCTTACCTATGAAATTGGTGTTTTGTATGGAGATTTTGGGGAATTCTGCATTATCCATACTAAATTTTTTTCAGTTTTCTTCACAACGACAAATCCATAGATAATAATATTTGGCATCTATCATTAGACAAGCTTTAGTAATATGTGTAATATCACACTTCATAAAAATTATTTATCGTTTTTAAGTGAATGCAAATAAAATGATGGAATACATGCACTTAAAAAGAGTTGTCTCCGTGTCCAATTATAACACAATTAAACTTACAACAAATTATCAAAACAAATCAAAAGAGCTCAAAAATATAGTCTATTTTTAGACGAGGTAATTATTTTTTAGGAATACTCTGAATCTTAATAGTTACAGACAAAATACTTAGAGAGAAAAAAAAACACCCAATATTACATAAGTGCTTAAATACCTGTTTACTTTCAATACTTGTATTTTTTTATATACTCGTAACTATACAAATTAATTAAGAGTACGTTAAAATTTATTAAGCTTGTTACCGTGCGCAATCACCAATTTTAAGGATAAGATCCACTTTTAGAAGTAGTCTTTATTTGCGAATTTCATTTATATATTATATGTTCTTGCTTATTTAAATTACATGTCGACTTAATGTAGTTTCCTACCAATTTTATATGCAGGCAGTAAACAGATGCAGGTGGTAGATTTGAATGCAAATCTTAATGTTTCCCTTGTACTTACATTTATTTCGAATAAAATATAAATAATTATGATTTATTTATGTTTTTTAATGTATTATTTACAATTTAATTCCTCATACTTAAATTTTAACTTTCGCATTGTTAGGTAACGTTTAATTGTTAGATAATAAAAGTTATTAATAAAAGTAATGAAAAGTACGTGACGGTCTCCAAAAGGAAGTGTCATGCATGGCTTAAATGCTCCTATGCAAGAACGTATCGTGATCAGACACTGGCCTTCCTACATAGAGAAACACGTGAGGAGTTTGGGCCGTAGCACCACCATGATGACCCAATACAGATTGGTGGGTAGAAACGGTTGCAATAGCGACCGGGACTAAAAGCTAAATAAAGTAACTAAATAGAGTTCGCAATTTCGATCACCCATCCAAGGACTAACCATGGCAAAAGTAGCTTAGTTTTCAATATTTAAAGCCAAAGCGTACAAACCAGCGCCGAGCTCCTGTCGAGCATGAAAGTATGACGCTAGTGTATATCAGATGTCCTACATACGCCAGTTCGTCGAACCCGCAAGGACGGAATTCGTCATCTAGAAGGTCAAGGTCGTCCATGTGACACATCACATATCTGCATCTGCGATCGTCTACGATACGTGACTGCATTGCTTTAGGAATTTCGGCCTTATTTCTTTGAGATAACCGGGTATGTAAAATAGTAGGTGCAACGACCTCCAACCGCGGGATGACGGTTTTCTTGGCTCTAATGTTTGAGGATGTTACTTTCGTTGGCATTTAAAGGTAGATACGATGACGTGGTTATGGCGTGTAAGTAATTTTCATGTAATACTTTTACGTAATGGTTCAACTTTAAAAAACTTCAAATAAAATATATTAATAATAATAGACTGTCACTGTGACGTAATTGGGAATAAAACCCCAATTAAGGGCAACAACAGATAAGACACGACGCAATTAAGTATTGTAATTAATAATAGTAAGACAGTAGGAAGCGTGTATATATATACGTATGTGTTTAAGTCTAATTTGCTTCGCTAACCCGGGTTTCCTTACGGACATTTCCTTATTCTCGGGATGTTGACTTTATTGTTATATGGAAGGGCTAACATACGCAGCATTCGTTTATATAATACGAGTTAATCTCAAAGAGCGGGAAACAGATGTGTGTTAATATATTTCAACTTTATTAGTATTCAATAGAGTAAAAACACCAATATTATTTCTTATCGTGTGGTAAGTAGGTACAAAAAATAATTAAATATGACAGTCACCAAATTATCGTTTTTGTCTCCGAGAAAATGTGTAAATTTTCACATGTAAATAAATAAAAAACAAACTTATTTAATAGCAAGAAGGAAACATGGCATAAGATTATGTACGTTTCCCGAGAAAATAACAATTCATATTTAATCGATAAAAATAAATAATATTTTGTTATTGCCCATTTTGTATCTTGATAGAAAATCGAAATGGCCGTCATTGACAGCTGCACAACGTGTTCAGCTGTCAATGACGTCCCAAACAAAATGTCCCAAAGACATTGAACACGCTATCAAGATCAGGCTTATGATATATATTTACTGATTTTAATAGATAAATAACCCATTAAGAACACATTTTACATGAAAAAGTACAAACTTATGTTGTACAACAGCTGTAAGGTGCTTCCAATGTTCAGTACATATTTCCGTAATACGTTTTCACACAGAAGAAAAGTTAATGAGAATATTCTCTAAAATAACAATTAATTAAATCTAATTCGTTATGGAGATCCGATGACATCATAAGTAGCGGTTGAACAAAAACTACCAGTCTCCCAATGGTAAAGTCCGAAACACTATTATCATAAATTGGCGATTTCGAATACACGCATGATATACCTCGGACTAATCTTTGAAATAATCACATAAATAATTTAAACAACAGACAGTCTTCCCACTGGCCCACTATTGCTCCGATTTCTTATTTTACAACAATAAATTTCAAGGAAGAAATGATAAAAAAGAATTAAATTAAGGCGGCTCTACAAAGAACGATACAGTTGTTAAGCGTGGTCAGGTGGTCTTAATTATTTCAGATAAATATATGATAGTACTTCATTAAGCGACTCGGTAATTTTGGGAGGTGATAAATAATTTCAGAGGCGCGTCTGTAATGAGTGTGAGAGAGGGAATTGTGATAGCGCGTTTGAAACATAATCTGCATTTGAGATGTAGATATGATATAGGTACATTGTGTGTAACGACATGCCTACGCGCGGGAATTGCCATAGATTAAGAATTAACGACGCAGATAGGTATAATTATGGGATTCGGTAGACTTCAGTAGCTGGTGAGGGAACATCTGTGAGTTGTTAGACTTAGAATTCAGTCTTATGCATTTTGGAAACTAGGTTAAAATATTACATGCAAATAATTAGTCACGAGACTTAACTGAATGTCATTTGTTTTATATTCTAGAAATCCAATTGCAGTTTAAAATTGGAAACTTGTTTCAATCATTAGTTATTTCGGTCAAAATTCACTTGTACAGACAAGTCACGTAAAAAGACAGAACTAAGCGCTCTGACAAGCAATACACTTAAATATCTGTATAGTTTATGGTCATGTTGTCTTCAGAATATGCTATGAACAAATAGAGCTTTGTAACAATAGTGCAGTTGGCACCAAGGCTGCACATTACAAGGTCGATGTCGAGATTGGATTTCATAGGGTGAATGTGACCTTAATGGTAAGGTTTAAAGTTTAGTAGTTAATCATAAAAAGTTTCCAATAAGTTACTTTTTACTAATGTAGCCTTGGTATCTAGCTTAGTTTTTATATTTTTAATCAATTCTTCGTTAGAGATTAAACTACAGTCTTATGGTAATTAAGAAAATGAACATTCAACAATTAAAATTATATCTATTCCCGAAAGATGTTTTCTCAATAATCTCATACGCAAAAGCAATGCTTGATTATTTTAGGTAAAGTTTTTATTTGTTATCGCTAAAGTACATGCACAACATGTGAGGAGCTCGGTGGCGTAGTGGTTGGTATCCTTTGGCTTTTAATTAAAATCAAAGCTTCTTTCGTCATGGTCAGGCCGCGGATGGGTGACCAAATATTTGTGATCTCGAGTTCCTCCGTGCTTCGGAAGGCACGTTAAGCCGTTGGCTAGCGTGGTCCAGTGTGTCCAGCAGTGGGATTTATATAAGCTGAGGATGAAAGTACATGTCCATGTAATTCAGGACAGATACGAGGTTACACTGTGCAATTTATGGGAGTCAATTGTCTTAATTGTTTAAATACAAGTTAATTGATTTAACTATCAGTTAAAACCTATTTGTTTGAATTGTACTAATTCTTTGCTTTTAGTCATTGCCCGCCAGGATAGAAATTACGAAGCAGAGTTCTTGTTATTTTTATAAAGCAAAAGTAAAAAATTTCGATAATTTTAGTAATTGATAGAGATATCAGTGAATATGCATAATTAATCGTTACTTAAAAATACGTTTTTTTCAGAATTGCTTGAAAAGAACGAAACCAATATCAAAATGGAACCAACTTCCGATTGAACCTGATATAATAACGTTTGAATCATAGTAATCGGTTCAGCCGTTTCGGAGTAAAAAATATAAACAGACCAACATAGAACCTTCTCCTTTTTTTAAGTCGGATAAAAATACAGCAACAGTCACTCTCACGTCGACCTCTCATAGTAATTTTTTATGCCTCTCTCTTACCCAGCATTGATCTTATTAGAAATCTGTTCTTTTAGGCTCAGATAAAGGTTTCGCTGATTAATTAATTGACAAGAATTCTAAAAGTTCTCAACATCCGTAATACTGATTCGGTAATGAATATGTATGTAGAGTCTTACAGACATTTCATTAGCTAAAGGGGTTGGCTGAGGGTGGAATGAAAACAAACGGTGAAACTTTAGAGTTTATTTCTAATCTCTTTTGAGGGTTTCCACGCGAAATCGTACAAAGATTATATTTTTTTGTTAAGCAAAATAATATATAATAAATATGGTGTGAAGTGTGTTAAACCTATAAAATAGATTATTAATGCTGTTTGCGTTATATCGTTATTTATGTTATGTGCTTATAATTTAATACGAAAGATAGGTACATGTATAGTTATAAATTTTCATATTAACATAACTTTGCCACTACACCTGATAATTAACTACCGGAAAATTTACATCAAAGTCGAGTGGTCTCTACCATAAATTAAATATCACTTTCAAAAGTCAAATAATACATTAATGCTATGATCACGCATTTATTTTATTAGCAGCCAAAGGTTAAATTGCAAATAGAAGTGAAAATATTAAACTAAAAGTATAATTTTAACAAAAATACAATTTAATTTGTGCAAGAGGTGTCCGACTAGAGCCACCTGTACCACTGTGTTGGAATGAACCTTCTCTTTTTGTCCTGCTCTGTTCCCAATAAAACCTAAGTGGGTATATTTTATAGTAAGTGGGTATTCTGAACTTCGCTTTGTCTTTCACGGTGCCCGGTGCATGGCATCATGGCTCCCTGTTACACTGAGACTTCGACATAATATACCAAGACATATGTGTTACCATCCCTTCGGGAATTTATGCATGATGAAGTAGGTATGTTCAATTTAATTTAAGGGTTTTATATTATATTATTACGTTTCTATTTAAATATAATTACAATATTGTACTATGTTGATGAAGATGATGACTATATAATTAAAATTGTACTGTGGATTGTATACTTGGGTGTATCTAAAGTCTTCGTTTAGTAACTAGAAATAATTCATTTTATGAAACTACGAGTAATTACATCCACTCCGAGAGTCTATAGGTATTATGTGTTAAAGACATTAGATATACAAATTTATCGTTAGTGTTATTTCTATATGGAAATGAGGTACGAGTACCTACCTACTCGGTTGTCCCGCTGTGAAACATTATATAGGTAAGTTGTAACGGTACATCAGACATGGTTATAAATATGGAAATATAACCTACAATAATTGGTACTCATTCTCATTTAGTATAACTCCTATATTCAACCAAGAAAGGTAATTATTATATGAACTCATCGCAAACACATTGATTCATATTTCTTGAATTATGGGTTTGTTTTATTGCGGTTATAGAAATAAGTTTTACATTGATTTTCATAAAAACTTCACATTGCGTAAAAAATCAAGGTACTTCTATAAGTTACATAATAAATATGGTGTCGTCTGAAGGAATTATAAGAATTTATTCTCTAATAAACTTGGTTAAATTACGGAGAAATAAATTGAGTCGTCACCAGAGTCATTTCTAAAAAGTTAAATTGAGAAAATTCATTACGATAAGCCCTTGACGATGTAAAGCCCAAAATCTTCGAGACGACAAAAATCAGCAGCCAATTAAAATCTCTCAACCCATCACTGCTCCACTTTCGAGTTAAAACGCTCCCCTTCACGATTAGGGTGCATCCTAAAAGCTTCCAAAACGATAATTTGGAACGCAAGAATGCGGACCGACTAGCATAGGCGCGTATCGAGAAACAATAATTTATTTTGCAGTCCCCACTACGCTATGCCAAAGTAATAAGGTTTAATTTGCTATGTTTTGTTGGTAAGACAGTTTTTGTGCCGTAGGAATGGTTGAGTGTCATGGCGCCGCTGACGTCACTCGGCCAATGAGCGCAGAGCGACGACAGCGCCGCAAAATGGCTGCTGCTGTATACCCGCCGTCGCTTTTGTTGTGGTTAGGCCTAAATCTCACATATTTGGCTGTGCTCACTCAAAATACGATAGTCATTTCGTTTTTGATACCAAAAAAGTAATAAAATGTTTCAATAATTACTAAGTAATCTTATCACACCTTTTTTGTGTACAAAAGTTATGAGTTGCACCAATTGTTTTGGTACCAGGTAAGTGTTTATATTGTATTTTATTATAATATAGTTTTCTTGTTATTTTTCTGTGATAAATCGACTTTATATATTATTGCGAGGTTAATTTCGAACTGTTATATCAGTTATTATTTTTTAGTAAAGAATTTACAAAATGTAAAAATCATTATTAATGTTCTTATAAGAGGATCGGCAATATAGTGTTGGTTTCAATGCGTGATTTAATTTAAAACTTCCTTTGAATTCATTTATTCATTAATGAGATTTCATTCTTCATGATTCATCAGCCTAAAAACATGAACTAAAAGTTTATGGTTTTTATTTTTTTATTTTTTAGTCTGTTTTTAGTTTTTATTTGTTATAGGTCAAACGCTATTCTCTATTTTAAAACATGTATTTATGCTCCCCATTGTTTATCACAGATAATTATCAAACAATTAAGGTATAAATTAAAGAAATTGTAAGGTTTTGATACTGTTATGTTACTTAAAATTAGAAATATGCTTTGATATTTATTTAGCATAACTAGATAAGAGCATATCTACTTTTATTTTTATATGATACTCTAGACATTGAAACCTAATGAGCGTAAATGCTTTGGCCGGTCAATGGCAGTGGCAATAGCCGGAAAACAAAAACAAACTATATTTATACCGTTTTTAAAAATATAAAGCGGTTTATCACGTTCAATGTATGTAGGTAGGTACTGTCGACCTCCACGTGGGAAACGCATAAACACCGACATTTTAATACGCTAAAACTCCGTATTTATAAATTACATATATCGACGGTCGAGCGTAATTCAATTCTGACAGAAATACAACCGCGCTGGGGGCTATTATGCCTCGTCGATTTATAACTGGCAAACGTTTGCGAATAACTTCAAAGGGCTAACATTGCGGCGGAGACTGGGCAAGGCAGTAATATGAGCTAGCACGTCACATCTCCTTAACGAATAATTTATTGGAACGTGGAGAAAAATTCAAAGCGTTAATGTCGACTTTTATAGCGCAAGTAGACGTTTACAAGCAACAAAAGTTTCACTTAGTTGCTGGAGCAACTCTGAAATTATGAGTCAGGGTTTAATTGGGGCTGAACCAGTCTGAACCAATGCGTTTTATAAAAGCTACGATAAAAGGGGATAAAATTTTAGGTCATACATAAATCTGACTCTATTTTTTGTAATAAAAATTTCAGCCAATTAATAGCCTCGTTGATGGTATCACTTGATGGTAAGCACTTGATGGTTGCCACCTTCATCTTGCTGGTCCCTATTTTGCTTATTATAAAGGGATTTTTTTCACAATTTCCAACCTTTTTATATTAAAAATTCCTACTGTATCAATCTGTAATTTTTTTCCTTTCAACTTATTTCATCATATTGTCGTTCATTATATTATATTAATTAGTATTACCACAACATTTCAGCTGGGTTTTTATTTCTGTACATTAATAGAGTCCACACAAGTGCCTCCAAAATTGTGGTGTGCCTTTCAAAACATGAAGGGACTGGACATCATTGATGGTCACCCATCCAAAGTCCCACCGTTGCGAAAATGGCTTTGTTTTTAATATCAAAACAATAGCGTTCGGAAAATTAAGCCAGCTACCTCTTCCAATAGTATTTGTAAGTAGGTAAAACTCCTTATTTAGTCTACAAAATAACAAAAAAATATAGAATTCTCCCGAATGGATTCTACAAATTGTGTTTCATTTAATTCGATCTGTCTGATCACAGATACAGACGAACTAATTCTTTTGGTAAAGTGGGTATCGTGTTGCATTGGTATTTCGCAGAGGGTCATGTTTTAAAAATAAATAATTTTACGAATAGTTTTGTTATGAAACTCAATACAAACAACATGAATATGAAGGTTTGCTGCGACTCTACATTCACAGACAATCCAGGTAACCGCTTGACAATTGATTTATTACCGAGGTAACCGCTTAGTGTGAAATTTTTGATCATTTCCTTTTAATAATATGTTTCTTTTTCTATTGTATTCTAAAACCATTCTTAAAAAAATCTATAAAATAAAAAGGAACATATAATGAGTAAACTGAAATATTAACTACTCATAAAAACATAAAATAATTAGGAACGTTTTTGTATTAACTAAATATCTTTAAATCATTTTTCTTTACTTATTTTAAATAAAATAATTGTAATTTTTGGTAGATACTTGCATTTTCTAACAGTAAAATCACTAACATTCTCTACGAATGAGACATAAAGCTAATTATGCATAAGCTTATATAAACAATAATTATGTTGTGTTTCATTTCTCTATTATATTAAGGTATAATAAGTAATATATACTCATGATATACCTACTTAAGCTTCATGTTGCAGTGAGCTTAAACCAAAAGCAGAAATAAAGAACAATAAAACAGACATATCTGTGACAAGTCGTTACGTTTCATTAGCTCCTGAAGGGATGACGACCGACGGTAGACAATGGAGGTGGGCGGTGGTTCTGCACATTACCCTCAGAACTGTCTGAATTCATTTACATCGGAAGTCGTTTTTACAAGAACTTATGATCGGTAAAAATGCGGAAGAACATGGGACATTTGATAACATTAGGTACTTTATATACGCACTAAATGTTGATGAGAATGAAAAAATATTGAGCGTTATGATAAATGTTTATTTTCGTTATAAAAGTAAATGGGTATATTTATTATGGTATCGTAACATTTTATTGTAGGTTAGTATTCAATTATTTATCGGATCCAATATTTTCATGAAAGAGTCAATGTCATTGACTATAAAAGAAGTTGAGAATTTTTTATCATACATTGTGTTAAATATATTGAACTTAATAATAGTTAAAAATAATTATACTTTAAACCTACCATTCCCATTAATAGCAACAATTAAAAACAACTATAAAATAGTCCAAGTAAGCGTTTAATTAAGATGTAAGTATTAAATTAATGATCTTATATCCCATACAAACCTATCAAGCTTATTATCTTATAGCTTTCTTACTATACTCGTATTATGTAGTAGAAAAATGAGTTTATTGATATTACGAGTATGAGAACCTCGTTTGTTTTATCTGCTAACATGGACTTTTAATACGCTTTAGCTTATATAATTTAGTATTTTAATTAATTCATGTTTTATTCATTCGTCGTCTTTCACGAGATATGTATAAATACTGAATGCAGCGGTATTTTTCTTTGAATAAATTGAATAAATAAATTGAAAAATTTGAATAAATTCTTCGCTAAATAGAACTTTGTGTCTCCCCAAACTTTGGGAGTTAGTTATTTGGTTAAAAAAATTAAAAAGATGGAAAATATATTCACGAGATTGCTAGCAACGCAGTATTGCAATTCGCAGAAGCTAACGCACCTTGCACCCCAGGCACTCACACAATCATACAACCATTATTACTATTAGAAGTCACGGCTGGGAGATAAATCATAATTTTTTGCCGGGGCATGGCACCACCCTATTTTTTCTATAGTCAACCCCACCCCTGGGCAGAACGAGGACCTTTTGCCTCGTGCAGTAGCCGACCAACTGATCAGGAGTTTATGTGTAAATTTTATTTTGCTAAATATGAATTATACCTTGGTGCATTATATTTTACACGCTTCTAAATGCAGCTGGACATTTGGACATATTAAAAAAAATCGCGTTGTAGGTAATAATAATAAAAAAATGTCTGAAAATTAGTACTAACTGATAGTAGGTAAATTATTGTTATGAAATATTACTTTAAATTAATTGTGTAGTATAATCTATAAGGTGTTATTATAAAGCGTTAGAACTAGTATGGAATATTTAATCAAAACAATGTATTTGTTATACGATTAAAACATTATTGTAAGACCTGGTGTAAAAATCGTATGTATTCTGCAAATAAATGGTTTGATTTGATTTGAAAATATGGTAATATCCCCTTGCTTTGTCCCTACGCTTGGTAAAACCAAGCAGGAATAAGCAAAAAGGGATTTTCTCTAATAGGTACTTACCTTCGTAGAAGAATAAATGTGTGTTTCAGCGTTTCTAGTTATTTCACAACGCGCGGGGGAAATTGCTGCAAATGATTATCCCAGGACCGAAGGTTCAGAATCACTTTAGATCTAAAGTATTCGAGCACGAAGCTTGTGTAATTCTGTTAAATTTTGTATCGATCTGACCTCCCGTAACGGCGAGGCACTAGTAAATTACCGGTACTTACCTAGTAATCGCGCCCGTGACGCACTTAGCACAAAAATTTGCAATAGAATAGTCAAGAAATTAATTTTATATTGTTCTTGAAGCTTAAATGAAGTAATGAATGTTTGGAAATAGTTTCTTGACTAAAGTGGCATTTTTTCCTGTATTATTCACCTCACAGGTTAATAGGGAACCTTTTCGTTTCAAATCTTTTGTTGTGTGTTTTCCGATAAGTTTAATTTCAAGAAGTTGATCCAAATACAATCATGAATAAACTGTAGTCAAAAGTTTTTTTGTAAACCTAAATATTGTTCAGTTTGCCTTGCAACTACGAAGCTAGTCTAATGTGTTCAAACCTAAACTTCGTTCTAGTACCGTCGCTCCTCCGCATTTTCTGCTCGCCGCAAGCTCATATAAACTCGAACATTATGGTCGCTCTTTTTTTAAAATGAAACTCGTTTGGTACGCTCTGGAAAAGGCAATTTTGTGCTGCCTAAATAATGCCGGGAAAATATTGTGTTTGTACAACCCTTAGAAGGAAAATTGGTGCAGCTATAGCAGGGAATTAAGAGAAAACATTTTCAAGTGAATTTATTCTGTATAAATATTACATTAGGTACGTCACTAAGGAAAGATTAAAAGGAATATTTAGACATCGTTTTTAATTAGGAAAGTAAGTAGAGACCAAAGCATACCTGTGCAAATTAGTACCCAGCTTTGTTAGTCCTTAAGTAGATATAACCACTATCTAGCGCGTTTAGGTAAAAAAGAATTTTATCCAAAACTGCGAGTGACCTGAAAATGCTAATTTGGGGGCGAACAGGTGGCGCTGCCTAAATCCCCGAATTAATATTGACTTTTTATCAGAACCCACAGAAAGTCAACATACAATTATTGGTTATCTAAACGTGAGCCGGTGGCGAGCCTAAGTAAACTATCGAAAAACATTACGGGGTGCAAATAACTATGATGGCGTATGTAATGAAAGTCTTGGATTATAAGTGGAGGCATGGCGGCGCGCGCCGGAGGGCGCCAATCGATGGCGGGCCGGGACGCGCGCCCCGACGCCTAGACCGGCAGACGCCCGGCCGAGGCGCCCCGGCTCACACGTCCCCACGCGCCCGCCGCGCTCTGTTTACACCGCCGCGAACAGCTGACCGGTAAGTCACGTGCTTCCCTCTCCTCAACTACCAGCCAGCCAGCGATGCAACGGCGCGTCGTAAATCACCCAATGCACCCTCGTCTTACAATAGAAATTCACTGGAATTCTTTAGTTATCTTTACGAGTCCGTGCTTTGTAATTTATCCTTTATTTGCGACAAAAGACCCAGCACAAAAGCAGCGGGCATTGTTGGAATTGTTAGTAAAAAATAAAAACTTGCCTCGCTACCGGTCTAGAGGATTGCGAAAATTATTTTTGCAAGCCAATCGCGTGTTTTGTTACATTTTGCGAACTCTCATTGGTTTTAGCTAACAATAGAGCCTTTGGAATTTGTAAAAAACTTTTGGCACTATTTACTGTTATATAGTTTTCTATGTTTAAGACACTTCGGTAGCGAGACTTATGTGCTATCAGTGTTACCCTTTTCGGTTGAAGACCCCGGCGTGTTATAAATCGGTTGCTTTATTTTATAGGTGGTGTTCCCAGAGGAGCCTCGGTGGTCGGGTCTGGCGTTACGGCGGTCGGTAAGCTTTTAAGATATTGGGGTTAGCTCTATGTGGTGTGAATATTCACTTTTAAATCTCTTTCATTTTACCTTACTCTCACCTTAGAATTTTTTAGTAAAATTTTACCGAACAAAAATTTTGATCGAAAATCCCCGAAAAGAAAGTTTTGGTATCGCCCTAATATGTTTTCTTCTTTGTTCCAGGTATTCATCGAAGAGAAGATTACGCGTCGCCTTCTGTACGTATACTGAATGTATCCTGAGTGCCTCATTCTTTCCGGTATACCTTCAGTATACGTAACAGAAGATGACACTTGTCGACGAAAGAAGAATTGCAGCCGAAGATCATCTGTCTTGCTATTTCTTGTTTCTTCTGTGTTCTTGATCATGTACCTATTTCTGTGTTTTGTGTCTAGTTAATACTATTGTTACTTTAGCATTTTATGAATTGTAATAATATAAACATTATACTGTTTTATATTTTAAATGTGTAAAATATTTATTTTGTAAAACATAAAAAGGTAAACACATACCGACACATACACTACACCAAAACATATACATAATAAATGTTTCACATAGTAATATCACATAATTATCATTGTATGTTCAAATAACTATTGGCAGCAATAAACATTTCTCTCTTTGTAATTAATTTTATGTACTTAATGTTTTTATATTTGTAATTTATTGTTTAGTGTTGTGTGTGATCAAAACAAAATTGAAGTTCGGTAATAAAAGATATTTAATTAAATCGAGTTCTTTATTTATCCCCATAAAAATATATTAAATCTTTGGATAAAATAATATTAAAGGTTGATAAATATAGTTATACATTTTTGCTAAGTGTAAAAATAGTCAATTAATTTTGATATTACAAAATGAATACATATATAATAAAGCATTTTAAATGACTTTTACTTCTTCTCAACTTTCTTATCAACCTATTTTAACTAAATTTGGAAAAGTCTTAATTAAGACAGACTTAGGGTATCAGAAAATGAATGAAAAACAACATATTACAAAAATACATAGATACATACAATCATACCTTTCTTTTACAGGGGTAGGCAGAGATATCAAAAAATTTCATTTAAATTAAGGAAAGTGGACAAATATTACTAGTCACATATAGAGTGAACTCATTATGTAGCTTATATGTTTAGTATCTTGAATGAATGTTTCTAAATAAAATTGTTCGCAGATAATTTGAAATGCTTTAATGTTTAGATAGAAATAACATTATATCTATCTATTTTCTTATTATAATTAAAATAGGTAACACACTTACTAGCATAGTTATTAATGGTCAATGATATATACTTATAGAAAAGTAACACATTCACACGATGTATACGATGTAAGTCAGTAAAGTTTGGCGCATTAAAGTACCACCATAGAATCCGTCGTTAAATATATCTATATCTATATATATTATCTCAATATATTAGTCAAGAGAAATAAGCGAAAATACTACTGTTATAACAAACAAATGAATGAACTATGATATGAAATTCTATACTCGTTTTTCCTGAAACGCTTCAAAATGTAACTTAAGGACCCCTTGATAGATCTTATTTTAAAGCAGTTCATTGTTTTATAACGTACATTAACTATTTGCGATAGATTGTATTGGAATGCTTCAAAATCGTACTTGAAAGGAACTTTTAAACATTGTAAAATACACTTTTTTCTCAAACGCCACTAACGCCCTCTCTGTATAATCATTAGAACTTTGTGCTCTTTTTTGCTGTAAGCAAAGCATTTTTCACTAGTCAATTAAAAGCACATAAGAGATTTTGATTTCAAAAATTTGTACCGAGAAAACAAATGAGCTTCTGTAGATAAAATAATAAAACAATTGTTTTTAAATTCCTACTTGATTATTCCTACATTACAAAATATTCAAATATTTACATTTTTTTATGTTACGACACTTATTGTGTCATAAAAATTTTAATTAATAAAGGACTAGGTTTAATTGTCCATTAATAACATGTTTTTATGTATGTAATTACAATTAAATTAATGTGGTCTGCATATAATTAGAGCTGTATATACGAGAAAATTGTAATGAGAGTATTTGTTTACCGCTATATTATTTTTTAAGCAGATGTGTCGGACAACAAAAAACAAGAAAAATATGAGCAAGCCGACCAAAGGGTATTCAGAATAGCTTATTGTTTCTGGGGTGAAAGTTGGCCATCCCTTCCGCGTTGAGGTAACCAGGAAGAATAGAAATTGTAACAAAAAAGAGAAAGTCATTGTAAAGGTAAATGCATTATTTTGCTCTCTGGACCAATCAGAATGTCCAGAGAAAACTTTCTAATTTAGGTACGAAATTGTCACAACTATTTTTGGAACATTTTACCCGGTAGCTTGATGAGAGAAACAAGTACAATTTTTGAGAATAAAATCAAAGTGACAAGTTTTGTGTGTGTGTGATTGAAAATTGTTTTTAAAAAGTGATGTTATTAATTAGTGTGTTCAAATTGAAGAAAATGTAAAATAAAAACGAAATTAAAAATTTTCACGAAGAAATCTATAAAAAGATCACTATTCAGGTAAAATTTCAATCAACATACTCGTTAGAATTTCAATTTTTATCATTGTTTCTAATTATTTTAAACTTTTATTTATTGTTTCAAATCTTTAAATTGATACATTTATTGCTGTAACATAAGTACTGGAAAAATGTCTTCATCAGATTACCCTTCATAAACCTTTCGTTTACCTCCTACTACTAAGCTTAATAGAGTGTTAATTAGCTATGAATAAAATTATAAGCGAAATGTCTCGGTAATGAGCACATTCTGGTCTCTATCATCTGTCTAGTATGCAAAGTAAATTGGGTCAGTTCGCTTCAGCTTGCATAATACCGAACATTCATTTGCATACACTCGTAGTCATACATCATTTAGGTTCTTGTTCGAAATCGCTTTCTAACTAGACAACTTTAGGTGTCCGTACATTTTCTGCTAACCCTACAAAACTGGCACTTCGCCACGAAGCGAATAAGACTATCGTCTAAATCCGAATTCGGGGTGCGACCACTTAGAGAGTAAGCGAGATGAATACAACATTGATTGTGCGTCTGCGAAGCTCCGGTATCGAGCGGTCCGTTGTCATGACAACAGACAATGGTTTTCGGGTGCATAATATTTTAGGCTGCGTCGGGGTAAGGGCCGCGGCGCGGGGGGTGGTTCGAGAGCTGGCAGCCATCTTTAAAATCATATTTCCAGTTTGGCCGTACTCCTTCGATTCCAGTACTACTTTTTCCTCCTATGTCGGATATAGGATATGACAAATATTGATTATGAATCATCTCGCTCTCCACGATGTAAATGGAAGTATATTGAGTTTTATCATTTCAAATGTTTGTAAAGAAAGAGTTTGAAGATACAAGATAAAAAATGAACCCATTTAATAACATGAATCTTAAAAAATAGGAACTGTTGGATTTTTTACTTGGTCAAAAAGACGCTTATTGTTTTACCTACTGGTAACTAATATAAAAGGTGATATTTATTGAATTAAAGGTTTTATTCATATTAATTAGTAGGTATTCAACTCTCTTTAAACTTGACCGGAATATAAAAGTCATTGCAAGCAACAAACGAGCCTAACATACTTAATTTACCAAATTATGTGTTTTTTTTCAAACAATATATAATATCTACAAAAAAAAAACAAAAAAAACATAATATTTTGAAATATTTTACTAGTCATTTTAATTTGTGATCAGCGAAATATTCATGTAAAATAAACATGCAGCTTAAGTTTGCATATTCAAGAAATCGTGTTCGTTCTGTAAATTTTCTATTTACTACGAGCCCTGAGAGGCTTCTCGTCTGCGGCTCGGATTCCGCCGTAAAGCCTCCGATTAATGTCGATCCAAGCCCGACTCGATTAAGCGATATCCTACCTACCTGCCCTTCAGTTCTTTCAGGAAAACGACCTTATGTACTTCTTCAATAAGGGTTTTAACTAAAAAAAGTTGTCCATGAAGGTTGAGAATCGTAATGAAACCTACCTTACTATTTTGAGAGAAGTCTTCATCTGAAACAAAAGAAAATACATTTACAAATTTGAATGAAGAACTTCTATTAACTGTTTTGAGTTTAATGAAAAAAGAATAAAGAGTTTGCAATAAAAACAATAAACTACAGATATTTTTTTAATTTAGGATTTTATGTATTTTTTATAGTATACTATTATAATAGTATTGCGTATTGTCAGCCAAATTATATTAGCGTGTCATTGCAAAATATGTGCTGTTCATTGTACGTCACCAGTCGAGCAAAGGGTCGAAGAGCGACGCCCTGTTTCTCGTTCTATTTGAATGTATTACATAACACGTTTAGACGTATCTCGCCTTGATAACAGGTCGTAAAATAATGTCAAGTAGGTTTGTATCTAGGGGGTGTAAGGAAACAATAAATTATTGTGACTGTACAGTCCAGTGTAATTAAGAAAAATAGAGGTGTCATTTTCCAAGACTGGGGAATTGAAAATAGTCTGTTAGATAGGAGCTTTACATATAAATTTCAATAAAATAGCGAGTGATTTAAAAAAAATTAAAAAACAGAAAAATTTTATATAAGTATATATTTTTTTTTTGTTTTGTTTTTTATTTTTTAGCACACTACTTTTTGTGGCGTAGTAAACTTTAATGTTCTTTTTATAATCTATACAGAGAATCTTAACCATTCTAAAAGGAAACGTTGGTGATATGTTTTTAGAAACTGTCTCATCCAATGCGGAAACGGCATAAAATATAACGCCGTTCGTTATAAGGACTTTAAATAAAATGAGTATAAAATATGTAAGTAGGTATAAAAAGCAACGTTGCCGTTGGCGTTTTTAATATTTATGGGTCTACTTATACTCGTATATTTATAACTGTTAATTACTAAAAATAATGAAGAAATGAGGAGCTCGGTGGCGTAGTGGTCAGTGCGGTTTGGCTTCGATCGAAAACAAAGCTACCTTCGCCATGGTCAGGCCGTGGATGGGTGACCATGACTTTGTGATCTCGAGCTCCTCCGTGCTTCGGAAGGCACGTTAAGCCGTTGGTCCCGGTCGCATTTGTGACCGTTGCTACCCACCAACCTGCATTGGGCCAGCGTGGTGGTGTTTCGGCCCATACTCCTCATGTGTTTCTCCATGAGGAAGGCCTGTCCCAGCAGTGGGAAGTATATAGGCTGATGACAATCAAGAAATACATCGGCATCAAATTATCATAGATTTTTTGAGTGAGCTCTTATTAACAAAAACCGCAGACAAGAGCGTGTCAGGCCACGCTCAATGTAGGGTTCCGTAGATTCCCGTCTGTTACAGTATGTGTCCCCATGTAAGAGTAAAAAAATGCCCAAAGTACAGCGCCATCTCTTGATACAAGCTAGACGGTGTATGTATGTTGGGTTTTCGGTGGTAATTTGGGATTGTGCGGACCGATTTTAATAATTCTTTTTTTATTTGATACGCCCTGTATAATGAAATATGTAAATTAAGATAAAAAAATGCTTGCATTTAGGGTTACATTACAAACTTAGTTCATAAATTATTTTGTACAATATATCAAAAACTGTTCAATCCATCAACTTGAGAATAATTTTCCTAAAAAGTCTTTTTAAAGATCTACATTTGAGATTTTTTTCTATTTTTAAAACTTATGGCTCAAAAGTACAGAGGTATACATATTTTTAACTTTTGGAGCGATTATTTACGAAAACCCTATTTGTTTTAAATACATTACCAAAAATATGTCTCATGTATATCAAATATATCACATGGGTTGAAATGAAAAACCAAAATCACTTTACGTGTAGGGGAGGTACCCGAATAAAACATTTTTTTTTAAATTTTACCTCTTTGTCGGCCTGATTGATGTACATATTGGTACCGAATTTCAGCTTTCTAGTGTTAACGGTCACTGAGATTATCCGCGGATAGACAGACAGGACTTGGTGAAGTTGGCTAACTGACTACGGAACCCTAAAAATAATTTATTGTAATCATAAACCCTTCTTTAATTTTTTTTTTTAATTTTGTGTATTTTCAAATAATCTCCATACATCTTCGCAATCAGAATGTACAAAAAGAATACATTTTCCGCCCGGTATTCCAAAACACATTCCTGATGCCTAATAGTAAACGCCATATATCTTCCCCACGACACAGCAGGGCTTACTGTCTAGACTGGTTCAAAGTCCGGGCGAAAGGTCGTCAAGGAATCGAAAGAAAATATCAGAAAATATCAAGCTTGTTGTGATACCATGACATTTTCTCCCCGCTTGTTTTTCGTATAATGAGATCTAACGCAATTTAGGGACGTTTTTCAAAGAAAATTGGCGCGCGCGGCCAGACTATTTTTCATGCAAAATTAATTTTCGGGAGCTCTTAATATTGCTGGAATGGTTTTGGTTATAAATAATTTTGATAACCAAAAATATGACTATTATCAGTAAGTTCTTCATGAAAAATAGCATACACCATTAAATTAGTCCATTTTTAAATTTATCTCTTGATTACTAAAACTAAATATTTCTCACATTTTCAAGAATTAGCCCTCAATATTTTCGATTGTCTCTTATTTTTATCTTGGAAGATACTTACGAATTTGTTAATTTTGTGCAATCTTTTTTAAACAGTTTAATGAGATCTAACGCAATTTAGGGACGTTTTTCAAAGAAAATTGGCGCGCGCGGCCAGACTATTTTTCATGCAAAATTAATTTTCGGGAGCTCTTAATATTGCTGGAATGGTTTTGGTTGTAAATAATTTTGATAACCAAAAATATGACTATTATCAGTAAGTTCTTCATGAAAAATAGCATACACCATTAAATTAGTCCATTTTTGAATTTTTCTCTTGATTACCAAAACTAAATATTTCTCACATTTTCAAGAATTAAACTGTTAATATTTTCGATTGTCTCTTATTTTTATCTCGGAAGATACTTACGAATTTGTTAATTTTGTGCAATCTTTTTTAAACAGTTTGCAAAGATTTCGCCATTCGACAGAGATCTTGGTGAAGCTACAAATACGTCCAAACTTATTCGTGAGCATACGTCTGAACTTGAGGAGCCTGTGCCTACATTTATACGGAAAGCAGAAAGAATCAATGTAATTTATTCACGATGGGGCCCAAGACCGTTCCTTGCACGACCCCGTCTGGGAAATATGTTCAGGATAATACCACTCTTATAAAACAGTTCAGAGCACCTGATACCCACAGTTTTTCATTGGGGTCTGCCGTTGCGAGTTTGTTTAATCTATATGAATAATTTCTTTTATTTTGTATGGAATAAAATTCACCCCTATTTTATTTCTAGCTTTAAATTAATTTTATCCTTATGCACTTAATACTTAGGTCCTTTTTTAAATATTAATTTTACAAACATCTTCAGTATTAAATGCTATGATATAAAAACAAAAGCTAAGAAAATAAATGGAACTTATATATCTTATATATTTAGATCTTCCCTTCGTTGTTCTGTCAAGCCTTCGGGGAAGAATACACAATTATTAAAATTTGTTGTTTGAATTTTATAAAAATATAAACCTTGAATTAGGATATTAAAAACACTACGCTCAATTTATTTTTAATCATTATAATTGAGGATTGTTATTACGGTTGTAAGCAACGGCGGTCTTGTTCTGCCTACCTTCGGACTTCTAATTATGTTAATCTCGAAACAAAGTTATGCGCACTTGTGAGGGACGGACCCTTCGAGGGTACTTATTTAGTGCGCCCTCCTGTATACATACCTCGTGTTTATCTATGGGTGGTATGGAGGTGGAAATCTGTTTGCGATGGGGCTTCGTGGTTCAAGAATTAATTTGTTGTCATTTTAAAGTTCTAAAACTTAAAGTAAAGACAAGGAATTTCGAGGTCGACTAGTAGAGTTTTCATGAAAAAACTTATAACTTCAATAAAATATTAAAATATTCCCTAAAAATACTCTACTATGCGATCGCAAACATCTTCAACTCTAGCTATTTCACTGGAGTAGGTAATCTATTAAAATATAAAACAAATTTAGTGATACCTGTAACTAATACTTGTAGTTTGGTAATACGGAAAGTTTGTAGGTCATAGCGGACGTATCCTTGTTTTCTTATTCTTGCGTTTTGGTCAGATTAACTGACTATACCGGAAAGTTGTTTGGCTGACCAAAGTCAAGAAGGCTAGCTCAGGTTTTATTTTAGCACCCAAGAGTAATTTTATTACACATTTATTTCAAGTTTCATCATTACAATTGTTATTTATAATAAAATATCCTATAAATATAGTTTTCACTTTGTTGTTATCATTTATAGATATTTCACATGATTTGACACCAAATATATTTATTATTCAAAACCAGGATCAATGACATTGATCAGTGTATGTGACATTTGGCGCACACAGCAGAAATCACGAAATATTGTAGGTAATTGCCATTTACTTCTTCAGTTTATTCAATATATGCCAACATTTACTGGGTTGTTGATAAGTTTAATAGGTAATTCGTTTTTCGTTGGCGATCCATAAGTTAACCATTTTTGTGTTCACTCGCAAAGTCTCCAACATCTCTGTGATAACAGAAATATGCTTAAAGCGAACACGATGTACCTTGAGAGTAAAATTGTGTTGTTTATACCGCCAATGTTTTTTTTCTTCTTATTTTATGTCCAAATATAGTATTGTAGAATATTTAGTGCTTGTGTCTTGTCTTTTATTAAACACTACAGCTTTCTGTTGTGAAATATTTCGACGTTAACGTGTAATAAATAGAGTTCGAATGATACGAAATAAAGTTATCATTTTTAGGTGACACCTTTTGAATTACTTTTATGTGAAATCGACAACGTTTTCGAAATCGTGTTAAATACACAGAGTTTATAATCATACCAATCTATATTCAAACAGTTTTACATAAATATTATTTATATTCAGCCTGGTAGCTTATACCTATTCATAGATCAATTGCATTCATAAACAGACAAATTGAAGAGTATAGTATATCAAGTGGCCACAATATGAAATGGTTCCTGGAAGCGTCGTGTGTATTGTGTGATGCCTACACTGGTGTAGGTTCGCGTCTGGAGACTGTCTCATTCGAAATATGGCGGCCGTTGGCGACCGAGAGGTGAATATGTAAAACGTAGCGTTAGCATACAAGTGCGTAGAACTTTCTAGTAAAAACTCGCTGCATTTGCATAAAATTATACTTTACATGCTTTTTCATATAAAACCGACTTATACCAGCTATATATTGTTCTTAAATCGAACATTTGATTATATATATATAATCTTATATACAATGCGGTAATGAATTTAAAATATGATTTTCATGTCACAACACAGCGAGATTTATCGTAGTTTACCATACTTAGAAAATGGGTAACACTAACAAAATAAAAACGTCTAAAATACGACACAACAATACATAGATTAGAGGCATTTGTTCCGGTCAAAAATAGAGTAATGGTGTTGTGCAGTTATACAGTATTTATATTACAGTTCACGTATTTATATTATACATAGATTCGACATTTCTGTAAGCACCAAGGCGATCCACCACTTTGCCCTTTAAAGTCCACGTTTGGTGACGGCGGCGTCATGATAGCGGTAAATTATACCAATATAATATTAAATGTCATACAACTGTCTTTCGAAGGATACGCACATCGTACAAGATTTCGTTTGTTGATAATCAAATGTACACAAAGCACGCCTTCATAAAACGTAATTAATTATTACGACATAATTTATAGATTTAACGATGCCCTTAATATGGTGATGGTTGTACAATATGTACAGACAGCATTGTTATGACATTATTTAGTGATACTAAATAGAGTTTCCAAAACTAACTTATAGATTTTATCGTAAAGACACTTAAATCATTAATATAAACCATAGTTTAGAAATAATTTCCAAAATAGAACAATTATTTCTCACATTATGTGTCTAAATAGACACTCTTCTCATAAAACATACGATAATTCGACATAAGCAGAAAAAAAACTGCATCTTTAGACTTGAGTGGGAAATATTTTAAAAATATTTTATTAAGCAATTAAATACGGAATTCACTTGTCGTTCTATAAGTTCCTCATTTATTCGCATTACCCACGAAATGAAGCCGGGTATAAGCATAAATTTCTTATATTTTTAATAAGCTCCGCTATGACGCTAATCGGTTTCTTGACCAGGTTAATGCGACATCGAGATACCTTCATTTAAGTACACATGAGTTACAGGTATCTGTTAAGAATATTCTCGATCACGTGAAACAAACGAGTCGGAAAAACAAGGATTTAAAAAGAAATAAAATCTGATCTAATTCGAGATAAAACTAGAACACGCGTAGGTTCCCAACCTACACAATCCTGTTGTCCGGTCGAGACTACTTTATATCTTCTCATCTGGAGTTTTCCTTATTGTTCTTTTTTCCCATTTCATCGATAGATTGTACTTTTTTGTTAGCCGTACTGGAGATGGGACGCTAGATAACAAGAATCAACACAAATTGTAACCCTTGTTGTCATTCACCAAATTGGTAACATTTCTACGCAAAATTTTAACACAACTACAATGTTATTCTCACTCGCACTGCAGGTAGGGGATCCGTAGGCGTTCATAGGATTATGTTACAATATATTAGGTCCTATGAAATTGGTGTTTTGTATGGAAATTTTATCAATTCTGCATTTTCCATACTAACATTTTTTCAGTTTTCTTCACAACGACAAATCCAAAGATAATAATATTTGGCATCTATCATTAGACAAGCTTTAGTAATATGTGTAATATCACACTTCATAAAAATTATTTATCGTTTTAAAGTGAATGCAAATAAAATGTTGTATTCGGGAGGCACTTAAAAAGAGTTGTCTTCGTGTCCAATTTTAACACAATTAAACTTACAACAAATTATCAAAACAAATCAAAAGAGCTCAAAAATAAAGTCTATTTTTAGACGAGGTAATTATTTTTTAGGTATAGTCTGAACCTTAATAGTTACAGACAAAATACTAAGAGAGGCAGGCAACACTAATTTCATAGGTAAGGACCCAATATATGTAAGTTTCGTGTGGCGGAAAATAAGTTAGATTAGCATATTTGCTTAAAATGTTAATGACCAATAAATATTTATCTACATACATTTATATGCAACACATAATATAACATATCATCACGCCTCTTTCCCCGAGGGGGTAGGCAGAGGTGTTAAACATCTAAATTTCGCCAGATAAACAGGTGACGAGCCTCTTGCCACAAGGCACAGTGTGAGGCGATATTCACAATGAACTGTACATAAGTTTTATTCAAACTCAGTGGTACATGCGGTGAGATCGAATCCGAGTTTCTCGCGGCTTCTCAAACGAGTAGTGCCCCGTCCGTCCCAACTCGGCTGCCACTGCCTACATTACATTAATATTCATAGTAATTAAATTTTTTATAATGTGCCAGTTGATATTTTTGAAACAAAATCAAGGTCTTTAATTTTTTTTACAAGTGTTATCAAGATGAATCAGACATCAAAATACACTAAGACAATGAAGGAATCACAACACAAGCAATCGTAATATATCCGTTAGCGATGTTCGTAAAATGACGTAACCGCATCCTGATGATCCATACATGTATAATCAGTATGAAAAACCAATGCAAAAAAAACCACAATTGATGAATTTTAGATACCTAAACCGAATGAACTCAATCCGCCGTTGCTATGAGACTTGTAGATTCATTGGCCTCCTCTTGAGGTACCGACGCTAAAACGAATAGTTAAACTTAAACTGTATTCTCTTTGCATTTAAGTTTAAATCCATTGAGTAAAATTGGAGATACGACATTCTAAACTGGCCGGATTAGCAGTAGCACCACCGCAGGCCGATGACAGCGCGGCCACAAGAATCGCTTGAACGAATAATCGCTACACGTTTTATAGGTCGTAATTGTTGTCATAAAGTTGTAACAAAAGTTATTTTTACGTTCGGCACGAGAGCTGTGTTTATCATCCCGTAATAACCAGACGGACTTACAACGATTATGGGGAACTTCTTTTATGACGATTTAATTGTTTCACGCGGTTTTTAGGAGTTTTTCACACGTTTTTGAGGTAGGTCAGTAACTTTAGTACGGCCATAAAACTTTTTGCCGCTACTCAAATATTTATGCGTAAAATAATCCGAGAAGTATTCCTAGCTAAGGCTGAATGATTTTAAGTAGGAATTCCACGGCTGTATACTTTAATGCCTAAGGTATATGCAGAAAGGATGCAGGGAATATATTAAAATATTTAATTAAGTTTCAAGCAAAGCAGGCTTCGCAAAACGTCCCATCAGCTCTAGGGATCCATACTACGTTTCCTTGAACGAACCGCGACTGGAATAAAATAGCTCTAATCAAATACCTATTTTGTATGTTACGCGTATTACACCGCCATTACCACAATGAAATTATAAATTCAATGTGCCTTTGGAATTAATAACAGCCGTATTACAACACATACTTGTACCCAGGAGACTAGTAGATCTTTATAAAGCATTATTTTTTTAAAACACTTGTAGAATACGGCTGCAACGAGTAAAAAATAGAAGAAAAGTGTTTTTAAAAATACGTTAACTGTCAGTGTCATTGAAAAATAACGTTTCTGCGGTGCTCGGTTCAATCGTTGCTATTTATTTTTATATAGCACATAAATTCTGATTTGTGGTTAAAATCGTTACTGTAGTAAATATCTATACATACTCGTATTATGGAAAGACAAAGATAACCTAATATTTGAGCAAAATATTGAGATTTATCTGTGGCTTGATATATTGGCATATAAGAATACTGAAGTCTTGAAGGTTGGTCCTTTATTTATCGGGGTTTGGAGGACAAAAGTTGGCCAGACAAGAATTTTTTAATAAAATCCAGCCTCTTCGTAAGTCATTCTTTGAATAAAACACAAAAGCCAAAATAAAAAACCCATGCGTATTGGCATGTCATAATAACTAGATAGTGGTCTTTAAAATAATTTTCGTATACCTTGAACTTTTAGTAGATATATATTTTCATATTACTTTCGAGAAACTTTCAAGTTCCAAGTTCTATAAACAATGAATAAAATAAATGTGAATATTTGCATATAAATTTTTGAATGGTCACAGAAATAAAACTTCAAACCCGTGAAACTTTGAGGCTACTGAATAAATAACATTCTATTTTGAGAGTCTATTACATTTAAGATATTATTTGTGTATTTTACTTTCCGTTCGTGAAGAGTTTCAAAATAATCACTCACATGTTAAATTTTTTCTATTTTTTTGAAGTTTGTTTTCGTTTGTCATCGTAAATTTCTTTGTTTAAAAATAAAACAAATAATACAATCTACTTAGTTTTTCATAAAGAATAATGATGACAAAAATATATAGGGCTTTATGTAATTTTATTTAATTTTCAGTCGCTGTAGGATACGTCGCTCATGCAAATTTTTTTGTATGAGTTTTACAGGAGGCTGAACAAAACCATATCTTTATCATTTTATTCTTAAATCGCAGCTTTAACGCTATAACGTAGTCATCGAGTCCTTCTAATAATTAAATAATACTTAGAACAAAACCCACTATTAGGAACATTCGAAATCAAGGATGTTCTACTCTTATCTTGTAGGTTACATCTTCTGAACTAAGTGTATTTCAGTAACTGCCATTTAGTATAGTACCCGCCTTTGACTCGCGCACGAACGATTGTTCGCTAAATGTGCCCACAATCTCTAACTCAGACATTTTATGTTGGACTTTAATAATAAATGGGTATTGCGTAACTCGCCTTCGACTAAAGCCAATGTTTGAACAAATGCTGGTGTTTGGATTCTTGAATCAGTATTGGAGTACGTGGCAATGAAAACCGTTTCTTTGAATCTATTTTATTTAACAGTGTAAGAGAATTCAGCTTTTAGAACAATTTGAAGACTGTATTTAAGATTCAGGTCAGATATTATTATCATAGTATTTGGTTATTCGTCAAATTATTATGAGATGAATAAGAATGAACGCGAGGAATTTTTCTTTTTTTAAAAAATTGGATGTCTAACAACAATAATACATGAACTTAAAGGTAATGTGTTCAAAGTGAATATTCTTTACTTTGAAAATAATGTCAGATATTGGAATCAAGGTAATTAAAATTCTACGAACATAATTGTTTGGAGTAAATTTAATGTTTTCTGATTATGAACGAATTGTGCGGCCCGGCGCTACCAACCTTTGCCATCAACCCGACAGAACTGTATACATAAATAATCCTGGCCGTTAATTCCACATTTGGCTTTTTTATAACTATAAACAATCTCAACCGCTCGTTAAAAAGAAAGATGAGCCTCTAAGGCTCGGTTTATGGACAATAAAGTTGGCACGCGACGCGCAATGCACGTCATTTGCCACCTGATTCAATTTTAATGCATGCAAAGAATGTCCTTTTAAAATTTGGAAAATTTATATTATGTTATTAAGTACTCAATCAAATTTATTATGTACACCTACTATTAGCCATTTCTACCATGTCTAGAGAAAATAAATCTGATATGCAGGTAATTAAATTTTAAATGGATTTTATCAGTACCCTCTAACTCTTAATAAGTTTTGAAAGAGATCATTCTTATTGATATTCGCCCTAAGTTTTTTGGACAAAATAATTATAAATTTTAATGACCACTAACTAATTTAGATTCTAATATAAATATTTTAACTATTATTTTTATTTGCTATTCATTTGTCTGATAAATAATTAATATTCTTAATAGCTTGCCATAAAACCATGGGAACAAACTTTGTGAGGAATAACTTGAAATGTGTTTTACCTGTTTTTCTATAGTTAAGTGATTTTTCAATTCAATCTAGTTTCCCACATTTGAGCTTAGGTATATAAGTTGTTTATATTTTTTAAATCCTATCGGAAATCGCTTGAGATAAAAACCTGTATCATTCCAGACCGCAAATATCACGATAATTCACGAATTTATTGCAAACTTAGCTATCTAGAACACATTACTATGCTATCTAGAAACTATACCGCATACATAATATGCAAAATTGTGTATCACTCTGGTAAAGGGTACATAATATACCTATGCCTTTCAATAAGAGAGACGTAACTTCTGGAAGTAATTGAAATCGATTATAATTTTGCATTAGTAATTGAAACGCTTTTAAGTATTTAGTAATTATACTATGTCTTGCTTTTTAATAGCAAATAAAGGATATTCGGCATACCGATAAGGCTTCTCATAACGCAAATATTTGACATAACAGGCGAAATGTGAGTGAGAGAGAGGCGTGATGATATTTAGTGTTTGCTTCTGTGCTCGTATATACGAGTAGAAGACGAAAAATTCGATGGATTTTGTCTTGGGTGGTGTAGTGGTAATTGCACTTGTCCGGATTGCGAGAACACGGGTTCGATTCTCATTCCAGTAGATAAAATTGTAACGAGGCGCTATATCAGTATAACCGACTCTGCTGTTATTGTGCTCTTCTCTGGCCATTTTCTCTTTGTTTCTGTTTTTAAAATAACCATCTGTCCCTTTTTTATTGTTTTTGAACTCATATTTCATTCGTATGACATTCAGCGTCGGGAACGATCGAGGCCTAAATATAATATTATAATTATTAGTTCATAGAACTATATTTTGAAAGTACCTTAATAACTTTTTCAAGGCACTATTGTTAATAGCCCTATCTTTTAAAATGATCTTTAAGTTCAGTGATTTGTGATAAATATTTACTTTTATATGAATTGTTCCAATTGTGCCTTAAGGGCCATGCCACACTGGCGGGTTACAAGCGTTTTCAAAGCGGAGCGGCCACCCAGCGAACACGCCACGTATGCGCGGCGAAGACGTCACGGCTGCGTAGCGAATACGTTGCGGGCGCGCAACGATTTTGCCGCGAAGAGAAGCGTAGAAAGTTTAAAAATAAGTAATAAATGACATGCCGGAAGCAGTTCTTATTTTACATCACCACCCACCACGTCACGAAGTAATCTAGTAAAATCCTTCATTTATAAAAAAATGTGTACATTTAAAACCATTCCGTTTGATTTCGAAAATTTCTCCCGTAATACCTTTCTATCTTTTGGGCTCCGAAGGTAGAAAGGTATTACGTATTGCCTTCATATATAGAAAACGACATACACAAGTAAAGGTGGAATCATAACTTGCTTACGTTTAGAGTCGGGGATAGAGCACATCCGCGTAACTAGCATTGTATAATTCTGCGTCTCTGACAAATTTAGCCAATTAGAGTTTTCGCGTGCGATCCACGCCAAATAAGCAACTTATTAAATTTTAACCTTCTCCTTTAAAACTAGATTTATTGCATGTACGCGGACTTTACGTATGGTAGATTCACGGATTTGCACTATCCCCGACGATATTTGTTGTCGTGTTACGTTGCTTAAAAAACCCTAAACCTAAATGTCCGAACTAATCCGCTTCTGGCTCTACATAGCACTGTGTGTATCTGCCTTTAATTGCCTGTCTATATCTTGGCTAAACCATTTAAAAATAAACTTATTTCCTGCCATAATATACCTACCGTCGATGGATCTGTTCTTGACCTCATTCACAGCGATCATGAGATTAACGATGTACACGATCCAAGAAGGTGGAACCTTGAGATGAACTGCGGTGCAAGGATACTGTAAAAATGACCACCTCTGTGATCAAGTAGTTTGAACACCGGTTCCAAGGTGTCGACATTTCTTATTTTAATTCTGTGGGTAGAGTTAGTTGATTATGAGATTTAATAGGTCCACCAATCAGTGATTACCTCGGATATGGCTAATTAATTAAATTGAGATTATGGTACATTCATTTATTTTATCATAACTGTGAATAACTTTCCGTAAAGTTTAGTTTAGCATATAGGACTTCACTGACAACAGTGTATTTTCTTTACTCTGTATGAATGTGTTTGTCTAAGTACTCATGTTTCTTTACACCAAACATTCCAACAGTAGGTACTACACCCACATATACGTACCACATGTATCTATCGGCATCAGAGCAACGATCAGGTAGGGACCTCGCTTTATAAATAGGTAAGAAGCGTAAATAGAAGCGATTGTATCGACTCTGCCTCGACCAATCGATACGAGATCTCGCAACTAAAACCGACTCAAATCCCCCGATGAAGCAACCGAAAATATACTCTATTACACTAAAACAAAGCAGAGGTTTGCTTAAAGGAGGTAAAGGAATGCTTGCTTTCAACGGAAGCACTCACAACGCACGGAGATAGTTAAAAGTTAAATACTAACATGTTAGAGGTTTCTTAATCAAACTAATGGAAATAAGAGTTGGGGTCCGCGTTGATTTCATCCGCTTTTCTTTGTTATTTATAAAAATGCTTTACGGCTTTTAGGTTAGTTCGATTTGAGTTTGATTCTATTCGAATTTGGAGCGTCCGAACTGGGATAGTGCTCGGAAGACTATATTGATGTAACACTTCGTGAATTTCTGTTGTACAGTCGCGATCAGATAATGTTTACCACCCTAAGTATCAAAATTGCTTGCATACATTAAAGTCAAAAAAGTCGAAATCACGAAATGTCTATTAATTTCGTTTCAATTTGATTGATCATAGAATCATAGATTATACCCAAAGATTATACCTATATTTTTTAATAACACGAGAATCCATCGACAACAAAAACAATAATTTTTGATAACTGTCATTTCTTTATTTGTCTTTTCCATACTTCATATTGTTTATTAATTTTCAAAGGGTAATAAGTAACTTGATATGTCATAGACTTTATTGAAAACAGAGTGATAAAGAATCTAATTTGAAAACTGATAAACATTTTCTGACCGCGACCGTATATAATATTGTCAGAGTTCCAACGGGGCAGGGAAAATATGGTGACTCCTTACCACCAGGTATACTCCTATCTACTCCTATCTACCTTGATCGATTTCTTGCAACACTTGAAATCTGAGATAAGCAGAATCTGTTTGTTTTGAATTGAATCAGTATTAGCAAATTTTAACCACCGTATCTAATATTGGGTCCTTACCTATGAAATTGGTGTTTTTATTCTGTCTTAGTATTTTGTCTGTAACTATTAAGATTCAGAGTATTCCTAAAAAATAATGACCTCGTATAAAAATAGACTATATACTTGTTTTGATAATTTGTTGTAAGTTTTAATTGTGTTAAAATTGGACACGGAGACAACTCTTTTTAAGTGCCTCCCGAATACATCATTTTATTTGCATTGACTGAAAAACGATAAATAATTTTTATGAAGTTTGATATTACACATATTACTAAAACTTGTCTAATGATAGATGCCAAATATTATTATCTTTGGATTTGGCGTTGTGAAGAAAACTGATAAAATGTTAGTATGGAAAATGCAGAATTCCCCAAAATCTCCATACAAAACACCAATTTCATAGGTAACCTAATATATCCTCCGTATTTAGGTATATTTTCCTATTTATTTGTCACTTAGCAATATAGCGTAATTGTATCAGGATCACGCAGCTGATTACTCCAAAGCCCTTGGTATTTCAGCAGTAGGTACAATTCATTCGCGAGTATAGACCTATAAATATTTTAGTGTGAATACGTACCCAGCGAGGGAACGAGGGGTCGGAATGGAAAAAGTTACGAACGAGACTCTTATATAAAATCTTAAAACTTTTATCTTTTACTTTGATAAGGCGTTCCGAAACTCCCTTTACTCGTGTTGGATATTTTTGGATGGAAGTCTCTAGTAAAATAAAGGAAGATAAGGAAAAATATAGAAATGTAAAAAATAACTGTCATTTTTTACGAGTCGCAAGATATTTTGGAATTAGTTGCGCATTGTTTTGGTAATAAGTGTTGATATTTAAGATATATTATTATATAGATCATACTACTTAAAATATTTTTTACTTCATGAATATATCCATAAATTATAGTACTTATGGAACTAAGTCCAAAGAAACTAAAAAAAAAATTAACTATGTTTGCAAAATGTCAGCAATTTTTTCAATGACCACGCAATTTTGAAACTTAACAACATTCTTAATACTTATCAAAACCTTGCATTGCCGTTTTTGATAACATTTGTAAAATTATATGCAAGAGAATTACAATTTTTTTACGATCGAAGTTTATAGCTTTTTTACGAGTTTCCAATTGCCTTTGGCTGACAATCTGGTACTTGTAAATTCTAGCAAAATATGAATGTGAAGACTCTGAAGCTATTAAAATGCAAATAGGAGATAATAATATATAAACTAAACATTACATAGCGGGAAGGTTTGCGCAGCACCGCTTAGCCATCATTATTATTATTAGCAAAATTGATCTGATAATATATATAATCAAATAAGATATATAAAAATTAAAGAACTTACTTACAACCGAAATGTCCATATATAATATAAATGTACACAAAAATGTTATTGAATTGAAAGAAAATGTTCAGGAAACAGTTTGCAGGATGTAAGCAATCTTTTATATTAGGTCCTTACCTATGAAATTGGTGTTTTGTATGGAGATTTTGGGGAATTCTGCATTTTCCATACTAACATTTTATCAGTTTTCTTCACAACAACAAATCCAGAGATAATAATATTTGGCATGTATCATTAGACAAGCTTAAGTAATATGTGTTATATCACACTTCATAAAAATTATTTATCGTTTTTAAGTGAATGCAAATAAAATTATGTATTCGGGAGGCACTTAAAAAGAGTTGTTTCCGTGTCTAATTTTAATACAATTAAACTTACAACAAATTATCAAAACAAATCAAAAGAGCTCAAAAATATAGTCTATTTTTAGACGAGGTTATTATTTTTTAGGAATACTCTGAATCTTAATAGTTACAGACAAAATACTAAGAGAGAAAAAAACACCAATTTCATAGGTAAGGACCCAATATTAAATTTCACGACAAAAATGTGGATTAGCCGTACATTATTAATTTGAACATTCCGACGTCAATATTGTATTCGGAGCGGATTTTAGGCAGAATTAAATCGTTACAAACATCTGCGACGCTTATTTTTGCTTGTAAATAAGCGCATAGCTTTAGCATTCTGCCTGTATCGGGCACAAATTACGTTATTCCTACATTTCTTTATCTTCCTTTTTATAAAATACGAATGAGTTTGAGTTTATATGCAAATATATTTAAATATGGGTCGGGTATTAAAGGGCGATATGCCTTAAGAAACTCAGAGAACTGATTAAGCAGGGGATCTATTCTGGGGCTGTATAATCGAACGATTAGTTCCACGTGTCAACGTGGCTTTCGCTTTATTTATAGCACCCTCACATTTTTCCAAAGAGGTTTTCCCAAAAATAACTATTCAATATTCAATCAGTACCGCCTCATCGCTTATGAATAATTGTTTCTCAACGAATCATCTATAAAAAGCTCATTCCAAATAAAAACTAAGACTAGCGTAACAAAGGAAAAAAAAGCTCGCATTTTATTTGTACCTCCAAGGAAAATAGTACTGTAATTGCTTGAGTTAAGCATCAATTTTGCTTGTAAAAGTTTGTTTTTACGATCTATTTCAATGAGGAGTTGTCAAAATAACTAGTTTTTTATACATTTGACCGGGTGCCGCGAACTAGCTCAAACTTAAAAATGTTGAAGAATTAAACAGCCTGTTATTTTTGTGGTGTTATATAATGATAATAGGCGTATAAAGGACCGCGTAAATTATGTGACTGCGTGCATTTTTCATCGTTCAGATATTGAAAAACCATTTAAATGTTTCTGAACATATGTTTGTGGTATTAAATTAACTTATGGGCGGATCAGGACAAAAGTTTTTTCTGGATCTGTTTCGAACGAGGCTTAATAATACCGCTTAATATACCGCCCGTAGGTGTAAAATAAAATGAAAATTAAGATTAATCGTTTCTAGACATAATAAAACTAGCGACTCGATATCGAGCTCATTAAGATTTTCTATAAACATTATGTTTATTGCTTTAAAAATGCAATTAAAATAAAATTTCGGCGAAATTCGAAAAGGAATGCAAAAATGTGGTTTCAAAATGTGACGACAATTTTCGAATATTCAAACATTTGCACTTTTAAATTAAGAAATAAAATTCACATCAAACTAGCGACTATTCATCAAACTACGCGATAGGGAAAAGGCCGTAAAAGTACAGTTATTTATTAATAGATTCGAACAGTAATCGTCAACGTATGTGGGTATATCTACCCACACTTGAGCGTTATTAGCTATCGGCGGGGATGTAAGAGGTAGGCGTACACACCTCCGCTGCCAGTCCATTAACACGAGGCAATATTGAGGCCATTTCTCGGGCCGCGGCCCCGCGTTCCATTAAAAGAACCCATAAAATTACATTATTATGTGTTAATAATTTCAAATGTAAGAAACCCTTTTCTCTATCACAATATATTAACCATTCTTATTTAAACCATCCAATATTTTAGATAAGGCTTTTTTTATTCATAACCAATAAAAAAATGCACTCTCATGTTCTAGACTGCGAAATCAATTCATTTTCAGTAGCTTTATACCGCATTCGCGTGCACGCTTCGTCATACAAAGTTTGTATTAAAAAGCTGTTTCACGATTTATTTCGTGATTTCCAATTTTGAAAGGACAACTTTTTTAATCTGATCGCCTGCCAGTATCTTCTTTTATCTCTTGACGTTTTTAATGGTACGTATAAAATTTTAATACGTATTTGTTTGCGTGCGAATTCGGCGCGCGAAGGTCGTCCACCACCATTTTTGCTTACAGAGTACATAAATCATAATTATTTATTGGAAATTTACTCTGATGATTAAAAAATTTTAAGCCGGAAGGTTGGTATGCGAATAGTCAGTAAAGCGTATACGCAGATGTGTAATATAATGAAGGATATAGAGGTAAAAATGCATGTGTTGTTCGATGTCACATAAAGTGGGTATATAACTGCATTTGCCTTTATCAAACTGGTTTATCCTTTGCCTTGTCGCACAGGGCGTCGGCAGCATTTAACAGATTAAAGTTACACTTGACACCTTATTAGTGAGCCTAAAATTTAGTAATATAATCATTTTGAACTCCGGTAATCGATATAATGTTACCGAGATTGGCAGTTGCACATTAGTCTAACATTTTATGTAGGTAATGCAATGTTTGGTAAAAAGTAAAATAAATATTCTTAATCTTATCTTAGATTTTTACTTTGTAATACGTATACGAATACGTTACTCATTAACAAATAAGTGGTAAATAACCACTTATTTATTAATGAGTAACATTATTTGAAATCATCTATGTATCTTAAGAAAATACCTAAAACAAATAGCAATTTACAAGACCTAAGTATTATAATAATAGGTTCGACCTATTGAAAAATTAATAATTTCTCCATTAAAAAATAACAATTATCATCACGTCTCTTTCCCCGAAGCGGAAGGCAGAGTTGTTAAACCCCCACAGAAAAATATGCGTTTATTTCACCCATAGTTCGAAAAAAATAAAAAAAACAAACAAAATAGTCTCATCTCAATTTTCAGGAATATGAAACCAAATTTTAACAGTCTACACCACATGATGTGGGTAAATTAACATTGGATTATGTTATTGTAACCATCGTAACAGTGAAGGTATCAACTGGAATTACAAACCAAAAGATAAACATCGTTATGCCTAACCCTCCCTGTGTCGCAGTGGGATATATGTGCCCGTTGCCAATGTTTGTACACCAATCAAGTGTTGTATTTTACGGCAGCGAGCCGCCAGTATTTTACCGCAACGAGCACTGCCTCTCGCTTAATGAGACAGCATCGTTTTACTGTCAAACATTGCTTGCTACAAGAAAAATGTCGCCAAACTAATAGGGATGGTAAACTTGAGTCAATAATGTTTCTGTGAAGTCGTACTGGTTAGCTAGTTGACACTGGATCACCGTTAAGTAAATGTTTGTCAACAAAGGCGTCCTCTTCTCTTCTTTCCTATGTTAAATTGCGTGCCCGGCGGGGTCCATAATGATTTTGTATTTAATCTTGACCATCTTATATATGTACATTATGTTTTTGCAATAAACTTATTGACTAATTTATTTTTTTGTGTAATTGATCGTCTTCCTTCCAGATCAAGTATGTGATAATATTTTTACATATATGATAATATTATTACCATATTCTATACTTGATTAACAAAAACTTAGATTGTATAAAATGAATTAGAGCAGACACCAATTACCTTTCTAAGCAGCCTATTACACATATAAAACCAAAAGTTATAATCATTGGGTACTTACTACTATCACGAAGCACTTTGGACTAATAAAACAAATATTTGGATGTTTATCTAGCAAAACATGGTTTTAAGTGGCGATATAAGTCTCAGTTAAAAGCCCTGTTTACTGTTCGTATCGCTTTAATGGTGTTTGTAGTGTTTGTGAACCGTGTCGTATAGTTGTATCAACTGCAGTTACTATTTGACGCCACACTCAACAAGACTTTAAATCAATTGAAACATTGTACTGTTATAAAGAGAATCAACCAGTCGGTTATTGTGTGGCATTCTGAATTAGTTGTTTATGTTTCAAACGTGTTTGGAATAGCTTAATTTGACAGCCATCATTTATTTAAGTGGTGACACATAATTAAAAAAGCATGTGCGTTGGCGGGTTAATTTGATAACATTTTAAAAACAATAGGAATACATAGTAAACATTTATTATTTTTCGAGAGCTGCACATTAATAAAGAGAATTCTGAATACTTTAAAAATGACATCTGAGTAATACTTATAAGAGAATTTAGATTTTGTAAATAGTTACTTTAGACCTCGGATTAAAATACGGAATCTCAAATCGGATTAGAAAAGAAAGTTTCTACTTATAAATACGACGTATCGCGTAAAGGAGTGGCCATAAAAGTCCAACTTAAGTATATTCTGTAAGAAAATAAATGCATAGAAAAATTCTTTCTTGTTATAGGAAAGGAGCGAGGGACGCTCACACGTCGCGGCTGCCTACATATTTTATTGACCCCACTTTGTACACAAGAGACAACGTGCTCGGAGCACATCTCAAGATAAAAGAATAGTAGGTACTGAAGAAAAATGTAGAAAACGGTAATGTTTCTAAAGTATTTGCTACCAGCACATGTGCTATTTGCTCTCTATAACACTGAGTAAGGTAAAAGAGGCAATGATATGACACTGTGCCAGCTGACAAGGATGGGATTTTGATGCCGTACCGGCTACAATTGCATTGCATCTGCCGGACGATCTCGGAGGAGCTCGGTGGCGTAGTGGTCAGTGCGCTTTGGCTTCGATCGAAAACAAAGCTACCTTCGCCATGGTCAGGCCGTGGATGGGTGACCTTGACTTTGTAATCTCGAGCTCCTCCGTGCTTCGGAAGGCACGTTAAGCCGTTGGTCCCGGTCGCATTTGTGACCGTTTCTACCCACCAACCCGCATTGGGCCAGCGTGGTGGTGTTACGGCCCATACTCCTCATGTGTGTTTCTCCGTGAGAAAGGCCTGTCCCAGCAGTGGGACGTATATAAGCTGAGGACTTGCCGGACGATTCTCTAGAAATGACTTGATGTTGTAATCGATAACTAGACGCGATTTCTCATAAAAACTATTTTTTCTGTAAAACATTACGGCTTGTTGCCGAATACAACGTTAAGTTATCTAAGAGAATTGCTGCTGCACTCCAATCTTACTTTATATCCGATTAGATGTAGACAGTTTAAAACAAAATTTTATAAAAAAAAAGATGCAACGAATTTTAGAAAACAAAAAAGACATATTTTTGCAAAATTCAGAGAAATAAGTTATTAGTAGCATGAAGCTCTTTGAAGTGTATGATACTATCACCTACTAACTATGCGTAAATGCATTTTACCAACATAATTACTGAACTAAACGACGTGAATTCGATATACCAATATAAGGTAATACTTGTGGAGCCTTTATTTCTAGTTTTCTTGTAATTTAGGTTAGGAAAAAGACCTCATTCGTTATAACTGATTGAAGAATTATAGTATAAACAAATTATGCTTTGAGAAAGATATTTTAAGAAGAAAAACAAAATAAGCTAAATTGTTAAAATCATTAAAATTTAGTATTTTTATTTTCAGATTGTTAAGCATCTTCAGACGCATCAGACCCATCGTCTCGTGCAACACTCGCCCAGTACTTTACGGCGTATCAGTCGGTGCGGTATTCCCAAACTGCACTTCAGAGCTCCCGGCAACCATACAGAGCACCACACAAACACACGTACACACACACACATCCTTACAATTGTAGGTTACGCGTGGAATTCGGTTCACGTAACTCTTGTTTTGGGCGAATTCCAGGCCTATTTATGAGACAGCAGCACTTTGAGTGTTTTACAAGCGGAACATCGTGTGAATTTAAGAATTAACTATGTACTTACCTTTAGGATTGATTACAAGTAATGGACTTGAAGTGACTTGAATTTATCCGAACATGAAACTTTAACAAAATGTGATCACTCCTTTATTGTGCTGGCGTTAAAAGTAATATTTTGATATGCTAAGTAAATATATGTAGTAAAGTTTAAGTTATTATTTTCTTATAGTCATTACCTTTAAATATTTATATCTACTTGTTAATATATGCCGATTACAAATTCCTCGCACAGAGCTTAAAATAATTTAACGAAGTTTAAGCAGATAATATGGTGAATAGGAAAATTACTTATTTTGAAATTATTGATATAACTTTTAATCTTTCTGTTATTTATTATGTACATATTTTAAAAGCCCATTGATGCCTAATGTCGGTAGGTACCTGCAATGTATTAGAATAGGCAGTGACTAAATAAAAACAAGATATGTTTTGTGTTTTTTTCAAATTGTTTGGCTAACTATTATATTTCAAATTCGTATAATATATTTCAAAATTGTGGTTAGGTTAGATGTACTATCAGCAACACTCTTAATTTCCCGTTCGAGACGCAACAGATAAAAAGAGAAAGGCAAAATTATTTCTCTCATGACAACTTCACAAAAAAATAAACTTTTTTTGTCAAAATATCTATTTGTATGTGGCTTGACACGCTTTCAGTTCTTGTCGTTCTTCCAAAATAAGAACAATGTCAACAAAACATAATTTATGATGAAGTAATATAAAATTTTAATTTTCAATATGCAACCATAGATCTAAAAAGGTGCAGATACAGCAATTATTTATATTAATAAATATTTCTTGTAAGTAATAATATGTATTGTTTGTTATCAACTATCCAGTAAGTTGAGAAATTATGAATACCTAAGATATTGCAGAATGTAAATATATAAACATACCTATCATGTAACCAATGAAAAAATCGTCGTGGTAACGATTTGAGCTAGATAATATTTATTTTAATACATCGTGAGTATATAAAAATCGTTGAGTAAATAAATATTTCACGAACAAAATACTTTCATTGTAAACAACAACCCAATAAAATCTATCACATACTCGACACGCTCGAGTCTCAAAATCAAAAACATAATTAAGCTATTCACATTGCACATTTTCTTAATTTCACATTATTGCGGAAGCAATAGAACCCTCACATTTTTGGCTTAACCTGTTTGCATTGAAAAATTTCATGAACATTATTTTCTGCACTATTTTTTATCACAAGAACGCATGGCTGTCGAAACATCTCCAGTCTCCACAACTCTTCCTATTTGCTAAAGCCATAATCCTTATCCGCTCCATGAATGGCATGTCAGGATTCTTAATTGTGAAATAAAAATGTAATAAATTTGAAATCTTCAGGGAAATTTTACATATCTCAAGAATAAATAAATCATCATTTGCTGAATTTACCATGAAGAGAATGAAAATAATATGTTAAATAAACTGTAGAGGGTTTTTGATGCTAAACTCATTAGATGATCATTTTAAAAAATATATGGGATCAAACTTTGCACACGTCTACAATCAAATTGACGTCATACATTTATCTTCACCTTCTTGCAAAAGTTGGTGGCTACGTGATATGAACAGTTATGAGTGTTGTACATGGTAAGTACAATGAACTTTGGACAATAATTATAAAAAAATGTTTTGTAGCAATTTCGTGACATTACTAGTACCTAACACACTTTGCTTAATCAAAAGTATATTTTTCTAAAAGGGGTGAATAAAAATGAAGCAGAAATATTTATTTACGGAGAGATAAGACCAAATAAATAGAGGCAGAGGCATAACTTATCCTAAGATGTTTCATTTAGTGTTGTCCACTTACTAGAGATAGACCTAGCTGTTAATATAGGTAGGTACTTATGTCTATAGATCTTCCTATTTATACCTGTATACTTAATTATATTTTATAAAATAGTTTTACAAAACTAAGCATGTTTTATTGCGTCTAGACAACAGTTCATGGTAACTTTTATTTTTTAAAAATTGAATTAAATTATTTATGTATGATAACAATCCTGTTTTGTTAAATGTCGAAATTAACTATAAGTTGTATGATGAAATAAGAATATTCTAGTAATTGTATACAAGAAAGATGTGTAAAATGATCCTGTAATAAGCGACTCATACAGTTAACACTTATATTTAACGAGTAGTGTCATAATTTAGTCATATTGTATAACCAAGACTATCACTTAGTAGATAAGTGAAATGTATACGAGTATGTAATGCAAGTAAAATAAGCTGTGCGCTGTTATAATTATATGTATTTGTTTACAGTGTGAAGATGGCCCCACAAGTAGTGTATTAAATTACAGAATATTATTGTTTCTTTCCCTTCAATATTATGCTCATTGCTACGCTTATTTTGTTCATTTACTTACGTCCTCCTTTCAACAATAAGTATGGATTTCTTACTAGATATGTGAGAGAAGACAAAGTAGACATGGATAGGGCATGTATTGCACACATTATTCCATGTTGCGGAACTACCGATATGTTATTTTTAACGAGTTAGGGTAAGTGAGTCATATGCTAAGATTTACGCTTCTTTTAATATTTGTTTTGTTTAAATTAATTGTAATTTTTATGTATCCATAAAAACGTAAAAGAATTTATATTTACTTTCTTTATTGAAACAATAAATTTGGACGTAATTTATTGTATGTTTGTAGAAAATGGTTAGCAGTATCTTGTCGCCAGTATTACTCCCACCCACGTTCAAATAAACTATGGCTTGGTGCTTCATATATCTGTCAGTTAAGAGAAAACTTATTATAAAGTAAATTAAAGATAACATTCTAAAATATGACATCAGTAATTAGCTAAGCTACTAAGGGCAAATTCGACCGGCGAGTTAAATTGTTAATTTTCGTAATGTAAGTTAAGGAAACATTAAACTTTTTAAAAATACATTGGAGAAAAATAAAACTTGGCTCAATAATAAGGAATTAATTATATTTACTTTATTTAGCAGAGCTCATAAAAGGAGATTGATGTGATGCGAAATTGGCACTTAAACCTATCTGTTTAAGATCAATAATTCCATTGCTTACGTTCTCATTTTCTTATAAAATTAAATGCAATTTGTAAGTATTCGATACTGCTCGGCTTTATCTTGCTCCTAAAACAGCCTCTATCTAAGGCTATAAAATTATGTAAAAGATGACAATTTATTATAAGATGGAAGCGGGTTTGTGCCAGCCTATGCGGAGTAAAGTGTCATGGAGTATTTTTATGTTGATGGCTTAAAGTTCGAATCATTAGACTAAACGACCTATTAAATGGGCACATTTAATTTGCATATAAATAAGACAAATGTGATTTTTCTCATATTTATTAGAGAAAATGACAGATAAACGAAGTAGAATTGAGCCACAACGCTAATTTGTTGCTGCCTTTTTCTTCATTTAAATGAGTTGAATGTATTTATTTGCATTGAAATGAGTGATAAGTTATGTTGGATGTGTTTGTGTATAACCGGTAAATGCTTTTACTTTAAATACTACACTTAAGTCGATTTACACTATCGTGATTTCACTAGTTTCATTATCAAGGTTACGTTTCCAGATGTTCTTGTCTTTTTTTGTAAGACATTTTATACTGGCATTATCAGTTAATTACATTTGTAAATCAGGACTTCATAAATATTAAGATATTAAAAATTATTTCTCAACATATATATATATATATATGGTAGAGCGTTTTATACGGAAAAACTATTTTACTTGCTTTTTACAGTAATAAAGAAATTAAGGATGTGAATATAAAAATATCAGTTATGTAAATCATCTCATTGTTTTCCAATAGTGTACGTCCACTGTGCTTTTCCGTAAAGTAATATATAATTTCCTATATTATATACCATTTATATGCTATTTTTAATGTTGTATCCGGGAATTGTTCCGAAACTTTTGTAAGTTTGAAGAACGGAAGCATGGCGACTGTTGATTGCTATAGAAAATAATAAACATTCCCATAATAGATTGATCGGAGCACCAGACCATTCAATTGTCTTATTTATCCTCATGTTAATATGTTTGTTTATTGTTGTTTGGGCAATAAATACAAGTGATATGGCTTCTTGTTTCATTTATTATATTCGATAGATATTATTATCTACTGAATTCGTATTTTCCTGTTTCAGTGACGATTAGGTAATATTACCTATAACCTTTCAAAACTAAAGGTAATTTAAGCATAAATAATGTTTACATGAAAATATTTACACTCATGATACTGAAAAAATAAAACAATGAAAGAGCATAAAATTGTTTGTAAGACCTATCGTGTATCATCAGAAGGACAATTCGTCAGGTGTCTTGCCGACATACATGATTCTTTTGTTATAGTCGTTTAAATGATAAGTAGGTACATCATACAAATTATTGTTGTCCTTTAGGCTAATATAGGAAGATTTAACACCCCAAATTAAACCTACCAATGCCCCTTTTCACCCTCCTTAAAACTTGTTAGGGGGGTGAGGAAGAGAGAAGAAGTTCATGCCAATAGTAATCCTTAAATGATATAAAATAAGCACAACAAAAATTAACATAAACATGTCATGAGCTGTTATTTTTAACTTTTAATGGTAGTTAAATAATTGTATATTCCACCTAGAACCTAAATCCGGTTCAACGTAATACATACCTACGGCCGCGATCCCATCGACCAACAATAATCAAACTCTACAAATCCGACTTTAAATTGTTCGTTTTACGATTATTGTGTACTTCAATGTTAGGTATCTTTTGAATACAAATTTGTGACTTCAATACCACTCACGCGAACCTATACACTGGTTGGAATATTTAAAAATATACTCTAGACCTTTAGAAATATGGATCAGGTTCGATTGTGGATCTCGCAAGTTTGCCTTACATATAGGGTGCAGATAACTTTACACGGCAGCCACAAAGTATATATTTTAAGAGTTAATACTGTCGATTTCTGTGAAAATAGGAAATAGAAGATAGAGATTGATCGAGAAATCGTTATACAGTTGGTAGTACGCCCAAAGAAAGTAAATGATAAGGTATGGCTATAAAACCTGTGAAAAGTGGTTTTCGATTATTTCCTGACGCTAGCATACACTTCAGCCGTTAAATCCCAGGTTTATGATATTCTGTCACTAACATAATGTAGCGTAGACCTTGAATAGTACTTAAGCAGGATTTTCGATTAAATAATGTATTTTATTGAAAATTTATTCCAAGTCACAAATTTTTATGATAAATTTATTGGCAAGTAGAAAAATGTAAACGCTAGAAAAATTATTCATTCTCATTCTTTGTAGTTAATATTCAAAATTTTGGATATTGACAGGAAATAAGGAAATTTTTTACATTAGGGTAGCAAAGAAACGTTAAGAAAGCGGTAAGTGGTATCTGCTTATACTATTGCAAACAAGACCCATTAATATTAATTACGTTATTAATATTTTTCCCAATAGAAAATTAAATTAAAATATTTTAATTTGTTAATACATTTTTAATTGGAAAGTTAACATTTTATAGCCTAACGTGATTAAAGTCTTCACCGTAAATGTCTTACATACCTATTTAAAATTCAGTTTCAAGGTAGCTTTTCTATCAGAGAATATTATATACAATTTTACGGTTTATATACGGTTGACTTAGATTTTTGACTATATTGGGTGATTTATTTATTACACTGGTATTATCAGTTAAGTACAGGCAATGTCTGTTCACGAGTGCGGTTCAACCATTAGATTTTAGACTATAATCTTGAGACAGTAAGAGCGTAATAAATCGCAGTCACAAAATCCAACAACTATACCTATTAGAACCATTACTCGATTTTATTATATCGATTCGAATCAGTTCTATCAGATCCTTTAGTCTATTCAATGGGTCCACAGGTACCGTAATAGCGTCCCAATGACGCGTGATCGACACAATGTTGCCATAAGCAATCGATTTCGTCATTCGATTGCGGAGAAATCGATTTACAAGTTTAAAAGTGAGTATTACCGAGGCGAGAAACGTTTTATAACCGATTGACTACCACATTGGAGTTGCTATTGATTTTTGTTTATTTTCTTATTGTTACTTTGGAAGGAATGAACTGAGGAAGGTGTGAGATTATCTTTACTTAAAAATCTATGAATATACAGCAACAAGGAACTGTAGTATATACCTACACTAATGAATAAATCAAACAAACTAATATACCTAAGTAAAAATAAAGTGTGAATTTCCAAACAAAAGAGAAAGCTCTTTATTTCAAAATATCAGGGAGGGGAGAGAGGGGATAATCAGGGATTATATTGAAACTATGCGATAGAAGTTACCTAATACTTATAAATAGCTTCACGCAAGGTCTATTTAGAATAGCTATTGCTAAATAGGTTATTTTTGTTGATACTGGGGAAATACCTAAACTATTTAGTATTGACTAAGAACTATTCCTATTGATACTTATTTACCTTGAAATTAACAAGACATGGTAAAAAATACTTGGGATTCTCTTTTCTAAAAAAAAATGAAAATTTAATTTGTGGGATAGGTAATTAATGATAAAAAACCCTTTGAAATATACATAATTACCTATATGTAGAGAATGTATAAAATATTATATATTAAAACTTATGTTCGTAAGAAATACTAATAACCATACTAAAATACTAATATCTAAATGTATTAATAGCTCACCCATGTCATGACAATATATATCTATTAAAAATTATAAAAGCATTTCTAAAATCCCACGATTTAATAAAATGAGGTAACCCAAAGTGATTTCATCAAATTTAGCTTAAATTCTATTAAAACTAATAATGTAGCTATTATAACATCAGCTGATCGAAATGGTAATGGTTTGTTACAATACACCGCCATCTGTCGTGAGGCAGACGAACTACAAGATTACCAACGCCATCTGTGTATATCCGTGCAAAACTAACTAATCTCACTAGCACATGTATAACTTGTCGAGCTCTCTCACACACGTTCGCGATGAAAGGGACACCTATACCCTACAAGATGTCTACCAAATCGCTTTTTAAAAGTCAACGCTCGCTGATTGGTCAATACGGGGACGGGCAAACTAGTTTTTCTGATTTACACCAATCAGGCTAAGTGAGGCGTGTTCCAAAGCGTCGGCCATTCTATTTTAGGAGGAGCATAGCACAAGAACCTCCTTTATATTCCTGACGTATGCAGTCATTTGAGTTATGGATCATGGCGTAGAAATACGTATTTTGTTGAAATGCTGCTAAATTATCGTTTGAGATTTTTAAAATCTATGTACCTTTTTTAACGTTGGCCAAGACTTTATTTTTGTTTTAATTGGTTAACGGATTTATTTTAAATTACAATACGAAAGCAGGAACAGAATCGGATTAGTAAAACAAAAGCGTATCGCTTTTAAATAGATTCTCGTTCCCAATATAACTCCACTTTACGTATTCACCGCATAACATAAAGACAAGTAATAAAACATTTACAATCCATTATAAAACTACCAGACCGTTTATAGCGGGCGCTAAGAAATCTGGTAGTCGCCGGCACGTCGTAAATGTAACCGATGAATGAAACATCAACCATAATTGGCGCATTAAAACGGAACCATTGACGAAAATTTTATTGACACACTACAGGTGACCGTAGGTTTTTACGACGCCGGCGCGTGGCAGTAAACCGACGTCAAAATCGTAAAATCGTAAGGAGTGCTCAATTGCCCCTAATAGAACATTATAGTCCGGATGACGTGTTAGTTTATGGGATACGACTTTATGAATCGGGATCACGTGGTCGTCAGCTGATCGGCGTCGTCAATCGGTTTATTGTCTTTTTTATTCACCAATAACAAAGTTACAACCTATTAAATGTTTAAAATCTAGTTCAGTCGGCTTTTTTGTTTAGTACAGTTTTTATGTGAAAAGAAAAACTGTTTATCTTGTTATTAGCTTCTGTTTTGAGAGATACTTCAAATGATTTATAAATAGTAATAAATTTAGGAAGTAAAGTTTAAATTAATAAATATTTTTATTTGACATTTGAATAGCAGTAGCTTAAATTTGTTCTGTTAATTCTACAAACCTTGTGCATAAATATAATAGAAGTTTTACCTACTGTTATACATTGTCATAGAATAAACAACACATTAAATCCCTAACAGCACTGGACCTCCCTCTATTTATACGCAGTGGGATCTATCGCTGAGACTGCGATATCCAAGAATAGACAAGGCAAAAGGATGAGAAGAAAATGTCCGACGCATTACAACACCACGTCCGCCGCGGGGAATCCGATCCCTATCTTATTATCTTTCCGCTGATTCTAACGAAACCGGGGAAAATTGTATTATAACTTTGATCCGAAGAATTTCGAATAGATGAACAGTGAGTCCTCGCTCAGAACTTTAACAAAAGAGATTTAGCGCAAAAGTTCAACGTTCTACTTGAAAAACTTAAAAAGCAAAACGAACTTCGTTCTAAATTTAAATTTCGTTCCGAGGAAGTTTTGGAATTATTACCGGGGAACTTTAAAGTACTTTCTTTCGAATCGGTTGGCAACTGGTAGCTTTTTTTAGTACCTAAGATGAAATTTTTTTTTCTGGAAATCTCGATTTGATGGCTACAGTAAGATTTCATTTAAAATATACAACGATACGTAAAAATTATATGTATATATGGTTTCTGCTTACCCACTTTCTCAATTAGTTTCATAATTAAAATAATATCGCAACTAGGCTTCAATTCCTTACCTGCCTCGAAGAAAAATTCGTCATCCATATTCCTTATGCATCTGGAACAAAATATAAATACCGTATTAATTTAGTAAGTACATTTATGATGCATTTATGATACCTACAACTACATGCTACTAATCACAGAAAAAGAAACAGGTTTATTTTATAACCAAAGAAATATTATACCTATTGCCATACATCTAAAGGCAAATACAATTAAGCACTGTTAAATGGGTTCTAAGTATTATGTTGGCGTGAATTGTATGTCGGAACATAACTAAGTATAAAAGTCTTTATTATAACAAATTGTATGTAAAAAATAATATCGTATCTATCCTTCTTTTTGAAATAAATAAAAATATAGTAGGAACTATCATAAAGGTATAAGCATAATAAAATCAAAGTAGGTGTCAACGAATGCCAAAATTTGTAGAGCGACCAAAATTTGTTATATCTATTTTTTTTTTTTTTTGTTTTTCAACCTTACTAGGTAAGATCGACCAACGAAAAATAATTTATATCCACCTATAATGCTTCAAATGATAATATAATAGTAAAATATAATTGTATCCGCCTACGTTTACGTTGCGTTTACAGTCGCATCATAATACAATGTATAAAATCGTAGTAATTTCAAAATGGCCGAGTCAATCGCACCGTCTGTCTGCTCCCAGTCTGCGCAGTTTACGATCTGAATTAATAAAAATAATAAGCTCTTGCGCTATGCGTAGGATATCGTTAAATGACAGCGTTTAGGGTTCTGGTGGAAATATGAAATCTATTTAAGCGTTTATTTTGTAGTTTTAGACGCCTATTCCTTAATTTTTAGGAGTTTGAAAACAAAAAGTACAGTTTTTAAAAGATTATGCAGTTGTTTATAATTTTAATTAAATATTATATAACTGAATTAGTTTTTCCTGATATAAAATATGGACCTTATTTTTGGTGGTACTTTATTTGGAGATTTTAATTAAAAAATGATTTATCGATCAAGATATTGCAAAACATGTTTTCCATGTTTTTGTTGCACATAAGTACACGAATAAATCATTTTTACTATTAATATAGGAACAGATTTTTTCCTGTTATGGACGTTAAAAATATATTTAATTTAATACTTATTAACACTAAAAGCAACCTTCTAAATAATGAATACTCGTTAATAAGCAATATGTTATAATAATGGTCTTAAAAATGCTGTTAATCTTGATAATTGTTGAATAAATTTTACTATTTAAGTAGGTATTATGCAAAAGTGCGCCACCTAAATATCTACCGTCGTAAATATGTATGAGGCGGTAACGTGGGCGTTACAATCATTTCAATTGCTTAATACTGGCGATATTTTATTCATGAGTAACTTATCTATGAAGACTCGGTTGGGTTGATAATTAATGTTAGGGATAAGAAGGCATTACGGAAGAAAAATATAGTAACGTATTGGGTTTAAAACATTATCTGAGAAAATCTTTGAAATCTGCTTTGATAGCCATTTCTTCAAAAATTTTACAAATGACTTTAAAATTTATCCGTCCATAGTTTTCGCTCTTCCATACATTCATTGTGACTTCTCATTAATATGTCCATAATAATACATATTTTCATTGCTATTTGTCAGCTTGGTTTTGAAATCTTACTATTATTATCACGGCAATTTGCATTCTTTTCCATTAAAATTTGACATTTTTATCAGCAGAAATATAAAAACGCGAAGAGTAGGTAGGTGTCACGGAAAATTCTTCATCAATTTCTTCGGAATATTTCTAGCGGGTGCGGAACCCATAGCTAAGCAACAGCACTATAAACTTTTTATTTCACCCGTTTATTGCTTGTTGTGCAACATAATGGCGCACTTGAACTTGGTGTTAGTGACACAGTTTGATCCACACCGTGTTTTATTGTTTTGTTCAATGGACGCCGTTTTACGAGCGAACCGTGGCGGTCATAACACGGATGCGTCACGATACATTTGAATGTGAACTTTCGGTTTCGTAGTCTTAGATTGCACGCAAGTCTAGGATAGAGATACACTGGGTGTTTGGATTCGTAAACTATCTGTATCTCTGAAAGGATAGACGGTGTTAATTCTCGTAACCCCGCGGTGAAAACCCCCGGTGTAACTCCACCTTGTATTTTGACTAAATTACACTACAATAATATAAGGTCCTTACCTATGAAATTGGTGTTTTGTATGGAGATTTAGGGGAATTCTGCATTTTCCATACTAAAATTTTTTCAGTTTTCTTCACAACGACAAATCCAAAGATAATAATATTTGGCATCTATCCTTAGACAAGCTTTAGTAATATGTGTAATATCACACTTCATAAAAATTATTTATCGTTTTTAAGTGAATGCAAATAAAATGATGTATTCGGGAGGCACTTAAAAAGAGATGTCTCCGTGTCCAATCTTAACACAATTAAACTTACAACAAATTATCAAAACAAGTCAAAAGAGCTCAAAAATATAGTCTATTTTTAGACGAGGTAATTATTTTTTAGGAATACTCTGAATCTTAATAGTTACAGACAAAATACTAAGAGAGAAAAATAACACCAATTTCATAGGTAAGGACCCAATATTAATAACGACGTTTGTCGTTTGCCGGCCCCCTGCACCTTGCTTATGGAACATTAAACAGCAAAACTATATTATAATTAACCATGTAACTTAGTATACCGGCTTTAATACCCATAAGAATAAGTATGCTTGAACGTAGTCACGTTCGAGTATTTCCCTTCAAAAAAAATTATACTGACACTCCTAGGCGCCCAATAACTCCATTACAGACAGAGTAGTTAATAGAACTCGACTAGAGTATAAATATTCATGATTTGATAAAGCAAATTTAGACGTAAATTAAAGTTAGTTTTATCTGGTCAAAATACTTGGTTCTTAATTGATTTGATGGGAAATTCCTCTTGGTGTGTTTCAAGGCTGAGCTCCAATAAGAGTTGCTTTCAGATTCGTTCAGTGGAAAACAATTACATACGAATTTGTTCAAAAGACTTAATAACTTAATTAAGCCGAGATCGTGACTAAGGTACATAAAAATATTACAAAATGCTTAGAAAATAAAAAATTGGTGTGAAATTACTCTAACTACATGTTCAGAGTGGTGTGTGAATTGACTGTAAAAATGTAATAATTGATTTTGTAAGGTAAAAGTGAAGCAACGTAAAACAGGTTCTATCGGTAAAAACAAACGAGAAATGTATTTGATGTTATTTAATCTATTCAAAGCTTGGCTTATTATTAGTGAGTCACGCTATTCAATAAACGGTTTTTCTACTAATCACATGCTTTTCAATTATAACATTTTATTAATCTACGCCAATCAGGTTTATAATGAGTCGGAATATCAAGTAGAACGTAAAGGTAAAAAAAAATACTAAATATACCTATAATAAAGCCAATAAAAATTTTCGGAGTAGTATATATAAAAGCTTGAATAATCCTTATCAACATAGACTGGCTTGGCTTTATTAAGAATATCTATACGTATAAACCAATTGTTTTTCATTTGTGAATACATCTCAATAATGCTCCGACGCAGAACTTCCTATGGGACAAAACTTGTGTACTCAAAGTTACCTAAGTATGAAAATATCCAATAATTATTCAAAGTTTCGTACACGTTTTATCACAAAAGGGAATTATTTACAGGTCTCCCTTTACAGGGGCCCGCGGCATCGACCCTACTTATCTATATTTGATAACATTTCTTTCACAAAAAGAAAAATCGTGCCCAAAAAGGCGGTGCCGGTAAAGTTCGAATTTGCATTAGTAACATTCATATTTCCACCCGACCTTTTTGGGGAAACAAATAATATAATAGGACTGATGCATCTGGGGGTATTAAGGGACATCTTTCCATTCGTATCGAGCTTTGGTAAATATTTTTGTTATTACCGTATGTCACCGGGCTGTTTGCCCTTAGGGGAAGGTCTGACGGAAAATTGGGCAAGCGACTCATGTATTATTGAGAAAAGAACTTTTGTGATCGCTGCCTACGATTGGCTTTTGGCGTTCCTACTTGTTCATTACATGCTGATCGTCAAACAACATTTTTTTCCTCTATCTAGTACATTGAATTTGTTAAATAGTTACTTATTATTCTAACATACTACACAATTCCATAGTAATTACAACCTTACTGTTAAATTAAGCTTTTATCTTGGTCAATAATTTAGGACTTTTCATGTCTTGCTTTACATACAATAATTAATTCATGCATTTGGCAATATTTCATACAATAATTACCTACGTTAAATACCGAGAAAAATAATGTTAAAGCCTACCTCATTCCTAAGTTGACATTTTAACACCCAAAGAATCCAAGATGGCGGTCCCGCCGCCATTTATTTGCAACATTATCGCACTCACGGTAGGTGCCTTGCAAAATTTTTAATCAACCAGCGCAAACTCTCTAAATGCATAAAATGCAGTGTTAACACCGATTCTGCATTACGTATGTTCCGAAAACCTCTTAAATGCTCTAATAAAATCATCTACAATATGTGACAGGGCGGAGCGTAACCTTACTTTCAAGTCTTTGACTTTTGGAAACAGGTATGGCGTCTATAAAATTTCACGTTCATTAGGTACTTTGAGAGTCTTGTTTCGCATTTTTAGCAAGCGATATAATGTTGTTATTTTCTTACAAGATGGAGCGTCGAGATTGCAGCACGAAGACTAGCGTCCGCATAAAAATAACATTTTATTTTGCTCACATCATTTCATATTTAAGCGGGTTTCTTCATCTTCCATTTGCGCGTGAGAATCAGCTTTTTTACGTCAAAACGTGTAAAATAAAATAAAATGATCTGAGAAAAATCACATTGTAGATAATCCTGAATGCGCTTAAATACGGCGGCTACGGGCGTTTTCAATGGCAGATTGAAATTATTATATTTTTTTTTATTTAAGTACTACAGCGCAATTTGAGCGACTTAAATGATTTTTACAAGTTTGGCCCAACATACACATGCTGTAAAAACGTCAATTTAATAGCCAATAAAAGTTTTCGGAAAGAGAAAACATGTTTGCATGTCAAATTCAAATAATTTTGGAATCTTCGCTGTGATTGCGAACACGAGAGTAAATTATATAAATAAACCATAAAAATCCTTGTTTACTGTTTGTTAATGTTATGGCAAATAAAATTAAATATTTGTGGATTATTTGCTGTCCTTACTAAGAGAGAGTGCAGGAAATGCATTCCCTGCAAACAGTGGAAGCTAGACATTCGCATGATCCCGTCTGAAACAAGGGGTCCTTAGGGAACAAAGCTCTTTCCTATAACGACCTGGATCGACCCGGGAACACCACGGGAAAAAGTGTGATGAGATTTACTCACTTTATATGCAAATCCTTATGGTGATGAAGCGATAGGTCGTTTTGAATTTCAATGCAAATTCCTGATTACATACCAATCCTTAATTTTATCTTTTCATCGTAATTTGCACATAAATGAAAACAATTTTTATCTAGGTAGGTAATTTTGTCGTAATTTGGACTGTCTAAAAAAAGTAAAAAAAAATGTTTGCGTACCTTATGTGTAAAATTTCTGAACTTACTCAAGATTTTGTTCCAGTTTTAGTAAATTTATAGCAAAAAAACTAATAAAAATAATGTAGCTTCTTGTAATAAAGTGATATAGTTTTGGCGAAAAAACAAATTGCAACTCTAAATCACGTTATAACCTTGCATTTATTGTTATATTTCCTTGAAACGGTAACAATATCTGTAGGTAAATAAAACCTGTTTAGACGAAATCAAGATAAAGATAAGATCCCACGATCCTCATGGAATTCGAAGTATAATGGCGGTGAATATACCCAAAATAAATGGAGTACAAACTTGAGTGCCTCAAGGAGAAATATGTAATGAGCGTGACATTGAAAAAACTCTTAACTCTTTACATAATATTAAGGCCGCCTTTTAGTACTACTGTAAATAGAGCTCACCTTAAATACATACAAGGCGAAGTACAATCGATAGCACCTTAGAATATACAAAATTGTTTCCACTACTCGTTTCATCGTAGAGAGAGTCTATTGGGTAGTCTGACGAGCTTTTGACTGTACGTACGTACATATTAATATCTTCTGATATTCACACCTATCAACTAGCCAATACTAAACAATTAATGCTGCTTGTGTTACGGGTACTAGATGATGGATAAAAACATTTAAATATCCAGAATATATTCGATACATATATAAACAGCCAAGATTGGAGACAAAAATTCCTGTACTCATCACGACGCCTTGAGACCGGCGTACAAAACACTCAACCACAGAGGTCGCAATAACCCACCAGTTGTCATTTTCATCATATTATTGTCATATCAGGCGAAGTAGGGACTAAGCCTTTTTGGATTAAAACACAACTGGCTTTCCTATTTTTATCATTTTGTAGAGCCAAAAAAGGAGTACGCAAAGATGCTGACACCTACTCATATCATTATGCCAAAGTAAACATAACTTATTGTACCCGAACATATTGTAGAAACAGCTCATATATAACCCGATTGTATATGAGCTGTTTCTTCTCTTAATAATATCAAAGCAATGAAAACAATGTTATTATTTTTGAAATACACTTCAGTGATTATTAAAGCAACAATGACCTTATTAAAGAAACAATGGCAGCCAAGTAATCCCACTACCAATAACCCGTCTAAAACTGAATCTCTTACGCGTGCGTACTAGAAATATCAAAGATTCCTTGTTTAACATTGAAAGGATTTCTGTATCGAATATATTGAGTAGCATGTGAGCCTGTTAACACACCTCCTGTTGTATATTAATATACAGGGAACGGTGTGTTGGCTATGAGCCAGTGAGACACAAGTTTAGGGAGACTTCGATGACTATGAACTTGTGTACATGAGTAAATTAATAACTTCTAAAACTCACTCCTACCGAGTTGACCAAAGTAAACAACTTTCGTGTTTGTGACATGAGTACTAGATACTATTCCTGCATTAATTAATAATTAAATAATAAATATACCAATCAAATATAATATAATGTCTGCATTTATTCAACACCTGCTGAAAAAATTGGTCCTTCGAATCGGATCCCCACCTCATAGAAAAAAATCAGACAAAAAAAAAATTATGTTATAAACTTTTTTAAACTTACTTCATCAATGAAGGGAGAACAACTGATTTCATTTATCATACTTATCACACAATCTGCTTTTCCCACATAGACTCTAATCCTCGTCTGAGACGATGACATATTGAAATCGGCGTACCAACAAGCCACTCAACCGCGGAGGTCGCCTTTTAAAATTATTACAAACATTTTCAATGCAATTTTAATACAAATATTAATATGAATAGACTACCAATTCAATGGCCCATAAAATTCTAGTGTCAAAACTAGAATAAATTATGTATCAAACGTGATATCCTGGGCCCTTTTTTTTTGTCACTCTTTGTAGTGTTGGACGTAATTTGAATTTTTAGGTAGTTTATCAGAGAGTAGGTATTCTTTGACGTCATATTTTTATTTCTAGTAATTTTTATGTATATTTGGAAAAGGGCTTTCTTGCGAAAGAAATATTATTCTAAAAATGACGCTGCTAAAAAAATCTTAAAGAATTTTTTGTCAACAGCGTCAAAAGCTCTGGTTAACTACGACAATAGAATTGTAATATTTAATCTTAAAGTGTCTTTTCATGTGACGTATATAAACATTAGAAACAAAAGCTTCTAGAGATTCTGCTTCTCTTTTAATAACATTTGCGTGGTTTGATTGGTAATAATTTAGGTTCTTTAGTTGGATTAAAATCTATATTTTACTGCATTTTGTTTAAGCTTCGGGAAAAATAAACTAATAATACTTTTTATATTAACTACAAAGTCTAGCCAGTACATTAAGCCCAGATTAAAGTGAATGCAGAGCGGTTTATTAAATGAAGCATAAATATTATCTACACTTAGTGTGCAGGAATGTGTACCTATTATAGATATTCAAATTAAATATATATTATGTCGTCCATTATGTCCACATTTGTATATAGAGCGTTATTGACCTGCGACTTATTCATTTTATATCAGTTATGTAAGTAATTAATGTTATATAATATCATTTATCACACTGTTAAGTTACGTAACACGAATAATTATGATAAATTTAAATTGAACTTATCACTTTACCGAACTTAAGAGTGATTTTTAATAAAAATTGGCAGTGTTTTTGTTTTCTTTTAAATTTATTTTAACGTATCAGCTTAGCAAATCTTAAAGGTTTTATCCAAGGCCAAAATACTGGTGCCATAGAAAGATTCGAGAACAAACGCGTCGTTTTATTACTACTGTAAAAAAGGTTTAGTCTTCGATTTTCACTTCAGTGCCTAGCTCAGCCTATTTAGATAATAGGGACAAATTGCCTAAGGCAAGCGAAAGTTGCGAAATCTAATATAACACACTCTGTATGTAGATATTTATCTCTATAGCGTAAAGAAATACGCAAAGAAGTAAATATTTTCGGTATAGCAACAAACAGTCAATAACTAAATTTGTCACTATTTTCTTCTGTCAATGAAGCTTGCGTTTATTTCCATTTTTCTCATATAACAGGTCCCAATCGATCCGCTACTTCTTTGGTATTTTTTATCAACCTCACACTTAACACCCCTTGTTATGTAAAATTCATCCATATACCTACATATAGCGACCCATAGATCAGTATAGAGGAGCACTCGGTATATCTTTTTGCTGATAAAAGTAAAGAGCAATATTTTGTTAATGGTAGTGTTAACTAACAAACGTAATATAAACAATCACATCATCATATCTTTGTACCCGAAGGGGAAGGTTGAGGTGTTTAAGCTGTATTTAAATTTTATTCAAACTCAGCTCATTATCATGAACCATGTTACTATTCTTAATTATAATGTTTTAGCTTTATATTTAGCTAGTCTATGGATTACGCTCATACTTAAACAGCGTGATTTTTATTATATATAATTAAAAATACGGTTGTTATTAGTTTTAATAGTTTGTTTATATTTGTATTTATAACAGATTATCTGGTTTATTCTTATATAGGTATGATGGATATTTGTTTAAAAACCATGTTACTATTAGAAAAGCTTAAGCAACAACGTGAACAACTTATCGAAAGCTACAAATACATGTAAATTTCCAGCTCAATAGTAAAATGAGTGTTGTGTCAACGCTTCAAGAACTATTTTGATTAATGAAGTCAATCTAGTTGTCCTGCGCGGCAGAACTAGGTCGCCAATACTTCCCTGTCAATTCGCCAGATACGGTTGTCGCGTTATTGCATAATTTTTGGCCTCCATCCAACTTGGCACAATCTTAGAACTCTCGCACTGGTATGAGAAAACTGATTAGTTTTGATGATAATTACCTCCTTTATGGAATCTCAAGCCTCGTTGGAATTTTTTGAACATCTATTTACGGAACGTTATTGCGTTAGTTTATGTTACTATATGTTACTAGTGCCTTCCCGCGGTTTCACCCGCGCGGTGCCCGTGCCCATTGATATTGGGATAAAAAGTAGGCTATGTCCTTTCTAAAGCTCTATACTATTTGTGTGCCAAATCTTGATTAAATCAGTTCAATAGTTTAAAAGTGAAAGCATGACCGACAGACAGACAGATAGACAGAAAGAGCTACTTCCACATTTATAATATTAGTATAGATAGAAAACATAATGTACAAGGACTAAGCCTCAGGTATGAAAATTAATACGGTCGTTCTCTGTGTCCAAAATGATCACTAGGCAGTACAGGCTTAGAAATAAGACTTACCAATTTTAATGTACTATTATCCAACGATACGAAATTAAAAAGTAATCTTGTCAAAGATATATAATATAATTGCTACTTCCTATATGCACTCAAACAAAATATATAATAATAAGCTGTCAGTACACCAATGTTTTAATTAAGGAAAACTCAACATTTCATTAGTATTCCGTCGCGTAATCGGAACTTTCGGAAACGAACTATTTTATCTGACTACTGATCGTATACAAACGTGGGTTGTGAGGAAAATTTTTGACAAAGGGTTCTCATCGAAAGTACCATATGCGTTCGTTCTCATGGTCTGTTGTACCGATAATTTGTAGGCGACTCCATTGGTGTTGAAGCACGTTACAGTAATTATTATTCTTAATTGGCCATTAGGCAACCGTGGAACCAGAAAGAATGTTAATTGTTAAACAATTGCTGGTAAATACAGTTTTAAGGCAAGATCTTTATTTATTCTATAATTAAAACTTTTATTTATTCAATGACTTTTTAATTGCTTAAATCACAATAGCTTTTCGAAATGTTTCTTTATTAACAGTATTATTATTCACATTTTATACAACGACATAAATGATTCAGGGTAACCGTTAACTCTTTAGTATAATCAATTTGGATGCATGCATTCTACTGTATATTAAAAGAAAAATAGGTACAATACAGTATAAAATCCATGGAAATGAATGACTCACTCAAGCTGATTCGAATCGCTTTAAATCACGAATGTTATTAATTACAAACATTACAAATGCCTTCACGCAACACGAACAGTCTACGCATATAATAAAATTTTCTTACCAACCTCGCGCGACCAAGCGCTAACAATTTATAAGATTACAATTAACGAATGAAAACAAACAATAACAATTATATTCATTACAATGTCGATGCATTTAATTAAACACACCTTTCTCAGCATATAAAAAGCGTAAACACTGAAGTAAATCAAAACCGATTGTTCCCAACAACATCCGACAATTAAGTAGATTTTCCGTTAGAAAAAATTGAATAATGACTTGTTTTTCTCTATCGCACCTTAATAATCCAAACATTGTAGTATAGTAATATAGTTTGTCACATCGTTGTTTAGATAGTTAACTTTTTTCAAGCGAAATTAGTTGATAATTGGATACTAAGTATATAATTCGAAGCTTGAGATCATACTATCTGGTGTTAGATGCATGTTTTCATGATGACTTGGCATTTATTGGGTCCTTACCTATGAAATTGGTGTTTTTATTCTGTCTTAGCAATTTGTCCGTAACTATTAAGTTTCAGAACATTCTCAAAATAATTGCCTCTTTTAAAAATAGACCAAATATTTGAGCTCGTATTATTTAATTTGATAATTTTTTGTAAGTTTAATTGTGTTAAAATTAGACACAAAGACAATTATTTTTAACTGCCTCCCGAATACATCATTTGATTTGCATTAACATAAAAACGATGAATAATTTTTATCTAGCGTGTTCACACACATATCGCTAAAGCTTGTCTAATGATACATGCCAAATATTATTATATCTGGATTTGTCGTTGTGAAGAAAACAGATAAAATGTTAGTATGTAAAATGCAGTCATCCCCAAAATCTCCATACAAAACGCCAATTTCACGGGTAAGGACCTAATAATAAGCTATGAGCTGAGAACCAAGTGCAGTGGAGCATATTACGAACATGCCACACGACTGGGGCAGGTGTAGAATCAGATATATTTTTTGTCTATATGCAGTAAAGCACATGCTGGTAACTGACATGTAAGTGTGCCAGTTAAAGGAATTTGTTTCGCCGCTTTATCATTTACTATGATAATTTTCACGAGATGACATGTATTGACTCGTAGTAATATACTCTTGGATACATAATAATTACTAGACTTGGAATCCTTGCTAAGAAAGTGCCAAAATAATTGATCCAGTCTAGACATTCTGCCATAGAAATTGCTGACTATTATTTACTAACCATTTCGAAATTCGTATACATTCTAATAGAAATCTTCATCATACTAAGTTAGAAGTTATATTCCCTGATGTACGTCATAAGTCAAGTCTAATGTATTATTTATACTGATGGTTCGCCCAAATCGAATGAAGAAATCAGCTTAATTCAATCAACCTTGAGATGTAGACGGACAGAAAAACATTGTTCAGATAGCTTGGTGTTTTTCCCATATTCCTGTTTTCTACTTTAACTTTTATACTTCAACTTACGACAATATTCTTACATTTAAGGATTTTTTTGGAACATATATTAATTAGCCTTCATATTTTCGGTTTTTGGTTGATTATTATATATGAAAACACAACACACACACACACACAATAAATACCCTATGGAAATATTTAAGAACTTGAAAAAAAATTAAGCGGTACAAATCCCTATAAAGAAATATTTAACTATGTTAAAAATTTACAGAAAGAAATAAAATGTAATGCAAAATTTCTGACTTACGACCCAGCAAACTTATTCCATAGAAATTACCTTATTCTCTTGAGATATATAGACACTGGTTATTTATAAGCAAGTCGTCGGAAATGGGACAAAGAATCTTCATTTTATCAGAATAAGGCAAAAAGAATATGTTATATATTACCCATAAGATGATCGCTGCTATGGGAGGGTTGTCGTCTATAAGGAAATATGAATAGTTGCGGAAATATTCCAAGTCACAACCCAATACTGTATTGCAAGTATTTATAATATATTATCTCTCGAAACAAAATCATTTTGTAAAAGTATTTTTTGCTCCTTATCTTCGTAAAATATTCTTAGAATGAGTACAGCTTGCAACTATTCCAATATCCAACATTAAAAAATAATACATTCATAGGAACAAAAGTTGCGCAACACCGCCATTGTCTTGTCCTATCAAAAAACACCTTACCCCGACCTTCCCTTTGTTATTCATTTATAAAGAAACTGAAAGTACAATTGTAAAATTACTGGCTGTTTTTACTTTTTGTCGGTAATTTTACGACACCATAAAAATTTGGAGCATAAGCAAAAAATTAGAACCCTTCCGCGTTGCACCAATTGTATGAAAGCAAGGTATGCATCAGTTGAAAATTACAGGTGACTTAGTGAAGGTGGTCGTTCTTATTGTGATTATGTGTCTGTTTGTCTTCTTCGTGGTTTATAATTGCTTTCTTTTATACCATCATTGATTTACGGTCTTGGGGAGAGCAGAACAATGCGAGGTGAGGTTGGACCTTGAAAACATAATTTCTTTTTAGTATTTCTCGTGTTAATTTAATTTTCACTCAGTCATCTCTTAACCATGTAAGGAAGTACTACTAAAATGGTGGTTTAACTGCGTGGCTTGTCTTGATGATACATGAAGCTAACCAACAACACGGCATAAACAATAGGCGTGGGTAGAACAAACCCTCATGGACGTAATCTTGAAGCAGCATCGTGGGTGCAGACGGGACATATTAAAATTAACGATATCCTCGAACAGTGAAATCATTATGCTCTCATGTAATTTTGTGTAGTTAAAATAACAGTGATGTAGTGTTACAGCCCATAGACTTCGAATCGAACATGGAAACAAAGAAAACACGTGTACGTGCCCATGAGACCGAATAGAGACAATACCCGTAAATGTCTTTTGCAATTTCATATCGTCGTGTGCAATTTTCTGTTGTATTATGCCCTATGTTTGTCGCCCAAGGCACACACATTTGGCTTGTATTTGCCGAGTCTGTAGCACAATATTTGTGGAACGTGCCAGTCAGCGTGTCAAATGTCACATAACAAGGCGTGACACGTCGCCACCACCGACTATTTCAGTTATTACATGTGTTACGTTGCATATTATCGCGTCGTCTTTTCTTTTTCGCGCAATAAAGCGTTGATTACCCAGAGCAAGACGCGCAATTGCCGGCAACCGAAATAGGGACTGTGGGATGCCGATAACGTAATAAACCCTGTTTATACTAGAACTAAGCTATTTGTTCACATTCAATGCTTTATCCAAATACTCTGTGTTTATTTCAAGTCTAGCGGAAAATCTTTTGCAACTTGTTCAGTTCATGCAAGCAAAACTACAAATGATTCCGTCTCAAATTTATACGCGAGAAAAGAAACTTAGTTTTTCTACCTAGGTTCTCTAGAAGATACAACCGTAGCAAAAATTTTTGGTGGCTGGAATTTTTCAATATGCACTCTGACATTAAAGTACCGTGTTCTATTTCACATTTTCTTCGAATTTATTGAATGAAGAAAACCTACTATAATTATTTTTAAGCGTTTCGAATAGAGAAGCTCTTTAGTCATCAAGGAAGTGCTCACGATAATGAACTTGTATTAACTATGAAACTTTTGATAACATTCTAATCCGGGGTGGCCCTAATCTCAGAGATAGGAAACTTCGTGAATAACCCAATTTAGGAGGTCGACGGCAGCAAGATCCAGTGTAAAATGGTTATGATGCTATAAGACAACTTCCAGCTTAGGAACCCACTTAATAAGTAATTATTATTCTATCTTTGTAGATTATAATAATTAGAACACAACTCTAATATAAATAACTTATTATACTAGAGTTTAAGGTTTTATAACATAAGTCTGGGTATTTTAATGCCAAAACTGTAAGTCGCATGTTCAGGCGGTGCGCCTTTAAGCCTGCCACCCATAAAGTGTATGATGGATTTTGACAAGTCCTCGCGTGATGGCGGTACCGTTGCGTCCCCACTCTCAAGGGCTGAGACTACAACCAGCGAAACAAAACACTCCACCCTCCCCCAATTTAGTATTAACACAGGCCACAACAACGCAAGCCTAGTATTCCCGGGGATCCCATTGATTTGGCCGCTCGTATCAGATCGAAACGGGGTTCGCTGCACTCGACACCATTTTTTAAAAATCGAATGTCGAAACACGATTAGAAAATGGCCGACGCTCCATGTAGTCGATATCCTGATTTCACGCGCAAAGAGCTCATGTTTCAATTCACCTTTAACTTTTTGAATATGTGACATAAATTTGATGCAATTTTAAACTTTGCTGTGTTTTTCATTATTATGGCTCTATAGGCACTGTAAATAAGGTGATTTTATTGTGAATACTTAAATAAAGACAGGCGAAGTGTTCGATTATCGTTCATTTAAATGCATTGCGGTTTCGTAGCCCAGTAAAATTTTTCTCAGCGTAATATTGGTTCATTTGTGATGGACTTATCAGACTTTGTTTCAGGACAGGTGGTCCTTGACACAGGAGCATATATTATAACAATTTATGTTCATAAGAGGCATCTTATTGCGAATAAATTGAGCATTTTATATAACGAATCGAATTTTCAAGCCTTTCACATTACCGCGTTGTGAGTAATTGACGGTAAAGCAATTTTTAAAGTTCTTTCCTCAACTTGGAATTACCTACCTTAATTAACTTCATGTAGGTTTTAGTATTGCAGTATATTATACTTTATATTACCAATGCTTTTAATATAAGATCCTCTGATCTGCCGGTGTAGTGGTAATTACTCATTTATTTTTAATAGCTTGGCCACAGTTCCAATATTAGATAAAGTACTAAATTTCAAACACTTCAATATTTGTGTCACGATTTAATTGAAGAATAAACATGCCTAAATAATTTCATTTCAGAACAGCAATCGTACATTTTGAGTAAATAATCCCAACATCTTGTTTTCTCTATTTAGACACTAATGGAATTAATTAACTCGAGATTGGATTACTTCGAGAGTCGACCGTAGTCTTGAGAGGCCCAAATTAATTTAAAGAACAGAGTAATATTACAATTTTATTTTTGTTACTCACAAAGGAGTTTTCAAAGAGCTTTGTGCTTTACGATGTTGATGTTAGGAGTTATAATGACAGCTTTTAGATGTAAATAGTTGATTGGTGTAGATGCCAGCATGAACTATCCAGCTGCTGCGGGAAGGAACAGATGCCCTCAACGAGTTGTTCGATATACAAATGTTATGAATACAGCAATATTTGTCGGCTAAATGCTTCGTTAATCCTTCTACTGAATAAGCAATTCTACCCATGTTTCTGGTTTCAGAAAATTTAATTATATTCCAAAATTTAATTAAATTCCAAGATTGCTTGATAAATGGATATAATTTATTATTATTTGTACATATCTAACACTCCCAGAACATCTTTATGTAGATTTGGTACAAATTCTGAGAATGCTAAGATTAAAGATACCGAAGACTATAAAATATCTCAATTAAGGTGTAGTTATCAGGAATTTTTTTTAACAATAAGAAATAATTATTTTAATATTCTCCGGAAATTCGCGATAGGCATCTTAACACATCATTAAAAAACTTGAAAACCAGATTTTACCAAATCCGTGTACAAACCTAAAACGTTTAAATTGCGCTTCTCAGGAGAAGAATGCTTTGCTTAAAACGTTTTTATCATATAGGTAAATTATATTTTATAATAACCTACATAAATATTAGTCTATATCGACATTGTGATAAAGTTCCGGTAAGTATTTTCCTTCCAAGAACACAAGTAGACCTTAGGTGTTATTCTTTCAGGAATATAGTAGGTATTGTTCCATTGTTTGCGTGGAAACATGAAAATTGCTTTGTTTTCCTTTCTGTGTAGTAGACGCCTAATATATAAAGCTTCTTAAATCTCTTCTTAGGATTTATGTAATAATATAAAGATTAAGCGCTTCGCTCTCATAGAATACATTAGGATACCTATTTTTATTTTTGTTAGTGTAAATTTTGTTTTTATCGATAGGTTATCCCTAAAATTAAAAAAAATTCAGGATTTTGAAACAAAGGTTTAGTTGCCGACGTTTAAGAACGATGTTGTAGTTTTTCATTCTTTTCTAACTAATCATTACACAAATTCACTAGTTTATACGCCTCCAACGGTGCACCTAGCCAGCGAAACTGTAGAGCTTGCCAAATAAAGTTGTTTGTACTAAAGAGTAAACCGTGTACCACTTAAGTCAGATGAGGAGAGCGAATTATTATATTTTTCGTTGTATTATTCTTTCTTAGGTATAATAATTTAATACGATGTTATGTATATCCGGAAATTAATTTACTGGACATTGCCTTCCCAAGGACCTGCACAACGATCGGTTCATCCATCCAGCATTTTAGTTCAACATTTTTAGACTGACGATTGGGTGCTTTAGGTCTTAATTCACGGCCAATTTTTAATTATTTTTTTATTATTATCTTAGTTCGAGAGTTACCGCTACTGAACATAGGCCTCCATGAATCTTTATAGAAACCTTTAGGTCAGGGAAAACGCAAACCGCTACATTCTATAACTTAGAACAGCATCTTGAAACAAACCACTCAGACTTGTGCAGCGTTTAAGGGTTGAAGGGCGGCTGATGCCGACGCAACGGACCGCGCCGTCTGCATCTGCTACCACTAATGGACTTTTAGCCTTTCGAGACGGCTATTGACGTAGATTAGACAGCCTCAGACCTAACAATATACCTTTGAGAATACACATTAGGTTTAGATTTCGCTTGTATTGTATTATCTGCACAAAAATAAAAGCAAAATCCATAGAGTATTTTCATTCGCAAAACCAAAAATACAACACATGTTGTATCTAATGTGAGTTTGTATCTAATGTAGGTAAGGTTTTATTGATGAAGTTTTAATTATGTATTTTAATATTTTTTTTTAATATAACCATTGATCCTGATTGTCAATTTTAAAGAAAAAATATATCGTTAATAAAACGGTTTAAAAAAAAACCTTATAAGGGTAATTCTCTTGAGCTTTATTAGAAGTCTAGGCGTAATAAATATTCTCTTAGTTTGGTTGGCCAAAACCATACATAAAAAACAAATTAATAACTTTTAATAATAATAATTTGACGACGTCCGTGGTTGAGTGGTCTGTACGCCGGTCTCAAGGCGTCGCTATCCCGGTGGGGGCAAATTTTTGGGTGATGTATTTTCAGGCATTTGTTCTCCAGTCTTGGATGTTTATATATATTGATATATATTCAGGATATTTATATGTATTTATCTATAAAATATATTTATCCGTCATGTAGTGTCCGTAACACAAGCAGCATTAGTTGCTTAAAATGGGGCTAGTTGATAGGTGTGAATGTCTGAGGATATTTATTTATTAAATAACATTCTCGTTAGGACTCACGTCTCTACAAATCGACTGCAGATAATATTCGGTAGGTATATAAAAAGCACATACCGGTATCAAAATTGCTGTGCGCAATTGACTGATTCAGATCACGTCCTAAGTAAATGCAGTAACTCGATAAAGCAAATCGAGTCGCATCAATCCAGTCCTCATCTATACTTGCTACCAACAAAGACGAAGTATCATTTTCGAATATCGAATTCGTGATTTCGTAAATTTGGGTATTCGCATTCGGGTCTTTAGCGAGGTGCAACATGGCGTCCTTCGAACCCCCGTGCACGACCGTCTAAGGGTTGGGGTCGCTTTTGCAATTCTAGGGTTAGTTTGGTTGCTGTTTCACTATCCTTTTTTAAATCCAATTATAATGTTTAGAATTCCATAATTTTTGTACCTACTTAGATACGAAATTAACATTTTGTGGCAATTTTATTTTTTATCTAATTCATTTAAACAATGAAACTTAATTATGTAGTACATAGCTCGGAAAAAGTATATTCCACACTTCGGATACCACATATCACATTTAAAAAAAATTACATTACACTTAATGTGTTTTTTTTTTATTTCATGGAAAATATAATTTTCAGCTAATATTTAACATTGGAAACTAGGTAAAATAATTTCACGTCAAAAATTTGGGCTTTTTATCAAAATAAGATATCGTTGTATTTTTTTACTTACAACGATACTATCTAATTTAGTTACTACAGTTTTAACCTTCAAATTATGTGGAGGTAATGTTTTTTGAGCTATGAACGAAAATGGCTATTGCTCGAGAACAAGAAAATATTTAACCCTTTTAACCTCGCTCGCTGTAATCGATAAAGCTAAAAGGCTTTTAGTACCTTCATGTATAACTATAGCTCACAATGAAAATATTTTACTTGCTTAGAAGAGAAAATTACCACATAATTCTTGATTCAGTTTGAGTTTGTGAGATGAGCAAGAACATTAATTGAAGATCCATGCTCTTATTTATTTTCGGTCTTAAATAATAATTACATATCTCATTTTATTGTACTGTTTGCCAAAACACAATCGTTATTGTCGTAAAGTTTCGGAGTTGTTATGGAAATAATATTCGAATCGAAAATCGTTTTATTGCTAATTTGAAAAGAGCCTCATGTATAAAAGTATGTATGTGAGTTGGTTGCCAACATTTTTTTTTATAAAAACTATAGTAACTGACTCAATCCTAACTGATGGTAAGCCGTAGAAGAGTTCATGCGGAGATAGCTAGAGCCATAGAAAGAAGCAGCCTATAGACATTCCCACCTTTCTAGCCAATCAAGTGCTTCTTCACGCCTCTCTTGAAGGAAATCTACATTAATTTACTAACATGTATCTAAACACGCCTAGATCCCTGTGACAGGGGATCTGACTGTGATATGGAAAAGGCTATCAATCCTGTTGCCATCCACTAGGCCAAGTGTAGGACAAACAATAAAATATCTCTTATCTACCTGAATTTTCTAAATTAAAATAATTAGGTAAAAGAAAACACTACTTTCATTAATGAACAGGCATTATATAGATTACTTTATACTACCGATCGATACCAAAATGATGTACCAATGATGTCAGTGGCGACGTAAATATAGTACTTTGGTTACAAATACGATGGCGTGTGCAATTTTGTCATGAACGACTCGTAACACCATGCTTCGGGTCGAGTTTTGATGTACATTAAAACTGTATTTTTGTAAGATTAAAATCTCAAGTTTCAATACGAATGTCATATCGGTCGTGCCTGCTATTGTACAATTAGTCTGATTACTTTTTTGGGGGTCATTCATACTCTTACTCTTTTATATTTTAATAATAAAAATTCTGATCCAAAATAAACATAAATTTAAATAAATATTACATATCATCACGCTTCTACCCATGAAAGGGATATACAGAGGTACATCACGAGCATGAACATATATAAACTTTTGAACATTAAACGGCTTTGATTCAGTTGTAATAGAAGTTATTTACTGTCAAAAGTGCTTACATGTTCATGCTCGTAACTGACTAGACGCTCATTTTGTCTGACATGCTTATGATAAGTTTTTATACAAGCAGTCAGGTGTAATAGCTGGTGTCAGGTCAGTGCTGCAAGTGTTTTATAAGCTACAATAACTGCTTGCCACTAGACTGGCCGTATTTTTATGGCAAAAAAAATATAAAAAAATATATCCACAAAACATAAGCTTTTACATGTTCACCCTCAAAGTTAGAATAGTGTAGGATAATAGCTCAAGGCTCTATGTGTAAGTAGGTTGATAACATACTATGATCACGTGAAAAGCCGCCCGCAGTAAAAATACTAGTAGACGAAAAAAACAAGCTGGATTAATTAGCTTTTAAAATAATTATTATAAGATTTAGAACTGAGGGGCTTTTATAATGCTTTGCAACAATTCTTGGTAAAGTATTAATGTGACGGTATACTTTAAAAACATCAGTTTTGGCTTAACGACAACATAAAGACAAAAAGTTTAGGTAATGTGCTGCCGAAAACGTTTCTTATCAAGATTTTACAAGTACCTACCTAATATGTTAAATGTTAGTTGCCTCAAATGTAGCGAGTTATATACATATTACGTTTTACAACTACAATAACCATATTTTAACTCACATCTTTAAAATAATAATATTTTTGTTTTACATAATGATAACGATAAAGCTGTTTATAAATGATTAAAAATTAATGTCAACGATATACAATTACTTTTGCCTAAAAATAGAATGGATATATTGAATGACGTCATGGAGTCACTTAAGAAAATGGATACGCACTGTTTATAAATAAGAACAGAAAGGTCTCGTGTCACATGTCCATTAACTATCATTGAAAGGTTCAAGATTTATGAGTCGTCACGTATGTAAACATGGCGCCTGTACGAGCAATGTCCGATTGCTACTTACATTATCAGTGAACCAATAATAATGAGCATTTGATATTTGATGGACTAAAGTTGCTTTTATCGTGTGAATAGCGACTTTAGTGCTGTAAAACAGATGTCAGATTGTCGACGGTGATTATCAACGAAATTTTATATGAGGAATGTTGTTTCTCATCAGATGGTGAGAATGCACATACGTCTGAGAGTATCAAATATATGTTCCCATATGAAGGAGTCATTGGAAGGGAATGGGGTTTCAAATAAACTGAGAAAGGAAAATATTCTAAATTATGAATAATGTTTACAGAGTTCATACTGCAACGTTAATGTTTGTGGAATAAGTGTCACAATAGCATTTAATTACTTTCCATTACCTACACTTATGTCCTACATAGTTATTAAAGTACCTATAAATGTTTTGATTTTTAAATGTCTTTCACACACAATTATTTGTAATTGTCGTAGGTCTACAAACAATTCTTTTTTGGAATTTGTAGGTCTAGATTACCTAGCCAACTATTGGTTACATATTCCAAATAATTATCAGTCAAATCGCGCACCGTATAAAACTACATATACGCTTTGTGTGTACCAATATATACGTTTTATTTTTAGAAAAAGTGACTCAGGTATACTTGTAGTAAAGTATCACGTTACATGTAACTAAATATAGTCTACCTTGTATAGAAGTCGATATCTGTACATTTCCTTCATGTATATGACATGAGTTACTCGTACAAGATAACCTATAGTTAAAAATAAATATATTCAACGTCAAGCACCACTTGCTAAGCTATTTAAACTCTTATGCGTAACACTGTAGAGTTTAGATGTAGATTTGAAGAAGAAAACATAAATTTGTATAAGCAAATGGAGCGTCGACAGCCTCAATCAGTCTACTTCTGATAGACGAAAGGAAACATTTTAGAAATTCGGTTATATGGTTGTTTAGACTAATTTCTTATTGGAAAATACCTTTGTGTGCTATTAGACACAAATTTTATTTATATATAGCTATTCAAAGGGCACAAAACGAGATACAGTAGAAACATCTATTTTTTACGAACACTGGTGTTCGCGGTGCCCGAGGGGTTAAGTAAAAAAAGCATTGAACTTTTTTCTTTCGTTTGTTTTCAATCCCAGCTCGAAAACAAGATTCTATTTGCTGCATCTTTTATTAGACAAGGTCCTATTATCCCTTGTTCAAAATATCGACCTCCAATAAACACATTAAGTGTTTACTAACAAAACAAGGGGTTCTTGTGCGCATGCGCGGCGTGTTGGTGTGAGCCGGTATAAATATGGCGTCGCGACGGCGAACCGACGCCGGTTATGCAACACGTCTTGTTCCAGAAACATGTCCATAAATCTAAAGCTTAAGAAACACTCCGAGAATAATTATTGTTAGCATAAATAGGTAGTAAATATTGGAAGTTAATTGAGTATCGAAATAGTGGAAATTGAGTTTTTTTGGAGTTGTTCTTGTAGCTTCTGATGTAGGTATGTTAACCATTGAACACTAAAACCCAAGTCATGTCTTCATGTCAAAATATTTTATTTTGACATGAAGCCTGTTCGAATACCTTATATTCGAATAAGCTTATTAACAAAACTTATACAAAAGGACGAATAATTTAAGATAAGCCTAATATTATTCTAGTTATTCAGGATTTCGCTTCACAATCGGCGATGTAAGCAAATTCAAGATGCCTATCTCGATCTAAATTCTTATTCAAATTTATTCAAACCGAATTCTTGTCAGGCCACCTACGAACTGCAAAACGTTTATTTTGCATATTTTCAGGTCTATTTTCTAATTTTTATCAGTTTTTCTTGTTGATAGAGTTAAAAATAATTAGATTTTTAGAAAATCTCGCCCTTTCCAAGGGAGAGAAAGCTGCATGCCATTACGAGAAGCCCAACGCCATCTATTCGAAATCCTTGGAGGCTTTTCCAAACTCAACCGAATGCTTCGGGACGTTACCGAATTTTTCTTGCAAGAATTTATTTTTCTTATATATTTTTACCACTTTGTATAAAAATTCTATTCATATTAGAAAAAAAAAATTAAATGCGTTTTGAATACTAATAAAACATTCTTATTATAAAAAATCTATTGTAAAATACAAAACTTGATGAAAGTTTTCTTACATTGATTAACATAAAAAATGCAAAGAAAACATTATCAATAAGTATCAGTTAAAATAACATAATTATCTTAGAAATTAAATTTTACTCATTCTCTTACCAATATTACTAATATATATATTTATTTCATAAGGAAATCAACTATGTAATTTTAACATGAAATCTTTTAATTTTCATAATCTTTTTCTCATTCAACTTAAAATTATTGAATACGTCGATATAATTTATAATTATAATTATATCATTGTTGGCGAAGGTTTTTGCATATTTTATCACTTTATACTAAATATTTTAATTGTTTTGTGTTTGAACGTGTTCTCTATATGTAATGTAATTAAATATTACATACAAAAAATAAAAAATAAGAAAAATTTAAAAATATTTATAAAATAAATATATTGCGCGTCCCGAAGCATTCGTTCGGAACCAGTCCTCACCGTAAAGCCTTATTTTAGACGCGACAGCCTACTTTCTATCTCTCTCTTTTTACGGCCCATTACGACGTGTGTTAGAACGAGACAGGTATAGATTCACGAAAACGTGCGGACCTTTTAGCTTCGTACATAAATTAATGCCTCCGAATGTATTGAATATTGATAAGTATTGAATAACATTAATTATTTTGTATCCCACCGGTATCTTTGTACGGAACCCATTAGAATGGGAGAAAGCTTTTTGAATTAATGATAAAATTGGCTCGTTTTTTTCTTTAAATAATGAAGATTCTGTCTCTTACGCAATATAATTTTGAAATTGGAATGCTTGAAAAAGAAGAAGGTGTAATAATATATGAATAAATTATTGTAATGGTTACATTATACTTACATGAACATTCAAAAATATGAAATCCCCTTTAGTTTATTGCTTTATTGGTTAATTTCTTTAACAAATTATTTTCATGTTTCTCCATCGCAATAACTAAGTATTATAAAATAACACCGTTTTGCAGGCATAACGTTGAAATACTGCCTCAAAACAACATGGAAGACAGAAAAACTTCATGCAGTTAATAGTACTTGCATGTAAATTTAAATGACTGAGCCGTGACTTAATTTAGGTTAACCTTGAGAATGAGTAACTTGATATACTTGTGTTTTTGTTTTAATGGTAGGTTGCAGTCTACATTGCCTTAAACTTCACAGTTAAAATATTATTATTATGGTATCCTATCTACTAGAAATATGAAAACATAAATAAAATCTTAGATGTGTTTTATTTGTAACTTATAAGTAATCAGTCAATCAAACGTACTTATTTTTCGACCTTCAAAAGTTCACACAATAATCGGCACCTGCTACCAGGGCCGATACTAGGCAGCATTTACGTCTCCCACTAGGCAGCATTTACGTCTCCCTCACATGCCTAACCAACGAGCGAGATAGCGATAAAACCTTACGTCTAACGTCAATGAACTTTTACAACGATACAAACCGTGATTTTCGTATAAATTTGAATTCGCGACGCATCTTCGCGATAGAAATAAACGTCTCCAAAATGCTTGAAGGTCAAAAACGGCAAGTACTGCGCTTTATACTCATCAGAACGTTGATTCAGATTATTTTGCTGACGGCAAATTTTAGCCGCTCTTTACACTTTCTCGCAAAAGAGAGGGGAATCAAGAGTGAGGGTTAGCATAAAAATATGGAACGGCTTCTATTCACCCTTTCAAACATGGGTGCTACTCATGGCAATCTTCATTCGCATGTAATCGTACAGGCAAATCGTGAATGTGTAAACGATCATTTTTTCCGTAACTTCTATTTCTGCACTATTAGTTTTTAGTCGATTTACTATAGGTACTTTTAAGACGCATCTAAAGGCTTCTGACTTCTAGGTTACTTCTATTAAATTACTTATTCACCAAATATTTGACACGAAAAACCCCATCCTTTACCCTGGAGACTAGTACGGGGATCTTTCAGAAGGGTTTGAAATTGTTTATAAAGGTTAACGCTCGAGTAATGGCCATAGCTTAGCGTCTATAGAAATATCCATAGATAGTCATCAGGTGGGCAGAGCTCTATTGCCATAATAGTATAAAAATGGCTCTGTCCCGCCTCCGTGTGACGCGACCTTGGTGTGTTATTACGTATATTTACGGATACAATGGAACCGGTCTATTGTGCGGACAGTCATTTGGTAGGTATCATATTATATCCCATGGTGATATAAACTTCTTTTGTATATTATAAGATTCTGTTACAATAATCTTGCGTAACATCTCCAACATTTTTAAGTTTCCTTATCAAATCAAATCTCCTTATATTTTACAAGTTTGTACCATGTTTTTACATAAAACTTCTCAATATGAATTGTAAAAATACTTAAATTACTGGTACTATAGATCAATGAAAAATATTATATTATGTAACCATAGTACTACTTGTTCCATGTACGACTGTTTGTTGCCATAAATAATAATAAAAAAAAAATAAAAAAAAAAAACATCATTACAAAATCTGTACACCATTTTGTATCTAGTGATGTCTAAATGGAATATAATTCAGGAATGTTTATTACGTTACTTGAATGTTTGTACTATATTTGTGCGTTTGACAAGGTTTGATGAGAATTGTGTGGCTCTGTAAAATTCATGACATCAGTAAAATGTCTTATTTGAATAGAATATTATTTCCAATTGGAAATAATTACTTTAAAAAGAATCATCCCACGCAGAGTCAATTTAGAGATATTAGTGATCATTAAAGCCTCGATTTTTGCATTATTTTAGCTATATTTTATAATTTTTCGCCTAAATAATGGCATGGATCCATTTTGCATAATTACATCCAAATCTTCTTCTTCGTGTTGAGACTTTAAGACCTTAGAATTCGACAATGATGAATTATTGACTCTATTAACGAAACATCTAAAATGACGCAATTTTATTACCCTATGACGCCGCCGTTGAGATGTAAACAAAACAGAACAGAAATCCTTATGCCTATATAAATAAAAGCTAAAATCGTAAAAAAAGTTTATATTGCATTAATTAGATATCGCTTACTAATTAACTATTAGGTAATCTAAATACGCTTATAAAAATAAATCTAAAATTATTTACCTCAGCCTTCATGCCATTCGTTGTAAAAAAATTTATTTAAATGAGTTTATTAATAATCTTCAATCAACGCAGAACAAGTCTGACAAAGTGGTACGCCTGTATGGACGGTTCCGATGTAAAAGTAAGCTAATGAGTTTTCCTGGAATCATCCATACTAATATTATAAATGCGAAAGTAACTTTGTCTGTCTGTCTGTCTGTCTCGAAATTAATAAAATGTTTTAATCAAAATTCGGTACACAGATAGTCTAGAGCCTGAGAAAGGACATGGGGTAATCTTTATCTCGATATTACCATAGGAACTAGAACCACATGGGTAAAAACCGCGGCAACCCACTAGTTTGTTATATTTAATTTTTTAATCAGAACCCGTTTTATTAAAATTTTAGCATTATGGTACGCTTACTGACTAACTAAGATTTTTGTATGCAGTTACTATAATAATTTTGATCGTTTAAGTTTCCAAACAAAACGATTCAACTGTTGATATCTATTACAGAAACCGGCACTACTGGCGCAAGAAGTCGCTGGTTCAATCACTGACTGCACCAATGTGCTTATACAAAACTTAAGTACATTTTACTCGAATGTCATCGTCCCTGGCCGAGTCGGGTTCGAGTCCCGATAGAGACAGAATGTAAAGCTTCTGTATTTTTTAACATCAAAGAGGATATCGATATAACTAATTTATATTGATCAGTTCATGTAGTTTTATTTTTATGTTTTTTAAAATCTGTCTGTGCCTGTGGTCAATGATTTTTTTATAATGCAGCAATGACTCACATACCCTACACACGCATAATCAGCAACGAAAGTAGTTTTATATCTTTATACAATGTCATCTGTCATATCATTGGATACTCGTGCTGATATGTATATTACGTAATGCTCCATGTAAAGCATTGAGAATTTTTCAAATTATTCTTTATGTACCTAACTAATTGTAATAGAAAAACACATTACAAAAAATTATTAATTATTGGGAAAATTTCGACTATATTTTCGTCTTATTTTATTTATTAATGAAACATATACAGAGAACTATGCTGACGATTCAATTCAATCTATATTGTATCGAAAAGACGTATTCTGAAAACTTTACACTCTTAGGCAAAAGAAAATGTATGGTTGCTATATTGCACATAGGATTTAAGAAAAAATATACTTAGATATTTTTAAATAAATAATTTAAAATGTTAAAAAGTTCACTTTCAAATTTTTCCAACAGAAGCGCATCAAAGCTGTTTCCCAGCTATGAACTAGATGGCGCTACAAGTAACATCGTTCGGTGAAAAGTTTTTATACTTGTGTGCGCCGTCTCGTAGCAATACGAAGTTTACGCACACAATTATGAATTTTACACACGATGTGTCTACACAGGAACGCACACAGCGGCAAGACTCGTAGATATAATAGCTCTACCACGCGGTAGTCCGCGGTACGATGTGCTACGGTAGTGTGCGTAAAACGTGTTTACGTTTCATGGAATACGAAACACACTCCATACACTTTATGTAAGGAATTCATCTCCGGCTCGCCATAGATGGCGCGAGTGTGTTCGTTTTGTTGAAACAATTATGTAAGAAAGTGTAATGTATAAATCTATTTGATTTACAGCGAATCTTTTCAATATCAATTTAGTTCTGTAGATATTATAAGCAGTTACTTCTGTAAAAGGGAATGTGGGATTTCTAGATTGATTAATTATATTTTTTTACCTAACTTAAAGAGAGAATCTGATCAATGTAGGTTATTAAATATCAACATTGATTTCTTAGTTAGACAAATTCAAGTTAAGTTTTGACCTTATTCCATAATGATCATAGACTCGACTCTGAATAGACAGACACGCACCGTTGTCTGATAGAGCCTCTAATAGTATCGATTGTGAGACTATGGATTCGTCTTTCTACAGTTGTCATAGCATATCACGCTTTGTATTTAGAAAGACAAAATAATTGATCTATTCTTTATTTAAAACGGAAATAATAACTTTAGTGTTCTACAAGATCTAGAGGTAGACTTGTGTATTTTAAGAAATTTTCGTATGAACAAAACTAAACCTATTAAGGAACAAATCTGTATCTGTATGTTCTTTCGTAATATTCTGTAGGTAGCTAATCAGATGATAATATGACTTATATATAGGGGGCTCTTCAATATAAAAAGGGTTGTGTTTAGCAGTAAAATGTTTACACACGTTTTTTGATGTTATGAGTTCAGTAGAAATAATATTATGCAAATACTAGATTTATTAAAAACAAACTTTTTGTTGAAAAAATATAAAAAAATATAGCCATGAAAATACTTCATTTTTAAGAAAGATATTTACGATTTCGCATTATTAAATACAATATTAACTAAAAAATAATTTAACAATACATAAACACCTTTTCAAATTATATTAAAGCTATAAGGTACATAAGTAAAATTTTATCTTTTTTTAAGATTATTTAATTCTTCGCGTGTACCTACTTTAAGACAAGCAAAATACTTATTTAAAAATGTCCAGACGTGACCTTAACAAATCGCGCTGTTTTAGTCGGCCACTCTCCAACAACAGACTCAGAACTTGGGAGGCCAAAATCACGACTTTTAAGTTTGTGAATGTTTTAGAAATAATTAACCTTTTAGTATTTGTAGCACGTGCGCCTGCGCTGCGCGGGTAGGGCGTAACTCATGACGTGATGGGTCGGACTCGCTAGCATAATAAACATAATAGGCAGGTAAGAAATATTAATAGCCTGATCATTTATCGTCGTTACCGCATTGGCTTCTGAATTTTATTCCTGAATATTTTTTTACCTTTTTTGACAGCAAAAAAATTGTTTTTTTTTTTCAATAACAACACGTCGTCTATTTTTGGAGTTTATGATAAAATTAAACTGTCAATTTGTGATTTAGATCGATCATATAAAATATTTTGCCTTTACTGGTATGGTATAGAGTTTGTTATCGACTTACTATTATTCCTTAGCAAATATTATTCTTTTTTGTTTTTTTTTGGTTTAAAATTTGTACAAACAAACCACTTATCATTCATAATACTCGTGTAAAATTAATGTTTTTAAGTATGTACCTACTGTATTATTTTTAACAATTTCAAATCTTTGTTGGAATACTCTTCTGTCGTCAAGAAAGAGAGGACAATACGTTGTCTGTCTCTATCGCTTTCTATCCTAAAAATTCCAAACTCAAATTTCAAAGGGCTCTACTAGCGGCCATTTTGATAAACCATATCGATTTGTAGGAAAAAAATCTATTGTCACAGAATAACCATAGCCCATTGGCCCAGTTTTTACATGAGGGTGACACAATGGGCCCGCTTTCCCTATTTTTTGCAAGACCCTTTTAAATGTAAATCCTTTTTGTTAAATCGCGCAGACTGGATGCGAGTCTCATTGGCAAAATTTGTGTAGCCATGCTCATTTAGGAGACGAATATTTTGGAAGTAACATTATTTGTGGCTTGTTTTGGGTGATTTTCAACAAGTAAGTTTCTTACTTTGATTCTGTTTAAAATTTCATATTCTTGATTTCTTTGTTGTTTTAATCCTCGTATAAGTAGACGTTTCCGATAGGAAATATGATAGAATTTATTTTAATGTAAACGATAAGATGTATGTCACTGTTGTTCTGAATCTAATCGCTTATGTACTAAAATGCAGATAACGTCTATAACTAAATATTGTGTACACGTACTTATTTTTATCCCTTATTTAGTTTAAATAATTATTTTCTACAAAGCTTCTACTTTAAAACATAAGCAGAAGCAACACTCATACCAACTGTAGGTAAATTTGATACATTTTCGTTCTCAGAACAATTACCGCCTTAATTTGCTATTTCATTTCCACTATTCACAGTTTGACCGTTAACGCTCAAAATACCTCTAAGTTACTCATAGCTCCCTGACAATGCCCTTTGATGTCAGCTGTTAGTGAAACTACGTCTGAGCAACATTACCTACTTATACAGACAAAACGAGTCTACATCGTATAATAATGTACACTACTGTACTGAGGTCTAGTCTAATATGTCTATCAGTTGTCGCTGATCTCACTCTTTGATATGACTAGTACAATTACCTTGAAATGCCTGTATTCTTGAGACGTAAATTTAGCTTTATCTACTGTGTTACTAGGAAAAATTATATCGCGTTTTTATTAAAGCTAGCAACAAGCAAGAACAGTTTCTAGGATTTTTGTCTAAATAATATTTTGCCTATTACATGTATCTTAATATAAAAATCTCGTCATATAGGACGGGTGGAAAATGGCGGATTATAACAAGCCAGAAAAGAAACATTAAGCTAAAGCTAAGGTAATAGATTTTTTAACAGTTTCTATTACCATGTACATTAATTTTTCTGCTAAATTTTAATGCTCACACCTAATGCTGTGTCCATTGGCTTCCACATCAACAATATAATACGCTATTAATAATTATGCCGACTGTCGCGAAGGAAATAAAAATAGACAACAGATCTTAATTAATTCTGTTATAAGCTATTTTAAGTCTCCGAAGCTACTTAAATAATTTATGTGCCGTAATTTTTTATTACATTTCAGCATGATGTAACTGTGCTCACATTATTAACATTGAAAGGGCTCGACGTAGCATTACTTATGGAAATAACCAATTAAATATCGCTGTATGTTTAGTATAACGGTTTCTTAATGTAAAAGAGGTTTTTTTTACATTAATGAAATCAATTTTTACGGGTATTAGTCAAAAACAGTTATAAGTAATTGTTATTGCTAAAATTTTTATTAAAGATTCATGGATGTTAAAAATATTTTCTAAGAGATTACTATATTTAATATATATTCATTTTAAGATCCGGCACAACCGTTGCGGTAGCCCACTAGCTACTTATATGTAATTTATATTTGAATAACTGGTTTTAGCTACTTCATCTTCAGAGTTAGAGATCAACAAATAACAAAAAGTTTTGCTCTACGATTCGATATTTGAAAAGCGATTGGTTTATTTCAATCCATGTTTTCTTACGTCCTTCTACTGTTTACTTTAGTCTTCCATAGCTTGTCTCTTTCTTCGCATTGTAAGGTCAACAATAGAAGAAGCTTTAGAACTGAGAATAAGATATTTTGAAACTGGGCTACTTGGACTTGTATACATATTTTTAAAAATAGCAAGAAATTATGACAGTGATAAACTTGATAATACATAAATACAAAAACCGTCTATTTCACGTTTATGGTGGTAAGGTCAGCTCTATACGAGCTGTCAGTTTAATATTTTTAGTTTACGATTTTGTATTTAAACTTTCTTTTTCAAAATGTAGAGAGAATAAAAAGTACGAGCTTACAGCATTTTAACCGCTAGTAGAATTAACTTCAATGTTCATTATTTCAATATTACACGCTTTATGACCCCGCTTACTCAAAGCGATGGTCCACTAACTAAATAGTGACCGGCGGTTATTGTGGCCCTTTGAGAGCAGCTTCCAGACAGAAGCTGTATAGAGTTTCTATTGTGAACTCAATATACGTTTCTGTTTCTTTACATTGTGCATTTAGTTGTATTTTGTATCTTGTAAGTCATCTAATGAGGTAACGTTAAATAAAAATTTTAAGATTATCTTTCTCACGTCTAAAAACGAGTTTATGTAAATAATCTTTTCCAACTGTTTGAAATGCATAAGTTTCCATAGTGAGTACCTTCTTTGTATTTGAATGATGGAGTAAATAAATTGACCATAGTCATAGTTTTAAGGTAACAAAAATATAACAAAAATATAAATCTTTTGCATATATAATTTAATTGTTCTTGCTAGTGTAATTAGGTAACTTAAATGATGCCGCCACTAACTTTCTGTTTAGCCTAATGGTTAACTGGTAGAGAGCGATGTTAGTCATTGAGTCCGCCATATGTACATTCCTTTTGTAACGGACATTAAAGTTTAAATAAATAAATAAACACAAATATTCTATATCAACGAAAAGAAAGCATAGTGTCAACTCACACATTTCGCCTGGCATATTTAAGTAATTCTACATCAAAAGTCTACCCTAAATTACTATTCAGGATATTTACGAAGGATCTTTCCGTCATATAGATCTCTAATAATAGCGACAGCTTCGAACATCATACTCGTATTTCGTTTTCAAACAAAAGATCATCATACCTTTGATATATATTACAATGCTGAATCACCTATTGTTTTCAAGTAAAATAGTAAATCAAAATTGTGTCTCGAAGAACGATTGCAACATTTATTATAAGCTTTTCGCTTTGTAAAGACTTAGTGCATGTTTGGCGACATTTTTGCTGTTAGAGCGCAGACGGATTGATTAAAAAAGAAATACCTGACTTGGGAATTGTTCTAGAAGCGAGAATAGAAATAAATAATGTTTTGAAACGGTTCTTAAGATTGAAAGATTTCGTTTCTTATATATGACCCTATAATGTTCCAAAAATGATGTTTTCATATACATATATTTATTAATGTCCATAGGCGGCGGTAATCACTTCCCATTAGATAATCCGTCTGCGCGTTTGTCCCCCTGTTAATTAAAAAATAAAAAAACATTGCATAGCATAGACTATCTAATGATAGTCCTGTATCTGAAAAGAAAGAGTCAGTGACTAGAAGAATCAGTTTTTATCCAATAATTTGATGCATGTTCAAAAGAAACGGCTAATGTATTCTTGAGAAATTTTGCCACAAAACATTTCCTATGGTTTCTTAAAGTTGTCTCTGCTGAGTCAAGAACACTCCACTGATTTCATTTGGACGCATCCATAAGCTTTAGGTATCTATAAAAGAAAGCGTTTGGCACAAAATGTAAAGTCGTATTTGCTTTGAATTTTCCTCGTTTTGTATCCAAACATCAGACAAAAAGAAACGTCAATCTCTGTGAGAAAAATCATTTTAAATACAAGTTATTATAAGTCTTACTTCAAATACAACTATGCTGAACTATTTTATTCAATTTGTCTTTGAGCTCTTAAACACAAGTCTCTCCGGTACAGAATATAAGATACGCCATATTGTATTTAAAAGCTGTGAAATTCGTAATTAATGTTAAATTACAGCTTGCTATTCCGAAATGAACCTTAAGATGTTTAAATTGGGTTTATAAGAGTTCAAACAAGTTCACGAACCCTTGGCACGCGAGTCCGATTAGGTCCTGTCCAGTTTTTATTCTTATTTTGATAGAATAAAATGCTAAGCAATTATATACTTTAGGCTTACCAATGTAGATACCAATTCATATGTGTTGCTACCTACATCTGCAGATATGAGAAGCACTCAGCGTTTCATCTTAACTACGATGGCTATGTTCCATGAGCTAAAAGCAAGCCACTTTAACAAACGCGACAGAACAGTAACTAACTGTACAAGCTAAGAGCTGTTCACAACTTGAGAACTTGTCTTTATTGATATTGGATTGTATATACTATATTTAACATCAACTATTCTCAAAATAAGTAAAAATAAATAAAGATGATAGCGTCCCGCCCCGGCTTCGTACGGGTACGAGATTAAGTGCTTATTATAATATGATTATACCTATGAATTTAAAAATATATGACATTCTTTATTCCCTTCCAATAAAAGTAATTTACTGTGTGCATAAATATTTTTTAACATGACTGTACAATCCTACCTCCTAAATCTCTCTGTCTATTATATATATTATATACAAAACCGCATCAAAATCCTTTGCGAAGTTTTAAAGATTTAAGCATAATATATAACTTCATAGGACCTACCTACATAGACATCCGGAAGCGACTATTTTTATGCTACGATGTAAGGAAAAAACTTTATTATTTTTATGATAAAAATAATAAAGTTTTTTCCTTACTTACCTTTTCAAATAAAAATGTTTCCATATCACATGTTCCAATAAAAAAAACAAGCGGCTGTCAGTGATCTGTGAAAAAAACGTAGCAAGGTATTCGATAATTCATGTATTACGTCATCATGAGAGTACGTGATCGTATCGCGTTGATGTAACAAAGTTGCATGAACTCGCAATGGAGCCTGGCTTCAATTTCCGTGGCCGTGCCTACAGAATTGTTAAATTACATATATTTTCACCAAACGTATGAAGTTTCAAAAAGAAATGCAGTTTTTATAAGAAATATATAATATGAAACCAAAGAAAAATAAGAAATGTTTAAAAAGTCCGACTCTGATTTCGAAGTTCCTAATGGTAAAAGTTTCGGTTAGTTTTCTCCGTTCATTCCAAAGGTTTATTACTCCTTTGAGGCGGCCATGGCACTTAGAAAACAATGTCGCTGACTTATCGGTCATATTGAGGGGTCACAGTGCAGGGAAGATGCTATATTAGGGTGCAAATTGCATAACACCGTAAAAGCGCGTGGTGTTTAGATCCTAAGCGAAATAGAAATTTACCTACCGAAAATAACGAATAAGCAAATATACTCGACTGGAGGATTTGTGCTCATGTTATAAAGAACTAAAATAACTGTAATAGAAAAGAAGCTCATGATATAAAAACTAGCAAGACCTTGATTGATAAATACTTAGCCTCATTTGTATTTGAGATCAAAGTTTATTATTATAACTGATTTAAGGCTAGAATCTCTTCCAATTCCAACGAAGAAAATTCTTATCTATCGCTTAGCATATCTACTTACAAGGCTACATAATATATTTACTTAGCTTTACGCTGAAGAACCGAGCTTCTAAACGAGAATCGTAATCAAAGGAGCAGACCGCTCACCTCTCTTCCTAATTACGCATCTTACGTATATTCGCGCAATTGATCGAGGGGCCTTTTTAATTAGGTTTTTGGGGTAAACACACTTCTGAATTGTGAATACTGACTCTAGCGTGTTTTTATAAAGCTTATTATTAGCACTTCATAAAAATATTTCTGAACGCTTACGTCCGTTTTCGTCGCCTCTTTCATAAATTAACAGACAGATTATTGCAGTCTGATCCGTTTCTGAATTTATCCCTTGGATGTTGTTACATTAATAAGTTAACTTATGGACCATTTATTTGTTAGTAACTGTAAATAAATGTTAAACAGATACATGCTATCATAGTTAAATTATCTTATCAGAATCGTTATCAAAGTTAAAGCCATATCAAGAATTTAAATAATTTTCTCAGAGGCTTTATCTCCATAGCACCTTAGATGTGGAATGAGATATTTCTAAAGTAGTGGGATTCGTCACGATTAATCTGTAAAGCCATTCCTAAAATAAGGAAACCCAAATATACCCCTGGATTATGCTAATTTCTTTACGGCAACCAAATAACTCGAAAACCCTGAAATTTATTCATTCACTCGATTACGTCATTCATACACTTAGTATGTTAAAAGTCTACATTAGTTAATACCTTTTTTCATTAACGAGATAAAAGTCAAATTCCATCGGATTTCAGCCAATACCTTCCTTATGGTACAGAAGTACCGTGAGCCCATTCTGTTCGAGCATTTATCTAAACTGGGGGAAATGCTAAGTAGTTTCGAGTATCCACGTGAACGATGGTACCTACTCTTATCAAACCGGAGCAATACTCGTTCCGACTTGTACCGCTATTTGGTAAAAAGGTTTGATGCCTCTCGGAGAGAAGGTGGTGGTATATCTACAAGAAAAAGCAAGCAAGCGTGCGTATTGAATTAAGTTGTTATGAAATAGAGTGATATTAATTAAGTAGAGGTTTGAATATAATTATTATGTTTTATAATTATAACCCTAGAGTTGTTTTTGAAATACATTATTTCGATTGAATATATTTATATTATAAAAATATATCATATAAAATAACTCAAACACCTTACTAGGTTTTAAGGAGACACTTCTCAAAACACAATTCTTAATTAACTTCTGCAACTCCTTGAGAAGTGAATAATCCCCTAAAGCCTATATATAATAAGCAGAGTTTCGCAAACTACAATCTCATAATAACGGGAGTCGAGATCCTGTGGAATTACTTGGAAGGCGTCGACTTTATTAAAGTTTAGTGCAACGAGTTGGCACTTGTAAAATCCAATTTCATAAGATGGCCGTTGGGTCTAGCGAGGATGCATGTTTTGCAAAAAAACGATGTAACTCGATGTGTCGTTTAAACTTGAAGTGGACATAAATAAGGCCCGCAATATTCGGCGGGCCTGCCACTACGGACGACAGCGTTCTCCTAATTTCACCAAAACATACCGAAAACCAACCTTTTTCTCTACACCTTAAGCATCAAATTCCCCCGGAGAACTTTAAAGAAAATCTTTACAAACAAACATGGGATAAAGAACCCTTTAAATATAAATAACAAGGCTTATTCTTGATTAATACAAAGTTTTTCCACCGAACAATTTCTTTGTAAAACAGTAGTGACACAAAAAATTCTCACGGAAAGGAAGGATTAAATAAAGTGAATGCCTTCTGCTGAAGCAATTACTTTAAATAACGTCGACTGGTTATGCAATATTTCAGTACATTATTATAATCGTTCCTCTTGCTACTTTACATTATTATGGTAGTTTGGCAACAATTAGGCACCGAAATAAATGTTAATGGGTCCTACATGATCACAGGAACGATCTTTATGGATGGTGCCTATGTCCAACAGTGGGTAAGTACATTTATCATTTTAATAAGATTAATAAAAAAATGATAAGTTTTCTATAAACATTTAGGTGTTACGAATTTTGTTTTTCCTACACTTTTCCAATGGATTCTCCCAGGATACCTTTGCACACCTAGATTCTCTTCGTTCTATTTACATTCCCTTTTTATGTTTCCATCCGACCATTGAGTTTCAATTTCTGCGACTGCAATGTTCCTCGCAATACGGCAAAATAACTGAACCATTCAGGGATCGGTACCCACCTTGAAGCCTTAATACAGCTCAAGAGATTTCACCCTTGTCCGTCCCATATAGGCGGATCACGTAGAATATCCCGGGACGCGATGGTTTTCCTTTCGACTCCATTTAGCGGCCCGAGAGACTTATTATACTGTGTCTACACAAGATGCGAGAAATATTTTGTTCAAATATAATCAGGGATGCGAGTTTTGGCCAAACAATGCTTTCGGTTTTATTTGAGACCATACAAGAGAATATATTGGGCCGATATACCGAGCGTATGACGAAATGCAAATGTTTAACTTGATATTGGATCGGAAGGGTCCTTCGTTTTATTTTTTCTTGGCCATATTGGACTCGGAGCTGGGAAACAATCGACGGAAATTGTTCATACCGATGGACCAATTTAGGTTTTATATAAGATGAGTGTGCCGAGGAATTTATATGGCTTGCCTGCTGAAAAAGTCTGTCCAAAATCAAATTGGAATCGTGATTTTTTTTTATGTCGATGCATTCAGTACCCTTAGTGAAATATTTTTACACTAAGGCACCTTAGGGCACAGATCTGTGCCTTATCCCTGCATAGTAGAGTCGCTCCGCTATTTTAGAGTGCCCCATATTTACGAGATATAATTGCAGCTGCCTTCAGATGCGACATGTTATGTTCCCGAGAATGTCAAGGATGGGTTGCAAGGACGTGCCTTGCGGGGTCCCACAGGGGTCGGTCCTGGGGCCAATCCTGTGGGACCTCGAGTATGACTGGGTCCGTGGCGGAGGGACTCTAAATGGGGTTCAGAGAATCTGCTACGCTGACGGTACTTTAGTGGTGTCGCGTGGTAGATCATTTCAAGAGACGAGCATACTTGCCACTGAAAGAGTAACTGAAACAGTGGGCAAGCTAAGGCAAATGGGCCCTTAATAAGTCGAGGCCATATGTTTCCACGGGCCCAGGAGCCACCACACAGGCCACCGCCAGGGGCGCAATTAGTAGTGGGTGGTGTTTCCATTAACGTCAAATCAACGGTGAAGTACCTGGGAATCGTCCTCGACTGCCGATGGATGTTTGTAGGACACTTCTGAACACTTGCCCCCAAACTTATAGGAAACGCAATTTGGGGGGACCCAATGCTGTATGTCACAGACTGTTCGCGGAGTAGTCGCGCTTCTGAAACAAATTGCGGGTTAGTGAAAAGTCATGAAGAAGCACTCTCTTGCTTCTTCATGAGCGTCTTTTCTCCAACCCAGAAATTAGAGGAGCTGACTGGGACACCACACTCTAGCCGCTATTGTACCGGTTTTTAATGAGTGGCTTTATTATGAGTGGCTCTCTTACCGTCTAGTACAGGTCCTGACGCGGCACGGTTGTTTTGCGAGGTACCTGTGTAAAATAGAGAACTCCAGTATGTCATGAGTGTGGGGAGCCAGAAGACACGGCCCAACACACTCTGGAAGAATGCTCACATTGATCGTGAGAAAGAGAGAACCTCTCTCTACCGTCCTTCGTTAGTGCGATGGTTAGTGATGACGGATCCTGATGGGCGGTTAGTGTTCTTTGTGAGGCTGTCGTGAGTGCGAAGGAGTCCAGTGAATGGTCGCGAGAAGCTGACCCCTTGGCAAACCCAATACAACGGCGTAGAGTGGGGGAGACGGCGCAGGGCGTATGCAAGCGCGCTTGTTGATAGGCTGCCCGGGTGACAGAAGGGAACTACTGCCACTCCGGCTAAAGCCCACATGGGGTATGAGGAAGTGCGGTCATCCGCACTTGAAACTGAGTCCGAGAGGATACATTTCGACTCGGGGAACTCGGGAGTAAGGGCTCGTTGCAAGACCCGGCCCAGTAAGGAGAAGATGGAGAAAAACGGGGGAGATTTTTTTGTGAGTAGGTGTGTTCTTATCTTAGGGCGTGGAGTTCCACACTCTTTCCGCGTCGCAATATATTCCCTGACGAGGAGAGGCCAGTGCATTAGAAACACATTTGCCCTCCAAAAAAATGGGATACACATCTGTAGACTCATTTTTTCGTCAAGTATACACGTAATTTCTTTAGAAATCATACCCCATACAATGACATGTTCTCAGCAAGGATGAATTTAAAAAATAAAAATGTTCAGTAGTACCAATCCCTGAATGACAATATTCTCGGCTCACGTGTGTAAACAAGGTAGTGGGTGTGCCTCAATAATATAAAACACGGGCTTATCCCCCTAACATTTGTACCCACCCCACCTGATATGTCTATTTCGTTCGGATAGATGTCAACAAAAAATACAGATAAGCTAGATCTGTATGGGAAATATGATGAAAAGTATTATATGAATTTTCTAAGAAAATTGGTTTTCTCAATAATAAACTGCGCTTTCTCAATAATTTTACGTTCTTTGTCTGGACTACAAACAATACTTTAAGAACATGATTTTATCTCTGTGTTTTAAGTGAACGAGGAATTTAAGTTTATACTTTCTAACTATAAGGGATATGGTGAGTTAATTAATTTTTATGAGGTATATAAATGTAGTATAGAGAGAAGTCTTGCCAGTATCTTCTTAATGCAAAGTCTGCTGAAATTTCCCGAATTGGCTAAAAGAAAGGACTAGTGGTTTAATTACATTTTTTGTATTGTTTCATTAATTTATAAGAAATTACAATAAAATAAGTGGAAACAATTATCTTAACAACCATTTTTAATTAAAGGATTAAAATCTCTACATCATTTAAGCCAACATCATGGCGTGAATAAATTGAATTATGTAAAAATTACTGGTTTAATAAAATCTCCATTTATTGAAAATCAATCCTAGCCCCTAGGGGATAATAGTCGTGATTTTATGTATGTATGTATTGAAAATCAAAACATATTGCTTAAAACCTTTTTCATTCATAGCTATAAATTGTATAGACTAAAAAATATATTTCTTGCAACGTGTTCCCGCAGATGAGTGTAAATCATATATCTTACAGTGTAATCCAACAACAATATGTGGATATACGCCTGCAATCATATAAAGGGCGCTCTTTTACCGTAACTACTTAAAAAATATGACAATCTTAGTATGACCATAAAAAACACACTCAGCTTTCCTCATTGATTTTCATTACGCACAGCACATACCAGGGCCGCATAAGTTAATATGAAGTAAGTCGGAAGAAGTCATAGTTGGAAGGAATCGGGAAGGTCACGTACCCGACCAATGGACTCTATAGCCGAAACGACTCTACCAGTTAACTCGAATAACCAGCGTCAAAGATTAAGCATTCTGAGATGAAAGTTTGATACTTACAATAACAAAACGAAATTACTCAATGGCTCAAAATATCTCGTAATTTCTAAGACCAATCAAAAATATATTGGCAATGCTTACAAAGATATTTATTTCATATGCAATACTTGTTCGATTAGAATTTCATAATTATGTCATTCTCATTGTCTACATAGGCCATGCAGACAATGCAAAACACGGTCCGGGCATTCCCATAGCTTGTATGCAGTCTTTTTTTTTCTCTATATTTAAGGGACTTTTATAAAAAGCATTACATGGCACGATGGGGCCATCGTGACTGTAACCGGTATTAAATTACAGGTGTCAGACTTTAAATGAATTATTTTGTTAAGTACTACGTAATTTCAAATGGAGGCTTATTTTATGTGTTTGATTACAAAAAAATATAAAATATTATTAAACTCTTTATTGTACCAACATATATATCTAATAGAGATCTCTGCGAGCCAACTCAACACAGATGTGCGAGATATTGAAAGGAAAAAATATTGAAACACCAGTACGAAAGAGAAAAAAGTAAAGATCTTAAAAACTAAAATTCAAATAAATAATAATATTAAATATATATTAGAGACAAACTATCCATATTAAACTAATTGAAAGTAAGAAACGGCGTTTTGAGTCGTCTTCTCCTATGTATGCAATGTGGGAGTTCAATTTGTACATAAAATGACCTTTCTGTTTTTGACTTTTTAACTTTTACTCTTTGACGGCCACCTCGACACGTTCCTGTTCGACGTCGGCCGATCGGAATATTATACGGCCGAACACGCCTGAAGCCTGTCGATTTGATTATACCCGCTAGCCACTTATTTCGCTAATAGCTAATCTGCGTCTACGTCATCGATGATGTAATCCGCCTTCTTAATACACTGCGTATTGGTTGAACAAATTTGATCGTTCATCTGAGATACGAGTATTGTGGAAGTATCTATCTAAATATTTATTATTCTTATGGTTTTATATTGATTGATCTAAGGTAAAAATCTTTTGTCGAGGAGCGATATGCGATTACCAATATACTTTAAAAATTATTTTTAAATATTTTCGATGTCTGCTTTATTGAAAATTTAATCAAACTTTTCGATTTTATTTATGACCCGTCAGAAAGTTTTGAATGTTTTAAGGTTTTTAATACCTAATATTTTCTCTGGCTATTAGCAAAACAATACCATTTTGTGTGAATCAACCGTTTTGAGCTTCTACAGCGAACAATAAAAGTTTATTTTTATTTTTACTTAAATCTAGGGAAAATTTGCTCTTATAAGAAATTTATTCGGGAATTCCTCAGTGAAATTCTGTAATGAGAGTCCAAAACTTATTAAAACATTTTGCACTGCATTTTATAAGTTTATTAACGTCATTTCTGTTCTATGCAAAGTTTAATATAATTCTTTATTAACTCATTATTAAAAACGAAAATTAAATAATGAATATAAAAAACGCTGACTGTTTTTGTTATTTGCAACTATTTTTGTTTGACTACTGCGAAGCGTAAAGGAATGGGGATGATTTTTGATGAACGACGTTGTCGGCTTTTTAGGGTTTGAAGGACTGGAAAAACCTAAAACACTTAAATTCTAAAACATATTTTAAGTATTCAATCTTTAAGAATCATAAAATATCTAATATCAAGTATTCACCAGGCCCGAGTTAGTATAAGTATTCCTTTGCTAAATAAAAAAGAACAAGCAGTCAAGAAAAAATATTCATAATCTTTTTTAAATTCGAAAACCGAATTCGAAATGAATGAATTGAAACAAAACACTGCGGATACAACACGCAACAGCCGTCAGGTGAGTCGTAATCAACCGCGTCCCCTCCCTCATTCCCCTCCCTTCCCTCCACATCCACATGCAAATGAAACGCGGACTGACGGTTATTTATCTCTGATTGGTTTCGTTTATTCCGCGTTGACAGACAGCTCCCAATTCGATTTCAACTTTGTTGAAGATATGCTAATGAATGCGTGCCACGATGTTAATTTCTTAAAACGTTAGGCAAATGATCGCGTGCTGTGCAGGCTGAGTGACTACTCTGTTGTTTGTTTTGGTATGTTTATTCTATCTTATACAATAATATTGAAGTAATATAATATTATTTGACATTATTTTACACCTATCAACTAGCCGAAATTAAGTAGCCTATACCGCTTATGGAAACTAAATGATGAATAGAAATACATAGTAGTATATACTTATTATTAAAAATATTTATCGTAGTTTTCGCAGGACATTCAACTTTAAAAAATCCAAAAAGTTCTGAATTTTAATAAAATGACTGTAGGTAAGTTTTGAAGTAGAATTTTGCTCTTCTAAAACAATAGTAAGATAATTTTTCTGGTAATATATTATTGGTTTTAGATTAGAATCCTTCTTTTAATATGTAAGTCAAACCTCCAGGAAAGTAATTTTAAGATACGTCGATTCGACCAAATCTTATTTGTTTTCCAAATAGCGATTCCGCGCTAGACCTCATCTGCATTTCAAATACTGCTGCACCGATTTCTATGCATTTTTCAAATAAAACTTTTACCTCACTGCAATAGGTACTATTTTCATCTAAATTCAAAATAGAAAACATTTTGTAACTCTGTAGGTACCTAAGAGCAAAGAAGGTTACATATCTACTTTTTGGAGTTTTATTTTTCGTATAAAAAACAAAAGAGGTTCTATATGACAAGTGTTTGTAAAATTAGATCAGCCTTTATTCACCGAACCTAAATAACAATCCAGAAAGTTAGACTCTTCCCAAAGTCGTTTCTGATTGCTAGAATCGATAAAGTAAGTATTTTCGCTCCCCTGTGATCTTGGCGTTATTAGAACTCGTTCTTGGGATTTACTTTGGGTTTTCCAAGAAAATCGTGTTTTAAACTCGTTGGTTAGAAGTAGAATAAATTTTGTGCCAGTGACTTCAATTTTAACAAATTACTGCGGACGGTAAAGTTTTCGGGTACCACCGTAAATTATTAGAGCATTAATTGTTAAGTTAAAAAAATGTTAAAAGGCAAACAAGTCCATAATCTAATAATTTATCTTATCATAAATACTGTATATTCACCAACTACACATTGATCCTTTTTCAAAGGAAGCTGAAATTTATTTTCCAACAATATCCTCCGTGTTTCTATCTACATTATTATTACATAAGCTCATATTTCGAAAATTCAGAGCTAGGCAGGCGGTATAATATACCTACCTACTGGATCCATTCTTACGCCCCCTGTCTGAATCTGGGAGTGGTGGTTGAACGACTATTTTTCGCAAGTCACGTCTTCTACGGTCTTATCTGGCGTTAGCTTTGATGATAATAAGTGATACCACGAGATATCGAACCCACGAGCATAAGGACGCTGGATATGTCAAATAAGTCACAAAAAGTATTTCAGAAACAGTTGAAGTCCACAATGCGTTTGAATAATAATTCCTTGTGAAGTCTTTGCATAAAGTCAAGGGTGCATTTAAAAACATGTGTGAAGAAATTCTATTCTAGAAGAATAAGAAAAACTTCAAATTTTTATTCAAAAATGATTGTTCAGAAGATAATTACTGAATATTCAGAAGAAAAAAACTACAAAAAGAAACAACTTGTTATTTTCACTCGCTTTTCTAGGTATCATTCCTTGATACCTAGGTACTTGTTGTTTGCTCTTTCACAAAGCCGAATAAGTTAGTATAAAGACGTAGGTACTCGGCAATCTCCGTAGTCCTTCGGAATACACAAAATCCAATCCAAAAGCTAATGTCCGTTATAGTCCCGTCGAAACTATTGCTAGAATTTTTTTTGTTTTATTTTTTGTAACTTGTACAAAACCTTGATATTTTGCGGTCTCACTTTGAATTGTGAGTGAAAAGCAATTTTGTAATGAATATGTTTAATAAAATAATACTGAGTGTTTAAAATTATGCTAAAATTAGTGGTAGCAAAGTAGCTCAGACTTTTGCAAAATGAACCCTATCATCGGTATTAAAAGAGAGTACCTACGATAGTTTATGGCGGTTTGTTTTATATCGTGACTAATGGCCGTTCAGTATTTTCGCAGTCGCTCGTACATGCCAATTAAAATTTGACCTAATTTTAAAGCCTAGATTAGAAATACGCCTTAGTTTACCTTTACTTGGATTACAATAAGAAGTTTTAAATTCTATGTTTCTGATTTTACACTATTAGTAAACTCTTGCGAAATACTGTAGAAAAAAACTCACCAATGCTCTTTTTTAAGCACCTGCGTGCTTTTTAATAATCTCCATTATCTATAACTTATAATTTCAAATATTAAACAATAAAATTATCAGGAACAGCTTTATTACGATGAGCCATATTTTTATACTAAACTTGATAACAATTTTTCTACATACAGCCTTGAATTCCTAGACACTTCCTTGAACTGCTAGACAAGGGTTTCCATACCAATCGGTCCTATTTACCGACTTCCGTCTATTTTACCAGAATATCGGTCCACGTTGTGGAAGGGCCAACGAAACGCCTCCCAGAACGTGACCGCCACGCTATTCATAAGCCTTTCCGCCCCAACGGCCATCAGTTATGCGAGAATGTGTCCTGCCCACTGATACTTAAGAATTTATTTTCATTAACATTTGTCCATATCACGTAAGGTCACTCGGCATTAGAAACGCGAGAAAAAATGGACTGCTATTCAAAAACTCGTTAAGATATCGTTGTGCAGATACAATGGGATCATGATTATTCGCAAAACAAAAGGAGTCTGGGCGTTCTTGTCTGATATTTAAATATCATATCCACGCACTAATAAAGGTTATTTGCCTAATTGATTAGCCTTATCTCTATAGACATTATCTAAATAGATACCTGCATAATATACAAACTAAAATTGAGTATCTTTTTATTGTCATATATGCCCTTCATACTACAAATGTGGTATCTGCTTAATTGAACCGGCAATGAACGATTATAACAACCTTCAGGTGTTAGCTAAGGTCATGCACATAAAGTCGAAGTAAAGTCAAAGCTTAGTTAATTTATGTTAAAAAAATTACACTGAATTCTTTTATCTATCTACCTAGGAGTTCTTTATCTACCTATGAATAGCATTGAAGTAATTGATAACAGACAGTCAATAAAATTTGGTATTTTTATTGAGGCCGATATAACCAAAAGGGCTCGTTTTGAATAGTTTTTCAATATCTTAAAAAACTAAAATTCTGACTTGAGCAATGGAAGCAAATGAAGTCTAAGTGAAAATTAAAAAAAAAAAAAAATTTATGATTTTATATATGCCGTTTGTTTATGGATACAATTCGTCACAAGACAAGTGGCTTTGTATTTTTTATTTTGACATTAAAACAACTCTTCATATCTCTGCGGCTGTGTCACTTCTTTCAGAAATCCGTTCCGGAATTTTTCTTTCCATTTAACAACAAATATTTAAGATTTGACAATTTTGATATCCTTCTTCTTGCTGGTATTATGGTATTATGATAAGAGTAAGGATATTATGTGAATAGTTATCAATGTTTTCAAATACCGTGGCGCTTCCATTTATCTTGTATCCTAGCTTCCAGGGCGTCCTCTCAGAGTCAATATCAATAAATGGCAAGTTGGGAAATTGGATGTGTTGCGGCTCATCGGCCGAGCCACGCCGTAATAACATAGTAATGAACTCGTAAAAATATGGACGGCTCCCGGTCTATAACTAAATATTTAACTAACTCTTCGTGTCACTATGACTTGGTATAGTTGGTATGTATAAAGGGTGCATTCTAAATTGTTAGTATGTCCTTATGAATTTTAATTTGAACGTGTTTGCTAACAAATATCCATTCACCCATACATCCATTTAAAATATCCATACAAAATATAAAGCATCAAGTATATTAAGAAACATTCTCGGAATAAGTCAATATCACTACCAGAATTAAATAGTACCAGAATATAAGAAATTTATTGAGAATCAAACATTAGTATGTATTTAAATTATTATTGTTTAACTTATGTTTCATTGTTTTATTTAAGCTAAAAGAAAAAATAGTAGAAATTCGTTTCTAGAATTTCTGCTAATTTTTCTTTTAGTTTCAATATAAATATAAATAGGTAAATCCTTAGTGCCACCGAACCATCTAAACCTATATACTCGTAGCAGCTAAACCACTAACAAATAACAAGATAGTGCAAATCAAAAAGTATCTACATCATAACATACCTACCTACTCCTTGATGAAAACGCTAGCATATTTAATTCCATAACTAAGTCGGTTGTTCTTAGGAAGGTAAATTCTACCTACCGTGTTACACGTCATCACAGCGACATCCACAATCTGAAACAAAACCGTATAACATGTTAATTACTAAAGCTGCATCAATTTGCGACGATTGCCATTGCCTCAAATTGCCCCGTTGCATCAGCCTACAAGGATTGATTTGACATTGACAACGCACGCATGCGTATTGGCCTAATTTTGTTCCAAGGGGCTTGATAGATAGAGATAGCCTTATTATTTTTTCTATTAGTCTGAGCGGGATGGGTATACGTATGACGTGTGCGTCTGATAGAGAGAAGTTCGAAACATGGCGGGTTATTGCAACTGCATGCATTATTGTTGGCGTGGGATATCGGATTATATTTGATCTTTGAACAGGTAGGTGATGGAGTATTGTATAGACAAAATTACAAAATATGCCTAACAATGTTGTTAATATGCCTTTATAATCTTAATAAAATAATGTTTTATATTCAGTAGAATTAGTTTGAAGACGGCTTACATAAAAGATGTTTAGTTGAACATCACTAATAAATAATAATTAAAAAGGTTTTACATTAGTAGTACCTTAAACTTAATGTATAGATAAAATATGTATGAGTTTTTTAATGCATAAATAAATTTTTTATAATTTATTAGATACTAGAAAATAAATGGATATTTTTGGCTTATGAACCAAAAATATTTAGATAACATAGGCGTGAGACCAGCCATTGACATTAATAATTTAAATAATGAGATGTATATAATTACTAATTTATTTAAAAAATGCGTCAATCTTATCTTACGTTATTGACAAAGAATTCAACTGGATTATTTACTTACAAATAAAATGGTTTAGGTAGAGTTAGAAATTATTGAGCCAATGATTGGCTACACCTTGAGAGCAACGAAGATATTTAATTTGATACAATTTTAGAGCTTGGCTATCATGAAACACAAAGGCTAATAGCCTCAATTTTGCGTAAGTAAATAAAAGTTTAAACAGATTAAAGTTAGGGCGCGGGCGCAGGGTGTGCAATTATCTCGTCCTATTTTCCCTTCTAATTCCACGCTAGGTCCGCTACGGGAGTGCAGACGGGCGGTTAACATATCTCTTAGCGACGGTTTTAACGATATACCGGACGAATTCGGAAATTAAATTATGTTATTGTAGTGTTTTATTTTGTGCCAGTTATCATGAACTTACTTTCATAATATTATAATTTCAAACAAATGTAAACAGTGGCGAAAACCGACAGTTAGAGCTGCGTAGAATATTAGAGAGAATATTATAGAGAATATTATCAAGAATATTAACATAACACATTATCAAGCGTACGGGTGCACCAGGCACAAGCAATTAAAATATGCCAATGGGAAATATGAAATACACCCTTTTACTTACATGAATGTACGATATTTTTTCTCGTCGCTCAACTAAGTATATAATTAGAAGTATAACACCGCATTATTGTATGTATTTTTTTTTTCACTTTTGAAGGCACAGGGCCGATATAAACGACTCTAAAAAACGCTCGTCTGCATCCTCCGCCTATCGTCCGCATTGGCCCAAATGAGCACACCGTGGAATTCGCTCAGCGAAAATTAGGCCCGCTCAAATATTCCTGTTTGCCTTACAAACGGTCTCGTGATCTTTCTTTAATCTCGTGGTATTTAAATTATTAGCAAATAAACTTAACAACGAAGCTTAAAGTTAAAAGCTAATGTTTTTCATAAGCATGGAATGTTATTTGTTTTTGTCAAGTTTCTATTGATGTTTTGCTGGCAAAATGTCTACATTTTTGCGGTGAAGGTTGACTAAGTTGTTTATTTTGTTTTCTTTACTCCCATTTATTACATTGAATAGATCCGAATACCAAAAACATTTTTAACTAACATTTCTCTTTAGTTTTTTTAAGAATAAATCATAAATGGATTAAACGAAACACTTAAGTTATAGTCCAGAAAAAACTCAATGAAAATATGATAACCAAAATTCATAATGAGATTATTCACAAAATGAGATCTTGAGCAGATTATACTTACCTACTATTAAAAAAATACCTTAAGATTTCAATAACAAGTTAACACTTGGCTACCCTCTCAAGTTTACAACATGCAAATCGTTATTACCTACGAAAAACAAGGAACATTATTTATGCAGAGTAGGGAAAAAATCCAGCGATAATTCTCTTAGCTTAGACTGAGTCGAAAATATTGTAATTTACAAGAGCAAGAGTTGTTATATTTGCATAGGAATGGTCTAGAGTTGACATCCCTGTAGTTTATTAAGGAAAACCCCTAGTAAACACCTCGTACCGCGATCCGTATAACCCAAGCCGGCTTTATTTTGATCTACTTCTTAATATTAATTGAGGGGTGGCTTCCTTAATTTTGACGAGAAATATATATCTTTGTCTATTTTAACTGTAAAATTCTGGTTTCTAGAACATAAAAATAATGTCTAAACTACATTTAAAATTGGCATAACTGTATATTTTGTTTCATCAACCTCTTATCAAGTAGATTACATTACAATCATTTAACATAAAATGTTTACCAATTCATTATTTTAAGTATCTTATTTTGATTAAACTGTCTATTGTCCTTTACAATTTTACTCATTTCTCAGTAGTACAAACTATGAATTGGGGAGGGAACCCTGAGAACGCTCGCCGAGCGACGCTAGTAAAAGTAACGAAACCTACAAGAATACAAATTGAAATATCAAATATGTTAATGAAATCAATCTCTCTGTTTCAGGGTCCGAAGATGTGAAGCTCATACGAAAGTGGCGACGTTCGTTGATGTGTTGTATTCCTCTTGTCTGAGTTACTGTCAATACAATATTTGGTTTTATTATGAAAATCCTGGATTTCAATCAACTATTAAAAATGTTTACTTGTTAAAACCAACCAGAAGTTCCATAGAATGTAGATATTGAATAATAGCTTAAAAAGAATAAATATTTTTATATTTTATAGCCAAAATTTATTAGTAATTGAAATTAAATAAAACCTTAAAATTTATAACTATTAGGTCCTTACCTATGAAATTGGTGTTTTGTATGGAGATTTTGGGGAATTCTGCATTTTCCATACAAAAATTTTTTCAGTTTTCTTCACAACGACAAATCCAAAGATAATAATATTTGGCATCTATCATTAGACAAGCTTTAGTAATATGTGTAATATCACACTTCATAAAAATTATTTATCGTTTTCAAGTGAATGCAAATAAAATGGTGTATTCGGGAGGCACTTAAAAAGAGTTGTCTCCGTGTCCAATTTTAACACATTTAAAAAAAAAAAAAAAAAACTTACAACAAATTATCAAAACAAATCAAAATAGCTCAAAAATATAGTCTATTTTTAAACGAGGTAATAATTTTTTAGGAATAATCTGAATAGTTACAGACAAAATACTAAGAGAGAAAAAAACACAAATTTCATAGGTAAGGTTTACCCAATATGAGTTTATATTTTTTATAAATTTTAGGCTAGAATTACTGGAGATTTATTTTGTTAATTAAACAGTTTGAATACCTACTCATAAATATAAATATAAAATTTCATGTTGGTTTATACATAGAATGTTCCTAAAAATATCAAACCTAAAGCAGACTACCACATACGGTCTTATATTAGGTTAAATCGTGACTTGCATTGGATTCGGGGGCCTATTAGCTTCGTCCCATTGTCTCTGAGATTAAAATACACATTTACATAATGAGACCGACAAACAGACGCCCAGATATTTATTCTATCAAGTCTTATTATACCCAATACGTATTACGATAAAGAAAAGATATACAAAGATGGATACAAGAAATCCTTGTCAGTGTTAGGACCAATTGGTAATAATAATGGACTCTTTTCTGTTTACTTCAATGGAAGATAAATTTATTGAAACATCACGAATAAAATTTTTGTTCGTCCAAAATAAATGCACAATACTGTGCAGTATTGAATTCGCAAATAATGTTCATTTTTCTGACGGCTATGAAAACGGATTAACTTTTCACACGGTTCCAATAAACTATCAATTCAATGCTCGTAAACAATAAATAAGAACCAAATATATTAATCTAGATAACGATAAAAGCAAAATTTACGACAGTAGCTCGGAGTATACACATAATAGTATGTAAATTTCTATTTATGATAAAACAGCATTAACTTCATTTTGTATTTAATGATTGACTTATTCACAATGACTAATAATTGACTCTACGAATTTACTTTGAACATTCATGAAATAGTCAAAAACAATCTAAATGATTGCAGATGGTGCTGTAAATAATTAACATAATCCACGTAAATAAAAATGTATTTACACATATTATTATACGATTATATGTACAGGTCTATCTACGAAATAAGCAGACTTAATCCGCAACTTCCAAATAAAAGCTCTTTATTTAATCTCTGGACTTAGCAGACACGTGTGGGTGTAAAACAAAAGCAATTAAGTACAGTTCTGTTAAAATTACTGTTGTTTAGCGAAATAAACAAAAGGTGTTTTTGTGTTGTAAGTTTGAAGCGTTTGCATTCACCTGCAGGCTATGAGCCGTTGGCGCTTTTGTGGCCGAGTGTATATGTGGTCTGCTAGCTAACAAGTTTACCCGTATCGTCACGCTAAGTTTATAGACAGGAATGTGGGCATAAGCGATAGCGGGTTTAAACGTAAATGTGGAATAATAGTAATTTTTAATAGTAAATATGTGATTTAGTCTGTTGTTTAGATCATAATCTATTTGAAAAATTTGTGAGTCTAATACTTTATAATCATGCTTCATATATAATGATGGACATTGCTGGACATTGTATTGGAGTGTTTTTTAAGATCTATGTGTGCAATAAATTATTTTGATAATTGAAAATTGAGGAAAGCATACATTCAATAAATAAAATTGATGTTTTAATTTTTTTTCTATTTGCCTTTGTATTCAACAAATATTGCTTGCCCATAATCAACAAAAGTTGTTTTCTTAATTTTTTGTTGAGATCGAAACAGAGGTGACATTGTATAAAATTGAATCATATTTAAAATTTTAAGGTAACTTTTTTATGTAAACAATAGAGTAACTCCCGTGCTACCAAAACATTATTTTATTTCAATACAAACAGGACAATCGTAAAGAAACAATGACTTCTTCACTTTCGCTTTCAACAAAAAACTTTTACACCTTTTGCCGATTTCACTTTCTGATTTATTATAAGGTAGCCGCCTCATCACAAGTAAAAAAGTTAAAGGTAAAAAATATCAGGTACCTAAGTACCTTATTTTGTATGACTATTAGTTTTTATTTGTACAATACATTACACGTAAACAACTATATATATAGAACACTAAAGTCAATTAATATTTAAAATATATTTGTGGAAATAGACTATAATTTATTTAAAGATTTTACACAAAACAAAAAACAAAAAAAAAGAAAGAAAGAAAGAAAGAAAACAAAAGAAAAGAAAAAGAAATAAAACATATCCTTAAGAAATTAAAAAACAAACTTATCCTCAACAGAGAAATGAAAAGGCTGAATTTCAATTACAAACAATGAAGATAAAATATCCATAATTAATAAATAAAAAAATAAGACTTATAATTAAATACGCTCGGTGGAACACTGATTCGAACGCTTTGATTTCAATATTACTCAAATCAACTTTTTGCCATGGTTGGCCAATGCATTGTGATTTTGGGTTCCTCCATGCTTTGGAAAACATTTTAAGCGAAACATTGGTCTTGGTTACTATTGCTAATCGCTTCTATCCAATCCCGGTGCCACCATGATTCCCATATTTCTCCATTAAGGTCTTTGCCCAGGTATTCTAGAAATATAATTTAATACCATACATACAAAGATGCGCGAATTAAGATCGCGTGTCGACACAACAATGACCAGGGTGTGTGTGTTGTGTGTGGTCTCGAAGACGGCGAGTTTAATAAATATCCAAAACTACCAAGCTTGTGTGTATGCTGAGAGTAGAAGAAACAAATGAAATATGTAAGGATCGTAGTAAGTGGAAAGAAACGTTTTAAATTCTTATGAGAGAGAAATGCGTGTTTTCATGAAGTGCCTATGTATGTAGATTTGAGGCTCTTTTCATTTAGTACCTATTCCCAAAAATCCTACTATTTTCTAATGCTTTGATGATTGTTTTACAAACCAGACCCTTCGTCCCCATGTATGATACTACTTCACCATAATTCTCTTACATGTAAATAGAATTGATATTATTTTAAAGTTCACAGAAGAAGATTATTAATTGTTAGCACGCATCGCTCCGCTCGTCTCACAGACAGGCAGCCTTAAAGCTCACTATGGTCACACCACAAAGACCACATTCTCTCTGTTTAGAGCGGAACGTCGTCGCTGAGTTTTTAGTTACTGGCCGTTCGTAGGAGTTGGCCCCGGGATTAGAGGGGCTTGTGAGGGTCCCGCCATTACGCCACAGACACGACCCGGGTAACTTTTGAAATAGTAGCTATTGGCCTTCCATTTTGCAATTCTTGCACGCAAATTCCCACCAGTCAAAGGTTACTACTATTGAAATAATATACCTTGGTATAACCTTACAAGGAATAATCATAGATATCGCCTAATGTTGATGACTGATGATGAAGGAGAATTCATTGAACTAATACAAGTAATTACTATAGTTGCTCATCGTTACGCCAAACGCGATTAAATAGGTATCAATTAATAATTAGGTTTGAACATTGATAATATTACAAAGGTTTAATATGACGTAGGTATGATTTGACGGATGAAGCTTTTCAAAGCTATTTACATAGTAAATTTTTTTATGTTTTGATATTATTGAGAAGAATTTTAAGAATTTTACAAACATAGATATCGAATTCAGATAAGAAAACTAAACTATGGATTAAATACTAATCGATTTAATGTGTTTATTTTGTTTTTGGATGTTTTCCTTAACGTAATAATAAAAAAAATTTAATGATCCATATATTAACAAGATTAATAGGTATAATACATACAAAACGGAGGGATCAACAACCTTGTTCGGATGAAGAAAAGCTATTGAAGAACTGAAGTATAAAGAAGAAGAATAAATTTTCAGTATATAACACAAAAAAAAAACATTCTGATCAGCTATTTTTTCTAGATTAGAATAAAGCTACGTAGCTACTACCCAAAAAATTCTTATTTACTGCAGACTACAGACTAGCATTATGAGGTATTTGACGCCTTGGGTAAAATATTTTTAAGAAATTGAATTTGGACGCATTGTAGTAGGTACATACATGTTGCTTTTAGCTGAATCTTTTTTTTTTTATTTTAGTCATTAATAATCGACGCTAGTCAATGTTACTTGTAGATTGTCGTCAAGATCAATTTTACAAATTTATTTTGAAACAATGTTTGGTTATATATTTTTTTACTTTTGCACAAATACAGTTTGCATAATAATGAAGCGACCACCATGTGTTATAAATTATGACCCGGATTATTCTCATACTCCAAATTGTACTCGTGTAGTAAGTAATTAATATTTATAAGCATTGATTCCCAGTCTACAGCAAGGAATATTAATATGAAATATTGTTAGTTACACTATTATGCAATTCAAATTTGTGTCTGCGTGTTGAATGGTATAAACGTACTCATAGAATCTATTTTAGTCTCACATGTTTTCATAGTTTTAGTAGGCATAGTATCTATCAGAAATATTTATGAAGATCTACACTATATTATTTCTATTTCTAGCAAACATCTAAGCGTGGAGCCGGGCTTATGCCAATACAACTAAATTATGTATGAACTTTCTGAAGGGAAAGTTCGGGTGAAATAAACCGAAGGATTGGCGTGCCGGCTTCCATGAAGTCGAGATAAAATATTGTTTTGGCAAAAACCACGACACACGAGCCGTCTACCCTTTACTGAGGGCAGCCACGACATGCCCGAGATCAAGAAACTTGAATAATTTCATTTATCAATAGTAGGCTAGGATATTTTTTGGGAGTAATAATTATAAGTCTATATTTAATTCTCAAAACGTGACATCTACATATTATTTGGAATGTTTCAACATGTTGGTCAATTGTTAACAATTTTATTACTACGCTTTTACAGTTCAGGCTCATTAGGGCTACGTTTTTAGCAATAATAAATAGTAATATTCTTTTAATGAATATCCAACATCAGTATTGTTATCAAATCCAATGTGAATTCAAAGTTTCTGACTTAAGAGTTCAAGAGCTTAATTTTATAATATGCTCCTCGTTATTGTCTTTGCTTCTAGTTAATTCAAAAAATATGATTACGGTAGTTTTCATTAACATAGATTGAGTGGAAAACAAAAAAAGCGATGGATTAAGTGCGTGATGAATGATATTAGAGTAAAAGATGAAGATGGCGAGCTGAGTGGCAGAGGAGAATAGAAGAAGAAGACATGTTGTGCGGACCCCGCCTAGAGTGAGAAAGGGCAAGAAGACGAAGACATAATATTATGGACATATGATCAAATATGATCTAATTAAGATCAGATCAGACTGACGACCGTTGGAGTCATAAAGTTCTTGTGTGGAGACCGCGACTCTGCAAACGCAGTGTGGGCCCTGTGACAAGATGGGATGACGATATTCGTAGGTTGGCTGGAGTGAGCTGGATGAGAACGGCCGAAGATCGAGAGCGGTGGCGTGCATTAGGGGAGACCTATGTCCAGCAGTGGACGAGCAGAGGTTGTTGATGATGATGATGAAGATCAGATCATCGGCCTTATTTTTCCGACCTTCAAAAGACTAATAAAAGGCATATCTGTATAAATTTCAAAAGGATTTTATAGCATAGAGAATAGCAAACGCCGATACAAAGGCATAATTTTACAGTAAAAATAACAAGCAGCCTTCTATTCCAGCTGACGGCGAACACAGCATAATATTGAAGTTCCAAAGTGGGATGCGGCTCAACTATCTCCAAACCTCCATTCTGATACAAATTTTAGCAGATCCTAGGGGTGGCAACAATTATTTTTTATTTTTTTATGTTTATCTTATCCTTGAGTGTGAAATATTTCTGATATAACTAGTAAAACATATTATTATTTATTATGTGCCTTTTTTAATTTTTACACGGATATTGTTTTATCAGTAATCCATGCTCTATATTAATAAAATAATTGTCAACAAAATTCTTATTTTTGTGCTAAAAAACTAAATAAAAAAAAATGATTTCTTAGCAGAATCTGTATAATGTTATGTGATGATAAAATTTATAATCAGCATTATCATGATTAAGTTTGAAGATTTTTATGTTTTTTGAATCTTATTAAAGAATTTTATATTGTATTCTCCGTAAGAACCCCTGAATATATAAGTACATAATAATAGAAGCAATGATTGCCTGAATCATTATTCATAGCTTTGGCAGAATTTTGGCAAGAGACATTTTTTATCCGGTTATCAGCCCTGAGTATATCAACAGCAATACATTTTGCATGGAGAGACGGAGACATTTTGAAACCGCGGCGTTTGCCCGAGCAATGCATATTTAGAACAGTTTTTATTTCATAAAATGTTTTCTAGTCATGACTTGAAAAAATGTTTGAGAATTACTCAAGTAAATAAATTAGTGATTCTAGTAGCTGTGTACCAAGATATTTCTGAAGGAGATCTTAATCAAATTGCTTATTGTAAGTTATTTTTTAAAGATATCTAGTTCTAGTTAAGTTTGTTTAAGAACTTGTGTGTAAAGAAAATACACTAACACCCAGTTGCAGAAACGAACTTTAAAATTTAATGTCAGCATTATCTCTAATGCTCCATTAAATTTATTTATTGAAGTGTCAAAAGAACACCTTAGCGTAGTTTTACGTTGCACAAAACGACATTAGCACCCTGTCAATGCTCAAGAGACATTAGCTAGAACTGTTTTGTGTAACAACCTTAACTTAAATGAACTTAAAAGTTTTAATGTCTCATTAACAAATGTTGTCCTTAATTTTTTTTTTGTGCAATTGAGTGTAAGACAAGTAGGTATGTTCATGAACACAAATGTTATATTTCTCTGCTCAACGGTGATGGCACTCACGACTTCTGGCGCAAAAGCAGGTAAGCCTACTTCTACGGTCATCAATTTATATCAGTAATGGTATTTAAGCTAAATGCATTAAAGTATTAGGGTGAAATCAGATGGTAAACGGTTACCATAACCTATAGACGCTCGTAGAAGTAGCGACATATAACTTTGGTGTTGACTGTTACGTGGAGATGATAGCGGCCAATAGCTGGGAATGGAGTACTGACGTGGCACCAATGTGGAAGACGGAATGCAACTGGAGAGCCAATCGGCACCGCCAAATACGGATCAGATGAGATGCTGAGCGCCGATTGGCTTACGGTCAGCACCAAAGTTATATGCCGATACTTGTCGCACAGGAACAGAACGCACGTGCTTCCCATCCAGTTCCCAGATACTATAGGAGATAAGCCCGATGCTTCCAATATAACACTCATTCAATGTTTAAAAATTATTAACGAAACACTAATGCTTAAAAAACATCCAAGGAACAATTTGCTCACTATATTAAAACCCACTTAGTTTAAGCACAATACACGAATGTTAAAACATCTGGTGGCCTTTTTAAGATTGTTCGACCATTAGTTTACTAACTAACTCAAACAGTATATAATCAAAGATATTTTAACATAGAGTACAGAAGCTTACCTACAGTACGAATCTGCTGTCTATATATATTAATAATATATTATTTTTCATTTAAAAAAATATATTATATTATAATTTAAAACCTGTGATGCAATAAATAAATCGTCGGCTTTTCTTGTCAATAAAGCTTAAATAGCGTATGCTAATCTGAAGTTCACATTCAAAAAAATTGAATAATTGTACTCGCAATAAGGACTGATATTCTCAACAATAAAATTTAATCACATCACGCATTGACGCTACCAGGTTGTAATTAATTGAGAAATAAAACCCTATGCTATTTACGATAATGGTGAAAATCGCTTGATAGCATCCATGGTCCGGTTGATTACGTTTTGTACATACGACAGACAAATGTGAACTCGGATTATGGACAATGTTGCAATAGAGTCCAAAGCTACTTTATCTCTGGACGTTTCATTTCATCAACGACATACTCCATAGAGTGGATTGGTTTCATTCAATTAAGAACTTTATTGAAATTGTTGCATCGCATACAAGCTTGTGCGAAGTTGCGAACATTTGTGAACTGCACTCATTAGGTTCTATATGAGTCGAATTCCAAATTGTTATGTCTGAATTTTACAAATTGGCTGTGTGGATTTGAAGAAGAAAATAAAGATAAGTTAGCAGATATTATGTTCGGTGAAACAATGAAACAAAGTTTTCTAACAAAATTCAGACAATTTCAATGAATTTACTTAAATAGTTAATTGTTCTATTCGCTGTTCACTCCTTCTTCACACACAAATAATAAAATGAAAAACAATACTTCATAGAGCTATTAATAGGCTTGATTTCTGTCACGTTCTAGAGAGATATATAACCTATAATTTGAAGTAACGAGGCAAGAATAAAACAAGACACGGATATTTCCTTTACAAAGGCAAGCAATGTAATATAATCTCATTAGTGTAAATCAATTGATTTATATTGTCGGGGGTGCGCAGATTACAAGAGTTCCAAGTTACTTAGATTACATATGGATGTCCCCAGCTCACAAATGATTAATTAACAAGATCTTATAGATAAGCCTACACCTATATTGAGGGGCTGGATGGCGAAATTCGAATGTTTTGGTTTCAATTGTGAAAAAAGCAATCTTTGACATGATTGTACCCTGAGAGTTAAGCACAGTTCATCCTTATTACTATCACAATCGTTCTGACCGTCACAAGCTGAAACGTTCCTGGTAAAACATTAATATCTTGTAAAATTCAGTTGCGATAGAATTGACTCTATGAATCTCATGTCGAGCCATACTTTACGCAAATATACAAGTTATTGTCATAATTGAGTCCTAAATAAAAATTTTCAGCTTCTACAAAAATACCAAACAAAATGAAACAAAAGCAATGTATTCTTCTAAGATTTCATATCATACATCCCAATATTAATACATAATATATTTCATGCGGCCCCCAAATAACGTGACAAGATAACAACAACATAAATATAAGGCATAGAACAATACAAACAGTGTCAAGTCATCTGAAGAACGGGACCTTGTTTTCTCGCAAATTGGACAGCTCTATTCACATATTGCTTGATATTACACCGCCCGTGTGTGCTCATAAGCTCGTAACACACACAAGCACGCACGCAGTAAATATTTGTGTGGAAACTTTGTGTCGGCAAAACATGTGTTCAGCGGAAGTCTAATATTAAAAGAGATTGTGTCTATCACTCGCAATCAGAACTTATTATTGAAGCTATTGGTTCCTATAACGTGGGCGAGTTATGTATTCCTCGGGGTGTTACTTGATTAAAGAAACAAATTTTTATTATTCATAGGTAATAAATGTCGCCGGATTTACTTAATAAGGATATTCGTGATGAGATGACAATATTACAAAGCATTTGAATTTTAATGACTTATTTAAGCCGTTTATAATGTAGTTTGAAAAATTTACCGATCATTACCATTTTAGAAAGATGTACCCACACACCTACCGTTCATGTTCTGTATTTTAGTTGGTAAATTGTAAGTTTTCTACTATCGCGTGATAAATAAAACATCAGCAAATGCTTACTTGTTTCATTTATATCCCTTTACCTTCTGTATTTTTAAAATGAAAAACTGCTCCATATTCAAAATACTCAAAAATGGAGTACCATATAGTATATTGATTATGCAAACTAAAAAATCCAATTATAAATGAACTCGATTCAACGAAAATGAATGCAAGCTTGTATTAAGAAAGCTTGATATTCAAAATAAATTAGTTGGCTACCAAACGACTTTAAATTATGCGTTCTTATTCATTGGAATTTTTAGTTACCATTGGACAAGGGTTCTTTCGCCAAGACAGCGCATTTCAGTCACAGATTTTATACGTTTGACACCTAAATGATATTGGGGCCGATTTGTCCAATGAGAACATAACGGGAGACCTGTTTCCAACTGCAAACGATGGTTACCGGTTTTGGACTTCCATGAAAAACTTTATATTTTTGTTATTTTAATAGCTATGTTTTCTGACAGCGTTAGTTTGTGAATATATATTTTTTTATAAAAATCACAGCAAATGACTCAACAGCACCTGATGGTAAGCAGTGGGGAAGTCCATTTACGGATATATATTTTTAAAACAAATTGATTTCAGTAAATTCAAAATTATCAGATAATTAATATAACCTAGATGATGGATAAACATTTTTATATTTTTTTACTTATTTTGATTGTTTTTTATTTAAGGTCATTCATTTATGTAACAATAAATTTGTTGATAATATAATTCCAGAAAAATACCACTTTTTGCAGTAGATATAACCAACATCTTTACGATACGAGTCACAGAAGTCGTAACATGAATGAGTGTAAAATCTAAAATGAAATAAAACCTGACCAACATTTTACGGGGACAATAAAATAATTATGTTATTACTGATTTATTTTAACAGTATATTAATGAAGATGTAACGCCAGTAATAAATTTACTTTACCTACACTGTGTAGTTTTATTGGTTTTTAATTGATTTGATGTCAGATAAAACGGTCGTATATATTTTATTAGCTGTGTAAAGTTATTGATACGGTTTAACTTATAGGAGTACACTTATATGTAGTAGTATATTATCTGCAATTTGTCACATTAAAACATAACTTGAAAGGTTTTTTTACAAAAAAATTATGAGCAACTTTATTGTAACATTTTTTTAATATTCAATACGGAATTGAGAATAATTTCTTGAGAAAATACTTGCACGGCCTTTAATTTACTCATAGACTGAGACTTAATTAATTTACCTTACGACCCTAAAATTAACTAACAAATCTTCCTACCAATATGTTACGTATCACAAAAGGTATTAGGCGCATACGTCTTCCACGCCTACCAAATCCGTTTTATTGTTCCGAGTCTCAATTCCGTGTGGTGCGGGGATATGGTTCGGTACAAATTTCAAATTGGAACGAAAGGACTCGCATAATGGAACAAGTTAGATGAGCGAGGGTGAGTCTCGATTGGTGGCCCTGAGAACGTCGGGACTTGCACAACTTCTAAGCTTACTTTAAAATGGAGAGGTAAAAAATATGGTTACTGTAACTGCTAATCTGAGTGTATATATAGTGCGGTCCTTAACTTAGATTAGTAAAGTTTTTAGATTTAACTTAGACACCATAGGTAGTTATTATACATTATTTTTCTATATAATGATGCAATACCCACACTACTAGTAATCTAACTAAAAGTTTTCTCTTCTTATTTTACCTAATCAAACATAATATAAAATACGAGAACAGGATTTTTTTTTAGATGAGAAAAATCTCTATATTTGAAAATGTTGAATATATTTAATTCTAATAAAATGTAAAGAATTTCCCTACTTAATAAGTAAATAATAATATGAGTGCAAAAACATTATGAAAACCTTTTAGTTCATGATAGAAACTGCATAATTCGAGAGTACTGTTTCTTTGATATAATTCACATGTATCAAAGAAACAATACTCCCAAAATACACTGTATGACCACCAAAAATTCAAATTTAAACTACAAAAAAGTTTAATTTTTTGCAGTGATAGTACGGAACTGTCGTAACCGTTTATCGTTAGTTTACGACACTAATTAGTTGCCGTTTAAAATACCAAAACACATACCGATGACATTTGAACTTTAAACGACTAATTACGAGTATAAGCTGATAAACTTATCTTCATGATTTACTAGTACAATGATAAGTTAGGGAGCCTTTTTCGTCTATATCAGCGGAACTTTCCTTATTCCCTAGTATTAGCCATAGAGATATACTTATAAGGAAATTAAGATAGGGGAAGGAACCAATAGAGGAGCATTCTATAGATAATATACTTATTTTAGGGAGATTGCTACGAACCGAATGTGGGAACATCTTTCTATCTTTATGTATCGATTATTTTGTATTTGATTGAATATGAATCTTAGTTTTATTACATTTTACCTATTTTTAAATAAATTTATTAATCATGATATTTTTTCTAAGTTTCTATTTATTTTAAGGTTATTTTTCTCTTATTAATCACAATTTAAATATCTACGAGATTTTGAAACTGTACTTGTATAAAGCTAAAAGTATTAACCTGACTCGATAAGTTAAGCAACCTATAAAACAACTTAAGTTCGTTTAGTTAACACAATTCGTATGTCTTATTAGAAAGATACCCAAAGGTTGGGGGCAAGGAATCTCATAAGAAAACCAATAAAATCTCCCAAAGCACAGTGGCGCCACAACACAGCTCAATTCGACTTAGATACGAACCATCGAAGCAGCGCCACCGCGTGGTGAACGGCTGAACCTTTAGAATTGCAGTTTTACAGCTCACCCCAAAGCTTTGTGTGCGTTAGCTTCAAACGCACACTATTACAGAAAATCTGTGCATGTAGTAGCCTTTTCGTGTGTTGTTACTCTCCATGTACACGAGGCCTAAAGTTGTTATCTATCGGATAGACAGATGGCATTGGAGGTATCGTTAAAGTTGTCTGTTGAAAGGCTCGCATGGAACTTACCGAGTCGTTTCGCTGTCTTGTTCACGATCTCGCGAACCACGTATTCTTGTGGCACGTGCATACTAAGCGTGAGAACAGAATTAGGCACTCGGGCACAATTTAATTAAAACCGTAAAGACGTGTTGGCTAGCGCGTGGTTTCTTCATAACTGTGATAAATAGCGTGAATTTTGTATTGCAAAGAAAAAACTTTCCACGTTGAAATATGGAGCGAAACTGCATCGGCCATTGTTTAGTTTGCCAATTTATACGGGTCGGTTACACTTGTGCCTTTTATTGATGCATTACCGATAAAAAGAGTCATAATACGTTTTATAGGCAGATTTTAATGGCGATATGTTAGCGCAGATTTGCAGTTCGTTCAGTAGCCTAGAGAATACTGTTCATTCTGCGTATGACTTACTGATTACAACACAACGCTAACATACGACACAAAGAGACCTAATCATCAATATCATTATTTGCCATTATTACTAATATTTAGGCAGAATTTTCATATTAAACTATATAGATTTACCGCTGGATATTAAACGATTTTTTTTGTTTATTGAAATTTTCCTAAGATAAACGAAAAAAACGTGAGAAAAATCTTGTCAAATTTGTTTTTTACTATTTGACACCGAATACATCATTTCATTGCATTTTTACATTATGTGGAAGAATTCGATTGATATTATTTATCTTCTACAAGCACTTTCCTACTATCACTGCAAAAAATTACACAGACTTTTTTTTCTTACAACTGTCTAAATAATCATCAAACATGTTTATCTTCTCAAAGAAATTTCCGTCGCTAATAAACTACAAAAAATAACTCTTATTCCTAATTAGATTCCTTAATTATCATTTGGCGCAGTAACCGTTAATTTTCTCAATTTGCCAACTTCATTTAGTGTTATCCCAAATAATTTCCTAGAAATCTTGATAACAGTATTCAATCGAGATCTTTTGATTAGTAATTTAAACAACAATGGCTGTACTTAATACTGGCCTTATCGAGTTTAATACGCGTGGAAACTGCGCTTGATAAGAGCAGACCTGTTCCATTTCTTTATCGCAGGTATTCGCTTTAAGCGTATTGTTGTAGGTATATGGGCTGTGGAGATGTTGTATAATCTTTTGTTTTTATAAGAAAACTGTGTAGAATTTAACATAAACTGACAGCAACACAGACGAGAAACTGAACGTCGTTATAATTCTCAAATTGTCAAAATTTAATTATTTCTCGGAGGATTTCCCAATTTGACAAATAATTATGTTGTCTTTGCAGTTTTTTTCTATTCCATAATTTTCACGTTCCGTTGTGTTTTGTATCTATTCGGTTTTGCATAGTATTCAAGTGATAATATTTTCTTCAGAAGTTTAAAAACCTTAACACATTCAGTGCGTTACGAAAATAATGGTATTCCCATTGTTTTTTATAATAGAAAAATAATTTGCAAAAATGTAAACTGCAAAATAATGGTCTCATCGCATAGAAAGGAAATTGTTTTCGTTTAGTGGGTGCGACCAGTATTTCGTCATACCCCTTAACCCCTACAACTCTCCTCTTGCGCTCGCGCTGATGGCTCAGTTCGTGCTAGTTTTGCATGTCATGTATCGATTGGTTTTCGCAGGCCCCAAAAATAAAACGATCGCAACAAAAACTCAGCATGATTAAATAAATTATTTTCGGACAATCAGGTGGTATAGCCTCTAATGTCCTTACTAAACTGGGATTTGAATTCGGGACCTCTGTGTTAGTGTCGAATGCTTTACCACCACACCTCAGAGGCAGGCAGTCTTAAGAAATATGCTATACGTCTAAGCTGTTGTTTTTCAACATACTTTGTTAAAAGACTCTTATGATTACAAGTTAAATCGTCTCTGTTATCAATAATAAACAATATCGATAGAAATAGGGTTTTTTCAGGGATGGCGTAGTTTTTCTCTTTCACGAAATATTGTAAATTGTTTATGACATTCATAAGCATGCGCTAAGACGCATCTAAATTGAATAAACGGTTTTGAATTTTGTTGAAATACGACATAGAACCCCGTGCTACCGCAGCTGTTGTATATAATCGGAGTAATGATATATTTATATATAGGTTTTACAAAAACAGTATTTGCTATGTTGAGTTTCTCTGTGAACCTTGGTGTCTGGTCCTTGTACGTCATAGTAATTTTCGTGAAGCACGGCAGAAAAAGTACGTACGACCACAATTACTATGTTCGTGACGCACGGACAGTAAGTTCAGATTTTGCGCCAACGCACTGAATGTGTTAATCTATTCAACAATAGGTACTACATATTCAACTATAGAGTGGTAGAGTAGCGATAGCAACTTTTTATGGCTTTAAAACTTAACAAATATGTAATCAAACTCGTTAAAAGTGTATTTAGAGGAGAGTTTTATTTATTTATGTTCATTAAAATAATGTTTTTGTAAAGCAACTGAATCTTTACATAACATTATTAAGAGTTTTGTTAAAAAGACTAAATGACATGTAATTTTTTTTTCATAAGGTCATAGGTCTCGGGTTTTTTTCATAATTGAATATAATTTATTAAACTAGTATGAAAAATAAGATGCTTCTGCATACTAAATCAATATTATATGTTAAGTCAAAGGTATGTTGTTAAAAAAAATATTCTTAGCTAAAGAAACCTTGTAATATAATAAAATAATGTAACATGTTTCAGAACTTAATATTTACTTTATTTCATGTTTGTATTTTTTTCGATAGGTCCTCCATTTATTTAAAATTTTCTTTTATATAATTACGACAAGACGAATAGAACTGTTTACGTTAAATTAAACTTAGTGTATCATTAACCTTAAGTTTTCGCCAAGAGCTCGCGGTGACCGGAGACGACCTCCACCACAGCTGATCGGTCGTTAAACCTTTACAACCTGTGACGTCACAGCTTTTTTCTCCCAATGATTTACAGCAGAGTTTATGGCCCTACAATAACTGTACCAATTGTTTAACAGTTAACCGCAATGTTTAAACCCTTTCTAGGTAACGGGGCATTTTGCTCCAGATTCGTTTATTGTGCTTCGAAAATCCGGGAAGTCGTTACGCAATATGCAAAAAAGGGTTAGGAACTCGGCGTTTTTGGACAATGAGCCTTTATAGTTAAATTGGGAGCTTTTGCTGAAACTATTGTGTAGATTTCAAACGCTCTATTTTTAATGGGGACCATAAAATAGACGCAACGGGCATCTTTAAAGAATGCTACGTTTTATTACAGTTTACTTTTAAAAATTTGATGTACACGCGTCAAGCAATACTGCATTTTAAATGTGAAAGAATAATCTAAATCTTTCAATTTAAATACCGGGCAACAACTAGTATTAACTAGTTGTTGCCCGCTATTCCTATTGTTTTTTAACTATTCCCACGGGAACTCTTTAATTTTTACGGAATAAAAAGTATCTAAGATGTTGACCAGGGATATAAGGTATCACCATGCAAAATTTCATTGAAATCGGTCCAGCCATTTCGGAGATTAGCAAACAGATAAACAGACATGGCTTTAAGCATTTTTTTTCTATGTCCAGACATTCGACCTCTACAGTTCTATTATATTGTATAGATGTGTAGATTAATGAAGCTAGTTTTTATATTGTCTATATAACATTATCATTCAACGTAACAAGTAGTTCATTACTACACTCGTAAAAATATACTATCATGACACTATCCGCTGCATAGTATCCACATAATTTTATTGCAGAATTGAATGAAAAACTGAGTTATATTAATCACCAGACATTAATATACTCTTACGATAGTTCATTGTATAATGTATTAGATAACCGTGTTATTTAATGTTATGTTATTGATAGTGTCATTGCCAATCGTAATTTAAAACCATATTTATATGTTAGTAGGTAGTAGCTTTAACAAACGCGAACACCGTTTTATATGTACCTATACATACAACAGCGAGGAAAATTATTAATTATTTTTTTTACTTCTTAAAAATATTTTTTGTATGATTCTTTACAATGTATTGATATACATAGATAACAAAAGCCATACTCATCTCTTCAAATAATAAGCAATAATAACAAGGAAAATCGGAAAAAATACACAGGAAATAAAATAAAACGGATAATGGTAAAACACAAGGGATATTATGGCTGCACAGGGAGAACCCCGGCATAATGAACTATTCTTATATAATTGGCCATAAAACATATAATTGGGGAGTAAAGACATAACTAGAGCTGTTGGGAGATAAAAAAAGAACGCGAGAGACTGTTAATCTGTTTAAAAATATATAAATTCTATACAATTATATACGTTGTTTTTATTTTGTGTTTTCTATTGCTCAATGAACTCAAAACTTAAATTATACTGCAATAAATATATTTTTACAGCGTCTATTAATTCCGGGAAAACATAGGGCAATTTCACCTCGATTTTGTCTTGAGATCGTTGATATTCTATAAAACACCAATAGCTTTTAAAATTACCTCTAAGGATTTAGCTTGCACATTAGACAGAAATACTTTTAACGGACATACTAAATTTGTCAAGTGGAACTAAGGAGAGATTATTCCAAAACTGTATAGGTGACGGTACAAATTTATTTTCCATCACTACATCAATTGGCTACAGAAATTTTGCTTGCCAGAAACGTAGCTCTTTTATTCTTCAGTGATATGTTTATACATAAAACAAATGGGCTTAAAGTCGAAACAGTCACTGTATTATATATCGAATTATTATGACAACGGTTTTGTATTTGGTGAGTAGTAGGTAGACTGTATAATATTTGCCATAGCTTTTAAAATTATTACATCATTAACATAACTCTTAAACTTATACTTGGTGTTTGTTCAATCTTGTATTTAGTTTTTGACGTGTAGCTTATTATTACACAACAATACAAGTATTTGTGGTTTAGATAGCATAAATAGAAATAACAAGATCTTGAGCTAAGATCGTGAGCACATTTTTTCGAGGATACAAATATGTGTGCGCATGGTTCCGCGCATAAATCATGCACTCGTTACGATTTACGATCTCGTCCGAACCGCGATTGGAGCTTTAATTTTAGGCAAAAATACTGTAATAGTACGAGCGAGTGATCAGTAGGAAAAATGCCTATAGACGTTGAAAAAATTTTTGAACAAATCGGGGTAATGTTTGGGAAGTTCGTACTCCTCCAGTAGATTTTATTTAGGAAGCGTAATTAAACAAATGGTCTCAAAGTCAACAAAATCTAATAATTGTTATAAATTCTTCACTTTATATTTGTAAGGTTAATTTGGTAGGTAATATTTATCTAAATCTTCCAAAGAATGTGATTAAAAAAATAACTGCTATACAGTATTTAAAAAAGTAATAGAAATGGTTATAGAACATCTCTCACTAAGCCGCACCTACACGCGTCAATATAATTAACTTGATCGGCCGCCATTGCGCATCTCTTGCCACGCCCCTTTGCAAATTACAGACATTTTTACACAAACAGGATTTTTTCTCCACAAACTCTCTAACTGTCGCCGTGATGTTGTATTGGTATAAAATCATTACTTAATAAATAATTGAATTTATATTATAATATTGTAAGTTTATGTTTAAATGAATGAGTTTATATGTAAATGAGTAAAATGTACAATGGCCATAATATAAGTAAAGAGCTTTCTGTCATTAAGAAAGTAAAAATATATTTATTTTACATGTACTTAAGTAAATGTTACATAATTAACTATAACTATAACACACAATTCTGTTAATTTTTCATCTATGCGAGCATAATATTGGGTCCTTACCTATGAAATTGGTGTTTTTATTCTGTCTTAGTATTTTGTCTGTAACTATTAAGATTCAGAGTATTCCTAAAAAATAATTAGCTCGTCTAAAAATAGACTATATTATTGAGCTCTTTTGATTTGTTTTGATAATTTGTTGTAAGTTTAATTGTGTTAAAATTTGACACGGAGACAACTCTTTTTAAGTGCCTCCCAAATACATCATTTTTATTTGCATTCACTTAAAAACGATAAATAATTTTTATGTACACATATTACTAAAACTTGTCTAATGATACATGCCAAATATCATTATCTCTGGATTTGTCGTTGTGAATTTGTCGTTTTTGTGATTTGTCGTTTTGAAAACTTATAAAATGTTAGTATAGAAAATGCAGAATTCCCCAAAATCTCCATACAAAACACCAATTTCATAGGTAAAGACCTAATACATAGTAAATTTAAATAATATTATGAATATGTTTACCAATTGATTTAGACAATGAACACTTGTATAAAAAATCACCACACTAACTTGTCAAACAAGTCCACCTTACTGTTAGTGCCTACAATCGCTTAGAATAGATATGATATCTATAAGAATTCTATGAGAACTGCATCTGCCTGCAATTTCTACACTGAGTTATCACTATAGAAGAATAATGCATGAAGCGTCCTATCTTTTCAGATATAATTTGTATTCAAATTTTATTAATGTATTCAACACTTTTAAGAAGGAACGTTCAATACGAATGTAACACTGAACCTTATCTAAAATATTTCAATGTATATTGTCATGTGAAATCTATTTGCTTAAGTAACTAGCTAAGCCTATTTATGGTTAGAGTAAACGCTTTTCTGTGTAGTGCAATAAAATATAACCACCCGTTCTGTTAGCGATTACAGAGACACTTTAAACGCTCCGCTTCTCTTACATCAATATAACCATAGTGTAATCGCTTTCAAGGGCTTTAAGCGTCCGTGACCCGAGCGGGATAAGCGTAGCTAAAGCTATCTACATACCTACATAACAACGTCGGTTTGTTCAACTTGCTGTATCATACCAGCTTATTGAAGCGATTCTTCGGTCGACGACTTAGTGTTCTTAGCATTGTCTTCTCAAATCAATGAAAATGTCTTCTTGTAGAATGAATATTTTAAAGAAAAACAAGACCATTAAATGCCGAGATTGTATCTTTAGTGGTGAAACTCGAATGATGAATAAAAACTTCGTTTAATTAGGATGATATAAGATTGAAAGACCTTTGAACAAAACTTAACCATAAATTAAACAAAATGTCGATGAACATTGAAACGCTAGGCCTATAATTTAATAATCAAAATTGCTTCTCTATGTTTTGTCTTCTCTATCTTTCTGTTTATTTATTGCTATAGTTACTTAGCGTTTTTGTTCTAGTAAAATACAAGTTATTTGTATCCGATATTTTCTCTTATTTCATTATCCTTCAACAACCAGCGAGCTCATCAACAATGCTGTTAGAATCACAGAAGTTTTGAGATTAAATAAATATAGTAGTAAGTATAACCCCTAAGTTCATATAGCTGTAATAAAATTTATACAGATGTACTCTAGTAAAATCCTGCTTTCTTGAATTGAGTTCGGTCTGCGCGCAATCTATTTAATCTCAGTAATGCATTCCAAGTAAAAGCTCTGGTATCTTACGCCAAAATACCTAATATAAAATGTGTAGTACTATAGTGCGCTTCGAGCGAAATAAAGGGTATCTACTTTAGGGGTTTCGTAGTAAAACAAAAATAATTGTTAGCTTACAGTTGTTTTAAAGTAGGTAATAACAAGACTTACTAAATATTCAAGAACAAAAATAGGCATAAATTACATACCTAATTGCCCCCACAGTTAAGTTTTCTATGTGAAAATGCGTATTATACATATGACATAAAGTTGTATAAATAAATACTACATTTATTATATTTTGCGTTAAATACACAGCCATCCTTAATCCTCAATGAAATTTTAATCGTTACTTTGCCACTTCGAAGAGTAATATAATTTATTCAATTGAAACTTTTTATATTACCTAATCAAACATCGATGATCTTCAACAACTTATAAAAACACCGCCGCCCTATACGTAAAGAGTAGTTACTATCTGATTCGCGGTCGCCTGCGTCTGTTCATCAAACAGCCTTTCGATATCCTAATCTAAGCCTTAAGGTTTGGTGTTAAGGTGGCTATTAGTAGCGATGTACGGTTCAAGGGAGGTTTAATAGGATCATTTGGTCGTGCGAGGTGTAACGAAGAATATACGCGTGGAGGCGTGCGACCAAAGTGACAGAATATTGACTTGTATTTGACAAAACTGTGTACATACACACAACATTTGGGAAAATACATAAAGAATGAAAAATTCCTTCATCATCATTATCAACCTATATTCCTCGCCTGCTGCACATAATAAGCCCACTCGGAATATCGTCATTGCATCTCTCTCCTTTTTTTCTTATACGATGTTTGGGTCACTATCACCCAGTTGCAGAAACGAACTTTAAAATTTAATGTCGGCATTATCCCTAATGCTCCATTAAATTTATTTATTGAAGTGTCAAAAGAACACCTTAGCGTAGTTTTTACGTTGCACAAAACGACATTAGCACCCTATCAATGCTAAAGAGACATTAGCTAGAACTATTTTGTGTTCCAATTTTAAATTTAATGAACTTTAAAGTTTTAATGTCTCATTACTAAATGTCGTCTTTAAAAAATCTTTGTGCAACTGAGCGTAAGACGACTAAATTTAATAATGTAAAATTATATAATGTAATCAATTTTGGGCACAAATATATTTAAGTTTATTGAGCTACTAACGTTTTTCTTTTAGTAGACAATTAGTGCTCACAGTTTTAATTATAGGGACGATTTCGGACCAGGAAAATGGAACTGAGTCTCAAACAAGTGGCGAAATTTTTCCGTTCCATATAATTCTACCAAACAGAAGGAGTAGAAAAATAATATTGTTTCCTTAAAGGCAGGTAAGATTTTTAAATGTGCTTTTAATTTAATGATAATAATATTTTAAATCTAACAAATTAAACCTCGAAGTTCTCTTCAATTAAAACGCCACAGTCTGTGTATGCTCATCCAAAACACATTTCCCCGTATTGACCAGACATACTAAGAATTTAGCAGAGACTCATTACATGACATAGGTCTTTCCGTACACCATCTGTACACCATCGCTCTCAATCCTCGACTGCTCTCGTCCAGCCCACAATAAGCTAACCTACATATATTGTCTTCCCAGTTAAAATTAGCAGTATAGTGATGATAATTAAAACTCATCATCAAATCATCTAAAATAAGAAAAAAACACAAAATAAATCTTAAATGTCTACGATAAAAGCGACACAATCTGTGTACGCTCACCGAGAACACATTTCCCCGTATTAACCAGCCTATATCCCGGTCCGGTCGTTCGCTGTCCGTCCGGCCGTTACCCGCCGGTCCACTAATGACAGGCTAAGAATTTAGCGGAGACTCATTATGTCGTCTCGCCTCGCCCGAATTTCGCTGCCAAGAATGCCTGATACGATCGCTTGATTTGTTTTGGCTCTGTACTTTACTTACGCAACGCTTCATTTTAGTTGGTAGTACTTTAACGGGTTTACGAGACAAGCTGGTTGTATAAAGTGGGAGTTTTTATGAAAGAACGAGTCGGATGCTTGAGCACTAAGACTATATACAGGTTGATCAATCTAATTGAGTCAGTGGGAAGAAATCCAAAACTATGAGAGATAGCAAAATCTGTTCTTAGGAACCAGGAAATCAATTTTGGATTAATTAATAATGACATTATTTTCCTTTTTCCAAATTTTCGTTGTTTTTGTTGTTCATGTGAGTCAGACCAAAAAAAACATTTAAAATAAGATCCTGTCCTAATATTTTTTTTTAATTTTCGACTTGATTCGATTCCCGATTCTAATTCTAAAATTCTAATAAATAAGTTGGAAAAAAATTGAATGTCATTAATAATTTATTTTAAATCGATGTTCCTAAGAACAGATTTTGCTATCTCTCTTAGTTTCGATTTTCTCCCCACTGACGTTTTGTATTGATCAACCTGTATAATGTAGATTGTAATATTGGTTACATTTAAACGTATCAACGATTGTGATTGGATCTTTGTATAACCGGTTTGATTTTAGACTGTTCGGCTTATAATTTTTGATTGGGCGAAAATACGAGTTTAAAATTAACGCAATAGGTATTTTAATTGAATAGATGATTGAATGATTGTGTTATTGAAATTTTATTTTCATTTAAATTTCTTTCTACGTCCCGTCGTCTTGATGCGATAATTAATTTTTTAATAAAATGTTTTTCTCAATAAAAGCAAAAAAAATTTTATTACCAACTGAGGTTTGCGAGCAGAAAAATTCAATGCTATAAATTACCTTTAAGTGCATTAAAACGGAGTAGCAATATTCGAGAAAATCACCATCATGACAGTTTAAAAGCATTTTCCTCGAATGTTGATGACTTATGCATTTACTAGACAGACGCGGCCTACGGTGGCGGCCAGTTGTCTAAATATGAATGTCTGGGTATCGTTTCACACACACGCGGCCTGCAGCGCGGCCAGAAGGGGCCGGCCGCGCGGCCTCGTCACTTTGACATCCATCTCTATGTGTATATATATGCTCACAATATACAGTTACTTACTACTTTTCGTTCCTATGCTCGGCGATCGCGCTAGGGTTATCATATTTTACCCAGGCATAAAAACTAAATTTTGAATGAAACAGCAAGAACCTAAATTGAAAACATGAATAGATAATTAAATATTACAATATTATTAGTAAAAAAGTAACTTTGTTTTCAATATCGAAAGGCATAGCGTACGAAACACTACGCTATCGAGCTCCAGTGCCAATTCAATTTGATTTATTCAATTTGATATGGAAAACTTTAATAAATAGAAAAAATCTCCTGATAATGAATGTTTTTAAACAATCCTGTACTTTTCTCCATGGAGTTTTAATTAACTCTTTATTGCATCTAAAAAGAACATAAAAAATTTGGTAATGTATAAATAGTTTGCAAGGGAAGACTTATCCCTAATATCTGCCAGTCAACCCATGAAAATTCATAACAGAATTACAAATAGAATTATAGATAGATGCAATGAAATTTCACATTATTCCCTTTATTTTAAAACAATTTTGGGTAATGTCCGTGACTCCTCACAAAGTGGGTCAGATACGCCCATCCGATAATTAGAAATTTATCAATCACATTTGCGATTGGAGAATATAACGCAATCGGCAGCTAAAAATGTACTGTTCCTGTGATACGACGATTTTTAGCCTGTCTTTATACTTAAAATCTCGTACAAATGTATACGAGAATTTGGTTAATCTTGAATTTCGTACAGAAACTGAAAATTTCGTATTTGTACCAATTCTCGTACGTTAGGCTACCCTGCAGTCGCTAGGCCGCGCGGCTTTACCGCGCTAGTGTGAAAGAAGTGGCGGCCGGAACTGCGGCCCGCGGTAAGCTGTCACTGGCCGCCACCGCAAGCCGCGTCTGTCTAGTATAGGCCTTAAACATTTGGCATATTCCTAAGAAACGAAATCTTTTTTAAGATAATTATTTTTAAGGTTTTTTGCAGGTTCATCAAATAATACGCAAGGTGATACGATGCAATATATATATTTAAGAATGAAGTGAAATAAATTGATGTCACTTTTAAAATAAGACTGAAAATTCCGTGCCAGAAGTTATTCCAAGTCAAGATTCTCTAAATTGGGTACTTCTTCAGCCGTGATGTTCTTTTATTTTTAACATGAATTGCAAATTATGTATAAATAAAACAAATTTGGGAGAGGCATATTATACTTTCGTATTCTAATATACATAGTTAGGTATAATAAAAACCTCATGTTATAAAAATATATTCCACAATGTAATTTAATTATAAATTAACATTTTTTACCTAATACATTTCTGATTCACAATATAAGTTTTAGTATGATATGCAAACTACATATTATTTTATATGTAAATTGTTTTTCCATCAGTCACCCTGCCCGTAAATTTTTATTATCCTAGGGTTGCAAAAAACGGTTTAATCATTTGAAGTGGGTATAACGCTCTAGGTATTATTGAGATTCATACGCGTGGTCCTTGAACCCGATTGGAAAAATAGTTTTTCATTTATTTTTTTATTATTTTATAATCTTCGAAGAAACAAGATTATAGATGTGCCTACCGAATATAAGGTGACAGAAAAGTGACGCAAAATATCGAATATTTATCATATCTACCTATGTTTTTTATAAAAATGTCTTTTGGTACTGTAAGCACGTAAAAAATCAGCTTAAAAAAAAACTAATTTGCAACAACCAATAGCTTGTTAAATTTGTATTTTTTGCAGTTTTAAATCTATGCTTTGCGTAAATGATATATTTAAAGGAAAATCTTGTATGTAACAGCAGAATCAATAGGTACATTAACCTTTACCTATATGGGACGAGCAAAACTTTTGTACAAAAAAATAATGTAATCTGAAACATAAAATTGTTTCATAAAGTTCCGTTTACAACTTAATCCAGTAAAAAAAAAAATTCAAATTTTGTTTATAGTGTCAACAGTATCATTACAACGCCTGCGCCATTTTATAAACACAAACCTACTCATACCTTTAGCAGTAAATTACGCAATTCACCCACTTATGTATAACCATTGACTGGGCTTGGTTCTCATTCAGGGACCGGATTTTATTAAAATGTTCTTCGTAGCTTAATGACTAATAAATATAAAAGCGAATGGAACTCCATACATATACGTATATGAATGTCACATTCGATAAATTTCTTTGGAGTAAAAGGTCATATCAAGGAGAAAGCGAGATAGAATATTAAAAAAATCAAAACACGTTTAATAGAAGCCCAAGCTATTCAATTTAAAGAGTGGCGGCTGTTGGTGGGAAATAAAATTCTACAAAGAATTCAATACATTCTCCAAAGAATTCCGTACATTCGCCAAAGAATTCCGCACATTCTCCAAAGATACGATTAGTACGATTAAGTAATAAAATAATATTTTGTTTAGTGTCATTAAACATGTACGATTTTTTTAACATCAATGACAAAATATGATAAAATATTTTTTTACAAATCATCAACAAACAGGAATCATCGAATTAACAAATCAGGCATTTCTTTACAAATCTCCGGTTTGAACAATTCTGTACCCAGTAAGTATAGGTTCAGAATGTCTTACTCGCCGATTGGTTTCGTCCCACCTACATCAGTCATCGATTAATTAAAGGGTCGCACAATCTAAACACGTCGTAAATTAGACTCTCACAAACAGAGTTAATGAGTACCCACAAACACAGTGTTGATGGGAAGAGCCCTTGTAGCCAATAAGGGCTAGTCACTTGTACTGATTGTTTGAACATGCCACATGAGTATTTATTTTGGTATTGTACTGATCACCTTGCACATAATGCGACAATGAGCTTTATGTGTACAGAAGTAAAGTCTATTAAGGCTTGTACACCTTTTGTCTAATCTACGCAAACGTTATTGAGTGTCAAAGCTGTTTATTTGGAGTCGAGGTGGAATTTCTTTTTGATTATTTACACAAAGATTCAGTAATTAGAAATTTTGATTTTAACACATCATCTAAAACAATGGAAGTCACTGTCAAAAGAATAAACTATAAGAGGGAACCATAGTATTTCAAGTATTTAACCAGAGCATATTATTATAAAGTGTAATAAATTTTATCGCGATAAAAAAATGCATTATTTTTGAAAAAAAAATAACATAATAAAATATAGTATAGGTATTTAGTTTGTTCAAGTACTGGGAATTTTTCCAACACATAACACACGAAAATCATCTAGTTCTACTGTTGAACTTTCTAGACGCCTCGTTATGTTGCCTGAAAAGTGCAGTAACAACTTTTCAAACTTAAAATAATTCCAGTCCGTTATATCGTGACCTGTTCACAGTAATACAAAAGCTCCTTATCTCACATATCCCGGTACACGTCATGTGGAATGTCGGAGGTCTGTTTAAAATGGTTGAGTATCTTTGAGAATATAAGTTGAGCAAACACGGACTAGGGTCAGGAATAGAAGTGGGGGGAGGGGGGTGTTTACTACGCTCCAGGGAGGAAAGGAGAAATGAAATTGGCAGATATTTCGGTGATGTGTCACACACGTGTAGGTAAGCAGTAAGCTCGGCTTGCAATGAAAGTTTTGTGAGGTTTTCCACTTTCTTCATGGGCAAAATAAAGAAAATAAAGTATGTATACACTTGCAAGTCCCAGGCTAAAAGCTGGAGGTTTTTGTAGGCCCAACCGTAAACTTGCCTAAATAGGTATGAGTTTATGCATTGTATATTCCAAATCCTTTTTTCCTTCAAGATTGGAGGAAAAGGGAAACGTAATAGGATTGAATTAAAAAGAGTAAGTACCATAGTGTGAAATTAATTTTTAAACTAATGTTAAAGAAAATAAAGTTGTTTATCCTCTACAACTGTCCTGAAACATTTTTCACATAAGATAGGTACAACAGTGAGATATTTTAGTCTGAGTTCGTGCAACAATGTCGGTATTTTTCCTTTTGTACAAATAACACGGAATCTCAGCCAAGCATTATGGTCGTGTTTGTCTCTGGGATATATTTGTTTTGAAACTTCACGTATTTGGGAAAATTTCTATGTTAGATGTGTTTTCGCAGATTGGAAGTCGAGAGATAAAATGTATATAAATATTTCATAGTAAACAACAGGATTGAAATTTGAAAATCGGAAGATGTGTCGAGTTATAAAATGGATTCGAATGTATACCAATGCAATGATATAATTTCTAAGTAAGATTTTATAATTAATTCTAATAAGATTTAATTACTTTCAATGTAAATATCATAACGTTATTTTACCTAGTTCTGAATTAGGAGAAATCGTTAAACTCGTTAAACTGGTAAAGAGCTTTATTCATAAGAGTATAAGCAACAATGTTACAGTCACAAGTCTTAGGAATTACAATTTTATATCTGCACCTCCGTCTTAATCTTGGCTAGGTGTCTATGCACAATATGTTTACTGTTGTAAAATGTAACTTGCACCAAAATTAATTCCCGTCTTGATTGCCGAGTCAGAATACATTGTCGGCCCCATCCGTCCCATCTCCGTATACAGCAATTGACTACAAAATGTTCGCTCCAGAGACCTTAATATTCTCCCGGCGTAACCTTTCGGGGAGCTACTTTGAAAGTAATGCTCTACCTACCTATCTACCTCACGAAAAAAATCTCTTACATTTATATTAACAACTCATATTTATATAAGAAAAATGAGATTTAGTAAGATTGTGTTAAACTAATAGGGGAAAAACTAAATGAAAAGGGTTCTAATTTACGTTACATATTTAGTTTTGTAAAATATATTTCTTTAGTTTTGTTTTTTAAATTCTCGGATCCTAATCGGCATTTATATTAATTTAAATAAAAATAGCTTTATGTTTATTTCTTAATTGAGTTGATAGATATAAAATTATAATAATAAGAAAAGTTTGCAGCCTGGGCTGTTCGTTTAACAATAAGGTTTCTTAACAATATTCGGAGCAGATAAACGACTGCAGAAATTTTGTGAAGCGTTAAAAACGTCGACCCCGCATTGCAGTGAGCAGTATGCGTCTTAGAAACAAAACACTAACCCGTATGCATTCATAAAATAAAAAGGAAGTCTCTATAATCACCCTCAGGCTATACGCTTACTATTGGACAGTAGTCTATATAGTAGAAAAAACATCATAACATTATAATTTAAATATTTTTTCCATAAAGAATTAAGATGAGAACATTTCTAAATGTCATTCCTTCAAACTCAACCAAACAGTACGCCCACGACTTTCCAATCTATATTATTTTCATTTCCATACTTTAAGATATTGCCAGAGGCATATTTCAAAATGAGTCACAAAATGTTACGGCGATCAAATAGAACGATCGCTGCCAGTTCCATTTCCTTTTTGTTACGTAGACAGAGTTCGTTTACATAAATTTACCTATTGTTATACCCTTTGGCTGCCATCTTCGCGGAGACAAATAGGATCTGAGACCTTCTTCATATCAGACTAGTGATGTGCATTCTGAAGTTTTATCGGTTTAATTTTAATCACTTCAAATTCATAGTTTTTTTTCACTTGACAGTAATAAACATAATGAAAATAAAAGCTTAGGGCCTTATAATTACACTACAATGTGTACAATTTCCAATAACTTTTGTATTTGTATAACAAAGAAACTAACAAATGCCTGTTCTGTAACAAGCTCCATAATTTTGTCGCGTCAAACTTACAGTTAAATATCGTATGACACTCGCCCCATCTCTATTCGGAAATTTGTTTCTCCGATACGCCAGAAGAGGCTGTATCGGAAATGAGTTAAATAACAAAGCTCTTTTGTTTTGTTGAAAGCCCCGAGGAAAATGATAGAGTAAATACGAGTAACAAACCAACGGAATACTGATGAGGCAAGGTGAATTCTCTTATAAACTTTAGCGTTTTCTTCGAGAAACGTTGAGAAAAATGGGATGGTGCTTTGGAAAATTAGCTTTTAGATAGATCAAGTTTATGCGAGAGCGCTTGGTGCTATTTTAATATAAACTACTGAGTGTTATCTAACTCAGAAGTAAATAGATTTTTTATCTCAAGCCAAAAAGCAAATGATGTTATACCTAAGCTTATCTACTTACTATTATTTGGAAACTATTATTCTAAAGAATTATGACGAATAGAAAATAGAAATAGTTTGAGTGTAGCAAAATTCCGAGGGTTATTGCAAAATAGGCAAAAGCCATTTTGTATATAAGTTAGGCTTCAAGAACGTTTATTTCTCATTAAAAACATAGCAGTTACTTACATGAGAAATTATTGAATAAATTTAGGTATATTTGTTTTTTTTGTCCAGTAGTTGAGTGTTACGAATAGAACTTCATGTTTTCTTACACAATATCTACCCAACTAGATGAATAATACAAATTATTCAGATTTTTCAATGTTATTCAATAAAACCAACATACGACAAACGCCTTTCGTGTAATGTTATCCAAATGACGAGCTTTCGTAACCATCTTCGTATCTACAGCAATATTTAAATTATAATACTTTGACTACTTTTACTTGATATCTTTTCCTCATAGATTCTATTGCCATGCTCAAATATCATTTACATAAATCCTATCATAATGTAGACGCTACTAGATATTCGTATCAGGTCTCATTTTTACCCTCCACGTAGACTTCTTTAGCAGGGACTATCGAAATAAATTATACTAACATGTCACGATTTGTGTAGCTTTACATAAAAAAATTTATAATCAATTATTGAAACTGATACCAGAAGGATGTTCGACGTCATAATCTGTCGTAGATGGAAATTCAAATGTATTGCGATGTCAGAGACCATAAACATATTTACTGTTAATCAGATGGCGCCAGTCGATTGGATGTTTTAAATACAATGGCTTGTATTTTGGACGAAACATCTAGAAGTTAATGAAAGACATTTGTATGTAACGGACTTGAGCAAGCTTCCTCCGCGTCCGATAATAGTGTGGATTACGTGTATCGATAGCAAGTCTCTTTACCATTTGCTATACAATTTGTGAGCAAGATGTTGAGAATCTTGTATTACTGTAATATCTACAAGCATAATACACACAAATAACATAGCGTCCTCAGACTATGTACGTCTGTATGGGCCGTAGCATGGTGTTACAGCCCATACTCCCCACGCTGGCCTAAAAAAAATTTACTCTACACTTTACGTGTAATAAAACACGTAACGTAACGTAACAACACAACGTAAAGGTAACGTAACGTAACGTAAAGTTTTTTTCCTTTTTTATTTTACTTCTTTTTCCACGTGGTTGATATACATATTGGTACCAAATTTCAGCTTCCAGATAGCTTTCAGACAGACAGACAGACAGACGGACTTGGGGAAAGTATAAGCGTTCCTAGTTGATTACAGATCCCTGAAAATTAGGTACTTATATGTCATTGTGTCAAAATTAATAAATGGATTTGCATCTAAGCAGAATACGTCTGCAGAGACGTAATAGAGCCGGGTGTATTCCGCCCGAGCGAGCCGTAGCTCCAAGAGGCGGCCATTTGGCTCGCTCGCTGATACTGCCCGCCTCCGTTTCATATAAACCCAGCTCAGTTTTCAACCAGAGTCGAGAACAGCATTTTAGTCGGGCGTCGTAAAGCGAAAGATTTCGGAACCCGTTACCACGAGACCGGGCGACATCTAAATTCAAATTTTTCGCTCAGACCTTACGACCCCCCTATCTGCATAAACTGAGATGAATTTCATTTTATAACGTACGTCGCCACACTACTTTTATACGGCGATATATCGATTTGTATTTTTCCAGGTGCACGTAAGATTTCTCGGTACCTGCCGAATTTCGATAGAAGCTATTCGTCCCGCCGATGAATTTTATATTGCGCTCAATTTTGCGTATCGCTAGCATTTCTTTTCGGGACCCGTTTTATGAATATTAGATTGAAATAAAAAGAATATTCCAGACGTTCATCAAACGATGTTCTATAACAAACCTACACAAGCTCATATTTTTTACTTTAATAACTTTACGAATTTTCTAAAAAAAGTTTAAAATATCATAAATGTTCAAAGTAATATAAGGAAAATCATACTAATAACAATTTATAGTGTTCAATTTAAAGTTCATGAATATTTAGTAATAATCCAATCAAGATCGATTAAAAATAATATTAGCCTCAAGGCAGTTCGTTAGATAGAGATGTCTTGAGTCGGCTGTGAAACCAACTAAGGGATAATATCTCACTGTATTTAACAAACAGCCCCAGCGAGCCAATCAACCGCACAGTCACTTTCAACTCACCGCCGCGCCGGACAGGGCCGGAATAAAGGGTAAAGCTATAATCTTTACGTAATTGCATAACGTCGTAAGATAAAAAAACCATATAGGTAGGTAATTTTGTTAAATTAAGAATTTAATACTTCACAATCTACAAATGACGTAGCACCATCAGTGAGAATAATTCTCTATCATGCAATGTGTAATGGATCTTCCATTTACAGAATGGACAACAAAATCATATAGATAAATTGGCTATTGAACTCCACATGCACCAGTTTTAATTAATCCACAAAATAGTATTATTAAGGAATTATCAAATACTTGCCATCAGGTGGTCTAGTAAATATTTTGATACTTGTATAGTCCTTTATTTTTAATGTACCTAATAACAACAGTTTTTTAGGACATACATTTTAACATCTCAATGGTTAGAAAACTAGACACAACAGATACATATATTGTCAGCGAACACCGGTGTTCGCGCTGACCCTCAAGGAGCCAACCATCATAAGCTGACTAGTCCAAGTAGCTTTTTGAAAGAATTCATAGAGCATTAGTTGTAAAGGAAACTTTAAAATATTATTTCAATGTCAATATTTGTTTAGAACCTAAGTGCGGTCCTGTACTTGGTCTTATTAAAATATTACAATGTAAGTCCATTTTACATGGACACTGTTCATTATCATTGGAAACTGGTCATTATTGAAATGGTTTCATCTTTAGATAAGATCGTAATTTATATCTTGGGTACTGCTAGGAGCTACCTTTGCGTATTTACATAACCGCCTTCAGCACCTATCGATTTATTTTATTTAAGAAAACTAACAGTATTTACATTTAAATGTCAAGTATTCAATTATTCATAGGTTTTGAATTTGCTGTAAAAAGAATGTGCCCATATATAAATGTAAAAAATGTAAACAAATCTGCTGACATTTTACCCGTAAGGTGTACAGCCATAAATAGACGCTATTTAACTTTACACTTCTATTTATTTTCACTAGAAACTGTTTTCTCGTGTGATAATTGTATTTGGAGGAGCCAATCCACTTACAAGTGGAAATTATGAGATTATTCTTAAAATTACTTGGATAAAAATTGTTTGGGGTGATTCCAACAATATTATACCACACAACAAAAACTTCACTTACACCCAGTTGCAGAAACGAACTTTAAAATTTAATGTCGGCATTATCCCTAATGCTCCATTAAATTTATTGATTGAAGTGTCAAAAGAACACCTTAGCGTAGTTTTTACGTTGCACAAAACGACATTAGCACCCTATCAATGCTAAAGAGACATTAGCTAGAACTATTTTGTGTTCCAATTTTAAATTTAATGAACTTTAAAGTTTTAATGTCTCATTACTAAATGTCGTCTTTAAAAAATCTTTGTGCAACTGAGCGTTAGACACTCAAATATTCAGACAAAAACTTAATTTTTATGCTATTTTAACTTGATTTAAGAGCCCAGTTTTGCGTAACTAATGAAATTAAATGGAATCAACGCAAAACATAAAGCAAGCCAAGCATATCAAAGAATAGGAAAATATGACATCGCCTGGTCTCCCCTCAATTTTCTCAGAGTAAATCTCTGAAGTTCCCAGGCCAAAGCATTGTGAATAGACGCGTAAAACAACGAACAACCATTCATTTAGGGTTCTTCAAGTTACGTCAGCGGCTTATGAATAAAAAGGCCCGGCTGCAAGAAAAATAAGGGAGTTATTCAAAGGCAAAAGTTTTTACGCGGAAAGAAAACGACTAAGAGGTGGATTATCGTCGGCCGACAAGAGATTTGTAGATCTTGTGGCCGGATTTAGGAACAAGTGTTTCTTTATCGTCCTCCAGAAATATCAGTGTGTGAGAGAGAAGTCTCTAATGTATTATCACTACCGTCGTATTGTCTTCAAAAGTATTTCGAGTCCGTTCTGTTTTTCCACAAGAATTCGAAAGCACATATTTAAATTTATTATAGTTGAAACACCCACAAAATGTTTATTCATTAGTTAAATGTTTACATGTGATGAATTTAACTAAACCCTCGGACTTATATCAGAAATTTTCTCACGAATTCACATTTCACCTCGAAAATAACAAGAGGAATAGGTGACGAAAATAAGTTCTTACTTTATTAGGGCTAAAGGGCTAATATACCACCCACGAGCGTAGTTCCAGCCCGGATCACTGCTTGCATTAATTTCGTTCCAAATAAATAAGCAATTTCCGCCACCACTGTGAGAACCGGTATGGTATCTATAGCAATATATTTGAGAGTATACGATACATTTAGAGATGGAAAACAGTAACGTTTATCGATAATAAAATAAAGGAGTGACGATAAATTCGAGGCTTAATTTCAATTAAAAAGTAAATATACAAAACGGGCATAACGCACGAATACCGTCTTGGATGTATGTCATTTTAAATTATGAGAACTTTTACCTTTCTTAGTTTTAAGGCGTGAAATAATAAGTGATTGTAATGACGACTTATAAAGGGAGAAAAGGTAGATTTTATTATTTTTTTGGTAACGATATCGATGAAAAATAAAAGAACAACACTAATTATGCCGGCAACGTGCGACCATGGATTTGTTTCGGCACATTAACAATGGCCGACGAGTCCCGTTCGAGATCTTCAGCTCGGCGTGAAATCGTCAAATTACCAGGACCGGCTTAACTACCTGCAGATCCTTCCCTACCCACCTTTGATACATTTGTGACACGGAAAATTAGGCATTTACGTTTATACTTTTTAAAATTAGAAACGCGTTGTGTAATGATCAACATTTTAAAAGGTTATGTAAGTAGCCGCTCAGTAGAAAATTTTCCTCTTGAGGATTTTTTTTCGAATAAGTTTATTTAATTAATAGACTCTACTTATCTTTTTGAACTATTTTTATTGTCTATCATTTATTTTCATAAAGTTTAATTGTTTGTTTGATGAATTCCTTTTTCACAAATTGAAGCAGAAAACAATTTTGGAATTTCATCAGAACCATAGCATGGAAACTGCGCCAAAATTCACTTTGTGGCATCAAAATAATGTTCCATTACTGAAACCACCCTCAATGTCCTATGTAATTTCATGACTTCATCTGCTGTAGGGAAATGTTCCGCATAACGGAATATTCCAACACTTTGACAGTGAATCATTCCATGTTTATATTTTGTGTGTTGATTTTTGTTAGTTACAAGGCATGTTAATAATTTTATAATCTAAATTATAAATAATGTTAATTTAAAATTGATATCATGATAATATAATCTTACTCGTAATAGAATATACTAAATATATGCATTCATCGAGCTTCTCAATGCTTCGGAAGGCACGTTAAGCCGTTGGTCCCGGTCGCATTTGTGACCGTTTCTACCCACCAACCCGCACTGGGCCGGCGTGGTGGTGTTACGGCCCATACTCTTCATGTGTTTCTCCATGAGGAAGGCCTGTCCCAGCAGTGGGACGTATATAGGCTGATGTCGATGCATACATCAAAATAAATAGATACAATATAAAAGTATATTCTTGAAGCGTTAGTGAACCGCAAGTAAATATTTTCAAATGAACACTGTTAAATTTGTACCTTTCATTTACATGAGATGTAATTTCATCTCATGTAAATGTAATGGTAAGTACTATTTGCTTTAGACTTAAAAGTTCATATGGGTAAAGGTATTTTCTACTCAATTAAAAATATCTCTTACAGACAAATAGGTAGGTAAAAGCTTGTATTCTAGAATAACAGGTATACTATTATGCAACATAATTATGGTCCAGCTTTAAAGTAATTACCTGATATAAAAGGCCCATTTTGTTTGATCCATAATGTATACCTACTTTTATTGGAAATACCAAGCTATATTCTGGTACAAAGTTATCAGACAAACCTCTGCCAGGACATGAACCTATAACTTCAGAAATAGCAACTCCTTGAATCTGGCGTGCAAACCCCTCAGCCACAGAGCCATTGATGATCAAATCTTATTATAATAAGTAGGTTAATAAACATAAGCTATATAGAGCTTATTACATTCATATAAAACCGTATCAAAGATCTAGTAGACAGGGAGTCTTATCAAAATTTAATATCTATATTTGTTGGAAAAGGACGGGCATGTAGCTTAATCTCGATGGAACAATGTTGCGTCTCAATCTACAGCATTTGAGACGAGAAGTATCATGATATAGCCTTGCTTGAGAAATTTGAACTTTACATAACAGGACATAAAGCTCTCAATTGAATGTAAGGGAGTATGTAGGTATGGTAGATTGTTAAAGTGAATTCATGCAGAATGTGTTAAAAGTTATTTCTTACTTTGTAGCAGTCTTATGTGGAGCTGAATACCGTCGTTACATTACGCGAATTGCATACCGACAGCAGTAATTATACCAATTGATAATCCTTAATTTGGTTCAGTTAATGGTAAATGGCTTTCTGAATATACCCTTACCTACCGCAGACGCAACTGACGTGGAAAATTTATTACAATTACCGAAGTAAAAAGTGGATTGCAACAATATTAGCAGACTGGTGATAAAATTAAAAGTAAATTTTTCAATTAGCATAATTATACGATTGTTTATTTTTTGAGTAATATTTATAAAATGATTAGGATCTACAGTTTGCGAGCTTCGGTATGGCATTTTTTTCTTGCCGGTATGATTTTAAAGCAGGCTGGAATTTCAGGACAATATTTTTAATATTACCTTCAAAAATACTAAAGTCAAAAAAGCAACAGATGTATTAAAAAAACTCATTATTATGCGCATAATTGCTTGTTACGTGGTGAGGTACAGTCGTCCACAAAAACTATGTCAGCGTGTTCCCGCCTTGGAAATAATTCATGAGTCGATGGGATCGCGCCGCCCCCCGGGCCGCTCTCAAAATGGCCGCCGGGCCACAGCTGACTGAACACTCTACTTTTTTGTCCACCTTTTTTGCACCATTTTTGTTAACGTGGTGTTCGATAGAATTTTGGCAACAGTATTTTCAAATCTGAGTAACGGAATATTTATATATTTGTTTTTGGTTATATAATGGATTAAATAATTTTAATTATTAAGTCTATTTATATGAAATTGGCATTTCGTATGGAGATTTTGGGGAAGACTGCATTTGCATAAGTAAAATATGTGTGATAGCACACTTCATAAAAAATATTTATCGTTCTTATAACACGTTTAAAAATATCAAAAGAAAACCTAACAGCTTAAAACTATGTTTTTTAAAGAGATAATAATTTTAAAAGATTGATCTTAAATTTATTGGTTACAGATCATTTATCTGTAAGGGAGAAATAATCGCCAATTTGATAGGTTAGGACCTAATATTTGATATTTTATCCATAGAGAACATGTTAGTTATAGCCATGGATTTATATTTATAAATATTTTGCTAGAGTTAATTGTTGTCTTGTTTTTGATACTCATCCAAAAATTTGAACTTTGAATGTCAGTGACTAACAAAAAATATCAATTTACGTCTCATAAACTGTTTCGACTTAAATTTATATCTTGCTGCTGTACAATATTTCTGTTAGCACAAATGTCATTACAATGATAGGTGTCAGATTTGTATCATTTGACGTAGTAAAATTATATAGTTTTACTTCGTAATATTGTTTTAAAACGTTACGAGGCTTAAATCTGCACCTAGATTTAACATTCAGGATTTTTGAAACCACAAATTAGTTTCTTTCCTGGCCTAAAATATGTCTTAATTAAAACATTGCTTATCCCTTAAATTTCATTAACTTTTATTAAAGAAAGTAAATACTTTGTTCTTATATTTTGATATTAATCAATATTATACGCTATTTACTCCTCACTAGCCGTTTTCATTTGTTTTCCTTTACGAGTTATAATTGGTCTAACTATACAGTAGGTAAAAGGGTCAAATACTTAATATTTTATGTTATGAAACAATTTAGTTTTAATTTGTTTTACATCATATATCAAACAATACGCAGGTAAATTTTAAGTTAAATAATAATGTTCATACTATGTGATGCGTTGCCTGCAAAATATATAGGCCCATGAAAGTAATATATTATTGTACGAGTAGTATTGCACAATCTTACTAGATTCTACAAGTTAGTTATTTCCCTGTTTTCCATTAAATCGAAGCATATAATCTGATCTAGCCAATAAACAGATTGAACACAATTTGAATTGTAAAGTTCAGTAACTAAAAATGTCTATAGCATTACACAAGTAGCTCCAAGCCTACGTGGTCTTAATAACTCTTTAATCTCTCCAAAAGATAATATTTGACTTTACTCGGTACAAGTTGGCTTGTTCCTTCTTTATGATATTAGGTTAAGTTCGCTCCGAAAGGATTAAGCAGGCTCTTAATTCTACGCTCCGGGGCCGAAATAAATTTAACGTTTTGAGAAGCTTATGAAGAAAAACTCGTGACGTGCGGACGTAAGCTCTCTCGAAATTTCTCGAGATAGTCCGTTTTAAGGCAGATAAAATATTATGGAGCGTGCTTCGGTAAAAATATTTTAAAATCTACATAAGTATACGTGTACGCTTTGGATGGGTGCTGCGTCAGTCTGTTCATTTGCGTCGATGTATTTTTGAGGTTTGAGTGAAATGAGTACACATTTATTTACTTTTCAAAGCTGTAAATTATTAAGACAATAATATGGCTATTAAAATGTAACATTCATACTCTATGTCGATGTGTTTGCAGGGTTAGTACAACCAAACCTAAAACACGGTAACTGAAACAATTCGGCCTATATTTTATTTTCCAGGCCGATTTTATTTTGTGACTGTCAGGGCTCTTGAGAAGCGAAAGGTAATTGTAGGCTATAGCGAAGGGTTCCCTTCTGGGAATAATTGTGCGAATATAGTAAAGCCTCCGGGAGAGTTTAATGCAAGGTTATGTCGAGGCAGCATTTTAGGCCCGCGTTATACTGGACGAAGGACGAAAATTATCTCCGTAACGAGTTACGTAAAAGCGGCGATGGGAACTAATGAGTCTATTGGGCGTCCTAACATCTTATATGAATATTTTCATAGGGTTATAACTTTAATTTGGGCAAAATGTTAATTTTTATGATAATGTTGACAGGACGATATCAAATTGTGAAAAGTTTACAACGAGATAAAATAATGCAATTTCATTAATGATTGCTAAAATGAAGTAGGCACATTTAGAAAAGAAAACAAAATGTCACTAATTTTAATTTCATAATGCATTTTTTTTCTGGTATCATAATAAAAAGTTCTCTCAGTACAACATTTGGTAATACGGCAAGCGGTATAACTAATGCGTGGAATAAACGATGTATGAAATGGCGGGCCTACCTTCACGGAAAGCTTTCGGTGTGTAATTTACCGTAATAGATCTTATAGGGAGGTTATAAGAGATAAACTAGCGTGCGACGGTTAAATAAGAGTTATAAAATAAGCGAGATATAAGCGTACTCACAGGTGGACAGTTGGTTGTGGTATCACCGGACACCGGGAAGTACTGAATATTTAAAATAATGAAAAGCAAGAGAACCGGGGCGTTCCCTTTTAAAAATGCACTGCACTCGAGTTTTACTACGGCCATGCAGGTTGGTCGGACAGAAATTCTTAAGACCAGCTGTATCGTAAAGACGGTGGCTGCTGCGAACTCCGTTGAGAAGAGAAATAAACACTACTCAGCCAAATCGTGGCTGACGGTATTAAACTATGCAAGTACCGGGTGGAATGAGCTCTTGGACTTGAGACGATTTGGAAACAGGTGAAGACCTGTCTTGTCCATCTTAATTCAACGCGTCTTTGATGATAAGTTTTGGTACAAAATAAATAAGATCTTATATTTGTCGTCTCCATACACATGTAGTAAATAACATAACCCATTGGGTTCATTATCCAATTTCAATACATTAATTTTTTATTATTGAAACCTAATAATAATATGTGTGTACACATTAAAATAAAACAAGATGACATAAAAAATCAATTTGGTTGAAAAAATAAGAAATAACTTTCAAAGAGAAATATTATTTAAAACTCCGCATCCTCAAGAATTCTCTCGGCTGGGTTCATCCGACTTCATTTAAATAATTCCCCCGTTGATTTGAGCTAAGCTTCCCCTATGTTTTATTCAAATGCATTTAAATTCAAGCCTAAAATATACAGAAATATCTGTTTTAATATTCATGAAAAATATTACAATTAAATGTGGATTGAACACAGAAATACCGAAATTAAATTATCTTTAGTGTAAGGCCTATTTACCCTAAAAACTATTTATTTTATTATTCAAGGAAAAACATGTGACATAAACGTCACGTAAAAATAAAAACGTCACGTAAAAATAAAAACTGCTACAATTGCACGCAATTACAGTCCAGAAATCCATGAAATTCTACTTTTTAATTAAGAAAGCTTATGATAAGAAAGCCGCTATCTTATATTATCCTATATTAGCATACTTATGTACATAAGAGAATTATTTACGACTCATTTCTTATAACGACGACATAATGCGGGTTCGGTAAATTGGGCACAGCGGATGGTGGCTGCATTATTTTTGCATAATCACGTTTGCACACAGTTTGTATGTAAATTCAATTTCCACCACGAAATAAATTAAATCAGTCACTACAGGATAATCCCCAAGTCTTTCAACTCAAAATTTAGCACATTATTACACGAAAACAAGTTATCGATAAGTTATTCCAATATTTTATATATATAAAATAGCTATAGGGCGATTATTTAAAATTTAAGAACGAAATATTTTTTAAATCTACATAGAACATTTTTAAAAGTAATGGACAGTGGAAAGGGAATCGTCCATTGACGAAAGAGAGATAACACTACCTAATGGTTACGTCATCCGCCTCTACAGCTACAAGAGTAAGAGAGACAGCATGCTGCTCCCATCATAATTTTATTCCTTGAAATATTTGTATTTAAATTTTAAATAGTTAAATACTACTTGATTGCTATTTGATTTTAAAAGGTATATTAGGATAACAATATTGGGGGTCACAGCCGTGCCCCCAGATATATGGAAAGGCACACGGCAAGTTACTCTACTAGTAAATTAAAAAGATCCTCCATTTAGGTAATTTCAAACAAATAAAAGCATCTATGCTTTTATTGTTAAATTTTTTTTACATGTTATGTTTTTGATGAGATAGCTTATTTTTACCTTTTTTCATTATCATCAATCTTATAACTAAACATAGGTCTGAGGCGTATGCGTAACTTTCTTCTTAAGAATGTTAATAATTAGAAAAGATATACATACATATTTAAATAACTAAAATATTACAATTCCGAATAGTGAGTGAGGAATGCAAGAAGCAAGCACTGCCGCTTATGCAACAGTGTAGGTATGCCAGCGGTAAAACACTTTACATGAATATTTTAACTGCAGATCAGCCTATTGGGTTACGTGGATGACTTTTTGAATATAGGGTTTGTTGTTGCAATGTAGTTGGATAAGTTAAATATTACAATACCTAATGGAGTATGGAGTAACTTAATTATTCTATTAAAAATTTTTTTCAAACCAATTCATATGAAGTTAAGCTTTATAACTCGTATTTGTCTTGGTTGCAGAAATATTTTTACATTATGGCATTAGACTACAAAATTACTCAATACAGTAGAACTTAAAAAATTTACACTGTGCTAACTAAATTACATCATTATGTATGAAACACAGGTATATTTAAATTTATTTTCGTGTGTGTGGTCTAAGTCAAATGCTTTTAGGATTTACCCACATCAGGAAGGTATTTAGAAGTAGATATATGTGTAAGTATGCGCTGTATATACGGCTATGTATGTACCTGGCACATGCATTGAATAAGGCAGCACCAAATAAGCGTCGACAGCGATTGATATACGGAGAGCGAACGCCTGCTGACTCACAAATATCGGATTAAGAGGTGGTGCAAGATATAAGAGAGGGCGTTTAGTACATCTTGTATATTTGAGGTTCCAAATATACAAGATGTACTATAAGTCTAGTTCGTAACAACAAATAATAATAATTGGTTAGAGTACAGGATAGCAGGAAGATATTTATACTAAAGCCAATGAAAATCTATGACCCTTTGGAAGTACCCGAATAGAGAAGGCCGGGTTTTGTTTTTTTTTTTTTCTGTTACAATTATGTGATATTAGTAGTAAAATATATAAAAAACACAAATACAGCACTTAATATGGCCACTTAAAAGGTTTAATATAAAATCATAATATAGTAGACTTATAACATTATAAAAAAAAACATTTAGTTCAACAAAAATTATAGCTGCAATATTTTTTTTACTTTTAATTTCTAAAAGTTTTAAGAATCAATGTTTTTAAAACAAAAAACGCAAAAGATTTGCTTTAGCTAGTAGACTAAGTAGTTATGCTACTCGAAACATACGGTCTGTCTGATAATAGGCGATTTCGCTTTTTATCAGCGATTTCCATAGTCTGCAACCGCTCGTAGCAACATGGACTCAAGGTACGCACTAACTAACATGTAAAAATCCAGACCCCTGCTCTCATTATAACGCTTTCTTAGTAAACTTTGGTAAACCTACGTATTCACCACGGAAAAAACAACTTATAACTGCAAAGCAATATTAGCTAGTATGAACTTTCTATAATGCGGTGGTGCTTCAAAATTCGAGCACTCATGATTCGAATATTAAACAAGTTAAATTTATCATCATCACTACCTACTTCGTCTAATGCTAGACATAGGCGTCCTCTAAAGCACGCCAACGCTCTCGAATTTCGGCCGTTCCCATCCAGCCCTCTCCAGCCAGCCTAAGAATATCGTCTTCCCATCTTGTCACAGGGCGTCCCACACTACGTTTACCGCGTCACGGTCTCCACTCGAGAACTTTACGACCCCAACGGCCGTCATCTCTTCGGCTAATGTGACTGTGTGAAGTTAAATTATATAACGTTAAATCCGCTATATTCCCAATACATGGAGTGTAAACTCATAGTTTTCATAGGTGGAATTTTTACGTGAGCGTCCTACGCTAGCTACATTCAAACTGAATTTATTTCCAAACCTTAAAATTAATTGGATTTGCTCTGTAAGCATACAATAATTGTTTTATCTTAAAAATAAAAAATCTCCACCGCAAGCTATGAAAAAGTCCTTATATAAGTAGAATTCGTTTGTCTAATAAATGAAAATTGTTGGGATCAACGGAGTCCAAAGAGAAAAGTTTTACTAACGTTTTCATACACAAATGAACTCGCAGACACAAATTTCTAAGATTGAGACTAATAAACATTTGTATTCTGAAAACAATTCTAAGAACTGATAATAATAACTTCAATAAAAACAGTAAAATTTCGATACAATGCTGCAATGTACCTAATTTGTTTATTAAACTAAACTCCAAGGCTAGTTCACGATCACGAAGACCATGATCACGAAGTTTATATTGAGCACAGACTAATCTAGATTGATCTACTCAACGTTTGAAAGGGAACAATCGTATGATGGCGTCTAGTTAGGGCTGGTGCTACAAAATGTACAGCGCATCACGTAGTACTGAGTGCGGACCGTCGCCGCCGCCAATCTAAATAATTGACCTGTCGGTGTCCTCTTGCAGCTCTCGTTTCGAACAGAGATTTACGTGGAAGCGGTGCGTCGAGGCTTAGATAAATATTTTTCTTTTATTATAAATATCTTTTATAGCCAGAAATCGTTCGCTTTAAAATATTACGAAATATAGAGTATTTTCACTTGATTTAACACAAATGAGAAGAAATCAATAGGCAATAATTACATAAGTGACGACTGAAACAAATAAGAATTTCTACAGCCGTAGGTATTATATACTTACGTCTTACTGGTGGCTGGCTAATTTATTTACAGCACAAGCAACGCAGATGAATTACATGGGGAGGATATAAAAACAGTTGCAGTAGCAACCGGAGTCAACGGCCGCAACTTTTGTAATTCGTAAATAATCACCTACTAGATAATACTCCTCATGCGTTTCTCCATGGGGAAGGCCTGTCCCAGCAGTGGGACGTATATAGGCTGATGACTAGATAATAAATTTGCGTTAATTCAAGCCGAGCTTGTCGACAAACGAATAGCGTATAATAATAATAATTTACTTATAGAATTAGTAGGTATTTGTGTAAACATAAATAAATAATTCTATACACCGAACCGTCATTGTGTAAGAATGTCAATGTTTTATTGCAATCTAAGTGGAGTTAATGTTTATATGACATTGAATTTTAATTGGGCGTTAATTAGCAACTTCTATGCAAAGGATCTCGCGTTTCATGACTGCATACAACATTGTTGAAGATTGATATAATAGCTTACAATGACAATATTTAAACCATAGTTGAATAATTGAGATATTGTCTTATTATTTTCCGTTTGCATGACTGCTTTGATTTGTAATAATTATTCAAAGGATTCGCTACGCTTCCTGTTTTTTACAGTCCGGATAATTTAATAGGTGATATTTTGACAGTTATTTGTAGTAAGATTAATCGATTCCAATACAAAAGTGATCTATAAAGCTCATGTGTCAAAATGCACCTATTAAATTATTCAGACCTTAGGAGACAAATTGCAGGAATCCAATGTGTATTCAATGTTATGTGTTTTGGCCTATATATTAAAGCGCAGTACATTTTAATAAAAAAACCTACGTTAGTAATTTGTATCGAAATGATACAGATAATTGTCATAAAAAACTACTAATAATTTTCCAGGATATACTGCACAGTTTACCAACAAAAAATATTATTATACTCTGTCGATTCCACAGATTCCTGTTTTCGTATATAACAGTAAAGGGTGGAAGTAAGAAGTAAAAAGAGGAAAAAAGTGTATTATTAGTCTGTTACCGAAATGGAATTGGAACATTTCGTAGAAAATTCCAGCAAATATTCGCTTCGCTTTACTTAGCCGAGGGTAGCCATCATACTTTCACCGCAACTGCTACGTACCTACCAAGTTTTAGGTAATAATTCTTGGTCCGTAATACATTTAAGGTTTTTATTCCAGTGTTCAACCTTAGAATATTCTGCTTAAAATTACATTAAAATACATTATTTTCCATTTATGTATTTTTGTTGTATAATGGTTTCGGATAAAAATTTCATAATAATCAAATTGAGCCATTCCAATCGATCCCGACCACATTACGTTTGTATCGTTGAGTTAATGACTCGATACTTTACAAAAATTAACCTGTCAAATGTCGATATTATGAAGATTTTATGTATTTTATTTCTTTGAGGGAACCGCCAAGGCGAAGGAAGAAGAATAATAGTCTGGGGCCAGCCTTCATTGTAAACCCATCCTGGGGAGGAGTTACGACCGTGACAGGTGTGAAGCTGAATTAACTTATATAAAGTCACTTTTTATACAGCGCCGACTCTTTAATAAGCTACGGGGATCATCGTAATGAAATCGTGTCCCGGATTTTTCCCTACTTTCCCAACTTAATTAAGAACTCTGGTAATTAGAGATTACTTAATTCGTGCGCAGACTTTTATGTCGATATTTGTGTAGGAATAGGCTATAATGAGATACCAACCTTTGGGCGAGATTTGACGCTGTCCGTATACCTGGAATATAAATTGGGTGATTAGAATATTTGTATTCGGTTACTAAATTGTTAGAAAGGGAATTACTGTTACAAAGAATGCACAAAAATGCGAGTAGAGAAAATCTCGTTGGGTTTGGTTCCATTCGACATTGAATGGCTCTGGTTATCTGATCTGCGGCTATTGACCCTGCTCGATTGAATTATCGAAAAGCGACGTGACTGCGAGCGTATACTAATGTAACTACGTATACGTCTTTATTGCTCGTTAATCGTATTAGGTTTTGTTTAATCTGTCAAAAAACTACATAAAAGCGACATTGAAAATACATAATGCATATTCATACGCTTCCTATTTGTAAATAAAAATTGATTCAGTAAATATATCCTGGACGTTTTTACACCTCTAACTAAGTAATGTAGGCAAGTCTCTTAAGCGGGATACATTTTTCATTCAATCAAGAGGTCGGGTGACCGACAACGAACTCAAGAACAGATGGTTATTGCTCAGGCGCAGGCTTATGATACTACCATACATAATATAAGTAAAATACATAATAAGTATATTTTACTTACAGCATCGGTAAGGGCTAGTAACAGCGAATACTATTTATGTGATAACATGTAAAAGATGGAAGTATTTTTTGTATTAAAACCATTAACTATTTTCATTGTATCAAACCAAAAATCTAATCGATTTTTCTATGGCGAAGCGTTTTTGTTCGGGGGAAAAGCTGCCAAAAATGTGCATATTTTTCATTTTACTTGCGTCCAATGAAAACCGTTCACGTTCACAAACTTTATGCGAAGTAATATTATTTAAATATGGTTACTTGAAATAACTATAAAATTGATATAAAATCCTCAAAGCGAGTGTCTCAAAATATTAATTTAACTACCTAAAAAAAATTATTGGCGTAATGAATTTATCGTTCTCATGTCTATAAGGTTGTCGTCCAAACGAAATAAAGACTAATTGAACTGCACCGGAATGTCATCGAAGCGATAAAATTACGATTCATTGGGCCACCAGCTGTACCTAACAATTTATGGTTCTCGCAAATTGAAACCGCTCCCGACAGACAATTGCCTCTAACTTATTGTTTTCCTATTAAAAATTTATGGCAACACTTTCCTTGAGTTCGCTTGCATGCTGCCATTTCAACTGTAATTTTCTCTTTTAAGTTTTTCAAAAAAAGAACCTTCAATCGTCTTTCTTTATCGAATAGCAAAGGAATTTCAAACTGAAGTACCTTTTACAAAAAATTATGAAATCTTTTCTATTCCTGCCTGTGTCCATACCTGTGTGATTGCAATGTTGGATATCTAAAATATTCCAACGGGAGATTACTGTACAACTTAGTCAACTTTTTTGTATTAAAGAGTCAAAAATCTTTATTTAAATACATTTTTACCAAATCATTATAATAGCTAACTAACTTATAACTTTGACTTATAGCTTTGACAACTTAGGCCCAATTGCGCGGCCGAGAGTTAGCACCTAAAGCTGGGGCAAATATATGGACAAACCCTGGGTTAGGCGCTAACTCTCAATCGTGCAATTGGGCCTTACGAATTTAAATTCTCTTCTTCTTCTTGCCCTTTTCCCACATTCTATCAACATTAAAATATCTTCAACATAGTAGTCTTCTAGTTTAGGTATGATATGGAATCTGCAAAGCGAAGATATTCCAACTTTTTATATAAAACTTTTTGGTCAGCACCAATTATAAGAAAATCGGCGCACGTTTAAAAAGTGTATTTTTTTATCTGTGAGCGGTCCCGCCTTGCAACAGTGTATCGATTGGGCGAGCAAGCAGGCGGCCATGCTCTCCGTTCTATTTTCGAATCTCCCGATCCAGAATATCACGATAGCAGGGACCGGTCCGCGCTCATATTTTCTTGATGTTATTACTCTTTGGACACAGGTGGAGTCTACACTGTATTCAAGTCGCAGACAATACCTAACAATGAGGTTATGTGCTGTGTTTGAATTTCAAATTTACTATTATCTTTTTCTCTGCAAATACAAGTACTCGCGCCGAGGTTCTATAGGCGGATGTAATACCGCCACTGCTGGCGCAAAATTTTATTAATTTAAAAAAGTTTTCAATAGCGAGAGCGTACGAACCAAACTGCGTCACCGAGCTCCGACTTGTTGACGTGATCAAATGTTGATCATCATCAACCGTAATATAAACATAACAAATGTCTGCAGCAAAAAAATCTTCTATAAACATTTTTGCAAAAAAACTTGTTTTTTTAATTTATTATGTTATTTGAATTAAATTATAGTTTATAATATAATTTAAAATAAAAGTTTATTACTATCAGAACAAGAATCTAAACATGCTATAATCTGAGGTAATGAATAGGTGTTATTATCCTTCAAATGTTTACATTATAAATATTTTACAACAACTTTGTACTACTTTGTTGCTCCGATACTTATCTAATTATTCAGACACTTCACTAGTTCTTCCGTGCTATAGTTAGTCATTTTGTAATTATAATCGATTACAAGGAACATGCTTATCTTTTGTTTCGTAATTTGTGACCTCTTAGATCATTTTTAAAACCATTGTGAAAGAGAGATTTAGTTTATAATGGCATCTCACCTCCAATACTGATAATATGTACGTTAATATACTGCTTTACAAGAAATAAATAGTATTATATGACAAAATATTTAAAAAATATAATACCACCAAAGATAATAAGTTCATGCGGGTTCATGACAATTGCAATAAGAAAGTTTAAAAATGTCTCAGTCAACAAAAATAAACTCAAAAATTAAAGCCAGCAATTGGCAACCGAGTGCAGAATCCAGTGTAATCGTAAATACATGAATACGGTAAAAAACAGTTCAATGAAACACTACCTATGTATTTCCTTAAAATTTACCGTGCTTAAATCGCATAATTTCAAGTCTCGTAAAGACTTTGGAACGACATTACAATCAGCGGACAGACGGGTCCTAAGTAATGAATTTATGCTCCACTTAGCAGAACCCAGATAAAACTGTACTACAAGATTCTGCACCGAGATATTATTATTGTAATAAATATCTTGAAGCTGATCACATAAAATAAGGCCAACTAATAAGCCAACTCCAATAAGCATAACCGTTCTCCGACATGTTTCGATATCGTCTCTGTTATAGGCTCGATCTGAAGACGGAAGCACATAGATACTGACGGTTTGCAATAACAATAATGCGGGATCTGGGCGACCTGCCAGACTGCTATCGATCCACACCGACTCACCTACCCATTCTAACCAGACCTCCAAAAATACTCCCAAACACACCCAAACTGATAACTCCGTACCCACGTTAGCGGGGCGAAGAATTCCAACCAACACTGGATCAAAAGATATTCAAGTAGGTCAGAGGGAAAATTTACAAACACTACTGTGGACTTTTTTTCCAAAATAAACCGAATGACTTTTCCGGGTCACCGAAGATGAATGCTTATCCGATAGGAATGTTACTTGTAAGCTGCAATATTTTTGTTTATGCGATAGGAAATCCTGAATGTTGCAAATAAGCAAGTATATAACGAAACCTTGTGTGTTAAGCCCAAGATACATTTTCGTGTAAAATGCATCACAGTAAATAGTATTTCAATAATGCACAAATCCAAAATAATTTTTTTTTTATGCATTCAAAAGATAAAATAACCAAGACTAAAGCATTGTGTGAATGGACATATAAATAGGCGCTAATATGCATTTATACTTATACTGATTAAGTAATTATTTTATATCATCGTAGCTCCACTACGGAGATAGAGCGATAGCGGCTTATTAACAATCTGAATTAGCTATAATTATCATTAATCTTGTAGCACATTACTTTTAATGATATTCCTAATTAAAAGTATTACATAGCATACTTAATTTGTCATTTTTCACGATGATTGCAAGCAATTTTCGAACCGACATAAATTACACTTTTCTATTACTTTATACCGCTATAAAAAGTGTTTTATATGTATTTATTTAAGACTCCGATTGTTTTATTACAATAATATAATTGTAATATGTTAATATTCAAATAACATCGTTTAATTATAGGCAGGTACATATAATGTCACTAAATAACTATATCCAGTGTTTATTTCTATGTTTATTTTCGCACGTATCATTATTCTAATGTTAACACCTAGTTAATATCATGTCTGTGTTTATGTATAATTATAGTTATATAATTAATTACAGTAAGAAAACAATTAAATGATGGGGAAGTGGGATGTTTATTTGTGTGTTTCTAAGTGCCCTATTGAATATTATGTTTAAGTTTTTCTAAGACTAACGTTACGAGCGTCGAGGAACAAAAAATGCGTCGACATTTGTAAAATTTCGACCTAATTTACTGATTTATAAAGAAATAAACAACTTCCAACGCCAACCGCGTTCACTTTTGAGGCAGTAAATCATTAAAACTCAAGTACTACTTCATACTTTCAAGTTGAATTTCTTAAGATAAGTCTTACCTACGAATCGTGTACTTAAACGAACGACTGAATATTTTAGAACTCTTATATAATACCGGTATAGGAGATTTTGTGTGTATTTACGAGACTTTAAGAGGGGTTCGGAGATCAAGTTAGGATGGTGGGAAGGAGGGAAAAGGACTTGGGTCGACAATCAAGAGGGCTTCAGATAAAATATGTAAAGGTCACCTTAATGTTGGGACTTGGAGTGTGAGCCCGATCGATTTACATTCCTGTGTTAAGTGTGGCTCTTGTTTCAGCTTTTTTAAATGGTCATTTATAAAATTTGACAGAATACTGCTTATGGGGAGCTATTATTGATAAAATATGTCTTCGTTCGTTTCAGCTTACTTCATAAGAATTCTACAATTTTCATATTAAATAGTATCAGCTGCCTCATTTGGTCATAATAATAAGGAATAAAATGTAAATATCTTCGGCAAAAGAATGTTATTTATAAGGTCCCGTCAAAAGTTTGAAGTGGAAATTATGACTTTTCGATTTCGTAAGCATTTTTAAATCAATCAAAAAATATCATAATTAAATCGGTATTTTAGGCCTGAAATATTTGAATGGAACAGCTAAAATGTATGCCAAACAGTCGTGATACATTAATGAGTTCGTATCAACGTTAAAAATCAGAAACTCTACATAATGCTATCATTAGCTTCCTTAACAAAACTTTACCCGTGATGCCTTAACAAGTAGAACACACGCAAAGGTCATTGTTTTCACAATAAAACCTGTATTTTGGGATTTCTTGACTAAAACATGCCATTCATGTCATGTTGGATCGCGTCGCGGTAAAAAATGGCCTGGGGTTTTAAAATAGAGTAGTTTAGTAGGAGGATAACGAATAATAAAGAAAAACTGTTTAATACTACTGTTAATTATGACAAATTTAAATGCAAATGTCGAGGATTTGACTGAGATTTGAAATAATAATATTGGATAAGATTGAAGTGAAAAGAGAAACATGTCAGATGTCTTTGACATCGGTCCTAAGATTTTGATATAAAATTTATTAATAGATAAAGAACTTAGTAAAACCAAGTTATAAATATTGACTTCACTTGTAAAATTATGTTTATATGTCCAAATGATTGTTTTAGATATTGTCTTGGTACGATAAGCAAATACAATTAGAACATTTATTTTGAATTTATAACTTATTATTTTCTTTATGTTTAACGGCAACAAGTCATGCAGGCATAATGGCACTAACTTACATAAATCAAAAACAATAAAGGAGTGACAACCAATTGCAAAGTCCATTATGATATGAGTTTGGTACATTTACGTAGGTCCTGAAGTCTAGGAAAATAGCCAAGTTCTTTTGCCGTTGCAAAAAAAGGTTGGTATACTAAAGTAGTCATTCATGCTTTATGATAAGGTTTTACGAGGTTGTAATTAGAATTTCGCCGATGGTAAATATTTGTGGTAAAGTAGAATTCGCATCGGCGTAGTGTCAGAAGTCACGCTACTTCGCGTGTCGTGCCCGCCCCTTCTGAACTTTCTACACACATAGCTTACAATGTTAGTACGTAATTGATACCTGCTGTGTTAATCGTATTCCTGGCGTTTGTAAAGCATTCTTCTAATTACTGATACATTAGCAAAAACCGGGTGTTTGTTTATTCAATGAGTTTTAGAATAGGTTCTGCATATGTAAATGCACAAACAGACTTATGAATATATTTTTTTTAGTTGCAGTGTATTACGAAGTTTGTATCAAGACTTTTATAGCTTATTTAAATGCAATTAAACAAGGAAATAATATTATCTTTCTTCAAAATAGTAACCTTCGAAGAACTAAGAAACAAACACTACTCAATTTTCTAATAAACCAAGAGAACTAAAGTACCGATACAAATTTAAATTAAAAAAAAAATATTTCAATTACTAACGAGTTACAAATTAATCGTTGGTACCTAATTAACAAACTCACCATTGCGACTATCATCGAAATCCCGATATAACGTCACACTATCAACACATATCAATACACTATTAGCACTAATTAAACCAATTTAAACCTTATCAAACATACAATTATTAATCACAATAAACACAAACCCGAACGAGTGACTAGTCTGCGTAAGCCTAATGGTACAACTAAACATATTTCTGTCCAAAGACTTTTGGTATTTTTATTAGAGCATTAGTAAAACTCAATGTCACCCGGCCTTTGTGTATTTATATTGACTATAAAATGTCCCTTGCATCTTTGTAACCCTTTGCCTTTTTACTAAGCTTTTTGCTCTAGTTTTTAGATTACCGCAGTTACTAAACAATGTACCGGTCATTATTGCCGCGGTGCAAACATTTAAAAAATGGCTTTAGAACAAACTGGCTATTGATCAAGGCTGTTGCAAAAAGTGGCTTTTTAAGACCAAGCAAAAAAGGTTTTGCTTTGAACTCAGCATACCATGATGGCGTGTAAAATTAGGAAAAACTTTACTACGTTTGTATTTAATAATTTTTAAAAACCTGGACATGGTTTTTAAAAATTCTTAATTACAAACGTAAAATTATTAAACACATCTAAGTACAAGAGATTTTTTATGCAATATTTACTTATTAAGAAAAAATATTTGATTGCGTCAGTAGCTTCGTTGGCATAGTAATATTTTTTAAATTAACTTTTATTTGTATTTTTTATTAAAAGCAAAACCTTTCATAAAAAAAAATATTTACATAAAATTTGATATAACTGTAATCTAATGCAGCCGCAAATATTAACAAGATTTTAACGGGAAATCTAAAAATATTAGGTTGGGGAAAAAGTCTTTCCGCATTATAGTATGTATAAACATGTAATAAAATCTCTTTGGCTATACTATTAGTATCTGGCTGGTTTTGGTATCATTGAAAGTTTAAATTTTAAAGAACATAATTCCAAATTCAAATTAGGAAAATGTGTGATTTTCATTTGTTTTTCGTACCGCCAAGATGAGTGAATCTAATGAAGAAATTCGATACATTTTAAAATTTTACTACAAAAAAGGTAAAAATGCAACGCAAGCCGCGAAAAAAATTTGCGATGTTTATGGACCTAGTGCAGTGTCTGTGAGAGTAGCACAAATTTGGTTTAAGCGTTTTCAATCCGGAAATTTTGATGTCAAAGATGCACGTCGCTCTGGTCGCCCTATTACAGATAAAATGGATGCCATTTTTGAAAAAGTGGAGCAAGATCGGCATGTCAGTAGTTACGACGTAGCTGAAGAACTGGGAATTGACCACAAAACAGTTTTGGCGCATTTGAAAAAAACTGGGTACACAAAAAAGCTCGACATTTGGGTACCTCACGAGCTCACTGAAAGAAACCTAATGAACCGTGTACTCATTTGTGATTCTTTATTACGAAGTAATGAAACCGAACCATTTTTGAAGAAGCTGATAACTGGTGATGAAAAGTGGATCACGTACGACAAGAACGTGCGAAAAAGGGTCGTGGTCAAAGGCCGGTCAGGCTTCACAGACTGTGGCGAAACCCGGGTTAACTCGCAACAAGGTGATGCTGTGTGTGTGGTGGGATTGGAAGGGCATTATTCATTATGAGCTGTTACCACCAGGCAGGACCATCGATTCTGAACTCTACTGCGAACAACTGATGAGATTAAAGCAAGAAGTTGAGAGAAAGCGGCCGGAATTAATCAACAGAAGGGGTGTGGTTTTTCATCATGATAACGTTAGACCTCACACATCTTTAGCCACTCAGCAAAAATTAAGAGAGTTTGGCTGGGAGGTGTTAATGCATCCGCCGTATAGTCCTGACCTTGCACCTTCAGATTTCCACCTGTTTCGGTCTCTTCAGAATTCTTTAGGCAGTGTCAGGTTAACATCACGAGAGGACTGCCAAAACCACTTGTCGCGGTATTTTGACCAGAAGTCCCAAAATTTCTATAGCAATGAGATCATGTCCCTACCTACAAGATGGCAAAAAGTTATCGAACAAAATGGTACCTACATACTTTAGTTAAATGTAAATAAACTATATTAAAAAATGTTTTGAATTTTCTTAAAAAATGCGAAGAAACTTTTTCCCCAACCTATTACAAGAAATATCTATGATTACTATTTACCATTATTAACTTGGTGGGAATGTAGAGAATTATATAGTTGAGTAGAATAAAACTAGTAGGTAGAGTTTCATTCTAGTTTATTTTCTTGATAAGTCCTCCCGGTAAAAATAAAATTGGTAATGTTGATTTACAAATTAACTTAAAAATTTTTGACTTGTCTTATGTGTGTTAATCAATGACTATACGAGTACAGTAGCAATTTATAAGATAATTGACATTGGCATTATTTTTTTCTCTACTATGAGCTACCACAATTTAGGAGGAATGTCATTTAGCTTGACATGCGTATTAAATAATATTGCTGGTGATTAATCGATTTTTAGAATCCAATTTTCTCCCTTTAGAAAACATGAGCATAATCTTTTCTAAAGAATGTTTCCTTCTTATTTATTACATAAAAAATATTTGTATGTTACTTAATAAATTAGGACAGGAAAACCTTAATTATAACAAAGCACAGATAGCTCAGTAAAATAACTGAAGTAGGTATGTATTTATAAAGAATTAAAACAAGTTTTAAAGCGAAGTAAGATTAAGCCATTATATTGATAACTACATTTAAAAGGTATTATTACAGAATGACACCCGTATTAAACTAGTCCGGTCCGGACTAGTACTGGAAAATTATGTATCGCGTGGGTTGGTGCTACTCTTTTTTTAATTTTTAGCTTATTTAGTTTTTAGCTTATTTCCTGTTTTACAATAATAAAAAGTATTGAGCGAAGTAGGTATTTAACTTTATTTAAAGTTGGTGTCTAGTTAGATGTTTTACTAAACCCTAAAATGGTTTTAAATGTACCTACTCTTTCTGTAGTAAATTTACTTTACAATTTGAGAATCTTTACAACGCTGAAATATTTACCAGCAAAGAATATTATTTAATAAAATTTTATTGATTAGATTAGTTAAATTTGAGTTAACTGAGGATAAAATCCCTCAGATAATGTATTGTACATTTTTTTACAGATTCATTTGCAACATGTTGTGAAGGTTTATATGTGTACAGTTTCATTTCTTGAAGCTATTCTGAGTATGAAGAGATCATAAAAAACTATAATACGAGTAGGGCTTCTGAAAATACTAAAACGCTTGGATGAGTCATTTTTAGCGTTGATAATTGCGAAAGATACTTTTTGTTTCGTTCAAAATTTTGAAACTGTCTCGTAAAATACATGTAATGTTGGAATATAACAAATTTGAGTTTAATACAGTGTATTTCATAAAAATATTGGACCAATTTTTCTTATTTATGTGCTATTTTAATTAAACCTTTCTAAGACAGGCAGACAAGTATTTTAAAGTCAACATTTTAGTAATGCCTTTCATTTAGCTCATGTATAAATTTCGAGTATTTTTGGTTGTTAAATTCAGGCGAGTATATAATTAAAAGCTAACAATAAAACCTATAGCTTGCGCAAAATACACCAAAATACATGTGAAAAACATAAACTTCAGAAAGATAAAACTAAGGTATATACATTTATGTATTTTACATGTTATTCATGTTGCTAAGTTATTAAGCAAAACAATTTAAAATGATAAAAAAATAAATCTACATGTTTTTGAAAAAAATTAAACGACGAATTTATTCATTTGGTTCCTTCTCAAGTTATAAAACAATAAAAGCTCAACAATGATTAGGCGCTTATTTGATCAAAAAACAGGTTAATGATAAACCTAAAATGATAAATGAAGTATTAATATAATTAAAAAATGTAGTTCATTATAAATTTTTTGGTTGAACCAAATGTACCCCATTCGGATAGTTTCTGATTACTGAATAATAACTGAAAATAAATGAACCACTCAACACACCATATTCACAAATTTTAATACAAATAATAAATCGCCATTTAATTAAGAAACAAAACAACAAAATAAAAATCGAATTAAAATGACTAAAATTTTTACGCCAACACAAAGTGTTGATTCTATTTTTAAAAAATCTACAATTTCTCATTAAGCTCCCCTCCCTCTAACCTCAGCCTGATCGTGAGGACCCCTCCGATCAGTATGCGTGTGTGAGTAAAACGACGTGCCTATAGCACAGAGAGAACTTCTCGATGTAGTTGGGAGGCCGCAAAAAAGTTCCGCTATTCGACAAAAGATGGCGCTAGGTGGTAGGAAAATGAGCAAGAGCTCCAGATTTCATATTTCTGAAACTATTTATTTAATTTTAATACTAATCTGTCTGTATACAATACTATTATTTTAAAAGTGTTCCATATCATTATAAAAATAGCTTGCTTGTTTTATAAATTCTTGAACGAATTAAAAATACAACTAAAAAATTATTTCAAATCACTCGATATTACATTTAATTTCGTATTACTGTTATTTTATATATTTAAGAAAACTGTTCAAAGTTTAGCACAGTGCTGCCATGAATCCTGCGGAAACGGTCGGAACTAGCAGCTATTATTCTTTTCTCAACATTACTTAAACGACTTCGCCTTTCACAAAGCTATAAAACGTAACCGAAAGCGTTAAGAGCCATTTTAGCGAATATAGCGGAGCCACTTATGGCGTTTCGTTTCTAACAGAAATTTTATGATTTTGAGATCGTACGATATACCAAGAAACGATATTAATAATCATTGAATGTGAATAAAATTCGTATTGTCATATATTTACCTTCTTGAAGAATTTCCATATAACGGTTCAATTTACTTTTAATATGAGTATTTTATTTCACAATCCAACAAATAGGTATAAAGATTGTGAAATATTTTCAAAACAGGTTAACTTTTCACCTTTTCCTCATGATAGTCTGAAAATGTGCTGCAAATAATTGTTTTTTTTTAACATTTTCCCCGTCATGATGAAAATTGCACTTTGTTATGTTTTTTTTAATTCTGAACTTAATCCATTACATTCAGTTGTATTGCACAATTTGTTATTTATCTAAACAACTACAATAAAAATAAATATTGTTCCTGATTCTAAATTGAACATAAACAAAACGTAAAAAAGCTTTTTAAGCATAGAAGCTGGGTCATTCCCGTTATCAACGAAGTAATTATATTTAGCTATCAATTATATTATTATTGATATTGATATATTTAAGACTCCTTTCAAAGGCTGTGCAAATCGATACAATTATCGTATCAATTTGCACAGCCGTTATTTTTAACTAGCCATGACAGATCAGATAAAGACCTACGTAGATTTTAGGGTGTCACCATCCCTGAAGTATCTCTGAGAAAGCTAATATTTGTGAGATGATTACTAATACTACGAGTATTATTATAAATGCGAAAGAAGCTCGTGTCTGTCTGTCTATCTCGCTTTCACGTCAAAACTACTGAACCAAATTAACCGAAATTTGGTGTACAGATAGTCTTGAGCCTGAGAAAGAACGTAGGCTACCTTTTATCCCGATATTCCCATGGGAACGGATGCCATGCGGAAGAATGTTAAAAAATGTATATAATGCCCCCCAGAAAAATGAAGGACAAATTAACGCTACTATGAACTTTGCTTCTAATAATAGAGTAGGAGTAAATTTTCAATTCCACCAATTGAGGCTACTGTTCCAATTTGAAAAAATCTTTCAGTGTTGAATAGCCTAATTATCGAGAGGAAGGCTACATACCATCACACTATCTCGAAGTAACTATTCGCGAGTAGAAGCTAGTGGCATATTATTATATCTTCTTCTTGCCCTTTTCCCACTCTAGGTGGGGTCGGCACAACATGTCTTCTTCTTCCATTCTCCTCTGTCACTCGTCAGCTCAGCATCCACTACTTTTATCCTCATATCATTCTTCACGCATTCAATCCATCGCTTCTTTGGTCTTCCTCTACCTCTAGGTCCGTCCACATCCATATATAGTGTGTATTATTATATACCTATATCTAATTCAAGCCTTTTAATTGACAATCGATTCGAAGACGTACAGGATTCGAAGACGTGTAGCCTATAGCTACATACCATCACACTATCTCAAAATAACTACGCGGTCGAAGTCACGGGCAAAAGCTAGTAGCATATTATTATATCTAATTCAAGCCTTTTAATTGACAATGCATTTGAAGACGTACATAAAGAAGAGCCACGTCAAAAGCGCCTTCAAAATATGGGCATGCATGAGGATATTGCCTGCAGGTCTCATTTAAAAAATATTATTTTTTTCTTGACGTGACTATTGACTAATTTATACACAATATACATAAAATCACACCCTTATCCCCGTGGTGGAGGTAGAGACTCCAGTACACTTTGTGTAAGGTTCCATTGGAAAACTTCTCACTTTGAGTTGCGTTAGCAAATGTGCAGAATGAAAGTATGTCTATATACATCCCATTTCTGGGCACAGGCCTTCCTCATGGAGAAACACATGAGCAGTATGGGCCGTAACACCACCACGCTGGCCTAACGCGGGTTGGTCGGTAAAAACCGGGACCAACGGCTTAATATGCCTTCCGATGCACGGAGGAGCTCAAAATCAAAATGTTTTGGTCACTCATCCACGGCCTGACCATAGCGAAGGTAGCTTTGCTTACAATCGAAAACCAAAGCGTACTAATCACTACGCCGAAGTGTTAGGTCGAGATATAAACACCCACATTTCGCCAGATATGTTAAGTCCCCATGTAACAGGTGGCGAGCTTGTTGCCATACACCGGGCACAATGTGAGGCAAGCGATATTCACAATGAACTGTACATACGTTTTTTTTTCAAACTCAGTGGTACAGGCGGTGGGGTCGAACTCGCGATTCCCGCGGCCTCTCGAACTACTCTACACGATACTACACAATATAATAGATAATCGAATTATGAGTTGAAGAAGTCGCTAGAGTCGTCCTTAGCGAGGTCTTCATCCCGTAGTGGAAGTCTCTAGGCTGAAAGATGGAGACAACTATTGCGACTTGAGGTATTAGTTAACTAACCCTGATTGCCATCGTTTACGATCCTACGCTAAAAAATAATATATTTTCACTACATAATTATGTTGTCTATTCCCTTCTCCAAAAGCTTCTTTGTCAAGCTATACATATTATCTAACCTGATCATTTCATTTTGAAACCATTACTACAATAATTTTTATTATACACTTATAATAGTACGTAGGTAACTTTCATATTTATATCATGAAAAGTAAATATAAAAGTAATATTTATTCGTTGACAGGTCACGTATAACACCAATGCGTTTCTCTTATTGTCTATGTTTTAACAAATAACATGTAATGGGCCAACGAGGAAGAAGTGCGTAGGGCTACTGTAGGTCCAAGAATGGATGGTAAGAAGCAAGAGAGGAATTTCTGAAAATACCTCTCCAACTCCTGGGGAATAGCTGTATTTTTCTGCTTATGATTGATTGATATTAAGTGCCTGCAGCAGCCCCTGCCCCTGCCCCTGCTGGGCCTGTTCCAGCAGTGGGACGTATATAGGCTGATGACGATATTAAGTGTAATATATAGAAAAGTTTTTAATGTTTGTCTGTTAAATTTATGAATATTAACCCTAACTACTTACTGTCTGAAATTATTTTTTAAAATATTCACTAAACACAAAAATCGGTCAAAAGACATTAAATCAATAATTATGTAGTATGAAACGATTAAAATGCTGGCTTTAAGACTATTTTGAACGCATTACCAAAAATACTATTAGTTGATATGTGTCTTTTTTAAGTGAATGATGTCGTACATAAATAAATTATTACCTTTGGTAATCCATAATTTATTTACACTTAGGTACTATATTTATTCAACTTTCCTACTGCAGCTCTACTCATAAGGTAGTTTTTTAAGAAGTAAGAATGATAAAGTAAATAGTTTACATTATAAAAAAAAACATGTAATATAAATTATTGTTCTAACTTTGTTCCTTTTTAATAATACCTACATTTGATATACTATGCTTTTCTCAGTTAAAATTTTAATTTATCTTGTACCGGACCTCTGTGGTCTCTACGAGTACAAGAAGGAACAATACTCTTTCATAAATGAATATTTTTGACATTGTTTATTTTACTTTCATTATTATTCTTGTGAGCATACTTATATAAACTACATGTAAGACTGAGCCAAAACCAACATTCTGCAAATATAATTGATCTTACAGCGTTGAGTTACAGAGTTTCTTGTCCACTCTTCTCCGAACTCCGGATTGCAAGTGATTCGGTGGTATAATTTGAAATTCGTAATAATATTGAAATAATTAGATAAATAAAATTATTTCATTTTGAATTAATAACCTGAGGAGCTGTTTTATTCCACATAATAATTATTAGCTGAAATTAAGAAATAGATGGAAGTAGGCTTATTTTTTGCTAAAATTATAGGCATACTATAGTTTCATAATAGAGTGGGATGCACTGAATTGGTTCTTACTATCCGCTGAGTATACATTCCTCTTTTAGGTAGAACCTACTTCCTATTTCGATGGTATTATGAGTACGAAATAAACATTGCTTGTGAATACAAATTTAATATTTCTGCTACAATCTACACTCATAATTTTATCGAAATATAATCAAAATACGAATTTTTATTTATTGTTGGCTGTCTGCAAAACTCATTCATAGTTTTGTGAGTTTTTGAGAAAATAACCGTTACACAATTAGTTCAACCTGTTGCATAGTCATATGCTACAGTTTCCATTCATAAAGTTTTTTAGCATAGAATACTTATTTTTGTCATTCATTATTTAAATAGAATATTTCGAATATTACGACATGAGTGTAGATAAAACTCATATTGAGCTTAGATTTTATTAAACGTATGACGGTAAAACTCATTAAATGTAAAAAATGTCTTACCCTCTACATTATCGTCTCTTAACCTACAAAAAATTCAAATACAATAGTCCGTAGTCTCGTGATCTATTTTTAAATTAAAACTTTATTGTTTATGTTTTGTTTTTTTATCTGTTAAGTTTTATAAGATGTTGATGAGCGTCGCAATGGTGGGTCATCCCAATTTAATTCCCTAAGAAAATGTATGTGCATAATTAATAATAGTTACGTACCTATTATTTCTTATTTTTTCAGAAGGCAAGTCGGCGTAAAAAATACAAACTTCAATCAACTTTTTTAACTGTGTAAATAATTTTATTTTAATACTTAAAACGGAGCTTACTTGCAAATACGTAGTACATGAAGTAAAGAAGTAACTTGTATTACAAATAAGGCAGGTGAGAATATATATAATTTTATTAAATAGGTACTTGACAATAATATGAGTAAACATTTGCTTCAAGAAACAAATAAAGTATATCATAAATAAATCAGCAATGTCCAAGAAATATTCATTATTGTTTAGGATAAATATTTAAATTTAATCTACTCTAAACAATTAAATTGTAATTTAAACCAAAAATGAAGTGCCAGTGATCCCCTTATCAAACCGTTTAAGAAAATATAATATTATCTACACGTATTACAAATATACAAATTTAAAATTATTTGCATGGAAAATACAATTTCAAAATAGTTTATAGTGATCAATTCAGAGCAACAAAACCACTGGAAATAAATACCTAATTAATAAAAAAAAACATCCATTCCGATCAACAAAAGCGCCATAATCATTTTGCAAATACAAGACCGTAGCAGTAGCTATATCGTAGCAAGGCTCCGCCTATTTCATAATGGTGGTACATCCACCGTCATCTCATACAACATGTCAAAACTAACAGACATCTGCTTATCTCCCAACGAACGAGATATCTACATATAACGCGACACGCACAGAACAAAGATAAAGGCCAAGGTGCGAAAGAGATAACCATATTTCAAGGTGCACTCCGCACTCGCAAGGTAGCATCTTTAGTGTAAACTAAACGGAATTCATTTGCATTGCAGTTGCAACCTTATCTCGTTGAGCGAGAGTTGGAATTGGATCGCATTGGTGCATTTTAGCTGTCATTCAATCGTGGACCAGTGTGAAAGAGTAGGAAATATATTTCTTGGTAATGTTTGAAAGGGAGCGGTAACGAGACTAAAAGCTGCATGAAGGCTGCATGCTAGTTTCTCTTGAAACATTGGAGTTTCGTATTCGTTTTATAGATGGCGCTACTGGAAACGAATCTCGGCTTGTATAAATATGCGGTACATTATAATTATCTCATTTTAAAATGTAAAATAGTTAAATATACTCGTAATTGTGAAATTATTGAGAGTGCATATTTAATAGATATCTAAATCTTTCATTATAAACTATTTTAGTTTGAAATTGATATAAATAACCAATGAACAATCATGCGTTTACATTAGTTCAAACAAAAATTGTTGCACTTATGTGATTTATTATAATCTGATGCACAATTAAATAATTATTGTACGTATCAAGCTACCACACCTGTTTTGTTATAAACCTGATCACGTGAATACCTAAGCCTTCTTTGATAATGTGTCGTTAGTCTAAGAATTGTTGAGAAAATATTCATGATAAAAGGAATTAACTTACGTTCACAATGAATAGATTTAATTTTCAATTGGCGAAATTAATCTTTCAGATACGTTACGTTGATTTTTCATTAAATTCAACTAAAAAGTTACGAGAATTTTCATTCTAAATTCCGAGAAAACATAAATGCAAGTTTAAGTCAACTGTAGTTGAAGGTAAAAAACCAATTATCTCCTTATTCTAGGCAGAATAAAGATAGTTTTCCTAAATCTGCAGTCACGTGAACTTAAAATTCAAATGCAGTACTCACGTTTGTTTACGCCGGCCGCGACCACGCGCGTCCACCGCGAAAAACACAAAAAACACAGTTTCACTGATAAAACACCGTAATATTTCGGTAAAAGTGCGGAGCGAGCGGAGATGTGTCGTCCGAAGCCGCGTTCGCATCTAAACGGCCCGAGTTTTATGTTAGATTACAGACGTAACTTTTATAGATCCTCGGTGCTATATAACGCGGTGGTTTCGTTTTTGGGAAACACACCCTTATGGCTGAAAGCTAAGAGGTAAAATGGCGTGCTGGTCTGGTTGCACGGGTGTCATTAAATGTCGCGCGCCGAGGGGAAGGCGGGCGGAGGTGTGTGGGTAAAGTTTTGGGTATTGATTGAATATGAGCTGGATTAGTGACTAATGATCAACAATTGGGTGTTGAACCTTAATTGGCTCGCGGGGAGTCCGCCGTTTATCGCTTCACGGTAAACTTTGTTGGGCTTCTTTTTGGCTGATAATAAGTATCATCTTAAGCGAATGAAGACGATTTCATTTTAATTTATCATATCGGAAATTAAGAAGTGGAAAAAAATATGTTTTCATTCAGTTCTACATGTTTTACATAAATAACAAATAGGTACAATACATTTTTCTCGTGATAAATCAACATATTAAAAAACGTAAGCAATGTTAATTTTAATATAGGTAGATAAAGAACTAGAGATTTGAGAAAGGAATGCAAAAAATATACAGAGAACCCTTAAATTTTACAAAGAGTCGCAATATAGACATTTTAAGTCCAATCACAGCTCTACAACACGGCTCTTGATAGAATCCACTCACGAGAGCTTGTTAGATTAGATAAAGCAAATCGTTGGGTTCCGAGTCAGTTTGTATTTTACGATTCGGTATCATTCACTGATAGTTATGGTAGGTATTCTTAAAGGGATTCGATTTTGATTTCAGATTCTATACTACAAGTTTAATACAAACTTAAAGTTTTCTCGAAAGACTTTCTCGAGAGCCAGTGCCAGCCATCACTAGACTGAATAATAATAATAATTATAAATCATCAGAATAGTTTATATTGTACATTGTATAGTAATATTTTTAACGTAAAATGACGCTGCACTTAAATTGTTTTATATAATACTAACATTTAGAGTGTAATTCATCTTTCGTAATAAAATAAAATAAAAAAATGTTCGGTGATGTAATGTACAAAAGGAATATTACCAAATTTTGTTTTTCTGTCTTTCTTTCTTAAAACGAAATCTTACGAAGGGACCTAACACTTCAAAAGGCATTCAACTCTCACGCAGGGAAATCTAATTCATGTAATTTAGAGGCCCCATGCCTCTCAACCGCTGATCAAATTGCTTTTATCGTCAAATCAAAATTTAAACACGATCGTCAGCCAATCAAAAGGGTGTAGGCTAGTGTAATATTCCTTAAATTATCAAATCTGATTAGAAAATAGGTGCCTGTTAGTTTACCTTCAGTTTGTTCTTTTTACCGGATTATAGCTTTTGTTTTGAAGTTGAATTCCACTATTAGTAGGTACTGTAAGGAATAAGCGGAGCTAGAGGTATAATGAAAAGCGGAGCTGAATAATGTGGAGCTTTTTTCCCAAACTTCTCAGAGGAAATTTTTTACATAAAAGAGTATGAATTTCCCTAGATTGACTCGAAGGAAAGCCTCCTATGTTTAGGTACAAAAATCACTTACGTAAATTACTAATAATTAAAATATTATGTGCATTATATTATATTTTCATAACTTTGAAATTATCACAAACATATCCAAATTTGTTTAGCTTTAATAAGAAAAATATAAAAGGTCGGTAATCCGCTTACCTTAATATTCTATAGCAACAAAAGAATCCTAAATGCAGTAAAACCTTTTTCCTTTATAATTCTGCCTTTACGCTACGAGTATCTGCGGATGAATTCTTCTATTTTAGGGTACATACGTCTCTACATAGGGATCTATAACGTGGCCCTTTACCTGCCTACGGGATTGGAATAACAATTGTCCTCAAAGGGAAACGTCCTATACCTGTTTTTGAGATGAGATTTCCACACCATATTTGTACGACGTAAGTATAAGTTATGAGGAAGATTATCAAATTCTTAAATAAACAAAACAAAAATTTTTACTTTTATATTCTAATATTAAACATAAACAAAAGAAACGTAAAAGCTTCTGTATGAACTATCTTTTCATCATCATTGCCTAAAAAAGATACCGTGCGAAATTAAAATTCAACCCTTACGATGCCGCAGGAAATTTGGTCACAAAAAGACTGTCGTTAAGTGGTCTTAGGCTAACCCTGGCTCAGAAACAAAGGCAGAAGGGGCAGACGGGGAGGTTTACAACCGTCGCAGTGCTCATGCGCGGTGCAGTTAGGTGCTCATGTCTGAATTTGCATCGGGTTATCGACTGGTCAGGTTCCGGGTTGATTAGTGGGATGAGGTAGTTTCACCCGTAGGAGTTGTAAGCTGTATAACTCTTTGTTTAGTTTCAGCCGTCACTAAATAATAAGCAAGGAAAATAAGTTTCTAATTGAATTATTAATAGTCCGCTTTTTAGGTTTTAATCATTGTTAAAATAAAAATCTAGCGTATTTTAGAACACCATGGAGATTTTTTGTAGATAATGTCAAAATAATGTGATTGATTAGCAGAATTATTAGTATTATTCCTATGACTGTATTAAATATAAAAGATATAACCACACAATCTATCGGGATTATTTATGTGACTGTTGAAATAAATTTAAAAGACATGACCACACAAATTGTGCCTCTAAGATAGGAAAATATTATTAATACCTTGAACTTTTCGCCTCTCCACTAGTCTTTTATAGTAGATTATGTAACTGTCACATAATGTAGGTTATTAAAACACGAGCGTGGTTTAAAAAAACGAGCCTTGGCGAGTTTTTTAATAGTATCATGAGAGTATACACTACTTTATCTACACTCATTATTCAAAGAAATAAAACAAAAAATAATATTAACTTTATTTATTGTTGGCTGTCTGGAAAACATATGCCATAGTTTCGTGCGTTTTTAAGAAAAATAAGTGTTGCTTATTGAGTCCAACCTGTTGCACAATGGTCATTATGTTACAATTTTCATTTTTAAATTTTCGTTTTTATCATCTGTGTTAAAAAGTATGTCATTATGAGTTCGAGTCTGAGTTCATAATTCGAACATTATAACATGAGTGTAGATAAAAAAATTTAAAGGTATGATTTTATATTTGAAATAACCAATTCATATATTAGTTTAGGTATAAGAGAAAGATCTATGAAGAATAATAAACCAAATAATGTATCAACGACGTGAATAAACAAGAGTCAAGTAACTTAATCAGTAAATATAATAAATTAATTATGTTTATCGTATAGTTCACACTTAGACAATTGATACAAGGAAGACTTGACGCCTTTCAATTGTATGACATCATTCTCTCAATTAAGTATTTATCGTTATAGTAAATGAAATGGAATTTTAACAGAAGGGTGTGCTACTTAATATTGAACCTTATTTAATTGCTGACAAAAAAGACAAAGCACAGTATCATTTTAATTAAGATGTTGAAAACTTGCTTTCATCGCTTTTAACCTTTATTAAAATGTACTAATTAAGTATTTAATTTCCATAACTTTACTTAAATTTAACAATGTTTGCTTGTTGCTACAAGGTAAGTGTACATAAAGATTACTATCTTTATTCCTAAGCTACTGAGAATAAATCGCTTGGAAAATTCTGTATACACAAACAATCTCCCTAACCACGATTCGAACAGAACTATATTATCGTTATTTAATATCTTCAAGTTCCCAAAAATATGATTCAAGAAAACACAGCCAAGCAACTGTATATAAATTATATTTCTATACGATATATAAAATATTATTATCTAGAATATTGCCCCCATTCAACTAAGTTAAGCTCAATAAAACGATATCGAGTCAGATGCGTTCTCAGAAACGAAACTCTTCAAAAACGACTAAGCGCTGTCTCTACATGACCGGTACATACCACGCTGATGGTACAGTCGTGAATTAAAGCGTCACTCTATAAAATTGTACATTAAAATTTAAATAAATGCATACAAAAAAAATTTACGTTTAGATCTCAAATTGGTAGAAAAGCAGCGACAGTCAAGTTTTACGATTTATTAATAAACTTGATCGTCGCTTTTCAGAGATTTTTTTTCCTATTAGTTTCATAAGTAGATAATTTAGAGGAGTATTTGCTCTTGATTTTATAAGAATATATAAAAAAAATTAAAACGATATGACTGAATTTGGCTGCAAAGAATTAACAACAGATCATAATAGGTATAGAAATTCAGAGAGTTTCATAATATCTAAAAAATTACCGTTATTCGACCACCGTGATTAAATGCCAACTGCACTAGGTATTGTTTTTCGAAATTAACGGTAGGTATAATGCTCATTAATTATTTATGAAAGTAATTTAAATGGGATTATTCCAAATTAATTTATATTTTAATAGTCCAATATGTAATTAGAATACATAATTACGCGTGTACAATACTTATTGGAGCCTTTCTAATACAATATTATAATTATTAAATGCGAAACATACTTTCGGTAAACAAATCTCTATACATGTAATCAAACCATGTAAAAATATTATTAAATCATCGTCATCATTATCACAACCAAGGCAACCATTTTTAAATAAAACTACAAATGTGAGATTGACTTTACATCTCTACATTACAAGTCCCGCCCAACCTTATATCAAGGTATTCGCGGAGGATCTCTTGAGATCCGGGACAGGTTTTATCCGACAATTTAAGAGACAGTTTGAACTTTGTTAAATGCAACTTTGTTGCACATTACAAAGGGATGAAATGACAAATCCTTATAATGGAGGTGGCGTCAGTTTTTGGAATATAGCACTTAAATATTTACGTAGTAAGCTTAAATTTCAAAATTATATTGTGCGAAAGATTATCAGTGAGTAAATTGATATTTTTAATTTAATTTTTATTCGCACGTTTGTAAATAAAAATCTTCTTTTGTTTATTTCTTCTTTTCTTTGAGCTTATAAACGTCAGAATATGCTATACATATATATTACATGCTAATTAGATTAGTTCTCAATACTACCAGTAGGTTTTATCTTGTGAAGAATGGGCAAGAATTTTCTACGTATCTTCGTTCTACCTTAAACCTACTTTACAGATACAGGTCTAAAAATTATTGTTACTTAATAGGTATTATAAAGTTTAACATTTCGTGATTATCTTTTTGGTAGAGTAAGAACTGTATGTGTTTGTTGCTGTATGTTTAAGTCTAGTCTGTTTATTTTTGAACATCACCTAAAACCACCTACTATGATCTCAATAGAATATTTACTTATGTGAAAATTTAAAGAACAACGTAAACTAATATTAGGTCCTTACCTATGAAATTGGTGTTATTTTATCTCTCTTAGTATTTTGTCTGTAACTATTAAGATTCAGAGTATTCCTAAAAAATAATTACCTCGACTAAAAATAGACTTTATTTTTGAACTCTTTTGATTTGTTTTGATAATTTTTTGTAAGTTTAATTGTGTTAAAATTGGACACGGAGACAACTCTTTTTAAGTGCCTCCCGAATACATCATTTTATTTGCATTCACTTAAAAACGATAAATAATTTTTATGAAGTGTGATATTACACATATTACTAAGCTTGTCTAATGATAGATGCCAAATATTATTATCTTTGGATTTGTCGTTGTGAAGAAAAGTGAAGAAATTTTAGTATGGAAAATGCAGAATTCCCCAAAATCTCCATACAAAACACCAATTTCATAGGTAAGGACCTAATAAATGCCTCTAAAGTCCTATTACATATAAGGGTGGCAGTACGGTTTTACATATTATTACTATAAATATCAAAACATAGAAGGCACTTAAAAATTTACAAAGTGTTTAATTCACATGACAGCGTAAAATCCAAAATGAATGTATACAGCTTTGGACTTAATATTCATAAGAACATAAATTATTTTCTCTATATTACACGTAAAACTCAGGATGTGAATTAGGTATGTTCAATGTATTCTAAACAAATTTTCCACAACTAATAAAAATACCAAGTACACTAAACAATCGAAATATGTCTGGACAAAAAATATTATGTTTGTGGAAAAACAAACATTTATGTAGAATAGAATTCTTATGGCATTTTAATTTATAGCAATTTTAATTGCGAGTGACTAACTTAAATAGCTAAGAACGTTTTGCAACAAATTTGCAGCCTTCAGAGTTTTTAACAAAGAGCTTTTTTTAAATTTTAGCGCTACTGAATACGGTTGGTTGCACTGGATTTTAAATTACATACGCATAAGAATCTTGATGGTAAATGATCATAAATAACCTGCTAATTAACCAATTAACTTTATAAAGTACATGAGGGAACTTTATTCATATCGATTACTTTGTTGCACCATTCTGTAAGAGACATAAATTATTATACAATGTCCGGCTTGCAATAACTATGCAATCACATACTTTATTCCCTGTTTAATTGTCAGATGCCTACTCAGAACAAATAAACCAATGCAGTAAGGTTAGATAGTGCGGATAGGTTTACCGAAGCGGTAGGCGGCTGTATTACACCTACACCACACCCCACTCCCACTTATTCAAGCGTAAACATTTTCATTCCCAAAGAAGAATTTCATAGATAAAAAATGACCATGATTGAGGTCCAATCCTAAATGATAAATACCTAAATTAATGCGTTCTATAAAGGTTATGTATTGCGTAGTTTCACAGCGATCGTAAACAGAAACACTTGACAAACATGTTAACACTCTCACTATCAATATGGCATCCAAGTGTCCAGTTGCGGGAAACCAAGCCCACTTGAAAAAGTCTATTAATTTTTCAATCGATTAGTATTAAATCTGACACAATTTTTGACACAACACTATGCACTAGCGTCACTAATGGTGACCAGATTCGTTTTGTAGTCTCGATCCGTCCGAAGGCCACACAAACTTTGACTTAAGCTATTTGCATCAGAATGACTTTACGAAACAAAAACTAGCGTGAGCGACCCACTTTCACGACTTTTTACTTATTTTTTTACAGTCGATCTTTATCAAGGAATTGCAAAATGTGTTCTCGTTTCTGGAAAAATTCTCGTACTTATTACGGAATGTTAATTAATTGGTCAATATACTGCGTTGACTTTAAAGTTGTTATTTATTTTGGCATACTATAGTAATACCGTTACAATTTAATCCTTTTATGTTCAGTGGACACGAAACCAACTAATCCATATTTTTTTTTGGTGATTTGTTTTAAAAAATTGTCGAACGTCATGCAGCGATCCTGCGTTGTCGTAGTATGCAACCGTTTGTTTTTACTGACCAATTTGCGAACCTATAGGTCAAACTCATCTTTCAGGCAGAAAAGTCAAGCAAACAGGATGATAAATTTGGACTATAGGCAAATACAACGTAAGAATCTAGATTAATAGTAATCATACTATAATAATAATAATAGAAGTTGAATATCTTATCATAGAAACCTCACAATAACTTCAATTTATCTAGGAATTTTTTTTTCAGGGAATTTAAATCATTATATTTTAAAACAATGTTATTTCACTGAATATAAGTTGTTCTGGTGTAAATAATATATTAAATAATATATATTCACTTAAATTCAATGAAAGTGAAGTTTTGGATTTTCTATAGCACCATACGACGGTAATTATATAAAAGGTTACATCACTTAATAATAAATACTAATTGGTATTACCGGTAAATCATTCATTTATTTGTCATGGACTATGTTGTGTACCTATGTCATGACTAGTATAGGTTGGAACTACGTTGTCTTAATATAAATATAATATCAAATACATAGGTACGTACAAATCCATATAGTCAAACCATTCATTATCTCTTGCCTTATCCGCTTTGAATTTATTAATATCCAAACCTTTACAAAGACAAAGGAAATACGTACTTATGTTACCTACGACTTTATATTCACCAGACATAGTTACGTCGCCAGTACAAAGGGTCGCAGGGCCTCTTGTTATGTTAATGCAGTGAAACTACTCCCTTATAAAGGAGAGGCCACAATAGCCTCTGAATCAACGGTTTGGCCATTTTGAATTGTAGATGTGTTTATACTCCTACGAGAAAACGATTAAGGAACGGTCCATTTATTTCGCTCTATCTTATTCTTATACTGTATTTTTTTTCATGAAGAAATAAAGAGAAGGAGGCATATTTTGAAGTATGTAACATTCTCGATGATATAAAAATAACTGTCACATAAACAAGAGACTTTTAACACAGTTTTTGTTTTGTTATGCCGTGTTTCGAATTCTATTTGGGATCGGCGCAACATGTCTTCTTCTTCCACTCTCTTCTATTACTCGTCAAGTCAACACCCACTCCTGTCCTCATCATATCATCATTCACACAATCCATCCATCTTTTCCTTGGTCTTCCTCTCTCATCCACTTTCAAATCCATAACATTCCTGGTGACATGATCATTCTCCCTCCTAATTACATGTCCATACGAAGAACGTCGTTTTTCTCTCAGTATATCAGTGCTGATGCTTATAGCATAGATATTATCAATATATTTTACATTTGAGAAAATATTGAAATACAAGAAATAGTGTACTATTTCGCAGAAATACGATTTTAAAAACATATTTTTAATCTTATGTATTTTCTTTTTGTGATTGTCGTGGTAGGCTTAGTAATTATAAAATAAATCACTGTTATTCATTTAACCGAATTCAAACTAAATGGTAAATTTAAATGCAGGATTAAAAACTTTAATGTACTAAACATTAAAGTAACGTTTAGAGAAATCGATAAGAGCCTTTACTTAATCTGGTGAAACAAGTTAAATCCCTATCATGAACTATCAAACATTGTCGTACGCACAACAGTTAAGATTTCTGTCGATAGCTTTAAAACCTTTAAGAGAAGTAATATATATGACATTTTTATGCAAATGGAATTCGATACACGGAAGGGACAATGAGCATTTCCAATTCCCGAAAGAAATGTTACCAAACTGTGTTCGTTGGTTGTTGTTATGTTAATTTGGTGAAAGTTCGGGCGCACTTCTAAAAACGCTGAAAGGGTGGATTTGTGTCATTTTTATAGATCACTGGTCTACTGTATATTTTTGTAAGTTATCGATACTTTGTCACCCGGACTTTGGAGTTGGAAAAATATTTTGTGCCTTCGAGTGATCGAATAAAAATTCTATAAAATCTTGCTGGTAAGTTTTTTTTAAAAGGGGGGTGTAAAGGTAATGGGAATTGTATTATTGGCAGCCGGAAGGACAAAGATGCTACAAATATTAGGTCCTTACCTATGAAATTGGTGTTTTGTATGGAGATTTTGGGGAATTCTGCATTTTCCATATTAACATTTTTTCAGTTTTCTTCACAACGACAAATCCAGAGATAATAATATTTGGCATGTATCATGAGACAAGCTTTAGTAATGTGTGTTATATCACACTTCATAAAAATTATTTATCGTTTTTAAGTGAATGCAAATAAAATGATGTATTAGGGAGGCACTTAAAAAGAGTTGTCTCCATGTCCAATTTTAACACAATTAAACTTACAACAAATTATCAAAACAAATCAAAAAAGCTCAAAAATATAGTCTATTTTTAGACGAGTACTCTGAATCTTAATAGTTACATACAAAATACTAAGACAGAAAAAAAACACCAATTTCATAGGTAAGGACCCAATTCTTTCACATGTGCTGCGGGTCTGCGAGCCGCTGGCGCGGCGGGCGCAGGGGCCCCCGGTCCCCCTGGTGCAACAGCCGGGTCCACTCCGGTCTCCTCCGGTGGTAAGTTTAACAGTAAGTGATTGAATATTTATCAAGATAAAGTGTACTCATACAATGCTATATCCTTAATTGATGGAAGTTTGAAAGAAGCTCCAGTGACAGAAAAGATTTGGAACAATAGGTTAGCGCGGTATGGACATGTGATGAGGAGAGATGAATGTCATATTACAAGAAGGATGCTGAGCATGGATGTGGACGGACATAGAGTAAGAACAAGAACAAAGAAGTGATGGATCGTATGCGTGAATTATGATATGAGAATTAAAGAAGTAAATGCTGAGCTGACGAGCGACAGAGGAGAATGGAAGAAGAAATGTTGTGCCGATCCCACTTAAAGTGAGAAAAGGGCAAGAAGAAGAAGAACGTACAAACACAGTAAAATTCTCTTTGAGAAAAATATTAAATGCTTACAAGATTCTTCTTCTTCTTAAGATCCAATATGGAACCCATAATATCCAATTTTTATATCCAATAATAATGTTATTTAAATAAAACGATTTAAATTTTAATAGTAAAAGTCATTCAAAAACGTGTTCTGGATATTGCTAAACATAATGTGGTGTATTGATTATCTCATATATTAAAACAGTAAGCATTAGACATTGTTACTATGCCAAAACACGTGCGATTATATTACCTAATATCTGTCAAACTCGTGTACAGTTCACGAATCTAGAAACAGATATATGTTCTACAAGTGAAAACATAATACACCATATGAATACTACGATACTCTGTTTATATGAAAACTACGACCACTACGAATTTGTACATAATCAATAGGTATATAATTAAACCCATATATTAATGTAGTTTAATATTACATTAAGCATGTTTGTTTGTTTTGTACAGAAATTATGTGATATGTATGTATTTGACTGTGAATAAAAACCGATTAATGCCTTGATGGCCTGTGCCCAGCAGTGGGAAGTGTATATAGGCTGAGGATGATGAGGAATCCCTTGATAGAATCTTCCTTAACCCTTAAATCCCGAATGGCATCTCGGGATGTACAACAAATAGAATAAGCTATTGTGTCTCGAATCTCTGCTCTCTGCGGACTTAACACAAGCCGTAAAATAAAATAAATAAATAAGACCTTTTCAGATTAGTTACACAGTCATATATTATCTAATGAACATAATTAGGTTAAAAAACACGTGCTCGTCAAATACTATTACGAAACAAAACTTATCAATCTATTTTTATACAAACATAACCTAACCACTGCCAAAGTCACAGACATGACCTAACTCGGGGTGAATGACCCGTAAACAATCATCACTTAGTACTATCAGTAAACAAGTGACCCAATTCTGCTACGAGATTCTGCTACGAGTCTAGGAACCGGTCTGTCTGTTTAGAGTACGTACTGTCTGTGTAAAGGACGAATAGTGCCGCCCCGTAGGTATGCTAATTACGTACTTACGTGTAGTTACGTGCAACAAGTCCCCGCACTGCACCGCGTCCTTCCGACTTGACACTATCACTTGCGTATCTACGCTCGCGAATGCGGACTGATTTTTTTTTCTCGCGTAACGGCCCATTAAACTTGTAGATTTCTATCTCACTCGCTGCCACGATAGTATTAAGAAGCGAGACAAAGAAAGGTTGCGGTTTATGGGTTGTTGATAGAATTGGTATCCGCTCCGTAACGTACCGCCGCCGTGTTGCATATTTTTATAAGGTGTGACCTTGCACTGGCGTGCTGATAAAAAGTTATTGATTAGCCTGTTGGAAAATCTAAATCACTAATTTAAAAACTGCGGGTGCAAATTAACAATGAATGATGGCTGAATCACAAATAACTTGTGGGTATTATAACAAAAACTGATTTTCAAATTACCGGCTTTTGGTTAAATTATCAAGTGTCGGTAGATCGTTCTTAGCCTATATACGTCCCGTTGCTGGGCACAGGCACTACTCATGCAGGAACACTTGAGAAGTATGGGCCGTAACACCACCACGCTGGTCCAATTCGGGTTGGTGGGGTAGGGTGGGTGTCAGTACATGAATAATTTTATTAATTTATTTTTAAGTACATTAAATGCCCGCGCAATAGACTGACACCGTTTCTATCCATATAATAAAACTTTATATAACCTGCCTGTGTCTGTGCATTGCATAATTATATGCATTTAAAAAAATAATGGGTATAAAATGCAAGATGACGGTGTTACAAGGAGACGGACGGCACTACTTGTGCTAGAGGTCATCAGATCGATCCCACCGCCCTGTACCAATAACCACGCCCTTCTCCGATAGTGGTAGGCAGAGATTACGTAAGTCTTTCTAAGTGCTACGGACCTTACATATTATTATTTCTTTCGCTTCTTCTACTTTCAAGAGCGCTTTTGATTTACTGTTATGTTTTTATAAAAATAATTAAAAGGTTAAGTATTTGTTTTGACTTCCGTTCATTCGTTTGGTCGAGCAAAGATGGCGGACGGAACGTTTTTGGATCGGAACGGCATTCTAGGTAACGCAGCCGTTGAGCTCAGACGTGCCTCAGAGTTGCATAATCATTGTAATATTTAGAGTAATAATAACCAAAGTGATTTCGCACGTGAGTATTATTTCATAACCTTTTCCCTATGCTTGTAGATATATTGCAGTCGTTAAGATATCTGGGTAGTGTTAGTAATGCTACATAACCATAAATAATAAATTAAATAAAGTACAGTTTGTTGTGAATATTGCGAGCCACACACTGTGCCCAGTGCATGGCAACGGGCTTGCCTGCTGTTGTTAACACCTCAGCCTACCCTTCGGGTATATAGGCGTGATGTGTGTGTGTTTGTGTGTAAATAAATACCAAATCACCAATTTTTTTACATTTTGTTTCTCGCACGCGTGTCCACGCACCATGTAAAAACTACAAGTCTGATTGTGATGAAACTGGTTGAATTACCAGGAGGTCAATATTTCGTGGCAAGTTTCCTGCATTTTTACTCCAGTAAAATGGCGCTAACTCAAAACGCCACGCTAATGACGTCACGGGAGCATTCTATTTTCAAAATAAATAATAATCAGTAATTTTTTGTATTCACTGAGGGTAAAATGTAATAATATTTTTTTTTTGCTGCGGGTAGTGGATTTTCCGGTTAAAATAAAACAAATTATGCTGCTGCTTCGAGAAGGCAAAAGGAACTAAGGCGATACAGCAATCTCTGAAGTTTAATATGTTTTTTTATTTTCTTGATTCAAGCCTTTATCCTTCTGCAAAACACTTTGATGGTAATAGTTTAATTATAACGATGTGTAAAATATTGAGATACGCGTGTAAAATTAACTTTTTCCCTTTTTACTTTGAAAAAACTGTATGAAAATCTGTAAGAAAATCAATATTTATACTGAGTTGAGATAGATAATTAGCAGACTTATTTTCACATTCATCCATCTTGGGCATTTTTTTAATAGTCAATTGATATTCCATTCTTAAGAAATCTCAGAGAGGCAGTAGAGGTTTTTTTGACTTGTCTGAAATGTTGAATCGCTATTTAACAGGGGTTGGCTCTGTTGCCACGCACCGGGTACAGTAAAAGGCAAGCAATATTTATTCAAACTCAGTGGTATATACACTACAGGCACAGATTGAACCGGTGGCGTTTTACATGAACTAAGTGGAACGAATTACATACATATATACATGCCTATGTCCCGGGGTATGCCCCGGGGTAGGCAGACATGCATTACACAACCACACATTGCAAGTAACTTTGTTGGTAAATAAATTCCAACAACAAATGTTACAACCACAAAATAAAATAGACCTAAAAAACTTGACAGTACAAATGCTCGTATTCATCACAGAAACATCTATGCCTGTGGTAATCTCATAGATGAAGACACCTTTTTCTAGAAAACAAAACGGTAAAACGGTAATGGCGATGATCTTCCAACGAAGACAAGGATGGTTAACAAGTATACAGCCTGCCTGATGGAAAACGGTTGCCTTAGCCCGTAGCACCTTGGACACTACTCACGCAATGATATAGAAAGTATAGAAGGCAAAGTCCCTGATGTTCCCAACGTAACGCTTTGACTTACTCACCAAAGGAACACAAGATTACAAAATAGTTTTACAGAAGAACAGATAAATAATTTAGCTGTGACGTTATGTAAGCTTGAGTACTCAATAATGGTAAGTAGGAAATACTTGTATGTCACACATTTTCCAAAATGCTACACAGTAAGTTGTATACTAAACAGATAATTCTTATTCATATATGAATGATAATTTATATTATTTAACATGGTAGTCAAAAAACCTTGTACTGTTTACTACATTGCATTTCTTTGCTTATGAATAAAAATAACATTTCAAATTGGTAGCTTTTAACTCATTTATCACTTTGCTAACTAAACGTACCTAATCAGTTACAAGAGATGAATTTTCTTTCGCTTTTTGTTAAAATGAAATATTTTTTTCACTTAAGGTATTACTCTTATAAATGTAAAATTATGCCAACCGTTCACTACCTTTGTTTTTATATTTTATACTTTTACGAAGGAGACAATAATATTACTCTGTTTATAAACGTATTTGTTTATTTTTACACTTTTAGTTTTAGGTGAGGAGCTCGGTGGCGTAGTGGCTAGTACGCATTGGTTTTCGATCGAAAACAAAGCTACCTTCGCCACGGTCAGGCCATGGATGGGCGACCAAAACTTTATGATCTTGAGCTCCTCCGTGCTTTGGAAGGCACGTTAAGATGATTGGTCCCGGTCACTATTACGGCTGTTTCTACCAACCCACATTGGGCCAGCGTGGTGGTGTTATGGCCCATATTCCTTATTTGTTTCTCCATGAGGACAACCTGTGTCCAGCAGTGGGACGTATACAGGCAGAGGACGACACTTTTAGTCTTGGATCACACTAATAAAAAACAAAACAATAACATACCAAAAATAGTTAATACTCGTAAAAGAGCGTCTATTTCCATCCATCCAAAACAATATTATTGTCACACCTTCCCACGTTACAAGGCCACACCGCACAGAAATATAATACCGAAAGATGTTTAGGAAATATAGGCGTCGCCCAGAGCGCAGCCGTACATCTTGCTTTATATCGGCCCAGCCAGCATTGGAGAGCAGAACATCAAACGGTGTTATAGCCCCCGGACGTGCCGTCCGCTCCCGCAGACAGAGACACCTGTATGAGACAGAGAGGGATGGAACATGTTTTTGCACGTCGAATACTTTTATTATTCCGCACAACAAACATTGGACGAACGCTTATTGATGATAAGTTTCGGGAAAGTTTGGGGGAACTTTTCCGACTCGGTAGGTTTATCGATTTGCTCTATCGGATTCTGATGCAAGTTATTGTATAATAATTCTATACATACCGGATATAACTTATAACTTATTTTTTAAAAATGATGAAAAAAACATTTTATATTAAAGATTTTTTGTCGTCGGTCGTTTTCCAGCTCGGCTATCGCTCTCTTACTCTCTCACGTAATATGACAATACTTGTAACAAGTCTATAATAATTATGGAACTTATTTTTTAAAATTATTTACCTTAACTGCAATTTCAGACCTCCTAATCTTTGATGCAATAAAATGTAAAATATGTAAGTGAGAGTCGCTAAGTACCAACGACTTTAAGTCACGTATCGTCTTCACAAGTTTTAAAAGCTTTACTAACTAACATCTGTAGGTACTCGTACACGTGTTAAGAGGTACTTAAGGTGCGCCCATTGCTCATTTTTAGCTTCTTTACTACGTCTTCATAAACGCCTTTATTTTTAATCTCTACGGTTTCTTTCCGAATGCCTTTCGGTGTAAAACGTGATTACTACAGGCAGTTTGAACTAGCAGTGAAATTTTATGTATTGAATTTCTTTGTGTGAATTACTTATTTTATGTAAACAATATTTTTCACGTTTTGTGCCTAAAAATCCTTTGGAAATGTTATTGAAACTTAAATTATTAACATATAAAAATCGAATAAAAAAAGAGATATTTTTATTACATCCGTAATCGAAATTCAAAATCGTTCTCAAACGTTATAAAACGGTAAGTATTATTAAAAGTCAAAATAAAATTCTCGTTCCAATTTCGAATTCGATTTCGCGCCGAAGTAGGTTTTTTCCGAGACATTTATGCAAACTCGGTAAGATCGAGCTGCATTACGGGCTAACCTCTCATATACTTATCAGAATTGAATCCAGTGCGAGGCGTAACACACTCGTTTTATTTACATTCGTGCAAATTGAATCTTTGGTTTGGCGCCAACGAGGATTTTCAACCGTCTGGAAACACCTACGGATAATCTTGAACATGATGAGAATGCGTACATGTGCCTTCATTATTTTATGTTGTTGTTTCTGTTTGTTGAATCATTTTGCTATAAAAAGTAACAAAGTCTATTCTTTGTTACTTTTTATGGCAAAATGATTATATTTAGAATTTAAATTTTATAAATAAAAGTAATAACTAATTCGAACTGATTTCGTTTCTAGTCCAACTATAAGAACTTAATGTAAACGCTGGTATGTCTCATTTGATCTAATATCCCCATTAATGGCTTCTTGCCTTTTGCGATGGCGCAAGATGTATTTGCGCATCTGCGTTGCACAAGTCTGAATGTAGAGACGCTTAACTAGTAACCTTAACACTACCACGTTGATCCAATTACCTTATCGGCCTTTTAATTCGCAAAATTTATACAGAAACCTATCTACGGCCTATTCTTAAAATTATTCACGAGAAATGTGTATAGAATTTTATAAAAAAAAGATTGAATCGAAAAAGGAACGTGTGATGTTTTTTCTACATGTAGCCTACATAATGTATCTGTGGCAACCCTACGGATCTCACATATTGCCGGGGGTGGAGGGTAGATTCGATTTGCCTAATAGCAGCCAAGGGCTGGGGCGCACTCAATTACTCAGAGCGAGGTGTCTCGTAACATAATTACATTATCTGATAAACGCCTTTAAATAACATTATTTTTTCCTAGAAAAATAACCCTATTGTGTACACTCTCATAGTAAGGAGGTACGAGGTTAGTATGACTGTTACATAATAGTACTTTATGATATAAGTGCGGTAAGTTGAAAATTACAGCCGAGGCGATATTGCTAGCCCGAGCCGTAGGTGAGGGCTATAGGGCTATAAGAAGGCAGAGGCTGTAATTATCAAACCGCACGTTTGTCATACGTCGTTTTATAACACATTTGCGAGGAAATAAATAAAACTCAGATATTCTCATAAATTAATAAATCTTTAATCACTTGTTAAAGCAGTTATTAAAATTAGAACAATTTGTAAATGAAATTAAAGAATTATCTGTCTGAAATGCTGTATTATACTTCATCTCCCAAAGGTAATTTTATTAAGAAAATGTTGACTACCTTTCTGACGTAAAAACTCTTTGCTAAGATTTAAAAAGTATCGTTCGTTTTTAGACGGAACATCATAAATTGTGCGTTTTACTTTACATTATCGCACAAGTACGTAATGTGATAGATTATGATATTGAAATAGGTGAAATAAGAGACCTTTACGTGTTATAAAAATTTAAAAAATGTCGCATAATTAAAATTACCTTTACGTATGAAAATGGTTGCAAACGCAAACAGCTGTAAGACATTCATCGATGTTGTTGTTGTAGTCTACCTTGTAAATTAATGTACCTTGTTATAAATTATTGTAATATTCAATTGAACAATAAAATGTCCTACATAAAGTTATGATCGTTGACACCTGTGTCTTACATTGTAAGCCAGTAAGCCAGACCCTGGTAGCCTTGTACTAAGTAGGTACAACTTGTGCTAACTATTCATGTAACACAGCAAGGGGTTGGACAATAAAACCACATGTTTTTGGCTTCATTAACATAAAACATTTAGTTTAATATTCTAATTAATTTCAGTGTCAATTTATGCGTACGCACATTAACTACTAACACTAACACCTAATTCTATTTATAGTATATTTTAATTTCATCATAATCTTTTTTATGGAGTATTTAAATTTCCATTTTTGAATCTACAAAGAAGTCAGAAAAATTTCTTTGTGTTTTTTATTACTTAAATTTTTCATTAAACAGAGAAAAAATATATATTGATATGTTTCCTAATAGCAAAACATGCGATGTTTTTATAAGATTGGTTTGAGTTTGTTCATTGTTGACAATGAGCTAAGAAGGGCAAAGTCAAATCCACAACCCAAGTAGATAGGTAATTAATTATAATTATTTAATTAATTGTAATTGTGTATATGTATAATATACGTTTAATTAAAAAAAAATTTTTGATTTTACCTTATTATTTTAGGGTGAACTGTAAACACAAAGTCCTGCTCCAACTAATATAGATACTAATAAAGGTAACCCAATAAATCAAAAGGAATTCACTTTTCCTGTAACTTATACAATCAAGAGCCATATATTACGCCAGAAACTATGTAAATAGCATGACAGGCCGACCTTAAAGCTCTCTTTTATCCTGCAATGCTTTCAGCATTTTATGTTGTGTTTAAGCAAAAATAAACGCACAGCGAAGTAAACCGTATCAACATATTTTTATTAAGCACCACACGATTGTAAATAGGGTTTCAGCTTGTAGGATGAGTATTGAATATTAACCGAGGTCCTCCCAGAGGCTAACACACCCATAACGGCCAACAATAACACTAAACCGTTGATTTCATTACCGCTACATATTTACTTACTTTATATGTCGCCGCCGACATACATTGTTGCCTTAATATCACTGCTTAAGATATCAGAATAAAAATGCATTTATAGGTGTAAATACAGTCGATATTTTATAATAATTACGTTGAGTATTCCGATGACTGGGAGCTGGCCAATGGCAGCCAGTTCCATATTTAAACTAAAGCGCCCAATTTTGTTGAGACCATGATAATTCGTTTAAAGATGCGCTGTTTAACGTACGCATATGTCTGAGAGAGGTCTGGTTAGAATGGTGGGTCTAATATGAAGTTGTCTTGGCTCGGTTCATTTATATGCTAATCTGGAAGGAGGCCGAACCGGTGCCGGCGCACGGGCTGCATACCACACCATTTACTTTGTATAATAATCCTCTTGATCCTTCGATATATATAAATTGTAATAAAATATCGAGCACTTACATTTTATTATACCTCGCTTTTGTAAGCATGAGAAAATTGTTTTTAAATTTTTACCTTTTCAGTGCAGTCTACAAGCATGCAATGCATATACTAAATTAATATACGTTTATGTCGACAGTTATTTTAAAGTCAATGTTATTGTAAAATCATTGTATGCGTTCAGTAAAAATAATTTTAGCCTTTAGGTGGCTATGATAAAGATTTTTATAACGAAAATAATATCACTCCTTATAGACGACTGTACAGTTGGCTGTGTACTGTAAACACATCAAATTATCATGATTAGTCCACTGCTAGACAAAACAATAAACGAGGCTAAGAATGACGAAGACCATTTGAGTTAAATATGCTCTCTACTTGGTTCATGGGGGATACCTTTTTATATTAATTTTCTGTAAAGGAGAGTGAAATCCTTGTGATTTTCTTGTCAATTTTTTCTCAAGCCAAGGCTATTCAATGGAGTATTCACTAAAAGACAGGAATGATTCACACCACTTTTCACAAAAATCTATTTTAATCTAAAAAGTACTAAATTGAAACATATTTTTATTCTCGTGACTGTACATACCTACAATATTAAATTTTAATTGCTTTTTTAACTCAATAAAAATTCTATAATATGCCTGTAAATATAGAAATAAACAAATAGCCAATACCAATAAGCATTTATTAAGAAGACGTAAGTTTCCGGCAGGTGGCGTTTCCGAGAGGTCTACTCTCGTTGTACGACAACGTCAAAGTCGACTCCAAAAATATGTAACCACTTTTGACAGCAATTGACTCTTATTCGAAGGAAATAAAAAATAAAGATTGTCACCTCTAAAATGTGTATAAATGATTTTGTACTTGACTGTACAAAGAAGATGTGATGATTCTGGTGTCCATTTTAAATTTTATCTTTATTTACTCAGACAGCCGTATTATTTGTCGCTATATATACAAAATAGCTTCGTATTCGTACCTACTTCACAAAAAAGGAGTTCGGTGGGGTATTTGTCAGTGCACTTTGGCTTCGATCGAAAACACAGCTACCTTCGCCATGGTCAGGCCGTGACCAAGACTTTGTGATCTCGAGCTCCTCCGTGCTTCGGAAGGCACGTTAAGCCGTTGGTCCCGGTCGCATTTTCGACCCGCATTGGGCCAGCGTGGTGGTGTTACGGCTCATACTCCTCATGTGTTTCTCCATGAGGAAGACCTGTCCCAGCAGTGGGACGTATATAGGCTGATGACGATGACGACCCACTTCACACTCCTTAAAGACAACAAAGCTTCTTTCGCCATGGCCTGTCTTTGGATGGGTGACCAAAACTCTGTGTTCTTGAGTTCTTCCATGCTTCGAAAGGCACGTTAAGCCGTTGGTCCCGGCAGCTGTTGCAACCCTCAATCCACATTGGGCCATCGTGGTGGTGTTACGGCGCGTACTCCTCATGTTTTTCTCTCTGTAGGAAGGCCTGTGCCCAGCAGTGAGACGTCTATAGGCTGGTAACGAGCTGATCTTTATGTGGATAATTTTTTTATGACATCAGGACACTATTATCTCACCTTCACAATTTATCTGTCGAGAGACACCCACTGCTGGAGATTGCTAAGAGATAAGCGGGTACAATTCTTCTCTTCTTCTTCTTGCCCTTTTCCCACTCTAGGTGGGGTCGGCACAAAATGTCTTCTTTTTCCATTCTCCTCTGTCACTCGTCAGCTCCGCATCCAACTCTTCAAGCGGGTACAATTGATAAATACAAAATAAGCTCGAAAACGAAAGGGAAACTGATACAAGAGCAATGAAAATTATAGCTTGGAAAAATACATGTGAGAAGGTTTTGCTTCAGCACCTTTTATGTCATAAGCGCCATCTATCGGTGAAATATTCAAATTAAAAATAAGAAATGTTTCCGCTTATTTAAGAATTATTTCGTTTTTCTTTATTAATATTGATACTTAAAAAATTTACTAAAAATATTTTTTTAAATTTTCTTTTTTTTTAAAGCTTTCTTACTGAGCTGAAAACTGGTAAGAACGAATTATTTACCAATAAATGTACCTAGTACGTAGAAGAAAAAGAAATATCTGCAGAAATTTATTCTCGCTTTAACATGACTTTTCAGTACGTTCATTTTCCACATAACCTCTAACTGGGACATGAGATATTCGAATTGAAAAGTTGCCAACGCGGCGAGTTAATGAGACCTAATATTTTCCATTTCATCGTGAAAATTTTTACTATTATCAACTATTGTATTATGTGCCTGACTTGCTAGTCCATACTAATAATGATATTTTTTTTAAAGACATAGAATGAGTCTGCTTATAATGGCGTTGATTTGTTTTTGATTGACTGTAAAATAAAATTTCGTTCTCTAAATGATATGTGTCAGACATTCCTCAAATCCTCAGACATTCATACCTATCAACGAGGTCCATTTAAAAAACCAATGCTGTTTGCGTTACAGATACTAAATGACGAATAAATATATTTAATAGATATATACATATAAATATTCAGAAAATATACAATACTTATATAAACATCCAAGACTGGTGAACGAAACCTATATTCATCACACAAACATCTGTTCCCACTGGGGATCAAACCCAGAACCTCTCGAGATGGCGACGCCTTGAGACCGGCGGACAGACCACTCGACCACGGAGGTTGTCAAATAAAATATTCCTTTCAAAAAATAATAAATTTTCATATTTTTGGACTTATTTTACATTTTATGTGATTGCTCTTGCTTGACCAGAATCTAAGCCAGGGGGTGGGGATGAGATCTGTAGACCGTAGTCGTCTACGGTTTATAGTTGATAAAGAAACATAAAATTATTAGCCAAATTGGATTGTTAATTTTACTATGCTTTTAATATTATTATTCACATTTCTCTATAATCACATAAACTACAGGCTGATATTTTACAATTCGTACCAATTACTTACCTGATTACTTCAAGTCAACTTTTATACGTACGTAGACACAGATGTTTTTAGATAAATGGAGTTTATAAAGTAAAGCAGTATTATAATTTCGAAATACACACGTACATTAACATTAACATACATTAAAACTATCTCAAGACAAATGAGCATAATATTTCCAAGAAATCGCACTTGTTCTACAATGGGGGAAAATAATTAAAAAGAGAACACAAGAAGCGAAACATATTTTTGCTAAACATGAATATGTGGATAAATAATTCTGTATAAAATTGAAGACGGTGGCAAGTGATTACTACGCTTTTGTTTTGACATTCAAAACAAATAAGCTTTTATTACCTTGGGTGGGTTATTTTATCATGGGAAGGGTGACTAAGATTTGGCACGCTAATTAATTGGTCCTGGCTCCATTTCTACTCACATATTGGGCCCAACGTAGTGGTTTTGCGGACCACCGCTCGAGTATTTCTTTCTCCGTGCAAAAATGCCTGTGCCCAGCAGTGGGGCATGTATAGCCAGATGAATTATGATTAAAATTATATTGAACCGTGAAAATATTACTTTATGTTGCATGTACAATGGGAAGGGTTTGCAAAAGAATAATTCGAAATTCCTGCCAGAGATGAAACTCAACTTTAGAAAAACCAATGAATGTACAATTCATTAAAAATATTGACCCTGCGTCTGTGTTGTTTGAAGACTGAAGCAAGTCACTATCATGGTTATACATTTAAATCATCAGACAAGCTTTCAACTTTCCAGGCAAGAAGTCACTCAGCCTTGGAGTCTTTTTCCAATCTTGACTTGAAATTCTAAGAAAATATCTAGAAAAAACTCGTTTCTGTAATTTCATTGAAAAATGCTAAAATTAAGGAACTATATTGTTTAAGATATTTATATAAATAAGTAAATTACCCACGTAAGTATGTACTATCTATAGTGTCTTTATAATATAATTATAACTATAAGGATTAAGGTTTGAAAGAAAAGAATAGCCGGACACGACGAAGTATTTAATTTTTTTCCCCTTTCATACATTCTTTTCTAAATTCGTCATAAAACTGTCGAGAGCACATTCATTTTAATTATACATTATACTTAACAAAACCTCACATTTTCTGGCGTGATTAACTACATTAATTTAACTGTACAATCATAATTACGAGACCTTTAATTATTACAATAATATAGTTAGGTATGTATGGTTCTAGTAATAATAATTCTACTGAAATCGTTGAATATACAGTTTGAATTTAAAAAGCTGTTTAGTTAAGAATTTATCTGAAAAGCAAGATTTTGCATAAGTACTAATTATTTATAATATTTAAATGTAAACCAGGCATACCGAATTAACTGCTAAGTACAGAGCCAATTTTCATCATTTTATATGATATCATTTCATATCGTTTTCATTTAGAGAGCATTGCTTTTCAGATAAAGTCGTAATGGAAATGCATTTATATTTTCTTATTGTAGGGTATTTTTTTCAATGTACTCACATTGATACTATGTAACATTTCTAAACTTAGTCTTCATTCGTCTTAGTTCACCCTTTTTAGATGTTCTGAATTCATTTTCATTATTTAGAAATTCGGTCACCTAGACGAGGTCGGCATTTTGTACAAAAACATCTAATACTCACTATAAAATTACGGGACATTACAGATTTAATGAATTAGATCCGATTGAACTACTAAGTTTACAATAAAACATTTATTACATAGATATAATAATATGATAAAATAGGGAAGATGATTGAAGCTAAATAGTATAAAATTGATATCCTACAACTGGGATGAGTTTACACTGATCTCTAGGGAAATTAAATAATTTATACAATCTTCAAATACTTAAAGCAAATAATTTCGATGAAGAGCAAGACACGATAACTTTATACAGCTATAATTTGTGTATAAATAAATAATAAAATATACAACTAAAACAAAATAAAAAATAATAGGAGAGGCTAAAGCGAACAGTACAATGAACCAATAGAGGACAATATTAATGCACTTGCCCATAATACCTAATTAATTGATTATAACACCAACTTCAATATTTAAAAAATGTCATAACAGTAACTTATTGAATAATTCTACTGGAACCGAGTTAAAGCTTTGTCAGAAATCCATAATTTAAATAACAAAATTTACGAATTATGAAATAAGGAATTAAACAGTAATAAATATTTGATCATAATGTGTATTGTAGCTCTGCTTATGTGTGAAGTACACTCGCTGACGAGTTGCGATGCGGCGATGGTAGGATACGTACTTACTCAGCTACATGGCTACCTTTATCTATAATTAATGCACATACAAATCGCCAATGAATATCTATAACTGACACCAAAGCAACCCGAGTAATTCAACAATTTGGTAACGAAAAATAAAAGTTAACTGATTAAAGACTAATCACCCTCTGAACAGCGATACGAATACAACAGTAAGCAGTCTCACAAAATATTTTACAAAATTTTCAATAAACTATCTAGAAACTATAATCCATCGGTGACGTCTTTAATAATCGTAATTCGTACTAAAATAAATTTCAAATACATAATCAGCGCTATACTAGACATTATTAATATCAGGAATCGTTATCTACTCATACTTAGTCTCGTTAAAATTACAGAACATAATTTCGTAATTAATACTATACACAAATCGACAACACAATTATCTTACTATGAGATTCTCTGGGACTCGAGGCGCCCGACACGGCAAAGCGTCCACTTACGTAAGAGTCGGTATAGCATCAGCGATCACGATCGGCGTGAACGAATCCTCGAACCTTAAGTACGACCACATTAGCACTTGTCCTTTGGAACTTGCCTTCGGGTAGATTTAGCTTGCTATACCGTGATGAAGGGGGTAAGTCCCAGAGAAGGGCGCGGGTCACTGGTGGTGTTTGGCGGGCGGCGCGTGGTGCAGCGCGACGTGGTGCGGCGCGTGGTGGTGCCCCCCATGGTGATTGTGGTTGTTCGCGTTAGAGTTGTTATTGTTGTTCTGCGCCGCCTGCGCCGCCTGCCGCTGCGAATTCTTCTTGTTCTTCATCCGTCTGTTCTGAAACCATATCTTCACCTGTCTCTCTGTCAAGTTCAGGTTCCTTGCGAGCTCCCACCGCTTCTGTTTCGATACGTAGGCGTTGAATAGAAACTCCTTCTCGAGTTCCAGCGTTTGGAACTTGGAGTAGGGCTTGCGTTTTTTGCGGACTGTTACTTGGCCAGTCCAGTCCAGAGGGTTTGAAGACCCGCAGCCCACTCCAACGCCGACTGACATGGACAGGGAACCTAAACAGAAAAGAAGATAATATATTAAAACACCTGCGTAATGTAAAATGAGTTTGGGGCGCTGGGTGATAGAACAATCTATAACAGTAATAATTGTGAATGTAAAACATTATACTTTTTTTATACACAAAAAAAAGACTTTTAACATTTCTATCTTCCATACAAGTAATTAACTAGATCCCAATTTTGCTAACGTTACCCTTGTAACTGTGTCTATTTAAAAAAAAAACACACAAAATTTGTAAAGGAACTTCAAACTTTTACGTAAACGCGTTATTTGTGATTTAAAATTTTTAATATTACCAAAAAACTACCACTGGTTCACCAGACTTGAATATGGAGTGAACATTTCTAAGCCCTGATCAAAAATTAGCTCTACAGAAATGCATTACGGCATCCGCCTTGCAACTGCGCGGACACAGTGCGTTTCGTTTTAAATTAGCCATTTCCATGCGTCGTTCATAGAAACAATTGGAGGCGCGCCGGTGCGTTAGAAGTGACCAGCAGGGTTTATAGTTTATATGTGAGCGGTCCTTTTGATGAGATCACCGGTAATAAACTTTGTATGCTGCATGCGACCTTCTCGATATTCGAAGCGTGCAACTGACTGCATTTCCTATTATTCGAAACGGTACTCGCATGAACGTTGCGAAATAGATGCCTGATTGTCTAGAGGCAGTGTCGTAAGAGAACGCGTCTTATCCAACACGATGACTGAGGAATGTAAGTATCAATAACTTTGAGTACTACTGACGATTTTAACATGTTCGTTTAGACTGGATCTTCTATAAGCTGGTATTGTTTGTAAGTGTTATGCTCAGCTGAGAAAATCTTTTGAAAACTAATAAGTACTTATTTATTTCAATGAGAACATGTGTGACACTTTTTCGATACATGTAGTTTTAAAAGTAGGGAACAATTATTGTTTTCCACTAAGATTCAGTAAGAGTCTAGATTTTTTAAAATTATAAATCATATTTTTTTATCTTTCAAAGAATATGTTTTTATACAAGGTCTACGTAAACAATATTTATTTGCAACGTAAACTAATTGTAGCATATCAAGTAGGTAGTAAAAACTTCAATATAAAAAAATATGAAATACACGGCAAAGTGGTCCTAACCACCACCTATAGACGTTCAAAGAATCGCCAATTGTTTAAAGAGAACGTAATGACAAGTCGAGTTGTCAATTATGAGGGGATAGGTAGCGATCAGTGGCAATAAAAGTGCGGGTTCTCTTCGCCCATAAAAGTTTACCTACCCGACCGCGGGCATTGTCTCTATCTACTTCACAAGGATGTTTTACAAAAACGCTTCAATTTTACTTATTCCGAAAGGCATAGGGTTGAAAGTAGCATACAATTTTATAAAACCCATTGAGAAGCCATTGTCTGATCTGAAAAATGAGGCTAATTCTTTCTAATGACCTGTCTGCTCACACTGCGTTGAAAATAATTACAGCAAATTTCCCTAAAGTCCGTATTAGTCGACTGGTCGACGCCCAAATGCACCCAGAAGCCGTTTAGTAACCCGTAAATGCACAAATCAAAGTCAATGTCAACCTCAGGTGGCCATAAACACACAATCATAAAGTGACGTGAACGAACACTCGTATAACTTTTTCAACAATTGTTTCTTTTTAATGGGCCATTATATGCGCGTTTTACGCAAAATTATGTCAAGTTACACCTCTGCCGTAACAGAGGCACGATAAACCCATCTTTATGGTTAGGCGGCGATCGAAAGTGAACTAGCGAGCGTTTATGAATGGACTCTTTTATTGCCCTCATATTGACAGTTGTAGTTTAGTAATTACTGCGTCGCGATTTAGGGAAGAATCCAGTGCTATTGCACGTCTGATGTCGGCGCACTTTATGATTCATAAAAGTGATATGTATCTTACGACAGCGGAGCGCCCGCGCGGCTACTTAGACTCCTGTCTAGTTTTTTATCGCCTCATCAGCCTATAATGTGTTTATTGCAGCAATATTTGGTTTATTGCTACTACTCAAAGATCAGTTTATTGTCTTAACGCTCAGGTATCGTGTTTATTTATTAGTTATACATTTTTATTGGCGCTTTATTTTACGTAAAGTTTAATTTATTGTCGGTTGTATAGCGCCGTTTTACATTGCCTATAAAAAGGTGCTTACGGTACGTTTTTAAACATTTGTAGCACGTGTTTCGTTCATTCATCAAATTTATGGTGGTCTGTGGGAAAATGTTTTGATTTGAGCGCGGTCGCGTGCTCAGGAGCCCGGGATTACGGACACACGCCGTGTGAGACGGTAGCAGTGCTTACGCTCGTGAGTTATGCTAATGGATATGTAATTGATAATGATATTACTTAGTGATAACAAACATTATGAGGGGTTTGAATTTAGCTATTTTGGTTAGCGTTTTTCACTTTTTGAATATATTTTTTTACGTTTTGATTGACATAAAAAATAATTCAGCACAAAATTTGAATATTTCTATACAACTGGACTTTAATTGAATAAAAAAATAATGAACACATGTACCTATGCAATCAGCTGTGTCATTCCAAATAAATCTCTTAGAGCGTGTAGTAAGAAAAAATGTAGAGTCCGATAGCAAAGAAGTGGTGTGTGCATCGGAGCAGCGATGCGACACACACACATGGGTGCGCGCGTGTGTGCGTGCGGCACACAGCGGCCGCGCCTGTGTGCGCCTCGCGCCGCCATCTAGCGGCGAGAAGCGGCCGAGAGGGGTCAAGGCTGACAAACTCATAATAAATTATTTACAAATCAACTTTATCAGCCTGCAGCTTGACATTCATTACCTACAATGCATGCATACATATCGAACACATACTCAAAATTGGCACACGTAAACTTTGTATTTGTTTATAAATTCAAGAAAATGTTTTGTCCGGCCGTGTGTTTGGTTCATGAGCGACCGATAAGTTCGGGTAAAAGATTACAAACAGAAGCCCCGACCGGACGTAAAAACGTGAGCGCTAGATTTGAGAAGAGTTCATAAATATCTATGAGTAATATGTGCTACTGACCGGGCAGAGAGCCAGGGGGCGGGTACGGCGCGCTGGACACTGACTCCGGCGCGTAGTTCCGGAGGCCATAGGCGTCGTGCGAGAAGCTGGACGCCTCCGACACCGCCGTCCGGCGCTCCTCGCCACCCACGTACGGCAGCGGCTGGTCTCCACGCGGCGCGCCGTACGGGTAGTTCCAGCACGGCTGCGAGAAGCCCTGGTGGCAGCCGCCATCAGCATACGGCTTGTAGTCTCCACCACTCGTGGGCCAAAAGGGGAGAGTCGATTTGCGCTCCCTCTCGACTGGCAGGTTGTAGTAGGTGGGGCCGGTGGGGTACTGGTGGTCGAAGGAGGCCGGCGCGTCGGGCGGGTAGCCCCAGGGCTGCTGCGCGTGCCGGATGACGCCGGGCTCGGGCTCGTAGCGTTTGGCCGGGATGTGCAGCGGCTGCGGCGGGTTGGAGCCCACCGAGGCAGGCGAGGCGCTGGAGGCGGAGGGCGGCGCGGCGGCGGGCGCAGCGGGCGGCGAGCCGCCGGGCGGCGACGCGTGCGCCTCCTCGTACAGCGCGCCGCCGACGCCGTTCATCATGGTCCACCAGGCCGGCCCGGCGGAGTGGCCGGAGGCGGGCGCTGGCGACGCGGCGGCCGCGTCGCAGGGCGCGCCGAGGCCCCCGACATGGTTGTCAGGGTACAGGGTGGCGACCGGGCAAGCCACGGGGGAGCGTGAACGTCACAGGCCGGTTCACGCGCGTCGCGGGCACATCGCACCGCACACACACGCGTCCCACACACCGCAGCAGCACATGAAAATTAAAACGCGAGTCCCGATTTAGCCAGCCCACCAGATGAGAGTTGACTGCAGGTTACTGTCCATAAAACGAAACTGGTATCTGGTAGTTAGAAACTATGGTAAAGTTCTGATACGTCGAATAGTCACTGATATGATAAGTTTGTAACCTCCAAAATAAAATAGGATTTTTTTTTAACTTTTTTCGCGAGAAACTAAACTGTTTATAACATAGAATTGTTCACAACTTCGAGCAAAATAGTTTAAACGAAGGTTTTAGTCGATTCCGGTGACGCAACAGTTTTTCTTATTTTTGTTAGAAGATTGTTAGGGGCGACGAGTTGTTGTCGCGAGTGTGTCGTGTTTATGTCGAGCGGCGATACGCGAGGCGCGCGGTCGGCGGCGCGGTCGGGCGCGGAGTGGTGGCGGCGCGCGGCCGTGTGACGGCGCACACAGGCGCGCGGCGCGGCCATCTAGCGGCGGGCGGCGGAACCCGCGCGCGCCGACCCGCACCCGCGCCGCGCCGTGATGCTCGCGCCCGGCTCGTAGGCGGGCGGCGAACCACGCGCCCATTACTTTATTTTGCTGACTAAACGTATCTTCCTCATTTTCATTTAATTTTGGTCTTCAGATTTTTTTAATTAAAATTTTTCATCGTTAGAAAGAAGTATGATGATCGACGTGTACTGCCAATTAAATGAAAAATATCAAATATATATTTTAAGAAAAGCCGAAAAGCCTTACCTACTTAAATACATTTAAAACGATTCGTCCATTAAACATAACATCCTGATTTGCAGCATGGAACAACTTGTTAATAGGTATATCAATGTAGAGCATGAAGGGTTGACGAAAGCGGAGGCTCGGGTGCGTAGTAAAGCGATTAATGGAGGCAAAATAGCCATAAACTGCCGTTTAACCAAACTGCAAGCGTCACTCGCCCATCGCCGAGTTGCCACCAATAAAAAACGCGAGTTTATGACGGCAACTCACTCACATTTTATTGTGAATATAAACTTAATTTTATCGTCTGTTAATTTCACCACAAATAATACTAGGTACTAGATTAAATTACATAATTTCATTTTATGAGCATTGTCAATGGCAAGCCGGCGGTCTAATAACTCAAATTAATATTTTAGCATTTATCAGTTCACTGACATTATTTTGAAAACATTGACCTATTTCGGAATTCCTCGTGAAAAACAGTAACTACTTAGAAGCATTTAAAAAATATTCTGTTGGTACTGTTTCCGTTCATATTACGTTAACTGACGCTAGTACTATCGAAGAAGGCTTCCCCTCACAGATACACCCTTTTCGTTTTACCGTCTCAAGCCAAACAATGCTTACAAGCAATAAATCTGCTTACAATATTTCACACCTATACACATTATGTTTACACAAGAAACGACCATAAAATATATCAGGTGAACAAAAGCAAAAACATACGTAACTTGACAAATAGTACTCTTGTTAACACAGTAGGGCAATTATGTTAATGCTGAGGTGATTGTCAAAATAAAATGCAATGTGTTGCCCTTTAGTGCCTAATTTCCCACACGAGTTTGTAGAATACATTGAAATAATACCAAAGTAATAAATTCGCAAGTCTTCGACGTGTCAACAGAACTAATAACGTGGATTAGCTGGTTTTAACTTTTTTTATTACTTGATTAACGAGTCACTCATTGTCACGACGGATTTAATAATAAGTACATAGCGTATTGTAATGTAGATTACAAAACCGCTGTTACAGTTGTGATGGAAATCTGAACAATACAACTTTATTGCAAACATCGATCTTGCTTCAAAAATGTATTAGAAATTATAATTCAAAAGTAAGTTTTTATTTTTCATCTACATATTTTAACCCTACGTTGAAACTTTTTGTTAAATTATTTTCTTGGAACAAATAGGCCTTGGAAGTATATAAAAAGAAAGCACATCTCAAAACCAGACGAGATGCGTGTGCGTTGAATGACGGACACAAACATGGAAACAAGTGCGCGCGAGTCCGCCTGTCTATAAATATTTACGTTAGGAAACGCCTGAAACAGGGATGATACCAGAGACATTTAAATTAAAAATCTTGACTTTTTACTTTTTTTTGGGGTGTGTTATCTTTGTATTTTCCAGGGATATTTTATACTTAATTATGTCAAGAAAATGTAGGTTGTTAGCATAGAAATAAAAAAATTTCAAAAAATAAAAGCAGTAATTTTCCAACATGACAAGTGATTTTTTGGTGCATTATCTTTGCAGTGTCCTAATTATTAACAACATTTTTGTTTTTTTTTTCACAATGATTTCTAAATTATACAAATTATAATGTAAACGGTCGGCCAACACTTTTCCAAAAGACCACCAAAAAATTTAAACTTAAGCGCTGCTGAAAATTATACAATAAATACTTCCAGCAATTTTCCAAAGTAGTGCACAGTATATAATCATCTCATTTATATATTTTTTGCTGCCATGTACTGATAGATATTTATTTATTTAAGCTTTCATGTCCATTACAAAAATAAAATGTACACATGGCGGACTTAACGACTACAATCGCTCTCTAACAGTCAACCATCAGGCAAAGCAGAGATCGAGAGATCGTTTATAAGAATTTAATTCTACTATCAGGAACAATAACTGAATGATTCAAAAGTGACCTTTTTTATTTAACTCACTCTATGAATTGTGTGATATCTACGAAATTAAAATAGATATTGTGTATAAATATTCTCAGATATGTGTATTATTAGCGTTTATATTATCGCATAGCTAGAATTTATAGTATTTATTTTTGGCGACTAGTCTCTGCCACCCCTACCAGGCCAACGGTCCGCCTCACATCCAGCATAAATAAAAGTACGCCTTCTTATCTCGAACATGTGCTGGAAGTTGCGCAAACGCACTGATTTGAATTGGCCCTGTGTTGTGTATGTTATGTATTTTTACTGGCATTCGTTCGATTTCTATAAGATTAAAATTCGATTGAATTGCACTGTGGAAAATGAAAATTTGAATCTCATAATTTCGCAATTATTATTCCTTTAGCTTTTGTTTTGTAAAAAAAAGTAAAAAATTTGCATAACACATTATATTATTTACAATCGTTACTGTAAATTAAGTCGTTCAATGGATGCGTTAACTAACATTGCTAGTCATTTACGAGAAGCATGATTATAAAATTCCTCTACATATTGGTTATTTTAAAGGTTTCATTATATTGAGGTGCTTAAACTGAAAACTTGATTTTCGCTCAAGACCAGCTTTCTCTTGCCGGCCAGTTACATCGTACAGCATTGTACCGTTATGTACCGAACGCCATTTATATCAGTTACTCAAGTTACCTCCACCTAAAGAAAAGAGGTTAAGAATCTTTTTGAATTATAGCTCACGAAAGCTGTATCGCATCAGTGACTTTTCGATGAAAAAATTATAAATATAATTTATCTTCTGTGTATACTAACAATAATTTATAAATCATGTGTTAATAAAGGAAGTATATTATAATATTTCAAAAATAACACCGCCAACTGTGACATATTAATTATTTGGACAATTCTTTGTTTTGTTTTTAAATTAAAATGCACAGGAAATGCGGTAAATATGATATTCACCTTGTCGTAAACTGGCTAGGGACGACTGCGTGAAAGGTAACCTGTAAACAAAATAAAAAGGCTGTTCATCATATTTCATGGTGTCATACTAATTATATTTAACATGGGGAACTTTAATAGAGGTGGTCAAGTCAGGTGTACCCAATCAGTAAGCAGTAAAAAGTTGATTGGCTCAATATGCATTAATGCCTGAAATATTAATTATTACACTAAAAACATAACGTTGGAAATGTATTAGGGTTCTAATAGAGCACATTTTTTTACTAATTTTCAAGAGCTTTCATTTTTAACTGTGATATTTCCTTAATTATAGTTTTCAATTAAAAATAGCAGACATAAATTTTTAAGTTATTGAGTAAAGTAAGTTAGAATGAATACAAAAAAATGTTATACATCACTATCAAAATGATTTAAACATATAACTCATAGACACCTATCAGATATTGTCAT